>OX940969.1:19858072-21191187 GCA_954870475.1 Euphrasia confusa
GTCAACTTCCGCGAACAGGGCAGGGAAAAGGCCTCGTCGGCCATCCCCGTCCCCAACTGCTCAGAGCAACCCGGCGGATGAAGGCCGTTCGAAGTCGATGCACGACCGCGACGACGATCGTTTCCTCGGCTTGCCGGAAACACAGGCCCGAATGAATTATCAGGTACCACTCTACTTCCCTGGCTCGAATGCAATTCAATTAACCGTCGTAGCTTTAATTTTGGGTCGAGATTACGTGTTTTGAAAATTCGGAAATTCTGTTCTGTGTTCTTGAGTGAGGTGCGCAGGCCGTGGCCTGCGCACGGCCTGCGCACGGCGTCAGGTTTGAAGCCGTGCGCAGGTCAAGGCCGGCGTCAGAACTGAAGCCGTGCGCAGGCCGTGCGCAGGCCGAGGCCTGCGTCAGCACTGAAGCCGTGCGCAGGCCGTGCGCAGGCCGAGGCCTGCGTCAAACCGTGTGCAGGTTGAGGCCTGCGCACCTGCGCACCTGCAGATTCCAGTTTTGACAAAGTTTTGTTTTTTTCTGTGTTTTTCAGGAGGATTATCGCCCTGTGATGGCAGTCGATATCGGTGAGTTACCCCCACGCAAATACGGCGATGTGATCAGGCCTGGGAAGTTAACCACGCGCCACGGGTACAAGGACATTCCCGAGATAGCCGAACCACTGTTGAGGGCCTTCCCACATGTCGTGGATGATTACCCTCAGTTGGGGAACTTCTTACTTTTGGACGGGGAAGGGAACGTGCCAAATGCGGCCATCCATCAGTTGATGGCTCGAGTGTGCAGTTGGCCTGACCCGAAGAAGGTCCGATGTAGGTTCTTCGAGGTGAACAACATGGTAGTTCGCCTCAGCCCCGTGGAGTTCAGTATGATCACCGGGTTGCACTTTCAGGACCTTCGCACCGATGAGGACAAGGAGAAGGATGAAGACCTGAAAGAAATAGCATTTCCGGACTATGAGGAGTCCAAAAAACAGGTTCTATTTTTATAACAATACTTCGTTGTCAAAAAATATATATTGTGTGTGTAGTGTTTTAATTATTTTTTCATTTTTGAACAGGTTCCGAACGACTTGCTGTTTCAAAAAATCAAAAAACTTTTGAGCAAGAATAATCCGGAGAGGTACCCATTTGTAATCAACCTAACATTTGTTTGGTTGATTACAAATCTGTTAGACATACCTAACAGACAATTAAATGTCCCTGATGAGTTTTTCAAGGTAATACGCGAATTAAATTTTCTTTTTATTGTTTATTGAAATAATTTATTTCTTTTTTTAATTTTTGTGTTTATTACAGCTTTGCAGTAATCTCGATGCATGCCAGAACTATCCATGGGGGATAAAGGCGTGGAACGCTATCGTAGATGATTGCTTCAATAGAATAGGGGAAATCGAGGGGCCCGGCCGAACGCGCGCATGGAATGCCTATGGGTTCATTCATTTTTATGCGGTATGTTTTAAACTAGTTTTGTTGATAATTGAATAGTTGTTTTAGTGTTTAATAATATAAACTTGAATAGTTGTTTTAGTGTTTAAACTGTCGTAGCTTTAATTTTTGGTCGAGATTAAGTTTTTTGAAAATTCTGCATTCTGTGTTCTGTGTTCTTCAGTGAGGTGCGCAGGCCGTGGCCTGCGCACGGCCTGCGCACGGCGTCAGTTTTGAAGCCGTGCGCAGGTCAAGGCCGGCGTCAGAACTGAAGCCGTGCGCAGGCCGAGGCCTGCGTCAGAACTGAAGCCGTGCGCAGGCCGTGCGCAGGCCGAGACCTGCGTCAACCCGTGTGCAGGTTGAGGCCTGCGCACCTGCGCACCTGCAGATTCCAGTTTTGACAAAGTTTTGTTTTTTTCTGTGTTTTTCAGGAGGATTATCGCCCTGTGATGGCAGTCGATAGTTGTTTTAGTGTTTAATAATATAAACTTGTTTTGGTTTTAGTTTTGGATGCTTGAGGCTTTGGAGGGTGCGGATGTACAATTGGACGCAACCCGGAGGAGAGACTACAGGCATTCGTACCCCAGGATGCTGCGATGGTCTCTGAGTAATAACTCACCCAAGAACGAAGATTTCAAGAAGTTCTTGGTGAACGATGTGCAGGTAAATGTTTGAACAATTTTATTGTATGAATTTAAATTATTAAAACTTATAGAATTTTAAAAACAAACATGCAGGTTGTGTATCCGCGCTTGAAGCCGGACGTTGTCGAGTTGCGGTCTTCGTATTTTCATGGCACCCTGTGCTGGTTCGAGCGGAGATATTTTGCCAGACGCGCAGACGCTCTACGGTTGAACGACGACGACATCTTCTGCGACGACTACGTGTCGTTCATTGCTGCACCTCCAGCTCCAGCTCCATCCCCATCCCCACCTCGACGACAGAGGACACTCTCACCTGCACACCACATCTCACCTGCACACCACACGACGTACTCCGCATTTCCTGAGTCTTTTCAGGATGCAGGTCAGTCGCACTTTCAGGCTGCAGGTCAGTCGTCAGATCAGGCTGCAGGTCTACCTTCGTGGTGGGGAGGTTTGCAGCAGATGAACACTGAGATGATGGCAGAGATGAGGGCCCAGAGGGAGTTGATATCTGCTCAGAGTAGACAGATCGCCGTGCAGACTACTCAGATCGCCGAGCAGAATGCGATGATGACCCGGTACGGTACGCAGCTCGACGGGTATGGGGATCAGTTGACCCGGTACGGTACGCAGCTCGACGGGTACGGTGTGCAGTTTACTGAGTATGGTGTTGTGCTGAGAGGGCACGGTGATCAGATCACCTCACTCCAGGCGAGCTTTAGGGAGCATTGCAACTTAGGAGATAGGCAGAACGAGGTTCCGTAGTTTGTTTGTTTGTTTTTTGTTGTTTTGAACAAGAAAAAATTATATTACTATTAATATTTTTTGAAAAAATTATATTAGTTCCTTTGTTTTGTTTGTTTCTTTGTGTATTTTTTTAAAATATGAATTTTTAAAAATATATTACTATTAATATATTTCAAAAATTAGTATGACCTATTATTTGAACTCATTTTGTTTGTTTGTTCAGTTTCCTCCAATGGAGTATTACTCTGCTCCAACTTGGGATAGTCCACAACCACAACCGCAAGCGATGATCGAGTATTATCCTTCTCCTGTGCCACTCTCGCGCGAGGTTGAGGATTTTCAAACTCCATTCCAACATCCGCGATTCCAGTCGAATGTAGTGAACGAAGCTTCGTCGTCGAGCGTGGACAGGACAAGAATGCGAGACGTACGTATTCGTCGTCCTTCACACTTCGTGAGATCACCGTACAACGCGCTCCCCAGGAAGGGGCTACCTAGAAGGCCAGCGGTGGACAGGTTTAGAGATTATTTGGCGGACAGGAATGACAAAACGCTGTTAGTTCTCTATCCTTTTAAGTTTGACAATGTTTTCTACCAGTAGCGTCTTATTAATCCACATTATGCAGGCGCGATGTTGGTTTGGAATGGCCGGTGGATCGGGATTGGTTCGAGGGGATGAGTGCAGGAGACTCCGATATGGATATTTACGTAAGTATTGTCAAAAATATTATGTGTTGCATAGTTACGGACTAATTATTTACGTGCCCAATCTTTTTTTTTTTTTTTGCAGCACATTAATGCAGTTCTTGGAATTTATCACAACGACTTCGAGTACATATCAAGAATGACATGTGACCGAATGAAGAACAATTACACTATCGTGCCTTGCTCATTCTTTGTAAGTAGTGAAAAATTTAAATTTAAAATTTAATGTACATTTAGATATTTATACTAAATTTTTAACCTTAATTTACAGCAAACTTTGCAATACGTGTGGGAAGCTGGGAATTATAATCCTCAGTATTACGAACCTGTCCCGTTAGATGAGTTGCAATCATGCATTGAATGCATGGCCAAAGGTGCGCATGGATGGAAACCGAAGCCGTGGGCTGGCCTCAAATTTGTAAGTTCATTTACAAGTCAATTTTCACTCTTAACTTTGAACTAGAATAAGTATGACCTATTATTTTTTTTCAGGTTCTCCTCATTGCGAATGTTGGAATGCAGTGGATGACAGTGCGATTGGACCTTGAGAGGGCAATTATTAAGCTGTATGAGACGGAGATAAATGCCACCAGAGACATTGTAAGAAATCAGAGAAGGGCTGCATTACTTCCACTGCAGTATTGGATGCACGAAATGTGCGTCCAAGCTGGACTGCCGAGCGCCCGTTCAGTTTGGGAAATTGCCTTCGCGAGGCCGAATGATTGTTACAAACAAGAGTTTCCAGGTCGATCCGGTAATTACGCGCTGATTCAGATGACAGCCATTATCACTGAACAAGTTTACAGGGACGACTGGAAAATTAAGAACAAAGTAGATGAGTTCAGATGGAGATGTGCGTGCCAGGTTTGGGACTTGAGTGCTGTTTACGATGGTCCGCCTCCCAGATGCGAAATCTGTTCCACAGAGGGTCACGAAGGGGTTGACTGCCCGGTTTTAGGCGATTAGAATTCGTATTTGAGACTTTTAAACTTTGTATTTGTGTTGTACTTTATTTTTCATGTTGGATGTGCTGGAATTGTGTGTAAATGTGGTCTGAACAGGTTGGAATTACAAAAAAAACAGCCAAAGTCATGTCTGGCTTCTGTTGTGCGCAGGCTGGCGCAGGCTGGCGCAGGTCTCAGCCTGCGTCAGTTTGTAATCAGGCTGCAGGCCAAAGCCTGCGCCACATTTGTTGCAGTGCGCAGGCTTCAGCCTGCGTCAGTTTGTAATCAGGCTGCAGGCCAAAGCCTGCTTCAGATTGTGTCTCGATGGGGTTTTCGCTATTTTTCGACTACCTCGTGGATAATCGATGTAATTTGAACCGTTGGATCATCTTAAGATGTAGTTTTACGTGTCCCGTGCAATTTTCGTGAAAAAATAATCTCCGGACGTGCTCGATCTGATAGTGTCGAGAAAATTGACAAATTCTCGACGTTATCGATCCGAGCACTTTCGGACATAATTTTTTAACGAAAATTGGACGGGACGCGTAAAATTGCATTTTAAGATCATCCAACGGTTCAAATTTACTAAATCACAGTTTAATGTTTTGTCATACCTTGAATATCATAAACTCAACTCAAACTATAACATTTATAATTAAACCTTAGAAGTAATAAGTGACCAAAACACTAAATACTTATACCCGTGGATAATTGATGTGATTTGAACCGTTGGATGATCTTAAAATGTTGTTTTACGCGTCCCGCCCAATTTTCGTGAAAAAAAATGTCCGGAAGTGCTCGGATCGATAACGTCGAGAATTTGTCGATTTTCTCGACACTATCAGATCGAGCACGTCCGGAGATTATTTTTTCACGAAAATTGCACGGGACACGTAAAACTACATCTTAAGATGATCCAACGGTTCAAATTACATCGATTATTCACGAGGTAGTCGAAAAATAGCGAAAACCCCATCGAGACACAATCTGAAGCAGGCTTTGGCCTGCAGCCTGATTACAAACTGACGCAGGCTGAAGCCTGCGCACTGCAACAAATGTGGCGCAGGCTGAGACCTGCGCACGGCAGCAAATGGTGCGCAGGCTGAAGCCTGCGCCAGCCTGCGCCAGTGACAGGTGCGTCTCATGCGGTTTTCGTTATTTCGTGGATAATCGATGTAATTTGAACCGTTGGATCATCTTAAAATGTAGTTTTACATGTTCCGTGCAATTTTTGTGAAAAAATATTATCCGGAATTGCTCGATCTGATAGTGTCGAGAAAATCGACAAATTCTCGACGTTATCGATCCGAGCACTTCCGGACATTATTTTTTCACGAAAATTGGGCGAGACGCGTAAAACAACATTTTAAGATCATCCAACGGTTTAAATCACATTAATTATCCACGGTTATAAGTATTTAGTGTTTTGGTCACTTATTACTTCTAAGGTTTAATTATAAATGTTATAGTTTGAGTTGAGTTTATGATATTCAAGGTATGACAAAACATTAAACTGTGATTTAGTAAATTTGAACCGTTGGATGATCTTAAAATACAATTTTACGGGTCCCGTCCAATTTTCGTTAAAAAATAATGTCCGGAAGTGCTCGGATCGATAACGTCGAGAATTTGTCGATTTTCTCGACACTATCAGATCGAGCACGTCCGGAGATTATTTTTTCACGAAAATTGCACGGGACATGTAAAACTACATTTTAAGATGATCCAACGGTTCAAATTACATCGATTATCCACGAGGTAGTCGAAAAATAGCGAAAACTCCATCGAGACCCAATCTGAAGCAGGCTTTGGCCTGCAGCCTGATTACAAACTGACGCAGGCTGAAGCCTGCGCACAGCAACAAATGTGGCGCAGGCTGAGGCCTGCGCACGGCGTCAAATGTGAAGCAGGCTGAGGCCTGCGCCAGCCTGCGCACAACAGAAGGCAGAACATGACTTTGGCCGTTTTTTGGTAATTCCAAACCTGTTCAGACCACATTTTCACACAAATTGAGCACTTCCAACATGAAAAATAAAGTACAACACAAATATAAGGTATCAAATACGAAGTCTCGATACATAATAGTCTCAAAACAGAAAATTAAATCCAAAGCGTCTTCTTCTTCGCTACACCGGCCTTCTACAACTTCCTCCTCTTCACTTCACAATCTGCATAGTAAATGTTTCACAAGTCAATTTACAAAAAAATATATATGAAACACACACAACTACATAAAAGTTCAACAGTGTTTACTCTGGCGGAATCGGACAAGTCTGTGCATTGTGACCCTCTCCTTGACATTTGCCACAACGATATTTTTTCTTCGAAAACCTCTCAATTCGGCTCGTGAAACGGTCCATTCTCGGCCGCCCTGGAGCTCGTTTCACCGGTGGTGGCAGCACTATCATGCTTTGGACATGTTCGGGAATATCCGTCCATTGATCTTCTGAAGGAACAGGTATAATGTTCTCCTTATATGCTTGCATGAAATACTCACGGGTGAAATAAGGAGAAGTCAGCTCATAAGCATATTGTCCTGCCCGACTCGGGTCCTTGGCGCACGCTGCGGCTATGGCATGCTCACACGGCATCATGTCAATCTGAAACACACCACATTCACACGTCATTGCCTCCAAATCCACAACCCCACACCATCTAGTCGACTCCACAGTGTACATCCAAGTACTTATTTTATGGTAACCCATTTAGGAGCACGGTCATAACGCTCACGCAACGTTGTTTCCCTTCTCGGTGTCAATACACCGTTGAACGCCCAAGCTTCTTCACGATGTTTGCAAAAACCATTCAACCATCTTATCCACAATAAACTTGATCAAGGAACATATGGGGAGGTCTTTTGCGTCTTTCATCACAGAATTTATCACTTCCACAGCGTTAGACGTCATCACCTCGTATCTATTCACACGGTGGTGGACTCTTGACCATTTCTCAAACGTGATGTCTTCTAACCACTTCGCACATTTTTCGCTCGCTGCTCTAAGCTCTGAAAAATTGAGATTGAACTCGGATAAAGTGTACGAGCACGCAGCCTTCTTAAAATGACCAACCAAGTCTTTTCTTTTGTTGTACTTGGACTTGATGTTTTGCATGATGTGCCAATAACAGTGTCCATGTTCCGCATTAGGGTAAACAGCAGCTACAGCATTTATAATTGGCTGACCTCTGTCAGACACGATTACCAGATCAGATCTATCTGGAATCAAAAACTTCAAGCACTCGAGGAACCAAGTCCAGCAACTGGTGTCCTCTGCATCACCCACACCCCAAGCAAGTGGGTAACTGTGATGCTCACTGTCAGTAGCAGAAGCAATAAGAAGCGTTCCCTTGTATCTATTGGTCATGAACGATGCATCAATGACGATAACGTCCTTCATGTACTGAAATCCCCGAATACACGCTCCGATAGCCATGAAGAAGTACTGAAATTCACCATTGACATCTGTCTGAATACGGGTGAACGTACCTGGATTCCTTTTTTCAAGCATGTAACAATACGAAGGAAGCTTCGAGAAATTATCTTCATAGGATCCGCGAACATTTTCCAGGGCTTTCTGCTGCGCTCTCCATGCTTTGTCGTAACTGACAGTAATATTTTCCTCAGTACGCATAAACTGCTGAATTGCAGCCGGTGTCAGAGGTTTCTTTGCGTTCAAGAACTGGTCCTGGAGTCGATTGCCGATAAGACTGCTAGAGGCCTGCCTGTGCACACCGCTTCTATCAATCAATGAACAAGTGTGGATATTGGTGTAGGTTTTAATCACAAACTCATCGGTCGCCTTCTTCCTCGTTGCACGAATTTTCCATTTGCAATTTGTTTCAACACATTTCACCACCTTTCGATTGTGATCAGATTTGTGCACAACGAATTCAAACTTGCCCTGCAATGCTACCCGACCGACAACATAGCTGAAATCGTCTTTGTTCTTGAAAGTCTGACCAACTACCAAATCGGAACCATCATACCGACCACCTCCGTCTCGATCACAAAGTCTAAAAGCAGGAACAACAGGCTCGTCCACAACAGGATTATTATAATAAGAACTACCGCCCTCATTATAACCGTCGTCACCACCATCATTACCATCGTCATCAACAACATCATCGTCGTTATCATCGACTTCGACACCACCACCACCATCATCATAATCACCGCCCGCACCACCATCATAATCATAACCATCATAATTATTGCATAAATCAATGCTATCCCAAATAGATACAGACGGATCATAAGTAGATGGCACTATTACTTGACTGTAATATTCAGATGTTTCACCTGAAGTTCGTCGAGTTGGAAGTTTTTCTGGGCGAATTGGACTTTGACGTGCAGGACTTTCACGTGCAGGACTTTCACGGGCAGGACTTTCACGGGCAGGACTTCTCGGTACAGAGGGACTGTAGGTCACAAACAACTCCATTTCATCTTCGTTTCTATGAAGCCATAAAGTCGTGGCCCAACTTTCTTCATCATTAATATATTTAGGAGGACACTTTTCCTTTGGGAATCGAGAGATCGCAACTTCATTACATGATGGATCGATGACGATTTTTCCACACACTTTCTCAATAAGTGCATTAAACGAAATGCTCCTATCAATCAATATTGTTTTCGAGTGCTTCAAATCGCTCATTATCCATCTCCAATATCCCTCGAAGAGCTTCCACTCTCCACTATAATGTATTGTGATTGATATCTTATCCATGCTCTTATCCATGCCTGTAATTACAATAAAACGGGAAAAATCAGATTTCCAAAACTGGACTGGTAAGTGCGCAGGCCACTGCCTGCGCACAGAGTGAAGCTGTGCGCAGGCTGAGCGCAGGCTGAAGACTGCATCAAAGTTGACGCCGTGCGCAGGCCTCAGCTTGCGCCAACCTTGAAGCCGTGCGCAGGCTAAGGACCTGCGTCAGTTTTGTTGCTGTGCGCAGGCCAAAGCCTGCGTCAATTTTGACGCCGTGTGCAGGCTGAGGCCTGCGCACCTGCGCACACCCTGCGATTTTCATTTTTTTTTTGTTTCGAAAAGCTTTGAAAACGCAAAATTAAAACTCGATATTGACAACAACACACACACAAGACATGTAGAAGTGAATGCTAACCTTTTTACGTCGAATTGTTGGTGGAAAATTGAGAATGTCGGAGCTTTTTTTTTGGGCGATTTAGGTTACGGGAGAGCAAAAATGGGGGAGAAGAAGAAATGAAAGTGGGGTTATTGTGTAAATATTTTTAGGGGTTAATGTGTAAATATTTTGTATTTTAATTTCTTTTACATTTATTTTAATGGAGGGAGGGGTAGATATCCGATTTTATTTTTGTAAGGGTTAAATAACCCTTACTTACTATTGAGAGGCATTTTTCCGAAGGCCTCGATAAAACGAAACAAAGCATTCTGAACCACCAGCTTCAATGCTTAATCGTCCCTACTCCCTACCTTCTCTCTCTCAGTCTCTCTCAAACTCAAAATATATACTGTAACTGTACTGTACTACTCGTAATAGATAAGCCTCTCGAATATACACTTCAATTGGCTTTTTTCTTCACAGCGACATACTCACACTTGTATTAATAGATAGATACAACTACCTATATCTATATCTATATATATCTATATTATGTAGCGCGAGGCGAGTGAGGATCTCTGATGATTTGCATGTATTCCGTTGATCGATCAGTCTTAGAATATAGAATAATGGCGTCTTCAACCCCGCTCTCTTTTACTCCAACCCTCCTGCAATCGCAACTTCAACCGCCTCAATTTAGCCTAATTCTGGCCGGGATTTCTTTCTCGCGGCTGAATTGCCAATTGAAATTGTCGCCGGGGAGGAGCTGGGATCCCGTGCCACCTAAGGAAGTCGGGATCAGGTGCTCCGCAGATTCGCCGGAGAACATAGACGAGGAGGAGGAGGAGGAGGTGGTGGAAGTTAGGGATGACGTTTCAGATGGGGAAGAGGTGAACGGTCAGGATTTCTCCAACGGTTCAGCCGTTGCTCAGAGAACTCCGGCCACTACAGGGGATTCTCTCACCCTTGGGATTCGAGAGCCTGTCTATGAGGTACTATTAATTTGTTTTTATACTCTACTACTACTACTACTACTACTACAGTCTTACTAGGTGATTTCAATTTTTATTTTGAGTTGGCCAGTTGCTTCATTGGATAGGCTGAAATGAGATTATGATATTGATTTTAACTCAGAAAAGTATTTGTGGAATTGTGGTATTGGAAGTATTATAGAGGCGTAAAATAGGGCTGTGTTTATTCATTTCCCATCCAGGTTGTCGAAGTAAGTTCTAATGGGATGGTATCTACGAGGAAAATTAATCGAAGATATTTGCTAAAATCGAGCGGTGAGTAGAAGTTTCTTGGGTGCTGATGTGGTTCACTTTTTCAACTTCTTTTAAAGGTTAACGTGCTCACATAGTCACGCTCACATACAATCTTGTACTCAGACTACTTTTGTTCTGAAACTCTTATGGACAAAAACTCACTTGATCCTTTTCCTGCATCCTGTATATGATATTCAACACACTTCTATACTATCTAACCTATTTTATCTTAAATCTTGATGCTCTTATAATATAATCGTTGGTTTTCTATATAACATTTTTTTACAGGTCTCCGACCTCGTGATATAAGAAGCGTTGATCCATCATTGTGGTTAATCAATTCAATGCCTTCATTGCTGGTAGATACAATGAATTGCTTATTAACTATTGCCTATATGTGTTCTTATTTCATGTCACTTGGTTTCCTCTAAATCTTACATTAACCTACCATTACACTCCTTAAATAAAATGTAATTTTGGGAAACTTTCTTGTCATAGAACTGCACCAGCCAGCCTTCTTGAAATAAACTTCTGATTGTTGACGGGGTATCCAAATCATGCTACATGGCTCAAATGTTAGGTAGTGAACTAAAATGACTATGAAAAAAATCAAAACTGATTCTGGTTATAATAATTGTCTCTATATCCTCATGTGATGGTTATATTATAATCATCATTTAACAACATATTTAACTGTTAAATTATGTGGTTACATGTTTGGATTTACACTTTAGTCTTTTACTAAATGCACTGGATGGTTGTTATTTTCTGACTATACATACTATTCTCAAAAACATTAAGGTCCGTGATTATGCTATTTTGCTGAATCTGGGATCTTTACGGGCAATCGCAATGCAAGAACGTGTTTATATATTCAACTATAACCGGTATTTCACCCTTCACTGTTGTGTAGGTTTTGTTCAATTCTGTTTATGTTTCTGACATAGTATCAGGTGTAATATTTGACTATTGATTTATGACAGGAAAGGAGGAAAAGCTTTTATTGACACATTGTTACCACGCTTAAACCCGAAGAACATGAATGGAGGACCAACGATGCCATTTGTGCTTGAGGTTGATCATCCACTATTTTCTTACTTCAAAATTATTGCATCATTAATCTGTTAATTCTGATACCATACCCCTTCCACCTAGATGGTTTTCCAATCACACCTTTTTCCACGCATCCCCTTTTAAAATATTCATTCCCCCTTATAACACACTACAAAGGGTCTCCACCATATGGGCTTGTTCTAACCTAACCCATATCTATTATACGAGAAGGAATAATTGGCACTGTGGCAATAATAGCTCTCACCAATATTTAATTGGCCTATATGTGAACAATTGCGATTATGGATATTTGAGTTGTTATTATTACTATAGTTGATAGCACAACCACAAGTTTTTGCTCACACATTTCTATTGTGAATTATTTCAGGTGGTTGAGGCGGCACTGCATTCTCGAATACTACGTCTGGAACAGAGATTGATGGATTTAGAACCTCGTGTGAGTAAGGGTACTAAGGGACCATGGAGATTATATGTTTTGTTGATTATTTAGACTCTTTTTACCAATAACAATTTTTGCTTGTATGGGTCATATACTAATTGTTAGTAATGAGTCAGTGAGGGTTATAACTAGTCATCCACCCATTTCTTTACTGTTCTCATAATTTCCAGTATTTGGTTTAGGACTGGGACTTGGTAATACAAGTAATTAAATGGAATAGAGCATATGATAACATGAAAACCAAAAAATGTTTTTGCTATATTTGAAGCTAAATGTTATTTTATACTACTGCTGTTGAGATTCTTAAACTTCTATTTGTACAAAAGCCTCATAAAGTATTCGTTCTTTAAAGTTTATTTCTTCATTCCCTTCTCCAAAAAAAAATCTAACTTTATCAATAAAAACAAAGAAACTATATTTGTCTTGGTCTTTCATACTGCAGAAAATATAATTTTATACTTGTAAGCATATTTATTCAACAGACTATTTCTGTTGCAGGTGCAAGCTTTACTTGAGGTTCTTCCTAATCGATTGACCGCTGACATATTGGAGGAACTTCGGATTAGCAAACAGAGACTGGTAAATACAGGGTTTTCCACGTTATTTAATTATATATTTCTTGATATTTCACCGATGCATAGATTAACCCATGTATAACAAACTATTAATGCTTCTGATCTTATGATTAAAGGTTGAGTTGGGATCGAGGGCTGGGGCTCTTAAACAAATGCTGCTTGATATCCTCGAGGATACTCATGAAATACGACAAATTTGCATAATGGGAAGAAACTGCACCCTTATGAAAAATGATGAGGTTGAATGCTCGGTTCCCTTGGAAAAGGAAATAGCTGAGGGTAAGCTATGTTGAATATAAGATGATTTTCAGCCTTTCAGGTAAATTGATAGCTCTGAATAATTGTTTGTTGCATTTCTCAGAAGAGGAGGAAGAAATCGAAATGCTTCTTGAAAATTATCTCCAAAGGTTATTTCATGACATCTTTTGCTTCGTTTCAGAGAATTGTATTGATGGTGCCTATTATTGCATTGTGTAGTCCAAATTACTCTCAGAAAATACACTAGATAAAAAGGTTGGATATTCCAAAATTTACTTACCTTATAAAGCAGACCGTCTGTAACATGCTAGGTTTGGTTGTATTATATTAATGATTTTATTGAAGGTCATGGTTTATCATACATAGCATGGTAAGAAACTATTAGGTATATTATGTCTTTATTGATCTGTTTCTATCTTATTTATTTCATGTTACGTCAGATGTGATTCTTGCCATGGTCAAGCAGATAGGCTTCTTGATTCAGCAAAGGAAATGGAAGATTCGATAGCCGTTAACCTCAGGTTTTTGTTATTTTTGTCACTTATATCTTTGTATTGACTGTGGTGCTATGCGCCTATGCCAAACATAGCGCCTGATTGGGAAAGTTCAATTGAAATGAAGTTATCCGATCAAAAGTAGACATGCCTAAGCCTAACTATTATGCTATAAGGCGTGTTTTATTTCATGCTTCACTACAACAAGATCAATATTCAGAATTTTTGTAGTGCCTTGTCTAATCAGAATCTCAAACATGGCTCTCATTAGCTCAAGTCTTAGTGAAATAGTAGGATTCGTGAATTGAACACTAGCAATTTATGTCAAAAGAGCTTACTTGGATTTTGAGGTGAATCTGAGGCCAGAACTAGTTCATTACAAATTTGTAATACCCGTCCACCCACCCAATTATTGAAGAGATCGTGATTTTTGGGATTAAATATTGAATTTCTTTGACTGTCCCACATTACATTTCAACCATGTAAAAATTGCACGACCTTTTGTATCAATTATGGAGTTTTAATGTGTTTTCTCCAACATTTCATGAGACCATAGGATCAAAAGAAAGCGTATGCGTCAATTTTTTTATAAATAAATTGGCTTAGAACCAAAATAATTTTGTTAGGTTTAAAATAAAATGCACTGCTATATAAAGTCAATCAACGTGTATAATGCATTTCATTGCTTGAAATCTTAGGAATGCCAACAAGAATGAATTATGAGTTATAAACCGCATCAGCAGTATTTTCTATCATATATAAAATTATTATATATTTCCTTATCAGCTCCCGAAGGCTTGAAGTAAGTAGAGTGGAACTCCTCCTTCAGGTTGCGACATTTTGTGTTGCAGTTGGAGCCCTAATTGCAGGTATCTATAATGAAGATAATAAAAGACTAATTTAATTAACTTTCTGAGTTTATTTTTCAATTTCCAGGCATTTTGTTGGTACTATCATGTTCTTCTGAATGACAAATTGATAGAGCTGGATTTTGTGTTTGAATTTTTACATTCATGTATTATCAGCAAGAGCTTTGTCTAGATATTAACACTGGCCACAAATTTTCAGAATCATACATGAAACTTAGGTCCTGTTACACTTCATTAAATTTTCCGGAATGTGATTGGTTTCTAAAATCACATCCAGCTTTAGGCCTTTTATTAGTTAGTCTTGGTAGATACCCCAGACGATGTATTTTTCTAAAATAAATACCATTAATAAGCCATGATAGTTTTTAGTAGGAAAGAGCAAAACAAGCTGGTTTCATGATAAGCCTTAAAAGAACTATATACATTTGGTTAAGTGGAATTTGATGTTTTTATCACTTGGTCACCTATTCACATTTGGTTAAGTGCAATTTGATGTTTTTATCACTTGGTCACCTATTCATATTTATGAACATGCTGACATAACATTCAGTTTCTTGATTATTAGTTAATGGGTTTCCGTAAGTACCCTTATATGTTCAGGCTTCTACTAATATTACTGAGACCTTGACAACAGGTATATTCGGCATGAACTTGAGGTCATATCTTGAGGAGAATATAGTAAGTACCGCTTTGGTATTTCCATCATTTTCTTTAATCTCCCAAAACACACCTTTTCATATGCTTGCTACTTTTATAATTTAATCTGGCTGGGATTTTCGCAGTCTGCCTTCTGGCTAACGACAGCTGGAATCTTTGTGGGTGCTGTGGTTGGATTCTTTCTCATGTACTCGTACCTCCGGAAGAGGAAAATCCTATGAGCGCCCAAGTTAAGGTGCGACAACAATACGTTCTTCAAACTTTCTGAAACGATCTGCTATCTCTTCTACTTGCCTACTAGTAGACATGCACACTCGTCACAGGAATCTACATGATGTCATAATTTGGCCACACAAGTACAACTGTGAGAGTACAAAATATTTGAGCATCTTCGGCAGTATACTCGTGCAAAGCAATTATTCATTATTATATAGATGTAAAGGAGGGAGGACACACTTGGCTCATGTTTGTAGATGTAAGTGAAGCGGGCTGGGCATTTCAGTAAAAATATCCATCTACTCAGAGGGCAAGGTTATATCGTATTGCTTATTCTTCTTCCACTTTTTTCAGGGGTCTGTATTAGTTTCAGTGGAAGATAAATACAATTATGCCCATTGATTTGGAAATGGGAAATGTCACATTATATTAACTACAGCCTGTGGATTATTAACAATAGGTACATCTCTTTGAAGAAGACTGATCCATTTTTGAGGCGGAGATAAACTTATGGATCTGAATTTGGGTATATTTTCAGACTTAGACTGAACCAATTTAATTTTACAGGCACGCCATTGCAACTCACCATATTCGTTTCACCTAATGGACTGCAATCCATCCTAAAAGGTTATATTTTCGGGCATTCAGTAATAAAAAGAACATAACAAATGTACACATGGAATATAACTTGTAATTTGTGTAGTAAATCAGTAAAAGAGGCAGGCACCAAAAGACAGGGTAGAACTAACTTTCAACAAACCATTCCATGATTGAAGCTACTGAGAAATCGAGGTTTCCGTGACAAAATATAATTAAAGTTCCCATCACATATCAAACAAAACCCAAAACCAATGTAAACAAGTCCAAAAAAAACATAACACGACCAGTTTATGTGCACGCGCGGAAGGGGAGTCCATTACACATTCCCCAGAATAAAGATGCAATTAGAGGCAAGCTACAATCAGTAACACCTATGGATGATAGGACAAATGTCAGAACTGTATTAGCTTTTTTTAGCTTGATCATCCCAAAAAATGAAATTAAGAAAATCAAAAAATGGGGAGTACATATTTTTTATGGTTGCTTTTGGGCGCTTGCTAAAGACTAAGAATCTTTACCAACAATAGCCATGTTTCCGACAGCGACCTCCATTGCCTCTCTCTCATCTTTCTCAATCGTTCCATTTTCGACTGTCCCGAGTTGGGAAATAGAAGGGTCTAGTTGAAGGGGCACTCCACTTATCCAAGGATGATTAAGACACTGGGCTGCCGTCATCCTTTTCTCGGGCACAAAATCAAGTATCTGGAGAAGGAAATCAGCCATCTCATTTGCATCTTGTTCATTGAACTCGTATTTTTCGTGGAGGACCTTATTGAGGGACCAGAATCTTAATCTTCTGATATGTCTCAGGTCTCCAAATCTATTAAAGAATTCTCGCGAATAACGACCGCCCAAGGCAACCTGGAGTTATTACGACAAAGCCAGAAACAATACTTAATAGAAAGGCAAAAGAGATTTTGCAATTGTATGAATTTAAATCTACTTTTAAAGTTTTGGTATAATATGTGAAGGATTTGATAGTCAAGTTGCCATAGATTAGTTTCTCACCTTTCGTGGCATCATTCCAAGAAGCTCCATCATTAGGGCCAAATGGTCCTAAAAATATAAAGGAAATATGATACATATTCAGTCATTTAAAACACCAAATCCTTGAGTTAAAAATAAAAGGTTCTTGAATGGAATGCAGGTCTTTGATATAGATATGGAATACACAAAGCTAACACAGGAGTGTGTTTGGAGTGTAAGACTGTATGAACCAGGCTAAATACCCGTAAGATATTAAAGCTAATGCGATATATTACAATATTTGAGCTTAAGGTAAAAATACTATATAGTATCACAAACAAATGTTGCATCTTCCTATAATCAAACAACATAGACTGAAAAACTAAATCAGTTAAATGTACTATGCAATTTTTGAAGAAATCAGAAGAAGCTAGAGATGAAGAAAAGTGGAAATGAAACCAAAAAAGCAGAACCAAATTATCTACTCCAGCCCAAACTAAAAAATGTATTAAACTCCCACACCGAAATACCTAAATTTTAAAAATTTTGCTCTATTTCAGATAAGTCAATGATTATAGACAGTAAGACAACAAAGATCTAAATAGTTATTAATGAAGGTTATTCATTAGATATCGTAAACAACAAAGCCATGAAGTATGTTTTCTGTAAATAAGTAGCATAGTTGGAAAAGAAAAGTTACAATGTAACAGATAATTAAGTTGAGATGTTTTACTATTTTGTTTTTATAGTCTGATTGTGATTCATTCCCTTACCTATTAATGCATAAATTAAGCAGTATTACTTCAAAATTGTATGGCTTACTATGGGAAAATGGAATTTAAGGATATAATTTTCCCCAAGAGATGATTAGCATTTTCTTAGGAATAAGAGATATTGAATGAAAATATGGTATCAGAATGAGCAGAATATAAGGGCAGTCACAAGTGGTTTATCCATTTTTCTGCTCTGTTTTCTGAATTCTTCTTCTTTTTATTGTAGTGCTTGTCAACTTTGAAAAAAAATCTCTATTAAGTATTAAAACCCTTGATAAAGTTAGTGATTGATCTATCTCCCTGCTTTAATCTGAATTTAGTTTCATTATAGAAGTATGTTCTCTCATTAATAAATAATATGAAATGATAACTTAATAAGAAAATAAACAAGTCAATAGTTCAAACAAACTACCAAATTTAGACATCACCATGTAATCGGAACCAGAAATCCTTTCAAGAACTAGATACAAGTATTTAAGAAATAAGAGAATAAAAAATAAGCAACGATCAGCAAACAAATTTAGTTCAACAATCAGGTCATCATTAAAATGCATATATTAGTTAGAACAAAGAATACCTCATCACGATCATAGTTTTCACCACTGTGTGGGTCAAAAAGAACATCACCAGTGGCCAGCTCAAAGCAAATGCAAGCAAGTGACCACAAATCAGCTGATGTCGAGTACTTGGATCCCAAAATAACCTCAGGACATCTATACTGCCTTGTCTGAATATCACTCGTGAACTGTTTGTACGTCCAACAT
This sequence comes from Euphrasia confusa, assembly GCA_954870475.1. NCBI lineage: Eukaryota > Viridiplantae > Streptophyta > Magnoliopsida > Lamiales > Orobanchaceae > Euphrasia > Euphrasia confusa. The sequence continues at coordinate 19,876,567 of OX940969.1, forward strand.
GCATTTCCAAAGTCAACTAATTTGCACTTCAGGTCAACCTCAGACAAAAGCTTCTGCCTTGCAGCTCGGCTCGCTCTCCTATTGGCCTTATGCTTAGCTCGATCACTGCTTGATGCTTCATCAACTGATTCTCTGGTTTGATCTCCAGCAGAGTCTCCATTCGATTTATCATCCTGGTGAGAATCTTCAGGACCACTTGCCTCATTAACTGGCTCAGCTTCTTCAGAAGCTTCATTCCCAGTGCTCTTTTGAGCTGCTCTCTTAGCCTTTTTCCGGACCTTCTTTTTCTGGTTCTTAGTCAAGCCTGTATAGGATCCCTTACCATCTTTAAAATCCTCAGACTTTGATGAAATCTTGCTTTTGTTTGATGCTAGAACAAGGGGTGCCCCTGATTTTTTAAGGTCTTTAGATGGATCTATCATTGATTGAAGCAATATGTTCTCTGGCTTCAAGTCCGTGTGTATAATTGATAGTTGACGGTGCAGATAATCTAATCCAACTAGGGTATGGAAGCAAATTTCTTTAACCATGTGAAGAGGAATGCCTCTGTAATCTGAATACTTGATCAAGGTCAAAAGATTGTCGCCTAAGTATTCAAAAACCATACAGACGTGCTGTCCATTTGGCCCCGAATGCTTAAAGTGATCCAAAAGCTTCACAACACATTTCTTGTCTTCTGGATCACCCTCAGCAATCTGCTTTAAAATGGTGATTTCATCCATTGCTGCTTCAGAATAGTGTTGTGCACTCTTTTGAACCTTCAGGGCTACATACATCTATCACCATATTGAGAAAAAAAAAAGACCATTATATTTTTTATCATGTTAATCATGACAAACATAGCAAGTAAAATAATAGTTAATTTAATGCAGATGGGCCCCCTCCCCCAACATTCAGATAAAAAACGGATAAAGATAGTGAGGGTTTCAGTGCACACTTGTTTTCTTCCCATCAAGCATGTCACATACTGCATAAGTTTTCGACAAGGAAAAGGCTTTTCAAAATGGGTTATCTCTTCTTCACATTCTTGAATCCTAAGAGTATGTTTGTCAAAAACATCCCTCAAATCCATTCCACAATCACCAAAAACAAACATAAATTACACTTACATGTATTTCTCAACTTATACACACAGTCTTCATAAATCACACCAAATCCTTCTTCCCCTAATCATCCTAAGAAAAAAAATATTTCAATCACTAAACAAACATACCCTAATTTTATCTTTCCACAAAATATTCTATAACTCAATATATGTAGCAAAACCCACAATGCCATTTAATAACCACCTGAAATCATGTCTACGGTAAACATCTGTTATAATCTCATTCTATATGAACTATGAAAGAGTAATTCTAATGGTTCTAATCTTTGCTCAATCACTTGCAGGTGTTAACTAGTTAATGAATGACTACATAAAGCCATAAAGGAAGGCAACAGAAACAGATTAATTGAAACAAACAAATGGACATAATACATTATAAAATGTACCACTTAACCTTCACAACAGAATCATTGGAGCACAAACTCATTTTTCTCTGAACTTATGACATTAACCAAATATAACATCAACCTTCCTTTACTTTCCGGATACAAAAGAAAATAACGACTGAACAGGCATACAAAAAGACAACATAGGCATCATCCAGATGCAAACATGACAGCTTTCATTGTAACTTCTTACTTCTGGAAGAAACCAGACTATTTAGGTGAAGTTTCTACCCCCCTCCCCCAATAGAAAAAAGCAGAGAATAAAAGATATGTTCTTCCGTTAGAACAAAAATCCAGATATGCACACATAGTCCAATATCTGAAGCATTTCCAGATTTCACTCACAAACAAAAGGAAAAATACACATTAATCTACAATTTGAAACAGAGGAAATAAAGAGATACAACTACCAAATCATACTCATAAATCTAACACATGTAATTAGATGAAAATCTGAAATAACTAGATAGAGGAAACGTACAAATTTGTGAGTGTCCCAAGCTAGCCAGACAGTGGAGAAATGACCCCATCCGAGCTTGCTCTGAACGACATATCTTCCGTGCTTGAAGGTGTCGCCGATCCGAACGGCATGATATCCTCCTCTTCTGTAGTCCTCTGTCCCCTCATCCTCCGAACTGTAGTCGCTCGACTCACTCCGATCTCCGCCATTCCTATTCTCCGCCGCCTCCGCCACCGCAGACATCTATGAATCAAAAGCACTGGAAGTTAGAATGAGATCGTCGAAGCTCGAAGTTTGCACAGTGCTTTACTCAGCTAGGGAGAGCCGGAGAGAGGGCAAATTAGGGTTTATTAATTTGAGTAGTACGGAGTATAATTTTTATTTGCTTTTTAAACTTCGGTGTAGTATGGAGTATTATTGTTTTTCATTTATTGGATAGGAGTATTTTATTTTATTTATGAAGGAGGATCGTCCGTAAATATATACTATTTGTGGACTCCAAAGTTCCCTCATCTGTAATTCATCTATATACTCCTTGATCCTTATAAGTTACTCACTCTCTCCCTCTACTTCATAATAAAAAAATATTTTTTCTTAAATGAATATTTAATAATAAGATTTTAAAATAAATAAATTATTTGTTCACTTTAAAATACAATTATAATAACTCTTACTTTTTAACTTATTTTTCAACTTTATTCATGTTTTTTGTCAAAAAGTATTACTCCATCTAATATTTTTCTTAATATTGTATCCATAAAACTTATCATATATTTCTGAAACGGAAATATTTAATATGAATAAAATAAAATTTTATTAATTACATATTCCCTTCGTCCAAAATAGATATTTTACTTGGATACAAAGTTTAAAAAAGATATATTAAGTTTTGATTTTTTAATTAAAAAATAAAAAAGTAAAAATGTATTTTTCAAGTGAAAAGTAAAGTTTTTGTGATTAAAGTTTAAAAATAGGTGAATAAAGTAAAATAAAATTATATTTTATAATGAAAAAAGTTAAAATAATTTTTTTTTGTCAATTATTGTTGGAAACTCGAAAATGAAAGTAGGTGAATTATATTTGGATTAAAGGAGTATTAAATATAGAATTTTATATCTATTATATTAATAAATAAAAAAAATATTTAAATGACTTGGAAATATAATATTACTATAGGGAATTTTTTTTATTAAGACACTTCCAACTATAATATTATAAATATCTTGTTTTTCTTGGGTTTTATTTATGTTACTCCAGATGGAGTACACCATGTACATCTTGACCGTAGATTTAATATTATTATATTAAATACATACGTAATCACCTACACCCGACGTGTATGGTGTATGCATCTAAGAATAATGCTCCAGAAGTAGCATCTCATAGACCCTGATAATAAATAGGAGCAGTCTACCAAAATACTCTTAAAAATCAAAAAATTATTATAATATCAATAAATAAAGAATAGGAATTTTTTTATATTAAGACACTTTCAGCTATAATATTATAAATAGCTCTTGTTGTTTTCCCTAAAAATAAATAAGGGCACTCTACCAAAAATACATTTAAAAATCAAAAAATTATTACAATATTAATAAATAAATAATATACCAAAATTGCTCTACAAATCAAATTATTTTATTAAAAACTTCATTTTTTAATATATCAGAAATAATTAATAAACTCTTTTAAGGGTGTGATAATTTATTTATTTTTATAAATTCTAAAAATTGACCGTCAAAAACGTTTAAAAAATTGAACTTGATCATTTTAATTATAAATAAATAAATAAATATTTCACATCTTTTAATCTATATATATATATATATATATATATATATATATATATATATATATATATATATATATATATATATATATATATATATATATATATATATATATAAAGTTTCCTCTATATATAAATAACTGATAGTAAATTATTCATGAGAGAGTTCTACAATACATTTAAGGTACAATAGATGTATGAAATACAACCATTAGATTTAAGAAATCAATTGATAGTCATTAGATCAACTAAAAAATTGTAATAGTGGGATGAGGTGTCAAATAGATGAGGTGTCAACTAAACTAAGTAAGATGTATGTTTTCCTTATTCATGTATTGACTATCAGTATATTGTTTGTACAACAGAAAGAAATGTAAATTATACATGTATTGACTATCAGGTATATTGTACAACAGAAATTACATGAGGTGAAGCTCAATCACTACAACAAAACACATTTACACCACTTTGAAAACTAAGAATAGAATAAAACAGATGAATGCTGCATCTACTGTAACCTGCTGATGGTTAGAACATCAGACCAACCCGGAAAAATAAAATACAAAAAACAAATATTGAAAAATCCCGAGCAACCGTATCTCATATCTCTATCACAAAAAAGGGAAAACGCCAAAGAATGCTATATGCAACAAGAAGGCTATAAAAATGCTTGGTATTGTCTTGTATGGCTTGTAACTCAATGAACTATTGTCAAATTGTCCGGCGTTGACAAATTCAGTTCTGCCATTATTAGTCGTAGAGACGTTCACAGGCAATGAACCTATTAAGAAATAAATAGATTTTTTTATAAACAGATCAGAATTTAAGGTACAGAGATATAAATGATTTAGAGTTTCGTGATTTCTAGTACTAAAACAAGCTACATTATTTTTAACCCAAAAAAGATTATTCAATTTAAAAAAATGAGGAGGTAACGGAACTTACAGTCATAGTTGGCCCATCCGATCTGTTGACCACCCAAATCATATACAACAACTTTGTCTTTCAGAACAAGATCTGCATTAAGAATTGGTAAAGAAGAAATGAAAACAAACAACATGACAGTGGGGCATAAGGACTAAGGAAATTAATGAATCGAAGATACATATAAGCACATTTTCAATAGTCGTGCTGGTGCATATTTTAGTCATTTTTAGGTTCAATTGTTCTCTCTATTGTGCTAGCTGGTGGACGTAAAGAACCCTCATAAGTGGAAGTCGTGTACATAAAAATACACAGCAGCATTTGAGAGCCTCAGTTAGGACTACTTGCAAACCAAATATTTTTCCCTAGTTTTTAAACATTTTGTTTATATGAATACTATTTATTGACAAGTTAGAATTTTATATATAGGGATAAAAGGTAATAATTGTGCATATAATATTATCATACTAATAACTATATATACCTCCTAAAATTGTAATCTGTTGACCGTGAATTTTCTGAAACCCAATGCACCAGACAGCATCACCACCCTACACAAGAGGCATTACACTTAATTAATAAATTAAATATTAAGAAACTCGTGCTTATTTGAAAGCTCATAAACACATTAAGAATTATAATACACCTAACGATCGCACCATGTCGATGATAATACTGCTGCTAAGAAAAGCCAAATAAACTGAGCTAAATTAAAGAAGATGGGAAATGTTGACTTACGACAGAGTTTTGCTGCAAAAGGTAATCCTTGGGCTTCAGTACCATTGTTGCCCCACCAGCAAAGTTAAAACTAACCGGAGGGAAAATCTCAAAGACGCTACCCAGACAAAAGCATCACAAATAATGAGAATAAGTAATTACATAAAAAGTACGGATATGTAAATTAAAAAGAGTGCATCTCGAATAACAACCTGGAAGAAGCTAAATAGCATTGGTTTCCCTTCGTAGTATAGGGGCGTACGGACTGCGAAACAGTTTGCATGATCTGCAGGGAAGAAAAAATGGCAAACGGCCAAACGTTATTTGAAGTTATAATTAATTTTGAAAAATAATACTGTAATAAAAAAAGATTAATTTGAAAATTAGAAACTTACTGCATTAATGAAAGGATCGTAAGCCTCCTGGGCAATGTAAGCCAGAGTAGTTCCCGAGTCAATTATTGTTCCTCTGTTGCTTGATGTTGTGAATACTGATGACTCAATTGGTAATATTTGCCCATTCACTGAAATGCTTTGTAGATTTACATTGTAATGCGGCCTAAGAATATTGAACCAGAATGAGAATGAATCAAGTGGCTTGCTAACGTGATATGGAAAAGTTTAAACTTTAAATAGTGGCATTTTCTTCCAACGTGTCGATTATTATAGCCAACCATCTTGTTCCAGGAAAAATGACAGTAGGGTAAAAACAGATGAACTTGAAATTGACGAGCAAGAACTGTACATACTGTGATGGAACAAGTGGAGTGTAGACTATATTCGGCTCCACAATCAGTCCAAGCACCAATACACCACCACCATCATTTCCTCCTTGCAGGCAATGAGAAAACGATTTCGGAACAATTCCCTGTGAAGAAAGTTGTGAAATTACAGACATGCCCTGCTGACCGAAACCAAATATACCATCCACCGCCCTATCTGGCTTTGTAAGATCTCCAGTCTGTGATGTGCTACAGCTGTTGAAAAAGAGGTTAAAAATAGGCATGGTAATTAGGCCAATCAAAAGATAAAGCATGCATTGTGGATGTGCTTGCAGAAACTTATGTTTTAAAAAAGTGATGCACTGAAGGTGAAAATCGGTTGAGAATCAGAAGCTAGTGTTTGTAATTAGAAGACAAGGTTATGCGGAATTGTTTCAGTTCCAATCTTTTTCAAGTTTGTAATCAGAAGCTGAGATTATACATTTTTGCAAGATAAAATTCAAATAATTTACCAAACAAAATTTCACTAAAATCATGCCAATCGATATGAAGGCACGCTATAATGGGTCAAACAACCTTTTTCCATTTCTGACCATGAAGATTCAAACAACTTGGCAAACATGTTTTCGTTTTTCACACGAAAATCACTAAAATTTCAATTATCACTTTTCCCACTAGAAAGATGGAAGCAGCATAACCAGAAGTTAGGCATCTTAAAACACTAGATAGTTTTTCGGCTGAAAGTTGACAATGACTTTTGCCCTTCATTTAATTGTATGCGGAAAACTCACCCAAAAACAACAGATGCAGAAGAATTCGAGGTCATCGAATTTCCGGTTACCGAGTCCAAATACAGTTGGTCCGATAAATAAACTCCGGACGTCCCACTCCCATCACCATACTGGAATGTATATCCACATCGATTCTGGGTTGTGCATAGGGAGTCAGAAGATTGTTCTCCCAGAGCACATCTCTGGTCAGAACACGAAATCGGAGATGCAGTTGATGAGCTTGAAGGGTCGAACGACTCGAGCTGGATCTGTTACAAGGCCAAGCAAAGCTCAAAGAAATCACATCCCATTACTCAGCAAAAAAGACGATGAATCAGTAAATTGTTTACCTGGAGGCCAGTGGATGTTGGGCAACCCGAACAAGGGTTACAGCTGACCCAGAGAACATCACTTCCGGTATCTATCTGCACATAGAACTCTTTTGGGGGATTTCCGAGTTTGATTTTTGTGTAGTATAGCCTGTTGAATACAGAATTTTAATCCCAATTTCTTTTTTAGGTTTTTATTTGGTGAAACAGGGGAGGAGAGATTAATCGCTCAACAACCAAATTAAAAAACGAAAGAAATCAATAGAAAGTTACCCAACAAGAAAAGGATCGTAGGTTCCTTCGACGATAAAATCAACGACTCCGGGAGGCTGCTGCTGCAGGAATCTGCCGTGCCGGACTCGGTCGAAGTCCCTGAGTCGACTCAGCTCAACTCCGTCGCGACTCGCCCTTTCCAGAGTCAGCGTCACGCTCTTCAATTCCGCCGCCGCCGCCGAGATCACCAGAAATGCGGCCAAAACTGTATGAATACTCATCGGCGAGCGACAGTTCTCTATCCCTCTCCTTCTGAATTTATTGCGAACCCTTTAACCCCAAGCAACACCACCGATAAATCTATACGTGTGTGCGCAGTGTGTGAGAGAGACGATAAATGGATTTGAAAGTTGTATTTATACGTGCGAGGATGACTGTAATGTGGTGTGGCCTACAAAAAAGTAATTAATGGCTTTAGATGCTTTTACGTTTAACAAAAACAAAAGATATTTAATGTTAGTATTTTTATTTCAACGTTTGAATATTAAATTTATCTGAAATTTTAAGGGACATTAAAAAAAACAATAGTTATAAAGTTATAGGTTACTAGTTACACTTACACAACGACTAATTGCATACATAGTTTCACAATAAAACTACATATTTTGTATCTTTTTTATAATTTAAAAATCAAATTTTCCTTTTTCCTAATTACCTCATATTTTAATTATTTTATTTATTAATAAATAATAATTAAAAATTACATTTTTTTTTGAAATATCAATGTTAATTCTTATGTTGTTAGAATCTTTTACGTCCAATATTTTTCTTTTGAGATACTAAAGCAAACACCCCGGCCTGTTTGATACCATTTCTTTATAGAGCTTTATACTTTGGTGTCTAGTCGATTATTTCATAGTTTATTCACATTTATAGGGGTGTTTCGATTAAGATTTTTTGTAATTTAAAAAGTTCGTAGATTTGGAAAATTCATAAACACCAAGGTTTGACTGACTTTATCATAATTTTTAAAAAATTATAAAATATATTTTTTATTGATTTACGTAAACTTTCAAAGAATTGATAGACTTTCAAAAACTTACTATTGATACAAATATATATGAACATACTTGTATATAAAAAAATCATTTAAAAAATAAAATAAATGAATTATTATTATAATTTTTTATTTTCATCACACTTGGAACTCGTTGTTTACATTAGCAATACTTCTTCTCCTTTTATTATTATGCATTTTAATTAGTTAACTTTGAAATATCAAATTAAAAAAAAAAAAACTTTATTGGTGTCGAGGTGAATTTTGAATAAATAAATGATCATAAATAAAAAATTTAAATAAATTGAATATTAATATTAATATAATAAATTAATTATATTTGAATTGTTATTGAGAAACATATTATTGCATATAATAAACACAAAATAATTTATTATTAATATGATGTAGCCAAACATATTATTGGAAAAAAATCGGTCGAAATTTCTACAGATTTTTAATTGAATACATCCCTTAATTAATTTTCCTTCTTAAGGTGTATAAAAATGCATTTTTTATACACTTACTAATATAAAATATTCTCTTAATTCAGAAAAATTGAAACACGTTTACAAAATGTTACTCTTACTTTGTGACATTTGCTGCTTTTCAAATAAATAAATTTTTTGTTTTTTTGTTATACTACCAAAATGTCCTTCTAAGTAAATATCAAAAATTCACTGTTAGATATTTTTCGTAATGAAATGAAATCAAAATTAAATTGAATACAATACAAAATTTAAAAGCAATTAGCATTAGTGTTAATATTTTTTTTCAAATATAATTTATTTTAATTATTATTTGAATTGAAAATCACATGGAATTAAAATTTATTGATTTGGACCAATTTTCAAATTTAAAAACAGTTGAGGTAGGACAACACTATTACCTACCCAAGATAGAACCCACTATAAGTTAGTACGGCAATTTATTGGGTGGTACTAATACCATACCAATTTACATGGTACCACATTTTAATATTTAAGCATTTCATTTTTCAAACCCTATTTTTTTCCTTTTTTTTTCCCTTCCTCTTTTCTGTTTCTGTTACGCTGAACACAACACACACACAAAACAAACTCACAACACACACAACACACAAAACAAACTCTCAGAACACAAACTCACCGCACCGGCCGCGATTAATCGGCGGGAGACAACATGGATTCCTGCTCGAAGGCGGCGTAGGTGATCAGAATAGTCTCTCCTTTCCTTCACTCTGTCCGCGGTGGTTTCGATTGCGCACAACCGGTGACTGCGGCTTTCGACGGAGACTGCGGCTTTCTACGGCCGATCCTTCTTTCCAGTAGCTGTGAGGTAAGGTTTTGTTCTGTTTAATTTTGATTTTCAATGTCGTAAGTCCAATTTCGATTTCGATTTCAATGCCGTAGGTCCAATTTCGTTTTCAATTTGCATATTAGGTTTCGATTTCAAATAAGGTTTTCAGTTGTTAATTTGGTTGTGCGCGATCGAATTGACAATGAGATAAAATTAGGTTTTGTTAATTGAATTTGGTTTTTCTGTTCGCTGACATTTTGTTCCCAATTTGGTAATAATTTTGATAAATTGAGCTTTGAGGATCTCCAGTAGCTTGTTTTGAGTTTCATAATGTTCAGTATATTTAGCTGCGATTTGGTTGAATGATATGATCATCGATCTCACTTAATTTGCAGTAAGTTTTCTGTTCATAATGTGCCGTATAATGTTTATAAACTGAGCTTATTATTACAGTTGCTCTGTTCCTAATTAGTTCTTAATGATGCTTTGTTTATCATTTGTTCATAATATTGATAAACTGAGCTTTGAAGATCTCCATTAGCTTTCATTTGTTCATAATCCAGTAGTTCTTCATATTAACATATCATATGCAGGTTCCAATTGTTGTGTTCATTCTGATGGATGACATTGATTTGGATGCTTATACTTTTGATGGTAGGGATGTTCTTTTATTATAATTTTGTGTTTCAATTAATTCTTCTCTGTTCTAATGTGTATTTGAATTCATTTTCTCAGTTGATTTTAATGATGATGTAGAAGTAATCCGTATTGATTCTGAAGAAGACAACATTGATGGTCCCCCAATTTCTGAAGTTATTATTACAGATGACGTTGAAGAAGGTAACAATCATCTTTATTGTCCTTTTTTACTTTTATGCTTTTATCTTAATTTGAAATCTGTTTTTGTTCATTTAATGAAATTTTCTATCGTCCTCATTTCTTGTTGTAGTTCCAAATGATGTTTCCGAAGACATTGGCGTTGATATTCCATTTTCTGAAGTTATTACTAATGATGATGCTGAAAAAGGTAACAATTTATTCTAATCTTCATAATTGTATTTCATTTACGTGTCGTTCATTCTACTTTCTTAGTTCTACTCTGTTGTGCAATGATTTCTACTCTGTTTTATATTGCTTCCTGCTCTACATTCTATGCAGTTTTACTCTCTTTTGTTTGAGTCTTGGTTCTGAATTCTTTTTCTTCTCTTCTTAATGTTTTTTTTCTTTTTTGTATTCAAACTGCAGCAGTAACTTTTGACAAAGATTTGGTTGGTACAGTTGCTCATTCTGAACAGGAGGCTTATGAAATGTATAATGATTATGCCTTTAATATGGGTTTTAGTGTTCGGAGGTCAAGGGGAAGATGTAGAGTAGATGGATCCTTATAAATGAAACTGTATGTGTGCTCTCAGGCTGGTTTGAAGGAGAATAATACCAACACTGATCCATCCTATTCTAGGCTTGATGTCAGATCTGGTTGTGAAGCTCGAGTACAATTCCATGTTGACAGAGGTGGTGTATGGGTTGTTTCGAAGCATGTTAAAGAACATAACCATGAGCTCTGCCCATCTTCTAGTCACCTTATGAGATCTCATAGAAGGCTTAACCGAAATCATGTTTCGTACTTGGAAGAGTTAAAGAAAAGTGGAGTCGGGGTTGCTACTGCTGTTCGGGTGTTGAAACATCAGTCTGGTGGATCACCGATGTTAGGGTTTACTCCTAGAGATGCTTATAATGCATTGTCGAACCCTAAGACTCTTGATGAGACGGACTCCAACAGGTTAATAGAAATTTTTAAGAAAAGGAAGGCTACTGAAGACGACTTTTTCTTTGATTTTCAAATTGATGGTGAGTCTCGGTTGTTGATACGTACCTCGTTGATGGATTGAGTGGAAGAAGAAGAAATAACGAAATTGGAAACCTGGCGGATGATCCCAAACCTCTGAATCTGATTCGTGAAATAAATTAAGGACAGAACCCTAACCCCCAACACGCGATCGATGCAGCAACTCGGAAATTGATGTATGACACACAAACGAAGTATGTATGCTTCGTTGATTCGTCGGGTTGATCTCTTTTGGCACAATCGAAAAGAGAACGAAAAGAGTAGAGAGAATTAATCTCACCAAATTAATCAAATATCATAAAAGTTGTGTTCTAAAACAATTGGGTTCATAGCCTTTATATAGGCTGACCTAAAAAGTCACAAAAAAAAGGAAAATACGCAACATAGTCTTGAAATCGCGAAAACGCGATTTCCATAAAGAATCTGGGCTTTTGTCGGACGACAGGAAATGGTGTCGTCCGACAGGAAATCCTGTCGTCCGACAAATCTTCGTCGTTCGCAGGCTCAACCTGCGAATCCCGTCTGTCTCGTCCTCCTTTTTACACTACATGTCTTCCGACATCATATAGATGTCGTCCGACAAACCTCCTGTCGGCCGAAAGCTTTCCATGTCGTCCGACACAAGCTGTTTTAGCTTCGTCTTCATGGTTCCAGCTTCGTCTTCTGTTGGATCGGCCTCCTCGTACGCAATCAGGTTGATAAGGCTTGGCTTCTCCACATCGCCAATGGGTTTCTTCATTAGCTCTTGCTCCCAGACTTCTTGAATCATCACCATCAAGCTCGCCTTGAACTTCTTGGCTCTCGAGCGCGTCACTGGTCCAGCTGGAACTCGTACCAGATCTTGTATCAACGACGACTCTTGGGCTGCATCATTCCCCTCCTCTTGAAGAGGATTTGTCCTCAAATCCAAGTCGTCACCTGCATCGAACAAACTCAAGTCAGTAACATTGAAAGTAGCACTAACATTATACTCACCTGGGAGATCCAATTTGTAGGCGTTGTCGTTGATACGCTCCAACACTTGGAATGGTCCATCGCCACGAGGAAGTAACTTCGACCGGCGCTGCAATGGGAACCTCTCCTTGCGCATATGCAACCACACCCAATCACCAGGCTCAAACACTACTTTGCGACGTCCCTTGTTCGCTTGCTCGGCATATTGCTTGGTTCGCCTCTCTATGTTCATCCTCGCCGTCTCGTGTATCTGTTTCACAAAATCAGCCCTTTTCTGGCCATCAAGGTCAGTATGCTCATGCACAGGTAAAGGCGATAAATCCAAAGGTGTCAAAGGATTAAAACCATACACAATTTCAAATGGCGAAAACTTAGTAGCAGAATGAACACATCTATTATAAGCAAACTCAACATGAGGCAAACACTCTTCCCAAGACTTAATGTTCTTCTTAATAATAGCACGTAGTAAAGTAGACAAAGTCCTATTTACTACCTCAGTTTGACCATCAGTCTGGGGGTGACAAGTAGTAGAAAATAACAACTTCGTACCTAGCTTACACCACAATGTCTTCCAGAAATAACTTAGAAACTTAGAATCCCTGTCAGACACAATAGTCCTAGGCATGCCATGTAGTCTAACAATCTCCCTAAAGAATAATCCAGCCACATGTGATGCATCATCAGTTTTATGACATGGAATAAAATGTGCCATCTTAGAGAAACGGTCAACTACCACAAAAATAGAATCACTACCTCGCTTAGTCCTAGGTAAACCCATCACAAAATCCATAGAAATATCAATCCAAGGTGATGCAGGAATAGGCAAAGGTGTATACAATCCATGGGAACTAACTCTAGACTTAGCCTGTTTACAAGTAATACATCGACCACAAATTCGTTCAACATCACGTTTCATATGAGGCCAAAAGAAATGCTCATGCAGAACAGATAAAGTCTTAGCAATACCAAAATGTCTCATTAAACCCCCACCATGAGATTCAAGCAACAATAAATCACGCAAAGAACATTTAGGCACACACAGTTTATTTTTCCTAAAGAGAAAATCATCATGCCTAAAGTAATCTCCACTAGCAGTTTGTTCACATGCTGTATAAATCCCACCAAAATCATCATCATGCTCATACAAACCTTTAATATTCTCAAAACCAAGTAATTTAGCATCTAAAGTGGAAATAAGAGCGTACCTCCGAGAAAGGGCATCAGCCACCACATTCTCCTTACCTTGCTTGTACTTGATGACGTATGGAAACGTCTCAATGAACTCCATCCATATCGCATGACGCCTATCCAGCTTGTGCTGCCCTTTGAGGTGCTTCAATAACTCATGGTCGGTGTGAATGATGAACTCCCGCGACCAGAGATAGTGCTGCCACGTCTAAAGAGCTCTCACCAGGGCATACAACTCCTTGTCATACGTCGGATAGTTCAACGTAGCTCCGTTTAGCTTCTCGCTGAAGTAAGCTATCGGACGACGTTCTTGCATCAACACTGCACCAATACCAATTCCAGAAGCATCACATTCAATCTCAAAAGATTTAGCAAAGTTAGGAAGAGATAATACCGGGGCGTGTGTCAGCTTGTCCTTCAATTTCTGAAAGGCTTCGTCTTGTGCCTTTCCCCACTTGAACTCCACGTTCTTCTTGATCACGGCGGTTAAAGGTGCCGCCATGCTGCTGAAGTTAGGCACAAACCGTCGATAAAAGCTGGCCAGACCATGGAAACTCCGCACGTCTCCAATGTTCTTTGGCGTTGGCCACTCTTGGATAGCTCGTATCTTTTCCTCGTCAACCTGTACACCCTGTGCACTAACAACAAAACCAAGGAAAACGACTCTATCCGTGCTAAAGACACACTTCTTAAGGTTAGCGTACAATTTCTCCTGCCTAAGTGCAATCAAAACTTGTCTCAAATGAAACACATGCGCGTCATGATTTTTGCTATATACCAAGATATCATCAAAGTACACAACAACAAATTTTCCAATAAACGCACGCAAGACATGATTCATCAATCGCATAAAAGTACTAGGAGCATTAGTAAGTCCAAAAGGCATAACTAACCACTCATATAAACCAATTTATGTTTTGAAAGCAGTTTTCCATTCATCTCCCTCCTTAATCCTAATCTGATGGTATCCACTACGTAAATCTATTTTAGAAAATACGCAAGAACCATACAATTCATCAAGCATGTCATCAAGTCTAGGGATGGGATGTCGATACTTTACCGTGATGTTGTTAATAGCTCGGCAGTCGCAACACATCCTCATCGATCCATCCTTCTTGGGTACGAGAAGTACAGGTACCGCACAAGGACTCAGACTCTCCTTCACGTGCCCTTTGGTCAACAACTCGCCAATCTGCTTCTCCAACTCCTTTGTTTCCTCCGGGTTGGTGCGGTAAGCCGGGCGGTTTGGTAGCACAGCTCCAGGCACAAAATCGATCTGATGCTCTATCCCTCGGATGGGTGGTAGACCTGGTGGTGTATCCTCCGAGAAAACATCATCGAACTCCTGCAAAAAAAACCGAATAGAAGGGGGTAGAGGGGGTAGATCGTTAGTAATAACCAAGTTCCCCTTCCACAACAGCACGAACATCTGCCTCTTCTCATTCACTGCTTCTTTCACATCACTAGCCCTTGCAAGGTAGGCTCTGTGAAGCAAGGCATTCTCCTTTGTTTGTAAGGACTGCTCTTTGGTAGATGCTTTGTCTGCCTCCTTTTGTAGCTGCACTTGGTCCTCGTAAACTTGTTTAGGAGTAAGAGGAACAAGCGATACCTTTTTACCGTTATACTCAAACGAGTACTTGTTGGTGAAGCCGTCGTGTATGGCTCTCCTATCGAACTGCAACGGTCGTCCCAACAAGATGTGACTCGCTTGCATAGGGATGCCGTCACATAGAACCTCATCCTCGTACTTGCCAATGCGGAAAGGTACCTTCACTTGCTTGGTCACCCTGATGATACCGCAATCATTCAACCACTGCAGACGGTATGGCTTTGGATGCTTCACCTCTGGTAACTCCAATCTCTGAACCATGGTTGCACTTACCACGTTCGTACAACTCCCACCATCAATTATCACACTACACACCTTATCCTTCACATGACATCTCGTGTGGAAAAGGTTCTCCCGCTGCTCCCTCTCCTCGGGCTGTGTATGTGCACTCAAGACTCTCCTAGCTACAAACAGTTTACCATCGATGGCTAGGATCTCCTCCTCATCCTCGGAATCCACTGTAGCTGTAGGCGTCGGTTCCTCGTCTTCACCATCAGTCACGACTTCTCCGTCGTCTCTCAATATCATGAGTCGTCTGTTAGGACACTCACTCATAATGTGTCCAAATCCCTGACACTTGAAGCACTTCTTGTCTCGGTTGCGACTATCAGGATTTGACGGGCTGACCTGAGTTGCTGGACTTGCTCCCTCCGAACGACCCTTAAAGAAGGTCTTCTTCTCATCCCGAGGTGGAGCCTCCTTCTTCCATTGGTTCCCTTTAGGTGTAGAACCACTCGGGCCTTGGGGTGATCTCCAAGGAGACTGATACGGCTTTGCACTGCTAAAACTACCCCTCCTCTTGTGCTGATTCTCAATTTTGATCGCCATGTGAACCATGTCCTCTAATTCGACGTACGGCTGCAACTCCACGGCATTCCGAATCTCCCAATTCAGTCCAGCCAAGAACCGAGCCATGGTAGCTTCCCGATCCTCTTCAACGTTGGCCCGAATCATTGCCACCTCCATCTCCTTAAAGTACTCATCTACGCTCTTCGTTCCCTGTCGTAGATTCTGCAGTTTGATGTACAACTCCCGGTAGTAATGGGAAGGTACAAACCTTTTTCGCATAACAGACTTCATCTCGGCCCATGTCGCGATAGGCTGCTCACGGTTCCGCCTCCGACTGGCTACCAGCTGATCCCACCAAACAAGTGCATAGTCAGAGAACTCTATCACTGCCATCTTCACCTTCTTGAGTTCAGAAAAGTTGTGGCACTCGAACATCATCTCCACCTTTCGTTCCCACTCGATATACAACTCTGGATCGTTCTTCCCTATGAATGAGGGAATGTTCATCTTGATGTTGTCCAAGTTGTTATCTTCTCGGTCTCTACCTCTGTGCCTCCTCCCATCAGTGTCAGAATTTTCATCTTCATCGGATCCGAGATCCCTGTGTCGATCATGATGACGATGATTGTCATGCCGCCTTCCGTGGTAACCTCCACCGTTCCGATGTCCTGTATTATCGTGACGAGGCATCTCTTCTGTCATTCGGTCATGCATTGACTCCATTTCCGATGTAACGAACTTTTTCAACTCAGATCGCAAGGCCTCCATGATGAACTTAGTTTGGATGTTGGCCACCGTGCCGTCCACCTTTGGCGAAGACCCACCAGACATCCTGCACCAAAAAACGTTAGAAATAAAAGCAATAAAGTAAAAATAACCTCACCACCTCACAACGCTCGTGTATCACACTCAAGATGAAATTCACTCAGCACTCGTGTATCACTCAGGTATGGCTTTTTTCACTCTAATGTTCTCACACACTCTGCCTTTTACCACTCAAATTCTCCCTCAATGTATCGAACTCCTCGATCTACCAGACGAGAGCAGAACCGACAAGATCCACGAAAACACACAATATGACGTAGAAAGAAATGAACAAAAATCGGAAAATTTCGGAACGAAAAAAATACGATAGCACCAAATTGGCTCAAAACGATGCCGGAAAACTCAGGAATCACACACAAAAATATGGTCGAAGAAAAATTTTCCCGCCAATTTTTTTTTTTTTTTTATTGGCTGAATATTTGACTTACTAGAAGAAAAGAAGTACGGAAAGAAAAGAAGAATCGAGGTCACGTAATCAGAAATTAAAAACCCTAGCCTGGGCTCTGATACCAAATGATACGTACCTCGTTGATGGATTGAGTGGAAGAAGAAGAAATAACGAAATTGGAAACTTGGCGGATGATCCCAAACCTCTGAATCTGATTCGTGAAATAGATTAAGGACGGAAACCCTAACCCCCAACACGCGATCGATGCAGCAACTCGGAAATCGATGTATGACACACAAACGAAGTATGTATGCTTCGTTGATTCGTCGGGTTGATCTCTTTTGGCACAATCGAAAAGAGAACGAAAAGAGTAGAGAGAATTAAACTCACCAAATTAATCAAATATCATAAAAGTTGTGTTCTAAAACAATTGGGTTCATAGCCTTTATATAGGCTGACCTAAAAAGTCACAAAACAAAAGGAAAATACGCAACATAGTCTTGAAATCGCGAAAACGCGATTTCCATAAAGAATCTGGGCTCTTGTCGGACGACAGGAAATGGTGTCGTCCGACATACTCTTGTCTTCCGAGAGGAAATCCTGTCGTCCGACAACTCTTCGTCGTTCGCAGGCTCAACCTGCGAATCCCGTCTGTCTCGTCCTCCTTTTTACACTACATGTCGTCCGACATCATATAGATGTCGTCCGACAAACCTCCTGTCGGCCGACAGCTTTCCATGTCGTCCGACACAAGCTGTTTTGGCTTCGTCTTCATGGTTCCAGCTTCGTCTTCTGTTGGATCGGCCTCCTCGTACGCAATCAGGTTGATAAGGCTTGGCTTCTCCACATCGCCAATGGGTTTTTTCATTAGCTCTTGCTCCCAGACTTCTTGAATCATCACCATCAAGCTCGCCTTGAACTTCTTGGCTCTCGAGCGCGTCACTGGTCCAGCTGGAACTCGTACCGGGTCTTGTATCAACGACGACTCTTGGGCTGCATCAGTTGTGTAGTTTCTTTTGGAGGGATAAACGAATGAAGGACGACTACATTCTCTTTGGTGACTTGGTGGTACATGACACCACTTACCGGACAAACAAATATGATATGATTTGTGGTCCGTTTGTCGGTATGAACCACCATGGACAGAATGTGATGTTTGGGTGTGGGTTTTTGATGAATGAGACTACCGAGTCGTTTGAGTGGTTGTTCAATACCTTTTTGAGATCCATGAACAATAGACATCCTGATACTATAATGACTGATCAAAGTGCTGCTATGGCTGCTGCTATTTCTGAGGTCTTTCCACTTTCTCGTCATCGCCTTTGCATATGGCACATTGGGGAGAATTCAAAGAATCGCATCGGTGCACTTCGGCGCATCAAAGGATTCATGGACGACTTCAACTACTTGCTGAAGTGCTGTGATACCATTGCCGAGTTTGAAGACAAATGGGTTGAGTAAGTTTTTTTTTTTTTTCACTATGTAATTTCCCTTTTCATTATTATTATTACATGGAATTCTGATGTAATTTGACATTCTACCGTGTTTTATATGTCATTCTGCTCTCTTTCACTGTCCATGCTTCTGTCTTTTATCCTACTATGTAGTTACAATATTCTGTTTGTTTTTTAGGGTGATGTCCAAATATGGCTGTGCACAAAATAAATGGTTGTTGAGGCTATATGGGCTTAGAGAGAAATGGTGTCCTGCCTTCAATAAGAATCATTTCTCTGGTGGTGCATTGTCTTCCCAAAGAAGTGAAAGCACTAATCAAGCACTCTCTAACAAACTTTCGAAGACTTCTGACCTCTGTGACTTTTATCATTGTTTTGGGGGTGTGGTTGCAGATTGGAGGAGCAATGAGAAAGCCCAAGATTTGGCTTGTCTTATTGGTAAGCGAACATTGTCTCCAGATGAGGCTCCAATGCTTTTGCATGCTAGAGATGTTTATACACTGAAGGCTTACGACATTTTCGAGGATGAATTCAGGAAAGGAACTTCTTCTTTTCAGAAACTTGTTAGTTCTGATTCTGTCATGACTACATACCATGTGTGGCGAGCAGGTCGTGAAAAACTGAAGCACATTGTGTCTTATAAGTTTACTCTTAATTGTGTGAGTTGCACATGCAATTTGTTCAGTGAAGTTGGTATCCTGTGCTCGCATTCTCTGAGAGTCATGAACATACATTGTGTGTCTGCCATTCCTGAGTTCTACATATCGAAGAGGTGGCGTAAAGATGTTGTTAAGGGTCGGGAAATTCAGAATGTTGTGCCTTCCTTGACCTCTTTAGATGAAGATTCTGTGGCAGCATCTTTGTGGAGAACACAAGCAAGTAGAAAGGCTGTGGATTTCATAGCAACTTGTGAAAATAACAAGGATGCTCGGTTGATTTGGGACACAGGTTTTGAGGGTATCAAGAAAGATGTAATTCTTGCTGTTCGGTCAGGAGACGATGATAGGTGTTTGGATGAAACATCTTCAAGAAGTGATGTTGTTCAAAATCCCAAGAGTACGAGCTTGAAGTATAAGCGACGAACCAGGGAGAAGCCTACAGTGGAGAAGATATGGAATAAAGTAAGAGGCAGAAAGAAGAAATCGAAAACTGACGAGTTAAAAAGCATAATGGCTGTTCGGAATTTAGAGGTAAAAAAGTTTTGTATTTTTTGTTTTATTGTTTTTAATTCTGATTTTTATTCCAAGTTACAATGAATTCTAATCTGTTTCTAATACCTTTCTACTGTGTTTTTTTTAGGATGATGAGGGTGGTTACGTTGTTCACCCTGTTTCTGGAGGTCAACGTTTAGAAGTTATATCTCCGAATACAAGTTCAAGATTTCCTGCAGTGTTATATGATTCTGTTGCCTGATTGTTTTTACTATATTTGGAAATGATGTGTTGATGACATTTGTGTTTTTATTGTTGACAATGTTGTGTTGATGACATTCTGTGCTTGGTTTTTATTTTTATTTTCCCGTTGATCAGAATTTTTATAATGTCGATATTACATTTATAATATCGTGGAGAATTATGTATTGATATTTTTTTTTATTAATGTATTAGATGTTGTGTACTAATACAATAGAATTCATGAATGAATTGAGTAGAATATGAACATAAATAGAGCAGAATGCACTACTACATGTAGTAGAATTCAGTCAGGTTTAGGGTTTTAGAAATTAGGGTTTAGAGTTTTAGAATTTAGGGTTTAGTGTTTTAGAAATCATTGTTTGCCTCCCTCGATTATTGTTCATCTCCCATGATTGTAGATCGCCTCCCTCGATCATTCACCGCCAAAGGCGGTGAGCCGCCGAAGGGCAGCCGTGATCGTTCGCCTCCCACGATTATTGTTGCCTCCCTCGATCATTGTTTGCCTCCCTCGATACATGACCTTTCGATACAAGACCTTTCGATACAAGACCCCCCCCCCCTTTTTCCCTTTATTAAAATTCTAAAGCCGCCGAAGGTGGCCGTAATCATTGTTTGCCTCCCTCGATTATTGTTGTAGAATGCATTAATAAACGGAGTAGAATATGATACAGATTAGAGTAGAATACACTACTAAATGCATTAGACCTCATTACAACAACATAATGACCTCGATTATTGTTTGCCTCCCTCGATTATTGTTGCCTCCCTCGATTATTGTTGCCACTTCGAAACAAGACATTTCGATACAAGACCTTTCGATACAAGACCCCCCCTTTATCCCTTTATTAAAATTCTGAAGCCGCCGAAGGTGGCCGTAATCATTGTTTGCCTCCCTCGATTATTGTTTGCGTCCCTCGATTATTGTTTGCCTCCCTCGATTATTGTTGCCACTTCGATACAAGACCTTTCGATACAAGACCCCCCCTTTATCCCTTTATAAAAATTCTGAAGCCGCCGAAGGTGGCCGTAATCATTGTTTGCCTCCCTCAATTATTGTTTGCCTCCCTCGATTATTGTTGCCACTTCGATACAATGTATTTCGATACAAGACCCCCCCTTTATCCCTTTATAAAAATTCTGAAGCCGCCGAAGGTGGCCGTAATCATTCTCCTCAATCGATTATTGTTTCCTCCCTCGATTATTGTTCGCCTCCCTCGATTATTGTTGCCTCGATTATTGTTGCCTCCCTCGATTTTTGTTGCCACTTCGATACAAGACCTTTCGATACAAGACCCCCCTTTATCCCTTTATTAAAATTCTGAAGCCGCCGAAGGTGGCCGTAATCATTGTTTGCCTCCCTCGATTATTGTTGCCACTTCGATACAAGACCTTTCGATACAAGACCCCCCCTTTATCCCTTTATTAAAATTCTGAAGCCGCCGAAGGTGGCCGTAATCATTGTTTGCCTCCCTCGATTATTGTTTGCCTCCCTCGATTATTGTTGCCACTTCGATACAAGACCTTTCGATACAAGACCCCCCCCCCCCTTTATCCCTTTATTAAAATTCTGAAGCCGCCGAAGGTGGCCGTAATCATTGTTTGCCTCCCTCGATTATTGTTGCCACTTCGATACAAGACCTTTCGATACAAGACCCCCCCTTTATCCCTTTATTAAAATTCTGAAGCCGTCGAAGGTGGCCGTAATCATTGTTTGCCTCCCTCGATTATTGTTTCCACTTCGATACAAGACCTTTCGATACAAGACCCCCCCTTTATCCCTTTATTAAAATTCTGAAGCCGCCGAAGGTGGCCGTAATCATTCTCCTCCATCGATTATTGTTTCCTCCCTCGATTATTGTTTGCCTCCCTCGATTATTGTTGCCTCCCTCGATTATTGTTGCCACTTCGATACAAGACCTTTCGATACAAGACCCCCCCTTTATCCCTTTATTAAAATTCTGAAGCCGCCGAAGGTGGCCGTAATCATTCTCCTCCATCGATTATTGTTTCCTCCCTCGATTATTGTTCGCCTCCCTCGATTATTGTTGTCTCCCTCGATTATTGTTGCCACTTCGATACAAGACCTTTCGATACAAGACCCCCCCTTTATCCCTTTATTAAAATTCTGAAGCCGTCGAAGGTGGCCGTAATCATTGTTTGCCTCCCTTGATTATTGTTGCCTACCTCGATTATTGTTTGCCTCCCTTGATTATTGTTGCCACTTTGATTATTGTTTGCCTCCCTCGATTATTGTTTGCCTCCCTCGATTATTGTTGCCACTTCGATACAAGACCTTTCGATACAAGAACCCCCCTTTATCCCTTTATAAAAATTCTGAAGCCGCCGAAGGTGGCCGTAATCATTCTCCTCCATTGATTTTTGTTTCCTCCCTCGATTATTGTTCGCCTCTCTCGATTATTGTTGCCTCCCTCGATTATTGTTGCCACTTCGATACAAGACCTTTCGATACAAGACTTTTCGATACAAGACCCCCCCTTTATCCCTTTATTAAAATTCTGAAGCCGCCGAAGGTGGCCGTAATCATTGTTTGCCTCCCTCGATTATTGTTGCCTCCCTCGATTATTGTGGTAGAATGTATCAATATATTGAGTAGAATGTCATACAGAATAGAGTAGAATAGACTACTAAATGCAGCAGACCTTATTACAACAACATAATGACCTCGATTATAGTTTGCCTCCCTCGATTATTGTTCGCCTCCCTCGATTAGGCTTTATGGGCTTATTCTTAGGGATTAGGGTTTAGGGGTTATTTTTAGGGTTTATGGTGGATTATATTATTCACTACAATATAATCCATTATTAAACAAAGTACAATGTAATTTAGAAATAGAGTACTAGTAAAAATTGAGGAGACTGTGTTTATAAATAGTGCAGAATACATTACTAACTGGTGTAGAATGCATAAAGATAGTACAAAGAACAAATCCATTTTTCAGATTCCAATCCCACTACAGCAAATTCATATTTTAGAACAGATTTAGATGTAATCAACAGCACCCATGCTCAGTTTTAAATACAAAATGATCAATTTCAAATACATTTTCCATCAAATACAAATTCCACAATTTCAAATACAAATTCAATACATTACACTGAACTCAATGTCCTAATCAAATCAATTCATGTTCAAATATGTTCAAATACTCAGAAACCATGCTCAGATTGATGAATGTTCTATCCTTGTTTCAGAACTTCAAGCTCAATAGATGCATTCTCTCTTGCCCTTCTTACAACTTCTTTTCTCACCTCGTTCAGCTCTGTCATGATGATAGCAGAACAATATTTCACTCTAAGGATCTTCAACAAATCAACATCCTGTTTGAAAAATAAAATAAATATTAATTTAGGAAACACAACTTGCAAAACACAATTAATATTAATATACTACTTAGAAGTCCCAATTTAGGACATAACTTGAATTTAGGAAATAACTATGTTGAGTAAATATTGAACAAAGTAAACACTGCATATTACATTTTGATACAATCATTACATTAGCGACAAATCACAGTAGAATATAGGTTCCATGTTTTAGTGAACAAAATTTAGAATTCACAATTCACAATTCAAACAGGATTCAAGAGCAAATAGAGGTGAATGAGATTGAAATTACCTTGTTTTTTTTGAAACCACATTCCCACTTCTCATCACCCTTGTAGGTTTCCATGTGTCTCATGCAGTAAACACCACAGTCATTGAAGTTGTCCTTGTAGCGCCATGCCATTTTGAGATTGGTTGTCTTGAAGTTGACAACATTCTTGTTCAGCTTCTTATTCTTCCTTTTCATGTAGGCAGCAAACTTGAATTGCTGTAGAATCAGAACATTCATTCAATTCTTATTAATAACAAACCACTATTTAACATAATAATCAGAGCATAGTACATCACAATTCAGTGTAGAATATGTTTAAATACTGTGTAGATTCACATTTTCACATTACAATTCACTCAATGCATACTAATTAAACCTAGACTGAATTCTATTGATCATAATCAAAGAAATAACATCTGAAACAGAGGAGAATTCATTTCAAATCAGTGTAGAATATTTACCAAATCTGCGCTGATGTCCCCGTAACGATCTAAGCATTTGGTATTGCCCGGGAGTGGCTTGTTGTCGATTATTTCCACCATCTCATTCTGGAAATTGAAGCACACAGTCCAGAAATGTGCATTCTCTATTACAGCAAAGAATATCTGTACACTCAAATATTCAAAAACATTAGTATGTTGTTTAAAATTTCAGTACAAAGCATCTATTAAGGTCTACTTACCAAGTCTGCATCCTCAATGTCTATGTTTCCATTGCATTTGAGCTCATCGTCTATAATGTTTCCAAAACACTTTTGGGTATCGTCATCATTGTCCTTTGGATGTTGAACCAGTTGCTGTTTTTTGAATATAATTAGATATGCGTCTCCAATGAATTCTTTGTTTTAAAATACATATTATTTTTACTTACCGATACAGCCGTAGTGAAGAAAACTCTTTTTATTTCCCCTGGTGCTCTTCTGAAATTTTGATGGTTAAGCTTGAAGCACCAGATGTCGATGATGTTGCTCACCACCCAAGTGTCAGGAAGAAGGGTTTCAAAATCATTCATGTATGCATACCGACCCCTCCCTCTAAATAGGAGCTCCCTATGAAACAGTTCAAACAGAATATAACTTAATCTACATTATTCTAGCAAAAAACAAAATAATTGAATCAGTTACAAACAGTTACAAGTTCACAAGTGTCAAATGTTTATTGTTTTCAATCAAACATACTAATCAGATTAGAAAATAATCATTCAAGTCACAGACACAAAAACACAGCAGATTTAATTACTTTTTAATGTAGAATTCATTACAAATCAGAGTAGACCCTAACAACAGAGTTCAGAAATCACAGCAACTGAGTCTACTCTGTTGAATCAGTTTTGAACAAAGCAAACAATATTTGTGATTGTATTTTCAACATGCCAACTCAGACTTGAACACAGTAAAAAACACAGCTTGTGATTATTTGTTTGTTTACGCATATCATTCAGAAATCAGAGTGGAAAATATTCATACAAGTCATGCTTTCTAATTTCAAATACAAACTCAGTTGAAGAACAAATATACTTAGTTGATGATTTTCAGATTTTTCACAGTAGAGAATGAGATGCATACCCCTTGGTTTTTTCGTTCATTGGCAGAAAAGCATAGTCTGCTATGAACTGCTCCTTCTTGCTTATGCGATTGACATCAGTCAATGTTCCCCTCCAGAACGGAGACCTCAGTTTCAGTGGAAGGTTCTTGTGCATTCGAGTCTTTGTTTTTCGAACCATCACATCTGGGGAATCGTCCTCTGACTCATGCAAGCACCTGTTTTCAAGAGTAAAAACAATAAATAAGTTATTTAATGTAAATCATGTTTATATTCAAAAAATTTTGGTAAAATATATTAGCACTTACTGAATGAATTCTGTCTCATTCATTCCCCTTTCTGTGACGACCATATATGTGTTTTCTTGGTCCCCCACAAGTAGGCCGCCATCTTGGCTTTCAGAATCAACTCCTGGAATTCCGAGGTTGAATGAAGGGCAGCTGTGATCCTTTTCCTTCCTGTTCTTCGCTTTCAGCAATACGAAGGCC
Source organism: Euphrasia confusa (assembly GCA_954870475.1). Lineage (NCBI taxonomy): Eukaryota > Viridiplantae > Streptophyta > Magnoliopsida > Lamiales > Orobanchaceae > Euphrasia > Euphrasia confusa. The sequence continues at coordinate 19,902,428 of OX940969.1, forward strand.
TTCTCTATTTCTTCGACAGCAGCAATGAAGTCATCATCATAATAAACTTCATCAGTCGTTGGCTCTATGGCAACATTGAAAGTCTTGTTCTGTGAAGACTGGATTGGATCCTTCTCTTTCTCAATCCCCTCCTTCTGTTCAACTTCCTTCTCCTGTTCAACCACCTTCTCCTTACCATCAGCGTCCTCATCAACCACTGCCTGCTGCTCTTCTGCATTTTCTTCATTTTTCATCATGCTCTTGACCAAGGCATTTTGAAGGATGGTTGCCATCAAGTCTGCTTTGCCCATCTCTGTTAAAACAGTTAAACATTGAGTGACTCCTTCTGCAATCTTCCTAAGACCCCCAGTCAAGTCTGCTGTAGGAGTTTTCGGTTGTTTCGGTTGAGCAGCAGCAACATCTCCAGGGATTTCTTGAGCAGCAGCAGCATTATCTTGTGAGGCAACTTGTTGAGGGCCATCAGAAGCATCCAATGGAGCAGCAGCAGCATTATCTTGGGGACCATCTTGTCCATCTTCTCCATTTTCAGCAGCATTTTGTTCAAGATCAGCATCAACATTAATTTCTTGTCGGGCAACTGCTGGTTGAACGACTTCTGGTTCCCCAACTGGCCTTGTCAGCCTCTCCACTACTTTGCCAACTCCAAACCTCTTTGGTTCAGTTTCAGTTTCCCGCTTGATCCTGGCAGCTATATTTTTGGCATTCCAGCTTCTGCAGACCGGGAACTGTCTTTGGACAGTCCTCGACATAAACACCATTCGGTCCAAATAGCAGAGCTGGAAAAAGAATGTACATTGCATTAACAAAGTAAGTAGGATTATATGTAAAAGAAAGTATATTTATAGTGTTCATATCTGTTTACCATCAGAAATGTCACTGGCCCTGTGAAGTAGTAATTTCTACCCTCTTTGAACAATCTTGCAGCTGTGACGAGGGATTCAATTGTGTAGCTACACCAATCCAAATTTCTGATTTCTGAAACATCTCTCACATCACGCAAGAAGTTGAAGTTTGAGTAGTTATCTTGCTTCCCTTTCAGCAAGGTGCTAACTACTAAGACAAAAAAATCGCGTTTGAAGTCATCTCCATGTGCAGTAGTTCCTTTCAATCGTTCACACATCTTTGCTGGTGAAGGACCACCTGTGTTATTGACATAAAACTCAATCAGTTAATTGAATTTAGAATCATTAAATGTGTAGTGGAACTGCAAATTATAATTCATACCAGTAGGATTTCCCCATCTTCTCCTCCAATCCTCTAAAAATGTCGTGAATCCATCATCAATATCATCACATTTCAGGCCTGCGTCATAAAAAGTATATTTTCAGTTACAATTATATCAATAATATCAATAATATGATTAAGATTATAGTGCAGTAATTTCTTACCTGTGGATTCTTCGACCAGCTTGTTTCCTTTTGGAAGATCAAAGATTGATACCACATCATCTTCTGTAATATCAATGTCTCCGTTCTGGAGAATGATACGACATGTAAGGTATTCAAAACTCTCCATTATAAAATGTAACAAGCTGAACTTGTTTTGACTGATGTCCAGATTCAGAAAACCTCCAAAGCCGATATCTCGCACGGCCTATTTCTGATCTTCAGTCATCACTTTAACCAAACTTGATACATGGTTTGGCGACATACGACAGGGAAATTTCTTTTTTGCTTCATCCTCCTCATCCTCCTCAGCTTTCCCTTTTCCCTTGTCGATTTTTGCCTTTTTCCTCTTTCCCAGAAGCAGCTCTGGATCATCTTTCTCAGAAGCACCTCTTTTTGTTTTCTTTTGCTTCTCAGCAGCTGCTTCTTTCTCCACCTCCTTCTCAGCAACTTCTTTCTTTTCTTTCTTTTTTAGTGCTGCTTGTTTCACAGCTAATTTCTCCTTCTTCTTCTTAGCTGCTTTCTCCACCTCCTTCTCAGCAGCTGCTTCTTTCTCCACCTCCTTCTCAGCTGCTTTCTTTTTGTCTTTCTCAGCTTCCTGCTAAGTTTTTTAAACAAGTGATATTTTAGTATTTTTTGCAAAAATAGAATAATCAACACATTTGAATTATAAATTGAAACAAAGAAAAAATAATGTCAACTGAAACCATATTAATTACATGACACAAAATAATATAAGAATCAGAGGAGAGGGCATCACAATTCAGTGTAGAATCTATTCAATTACTTTGTAGGTTCTTATTTTTGCATTATACTTCACTCAATCCATATTAATTACATGGCAGAAAATAATATAAGAATCAGAGGAGAGGGCATCACAATTCAGTGTAGAATCTATTCAATTACTTTGTAGGTTCTTATTTTTGCATTATACTTCACTCAATCCATATTAATTACATGACACAAAATAATATAAGAATCAGAGGAGAGGGCATCACAATTCAGTGTAGAATCTGTTCAATTACTTTGTAGGTTCTTATTTTTGCATTATACTTCACTCAATCCATATTAATTACATGACACAAAATAATATAAGAATCGGAGCAGAGTACATCACAATTCAGTGTAGAATCTGTTCAATTACAAGGTAGATTCACATTTTTACATTATAATTCAGTAAATACATACTTATTAAACCTTGAATGAATGAATTATATTGATCCTAATGAAAAAAATAACATGTATTGATCCTAAATACAAAATGCATGATGAATAATGATATATTAACATATAAGTCAAAGTATAATATTACCTTCTCTCTGTTTTCGTTCTGCTTCTGAGCAGCTTCTTGTTTCACAGCTTTTTTCTCAATCTTCTTTTTCTCTGCTCCTTTATCCTTCTCCTTCTCCTTCTTTTCTTTTATATCTTTGGGAGCTTCCTTCTTTTGCTGCAATTATGAACAATGAATATTTATTATTGAAACAAGCAAAAAATAATGTCAACTGAAACCATATTAATCAGAGCAGAGTACATCACAATTCAGTGTAGAATCTGTTCAATTACTGTGTACCTTCTCTTGCTTCTCAGCAGCTTCTTTTTCCATCTCCTGCTTCTCAGCAGCTTTTTTCCTCTTCTCCATGCTTTCCTTTACCACTTTCAGTGCTGCTTCTCACTCCTTCTTCTTCTTTTCATTCTCCTGCTTCTCAGCAACTTCTTTTTCCTCATTTTTCTTTTTCAAAGCTGCTTGTTTCACAGCTTTTTTCTCCATCTCCTTCTTATGCAGATCCTCTTTCTCTGCTTCTTCTTTATCCTTTGCAGTAGCTTCTTTGTCAGCTTCTTGCTGTTGCTGTTGCTTCTTTTGCTGAAATTATTGAACCATGAATATTTAAACATTTATTATTGAAACAAGCCAAAAAATAATGTCAACTCAAACCATATTAATCAGAGCAGAGTATTAAACCCTATTTACTAAATCCAACAGAGGAGAATGCATTCAGTATGTCTAGGTTTTTACCTTTTTCCTTTTAGGTTCAGCTGCTGCAACCTCATTTACAGCTTCCCTCCTTGGGCTCCTTCTTATCTTTAAACCTTTAGGTTCGGGTTCTTTTTCTATCTGTGAGGCATCCTGAGGGACGAAAATAACCAGAGCCCGCTCCTCTCCAACCTTGTCTTGTTCTGGACTGAAATCCAGTTTCTTCCTCGGGCTGCTTCTTGCCGTCTTACCGCGTCTTTTATGAACTAATTGTTTTTTCATTTCCTAAAAAGTGTAAAAAACAGAATAATTATTTACTTTTCAAAGTAGAAGTCATAACAAATCAGAGTAGACCCTAACAACATATCAAACCTAACACACGAGTTCAAAAGTCACAGTAGAGTCGACTCTGTTGAATCAGTTTTGAACAAATCAAACACAAGAAACAGGTTGTAATGTTTTCAATCAAACATACTAATTAGAAGTCTCAGAAAACCATAGTAGAACTAGCAGGCTTTGTATTTTCAACTCAGATTTGAAAACAGTAAAAAATCATAGTACAAGTAGCTGGTTTTTTTTATTTGCAGTCAATCATACTCACATACAAATCAGAGTAGATACTACCGAATATATGAAAACTAAACAGCTTTAAACTGAACAACTATAAGGCTTCCTAATATGCAAACTGAAATTTATACTTACCAAATCCAGATGAATATAGTAATGAACACAGAGGAAGTCATACTAACAAACACTATGATTCCAAACATAACAGAAGTACACAAGTCTAAAAAAATATCAGTGTTTACTTTTTTGATTTTCAGTCAAACATACTCTCCCAAAAACCTTTCAAACAGATACAAATAGTAATAATGTTCTGTAATACTTTGAATCACCACATTTGGATTTTAAAACCTCACTGAATTGCATGTATCATTCACAGACAAACCACATACAAACAGAGGAGATTGATTTATTTTTCAAATCAATGAGATTGATTAATTCCCAATTACTGAAGATACAAGTATCTAGGGTTTCAAATTGTGATGAAAGCATCAACACTAATTACTGAGATGAATTTCCTTATAGAATACAGAGTCGTATCAGGTTTTGAACACATGAAATTAGACATAGAACAGAATTTGAATCGATTTTTTCCAAACTACTACAATCTAGCATATAAATCAATTTTGAATTCTAAAGAAGTCATACAAATCACAGTAGACAAGGCTTTGTAACATGCAACCTGAAAATTAATTGATATTGGTGAAAATAGGGTTTCCGCTTACCTTATATGAATATAGGATTTGTAACATGCAATCTGATGACTTATACGTACCAAATTCAGATGAATAATTCCATGTTTTACTCAGAATTTTGTGTTTTACTCTACACTATAATTCACAGTACAATCTAGGTTCTACTATGAAATTGACATTTGAAAAATTAGGGTTGAATAATTACCAATTTTAAACATGCAATTTTGTGTTTCCAACTCAACATGCAATTTCAATAAAAGTTGAAATCGAAAAAATTAGGGTTTATACTTACTGTAGTTAGGCGGACGATTATCGATTCGATGTTGTTTGTGGTGTGCCGATGTAGTTGAGCGCCTTTTCTGTTGATACTGTGTTCGCGGTGCAGGGTTGAGGAAGACGGCTTTTCTGCTGATGCAGTGGTTCGCGGTGTGGGGTATGAAAATCTTCTGTCGTCGGCGGTCGCAGGTGCGGCGAAGGCAGGTGCGGCGGACGTCGGTGCAGAGGTGCGGTTTTGTGCGGTGGTGTTTTCGGTGTGTTCGATCGGTTTGTGCGTTTCAGAAGAGAAAGAGAGAGTGAATTCAATTGTTTGGGTTGGGTGTTTTGGGCTGAAGTCACGTAACGCGCGGGATTTTTTTGGGCCTGATTTCTTTTATATTTGGGCTGGTGACCATGTAGATGGTATGGTCCCCTACCCCATACAATCTTTATGGGCTTATATTTAGGGATTAGGGTTTAGGGTTTATTTTTAGAGTACTAATCAAAATTGAGGAGACTGTGTTTATAAATAGTGTAGAAAACATTACTAAATGGTGTAGAATGCATAAAGATAGTACAAAGAACAAATCTAACTTCAATCCCACTACAACAAATTCATATTCAGAACAAATTTTAAACATAACTTCAATACAATTCACAATTCACACTACATTTCAGAATCCACAATTCACAATTTCACAATTCACCAACTTTTAACAATTTACAATACACAATTCACAACTGCGTTTTCTCTTGCCTTTCTTTCTACTTCTTTCTTGACTTCATTTTCCCTCATCATCAGAATCGCTGAACAATATTTAATACGAAGGACCTTCATGAAGTCATCTTCCTGTTGAAGAGTGAATAATGATTTAGAACCAAAACTCAAACAATAGTGAATCCACTGTTTTTGAAAGAAATAATTACCTTGTCCTTCACAAATCCACTAGCCCAGTCATCTCCTTCACCTTGGTACGTCTCCATGTGCCTCATGCAGTAAATGCCGCAATCAGTATTGTTCTTACTGTTGCGCCATTTCATTTTCAGCATTTTCAGCTTGAAGCTTTCTACGGCATTCTTTTTTTTCAGATTCTTCTTCTTTAGATACTGAACAAACTTCAACTTCTGTTTTATGCAATGTAATAATACATATATACACAGATACACACACATGAGAAATTGCTATTAATCTAGGTGAACAAACTATAAAAATAGTAATTAGTTAATTAGTTTTGATACTTACCACATTTTCTGAAATTTCTCCATACTTATCAATAGCTGAGAATCTTGGTATTAGAGGCTTGTTGTCCATCACCTCTATCAACCCATTTTTGAAATTGAAGCACATCACCCAATAATGGTTTTTATCAAAAATAGGGAAGAATACCTACATTTCCACCCCCAAACTGTTAGTATATTATTGGCTCAATTATCACATAATATTCTCACAAAGTGGCCTTCATTACCAGATCAACGTCTTCAATGTCCAAGTGGAGAAGCTCTGAATCAATTCCTCGAACTAAATCTTTTTCTTCCTTTGAATCGACAAGCAATCTCTGTAATTTTTAAACACATTTAGTTTTTGATTTTTTTATTACTTTCTGATGAAAAGTTTAGTACTTACTGTTAATAGAACTGAAAAGAAGATCCTTTTTGGTTTGCCAGGTGCTCTTCTCATGTTGTCGTAGTTGAGCTTCCGGCACCATATGTCAATTATATTGCTCACAACCCATGTTTTTGGAAGGAGTGTTTCAAAATCAGTTTTGAAACCAAACATATCTCTCTCTCTAAATAAGCACTCTCTGTAGAATTCAGTTAATTTAATATTAATTTTCAGTTACATAAACCATAGAACTGAGTAGAATTCATTTAAAAACAGAGTTGAAACTCCCAAAAAAACATATACAGAAATTTTACCCTTCGCTGTTGGCAGTTGTCGGGAGGAAAGCGTAATCGGCAATGAGCTGCTCCTTCTTGCTGACAACATTGACATCTGTGTTAGCTTCTTTCAAGAAAGGTGATCTGAGGTTGATTGGAAGATTTCTGAATTTGCGAGTTTTTGTTTTCCGAATCATAACATCTTCAGTTTCATCTTCCGACTCATTCAGCAACCTGTTTCAAGAACAAAATCAATGTATCTTGTTTTATTATATTATACTACTTTTGCAAAAACATTATTAGAACTTACTCTCTGAATTCATGCTCCTCCATTTTTCTTGTGGTCATCGCAACCTTTTCAGCAGGCTGTGAATCTTCCACAATCGTATCTTCCACAATCGTATCTTCTAGAGATTCTTCTGAATCAACATCAGAAACCCCAAGGTTGAAGCTGGGGAAGCTTGGATCCTTTTTCTTTTTCTTTTTGGCATTTAGGACATCGAACACCATTTTGTCAATGGCCTCGAGCGTCTCAGGAGTGAAGAAAGCATCATCCAGTGGGTCTAGTTCTACAGACAAGTTGTAAGTTTTGCTTTGCGTTGCCTGAACTGGATCCTTTTGGCTTCCATCCAAACTTCCCGGCTCCTCCATACCCTTCTCCGGGTGCTTATTTCCTTCCTCTTCTTCTTTCTCTGTTTCATCATCCATCAGAATCTTCACAAGGGCATTTTTAAGAATGCCAGCCATTAGCTCTTCTTTACAAATCTTTTGCAGTGCCGTTATGCACTCCAGAACACCATCCGCAATCCGACCAAGACCGATTGTCAGATCTGCTGTAATGTCCTTGTTTACTTCAGTCGCAGCAGCAGATGGATTTTCTTAGGGGGCATTCGCAGCATGAACAGGGTTCTCTTGGGGGATATCAGCATCTTGGGGCGCATGAACTGGGTTCTCTTGGGGAGCATCTTGTTGACCTTGTTGAGCTTCAGCTGGCCTAGGTAACCTCGGCCAAATCTTCCCAAAACCAAACTTACATTCTAGGCCTAGGGCTTTGCTATGATCTTTCTCAGCTTTCAATCTTTCAGTTATTTTTTCAAAATTCCAATTTGAGCAGATTGGGAATTGCCTCGAAACTGTTCTTGCTTTGAAGACAAGTCTGTCCAGGTAGCAAAGCTGGAAAGTAATAAACAGATTTAGTAAAAAAGCATACATTTCTCAGAATTTATCTACAATGTTAGAAGAATATTTACCAACAGTAGGGTCACTGGTCCAGTGAATGTTGATTGTTTTCCTAATTTCCATTTCTCTGCAGCAAGAACAAGCGACTTCATCGTGAAATTGCACCAGTCTAGGTCCCGTATCTGATCAACATTCCTCAGAGAGTATAGTATGTTGTAGTTAGCATAGTTGTCTTGCTTCCCTTTAAACAAGGTGCTGACAACTAGTACTACAAAATTCTGCTTGAATGTGTCTCCACTTTCATCTGTGCGTATCAGTTCATCTGCCATAGCTTGTGTAGAGGGCCCCGCTGTTTAATGAAAAAAACAATAGAATTCAGTAACTGTAAGAGAGATCAGTTTATAAATCAAACATGACTCAATAATTTACATACCTCCTGCACCCCATGAATTCCTCCAGTTTTTTAGGAATTCTGTGAATCCCTCGTCATCATCTTTTGTTTTCAAACCTGCATTTAATGAACATCATAATAGTAGAACTTAGTATACACATAGTAGAACTTAGTATACACCAGATTAATAGAATAATTAGTAGGACCAAGTATACTACATAATAGAACTGTGTATGAAACAGAGTAGAATTCACTACGAAACATAGTAGAATTCACTATGAAAATAGGTTTCAAACTCTTAAAATATGTTTCAAACTAAAAAAGTAAAAAAAAGTAAAAAAAAATGAAATTTCAGTTGTTTACCAGAAGATTCAAGCACTGGCAGGTGGCCCTGTGGGAGATCGAATACCGATACAACATCATCTTCACTGATTTCAATATTTCCACCTTGTAGAATGATTGAACACTCGCAAATATCAAAATTTTCAATCAGAAATGTTGTTAATATATTTCTATTCATTTTGATGTTGAGACTCAGTAATCCTCCGAATCCTATTTCTCGGACCGCCTGTCTTTGTTGATCATTTAGAGCTTCAACAACTTTCGAGACATGGATCGGCGTCATCCGAGTCGAAATGTAAGGATTCTTCTTCCTCTCTTTCTCTTCTGTCTTCTGTTTTTTCTGAACTTGTTCCTTCATCTCTATCTCATCATTGTCACAAGTTCTTTTCGGAGTTTGTTTCTTCTGAGATTTCTTCTTTGGAGCTTTCTCCTGCTCCTTCTGTTTCTGAATTTTTTCCTTCTCCTTCTGCTGTTTCTCTTTCGTCTGCTGTTTCTCTTTCTCTTGCATTTCCTGTAAGTAAAATCAACAAAAGTTATCAATCAAAACAGTGGATTATAATAACAGTGATAATTACAAGCCACAAATGAACATATCAAACATAGCAGAATAAAACATTCATTTTCTTCATACCTTCTGCTTTTCAACTTCTTTTAAAGCAGCTTCTTTCTCCATCTCTTTCTTTTTATCGTCCTTCTTTTTCTGCCATGAAGAGATATTATAGTATTAATGTCAATTCATTCTGGATCATATTCAGAATAATCAGAGGAAAGTGCTTTATGTAGAAGTTGTTCAAATAATCTCTTGGTTTCAATTAAGAAATATACAAAAGATAGGGCAATGAAGTAATTAAGGATGAGTATACCGTTTTTGTAGGAATTTCTGCAGGCTCATTCTCAGGGATTGCAGCATCCCTTCTTGGGCTCCTTCTCTGGGATTTGAAAAGGGATTATGTATTAGTGTTTTAAGATGTTAGGATTTAGAATATAGTACTAAATGGAGTAGAATTCATTAATCAATTCAGTAGAATATACTAACAAAGAGAGTAGAACAAACTTACAACTGGAGTCTGGACAGATTTTGCAGCAGGCATCTCTGTAATTTCTGCAGTTTTTTCAACTGCTTCAGTTTCATTTTCTGGGATTGTTTGCATGACATTCTCCCTTCTGACCTTTTTATATTGTCTCTTTTTCTTCTTCTGTTCATTATGATTTGAAAAAGGATTTTGTATTAGTGCAAGAATATTATAGTTTACTATTATCATAATTGTAGATGAATTGAATAATAATGCAAGAAGAATACATTAATATAGTAAGAAGAAACTTACAGAATCTGTGGGTTTTTTTTTTTAATTGGTCCAGCAACTGGAGTCTGGAAGACATCGTCTTCATCCTCTGAAAGTTGATTTTTCTCCTTTTGAGGAGCTTGGGGTTCCTGTTCATTTGAAAAAGAATGCTGGATGAATTTATTAATAGAGTAAGAATTCAGTAATTGAGTATGGAAAACAAACCTTCAGAGGACTTTGACTTATAACAGCTTCTGGGGTGGCTGGACTCACCCTCCTTGGACTCACCCTTCTTGTGAGTATATCCGCAGAATTCTCTTCTTGTTTCTTGGTCTGTTTTTTGGATGCCATTTGCTAAAAAGCATAAATAAAATATAATGAGTTTTTCTACATAATTAATCCTCCTCCCCCCCCCCCCCCCCCCTCTTAATTTCAGTTAAGGGTTGACCTTCCCATGTGTCTTTCTTCCAATACCCAACTTCACACGTTGACCATTGATTATTGCACGGACTGATGGTACTTTTCCCATATTCTGTCTTTAATAAGTAAATTTTGTTAATAGTTGTTTTCTATTATGTTATTATTCCATAATAACTAAATGTGATAAATCAACATATGAATTTCCCATATGAATTTCACATTTTTCTTTGTTTATTGTTTTTAACTCAATTAATGAGAGTCAAAATGTTCCAAAACAACATGCAATCAGAGGAGAATTGTTCACAATTCAGAGTAGATTCCTGCATATAACTTAGTTGTTACTATATTTCTATAGCAAATTCATATGACTGAAATTGCATACTAATGATCAAATTCCAAAACAACAGGCCAAATTTAGCAGAATTGGTTACAAAAGACAGTAGAATATAGCATATGACTGAGATGAATCAAACTTTGATTTAAAATTTTGAAAAAAACCAATTCAAACAGAGAACAATTACACAAAAATCACTGGATTATGAACCATGCACAGAAAACTGTAAGATAGCATAAGTGTTCACAAAATACAGTAGAATCTAGCATATAACTCAGATGAATTAAACTTTGATTTTACATTTTGAAAAAAACAGTTCAAACAGAAAACAAATACACACTAATCACTGGATTTTCAATCATGCATAGAAAATTGTAATTAGATGAACCAACAATACAGTAGAATAACTGAGATGAATCAAACTTTGATTTCACAGTTTTTCTTTCCATTCTTATTTCAATGTATTCTACTGAAAATGTTCCAAATAGAACAAACACACATACAGAACACACAAACATACAGGAGCAACAGTAAATTGCTATTTGATCAAACAACTATACCAAATAGTGTTCAGATTCATCATGCAATTTGAGGAGAACTTTAAATCGTATAAAATAGGGTTTCTACGCCTCTTTTTTGGATTTTAGGGTTTCAGAGAGTTACAATTTCCCCAAATATTGTTTCTATTTGAACATGCAATTTCAGTTCATAAATTAGGGTTTGTAATTACCTCTTCTTCGAATTTTGGATGTTTGTAAGTAGAAATCACTACAGAGAAGGTGGTCTTCGCGGTTGAACGGTGCGGTGGTCGTCGTGGTTGAACGGTTGAACTTCGAGTACTGGCTTTCGACTACAGGCTTCGACTACGGCGGAAGGTGGTTTCGACTACAACAACTTCACTACAGGCTTCGCGGTTGAGCAATGTTCCGGTGGTCGTCGCGGTTGAATAATGCTCCGGTGGCCGTCGAGTTTTCTGAGATTGGAGAGAAGGTGAGGAGTCGAGAGAGAGAATCGACGTTGGGTGCGGGCTGTGTAAGTTTCAATTGTGTGTAATTGGGCCTATTTTGGTTTTGTATATGGGCCGGTACCATACTATTCACATGGTACCATTAACCACCCAATAGGCCCTCCACTAAAAAAAAAGAAATAAATATTTTGATTTTTTCACTTTAAAATACTATTTTACTCCTACTTTATTCAAGTACTTTTTAAACTCTAATCAAACCTATTTTATTTTTCAACTTAAAAATAGATTTTTACCCTTTACTTTTTAATCAAAAAATAATATTTTTCTTAATCTCGTGTTCTCGTTCTCAAAGTCTCTCAACTTTTGTGAGAGAGAGATGAAGTATCACACAATTAAATAAAAATTACTACTATAATTCTAAAGATAATTTGCATATAAAACTATATTTTTTAAAAATTAAATAAAATTAATAATTAACATGAATTGATGAAATTTCAAATATAAAAAGTGAGACATTTTCAATTAAAGATATGCATTAAATTTCATTTTATGATTACTTTTGTAAAAAAATTATCAACTTAAGGAAAATAGTCAATTGTCCATTAAAATTTGAAGGGGAGAAAATCAATCTCGGACGTGAATGACACCAAGCTATAATTTAAAAGATTATGAAAAACTGAAATCACTAAAAAGAATCTTCAAATGCCTACTAATTTTATTTAAATTGTTGGACTGAAATAGATTAACATATTAAAACTTCAAATGCCTACTAATTTTATTTAAATTGTTGGACTGAAATAGATTAACATATTAAAACAATGCTAAAATTACAAGAAAACAAAAAGTACAAATTTAGTAAAACAAATATGTCACGAAAAAATTAAATAAAAAAGATGATAGACAAAGTACTTATTATAAGTAAAAGTTAAATAAAAATATATAGTACTCCCAAAGTCTCCAACCCATTCATATTATAAGTCATTTTGATTTTTTTGAAATATTTTCAATTTAAATGTCGTTTTGAAATTTTCAATGTAAATTAAAGGAAGTATTTCTCAAATGGCCCTTAACATTAATTTAAAATATTTAAATATTAATTAATTTAATGTTTGATTTAGATTTTTAAAGTAATTAATAAAGTGTAGAATTGAGAGTTGATACACTATTATTTAAATATTTACAAAATATTGTAAAAGTCAAATTAACTTTCCTTTCTTGCCTTATTTGGGAAGATGGTGTACACGTGATGATTGAATATTTCTCCTTCTTTATGGTTAATAAGCTTATTGATGTGATAGAGATGAACGTCTTCTTCCCTCTGTGGGAAAAGAGAGAGGAAAAAAATGAGCTGAAATTTCAAATTGCATTAATCTCAAATTCACGGTACAATACGATTTATACTACTTGAATTATGAAAAGACCATAATACCCTTTATTTAATATAACAACATTATAAACCACACTACTGCACTTCAATCATCTTCACTGTTGCAGTCTTGTACATGTGGTTGTATAACTTGTATACACACCTTCAACATTGTAGTAGTGAGATGAACGTCTTCTTCCCTCTGTGGCGTGCAAATGGTGATAATTGGATGAAGTTTCTAATATTCGATCTTTGATATATCGACGTTTCTTAGATATCAAAATTTCAATATCTTTATTGATCAATTTTTAGTGATTGTTATATAAGATTCATTAAAGAGTATTGTTGATTACTTGAGGTCTGACCCTCCACAAGAATATGGGCATAGTCTTGCACTCCCCCCGCATGAGAGTGTTCATATGATTTCTACAAGAAAAGTGTTTCGCCAAAAGATGTTAAAATAATATACTATATGATACATGTGGAACCAGCTGCTTCATATTTTGTAGTAATTTGTATGGTTATTTACTTTCATTTTCGTTATCTTTTCAGACGTCCTCAAACTTATGACGAACTTTTTAAAATGGTGAATGAACATAGTTGAATTTGTCCTCAACTTGAATTGTATAAATTACGTCATTACAACTTCTAATTAATAAGCTGGAATAGCTCAGTTGGTTAGAGCGTGTGGCTGTTAACCACAAGGTCGGAGGTTCGACCCCTCCTTCTAGCGAATCTTTTAATAGAGAGAGTATATTAATAGATAATCTTTTATCTTTTAATTATTTTGCATGTTTTATTAAAACATCTTTTAATTAATTAATACAGTAATATATTAATAGATAGCATCTTCCATCTGGTGCATATGAAGATCAGCATAGTATGTTTTAAGCCATCCTTCAATTATTTTAAGCTCTGTCTTTCTTTGCTCGACCAGCCATTCGGGGTCGGTTTTGTGTGCTATAAGGATATCGAGGCAATGTGAGCCTGCATAATCGAATAATCGATTAAGAGAACATCTACGACAATATTAATTTCACAGTATTGACGAGTATAATGAGCAAGCATATATACCGTTGCGTGTAGTCACAGCAACAACACTTTTGGATACATCTTTGAGCACCCTACAAAAGAATACAAGAATTAGGAAACATTACCCAAATGTGTGTAGTATATATATCAAGAGAGAAAAACAATATATACCCTCCACTGCTATATGGATCTCTGAGGCCATTGGAGAAAATTATGTTGCTTCCGAATCGCTTTAGAACCAATTTCGCATCCTGCAACCAAAAATAATCGACAATACACATAATATCATACATAACTATATATACGATAATTATACATAAACGCAACATTATGCATACCTCGCCTCCGTAGTAAGTTGTGATCCAATGAGGTCGAGGAGGGACGCCGTATACGCTCTTGCATTCTTTGGAAAATTGGTCAAAATTAAAAGGCGCTGCCGGAAACATTGTGTCGTTTTCACCCCTCCCGATCGGCATCACCATTTCGCTGCAAGTCTACAAACGAAATAAAAAGGTGAAATCGATTGTGTAGTAGTATTCAAAGACGAGAGAGAACGTACAATTAAGATGACTGACTACTCACTTGCCATTGCCATCCAATGCCAGTTTCGGACTGGCTACTGTAGTCCTTTGTGTGGTAGCATGTCCTGTTCCCTCTATAAGAGACGATCCCGGCAAAGATACGTCCGAGAATATCAGTCCTTTTAGGGGTATCGATTCCTTTGCACACCATTGACACTGGGTAATTTGGTGGCGCATTATACTGAGCTGCGCTTGCGTACATTGAATCCAAGTAGTTCTTCAGCTCAGCAGAGCTATTCAAATGCCTGAACAAATATAGTAAACGTACATTAATTAAGTGTATTCTTCGATATGTTTATATGAAATCAATTACGACTTACGAGCAAGTCTTGAATTTACGACTTAGAGTGGAAAGGCCTCCAGGTTTCGATGCCACTTTGTCGATTTCGGCCCACGATCTCCGAATAGCTTGGTAACAACTCCTGCTAACCTCCTATAGAAAAATGGGTATAAAAACTTGTATATAGGAGTATAAATTAAAATAAAATTACTACAAATAGATGGATGGATACCTTGAAGTCCTTGGTTACAATAGAGTAATATCCATTCTCTGGAGTAATCTTGTCAAAATAAAGAATAGGAGCCGATGAGGCTAGAGCACCCAGAGCGATGTGTGGATACTTTAGTCGAAACCACGAAGCTAACACTGAATTAATGAATAGAAACAAAAATGTTTATACGCATTGTGAATTTGAGTATGGTACATATGTATAACATATATTGTCGATGAGACGACTTACTTCCTCCGTAAGATCCTCCAACGACGATAATTGGAGAAGTATGCGCTGAGTTTGTTTTCTTAACGTGTAACAAAATCTCAGCGTAATCGGCTATAGCTTGAGCGGAGTTAAAATACCCACGAGTCGTGTTATCTTTCATGGCTTCCTCCATCGATCCAAAAGGGATGGATTCGCCGTAAAACCGATGCTAAACGATATCCAACCAAGAAACGGTTAGGAAAAAAACGGAATTAGTTCTAACATATATATATAGATAGATAGATGAACCGGTTACCTCGATGTAAACAGAGAGGGCCTTGAAATAAGGAGCGTTATCATTGAGAAAGCCGACGAATTCCAAGTCCTCATCCAACGGCGCCTCAGCCCCAAGATATGCAAAGATCGGAGAAGTAGAGTTTGGGCCATCCCAATACTTAGAATTAACAACATACCGTTGTTTGAAAGTGGCGTAACTATCCGGTGCGTAGTTGAAGTGATCGAGTGTTTGTGTGTAGCTATAGGTCTTCAAATCTTCCTTAGAATTAATGGATGTCATCCTATGATCTGCAGGGCTTCTCATGATTAATGTTTGTTTAGGAGGGTATGGAGAAAGCCTCGGATTCTTGACTGGAAATGTGGAAACCGTAGTTTGAAGGAGAAACAAATGAAGAAGAAGAAGAAGAAGAAGAAATTGGAAGGGAATTAGTATCACTCTTAGTTTTAGTGGTGCCATTGCCATTGGTACATGTATTTGAATGATTTGATCAATGAACATATATATAACTAGATGTTTCTCCCTTGTGAGGCACAATTAAGCTTACAAAATATAAATCAAATTATAATAATAAAATAAAATAATTAAATTTTCAAATATAATTATAGCTATTTAAAAAAATGTAAATAAATCATTTTTCATAACTTTTTTTAATCATCAAAAAAATTGTATAAATTTATAAGGTAAATATTCAGTTAAAGAAGCTCGAACATAATTATAAATTTAAAATTTTATATATAGAAAGTGAAAAGTGGTTTAAAATTAAAAATAATAAATATTTAGAAAATATAAAATTAATAATTATTTTAAATTTTATTTCAAGTACATGATTACTTTGAGATAGTTTATTTTTATGGTAATTAAATACTGTATTATTTTAATAAATGGAATAAATGGCATTTTCCTGAACGTTCAGGCAAATGGGATATGTAATGTTTTCCCTCATGAGTAAGGGAAAATTTTATTCGTGGATTAATGTGTTTCATTTCTTGTCAAGTCATGATTTCAGAGCATTCACATCGTATTAAATTTGCTTTGATAGCATATTAAACTTTAGTCAATAACATATTAAAATTTTAATTAAAGTGTTAAAATTGTTCAGCTTACACGTGAGTTTAAGATTTTTCTTACCATCAATGTAAATATCTATCAATAATCTCCTAATAAGCAAAAACAATCGATGACTTAATCTTTCGAACAATTATCTTTCGACCAAATCATATTTCATAAATTCGTTGATGATAATAGTCTATGTAGGCTATGCGGTCTTCACTAACGCACCACATTTGTGTGATATTCTCTATTTCAAGTAGAGCTTTCAAGGTTTTTTTTTAGTTATTTCACAAAAATACTTATGAAGTGGTGTCTATAGTTATGATATCCGAGTAGAATCTGTTGTTTTCCATCACTGCCCACAGTAATATGATAATTCATTTTAAACAAAGTCCTCACATATTCTACTTTTAAACTCCTTTACAAAAATCTCATAATATAATAAAATGTTGATTCTCTATAAATTAGGTAAACTCTTTTTTCCAAATGTAAAACTTATGTTACCAAATTGTGTATAAAAAAATATATATATATTAAATGAAAAACTTGACTTAAATAGTTTCCACTCATATCATACACTTTTATAGTGAAGGGTATGGTCTTCTCTTCACGCGTATGACCTAAGCGATGATCCACTTTAATCTTGTATTTTAGTTTTCAAGTTACACAAATTCGCACGCGTATATAAATTCATTTCATATATATACAAGGTTCTAAAAGGCGCTAGGCGCTAGTCGGGCGATGACTAAGGGTCTAGCGCCTAGAGGGATTAATCGGGGATTAGGCGGGGATTAATCGTTTTACTTTTTTATATTTAATTAATTAATATAATATTTTAAAAATATTTCTATGCATAATAAATCAATATTTTGAACAAAATAATTAATAAATAATCTAAATATAGTATTAATCACAAGTTTAACATAGTAAAATAATAAAAAATAGTTTGTAAATTTAAAATTTTAAATCATTTTCATTATATATTTAATATTTTTTTCAAATTTTGGTGTCGTACCTCAAAATTTATCATAACATCATCTATTTTATTTGATTTATCAAGATTTGCATCTAATTTGATTGTTCAGTTAAATCTGTTCGAGAACCGTCTAATTAAGTAAAGACGAAATTAATTGAACTTAGCCGGTCCAAAGCGGGTTTAGGCGGGGTTGGGCGGGTTTAGGCGGCGCTTAGGCGGGTTAGGGGCCTAGAGCCTAAAATCGAGGCGGTCGAGTACAGCCTAGAGCCTAGGCGGGGATTAATCGGAGCTAGGCGGGGATTTTTAGAACCATGTATATATATATATATATATTATCATGAATATTCAAATGATTAAATAATATTATTGTTTCTCGTATTGAGTTAATACATGTATTGAAGTTGAATAATTATAATGATAGAAAGAGACACTCTCCAATTATTTAAACATTTATTTTATAATAAAAAAATTGAGTGATATAATGGAAAAAAAATCATTTTTTTTATATAATGTAAATCTATTATGAATACGCCTAATTTTTTATTTTATTTTATATTCCTCTTAGATACTAAAATTTGAGTGATAAAAAATGTTCACCATTTTTTTTTTAATTCAATCCCATTGAAAAGTACTTAATTACTACTCTATTAAATATGAATTTAAGAAATAATATAGTATTTTATATATATAATAATTTATTATTGTAAATAAATTGAGTGTGTAATTTTAATTATTCAATAATATTTTATGATAAATAAAAAAAGAAAGTAAATATTTTTCAAGGGACATTCTTAAAAGAAAATGTATACTCCCTCCTACTCATAGTAATAATGTCGTCCGTTCAACACATATGATAAATAGTGTACAAAAATTATGAAAAGAATATTAAAATAAAATATAACTATTATATTTTATTTTAGTATTTTTTTCATAATTTTTGTACACTATTTATCATATGTATTGAATGGACAAAAAAAGTCAAAGTTGGTATTGAACGGACAAAAAAAGTCAAAGTTGACCCCTGTCATTATTGATTTGAGGGAGTATTTTGAAGGAACATGAGAGTAAATAGATAGCAATATATAGCATCACGTCACGTCATCACGCGTGGAGGAAAGTGGGACTTACTCTTGCTCTACTTTCAAGCTATATAAAAAAAACACTTCAATTTAATCTTTGATTATGAAAATTGATTTGAAGTTTATAAAAAAGTGAGAATGAGGTAACAATTAAAGAAAGTGATTGTGTAAATAAAACAAGAACTATAGCAGTGTGGAGTAGTATATTTTTTTACTGTGTATGAAAATTTTGTTTTATATATTATCCGTATTATTTATTTTAACTTTAAGTTTCATATGTTAAGTTTCATTTAATATAATTTTTTTAAATAGTGATATATACAAACAAAATTGAAAAAATGGTGAAAGCGATTTCCTTGAAAATATCTTACAAAGAAATATACTCTCTTTGTGTGAAACTTAAAGTAGGTCGCAAATCACGTTCATATAAGACTTTTGATTAATAAGCTTTGTCTGGTTCAATGAAATTGGAATCTTTCTTTAGTTGCATTGTAAGAAAATTGCGAGAAATTCAGAAATGGCCTTTCTCAAATTGCCATTTTCATCAATATAGTGCAGTTATTTTTTAATTACTCTTGTAAGATAAATATGTTTGAGCATGACAATGCCTTAAAAGATCTAGGTAGAAGTTGTTTTGCTAACATATTTATTTGTTTTTTTCTTTCTTCACAATTTAAACTGTTGTAATCACTTTTCATATTGGTGATTTGATTTAGCATAGTTCATTAGTTGGAACGTGCTTGAAAAACAATCAACATAGAAGATTTCTGCCGCAGCACAGCCAGGCAGTGTTATGCCGCAAGCAGTGCAAGGCTTGGACAAGAGGTTGAGTTCAGAGAATCAAGCGAAGCATGATATAAGGGCAAGGGAATGCTGAAGTCCAGATAGTATGGAAGGCAGTGCAGTGTGGCAGTGAATTCCAGAAGAACTTCAGAAGGCATCCTGCGGCAGCAGCCAAAGCAGCCTGCCCTGGTTTCTCTCAACCGCTTGTTGACCTAGCTTTTCAAGGGAATTAGTTGAAGACTCTCACCTATAAATAGAGGACGTCTACAGCTGCATTCCTCAACAATCCAGAATACAACACAACACCTTATACACTTCATTTCTACTCTAGTTCGATCGATCAGCCTTTAGAGCCGAAGACTTCAAACGTGAAGTTCTTCGTGCCGTGTATCTCTCATTTCTGGGAGTGTCCTTTTGTTCGGCTGATGATCGAAGGCTTAGTATAGGTGTTCTACAGTAGTTGCTAGGTTTTGTTGTTGATTGTTCATACTCTTCGGATACGATTAATACGAAGGCATACATGTGTATAGCCTTTGGTAATATCATTGTAAATCCAAGAGTATCGTTTTGTAAAGACTTGTTCTTTAATAAAGTTTCTGGCCGTAAGGCCGTTTCGTATGTGTATAATTTAAATACACATACAAAGATTTAAATTTGTGTTCTTTACTTTTACGTACGTGTGTGTGTGTTCGTTCGGAGTGATTTATTTTTATTAATTCCGCTGCAATTCGTATACATATATCACATATTATTTTATCACTTAAACAATCTGATTAATCTGGATAAAATACTTAAATCAAGTAAATCACGTAAAACGAACGATTTTTCTGTCCAAGGCATCGTGCTGCGGCATACGCTGTTCTGCCGCAGAACACTGCCTTGCCTAGGCAGCGCATTTTACTGCGTTTTATTTACTGCCTACGACTTTCAAGTGGTATCAGAGCGGGCACTAGACTTACTTAGTGTTTAAGGTCCGTCTGATCACGCACACTTACAATTGCAGATCCATCTTACATCGTACGAACACCGGTTGTTCTTGACGGTAGTAATTATGGATTTTGGAAAACCCGCATTGAAGCAAGGATCAAATCAATTGATCGCAGTGCGTGGCTATCCGTACTTCGAGGATGGAAACCACCTCAGGAGGAAATCCCTGAAGGCGGCAAGCTTGAAAAAGCTCCGGAGAAGTGGTCTATCGAAGAGACTGCCGCAGCTACTGCCAACGATAGGGCAAGGTGTGCCATCCTTGAATCCATCGATTGCAATATGTACAGAATTGTCAAACAATGTACAACTGCCAAACAAGTGTGGGATTTGCTGGCTCTTCATTGTGAAGGTAACAACACAGTGAAGAAAACCAAGGTTCGTATGCTTATGTCTCGTTTCGAGAACTTGCGTATGAACGAGGACGAGACTTGCCTTCAGTACTTTGGAGAATTAATGTCCATTGTTACCGAATGTGCTGACCTTGGTTCACCCATTAGCAACCCGGCAGTGTGTAGTAAGATAATGCGATCGATGAGCAAAAAGTTCCTGCCGAAGGTCACTGCCATAGAAGACAGCGAAATGTCTGAAGAAGATTATGTTTCATTAATGGCGATCTTCAAGAACTATGAACTGAACCATGAAGATCGTGAAACTCACGGGAAATCACGTTCACGAAGCGACGAGAGAAATATTGCCTACACCGTGGCAGAGCCCGACGGCAGAGAACAAGGCAATAGCTCTCATGGCAGCAGCCCCACCTCTACCAATGACTTGACCGATGAAGAGATCTACGAGCTACTTGGATCTGATGGTGGAGATGACCAGTTTGCATTACTCGCCCGGAAAATGGATGTTGTACTTGTTCGCTCGCTGAAGAAGCCCTACGATCCCCGACGAAGGAAGTTTCCGGCAAGGTCACCACAAACTCAAGATCGACGCCTTGTGATTCGCCAACCAAGCACGGGATCAACATCAAGTCCAAATTCAAAGGACTGGTCGAGAGTCAATTGCCACGTTTGTCAAGGGATTGGACACTACTCAACCGAATGCCCCTCAAAAGATCGAGGCATTGGAATTTTGAATTCCATGGTTGCACAAGAAGATAGGGAACAATATTGCCTTGAAGACTCAACCACCGCGCTTGCTGCTCAATTCGAAGGCACAACCCTATCTGACGTTGAAGATGACGGTCCATCCAATATGAATGCACGACGACATGTTGCATTCTTTGCCTCTGCCGCAGAAACGACAGAAAGTCCTGCCGCAGAGAACTGCATGTGTCTCACTGCCTCAATCAATGGCTATGAATCTGAAGAGGAGACCATTCCCATTGATATTTTCATCGAGCTCAAAGAAAGTTTCGATGAGTTACACATGGAATTTGCTCGGCAGACCAAGATGATGAAGATGCTTACTTCAACCAAATCCGGATATGAAGAAAAAGTGAAGAAACAGGCCATGGCAATTGAACAAATGCTCGTAGAAAAGAACACCTTTGAAGAACGATTAAAGAAACTTGATGTCCAACTCACCAGAAAAGACATGGAGGCCGAAAAACTAAAAATTGACTTTAATCATGTAAATGCAAAACTCGAAGTTGCTAACAACACTTTTGTAAAACTTAACACGGCAACAACAAAATTAGATGCCGTAATGAGTATTTCACATGTTGAAAGGGAAGGCCTCGGACATCAAAAGGTTGTGGATGCCGTTTTTCCAAAGAAAAACCCAACGGACATGGCATTTATAAAGGCATCAAATGACGAATCAACAACTGCCGCACAATCCTTAACTCCAAAAAGGGATGACCAAACCGAAAGCAAAGCCACTGCCTCAGCCAGAGACTGCCGCAGACGGCCAAAACAAAGGCAGACATCATCAGGCAGGATGAAGACAAGGAAGCCCCTGCCTAAGCAACATTTTAAATCGAAGAGACGATATGTTTGCCACTACTGCCTAGTACCTGGTCACATTCGACCTTTTTGTTGGAGACGCGAAGAGGATCAAGCAAGAGGATTTTATTTTCACTCCAACACTGGACCACGGCATCCCAAATACTTCGCTCATTCTATGTCTTCACGATATTCTATCAAAAAGAAGGCAACGACGATATGCAAATGGGTGCCCAAAACTAAACTCTCTACTAATGTTTGTTTTACAGATCCCTCCAATGACTCCTCTGCCGCATCAAATGCCATCCAATGTGTTGAAACATGCAATGTTATCTTCACTGCCCTCAAAGCTACCAAAGATGATAAGTGGTACTTCGATAGCGGATGCTCGCGGCACATGACCGGAAATAGTGATCACCTCATCAACTACAAAGTTTTTCACGGAGGAGAGGTCACGTTTGGAGGAGGGTCCAGTGGTTCAATAATTGGCCGAGGCACATTAAATGTGAAAGGGCTGCCGAGGCTACAACAAGTGCTTCATGTTGAAGGCCTCATCATGAATCTCATAAGCATAAGTCAACTATGCGATGAAGGCATGAATGTAAAGTTTACTCACCAAATGTGTGAAGTGTTTGATAATGCAGGGAACCCACTCATTCAGGGGGAGCGTTCTAAGGCAAACAACTGCTACTCCATTGGAGAAACATGCCTCTCTGCACAAGTCAAAGATGACATTGACCTATGGCATCAAAAACTTGGACACACAAGTCTTGGGAATTTAGAGCGTCTAATCAAGCTTAATGCTGTTCGTGGACTTCCAGCTCTCCCAAAAATCCAGAAGACTACATGTGGACATTGCAAACAAGGAAAAATGACTCGTGCAAGTCATCCAGCAATACCTGCCGCAGGACAGACTGATGCCTCTGCCGCAGGATCTGCCAATTCCAAGGCAGAGCTGTATCAAAAGCAAACCAAATGCTTTGATCTCCTCCACATGGATTTAATGGGACCAATCGAGACAAGAAGCCACTCTGGAAAACGCTACGTACTCGTCGTAGTCGATGACTTCTCAAGATACACATGGGTGCGCTTTCTCCAAGACAAAAGTGAGACGTGTGATGAGGTGTCCAAGCTCATTAGGTGGATAAAGACCAACCATGAAACCTCAGTAAAGAGAATAAGAAGTGACCATGGCACCGAGTTTGAAAACCAATGGCTTTCTTGTTTTTGTGACGCGCATGGCATTGCCCAAGAATTTTCTGCCCCCATAACACCGCAACAAAACGGCGTGGCTGAAAGGAAGAACCGAACCCTCAAGGAAATGGCGTGTACCATGTTGATCGCCAAGGGCCTAAGCAAGCAATTTTGGGCAGAAGCATTCAATGCCGCATGCCATATCCTGAACCGCATCAGCATACGTTCAGGAACAACAAAAACGGCTTATGAAATCTTGAACAATAGAAAGCCCAATTTAAAATACTTTCATGTTTTTGGCTCTGTTTGTTATGTTCTAAATGATAGGGAACCTAGATCAAAACTTGATCCAAAATCACTTAAAGGATTATTTGTTGGATACTCTAGGAATAGTCATGCCTATCGTATTTTTATCATACAAACTAGAACCATCATTGAATCTGTGAATGTTGATTTTGATGATCTTAGTCGACTCAGGAAACCTAAAGAAGAAGATGTGAAAGGTTTGCTCGAGCCTGCCGCAGTAGCAGAAGTTGAAGGCAGTATCACACCTGCACAGCCTACTGCCGCACCTACTGGCTCGAATGATGATGTTCAACCTTCTACAACATCCCCTGAGCAATCAAACGAGGATAGCACCCCACATCAATCAGATTCATCAGATGGGGAAGAAGAATTAAACCAACGACGAAGGGATCCCCCAAGGCATGTTGTCCGAAACCACCCTTCGAGTCAAATGTTGGCCAGACGCATGAGAGTTCATCCGTACATCAACTACCGCAACATGACCAAGAATATAAGCATGTCTGCCACATGCATTGAAATAGGCATTGCCTCGTATCTCTCAACGATCGAACCGAAGAATGCCAAAGAAGCATTGGCCGACGAATTTTAGTTTATGGCAATGCAAGAAGAGATGAACGAGTTTGAAAGAAACAAAGTTTGGAAGCTCATCCCTCGTCCCCAAAACAAGAATATCATCGGGACAAAGTGGATATTCAAGAATAAGTCGAATGAGCATGGGCAGGTTGTGCGCAACAAGGCAAGGCTAGTGGCGCAAGGCTATACGCAAGTTGAAGGCATCGATTTCGATGAAACTTTTGCCCCTGTAGCACGCATGGAGTCCATTCGTCTACTCATTGCCATTGCATGCCACCTCAACATCACCTTACATCAAATGGATGTGAAGGCAGCGTTCCTCAACGGCATACTTGAAGAGGAGGCATATGTTGCACAACCAAAGGGCTTCGAAGATCCAAAATGCCCTGACCATGTGTATCAACTGCACAAGGCATTGTACGACCTAAAACAAGCTCCTAGAGCTTGGTATGGCTGCCTAACTGACTTTCTACTCAGTTTTGGATTCACCCGAGGCACAGCCGACAAGACCCTGTTTGTTAAATTCAATTCTTCCAAAATTTTAATAGCTCAAATTTATGTAGATGATATTGTCTTTGGATCCACATGTGAGAATATGCTTAAGGCATTTACCTCTGCCATGGCATCAAAATTTGAGATGAGCATGGTAGGAGAACTAACTCATTTTTTAGGGCTCCATATCAAGCAATCATCAACTGGAACTTTCATCTCACAAGCTTCATATGCTAAGAATCTCATCAAAAGATTCCAACTTGAAGGATCCAAGCCCATGAAAACACCTATGGGCTCAACGGACAAAATCTCCCGAGGCACTGATACTGCCGCAGTGGATCAGACACTCTACCGATCCATGATCGGGAGTTTGCTTTATCTTACGGCAACTAGACCAGATATCATGTATAGCGTTTGTTTGTGTGCCAGGTTTCAAGCTGATCCAAGGGAAGAACACTTGAAGGCAGTCAAACGCATCATACGCTACGTTGCCGCATCAGTCGAGTTAGGCATATAGTATACCAAAGATACCACCACCGATTTAGTCGGATTTTCAGATGCCGACTGGGCAGGAGACACGGAGGAACGCAAGAGTACAAGCGGAGGATGTTGCTTTCTTGGAAACAACATTATTTCATGGCAAAGCCGCAAGCAAAACTGCATTTCTCTATCCACTGCCAAATCAGAATATATTGCCGCAGGGAGTTGCTGTACCCAACTGATTTGGTTGAAGCACATGCTTGATGACTACCACCTGGATAGCAATGTTCTTACACTCTACTGCGACAATACGAGTGCCATAAATATCAGTCATAATCCAGTGCAGCACTCAAGAACCAAACACATCAGCATAAGGCATCATTTCATACGAGACTTGGTGGAAAAACGTCTTTTAAGGATTGATCACATCCCAACAGAGAAGCAAATAGCTGACATCTTCACCAAGCCATTGGACTCAAAACGCTTCACTGCCTTAAGAAAATCTCTGTGCATGTGCACCATGCATTAGATGCTGATTTGCATCATGCTGCCGCATTGTCATTGTTGGGAGTCCAACCCTCGTTCGGATTAAAGCATCGGGGAGGCTTGAAGAGGTGGAACCAAGCCAATCGGAAGAAACGGGACGAGTCGGGACGAAGAGCTGCAACAGGCTCCAGGCGGGCGCCTGGGGAGCAGGCGAGCGCCTGCTAGCCAGCGCGGGCGAGCGCTTGGGGACCAAGCGGTCGCTTGGTCCCATCTTCAGAGAGCTGCTGCTCGTCGCGGGCGGGCGCCTCGTAGGCAGGCGGTCGCCTGGTCTCCTGGCGGCTGTTTGACCGCGGGTTTGACTCGGTTTCTTGGAGATTAAGTTAGGGTTTCGACCTCCTATCTAAATAAGGACCTCCTCCCCTATTTTATGTAATTAAGATAGAAAAACTAGAGCACGAAATAGAGAGTCGAAAAGAGATCTATCGAGATCCGGTCCTGTACACGAGAGTATTATTATCGAATAATATTGGGTGTGGTGTCCGTGGAAGTAGGCATTCTTGGCCGAACCACGTAATTTCTTGTCTTCCATTTTTATTCCGCTTTATTTATCAAATCGAACCTACCCTTTGACGATCGACGGGGATATACCGGCTTGAGAAGCATATAATCCCCAACAATTGGTATCAGAGCGAAGGTTATTTCAAAGGGCGAAGGTTACCGGAGGCAGTTCCATATCAAGACGAAGCTCTAGATACGAGGAAGATCCGGGGGTGCGAAGACAAAGAGGGACTAAACAGGTGAATCGATTCTATTTTTCGGTGTTCGGTTGTTTCTTGGTTGGATTTGTCTTGTGCTTCTTGTGGGGGTGGTATTGATCAATGGCAGGAGCAACGGAGGAGAGTATGATGTCGAAGATGATGGTTCTTACGGCGACAAATTATTCAATTTGGAAGTCGCGTATGATGGATTATCTCACGACTAGGGATCTCGAGATACCGTTCGAGTGCAAGGGGGTCAAACCGTCGACCATCGAAGAAGACAAGTGGAAGCAAATGAATAAGAAGGCGGTGTGCCTTGTTCGTCAGTGCGTTGGACAGACCGTGTACCCGTATGTGTCGGAGGAGAAGGAGGCCTATTCTCTGTGGACTAAGTTGGAGAAGATGTTCCAATCGAAGTCACCGAGGAATCAGGCGTTTCTCATGAGGAGGCTTGTGAACCTTAAGCTAAGGCATGGTGTTCCGGTGGCCGACCATGTGAGCGAGTTCCAGGATGTTGTGAACCAAATGATCGCGGTGGGCTTGAATCTGGATGACAAGATTCAGGCATTGCTTTTGCTTAGCTCCCTGCCCGACAGTTGGGAGACTCTGGTGGTTTCCCTAAGTAATTCCGCGCCGGAAGGGAAGATGACCATGGCGATGGTCACGGATGCCCTATTTAATGAGGAGGCGAGGAAGAAGGAGGTTGAAGGTGAGCCAGAGGGTGAAAAAGCATTTTACACGGGTGGTGGTCACAGCGGGAATCGGAGGAATGGTGGTGGAAATCGGGAGAGGCCGAGGAAGAAGGTCATATGTTATTATTGCGACGAGGAGGGTCATGTGAAGAAGGATTGTCCAAAGTGGAAGGCGAAGAAAGACCAGCAAGAAAACGCAGCAGCGGTTCAACACGAGTATATTCACGACGCGTTGGCAGTGTTAGAGGCAAACGACGCTAGGAGGAAAGATTGGATTCTCGATTCGGGGAGTGCATTTCATATATGCCATGATCGAGCCCAATTTTCTGAGTACAAGGCATGTGAAAGAGAGACGATTCAAATGGCTAATGGTTCAAAGAATCGGGTAGTCGGAGAAGGGATTGTCGAGTTTCAGTTGCCGGGTGGAAGAAGCGTCACGGTTGCGGGAGTAAAACACGTGCCATGCATGAGAAAGAATTTGCTTGCTCTCGGGAGGCTAGACGAGAGGGGGTGCAAGTTCGAGGCCGAGTGCGGGAAAATTAAGGTGTTGAAGGATAACCGGGAGGTTCTGCGTGGAATAAATGTTGGCGGCTTGTATAGGCTCGAGGGTAGTGTGGTGACACGAGGAACTGGTGTCGTACATGGGTCAAGTAATACAAAGAAGACTGGGCGGGATTTCAACCGTTGTCGAACACATGGGCATGAGGAGCGGGCCGGCTCCAACAGGGCAAGGGTGATCGGGATGCAATGGAAGAAGGTTCAGCGGGAAGTTCGGAAGATTGAGATGAGGGTCGAGGCGCGCACGACATCATCTCCTAATCTTGCTAGCTGTTGAAAGGTGACGACCCGGTGGGGGGCGTTGGAGGCATCAATGCATTTGGAGGATGCCTCGTTGGTCGTATTCATGGAGCTTGGATACGAGACACTCGTTGAGGGGGTGGGTTGACATGTTGGGCTGTTTTTGAAGACTCATATTTCGGTGGAATTGAGATGCCGGTAATCAACTTGGGCGTTGGTGGAATAATTGCTCACTCAGGTTGGAGGGGGTGATTGTTGGGAGTCCAACCCTCGTTCGGATTAAAGCATCGGGGAGGCTTGAAGAGGTGGAACCAAGCCAATCGGAAGAAACGGGACGAGTCGGGACGAAGAGCTGCAACAGGCGCCAGGCGGGCGCCTGGGGAGCAGGCGAGCGCCTGCTAGCCAGCGCGGGCGAGCGCTTGGGGACCAAGCGGTCGCTTGGTCCCATCTTCAGAGAGCTGCTGCTCGTCGCGGGCGGGCGCCTCATAGGCAGGCGGTCGCCTGGTCTCCTGGCGGCTGTTTGACCGCGGGTTTGACTCGGTTTCTTGGAGATTAAGTTAGGGTTTCGACCTCCTATCTATATAAGGACCTCCTCCCCTATTTTATGTAATTAAGATAGAAAACCTAGAGCACGAAATAGAGAGTCGAAAAGAGATCTATCGAGATCCGGTCCTGTACACGAGAGTATTATTATCGAATAATATTGGGTGTGGTGTCCGTGGAAGTAGGCATTCTTGGCCGAACCACGTAATTTCTTGTCTTCCGTTTTTATTCCGCTTTATTTATCAAATCGAACCTACCCTTTGACGATCGACGGGGATATACCGGCTTGAGAAGCATATAATCCCCAACAGTCATTCCTACTGAACCTCTGCCACAGCATTCTGCCTTGGTCAATTTATGAGATTAAAATTTTCCGAAGGAAGAGAAAATACCCAAACAACTTTAGGCAACATGGTCAAACCCATATACATGTAATTAATACTCAATGGGTTGAGATACTATGTACTAGGTGAACTAAGTATTTAATAATTTCATTTTTGACATGGCATTATGCCCAAGTAGAGTATAAGTACTTATGATGCAGCATGATGTTCCATTAGGATTAGATAGTTGTTAATCTTTTCCTAATTTTGCTTTGTAAGCCTTGATGTTTCACACCACAAAAATATTTTACTTATTTTATTAAAAAAAATACATATGAAAAATAGAAAAAGAAAATATTCTAAAAACAGAAAAAGAGAATATTAAAAACAGAAAAAGAATATATTAAAAAAAAAAAAGAGGGAGGATTTTTTGTGTTTCATTTTCTGGCAACGACTTGCCGCAGAGCAATGCCCCACTTGACCGTTGGGCAGCACTCGAGTGTGCGGCAGGCGACGGTTCAACTTCAGAAAAGTAACCGTTGCCCATCCCATCAACTGCCATACGTTTTTCACTTGACATAAAACTCTCTCAAATTTTATTTTTTAATATTTACTGAAATTCAAAAGCCCTAATCCTTCTCAAACTCTAATTCTCTCTATCCAAATCCGATCAAGAGTTTGATTTTTCTGAAATTCTTCAACCCTAGATTTTTTTTTTCGAACGCACAATATAAATTACCCATCTCTTGCGTCGAGTGGTTGTGCTCTGTTTTTATCCTTGAACCCTAATTTCTTTTTCTCCTCACGAACTCAAAATGCAATGGCTGGTGCATCTCCAATCCCAAATCCGTTCGCCCGCTACTTCGAGGACCCTCGATTTCTGGAGCTGGTCAGGGAAGTTCGCCCCAACGCAACGATGGACGACCTTAATGAAGGTGAATCGATGGATGCCATCAACCGCCTCAAGGCTCTCAACGCCGCCGCCGCCACTGCCGCCGCGTCGCAACAGCCATCTCTCTCTCCAGAATCGCCGCCGATCGACGTCGGTGAAGGACCAGGTAAGGCTTCTCCCATGAACATCTCCCCGGATCATGATGCAGGGGGAGAAACTGCCGCAGAAGAAGAACCTGCCGCAGAGGATGAGCCAATTCCCCTTCAGATCATACTCCCTGGTCACGGCGACTCTGAACCATCTCAAACTCCACGATCACCGGTAGTCATTCCAGGAGTTGATGATGTGCTTGCATACGAGGCTGCCCAGAACGAACGATCCCTCAACACCTAGGATTTTAAAGGGCTGTTTACACCTGAGCCCTCTGTCACTGCCGCATCCTCTGCCTTTCCCCAGGCAGACACTGAAGTGCAGCAGCAAGGCAAGAGTGTGCCTTACAACAGGAGGGATGATGCTGATGATTTCGACTACAGCGAGCTCTACGACAACTACCCAACTCAGAAAAAGACCAAGGATCGCAAGCCGACTCCTTATCCTTCTGCAAATCCACCCTCTGACGAGGAAGATTCCGGCCACTCCAGTCAGCAGCAGCATGATGCCGCAGATGCATCTGATACTGAATCTGACCCACTGCTGCAGGATCTTGCCTCCAGGAAGCGCAAGAAGAAACAGGTGCCCCTTCCTCCTCGCCGGCCGTCCACCAGATCCGCCACTGCAAAAGGCAAAGGCGCGGCTCTGCCTCCTACCTCAATGGAAAATCCCATTGATGTCGAGACCACCGCCGCCAAGAAATCCCGCAAGGGAAAGAGTGTTGCTGTCGCTTCAAAAACTGACAGCTCACACAGTGGTGATGCCGCAGCACAACCCGCTGCGAAGAAGGGTGGCAAGGCACCAAAAATTGATGCCCCCAAGGAGGACTCGGATTCTGATATGAAATCCGGGAAGGGTTATTCGAGGCGATTCTGGTCGGAACGCCGTTCAGTGATTGGGCCCCAGTTCTACTCCAACAAGCCTATTCAACCGGACCGTGGTGGTGACTTGTCAACATGTGCCAAACACAAAGTTGACAGGTTTTTGAAGAAGATGAAGTTGGTCAAGGCAGTATCCTACGCAGCACCCTACTGCGAGGATTTGGTGCGCGATTTTTATGCTAACTTGCGTCCCTGCTTTGGTGATGATGGATCCAGAGGCTATGGCAAGGTGTACATGCGTGAGAAGATCTTTAACTTCACCCCTGCCGCAATTAATGCCTTCTTGGAGCGCTCTGATGTCGAGTATCCTGCCGCAATTGCTGACCCCACTATTGCCGCAGTGTCTCACCGCTTGACCAGATCACCACCTGATGCTGCCAAAAACATTCCTTGCTCAAAACTCTCTTCTTTTTACTACTTTTTGTTCACTGTTGCCAGACACAACTGGATTCCCACTACGAATGTGCATTTCGTGCACACCCAAATGGGGGAAGTCTTGTTTCACCTTGGTGCAGGTAGGCAGGTGAACTTGGGAGAGCTCATTTTTGAGAAGATTGCTTCACAGGCAGAAAACATTACCCAGACGCAGAGCCTTGCGTTTCCATCACTGATCTGGGAAATGTTGAAGATCCAAGGGCTCCCACACAATAGTGCTGATCTCCTGACTTCCGTGCCGCAACCTTACAAGCTGTCTGTTCGGGAGTACAATGACTTGCCTTGGACTGGTTTTCATGCCACTGCCGCAGTGCCACCCACTCCAGCTCAAAAGAAGACATCCAAGCTGCCGCAGACTGCTGCCCCGAGCTCATCTGCCTCACAACCTAATATTCATGCTCGTGTCCAGGCATTTGCAGAACAAATTGCTGCAAATCATATGGTCATTATGCAGGATTACATGGCCAAGGCACTTGTGGATGCTATCACCTTCTTCCTTGAAGAAGAGAGCATTTCTCCACAAAAAGGGGGAGTACCAGCAGCCGAGGCTAAAGTGGCAAGGAGCACTGTTTTGAAGATGTTGAAGAAGCGCATTGATGAGGACATCAAGGAGGTTGAAGCTGAAGAAGCTGCAGAGATGAAAGCTGCCGCAGCAGAGAAGGCTGCCGCAGACACTGCAGCAGAGATTGATGGTGAAGAGCGTGGATCGTCCCCTGAGCACGATGATTGAAGAATTTGAAGGATTGCAGTTCTCAAGACCAGAAGAAATATCATTTCTTCTTTTGATGTTTAATTTTCATTTGCTCTGAACAATTTATTTAATTTCTGCTATTTGGTTATTTGTTTTTGAACAATTTACTTAAGTTTTTATTTGGTTGGAACAATGTTTAATTTAAGTATTTATTTCCTTTAGAAAAAATTGGTGTGTTATTTAGAGGCTTACTTAGTTTAACTTGTTTTTTTGTTTTATTAGTTAGGTATCAAATAAATGTTTTGTTCTACTTAGGAAGTATCAACTAAGGGGGAGTTTCATTGCCTTAGTTGTTTGTCAAGATAAATTTCATATACTTCTAAGTCAGATGTATTTCATTGAGGGGGAGTGCTCTATTGCGCTGCTGCCACATGGTTTTCTGAAGAAAGATAAAAAGGGGGAGTTTGTAAGGATAAATATGTTTGGGCATGACAATGCCTTAAAAGATCTAGGCACAAGTTGTTTTGCTAACATATTTATTTGTTTTCTTCTTTCTTCACAATTTAAACTGTTCTTCACAATTTAGTTGTTTGATTTAGCATAGTTCATTAGTTGGAACGTGCTTGAAAAACAATCAACATAGAAGATTTCTGCCGCAGCACAGCCAGGCAGTGTTATGCCGCAAGCAGTGCAAGGCTTGGACAAGAGGTTGAGTTCAGAGAATCAAGCGAAGCATGATATAAGGGCAAGGGAATGCTGAAGTCCAGATAGTATGGAAGGCAGTGCAGTGTGGCAGTGAATTCCAGAAGAACTTCAGAAGGCATCCTGCGGCAGCAGTCAAAGCAGCCTGCCCTGGTTTCTCTCAACCGCTTGTTGACCTAGCTTTTCAAGGGAATTAGTTGAAGAATCTCACCTATAAATAGAGGACGTCTACAGCTGCATTCCTCAACAATCCAGAATACAACACAACACCTTATACACTTCATTTCTACTCTAGTTCGATCGATCAGCCTTTAGAGCCGAAGACTTCAAACGTGAAGTTCTTCGTGCCGTGTATCTCTCATTTCTGGGAGTGTCCTTTTGTTCGGCTGATGATCGAAGGCTTAGTATAGGTGTTCTACAGTAGTTGCTAGGTTTTGTTGTTGATTGTTCATACTCTTCGGATACGATTAATACGAAGGCATACATGTGTATAGCCTTTGGTAATATCATTGTAAATCCAAGAGTATCGTTTTGTAAAGACTTGTTCTTTAATAAAGTTTCTGGCCGTAAGGCCGTTTCGTATGTGTATAATTTAAATACACATACAAAGATTTAAATTTGTGTTCTTTACTTTTACGTACGTGTGTGTGTGTTCGTTCGGAGTGATTTATTTTTATTAATTCCGCTGCAATTCGTATACATATATCACATATTATTTTATCACTTAAACAATCTGATTAATCTGGATAAAATACTTAAATCAAGTAAATCACGTAAAACGAACGATTTTTCTGTCCAAGGCATTGTGCTGCGGCATACGCTGTTCTGCCGCAGAACACTGCCTTGCCTAGGCAACGCATTTTACTGCGTTTTATTTACTGCCTACGACTTTCAACTCTATATTAGTATCTTATTTCAGTCAAAGTGGTCCCTGGATTTTAACTTGTATCACTGCTTTCATTAAAGTTTTGGTAAATAACATTTTAAAAAGGCTTAATCATTGCTCTCGTTACTATTGAAGATTAGTCAATAACATTTTAAAAGATTTTGTTCATTATTATCGCTCTCATTACTATTGAAGCTGATTCAATAACATTCTGAAATTTTTTGTTATTATTATTAAAGCC
The DNA here is from genome assembly GCA_954870475.1 of Euphrasia confusa. Classification (NCBI taxonomy): domain Eukaryota; kingdom Viridiplantae; phylum Streptophyta; class Magnoliopsida; order Lamiales; family Orobanchaceae; genus Euphrasia; species Euphrasia confusa. The sequence continues at coordinate 19,936,358 of OX940969.1, forward strand.
GAGTCAATAACATCTTAAAAAATTTTGTTAATATTATAATTATTTTACTCCAAAAATACTAAGCGGTTGCTGGAATTTAACGTGTATCATTGCTTTCATTAGTATTGAAGTTGAGTCAATAATATCTTAAAAGACTTAATCATTGTTTTCAATTTTCAATATAAATTTAAAAAAAAAAATCTAAAACTTGACCTTAAATTTAATTTTAATTATTTTAATGTTAATTAATTTAATGTTTGATTTAAAATTTTAAAGTAATTAATAAAATGTTAAATTGAGAGTTACGGAGTAATATTTTTATTAATATGAGTGTATACGAATTCATAATGACATATATTTTGAATATGAAGAATATTTTATTTTAAAAGTTTTTATCGACTTCTTCAATCTGTGGCTTGCAAATGGTGATTGGATGAAGTTTCTAATATTCGATCTGATATATCGATATTTCTCGGATATCAAATTTTAATTCAATATCTTTATTTATTGATCGATTTTCAGTTGATTGTTATAAAATTCATTAAAGAGTATTGTTGATTACTCGAGGTCCGACCCCCTTCACAAGAATATGTGCGTCGTCTTGCACTCTCCCTGCATAAGAGTTTTCATATGATTCTATAAAAAGAGTGTATCGCCAAAAGACGTTAAACTAATTTACATACATGACAAACTTTTGAAAATGGTGAATGAACTTTGTTGAATTTGTCTCTTTAACTTGATTTGTATAAATAACATTATTACAACTACTAATCAACAAGCTGTAATAGCTCAGTTGGTTAGAGTGTGTGGCTATTTTGCAAGTTTTATTAAACCACCACTTTTCTTCTAACAATATATATTAATAGAGAGTATCTCTTGTTTTCATCTGGTGCATGTGAAGATCAGCATAGTATGTTTTAAGCCATCCTTCAATTATTTTAAGCTCCTTCTTTCTTTGCTCGACCAGCCATTCAGGGTCGGTTTTGTGTGCTATAAGGATATCAAGGCAATGTGAGCCTGCATAATCGATCATTGTTACACGCATAATCATAGAACAACGACAATATTAATTTCAGAGCATCGACGAGTATAACGAGCAAGCATACCGTTGCGTGTAGTCACAGCAACCACACTTTTGGATACATCTTTGAGCACCCTATAAACGAATACAAGAATTAGCTAGGAAACATTTTCCAATCATGTGTTATATATATCAGAAGAGAAAACATATGTTATATATATATATACCCTCCACTGCTGTATGGATCTCTAAGGCCGTTTGAGAAAATTATGTTGCTTCCGAATCGCTTTAGAACCAATTTCGCATCCTGCCCCAAAAATAATCGACAGTTTTTCACAAAACACATATCATATACTGTATAACTATAAGATAATTATACATAAACGCAACATGCATACCTCGCCTCCGTAGTAAGTTGTGATCCAATGAGGTCGAGGCGGGACGCCAAATAGGCTATTGCAATCTTTGGAAAATTGGTCAAAATCGAAAGGCTCTGCTTGAAACATTGTGTCGTTTTCACCCCTCCCGATCGGCATCACCATTTCGCTGCAAGTCTACAAACCAAATAAAAGGTGATATCGATTGTGTAGTATTCAAAGACGAGAGAGAACAATTAAGATGACTACTCACTTGCCATTGCCATCCGATGTCAGTTTCGGACGGGCTATTGTAGTAATTTGTGTCATAGCATGTCCTGTTCCCTCTATAAGAGACGACCCCGGCAAAGATACGTCCGAGAATATCAGTCCTTTTAGGAACTTCTCCATCGATTCCTTTGCACACCATCGACAGTAATGGGTAACGCGGTGGTGCATTGTACTGAGCTGCGATTACGTAAATAGTTTCCAAGAAGTCCTTCAGCTCAGCAGAGCTATTCAAACGTCTGAACAAATAAAGTAAACGTACATTAATTATAGTACAAAATTAAGCTAGAGAGTAAAGATATTTACGAGCAAGTCTTGAATCTTCGACTTAGAGTGGAGAGGCCTCCAGGTTTTGATGCTACTTTGTCGATTTCGGACCATGATGTCCGAATAGTTTGGTAACAACTCTTGCTGACCTCCTAAATTAAACGAAAACGCGTTTTAAAACTTGTAGCTATACATTGAAGTAAACTTACTATAAATAGATTTATACCTTGAAGTCGTTAGTTACAATAGAGTCATATCCATTCTGTGGAGTAATGTTGTCAAAGTAAAGAATAGGAGCCGATGAGGCTAGAGCACCAAGAGCGACACTGAATTAATACTTTAGTCGAAACCACGAAGCTAACACTGAATTAATGAAAACAAACAAAAATGTTTATACGCATTGTGAATTTGAATATGGTACATATGTATAATATATATTTTCGATGAGACGACTTACTTCCTCCGTAAGATGCTCCAACGACGATAATTGGAGAAGTATGCGCCGAGTTTGTTTTCTTAACATGTAACAAAATCTCAGCGTAATCGGCTATAGCTTGAGCGGAGTTAAAATACCCACGAGTCGTGTTATCTTTCATGGCTTCCTCCATCGATCCGAAAGGGATGGATTCGCCGTAAAACCGATGCTTATAAACGATATCCAACCAAGAAACGGTTAGGAAAAAAAACGGAATTAGTTCTAACATATATATATATATATATATATGAACCGGTTACCTCGATGTAAACAGAGAGGGCCTTGAAATAAGGAGCGTTATCATTGAGAATGTAACAAATAATATAAAGAACCAAAAAAGTACAAAAATCAAGCTTTATTACTCAAATGAGAAAGATAAAAATGGAATTGATGTATAAAAGGAAGTTACAGTAGAAGTATTTATATTAAGTTACTGGTAAAGCACTTCAACTTATTCCTAAAGAAAAGGAAGGACTCGATCTTTATTTGCAACAAACTAAAGACTTATTCAACTCCTAAATAAACTCCAACTAGCTTTGATTTATTCAACTTGAGAATATCAAGTATGCTGCACTATTTTGTAACACTCCCCCTGAGTGCAGACATACGATCGACAAGACCAAGATCATTGCGAAACTTCTCGAACTTAGCTCGTGGAAGAGCTTTGGTGAACACATCAGCAACTTGATCATTTGTTCCAATTTTCAGCAACTTGATCATTTGTTCCAATTTTCAGCAACTCGATCTCTTGATTCAACACTTTCTCTCGAACAAAATGATAGTGAATTTCTATGTGTTTCGTACGGGCATGAAACACTGGATTTCCAGCTAACTTGATAGCGCTTTCATTATCACAACTTATTTGGGTCGGAGAGTTCGGAGATACTCCAATATCTTCAAGTAGTCGCTTGAGCCAAATACACTCTTGAGTGGCCATTGTGGCTGCCACATATTCAGCCTCAGCGCTGGAAAGAGTAACTGTAGCTTGCTTCTTACTACACCAAGAAATTGCAGCGGAACCGATATTGAAGCAATAACCCGTCGTAGAGCGACGATCAACGACATCTCCAGCCCAATCCGCGTCCGTAAATCCTCGCAAGAGAAAAGGTATTTTTTGCTTATAAAGAAGACCAAGCTGCAATGTTCCTTTCACGTAACGAAGGATGCGCTTTGCCGCGATCCAATGACCAACACAAGGGCTGTCCATAAACTGAGATACAACTCCAACAGAGTATGCTATGTCGGGCCTGGTGATGGTTAGGTAAAAGAGGCTACCCACAAGCTGACGATACTTTGTCGCATTATCCAAAGCCTCTCCTTCAACTTTCTGTAGTTTGAATTTTGGTTCCATTGGAGTGATGGCAGCTTTTGAATCTCCCATGCCAAACCGATTCAAAAGATTTGACGCATAAGATTGTTGAGAAACAAAATACCCTTCTGTCTTTATAATTTCTAACCCGAGAAACGAGTGAGCTTCTCCGAGATTCTTCATGTCAAACCGAATAGACAACTCCTCGCAAAGTCGAGAGATCTCATCCTTATCGTCACCAGTGACGATCATGTCGTCCACGTAAAGAAGGAGTATAGTAGTCTTAGAAGACACACATTTCACAAATAGACTGGAATCTGATGAAGAAGAGCTAAAACCACAAAAAGATAGATATTGTGAAATTTTACCATACCAAGCACGCGGAGCTTGCTTGAGTCCGTATAAAGCCTTCTTGAGTCGACACACATAATCTGGGAATTCATCTGAGATAAATCCCTGTGGCTGTTCCATAAAAATGTCACGATCCAAATCACCGTAAAGAAACGCATTCTTTACGTCCAGCTGCCACAAACTCCATTTTTTATGTGCAGCCAGTGAAATAATTGCTCGAACAGTCACCATCTTAGCTATTGGGCTGAAAGTCTCCTCATAGTCGAGTCCATATTGTTGAGAGAAACCACGTGCAACCAAACGCGCTTTATACTTGTCGATTTTCCCGTCAACTTTCTTCTTTAGTTTATAGACCCATTTGCAAGACACGAGCTCGACATCCTTTGGCTTCGGCACTAGTTCCCATGTATTATTTTTTGCCAATGCCATTATTTCTTCATCCATCGCAGCTTCCCATTCAGCCACACCACAAGCTTCTTTGAATGACTTAGGTTCAGCATCGGACAACATTCCCGTGAGAAAACAGGAGGTCACAGTGGAGTAATTTAGTTGAACTTCATAGTCATTTAAATAACCAGGGGCCTGCCGGTCCCTTGTTGATCGTCGAATGACGGTTTCATCTTGCTGATTTGGTGATCGAGAAATGGAGTTTGAATTTGAACTCCCCCGTTCTCGGGAACTCACATCAGCAAGAAAAGGCTCAAGGGTAGTGGTCGTGCCGCCTACTTTGGTGATACATGTATCGAGAGACGACACCTCATCAAAAACAACATCGCGAGAAATAATAACTTTGGTTGTGTCGAGATCCATACATCTCCATCCTTTTCGCTGTGAGTCATAACCAACAAAAATACACCTTTTTGCCTTTGGATCAAGTTTAGTTCGGCTATCTTTCGAAACATGAACATAGCAAACCGAACCAAAAACTCGTAAATAACTCACATTGGGCTTGCGACCATATAAAGCTTCAAAGGGTGATATATTTGTTCCAGGCCAAGGATGTAACCGATTTACCACATGAGAAGCCGACTCCATAGCCGCTGCCCATAATTTTCGAGGAAGGTTCTTGGCATGCAACCAAGACAAACAAACAGCGGTTAAATGTGCCAACTTACGTTCAGCCACGCCATTTTGTTGAGGTGTAGCTGGACACGCCATTTGTCGTTTAATACCATTTTCCTCACAAAATGTGAGAAATTCTTCCGACATATATTCACCTCCATTGTCCGTGCGAAGACACTTTATTTTCTGACCAAACTCCTTCTCCACAGTAAGCTTGAACTTGAGAAAGACTGAGAAAGCTTCACTTTTGCATTTTAAAAAATAAACCCAGCTGAACCTTGAAAAATCATCAATCAAAATCATCAAATAATGATAATTACTGTAGCTGGCTGTTTTCGTTGGTCCCATTAAATCAGAATGGACCAACTGAAACATAGTAGATGCACGATTTTCCGATTTTTGGAAAGGGAGTCGATGAGATTTTCCGTACTCACAGCCTGCACACACAACACTGGTATTTAAATCTTTAAATACCGGAATACCGTCGATCAAATTCTTTGTAGAAATTTTCTGCAATAATTGATAGCCAACATGGCCTAACCGAGCATGCCAAACTGAAGGACTAGCATTATGACTTATTTTTCGAACATACGCTTCACTGGCAGAGAGAGTGTATAGAGAGTTTTTCCTTTTTCCAGCAAAAATAACATCTGGTGCACTATATTGCACATTTGAAAGAATTTGAACACCATCTTTACTGAACAAGACATACCTTCCAGAATCGGCAATTTGAGATACGGAAGCAAGATTTTTCTTTAAGCCGGGCACATGATAGACATCTTCAAGAGAAACCCCTTTATGTTTCGAGTCTTGTGTCTTGACGTCGAAGTGACCTTCTTTCATTACGGGGTGTAATGAATTGTCGGCTGTCATAATAGCTCTATTTCCCACATGTGGACGTACATTTGAGAGTAACGAAACATTTCCTGTTGCATGATGGCTGCAACCGGAATCAACTATCCACTCTCTGTCGTAATCCACGAATCCAGCAGTATGCTCATTAGTTTGGTGCCGAACAGATGCTACATTGCTGGAGTGATGTATATCTTCAATGGTGAAACACTGGTCCCACTGTGGTTGGTCAGATTCATTATTTTCTTCTGCGACATTTGCATCAGATTCTGTAAGTTTGACACAACAATTTTGCTTAATATGACCTGGCTTGCCGCATCTATTGCAAGAAATTTTCGCACGACAATTTGGTTTGATGTGTCCCGGCTTCCCACACCTATAGCACGTATAGGATGTATTTTTTGATTGCCCATCATTTTTGGTTTGCTTGGCCTGAGGTTTATTTTTCCTTTGCTCTTTCATATACAGGACATCATCAACTTGAGAAGGAGACTTGTTCGACTTGCTGGTCATTTGCTTCACTAAAGCTTCCTGATTTGAGAGCAAATTCTCCAAATCTACAATAGAGGGCTGATTTTCCCATCCTTGCACCGAAGAGATGAATGGCATAAACTCCTTGCGTAATCCACGAATTAAATACCGGCGCAACCGTGGTTCTTTAATGGGATCATCCTTATCCAACTCTGAAATTTCAGAACACAAGTTCTTCACTTTTAAGAAATATTCTGAAATCGACATATTACCTTGAGTGATCGCAGAGAGTTCGTTTTCCAAAAATTGCAGCCGCATCGTGTTCTTTTGAGTGAACAACCTGTCAAGCGTCTCCCACATTTGCTTTGGTGTTGATGCATCACGTACATGCTCTATAAAATCTTGGCTAATAGACGTTCTCAAAGCAAATAAAGCTTTGCCACACTTGATCTTCCACTTTCGTCGTGAATCAACATTGTCGGAAGTGTCTGCTGGAATTACCGCTTCCGCACCAGAGATTAGCTCCCACAAATCCATACCTTGCAGATAAGCTTCCATACACAACTTCCAATAGCTGTAGTTGTTAGCCGCCAACTTATCGATCGCAACGGGAGAAGAACCGTTCATCTTGAAAGGATTTTAAGTACTGAGAAAAAAATAGAAACTTATGGTATGGATTCAAACTTTCACTGAGTAATTTCAACAAACACTTGATAGGAACTTGGCTCTGATACCATGTAACAAATAATATAAAGAACCAAAAAAGTACAAAAATCAAGCTTTATTACTCAAATGAGAAAGATAAAAATGGAATTGATGTATAAAAGGAAGTTACAGTAGAAGTATTTATACTAAGTTACTGGTAAAGCACTTCAACTTATTCCTAAAGAAAAGGAAGGACTCGATCTTTATTTGCAACAAACTAAAGACTTATTCAACTCCTAAATAAACTCCAACTAGCTTTGATTTATTCAACTTGAGAATATCAAGTATGCTGCACTATTTTGTAACAGAGAAAGCCGACGAATTCCAAGTCCTCATCCAACGGCGCCTCAGCCCCAAGATATGCAAAGATCGGAGAAGTAGAATTTGGGCCATCCCAATACTTAGAATTAACAACGTACCGTTGTTTGAAAGTGGCGTAACTATCCGGTGCGTAGTTGAAGTGATCGAGTGTTTGTGTGTAGTTATAGGTCTTCAAATCTTCCTTAGAATTAATGGATGTCCTATGATCCTCGGGGCTTCTCATGATTAATGTTTCTTTGGGAGGGTATGGAGACAGCCTAAGGATTTTGTGTGGAAATGTGGAAACAGTAGTTTGAAGGAGAAACAAATGGAGAAGAAGAAATTGGAAGGGAAGTATCACTCTTAGTTTTAGTGGTGTCATTGTTATTGATATAAGTATATGAATGATTTGATCAATGAATATATATATATATATAGGAGAATTCTACAATACATTTGTCAGTTTTAAATCTATCATACATTTATTAAGTAACCAATAAACAATCGACACATCAATTTTAAATTATGTAATTATGCAATTAGATACATGAGATTTTTGCCCAAGTTAATTAAAATAGACTTCCTAAAAATAAGTGATTAAATTCTATAAAAAAATTATTAATTTAATTTTAATATAATATTAATATTTTTATATTATTATATAATTAAACAAAATTAAATTATTTAAGACCAAAAAAATATTTATATACTTGATTTATTAAATTAAACAATATATGTAATAATATATTTGTAAAAAATCTATTTTATACATGATAAAAAAATATTTATACTTGATTTAATAAATTAAACATGTAATAATATATTTGTAAAAAATCTATTTTATACATGATGAAACAATTTTTTTTTTTACAAAAATATTCATGTTTATATATTTCTCTTAAACACATTGAAATTACACACAGTCCAATTAAATTGTTTCATTATTTTTTTTTATTTACACAATTTTTTTAATCTATAAAAAATACTTTACTTTATCTCATATAATATTTATTAACAAATAATTTTTAATATATATATATATATATATATATATATATATATATCTTAAATGTGTGAAAAATAAATTACCTTTTTAATATATTTAATTTTTAAAATATTATTGTTGCACGTATTATCGCTGATTAAGAGCTTGCTATTCGCCCGACGTCATCATTTAATCGGATACTGACGAGCTTAACAAAAATGTCCCCAAGTAAACTTAAGAGAACCTAGTAAACCTTAGTGAAAATCATGAGATAATTTAGTAAAATTTTATACGCAATAATTAGGATTATTTCAAATTAAATAAATAAATAAATTAAATATAATTGTTTTTTTTTGAATTTAATGTTATTATAATTAAATTAATAATTATATTTTGATCTAAATTTGTATAATTAAATCATCAAATAATTAAATATTTAATTTTAAAATAATAATAAATATAATATAATTTTATTTTTATTTTTATTTTTGTACTCAAAATATTTGTACACAAATAGGATAATTTATTTTTTTACCGTATTTATGTAGGAAGATAAAAAAAATCTACGAATCTCATTTCATAAGTTCAAAACATAAATATAGATAATAAAACATGTTTTAATCCTCACCCTAATATTATGGCATGCATTAAATCCAAAGGTTCAAGTTAAATATTTAAATCTAATGGTTAAGATTAAATGTAAGTTAAGATTATATAATATATATAGAATTATAAAGGTACATTCAATGTACCATATCTCATATATCTACATTCAATCACAATTTAATGATTAATATTTTTAAAATATATGATACATTAAATGTATCACTCTTAAAATTCTAAAGGTACATTCAATGTACCATATCTATATCCAATCACAATTTAATAATTAATATTTTTTAATGTATGATACATTAAATGTACTGTAAAATTACACACAAACTAGATGTTCTCCCTTGTGATGCATAATTAAGTTTACAAAATATAAATCAAATTATAATAATAACATAAAATAACTAACTTTTCAAATATAATTATAGTTATTTACAAAAATGCAAATAAATCATTTTTCATAATTTTCTTTAATCATCAAAGAAATTTATAAGGTAAATATTTAGTTAGCTCGAAAATAATTATAAATTTAAAACTTTATATATAGAAATTGAAAAGTGATTTAAATTAAAAATAATAAATATTTAGAAAAAATAAAATTAATAACTATTTAAATTTTATTTTCAATTTTATGATTACTTTGAGATATACTATATATTTTTATGGTAATTAAATATTGTATTATTTTAATAAATGGAATAAATGGCTTTCTCCTAAATGTTTAGGCAAATGAAATATATCTAATACTCTCCTTGTCGAAAATTCCATCGACTTTATTCGTGGATTAATGTGTCATTTTTTGTGAAGTCAAAATTTCATTGGCTGAGGGCCTGAGGCTTCACCTATTAATTAATTACCTAATTTACACGGAGCCGCATAATTCGTTTCCGTTTCGTTTTTCTATCGATTCGAGTTACACTCTAACAGAATTGTTTATCAAAATGTCAGAGTGAGGTAACAAAAATGTCAGAGTGAGGTAACAGTTAAAGAAAGCGATTGTTTGAATAAAACAAGAAATATAGGAATGTGGAGTAGTATATTTTTTACTATGTAGGAAAATTTTGCTTTATATATTATCAATATTATTTATTTTAACTTCAATGTTAGTTTCATTTAATATAATTTTTTTAAATAGTGATATATACAAAACAAAATTGAAAAAATGGTAAAAGCTCGCACGTTCATATAACACTTTTGATATACTCCCTCTATCCCTTAAAACAATGCATACTTTCTTTTTTAGTTCATCCCTTAAAACAGTGCACATTCCATAAATGGAATGTCTTTTCATAATTTTATCCTCTTAATACACATTTATTTACACTTATACCACTACTTTTTCAACTAATTACTTTATTACTTACACATCAATACCTATTATACCCCCACTTTATATTATAAAACACACAAAAATTCACTTTTTCTTAATCTACGTGCAAATTTCTCTATGCACAATTTTGGGAGATGGAAGAAGTATAAGCTTTGTCTGGTTCAATGAAATCGGAATCTTTCTTTAGTTAAATTTTATTAAGAAAATTGAGATAAATTCAAAAATGGCCTTTCTCAAATTGCCGTTTTCATCCATATTAGTATAATAATTATTTCATGGTGTTGGAATTTAACTTGTATCAGTGCTTTCGTTATTATTAAAAGTTTGATAAATAACATTTTTAAAAGGTTTAATCATTACTCTCTCATTACTATGTTGAGTCAATAACTTTTTAAAAAAGTTATAATTATTATTAGGGACGTGCTAAATGGCAGATTCTGCCCATATGCAGAATTCTTTTATAAAATTATTTAAAAATTATTAAAATATTTTTATTATTATTTTGTCATATATTATAATTAAGTACACTATATTAAATATATATTGCACAAAAAAAATAAAAATGTTTAGATAAAGATAATGAATATTTTTATATTTATACTAAAATAATCAATTGATTAGAAAAAAATTATTATAATATATAAAAATGAAAGATAAAAAAATTATTTTAATAAATTTATTAAGCTAATTATATTTATAATTATATAAAAATAAAAAATAAAAAATATAATAAATTTGGGCAATTCTGCTCATGGACAGAATCTGCCCACAAGGAATTACCGTTATTATTATTGAAGATGGGTCATTAATAGAGACAATAATTTTGTTGGTCCTTTAAAATAGGTCAAGTCTTGATTTGGTCCACTAAAATGAGTCAATTTCAATTTAGTCAATTAAATCACAAAAATGTTGTCAATTTAGTTCAATTTGATCGGAAAATTAAAAATTTCGCCCGAAAAAGATATTTGGACTTCTTTCCGGTGAAATTTGCTGACAAAGACGCCACATGAATCTGCCAACGTAAGCATCACCTTGACCGATTAGGTCCACTAAAAAAGGTCAGTTTAACTTTAGTCTTTTAAATCACAAAAATGTAGTCAATTTGTTCGTAAAATTCAATCTTTCACTGTGAGAAATATATTGTATACAAGGAGAATTCAACTTGTTCTTTTTTCTCAAATAAGATTAATTATTGTTAAAATTTATTGAAAATTTTGCGTATTTAGAACTTAGGTCATCTCCAACCGAACACAAAAACTTAAACTCAAAAATAAGTTTAGTTTTAAGTTTACAGTAAATTTGCTCCAACCGAGATTCCAATACTTAAACTTAAAAGAATATTCTCAAATTATTCTTCTTATACAATTTTTTATACTATTTTTATAAATAATCAATATCTTTACAAATTTATAATTTAACCCCGTAATTTTTGACATTAAATTTAAAAATATTAATAAATATTATTTTCAATTTAAAATTTCAAAAATAAAAAAATATAATAAAATATTAATTAAATATAACAAAATTGCGCAAACTTAAAATATTTAATATTTAATTATAAATATTTATTTTTATTTTTAAAATAAAATTTTATTTTAATTATTAATATATGATTATTAAAAAAATTACATTACAAAATATATTAAATAAAAAATTAAAATAAAAGGTTAATAGGTCTTTTTTATTAATTTGTAAAATAAAAGGATAATTTTATAAATAATAAATAGTTTTTGTTTTGAGTTTAAGGTAAACGTAAATCTAAGCATTTTTTATGTGGGTCCCACCATAATACCTATAATAAGTTTATATTTTGTTATCGGTTGGAGCATCTCCCTACTCCAAAATAGGTTATTAGTATCGGTTGGAGATGCTCTTATAACACATAAAACACTTTTTCCAATCAAATATTTTATTATGTTTTATTAGTTTTTTTTAATTTTTATTAATAAATTGAAATCAATTATTAATAATTAGTAATTATAATTACTAGTACTTTATTAATGTAGTTCCTTATTAATTATAATTAGTAATATTTTTATTAATTTATAATTAAAGTTTATTAATTATTAATAATAGATTTCAATTTATTAAAATAATATATATATATATATATATTAATAATTTAGAAAAAAACCCTTAATTCAAAATTTTGTTTTATGGAATATAAGTTCTAAATAAATAATTTTTTTAATAACTTAGGATAATAATTGTTACACCATAAAAATCCAACACCGACACGTGTCCAGACGACCGGAGCCACGTCATCAAGGAGGTGGTCAAACGGCGGACTAAAGTCAGAATTGAAGCCATGTATAAAGAAGGTACCAGGCGAGCTCAACAGTAGCCCCAGGAAGACAGCCCCGTGCCAGATTAGGGGATCAGTCAGATAAGGCTCCAGGCAAGAGGCGGTGCGCCTCTGGTGACATGCAGCAAGTGGAAGACAAAATTAGTGGGTATTTAATGTAGAGGCTTAAAAGTCTTCATTAGTGGGATTAGATGTGATAAGAGGCTAATAAGTGGCATTAGGAGAGCTTGCATGCTCATGCAAACTACTAGTATATAAGAGAGAGGAGAGAGAGGAGGAAAGGACTTCACCTTTTTTGATTTTCCAAATACTATTAAGTAAGGAATAAATCAAGAACACTATGATGTTCATCCCCATTTTCCAGATTTCCGGCAACATACATTTTCCGATCTATAACTTAACCTAACAAATAAATATCTGTTGTGTTTGGACCCTTTTTCACTCAATTCTTATATTACTGGAACGGGGGGTTATAGAATAGGGCACCAAGCAGAAATTTATTTGTTTAGGACGGATTATAGATCGGAAAATGTATGTTGCCGGAAATCTGGAAATGGGGGATGAACATCATAGTGTTCTTGATCTTTATTTCCTTTACTTAATGTATTTGGAAATTAAAAAAGGTGAAGTCCTCTTTTCTCCTCTCTCTTCCCTCTCTTATATACTAGTATTATGCATGAGCATGCAAGCTCATATTATGCCACCTATTAGCCTCCTATCACATCTAATCCCACTAATGAAGACTTTTAAGCCATTGCATTAAATATCCACTAATCTTGTCTTCCACTTGCTGCATGTCACCAGAGGCGCACCGCCTCTTGCCTGGAGCCTTATCTGGCTGATCCCCTAGTCTGGCACGGGGCTGTCTTCCTGGGGCTACTGTTGAGCTCGTCTGGTACTGACTTCATATGTAACCTCAATTCTGACTTTGGTCCGCCGTTTGACCGTCTCTTTGATGATGTGGCTCCGGTCGTCTGGACACGTGTCGGTATTGGATTTTTATGGTGTAACATTGGCCCCCAGGAAAATTGATGGATTATAACATCTTTTTTCCTGAAGTTTGGTCTTGGATCTCCTGGTAATCGACTCTTGATACTCTTCGGAGTTGGTATTTGGCTTGCGGATCTTGTCAGCAGTGGATTTTGACGTGGGATATTCTTGGGATATGTCTGATTTTTGGTGGCTCTAGTGTGGTCTTGAAAAATAATTCTGAGAGGGACGGAGAGGAGATTGCGATTCTTATCGTTCTGGACTTTTGTACCTGCATTGATCAAAAATTTCTTTCGGGATTCTTCCCGATTAGTATTTTTGTAATGGACACATATAGTCCTTAGATAAGAAAATTTTGTATTTCTCTTGCGGGGTTATGTCTTAAGACTCCCCTGTAACAATATTTATCATGGTACTGAGACCATGTATTTTCTTTCCCTGTGCAGAAGGGAAGACTTTTGGGATGCCAATTTAATTTCGGTCTTTAATTGATTAAAATAAATCAATAAATCAATCGATAATACGAAAAGATTTGAAAAGATACGAAAATCAGAAATCACCTTTCTGCAGGCTTTTCTGGCCACGTGGCCTGACGGTTACATGCTGAATTAATTAGGGTTTTGAGTTAGTGGGGCGATAATTGAGTGCTTTTCTCGGTAACCGCCCCTTTTCTCTCCCCATACGCAACTGCTGCGTCTCATCAGTTTCTCCATCATCGTTTTTGATTTCAAAATTTGAAATCACGATTCACAATCCACAGAATTCACAAATTCGGGTAAGAAAAATTCGCTTTCGATTTCTCATATTTTCCCTTGTGATTTCTTTGTTTTTTGTTTTTATTTTCTTCGACCGTACATCGAATCATGCCGCGACTGAGACGAGGTCCTCGAGGGAAGCATCAGCCACCCGAAGCTCCTCATGTCGTCTTCGGCAGAGAGTATAAATCGTTCATGGAGGGAGCAGTACCTGATCTTCCGTCGCCGGAGGCGCCAGATCCGGCTACCGAAGGGCCTTACCAACCGGTTACGAGAAAGTCGATTCCGGTGGGGCCTGATCCGGATCACCAAGATTGGGGTGCTCACGGCCGGGAAAGTACAGTAGACCCCTCAACACTACTAGAAAATCGAAAGAAATGGCGGATCCCAAATAATGTTCACCTTTATGTGCCGTTGCCTGGAGAATCGGCGTGTTGCCCGCCAGCGGGAATGGTGGCCGTCGGAGAGGACGCACTGAACGTGGGGTTGCGGTTTCCACTGCACCCCTCCATCTCTGGACTCCTCAACCTCTGGGGATTAGCCCCCCACCAACTGCATCCAAATGGATGGGGCCAACTATACGGGGTACTCACCGTGTTGGGCCAGGTGGGGCTGTCTCGACCCATTACCGGTGAGGAGTTCCATCAATTCTTCAGCCCCGTCGTCTCGAACTCCTCTTCCCGTGGGGATTACACGGTTCGCCTTGATGGAGTAGTATACTTAATGTCTAGATTTGAGTATTCTGAACCCTGTATGCACTTTCATTTACCTATTAATAACAAACATTCATTTGCTTTTAATTATTGTTAATTAAATATATGCAAATCATAGTCCTGGATTTTATACGTTTTAGTTAGTATGGTGCAAGCATGGGCGCACAGAAGATCATACTATCGGTTACTCGTATTTAATCGAACAGTTGCTCACGACCTAGATGGACACGGACCAATCCATCGGTATAGTCGTTGTGTGAGAGAGAAAATAATTTATCTTAATTATTTTATCACACTTGTACACTTGGTGTATTGAGCGGATCGATTGAGACTCATCAATTAGGTTTGCTCGGCGATAATTGATTTGAGACTCAGTGTATTTTATTCTTAATCCCCGATACAATTGCGGGTGTGTATATTTAATATATGTGACTTTAATTTTCCAAAGGAATTGACCGATTTAATTATTGGGTCAATTACCGGTTGAGTTGGGTCACTATATTTTATATATGGCATGCCGTGAATTATTGACGGGACAGTGTATCCCGGAAGGGTTGATAATATCCCCGAGATGAGCTCATAAGGATTTATTATGTAAACCTCGCGAGTGGATTTATTCCGCATAATAAATAAGGTTGAGTGGTACTAGTCTCGGATAAAAGAGATGAATAAATTTACTAAGCAATAAATAAATTTTATTCATGGATATTTATATCTTAAATACACGGAATAAATAATACTACCGGAGAAATATTATTTGGATATAATATGGTTTAATATTGGGAGTGCAATTAATTTATATAGTGGAAAATAAATTAATTAATATTGATAAGGATTAATGGACTTGAGCATTGGGCTCAATTTAATCTTCAATATTGGAAGCCCAATATTCCACCTCCTTTAGATCCCCTACGTAGCCTATAAAAACACTACATGGCCTTCATAAATCATAAGACAAGATTATCACACTTGATATTCTAGAGAGTTGAAGGAGATCCATAGGAGTTCGATAGATCGTCGCCCACCCGACGTTCGAACGGAGTGCAAGGAATACGTGGGAAGATTCAAGGGTCATCTTGATTTCGTTTCTCCGAACAACGAATCGAAAGGTACAATATCTAATCTACTTGATATTATTCGATTTTGATTTATCGATTATACCGTAGAACGCAAGATCCGAAGTTCGGACCCGGAGTAGACGGACGAACACGCGGTGGTGGCGTAGCCACCGGACCGCGTGAACCGCCCGCCTAGGGTTCGACGGGCATGGAGGATCGACCCTCGGCTGGGCCGAGGGCGTGTGGTCGATCACGCCGATCGACCGCTGGGGCGCGGGCTGGTGCCGCACCCCACCCCACCTCGACGGTGGGGACCTCCAGACGGCGGCGGGTCGCCGGACCCGCCGCGGGGGGGCTGCTGGGCAGCCCCGGCCGATCGCGCTTGGCTCGATCCCTTTTGATCGCGTGACTCGGCTCGCGGGGGTTTCGGGTGGGGGCGGATCGCGTGCCTTCGGGCGCGTGATCTCCAAAGCCCGGACTCCGGCGGATGAGTCGGCGTTCGTGTGATTTCCGGCGAAGGGTTCGTTCGGGTTATCGGTTCCGCAATTTTGATAACCCGGGATATCGAATTCCAACAATTGGTATCAGAGCGTGGTTTACGTTCGCGGTATTTTCGATAAAATTGTTCTACCTTGCAGGGATTCCGATTATTATGGCTCAATTAATTTTTGTTAATTTATTTTGTCATGAATGTTGGATTGATTAAACTCTCGGACATGTCGAGATTCGTTTTTGGTGGTGAATGCTTGTAATAGTAAAAATTCGGGGGTTGACCGAATTTAGGATTTATTATTACGTTCTACGTTTTTCCGGAAATTGTATAGGGTCGATTTCATGTATAGAATCGATACCGGATAGTGTAAAATTTATTTTGTAATTTATTTTGCGTTGGATCGATGCCGAAACGACCGCCGGAAAAGACGCGTGACGAAGGAGATGATGGTGAGGGCTAGGGCTCGGATCGACCTACATGGTCGATCCATGGAGGATCGAACCATCGATCGAAGAGGCGCCGAATTCGCGCCTCCCGACGACGATACCACCAGCAGTGGTGGTGCGCCGGCTGGGTGGCGGCGGCGGTGGTGCTCGGGCGGCGATGGCGGTCCGATGGGGGGGCGCGGGGGTCCTTGTGATCTTCGTGCTCTCCCGGTGATTCGCTTTCCTAATTGGTTCGGGTTTTTCCTATTTGAGAATTCTTAATTTTTTTTGAAGTCTCATGGATTAGGAAAAGAATCAATTTGGAATTAATTAGGATTCCTAATTGATTATTTCTTTTTTATGGAAATATTCATGGATTAGGAAACTAATTAATATGGAAAGTAGAAGAGTCCTAATTATTTTATTTCTTTATTTCATTATGGATATCATCTAGAATATTCCAAGAATATCTTGGATGGATTATTCTAGAGATTTAATGAAGTGGAAAAAGAAAATAAAATAAATAAAATATTAATAATATTTAATTTTATTTTTGATATATTCAGTTGACTTAATTTTCGAATTAAGTAACTTTTGGATTAATTGAAAATAAATAGATTTAAATATTGGATATTAATATTCTCGTCACATGGAGCATTCAAGAAACGAAGACTGAAGACTAGAAGATGCGTACGGAGATGAAGTAAAGCCATAATAGTCGGAAAATAATATTCTAGTAATTATTTTGACTATGTGATAATATTATGTGCTTTATTACATGTATGCATGCTATGTGTGTTTATTTTATGCACTAGATAGCGTATCCCTTTATTGTAAAAAGCTAAGTGGGAGAGGGTATGGAAACATACCCATGGTCTCCATTGCTGCTCTCTTGGTGACTTTTATAAACTTTTGGAGTTTGTATAGATAAGTCATTGGAGGAGAGTTCTTGTAATTCCTCTTACAAGAAACATTGATTAAGTTTATCAAACAATGCCTAATTTGTCTTTCCAAAGCTGATTTCAAGTCGACTCATTCTCACCCCGGGGAGTGGAATGGAGCCAGAGCCACTTGGTCATGTAGAGGACACAAATTAGAGACCTTCGTACCATTCTTTGATAGATGGATCGATTGTCTGCTCGGCTCCCTCATTTATGAGAGATAGGGTTGTTCGCATGGTGAATCACTGGTTAGAAACTCCGAGTTTCACTTATGATTCTCCACGTCTTGATTTACGAGATTAAATGGATCAAGTAGTTGGATTTCAATCGTATAAGTCTTTTGGTATAGTAAACGTCCACACTATCGTGGCTTGCTATATTGAATGGGACTTTAGATCGATTGATGTAGACAGTTATAGAGGGGAGTGGGGATCCGTGTGTCAACGTAAACGTCCACACTATCGTGGCTTGCGGGGATATGCGAATCTCAAACAAACTTCTTAGTACTGAGCGATGGTTAACACTTAGGTACGCTCCATAGTATTCCTCCCATCGAGGTAACGCTATTGATGATGTACGACCGAAGGAAATCTAATTGCTAAATCATTTGGGTGGGTAAACGTCCACACTATCGTGGCTTGCCTTACCCGATGGGATTTTAGATGTGATTAGTGATTTAATGATATTATTTAAGGGAGATAATATCGGATATTAAATTGTTTGTTTGTTTTATGTGCTTATAGGTTAGGAATGACTGTGACCCCACTTTGTGATATACTTAAAGATGAAAACTCACTGGTTCCATATAGTACTGATTGGAAAGGAAATCTGGACATTGTTCAGACTGTTGAGCTTTCTGAATCCACTGTTGTCCCAACTGATGAGGACATTCGAAATGACCTCAGGATGATGTTGAGACATAGCGTGGAAGCTGGACAAGAGGTGATTAACATACTCACAGATTTCTCTCTCAATGAGTCCCTTAAAAAGGATTCGGCGAGAGCGGAGTTTGTGCGTAGGTTAAGGAAATCACAAGCTTTTGTGGCAAGGCTAGAGGAAAAGCGTGCAAAGAAACCCAGTGGTTCTAAACCACGGATTGGGAAGAGCAAGCCGCGAGGCAAGTGCTATCGATGCAAGCAGTTTGGGCACTGGAGGTCTGATTGTCCTCTCATCAAAGGTACGAAATTTTCCTTAGTCACTGAAACATTATCAGTGGTGTTATCTACCAGCACCTGGTGTGTAGATACGGGGGCCACTGATCATGTCTGCAATTCATTGCAGGGGTTCCAGGAAACCCGGAGACTTAGAGAGGGAGAGATCGTGGTCTACATGGGCAATGCTGCAAGGGTAGCGGCTGTTGCAGTGGGAGACGTTCACTTACGCTTCAGTAGTGATAGGGTTTTAGTTTTACAAAATTGTCTTTATGTACCCAACTTTAGAAAGAATTTAATTTCGGTTTCTAAACTCATTATGAATGGATATTCTGTTTCTTTTGATCACTCTGTGGTCATAAGAAGAAATAGTAAGATTATCTGTTCTGGTACATTGGTGGACGATTTGTATGTTCTAAATCCTGAGTCTAACACGATGCAACTAACCGAGAGTAATAACACATCTACGAACACCAATAAGAGAAAGGAACCTTCTAAAATGAATCAATTATACTTGTGGCATCTAAGGCTAGGTCATATTAATTCGAATAGAATTCAAAGGTTGAAAGCTGATGGTCTCATTAGCGGCATAGAAGGAGAGGACCTTCCAACCTGCGAATCCTGTTTGGAGGGTAAAATGACCAAGCGTTCTTTTTCTGGTAAAGGACATAGAGCTGGACAAATATTGGATTTGATTCACTCTGATGTATGCGGACCTATGTCTACTCAGGCAAGGGGAGGGTACGAGTACTTCATCACTTTCACTGATGATTACTCAAGGTATGGATTTGTATACTTGATGCGCCGCAAGAGCGAGTCCTTTGAAAAGTTCAAAGAATTCAAGGCTCTTGTGGACAACCTTCAAGGTAAATCCATTAAATGCCTGCGATCTGATCGCGGAGGCGAGTACCTGTCTGGAGAATTCAAGGCATACTTGGCAGAGAATGGGATTGATTCCCAAATGACATCACCATATACTCCCCAGCAGAATGGTGTGTCGGAAAAAAGGAATAGGACTCTTATGGAAATGGTGCGATCAATGATG
This sequence comes from Euphrasia confusa, assembly GCA_954870475.1. Classification (NCBI taxonomy): domain Eukaryota; kingdom Viridiplantae; phylum Streptophyta; class Magnoliopsida; order Lamiales; family Orobanchaceae; genus Euphrasia; species Euphrasia confusa. Next base: position 19,956,597 of record OX940969.1, read on the forward strand.
AGTTACTCGGACTTACCTGTCATGTTCTGGGGATATGCCTTAGAAACGGCAGCGCACATTCTAAACTTGGTTCCATCAAAAACGGTTCCTTCAACACCCATGGAACGATGGAGCGGGCGCAAGCCTAGCTTAAGACACGTTCGGATCTGGGGGTGCCCTGCACATGTGTTGAAGGTAGGTGCCGATAAATTAGAACCTCGTACTGAAGTGCGGTTGTTTATAGGATATCCTAGAGGAACTAAGGGTGGCATGTTCTATAGTCCTACGGACCAGAAGATCGTTATAAGTACTAACGCTCGGTTCTTAGAGGAAGACTATGTCATGGACCACAAGCCCATGAGTGACATTGTACTTGATGAGTTGAGAGGAAACAAGGAAGACCTAGAAACAGCCGAACCGAGTAGTGATACACCACTAGAACCTGCACCTACTGTCACTGTTGATACACCGGAACGCCGTCGTAGTGGGAGGGTTGTTAAGCAACCAGACCGATGGATTGGACTGGGTGAGTCTTCGGACTCTGGACCTGGAGTTCATGAAATCGATCCCTGGACCTATGATGAGGCGGTACAAGATATAGATGCGCCTTCTTGGAAGAAAGCGATGAGATCCGAAATTGAATCTATGGATTCTAATAAAGTCTGGGATCTTGTAGAACCACCAAGCGGCGTAAAGCCAATTGGGTGTAAATGGGTCTACAAGAGAAAGAGAGGATCTGACGGAAAGGTTGAAACCTTTAAAGCTCGGCTTGTTGCGAAAGGATATACTCAGAAAGAGGGAATCGATTATGAGGAGACCTTCTCGCCGGTAGCCAAGATAAAGTCGATCCGGATTCTCTTATCCATAGCAGCTCATATGGATTATGAGGTGTGGCAAATGGATGTCAAGACAGCTTTCCTAAATGGAAGTCTTGACGAGACGATTTATATGAAACAACCAGAAGGATTCATTGCTAAGGGGCGAGATCATCTAGTGTGCAAGCTAAATCGATCCATTTATGGATTGAAACAAGCCTCGAGATCGTGGAACCTGCGGTTTGACGAAGTAGTCCAATCTTTTGGATTCAGTCAAAGCATGGACGAATCGTGTGTGTATTGGAAACGTGATGGGAAGAAGGTGGTGTTTCTCGTACTTTATGTAGATGACATTCTTCTCATTGGCAACAGTGTGAAAATGTTATCAGACATAAAGGGATGGTTGTCTAGACAATTCGATATGAAAGATTTGGGAGAAGTCGGGCATGTTCTAGGGATCAAGGTTATAAGGGATCGCCGGAATAGAACATTGTACCTATCCCAGCAATCTTACATAGACACGATTCTGGCCCGTTTTAACATGCAAGATTCCAAGAAGGGTGATCTACCCTTCAGCAAAGGAACTTATCTTTCTAAGGAGATGTGTCCTCAGACACAAAAGGAGAAAGATGAAATGAAAGCAGTTCCCTACGCTTCGGCCGTGGGAAGATTGATGTATGCAATGTTATGCACGAGGCCTGATATCTGCTATGCAGTTGGCGTAGTAGCGAGATATCAGAGTAACCCTGGAAGGGCTCATTGGACTGCCGTAAAGAGCATTTTCAAGTATTTGCGAAATACTAGGGATTATGTTCTGAGTTACGGGGCAGACAATCTGATTCCCTTGGGTTATACGGATTCGGATTTCCAAGCTGATAAGGACCGGCGAAAGTCGACATCAGGCTATGTGTACACTTTGGGAGGTGGAGCCGTATCATGGAGGAGTGTTAAGCAAAAGTGCATTTCAGACTCTACCATGGAAGCTGAATATGTTGCAGCCTCAGAGGCAGCGAAAGAGTCAGTATGGTTCCTTAATTTCCTCCAGGACTTAGATGTGATTCCGAGTTTGCCCAAAGCTATGACAATTTATTGTGACAATAGCGGTGCAGTGGCAAACAGTAAGGAACCACGGTCCCATAGTGCTACGAAACACATAGAGCGCAAGTACCACCTGATTCGAGACATCGTCAAGAGGGGCGATGCGATAGTCACCAAGATAGCTTCGGAGGACAACCTAGCGGACGCTTTCACCAAGATACTTCCTAGCGAAGTATATTACAAGCACTTGGAGGGTTTGGGAGTCAGAAGTTTGGAGGATAAGACTAGACCTTAGTATAAGTGGGAGATTGATGGAGTAGTATACTTAATGTCTAGATTTGAGTATTCTGAACCCTGTATGCACTTTCATTTACCTATTAATAACAAACATTCATTTGCTTTTAATTATTGTTAATTAAATATATGCAAATCATAGTCCTGGATTTTATACGTTTTAGTTAGTATGGTGCAAGCATGGGCGCACAGAAGATCATACTATCGGTTACTCGTATTTAATCGAACAGTTGCTCACGACCTAGATGGACACGGACCAATCCATCGGTATAGTCGTTGTGTGAGAGAGAAAATAATTTATCTTAATTATTTTATCACACTTGTACACTTGGTGTATTGAGCGGATCGATTGAGACTCATCAATTAGGTTTGCTCGGCGATAATTGATTTGAGACTCAGTGTATTTTATTCTTAATCCCCGATACAATTGCGGGTGTGTATATTTAATATATGTGACTTTGATTTTCCAAAGGAATTGACCGATTTAATTATTGGGTCAATTACCGGTTGAGTTGGGTCACTATATTTTATATATGGCATGCCGTGAATTATTGACGGGACAGTGTATCCCGGAAGGGTTGATAATATCCCCGAGATGAGCTCATAAGGATTTATTATGTAAACCTCGCGAGTGGATTTATTCCGCATAATAAATAAGGTTGAGTGGTACTAGTCTCGGATAAAAGAGATGAATAAATTTATTAAGCAATAAATAAATTTTATTCATGGATATTTATATCTTAAATACACGGAATAAATAATACTACCGGAGAAATATTATTTGGATATAATATGGTTTAATATTGGGAGTGCAATTAATTTATATAGTGGAAAATAAATTAATTAATATTGATAAGGATTAATGGACTTGAGCATTGGGCTCAATTTAATCTTCAATATTGGAAGCCCAATATTCCACCTCCTTTAGATCCCCTACGTAGCCTATAAAAGCACTACATGGCCTTCATAAATCATAAGATAAGATTATCACACTTGATATTCTAGAGAGTTGAAGGAGATCCATAGGAGTTCGATAGATCGTCGCCCACCCGACGTTCGAACGGAGTGCAAGGAATACGTGGGAAGATTCAAGGGTCATCTTGATTTCGTTTCTCCGAACAACGAATCGAAAGGTACAATATCTAATCTACTTGATATTATTCGATTTTGATTTATCGATTATACCGTAGAACGCAAGATCCGAAGTTCGGACCCGGAGTAGACGGACGAACACGCGGTGGTGGCGTAGCCACCGGACCGCGTGAACCGCCCGCCTAGGGTTCGACGGGCATGGAGGATCGACCCTCGGCTGGGCCGAGGGCGTGCGGTCGATCACGCCGATCGACCGCTGGGGCGCGGGCTGGTGCCGCACCCCACCCCACCTCGACGGTGGGGACCTCCAGACGGCGGCGGGTCGCCGGACCCGCCGCGGGGGGGCTGCTGGGCAGCCCCGGCCGATCGCGCTTGGCGCGATCCCTTTTGATCGCGTGACCCGGCTCGCGGGGGTTTCGGGTGGGGGCGGATCGCGTGCCTTCGGGCGCGTGATCTCCAAAGCCCGGACTCCGGCGGATGAGTCGGCGTTCGTGTGATTTCCGGCGAAGGGTTCGTTCGGGTTATCGGTTCCGCAATTTTGATAACCCGGGATATCGAATTCCAACACGCCTCAGGCCGAATAAAGTGAAAATTAAGGAACCCAAACTCAAGGACATTCGCTGGTGGGATCGATGGTTGTTTGTGTCGGGCCGCTGGAAAACTCAGACCCGGGATGGGGAGATTGACATTCCTGTCACATACTCTGGAAAACCTGACTGTAAGCCTCGCAAACTCATCATCGTACAATTTTGACTGATCTAAACTTTTTTCAATGATGCAGGTGGTCGATTGCCGAAAACAATAAATCTCCCGTGGGATTTAGAGACGGCAAATCTCCTAGCACTGTGTATACCATCAGAAAAAAGAGATTGCAATTTGTACAACGACGACGTTCGGGACGAAGCCGATTTATACTACCCACCATACATCGAAGGTCGAGAATATCCAGGTACCTTTTCTCAAAGTGTTTAAGTTTTCCCTGTGAGATTTTTTAGATCCCATGGTATTCTGCTTAAAAACCGAGTATTGAGTTTCCCTGGGAATTTTTCAACTCCCTGGTACTTAGTTATATTTTTGTTTTTTAAATGGTCTTCCCTGAGATATCTAAAAAGACTTCCCGGTACTCCATTGTGTTATAAACCAAAACTGCCCTGGGATATCTTTTCAGACCTCCCGGTGTAATGATTTATTTGTTTCCTGTGCAGAATATTTCAACTCTATCTTTGCTGAGAAACCTGACGGCATGGCTGACAACAGAGATATATTTGGCTCACTAGGCATCGTGGACGCTGCAGTTTTCACCAAGGGGCGAAAAGCCAAGGCTGGCACATCGGCTGGTCGAGGGAAGAGTGCTGTGAAGACCAGGGGTGGTTCGTTAAACACTCCCGCGAGCCGAACCCGATCCCACACTCTGTCCAACCCGGGAACGGAATCCGATCCGCACGGGCTGATGAATGTGGTGGATTCTTATCAGGAAACTCCTCTGACCTCTGACACTGTGATGTCTGAAGCTGCCCCGAGCACTGGATTGCCACCTTCTGGAGCCACGTCACTGCTCAAGGTTAAACAGGAAGAAGGGAAAAAACGCAAGGGGGCCCAAGGGGCCATAATTGATGTTACAGATTCTCCACCACGTTCCTCCAATACTAGCGAAAACGCTATGTATGGGTTACATGCTGAGCTGTTCTCCAAGTAAGTAAATTACTTGTTATGTTTATACTCTAAAAATAAATGTAATTTATTTTGAGTCTTCTACTCTACACTCATTCTTCTCACTGTACCATCCTTCAGACTGTCCCTGCACGATCCTCCAATTCCTCCAGTGCTCGTGTCATTCTATTCCGGGCTCGGTCCCATCCCTCCGGTGTCTACTCAGAACAGCCCTGTGGGCGAGGCAATTAATGCAGTTGGCCGGTGCTGGACTACCGAGTTCAATGACTTGATGGACCACGACAACCATGCGCTTTCCCTGGCGCTCAAGCTAACCAGTCAAGCTACAGTGGCCATCGCCGGTGCTCATACTCGTACAGAGAAAATGCTCGAGGCAATCATAGCTCACGAAACCAACGCAAAAAAGCTCGAGCAACACATCAAGGAGCTCAATGAGGCCTATAAATCTGCAGTCGGGGATCGGGACACTTGCCGGAAAGTTATTGACACGGAGCGGACTGAAAAGGCGAAAATAAAATCTGAGTTGGAGGAGGCCCTGAAGACGGTCAAGGAGAATGAGAAGATGATGGAGCAGGCCCTGGACGAGACGTCCCGGGAGATTAAAGATTTGAAAGCCAAACTGGCCCAGACCGAAGCTGATCTAAAGGAGACCACGGATAACTTCGATAATGCCTGCGAGATGCTAGACTCTCCGGCGCATAACCCTCGAATCTTATCTAACCTTCTTTATGTGACTGCTTATGTCTGAATGGTCAGGTCAGCGGCTAAGGAACATAACGAGATTGTCAAAGACTTTGCCCTCAAGACGCTCAAAGATTACATGAAGGAGGACACGCTCGATGACCGGGTGCCGCAGCCATTCAAGGATCTCGAGGTCGAGTTCGGCATAGACATGAAGTGGTGGCCCACTTATGACAAACTCTGCATGCCTGGTGAACTGCCCACTGCTACAACAAAAGAAGCTGTCAAAGAAGATGAAGAGATGAAGGATGGGGAGGCACAGGATCTAGTTGGTGACGGGCCCGGGGGCATGCCAAAAGATTCTACCGTGACTCCTCCCCGTGATGGTAATTCCACCTCTTAAGTGCCAAAACTCAAGAGTCTGAAAAGTTTATGAAGTTCTCCCACCCAGGGGTTTTAACCTCATTTTATTTTATAAGTATTATCTATAGGCCTTCGGCCCCAGACAATTTCTTATTCTGCCATGGTTTGTAATAGCTTAAAACTTTAAGTTTTTGCTAGTTTTTGTTAGGATCCTCTCCTGGGGACCTCTGAACAATTTGGATGCATTCGCACCTCTTTTTATTTGATGTTTTTGTTAGGATCCTCTTATAGGGATCTCCGAACAAAATTGGATGCATTCGCACCTCTTTATTATTCGGCATGGCTCTTTTCACAATGTGTCAGCCTTTCAAAGTCCGAATAATGTGGCTCTACCCTTCGTTCTAGGTACTTTGAGCTCTTAACTTCGTAGGGCGATTCAAAGGTAAATGTACTTTTTCCATTTGGTGCTCGCTTTCGGCCCTGGTCCCATTTGCTTACCCCGATCGCATGCCTACGAAGTTCAGTCTGGTTCCAGTGGACTCTTTCTGAGCCTCTTGGTTTGACCAGATCGTCTCTCATTCTCTTTCCGAGGGATTCTGAGTTTACAGAATTCTAATCCCCGAGAAGAGAATCCGTCGGCCCTCAAGTCTTATAGACTTTCACAGGGATGCCGGTAATTTATTTCCTGGTACAGAAATCATCCCTCATACAGGGGTTGCCTGGGTGAAGCTTAAAGTTCTTCCCGGCCAAGATATATTTATCACCTGGGTACGGCTCTAAGCCTCTTCCCGGGAAAATATATATTTTACGATATTCGTATTTGCCCCTTATAGAGGTCTTGCCTTAGTGAAGTTTTAACTTCTTGTAGGCTCATTTATATCTATCACCTGGGTACGGCTTTTAGCCTTTTCCCGAAGTGATTGTATATTTATAATGAAAATGAAAATAATGAAGGTAAGAAGAAAATTGATAGTGGTACATTACCTCAAACTTCAAAACCTTCGTTATAGATAGTGTTTGCTAACAAGCATTACATTGTATCTCCACCAAAATTATTTACAACATTTGTAGCTCCCAGGCTAATGATAGAATTTTTTCAAATGTAACGCATTCCAGCGATACTGATCTTTTGTGCCGTCGAGTAGCTCTAGTTCATACACTCCGTTCTGGAGGCACTGGCTTACTCTAAACGGTCCTTCCCAGGTCTGGCCCAGGGCTCCCGGGTAAACGGGGTCTTATTATAAAAGTTAGCACCGGATAATCGGTGTCTTTTGAATAAAATCTGCACCGGATAGACGGTGTCTTTGTATAAAATCTGCACCGGATAGACGGTGTCTTTGTATTAAATCTGCACCGGATAGACGGTGTCTTTGTATTAAAGTTTGCACCGGATAGACGGTGTCTTTGTATTAAATATGAATCCAACATTATATATTCTGCTGCCCGGATTCGCAATTGCTTTCCCTTCGGTTTTGTCTGGCGGCAATTCCCCAGTATCAATGTACCTTAGGATTGGTGCTCGCCAGTCACCTCCGGTTCCGGGCAGAATTGGCAGTAGTTCTGCTCTTCGATCTACCGAGGGATTCAATAACTTAGTCAACATGATTTTTGAGAAATCTGCCGAGCCTTCCGAAGAGGCTAGCTTTGACAAGGCGTCTGCCTGTGAGTTATGTTCCCTCGGGATCTGTTCGATTACTATCTCTGGGATCTTTTTACAAAGTGATCCTACCAACTCTAGGTATTTGATCATTTGTTCTCCCTTGGCTTCATACTCACCAGTCACATGGTTTACAACCAGTTGGGAGTCCATGAATATGATTAATTTTTTCACACCAACGGCTATGGCTAATTCTAGTCCCGCGACGAGAGCTTCATATTCAGCCTCATTATTCGACGCAGGGAACTCGAATTTAACCGCCTGGGTGATAGAATCTCCCTCGGGTCCAAGTAATACAATACCGGCCCCCGAGCACGCTGTGGTTGCTGAACCGTCCACGTACAGTCTCCACGCGCGTGATTGATTATTGGACTTTTCTGGGAACGTCAGTTCCACAATAAAATCGGCCAGCACTTGGGCCTTGATTGCTGTCCTAGGGCTGAAGGTTATGTCATATTGACTTATCTCCAGAGCCCATTTCAGGAGTCTCCCGGTAACATCGGACCGGTGCAATACTTGCCTTAGCGGCATGGTTGTTAAAACCTCTACGGGGTGCTCAAAAAGATACGCCCGGAGTTTTCTCACAGCCACAATCAGGGCATAAGTGAGTTTTTCTAACGGTGTGTACCGTACCTCTGCTTCATGCAGGACTTGGCTCACGAAGTACACGGGGAGGTGTTTTACTCCGTCTGCTCTCGTCAGTACTGCACTGATGGCATGTTCCGACGCGGCTAGGTACAGAAATAACTTTTCCCCGGGCTTCGGAGCCACAACCACCTTGGGACTGGATAGATACTCTTTGATTTGCTTAAAAGCTTCTTGAGCATCTTTTTTCCAGTGGAATTTGTTTCCTTTGATGGATGCAAAGAAAGGTCGGGTTTTATCCCCTAAACAGGAGACATACCGGCTCAGGGCGGCCAAGCAACCTGTTAGGCGCTGCACACCCTTGATATCCCGGGGTTCCCGCATATCCAGTATGGCTTTGATCTTGGCCGGGTTGGGTTCAATCCCATGTTCCCCGACTACATGCCCTAGGATCATACCTTTCCTGATCCCGAAATTGCATTTTTTGGGATTCAGTTTCATATTGTAGTGCCCCAGAATCTTAAAGACTTCTGCAAGGTCTTTTATGTGATCCGCTTCATTCTTGCTTTTCACAATGATATCATCGATATACACTTCAACAGTTTTACCGATTAAATCTGTAAACATCATGTTTACTAACCTTTGATATGTGGCCCCGGCGTTCTTTAAACCGAAAGGCATTCTTTTCCAGCAAAACACCCCTTTCTCCGTGTAGAACGCCGTGTGCTCTATATCATCTGGGTGCATCGGAATTTGATGATAACCTGCCTTAGCATCAATTGTTGAAAAGATAGCATGACCTGTCAAATTATCGACAAGGTGATCAATGTGTGGCATCGGAAAGTGGTCCTTGGGACATGCATTATTTAGATCTGTAAAATCTATGCACAGTCTCCAGGCGCCTACTGTCTTCGATACCATCACAGCATTGGATAACCAGGTGGCATCGCTCGAGGCTTGCCTCACCAGTTTAATCTCAATTAATTTGTTTACTTCCCCGGCCAGTGCTTCGCACTTCTCCGGCCCCATTTTCCTTCGCCTCTGGGCAATAGGTTTTTTCTTGGGGTCGATTTTTAACCGATGGCATGCATGTTTGGGATCTATCTTTCCCAAATCCGCACTTCACCAGGAGAAAGTACTCTGATTTTCCCTGAGGAAATTTATCAGTCCACTTCGAGTGTGCTCTAACATATGTGTACCCACGAGAACTTGCTTATGAGCTTGCTCGGGATCCAACACTATGGAGTCTAAGTTTTCGACCACCTCCAAGGCGGTTCATTTTCGGTGTTTGGTTCCCGTCCTGGGATCATAATCCTTGTACAATTTTGACTGATCTAAACTTTTTTCAATGATGCAGGTGGTCGATTGCCGAAAACAATAAATCTCCCGTGGGATTTAGAGACGGCAAATCTCCTAGCACTGTGTATACCATCAGAAAAAAGAGATTGCAATTTGTACAACGACGACGTTCGGGACGAAGCCGATTTATACTACCCACCATACATCGAAGGTCGAGAATATCCAGGTACCTTTTCTCAAAGTGTTTAAGTTTTCCCTGTGAGATTTTTTAGATCCCATGGTATTCTGCTTAAAAACCGAGTATTGAGTTTCCCTGGGAATTTTTCAACTCCCTGGTACTTAGTTATATTTTTGTTTTTTAAATGGTCTTCCCTGAGATATCTAAAAAGACTTCCCGGTACTCCATTGTGTTATAAACCAAAACTGCCCTGGGATATCTTTTCAGACCTCCCGGTGTAATGATTTATTTGTTTCCTGTGCAGAATATTTCAACTCTATCTTTGCTGAGAAACCTGACGGCATGGCTGACAACAGAGATATATTTGGCTCACTAGGCATCGTGGACGCTGCAGTTTTCACCAAGGGGCGAAAAGCCAAGGCTGGCACATCGGCTGGTCGAGGGAAGAGTGCTGTGAAGACCAGGGGTGGTTCGTTAAACACTCCCGCGAGCCGAACCCTATCCCACACTCTGTCCAACCCGGGAACGGAATCCGATCCGCACGGGCTGATGAATGTGGTGGATTCTTATCAGGAAACTCCTCTGACCTCTGACACTGTGATGTCTGAAGCTGCCCCGAGCACTGGATTGCCACCTTCTGGAGCCACGTCACTGCTCAAGGTTAAACAGGAAGAAGGGAAAAAACGCAAGGGGGCCCAAGGGGCCATAATTGATGTTACAGATTCTCCACCACGTTCCTCCAATACTAGCGAAAACGCTATGTATGGGTTACATGCTGAGCTGTTCTCCAAGTAAGTAAATTACTTGTTATGTTTATACTCTAAAAATAAATGTAATTTATTTTGAGTCTTCTACTCTACACTCATTCTTCTCACTGTACCATCCTTCAGACTGTCCCTGCACGATCCTCCAATTCCTCCAGTGCTCGTGTCATTCTATTCCGGGCTCGGTCCCATCCCTCCGGTGTCTACTCAGAACAGCCCTGTGGGCGAGGCAATTAATGCAGTTGGCCGGTGCTGGACTACCGAGTTCAATGACTTGATGGACCACGACAACCATGCGCTTTCCCTGGCGCTCAAGCTAACCAGTCAAGCTACAGTGGCCATCGCCGGTGCTCATACTCGTACAGAGAAAATGCTCGAGGCAATCATAGCTCACGAAACCAACGCAAAAAAGCTCGAGCAACACATCAAGGAGCTCAATGAGGCCTATAAATCTGCAGTCGGGGATCGGGACACTTGCCGGAAAGTTATTGACACGGAGCGGACTGAAAAGGCGAAAATAAAATCTGAGTTGGAGGAGGCCCTGAAGACGGTCAAGGAGAATGAGAAGATGATGGAGCAGGCCCTGGACGAGACGTCCCGGGAGATTAAAGATTTGAAAGCCAAACTGGCCCAGACCGAAGCTGATCTAAAGGAGACCACGGATAACTTCGATAATGCCTGCGAGATGCTAGACTCTCCGGCGCATAACCCTCGAATCTTATCTAACCTTCTTTATGTGACTGCTTATGTTGGAATGGTCAGGTCAGCGGCTAAGGAACATAACGAGATTGTCAAAGACTTTGCCCTCAAGACGCTCAAAGATTACATGAAGGAGGACACGCTCGATGACCGGGTGCCGCAGCCATTCAAGGATCTCGAGGTCGAGTTCGGCATAGACATGAAGTGGTGGCCCACTTATGACAAACTCTGCATGCCTGGTGAACTGCCCACTGCTACAACAAAAGAAGCTGTCAAAGAAGATGAAGAGATGAAGGATGGGGAGGCACAGGATCTAGTTGGTGACGGGCCCGGGGGCATGCCAAAAGATTCTACCGTGACTCCTCCCCGTGATGGTAATTCCACCTCTTAAGTGCCAAAACTCAAGAGTCTGAAAAGTTTATGAAGTTCTCCCACCCAGGGGTTTTAACCTCATTTTATTTTATAAGTATTATCTATAGGCCTTCGGCCCCAGACAATTTCTTATTCTGCCATGGTTTGTAATAGCTTAAAACTTTAAGTTTTTGCTAGTTTTTGTTAGGATCCTCTCCTGGGGACCTCTGAACAATTTGGATGCATTCGCACCTCTTTTTATTTGATGTTTTTGTTAGGATCCTCTTATAGGGATCTCCGAACAAAATTGGATGCATTCGCACCTCTTTATTATTCGGCATGGCTCTTTTCACAATGTGTCAGCCTTTCAAAGTCCGAATAATGTGGCTCTACCCTTCGTTCTAGGTACTTTGAGCTCTTAACTTCGTAGGGCGATTCAAAGGTAAATGTACTTTTTCCATTTGGTGCTCGCTTTCGGCCCTGGTCCCATTTGCTTACCCCGATCGCATGCCTACGAAGTTCAGTCTGGTTCCAGTGGACTCTTTCTGAGCCTCTTGGTTTGACCAGATCGTCTCTCATTCTCTTTCCGAGGGATTCTGAGTTTACAGAATTCTAATCCCCGAGAAGAGAATCCGTCGGCCCTCAAGTCTTATAGACTTTCACAGGGATGCCGGTAATTTATTTCCTGGTACAGAAATCATCCCTCATACAGGGGTTGCCTGGGTGAAGCTTAAAGTTCTTCCCGGCCAAGATATATTTATCACCTGGGTACGGCTCTAAGCCTCTTCCCGGGAAAATATATATTTTACGATATTCGTATTTGCCCCTTATAGAGGTCTTGCCTTAGTGAAGTTTTAACTTCTTGTAGGCTCATTTATATCTATCACCTGGGTACGGCTTTTAGCCTTTTCCCGAAGTGATTGTATATTTATAATGAAAATGAAAATAATGAAGGTAAGAAGAAAATTGATAGTGGTACATTACCTCAAACTTCAAAACCTTCGTTATAGATAGTGTTTGCTAACAAGCATTACATTGTATCTCCACCAAAAGGATTTACAACATTTGTAGCTCCCAGGCTAATGATAGAATTTTTTCAAATGTAACGCATTCCAGCGATACTGATCTTTTGTGCCGTCGAGTAGCTCTAGTTCATACACTCCGTTCTGGAGGCACTGGCTTACTCTAAACGGTCCTTCCCAGGTCTGGCCCAGGGCTCCCGGGTAAACGGGGTCTTATTATAAAAGTTAGCACCGGATAATCGGTGTCTTTTGAATAAAATCTGCACCGGATAGACGGTGTCTTTGTATAAAATCTGCACCGGATAGACGGTGTCTTTGTATTAAATCTGCACCGGATAGACGGTGTCTTTGTATTAAAGTTTGCACCGGATAGACGGTGTCTTTGTATTAAATATGAATCCAACATTATATATTCTGCTGCCCGGATTCGCAATTGCTTTCCCTTCGGTTTTGTCTGGCGGCAATTCCCCAGTATCAATGTACCTTAGGATTGGTGCTCGCCAGTCACCTCCGGTTCCGGGCAGAATTGGCAGTAGTTCTGCTCTTCGATCTACCGAGGGATTCAATAACTTAGTCAACATGATTTTTGAGAAATCTGCCGAGCCTTCCGAAGAGGCTAGCTTTGACAAGGCGTCTGCCTGTGAGTTATGTTCCCTCGGGATCTGTTCGATTACTATCTCTGGGATCTTTTTACAAAGTGATCCTACCAACTCTAGGTATTTGATCATTTGTTCTCCCTTGGCTTCATACTCACCAGTCACATGGTTTACAACCAGTTGGGAGTCCATGAATATGATTAATTTTTTCACACCAACGGCTATGGCTAATTCTAGTCCCGCGACGAGAGCTTCATATTCAGCCTCATTATTCGACGCAGGGAACTCGAATTTAACCGCCTGGGTGATAGAATCTCCCTCGGGTCCAAGTAATACAATACCGGCCCCCGAGCACGCTGTGGTTGCTGAACCGTCCACGTACAGTCTCCACGCGCGTGATTGATTATTGGACTTTTCTGGGAACGTCAGTTCCACAATAAAATCGGCCAGCACTTGGGCCTTGATTGCTGTCCTAGGGCTGAAGGTTATGTCATATTGACTTATCTCCAGAGCCCATTTCAGGAGTCTCCCGATAACATCGGACCGGTGCAATACTTGCCTTAGCGGCATGGTTGTTAAAACCTCTACGGGGTGCTCAAAAAGATACGCCCGGAGTTTTCTCACAGCCACAATCAGGGCATAAGTGAGTTTTTCTAACGGTGTGTACCGTACCTCTGCTTCATGCAGGACTTGGCTCACGAAGTACACGGGGAGGTGTTTTACTCCGTCTGCTCTCGTCAGAACTGCACTGATGGCATGTTCCGACGCGGCTAGGTACAGAAATAACTTTTCCCCGAGCTTCGGAGCCACAACCACCTTGGGACTGGATAGATACTCTTTGATTTGCTTAAAAGCTTCTTGAGCATCTTTTTTCCAGTGGAATTTGTTTCCTTTGATGGATGCAAAGAAAGGTCGGGTTTTATCCCCTAAACAGGAGACATACCGGCTCAGGGCGGCCAAGTAACCTGTTAGGCGCTGCACACCCTTGATATCCCGGGGTTCCCGCATATCCAGTATGGCTTTGATCTTGGCCGGGTTGGGTTCAATCCCATGTTCCCCGACTACATGCCCTAGGATCATACCTTTCCTGATCCCGAAATTGCATTTTTTGGGATTCAGTTTCATATTGTAGTGCCCCAGAATCTTAAAGACTTCTGCAAGGTCTTTTATGTGATCCGCTTCATTCTTGCTTTTCACAATGATATCATCGATATACACTTCAACAGTTTTACCGATTAAATCTGTAAACATCATGTTTACTAACCTTTGATATGTGGCCCCGGCGTTCTTTAAACCGAAAGGCATTCTTTTCCAGCAAAACACCCCTTTCTCCGTGTAGAACGCCGTGTGCTCTATATCATCTGGGTGCATCGGAATTTGATGATAACCTGCCTTAGCATCAATTGTTGAAAAGATAGCATGACCTGTCAAATTATCGACAAGGTGATCAATGTGTGGCATCGGAAAGTGGTCCTTGGGACATGCATTATTTAGATCTGTAAAATCTATGCACAGTCTCCAGGCGCCTACTGTCTTCGATACCATCACAGCATTGGATAACCAGGTGGCATCGCTCGAGGCTTGCCTCACCAGTTTAATCTCAATTAATTTGTTTACTTCCCCGGCCAGTGCTTCGCACTTCTCCGGCCCCATTTTCCTTCGCCTCTGGGCAATAGGTTTTTTCTTGGGGTCGATTTTTAACCGATGGCATGCATGTTTGGGATCTATCTTTCCCAAATCCGCACTTCACCAGGAGAAAGTACTCTGATTTTCCCTGAGGAAATTTATCAGTCCACTTCGAGTGTGCTCTAACATATGTGTACCCACGAGAACTTGCTTATGAGCTTGCTCGGGATCCAACACTATGGAGTCTAAGTTTTCGACCACCTCCAAGGCGGTTCATTTTCGGTGTTTGGTTCCCGTCCTGGGATCATAATCCTTGTACAATTTTGACTGATCTAAACTTTTTTCAATGATGCAGGTGGTCGATTGCCGAAAACAATAAATCTCCCGTGGGATTTAGAGACGGCAAATCTCCTAGCACTGTGTATACCATCAGAAAAAAGAGATTGCAATTTGTACAACGACGACGTTCGGGACGAAGCCGATTTATACTACCCACCATACATCGAAGGTCGAGAATATCCAGGTACCTTTTCTCAAAGTGTTTAAGTTTTCCCTGTGAGATTTTTTAGATCCCATGGTATTCTGCTTAAAAACCGAGTATTGAGTTTCCCTGGGAATTTTTCAACTCCCTGGTACTTAGTTATATTTTTGTTTTTTAAATGGTCTTCCCTGAGATATCTAAAAAGACTTCCCGGTACTCCATTGTGTTATAAACCAAAACTGCCCTGGGATATCTTTTCAGACCTCCCGGTGTAATGATTTATTTGTTTCCTGTGCAGAATATTTCAACTCTATCTTTGCTGAGAAACCTGACGGCATGGCTGACAACAGAGATATATTTGGCTCACTAGGCATCGTGGACGCTGCAGTTTTCACCAAGGGGCGAAAAGCCAAGGCTGGCACATCGGCTGGTCGAGGGAAGAGTGCTGTGAAGACCAGGGGTGGTTCGTTAAACACTCCCGCGAGCCGAACCCGATCCCACACTCTGTCCAACCCGGGAACGGAATCCGATCCGCACGGGCTGATGAATGTGGTGGATTCTTATCAGGAAACTCCTCTGACCTCTGACACTGTGATGTCTGAAGCTGCCCCGAGCACTGGATTGCCACCTTCTGGAGCCACGTCACTGCTCAAGGTTAAACAGGAAGAAGGGAAAAAACGCAAGGGGGCCCAAGGGGCCATAATTGATGTTACAGATTCTCCACCACGTTCCTCCAATACTAGCGAAAACGCTATGTATGGGTTACATGCTGAGCTGTTCTCCAAGTAAGTAAATTACTTGTTATGTTTATACTCTAAAAATAAATGTAATTTATTTTGAGTCTTCTACTCTACACTCATTCTTCTCACTGTACCATCCTTCAGACTGTCCCTGCACGATCCTCCAATTCCTCCAGTGCTCGTGTCATTCTATTCCGGGCTCGGTCCCATCCCTCCGGTGTCTACTCAGAACAGCCCTGTGGGCGAGGCAATTAATGCAGTTGGCCGGTGCTGGACTACCAAGTTCAAGTGCTTGATGGACTACCCAGCTCTCTCCTGTGGAGGCGTTTGACCTTCTCTGGAGCCACAGTTATGGCATGTCCAGGTGTCATAAAAGCACCGGTTGCATGTTTCAATGGAGTTGTCAAAACGTATTTTCAGTGCATAAGAGCATGCACGGCTTCATCAATTTTTTCTGGAGTATCCAGATTTCCGAATTTGATTGGGGGCGGAGTCACAATGGGCGTCGACGGCCCACCCAAATCATACGGGTGCAAACGACGAGCACGGCGGCGAGAATGATGACGGCGATGAGGAGATCTTACCTGAAATTCGGTTTGCAGATCGGTCTCTGCATGGCCGTCGGCGGGGCTGCCCTCATCGACAATCTGGATCAGCGGCGGTGGCGCGTCGTGGTTGTCGGGTTCTGGGTTTACCTCTGCCGCCGGAGCGTTGGGATCCTCGAGAGCCGCCTTCCCCATGACGTCCTGCCACCTGCCGGAATCAACAGAGTCGTCGGGTGCCGTCTCGCCTTCCTTCTCGTCTGCCATCTCTTCGCCGGTTGAACCTCTTTTTCCGATGCGTAAAATCCGATCTCCTTCTAGCGCCACTGTTTGGACCCTTTTTCACTCAATTCTTATATTACTGGAACGGGGGGGGGGGGGGGGGGGGGGGGTTATAGAATAGGGCACCAAGCAGAAATTTATTTGTTTAGGACGGATTATAGATCGGAAAATGTATGTTGCCGGAAATCTGGAAATGGGGGATGAACATCATAGTGTTCTTGATCTTTATTTCCTTTACTTAATGTATTTGGAAATTAAAAAAGGTGAAGTCCTCTTTTCTCCTCTCTCTTCCCTCTCTTATATACTAGTATTATGCATGAGCATGCAAGCTCATATTATGCCACCTATTAGCCTCCTATCACATCTAATCCCACTAATGAAGACTTTTAAGCCATTGCATTAAATATCCACTAATCTTGCCTTCCACTTGCTGCATGTCACCAGAGGCGCACCGCCTCTTGCCTGGAGCCTTATCTGGCTGATCTCCTAGTCTGGCACGGGGCTGTCTTCCTGGGGCTACTGTTGAGCTCGTCTGGTACTGACTTCATATGTAACCTCAATTCTGACTTTGGTCCGCCGTTTGACCGTCTCTTTGATGACGTGGCTCCGGTCGTCTGGACACGTGTCGGTATTGGATTTTTATGGTGTAACATGTTGGTACCTTATTCTATAACCCCCATTCAAGTAATATAAGATTTGAGTGAAAAAGGGTCCGAACAGTGGCACTAGAAGGAGATCAGGTTTTACGCATCGGAAAAAGAGGTTCAACCGGCGAAAAGATGGCAGACGAGAAGGAAGGCGCGACGGCATCCGACGACTCTGTTGATTCCGGCAGGCGGCGCGACGTCAAAGGCAAGGCGGCTCTCGAGGATCCCAACGCTCCGGTGGCTGAGGTAGACCCAGAACCCGTCGACCGCGACGCGCCACCGCCGCCGATCCAGATTGTTGATGAGGACAGCCCCACTGACGGCCATGCAGAGACCGATCTGCAAACCGATTATCAGGTAAGATCTCCTCATCGCCGTCATCATTCTCGCCGCCGTGCTCGTCGTTTGCACCCGTATGATTTGGGAGGGCCGTCGACGCCCGTTGTGGCTCCGCCCCCAATCAAATTCGGAAATCTGGATACTTCAGAAAAAATTGATGAAGCCGTGCATGCTCTTATGCACAGAAAATACGTTTTGACAACTCCATTGAAACATGCAACCGGTGCTTTTATGAAACATGGACATGCCACGACAGTGGCTCCAGAGAAGGTCAAATGCCTCCACAGGAGAGAGCGAAAAAAGCACCCGGTAATAGATCTAAACCGAAATGCTGAATCTGTGGCCACTTCGACGGATCGTCGAAGGAGAGGCAGCCAGAGTGACATGCATCGGTATCAGGAGGGTTCTTCCGTGCCTGGGGCCCGAGAGGCTAGGGCGGAGGACCCGAAGATCGTAGATCTGAAGCATAAATATGCTGAGTTGGAGAGACGAATGAATGAGGGATAGGGTGTGCATGTACCATCAGGTTACAAAAATGAACCCCTGGCCCCAGAGGTTGAACATGCATCCATGCAAACTAAAATCCTCCCCATGCAATCCTTAGTCTATGACGGTAAAACTGACCCAAAGACTCATTTGAGTAGGTTCAGATCTTACATGTCCGGCCGCGGCGCAACTGATGCGACGCGCTGTAGACTCTTTCCCCTCACGTTGGGTGATGTTCCCCACAAATGGTACGCTGGCCTCCCTGCGCACTCGATTAAATGTTTCGATGATATTGTGCAAAGGTTCGTGACGCATTTTGCCTCTAAGGCTGTGAGACTGGAATAGAGCCAACGTCTGCTCGGGGTGAAACAGGATGATGAGGAGTTGGATGAGAGGTATGTGGATCGAGTAGAGGATATTCTTCTGGCTGGCGGAGAGGACATAAATGAGAATTTAAAGCTCCATACCGCCATGACCGGTTTGAGGAGAAACTCGAAGTTGTTCAAATGCCTGATGAAAAACTATCCAAAATCCTATGAGGAATTTCGTGTGAAAGCTGCCGCTGAGGTAGCATATCAAAGGTTGACCAGGACCCCACGGGGCCTGGGCGAAACCAAAAAGAAGGCCCCATTCTCTTCAGAGAAAAGGCCAAACTATGTTGGAATGAAATCCGGTGTGAAAACCGGTACTGATCCTAGAGTGGATGAAATAAGAGAACTGGAAGCCAATATTCGGCGTGAAACTGGTAAGGCCCCAGAGGCCATTTTGCAGGTGTTCCTGACTCAGAGGGTAGATGTGTTAACCAAGCCCCCGCCTATTAACACTCCCCTAGAGAAGTTGAACCCAAACCTATGGTGTGATTTCCATGAGAAACACGACCATTCAACAAACCAGTGTCGTCAGTTACTGAGGCAACTGTGGAGGTTGTTCAATGAGGGAAAACTGTGGCAGTACCTCCCCCGTCCCGGGGCTGTAGAGAATGAGCCACGGGGTCAGAAATTCCAGGGCCCTCCACCAGCTGCACCGGGCCAGAATCAAAATATTCCGGGGGCACATGATGCCCAGGAAGTTATGATGATTGGTGGTGTTAGGCCCTTAACTGAGGACAGCAAGCGGAAACGCAAAAGAGATTTTGCTATGTGGGAAGTTCTGATGGCTACTGCGCCCTCGCAGAGCGCAACAATCTGTGACACGGTGGTGATATCTTTCACGCCACGGGATCGAGCTGAGGCCAAATTTCCGAAGGATGAACCCCTGGTGATCAGGGCGAGGATCCTGGGAATCGATGTGTCTCGCATTTTGGTTGACAACGGTGCTCATTGCAATGTTCTGTATAAGAACGCCCTGGATCAGATGGGCAAGCTGGCCCGTTATGTCTCACCGTGCGATCTGATACTCAAAGGCTTTGGCAACGACGTGGTACATCCATATGGCAAGATCGTACTGCCGGTGGAATTGAAAGATGTCAAGAATCCAGGTCTGATGTTGGTTAGGAACTTGGAATTTGTAATAGTAGATAGAGCTAGCGGCTATAACGCACTCTTAGGTAGGCCCTTTTTGGACGCTTTTGAAGTGGTAGCCTCAACCTACTACTATTGTGTAAAATTCCCTACTCCCTCCGGTGTTGTTGGCACCGTTAGAGGTGACCTACTAATGGCAAAGAAGTGTATTTTGTATTTCTGTGATCTTGATAATTTAGCTATAAATGCAAATGATAATCCCCAGGAAAGACTGGAGGAAAATATCAAAGACTCACAGGATGAGCAAACCAAAGACTCACAGGATGAGCAAAACAAAAAGTCCCGAGTGGCTGAAGTTACTATCACCGGTGTGGAATTCCAGGCTCCTGATGACATAAATACCGTGGGGCCCGGAGCGATCCAAGAGTTGGTTCCGGGGAAGGAAGCAAATTCCCCAGGGCAAGATCCCTGTGCGGGAACAGTTTCCACCAGCCAAACTCAGGATCGGCTAGGGCCGCAGCACGAGGATTATGATCCCAGGACGGGAACCAAACACCGAAAAGGAACCGCCATGGAGGTGGTCGAAAACTTAGACTCCATAATGTTGGATCCCGAGCAAGCTCATAAGCAAGTACTCGTGGGTACGCATATGTTAGAGAAAACTCGAAGTGGACTGATAAATTTCCTCAAGGAAAATCAGAGTACCTTCTCCTGGTCAAGTGCGGATTTGGGAAAGATAGATCCCAAACATGCATGCCATCGGTTAAAAATCGACCCCAAGAAAAAACCTATTGCCCAGAGGCGAAGGAAAATGGGGCCGGAGAAGTGCGAAGCACTGGCCGGGGAAGTGAACAAATTGATTGAGAATAAACTGGTGAGGCAAACCTCGAGACACGTGTCCAGACGACCGGAGCCACGTCATCAAGGAGGTGGTCAAACGGCGGACCAAAGTCAGAATTGAAGCCATGTATAAAGAAGGTACCAGGCGAGCTCAACAGTAGCCCCAGGAAGACAGCCCCGTGCCAGATTAGGGGATCAGTCAGATAAGGCTCCAGGCAAGAGGCGGTGCGCCTCTGGTGACATGCAGCAAGTGTAAGACAAAATTAGTGGGTATTTAATGTAGAGGCTTAAAAGTCTTCATTAGTGAGATGTGATAGGAGGCTAATAGGTGGCATTAGGAGAGCTTGCATGCTCATGCAAACTACTAGTATATAAGAGAGAGGAGAGAGAGGAGGAAAGGACTTCACCTTTTTTGATTTTCAAAATACTATTAAGTAAGGAATAAATCAAGAACACTATGATGTTCATCCCCATTTTCCAGATTTCCGGCAACATACATTTTCCGATCTATAACTTTGTTTTGGGTTGTTTTATGCTTTGTCGGTAACTATCCACTTTGACGGTGATATTCGCTGGTATCGGAGGGTTAGCAAACAACACAAAAATTAATATGATATGATATAGAAACAAACAGATCGAGTCTATATGCAGAAATCATAAGTAATGGAAATGGAAGCTCGAAGCTCCTCTTCATTCATATATCCAAACTTAGACATTTTAAGAAATACGATTTGCATGTTTGGTAATATAAGAGATAAAGGTTAATAGAAACGATAACGAAAATGACACGATCACTAGGCATCAATGCCCCCTTTTCAGGTCTTTATTTCTCTTATAGAGCATTTAGGCCGTAGCCATTTTAGGAAGTGAATTCCTTTTACAAGTGTTTTCTCTCTCTCTCCTTTTCTCCCTTTTTTACATATGAAGAGCATCTATTTATAGGCATTCATGCATGTGATGCTTTTCTATTCTTATGACACCTATCAGCCACATATTTAGCTTTATTGACAACTATTTAGCATGCATTTGACATGTGTCAAACATGTAGTGGACCAACTAACCCACTATCTTTGTTGGTTATTCATCAGCTGTTTCACTGGGAAATTACTGTAACCGCCTGGTACATCTTTAGCTCTTCTTTTAGTCCTGCCCTGGAAAAAGTCTTACTTCTCCCGTGCAATCTTTCCTGTCCGATTTCTTGTATTCTTTGGATAATAATTCTTGCTTTGGCTTTGACTGGTCTTCTTTGACTCTTTCTTTGACGACGTGGCACCGGTCTTATTGACACGTGTAGGTGGCGGATTTTCATGGCACAACATAGGCCCCCAGGAAAAGCGATGGATTATAACATCGATTTCCCTGAAGTTGGAAGTTGATTTTGTTTGTTTGCTCGATTAGATATGTCTCGAGTCTTTTACCTGCATGAGATAAAAATCTTTGAATATTTTTCCTGTTAGATTCTACTGTAATATATTGGACTTACTTAGTCCTTTTTGGATTTCTGAAATTTTTGTTAATTTGATTCTGTATTTCTAGGGGACTTATATGCAGGATTTCCCCAAGTAATATTTTATCAGTCTCCTGGGACATAGATGTATCGAGTTCTGTCACACAGAGTCAATTAATTGGTGCCAATTAAATTGGTCTTATTTAATAAATAATATTAATATTGGAATTTGTTCGAAAGATTGCTCATCTAATTCCGAAATTAGGGAATCACCTTCTCTGGTGTTAGATCCAGGGAGTCTTTAAAAGATCCCCTGTGATTTGTAGAACTATACCAAAGTTTTTGGATTTTTCATAGATGTATTTTCATCTTTTATTCTCCCTGGAAAATAAAGATTGACTTTTGAGTCTCTTCTCATTTTTCCCATGTGAGGAAATTTTACATTTTCCCGGGTCCTTAATTAGGATGCTCCGGCGTGTATCAATGTAATCGCCTATAGGCGTTTTATTTAATGTGCCATGTCTCATGGACTGTGTTCATTCCATGCCTTATTAGGTCTTTTGTTGTAATTATTTTCATAGTCGAGATAGGTATAATCACCACGAGTCTCCTTTATTTGAGTTTTGCACCGGCTAAACGGTGTCTTTTAGCTTGCACCGATGAGATGGTGTCTTTTAAAGATTGCTCTTTCAAAGAAAAACCTTGCGATAAGTCTGAGAATACTAGGGAGTTCAGGTGCCTCGATCTCATCGGACCATCGACTCTTTCTAGAACACGATTATCCAAGACAAGCTCATCAACCAGAAGAGGAAAGGATTCCGTAAGAACTCGGGGCGGGGTGACTTGCACTCCCGCATTCCGCATAAGGTCCCACATCTTCTCCACCCAGGGCGTCCCACTGGGGGTCTAGATGGTGTGGACTCTTATAAAGAGCTCGGTAATCTCCTCTGATGTTGTGATGTCTGAATCGGTTCTAATCAGTCGGCAAATTTCCACTGGATCCTCGACTCTATTGTAAGTTAAGATTAAGTGTGCCAAGTAGCATAAAAGGCTTTATGGTCTTGTGAGCCATTTCTTTGGATGGCCCCTGGGTATACAACTCCTCAACGGGGAGTTTCCCTTTTTGTTTTTAAGATCATAAACCGGCGAGGCGGTGTTTAAAGATTTGCATCGCCAAGGCGATGTCTTTATGTTTAAGATCATATTAATTAGAAGGTTTCTTTATGTTTAAGTTTGCACCGATGAAACGGTGTCTTATGTTTAAGTTTGCACCGATGAAACGGTGTCTTATTATTCAGATTGCACCGATGAAACGGTGTATTATGTTTAAGATTGCACCGATGAAACGGTGTCTGATGTTTAAGATTGAACCGAGAGGCTTCGAAGAAGGTTAACTCCAAATTCTGTGTAAACATCTCTTCAAGGAACAGAGTGGATCACGTCGTGCCGGTTTTAAAGAGGTTTCGAAGGAGGATAAATCAGACTCCAATATAATCGTCTCACCAAGGTATTGAGTAGAGCATGTTGTGTCGGTCCCGAGAGTTCCGGGAGAGTATAACTCAAACCCCGTAGAAATCATTCATCGAGGTACCGTGCAGAACATGTCATCTCGTCCCGAGAGGCGCCAAGGGAGGATAACTCACTCCCCGGAAGAATCATCTCTAAAGTCACCAGGTATAACACGTCTTCTCGTTCCGAGAGACGCCGGGGGAGGATAACTCACTCCCCGGAAGAATCATCTCTTATGGGTACCGGGCATATCATGTCTTGCCCGTCCAAAGAGGTACTGTGGAGTATAACTCACTCCCCGGAAGAATCATCTCGTATGGGTACCGGGCAGATCATGTCTTGCCTGTACCGATGAAACGGTGTAATATCTTTAAGATTGAACCGATGAAACGGTGCATAATGTTTAAGTTTATACCGATGAAACGGTGTAATATTTTTAAGATTGAACCGATGAAACGGTGTATAATGTTTAAAATTATACCGATGAAACGGTGTATTATGTTTATGATTGAACCGATGAAACGATGTATAATGTTTAAGATTGAACCGATGAAACGGTGTATAATGTTTAAGTTTATACCGATGAAACGGTGTAATATTTTTAAGATTGAACCGATGAAATGGTGCATAATGTTTAAGATTGAACCGATGAAACGGTGTACAATGTTTAAGATTGAACCGATGAAACGGTGTATAATGTTTAAGATTGAACCGATGTAACGGTGTATAATGTTTAAGATTGAACCGATGAAACGGTGTATTATGTTTAAGATTGAACCGATGAAACGGTGCATAATGTTTAAGTTTATATCGATGAAACGTTGTATAATGTTTAAGATTGAACCGATGAAACGGTGTATAATGTTTAAGTTTATACCGATGAAACGGTGTATAATTTTTAAGATTGAACCGATGAAACGGTGCATAATGTTTAAGATTGAACCGATGAAACGGTGTATAATGTTTAAGATTGAACCGATGAAACGGTGTATTATGTTTAAGTTTATACCGATGAAACGGTGTAATATTTTTAAGATTGAACCGATGAAACGGTGCATAATGTTTAAGTTTATACCGATGAAACGGTGTAATATTTTTAAGATTGAACCGATGAAACGGTGCATAATGTTTAAGTTTATACCGATGAAACGGTGTAATATTTTTAAGATTGAACCGATGAAACGGTGCATAATGTTTAAGATTGAACCGATGAAACGGTGTATAATGTTTAAGATTGAACCGATGAAACGGTGTATAATGTTTAAGATTGAACCGATGAAACGGTGTATAATGTTTAAGATTGAACCGATGAAACGGTGTATTATGTTTATGATTGAACCGATGAAAGGGTGTATAATGTTTAAGTTTATACCGATGAAACGGTGTATAATGTTTAAGATTGAACCGATGAAACGGTGTATTATGTTTAAGATTGAACCGATGAAACGGTGTATTATGTTTATTTTGGATATTTTGTTTTAGGTCTGGGCTTAGGCCATAAGACAATGTTTGGTATTCCTGTTTTGGATTTTACAGGCAGTTTTGCCTGGAACAAGTATTTATATTTTGCTGGTGTGTAATAACTTAGTAAGTTATTTTGTATATTTATCCTTTGGGTCTTATTGATGGCCCCATCACCATTTTGTTCAGGTTTTATTTTACCTTTATTATCTATCACTTACAAGTCCGTTTTGGCTTGCTTGGTGAATCGTAATTCTTGTGAATAGATAATTTTGGCTCACACCCAAGTTTTATTTTAAAACTTTGTTGGGATTCTTTGTGAGTTCTTTGTTCCGTAAAAGTGACTTTCAGATTTAGTTACCTCTTTGAATTCTCTCTGATTCTAAGTAACATTTTTTCTCCTTAGTCCCCCTTTTACCAGAACTGTCCGATCCTGTGGTTTGTTCTAATGAATACCTTTTAGGATTCTCCCGGACCAATTATCTTCTCCAGTGCGATTCTTGAGTTTCTCTTACTCTAATGAATCTTTGCACTGAAAGAAATGTTCGGCCCCTGATCTACAGATCTCATGGGTATCTACCGAACCTTAGTATTCTATTCAAGAATACTCAATATTTTTATTGCACCGGGGAATTTTTCATATGATTTCCCGGGGTAATATATTTCTGTTAAACAGACAAGAATGTAAAAACCAATATATTTTTAAAGGATAAAAATACTTTTTATTGAAAAACTGCATAAACGCATATTTGTCAAAGGTAAAGGCTTACATAAGTTGATCCTTACAGGAAATCAAAATAACTTTAGCTCGTAGGCTTTAAAGATTTACAAAAGTTGTTTCTTATGACTTTAGCTCGTAGGCTTAAAGGTTTTGTTTATTAAAACATAAGAAATTTACCATAAAAGATTATAAGATCTTGTTTTTATAATATAAGAATTTTTCCATAAAAGATTATAAAGATTTGTTTTTATAACATAAGAATTTTGCCATAAAAGGCTATAAAATTTAAAGTAAGATTTTAACCTTTATTCTTCCAAGAGATTTTAATTTCTCCTGGGTACTGAGGAATCGGGAAGCCAAGGATTTTGCACTGGGAAGGTCTGGTGCCTCGCACAGGGAAAGCCTCAGATGTCCAACTTTCGACTCTAAGTAGAGGGTGCTAACGCACATGAAGCTTTGGGAATCATCAACTCGTCAAGGTACCGGGCTGAAAAACTCATGCCCGTCCCGAGAGGCTTCGAAAGAGGTTAACTCCGAAAACATCTCTTCAAGGAACAGAGTGGATCACGTCATGCCGGTTTAAAGAGGTTTCGAAGGAGGATAAATCAGACTCCGGTATAATCATCTCTCCAAGGTATTGAGTAGAGCATGTTGTGCCGGTCCCGAGAGTTCCGGGAGAGTATAACTCAAACCCCGTAGAAATCATTCATCGAGGTACCGTGCAGAACATGTCATCTCGTCCCAAGAGGCGCCGGGGGAAGATAACTCTAGCCCCGGAAGAATCATCTCTAAAAACACCAAGCATAACATGTCTTCTCGTTCCGATAGGCGTCGGAGGAGGATAACTCACTCCCCGGAGGAATCATCTCTTTTGGATACCGGGCAGACCATGTCTTGCCCGTCCAAAAAAGGGTACTGAGGAGGATAACTCACTCCCCGTAAGAATCATCTCTTTTGGATACCGGGCAGATCATGTCTTGCCCGTCCAAAAAGGGTACTGAGGAGGATAACTCACTCCCCGGAGGAATCATCTCTTTGGGATACCGGGCAGATCATGTCTTGCCCGTCCAAAAAGGGTACTGAGGAAGATAACTCACTCCCCGGAGGAATCATCTCTTTGGGATACCGGGCAGATCATGTCTTGCCCGTCCAAAAAGGGTACTGAGGAGGATAACTCACTCCCCGGAGGAATCATCTCTTTGGGATACCGGGCAGATTAGGTCTTGCCCGTCCAAAAAGGGTACTGAGGAGGATAACTCACTCCCCGGAGGAATCATCTCTTTTGGATACCGGGCAGATCACGTCTTGCCCGTCCAAAAAGGGTACTGAGGAGGATAACTCACTCCCCGGAGGAATCATCTCGTTGGGATACCTGGCAGATCATGTCTTGCCCGTCCAAAAAGGGTACTGAGGAGGATAACTCACTCCCCGAAGGAATCATCTCTTTTGGATACCGGGCAGACCATGTCTTGCCCGTCCAAAAAAGGGTACTGAGGAGGATAACTCACTCCCCGTAAGAATCATCTCTTTTGGATACCGGGCAGATCATGTCTTGCCCGTCCAAAAAGGGTACTGAGGAGGATAACTCACTCCCCGGAGGAATCATCTCTTTGGGATACCGGGCAGATCATGTCTTGCCCGTCCAAAAAGGGTACTGAGGAGGATAACTCACTCTCCGGAGGAATCATCTCTTTGGGATACCGGGCAGATTAGGTCTTGCCCGTCCAAAAAGGGTACTGAGGAGGATAACTCACTCCCCGGAGGAATCATCTCTTTTGGATACCGGGCAGATCACGTCTTGCCCGTCCAAAAAGGGTACTGAGGAGGATAACTCACTCCCCGGAGGAATCATCTCGTTGGGATACCTGGCAGATCATGTCTTGCCCGTCCAAAAAGGGTACTGAGGAGGATAACTCACTCCCCGGAGGAATCATCTCTTTTGGATACCGGGCAGACCATGTCTTGCCCGTCCAAAAAAGGGTACTGAGGAGGATAACTCACTCCCCGTAAGAATCATCTCTTTTGGATACCGGGCAGATCATGTCTTGCCCGTCCAAAAAGGGTATTGAGGAGGATAACTCACTCCCCGGAGGAATCATCTCTTTGGGATACCGGGCAGATCATGTCTTGCCCGTCCAAAAAGGGTACTGAGGAAGATAACTCACTCCCCGGAGGAATCATCTCTTTGGGATACCGGGCAGATCATGTCTTGCCCGTCCAAAAAGGGTACTGAGGAGGATAACTCACTCCCCGGAGGAATCATCTCTTTGGGATACCGGGCAGATTAGGTCTTGCCCGTCCAAAAAGGGTACTGAGGAGGATAACTCACTCCCCGGAGGAATCATCTCTTTTGGATACCGGGCAGATCACGTCTTGCCCGTCCAAAAAGGGTACTGAGGAGGATAACTCACTCCCCGGAGGAATCATCTCGTTGGGATACCTGGCAGATCATGTCTTGCCCGTCCAAAAAGGGTACTGAGGAGGATAACTCACTCCCCGGAGGAATCATCTCTTTTGGATACCGGGCAGACCATGTCTTGCCCGTCCAAAAAAGGGTACTGAGGAGGATAACTCACTCCCCGTAAGAATCATCTCTTTTGGATACCGGGCAGATCATGTCTTGCCCGTCCAAAAAGGGTACTGAGGAGGATAACTCACTCCCCGGAGGAATCATCTCTTTGGGATACCGGGCAGATCATGTCTTGCCCGTCCAAAAAGGGTACTGAGGAAGATAACTCACTCCCCGGAGGAATCATCTCTTTGGGATACCGGGCAGATCATGTCTTGCCCGTCCAAAAAGGGTACTGAGGAGGATAACTCACTCTCCGGAGGAATCATCTCTTTGGGATACCGGGCAGATTAGGTCTTGCCCGTCCAAAAAGGGTACTGAGGAGGATAACTCACTCCCCGGAGGAATCATCTCTTTTGGATACCGGGCAGATCACGTCTTGCCCGTCCAAAAAGGGTACTGAGGAGGATAACTCACTCCCCGGAGGAATCATCTCGTTGGGATACCTGGCAGATCATGTCTTGCCCGTCCAAAAAGGGTACTGAGGAGGATAACTCACTCCCCGGAGGAATCATCTCTTTTGGATACCGGGCAGACCATGTCTTGCCCGTCCAAAAAAGGGTACTGAGGAGGATAACTCACTCCCCGTAAGAATCATCTCTTTTGGATACCGGGCAGATCATGTCTTGCCCGTCCAAAAAGGGTATTGAGGAGGATAACTCACTCCCCGGAGGAATCATCTCTTTGGGATACCGGGCAGATCATGTCTTGCCCGTCCAAAAAGGGTACTGAGGAGGATAACTCACTCCCCGGAGGAATCATCTCTTTGGGATACCGGGCAGATCATGTCTTGCCCGTCCAAAAAGGGTACTGAGGAGGATAACACACTCCCCGGAGGAATCATCTCTTTGGGATACCAGGCAGATCATGTCTTGCCCGTCCAAAAGGGTACTGAGGAGGATAACTCACTCCCCGGAGGAATCATCTCTTTGGGATACCGGGCAGATCCTGTCTTGCCCGTCCAAAAAGGGTACTGAGGAGGATAACTCACTCCCCGGAAGAATCATCTCTTTTGGGTACTGGGCAGACCATGTCTTGCCCATCCCGAGAGGTTTTGTGGAAGATTCTCGTGGAATCAAGCCTTAGATAATTTTTATAAGTTGTGTTGCTATTTGCAAGCACATTTTCTTTTGTATAAAATACTTCGCAATATGTAAGACTCAATTAGATTTCGAAATAAGAAATATGTTTATTCGTGATAAGAATAATTTACTTAAAGCACATAGAAAACATGTTTGATTCTTCAAGCACGTTAATAGATAAGGAAATTTTGTCTGTCCTTTATAAACACAGTATTTTCACGTGTATGATGTGTGAGATTTATGAAAATTCCTTTATATTCTAAAATTACATATTTCGAAATTAATATCATATTTTAATGCTCAAGAATCTCAAAGATTTCAATTAGGTTTTTGTTTTGGTTGTTTTTGTACTTGTCGGTAGTATTTGCTGGTAATTGAGGGTTTTGGTAAACAACACAAAATATAAATATGTTATAGGTAAGAAAGCAAGAGGATTAAGTTAAATGCAGAAATCATAAGTAAGAACATGGATGCTCAAGGCACCTCTTCATTCATATATTCATACTTAGAGTACTTAGTTAAAAATCAAGGTTTGCATGTCCCTTTCCACTATCTCACTCCCTCTATTTATAATACTCCATGCATGGCTTAATTATGCCACCTAATGCCCACATTTTGGCCTCTTATTGGACCTCTAGTCCACTAATATGAAGCATTAAAAACCCACTAATTTCCCTTAGTGCTTAATCTGCCTCTTTCCCCGTGAAGTCCCAGCTTGTTGACTGTCACCCCAGGAGCCTCCCCAGGCGATTCCCCTGAGAAGGGAGTCTGATTCTACCGTGCAATCTTCACTGTCCAAGGTCTTTGTCTTCTTCTTAGATCTGCTTTTGAAGGTCTCGTTGACTATACCGGTTGTCTTTTTCTCTTGATGACGTGGCCCTTTGATTCGTGACACGTGTCGGTGACTATTTTCTCGGGTACAACATAGGCCCCCAGGAAAATTAGAGTTTTCAACTTTGATTTCCCTGAAGTTTATGGTGGTCTTTCTCGGTTGACTTGTCTTGGAAATAGCATTCTGACTCTCTGTTGGTGGTTGAGACTTCATTTAATTCTGAATTTTACGCCTTTAAAGGCTCTTCTGAACTGGAGTCGACTTCATATTATGGCTTTTACTTGGAACAGAGATGTGTACCCGAATCAAATAACCAGCTTTTCTTCTCGGATTAGAAATCAGTCGATGAAAACTAAGTTGCCTCTTTCTTTGTCTTTTTCTCAGAAGTTTCCGGAGCTTGATGGACAGGATATTGCTTTGGTAGATTCTTTTGAACGGGTCTGGACAGTTAAAGTGGAGAAGGATGGTCGACGCCTTGCTCTGAGCGAGGGCTGGAACAAGTTCTGTGAACGCCGTCTTGCTTCGGTGGGCGCTACCATCTTTCTGGAGTTGCGTGGGCAGAAGTCTTTTAATATTGGAGTCTTTGGGAGGGATGGAGAGGAGATCATTGATCTAGGAACTGATTCCGAAGATAGCTCGATCAATTCTGAACCTGAAAATCTTCCTGTAAAAGATGAATGGGGATATTCTTCCCCGTGAGATTTATCCATAATATAAGAATTTTGTATTTTCTTTATTAAATCGTGTTTTCCCGGTTCTATTTCCCGGTGAAATGAACAAGAGTTGTCGTTTTTCGGAAGTCTCTTTTTATTTATAAATCGTGATAAGTATCAAAAACTTACCTTCTTAATAAATCAAGAATTTGATATTTAAATAAATAATAAAAGAATATGGAAAAAGAGTTTCTTCTTAACCTGTCTTTTGTCAGTAAATATTTGCCACGTGGCGTTATCCTGACCAAGTATTTTAGGTTTTACGGGGTAGTGGGGGAACACTTGAGTACGTTTTTTCATCGGTAACCGCCCTCTTTTCCCCTTCCTTGATCTCAACCGTTCGATCAATTTGTGAGGCAGGGTTAATTTTCAAAACATATTAACCCATTTCAAATTTCAAATTTCACAACTCCCTTTGATTTTCAGATCTAGAAATCGGTAAGAAGTTTTTCTCTCAGTAATTTTTCCTGTGTAATTTTGTTGAATTCGTAGTGTAAATTCCCTTCTACAACCCCTATCATCATGCCAAAATACACGAAAGTCGTTCACCCCAAAGTACCTGAAGAGCCTCACGTCCTGCTCGCTCGTCAGTACAAGGAATTTATGGACACGGCGGCACCGGCCTTACCGGGATTCCGACTGGACGAACTAGACGCGGCCCACCCTTACGTTCCTGCTGTGAGGACCATCACAGCGGTTCAACCAGATCCAAACCACCAGGATTGGGGCGCGCACGGCCGAGATAGCACGGTGACAGCGGAAGAACTCACCGACTGGAGGGACGACTGGCGGATTCCCTTCAACGTGCATTTGCATGCGCCGGAAGAGGGAGAATCCGCTTGCTGTCCACCTCCAGGCATGGTGGCCATCGGCGTCGACGCGATGGATCAAGGCCTGCGGTTCCCCCTTCATCCTTCAATTTCAGGCCTGTTGAACCGGTGGGGTGTGGCTCCTCATCAGATTCATCCGAACGGGTGGGCTCAGTTGTATGGGGTTTTGACGGTTCTAGGACAAGTGGGATTTTCTCGACCCCTCACGGGGGATGAATTCCACTTGTTCTTTAGCCCGGTCAATTTCCAGAAAGGGTTGTTGGGTGATTACACAGTGCGATGTAGGAAAAATATGGTGAAGATAAAGGAACCAGAAATTAAAGATCCTACCTGTTGGGATCGATGGTTTTATGTCTCGGGGAGATGGAGAACTCAGACCCGAGAGGGAGAAATTGAAATTCCCCTAACTTATGGCGTTAAAGATGAAAGTAAGTTATACTTTTAAGTTTTTTACAGTTTTGACTGATCTAAAATTGTTTTTATATTTGCAGGTGCCCGGATCTCCAAAACTGACTATAGCATCCCGTGGGATTTGGCTACAGCGAATCTTTTGGCTCAGTGCATTCCTGCTACCGAGAGGGACTCGACGTATCTCAACGACGACAGTATTCGTGACTCAGCAGGCCTCTTCTGTCCTCCGTTTGTTGAAGACCAACCTTGTTTTGGTAAAGTCTTGTATTTTTTATAGTTTCTGTTTTTGTCTTATTTCCTGGGGACATATCCCCCGGGGAAAGATCATCAATTTTTTGTCGGGTGTAATATCTTTACTTTTTTCCGGTGCAGAATTTTTCTCTACTGTGTTCGAAGTGAAACCTCCTGACATGGCGGATAATAAACTGTTTGCGAGACTTGGACTTGTGGATGCATCCCAGACGGGGAAAGCCCGTAAATCAAAAACCAGTTCAACCAGCATAGGTGGCCGAGGATCTGCAAAGACTCGGGGTGGAACAGTAGGTGCCCCAGCTTCCCGGACCAGATCCCGAACTGTCTCCACCCAGGGCGGTGAGACAGATTCTTTGGGGGTTATGGGGGTGGTGGACTCCTACAAAGAATCCCCGGCCTCTGCTGATACTGTGATGACTGATGTTGTTCCCAGTCAGGGTTTGCCTCCCTCAGGGTCATCCACACTTCTACAAATCAAGCTCGAAGGAGATAAGAAAAGGAAGAAATTTGATGGGGGTATAATTGATGTGACTGAATCACCTCCCCGTGCTGACATAAGTCAGTCTGTTTTTGGAGTTGAGAAAATCCTCTCTGACAAGTAAGTTTTTATTTATTTTATTCTTTTTTCATTATCTTTTCAGAATATTCAATCTTTACACTCTATTTCTCGGTTAGGTTTTCCCAGGAAAAACTTCCATCAGTGCTCCTTCCCTTCTTCTCTGGCAAAGGCCCCATTGACCCTGTCACTACTCTGGGCAATCCTGTTGGTGATTCAATTGATGCAGTTGGGAGGTGCTGGACCTCAGAGCTCAATGACCTGATGGACCATGAGGAACATGCCTTTTCCCTGGCCGTGAAACTGGCCAGTCAAAGTGCAGTTGCCATCTCTGGTGCTCAAACTATGGCTGAGAAGCTCAGAGCTGAGGTTTCCAAACTACGCATCACCAACATTGGTCAAGAAACACAAGTGAAGGAGCTCAACGCAGCCTACATAGCCGCAGCAGGGGACAGGGATAAATGGAAGAAGGTTGCAGATACTGCACGGGCAGAGATAGGGAAGTTGAAATCAGAGATGCAGGAAACCTTGAAAACCATCAAGGAAAAAGAAGAGCAGATTGAAGATGCCCAGGACAGCTTTGTCAGGGAAAAGAAAGAGCTACAGGATGAGGTGGTCAAAGTCACCAAAGAACTGAAGCAGGTCCAGGATAGCTTTGCACAATCCATGGAAAGAGTTGTGGAGCTTGAAACTCTACTGGAATCACCTGCTCACAATCCCAGGGTATTGACTGACCTCCTTTATGTAACTGCATATGCTGATCTCATTAGGTCTGCAGCAAAGGAGAAGAATGATGTGGCCAAAGAGTATGGGCTCAAACTCCTGAAGGATCACATGAAGGGATGCACTCTGGATTCCAGAGTTCCTCAACCTTTTATGGATCTGGAAGTTGTCCATGGAATCGACATGAAATGGTGGCCATCATATAGTCTCCTCTCTATGCCTGGTGAACCTGCAAAGTTGGCTGATGATGCTCCTGTTGATGATGATGAATTTGATGATGAGGGTATGGATCTACTTGGTGTTGGGCCTGATGGCAAGCCAAAAGATCCTCTGGTAACCCCTGGTGATGGTAATTCCACCTCCTGAGTTTTATAACTTAGGAGTCTGCTAAAATGAATCCTACCCTGAGTGTAAAAAGCTCAGGGGTTTTAATGTTTTATTTTTTATTTGGGCCTAAGGCCATAAGACAATATTTGTTATTTCTGTTTGAATTTTAGAGGCAGTTTTTGCCTGGGACAAGTTTAAATATTTTGCTGGTGTGTAATAACTTAGTAAGTTATTTTTGGATATTATCCTTTGGGTCTTACTCATGGCCCTTCCACCGTTTTGTTAAGGTTTCTTTTTACCATAATTATCTATAATCTTGACAAGTCAACTTTAGCTTGTTTGGTGAATCGTAATTCTTTGTAAATAGATAACTTTTGGCTCACACCCAAGTTTTACTCTAAAAACTTTGTTGGGACTCTTTGTGAGTTCTTTGTCTTGCAAAAGTGATTTTTGGATTTTAGTTACCTCTCGGAATTCTCTCTGATTCTAAGTAACATTTTTCTCCTCCATCTCTCCTTTTACAAATACTGACCGATCCTGTGGTTTGTTCTTTATGAATACCTCTTAGGATTTTCTTCGGACCTATATCTTCTCCCCGCGCGATTCTTGAGTTTCTTTTACTCTGTTGAATCCGTACGCAGAAAGAAGTGTTCGGCCCCATAATCTACAGATTTTTGGGTCTTTACCGAACCTTAGTATTCTTCTGTGAATACTCAATATTTATTTTTTACCGGGAAATTTATTTCTTTCCCGGAGTAATATTTTTTCCTTTGTAACAAACAAAATATAACTTTTCAGAACCCATACAAGTATTTTTGGTAAATACTGAGAAACATTATAAAAGTGATAAAAGGGTTTTACAAAAATAATATCTTTACAAAAAGCCAAAGATTAACCTTTTAATGATAAAATTTCTTTAGGTGCAACGCATTCCACCGATACTGATCTTTGGTCCCGTCGAGAAGCTCTAACTCGTACGCTCCGTTCTGGAGGCAGTGGCTTACTCTAAACGGTCCCTCCCAGTTCGGCCCCAGTGCTCCCTGGTGCGTTCCTAAGATTTTCTTCAGCACCAAGTCTCCTTCTTGGAATTCTCGCGCCTTTATTTTTGAATTAAATAATTTTGCAATTCTTTGTTTGTTCATAGCATTTAGAGAATCGGAAGCTAACCTTCTTTCTTCAAGAAGATCCAACTCTTTTCGGATGGTTAGTTCATTTTCCGGGGAAATTTCCTGAGCGGTCCGGTGTGATAACACCGTTATTTCCGCTGGGATTACCGCTTCCGTTCCAAAAGCCAAAGAGTAGGGGGTTTCTCCAGTGGCATTTCTAGCTGTGGTACGATATGACCACATAACCTCTGGAAGTTCATCCGCCCACTTTCCTTTGCGACTTTCCAATTTAGATTTGATGGTATGTTTTAATATTTTATTCACTGCTTCAACCTGACCATTCGTCTGGGGGTGGTAAGGAGTAGAGAATAGCCTTCTAATTTTCCATTTTTCACAGAATTCTTCCACCTCAGCCCCATCGAATTGTTTTCCGTTGTCGGAAATGATTGTCTCGGGCAAACCAAATCGACATATAATGTTTTTCCATATGAACTTGATAACTTGCGGTTGATCAATTTTGTTCAATGGTTCTGCTTCGACCCACTTAGTAAAATAGTCGACTGCTACAATCGCATATTTTACTCCACCCCGTGCGGTTGCCAGTGGTCCGATCAAATCGATACCCCACCGAGCAAATGGCCACGGGCTGTAAATGGATTTCAGGGCTTCTGGGGAAATACGGATGTTAGGTCCATGCGTCTGGCATTTAACACATTTACGTGCATATCCGACTGCGTCCTTTCTCAGGCTTGGCCAATAAAATCCTTGCCCCATGGTTTTGTGTGCTAGGGATCTTCCCCCCGCATGGTTTCCACACACACCCTCGTGTATTTCTTCCAGGATTTTAAATCCTTCTTCCTTCGACACACATTTTAGTAATGGAAGGGAATAACTTCTTCGGTATAGTTGTGTATCTATTAAAGTGTACTTTGCCGCTCGGGAGCGAAGTTGTTTTGCTTCGGTTTTATCTGCTGGTACTTCCCCGGTATCTATGTACCGTTGGATGGGAATCCGCCAGTCTTCTCCGGCCCCAGTGAGTATTTGCATCTGCATTTCTCTTTGTTCTATTGACGGAGACATTAATTTTGTCAACACAATATTTGAGAAGTCCGCTGATCCCTCAGCTGATGCTAATTTTGACAGGGCGTCTGCTTGTGAATTGTGTTCCCGTGGGATTTGTTCGATTAGAACTTCAGAGATTTTTTCACAAAGTTCCCATACCAATTTTAGGTATTTTATCATTTGTTCCCCTCTGGCCTCGTAGTCCCCACTTACATGGTTTACTACTAGCTGAGAGTCCATAAACACATGGAGTTTCCTGGCCCCAACGGCTATAGCTAATTCCAACCCAGAAATGAGAGCTTCATATTCTGCTTCATTGTTCGATGTGGGGAATTCAAACTTTACCGCATGGGTTACTGAGTCCCCATCGGAACTGAGTAATACCACCCCTGCCCCCGAGCACGCGGTGGTAGATGATCCATCTACGAACAGCTGCCAGGCGCGTGCTTGATTCTGGGATTTCTCAGGGAAAGTTAATTCCACAATAAAATCTGCCAGGGCTTGTGCTTTAATTGCTGTCCTCGGGGCGAAAGTTATGTCATATTGACTTATTTCTAACGCCCAACGCAGGAGTCTCCCGGAGATATCTGACCGGTGCAATACTTGCCTTAAAGGCATAGCAGTCAAAACTTCGACGGGGTGCTCAAATAAGTACGCCCGGAGTTTTCTTATTGACACTATTAAAGCAAATGTTAATTTTTCCAGTGGAGTGTATTTAATTTCTGCCTCATGTAATACTTGACTTACGAAATAAATCGGAAAGTGTTGGATTCCTTCCGCTCTTGCCAAGACTGCACTGATGGCATGCT
The DNA here is from genome assembly GCA_954870475.1 of Euphrasia confusa. Taxonomy (NCBI): domain Eukaryota; kingdom Viridiplantae; phylum Streptophyta; class Magnoliopsida; order Lamiales; family Orobanchaceae; genus Euphrasia; species Euphrasia confusa. The sequence goes on from OX940969.1 coordinate 19,993,534, forward strand.
CTGAGGCGGCCAGATATAAATACAACTTTTCTCCTGGTTTAGGTGCCACAACTACTTTCGGATGGGATAAGTATTCCTTTATCCGTACAAAAGCTTGTTGGGCTTCTTTTTTCCAGTGAAATTCCTGTCCTTTGATGGAAGCAAAGAACGGTCGAGTTTTATCTCCCAGGCAAGAAATGTATCTGTTCAGGGCGGCGAGACGACCCGTGAGCCGTTGTACGCCTTTTACGTCCCGGGGCTCTTGCATGTCCAAGATAGCTTGGATTTTGGTAGGGTTGGGCTCAATGCCTTCTTCGCTAACCACATGCCCCAGGATCATCCCTTTTTTAATTCCGAAATTACATTTCTTGGGGTTCAATTTCATATTATAATGCCCCAGAATTTTGAAAACTTCTTCGAGGTCTTTGACATGATCTGATTGGTTTTTACTTTTTACAATAATATCATCAATGTACACTTCCATGGTTCTACCAATTAATTCAGAAAACATTTGATTTACCAACCTTTGATAGGTGGCCCCAGCATTCTTCAGGCCAAACGGCATTCTTTCCCAGCAATAGATCCCTTTCTCTGAGTAGAAAGCCGTATGTTCAACGTCATCCGGATGCATAGGAATTTGGTGGTATCCAGCCTTGGTGTCCAGTGTTGAGAATATCGCGTGACCTGTCAAGTTATCAACCACATGGTCGATATGCGGCATGGGAAAAAGATCTTTCGGGCAAGCATTATTTAGGTCTGTGAAATCTATACACAAACGCCATGCCCCGGCAGTTTTTGTCACCATTACCGCATTGGAAAGCCAAGTGACATCACTCGAAGCTTTCCTGACCAGTTTATTTTCAATTAGTTTATCTACTTCCCCGGCGAGTGCCTGGCACTTCTCGGGGCCCATTTTTCTACGTTTCTGCGCAATAGGCCTTTTGCAGGGATCTATTTTCAACCGATGGCAGGCATGTTTAGGATCTATCTTTCCTAAATCCGCACTGGACCATGAGAAAGTGGAGATATTCTCTTTTAGGAATTTTATCAGATCGTTTCTGACAGTGGATTCCATATGAGACCCTACAAGTATTTGTTTTTCGGTTTGCTCTGGGTCTATAATTATAGAGTCCAGGGTTTCAACCATTTCTACAACGGGTGCTTTTTTGCATTGATATCCTCCCCGCGAGCCCCAATCTTCTAAGTTCGCTTTGGGTTTAGGCTGTTTTTCCCCAGGAGATACCAAGTCCTTACTGGGTTCTTCTTCGGGGGGTTTATTCATATCATCCGAGGGGATCTGAAGAACTTCCCCGCGCGGGTTTTTCCTGGGGAGCTCATTCCTTCCTCGGGTATTTTAATAATATCTTTAATGTGATCAATTTGTTTTACGTTGCTTTCCTCCAAATTGATTTGGGGAATGTTAGCGTTTTCTCTGATTTTGGTTTTATCAAGATCGCGAAAATACATCAAAGTCTTCTTAGCCATTACTAGGTCCCCCCTGACGGTGCCAACTGCACCGGAGGGTGTTGGAAACTTGATACAGTAGTAATAGGACGAGGCGACTGCTTCAAAAGCGTCCAGAAAGGGCCTGCCTAACAAAGCATTATAGCCACTAACCTTATCTACTATTACAAACTTAAGATTCCTAACCATCATGACTTCAGGATTTTTTGCGTCCATCATCTCTACCGGGAGAATGATTTCTCCGTAGGGAATGACTACATCGTCACCAAAACCTTTTAACACCATATCGCACGGGTTGACATAGCGCGCTAGCTTCCCCATCAGATCTAGGGTCTTCTTGTACAGAATATTGAGATGTGCGCCATTGTCTACCAGCGTGCGAGACACGTCCAGACCGAGGATTCTTGCTTTTATCACTAAAGGCACATCCTTCGGGAACTTTGTCTCGGCTCGATCTTCCGGGGTGAAAGTTATCACCGCCGTTTCACTGATTGTCGCTTCTTTTGACGGGGCGGTTTCATACCAAACTTCCCACATCTGGAAGTCTCTTTTCCTCTTCCGGTGGCTTTCCTCATTCACTGGCCTCAAACCGCCGATCATCATGATCTGGCCCACTCTAGGTGGGTCTGGAGCTACAGGAGGCGGTGGTGGAGCTAGTGCGGGAACTTCCCGGGGAGGAGGCCCCTGCGGATTTCCCCCAGCACCTGGCCTGGGCAAGAACTGCCATAGCTTCCCATCCTGAAAAAGTTTCCACAACAGTTTTACCAGTTGCCTACACTGGCTGGTGTTGTGACCAATCTTTTCATGAAAGGCACACCATTTGCTGGGATCCAACTTGTCCGGGGGAGTTAGGATTGGTGGTGGTTTCACCAACAGATCAGTTTTTTGCATGACCATGATATTCAAAATATCTGCTGGTGTATGACCAGTCTGAGCAGTGAGTTTTCCTTCCAACTCACGAATTTCATCCACACGTGGATCACTTGGCCTAGGGCCTGGTTTCTTGCCAATATAGTTTGGCCTTCGATCGGAGGAAAAAGGAGGTTTTCTCTTTTGCTCGGGGGAGTGTGCCCCACTAGCAATAAGACGCTGGTATGCCACTTGGGCCCCAGCTTTCCTTTTAAAATCCTCATACGATCGGGGATAGTTTAGCATTGCAGATTTAAACAACTTAGAGTTTCTTCTCATACCTCCCAACACGGTGTGAAGTTTGAGGCTATCGGGGATCTCTTCTCCGCCCGCCAACAGTAATTCCCCCACGCGATCCACATAAGATTCGTCAGTTTCGTTCTCACCCTGTTTGACTCCAAGTAGCTTCTGACTATACTCCATATAGGAAGCTTTGGATGCAAAATACGACACAAACCTTTGTACCAAGTCGTCAAAACACTTAATAGAATGTGTAGGTAAGCTGACGTACCATTGGTGAGGAGTATCGCCCAGGGTGAGTGGGAACAATTTGCACCGGGTAGCATCTGTGGCTCCCCGGCCGGACATATATGTCCTGAATCTGCTCAAATGCGCTTCTGGATCAGTCTTGCCGTTATACAAAGTGGTTTGCATGGGCTGAATTTCCAGTTGCATGGGAGCTTGTTCAACCTCGGGAGCCAAGGGATCGTTATGACGACCTGCCGGGGCGGCGAGAATTTGATTTTCGTTCAATCGCCTCTCCAGTTCAGAATATTTCTGCCTTAAATCGGCCAGTTCAAGATCAGCACCGGGGGCTCTGTGGGCCCTCGCCGGTGAAAAGTTTACACGTTGCCCGTGCATGTCACTTTTACTTGCCTGTCGATAAGGATCAGTAGAAGTAGCCACTGATTCGGCTCTTTTGTTTAGATCTAAAGCCCGACGGGCTCTGCGGTTTCCCCGGGGAGCGCGTCTAGCTCGCTCAGGGCCCTTCCCTGGATTTTCCCCGGCGGGTGCATGCATGCCCCGTACCGGGATCACAGGGGTTGTCATCACATATTTCAAAGACATCAATTCTGCTACTGCTTCATCAATATTCTGCGGAGTATCAAGACTCGCGAATCTGATCGGAGGTGGAACCATAGGCGTCGACGGCCCTCCGATATCGTAAGGATGGAGACGGCGATTCCGACGTCGCGACCGAAGTCGGCGCTGTCGTTGATCTGCCTGACTATCCGTAGGTTCGTCGGCCTCTGCACGCTTGCTATTGTGCTCATCGGAGCTGATCTGGGTAGGCGGCGGCTGTTCCTTATTCTCAGGTTCTGGGTTTTTAGGTGGAGATGGAACCTCGGGTTCCACCATCACAGCCTTTCCCATCACAGCCCGCCACCTACCACTTGTGCCAGACGTACCTGACACCGTGGTGTCTTCATTTTCATTCACCATTTCTGATTTTAATCGAGCTTTTCTGCAACTTCAATACCTGATGCTCGCTCCTTCTAGCGCCAAATGTTTTGGTTGTTTTTGTACTTGTCGGTAGTATTTGCTGGTAATTGAGGGTTTTGGTAAACAACACAAAATATAAATATGTTATAGGTAAGAAAGCAAGAGGATTAAGTTAAATGCAGAAATCATAAGTAAGAACATGGATGCTCAAGGCACCTCTTCATTCATATATTCATACTTAGAGTACTTAGTTAAAAATCAAGGTTTGCATGTCCCTTTCCACTATCTCACTCCCTCTATTTATAATACTCCATGCATGGCTTAATTATGCCACCTAATGCCCACATTTTGGCCTCTTATTGGACCTCTAGTCCACTAATATGAAGCATTAAAAACCCACTAATTTCCCTTAGTGCTTAATCTGCCTCTTTCCCCGTGAAGTCCCAGCTTGTTGACTGTCACCCCAGGAGCCTCCCCAGGCGATTCCCCTGAGAAGGGAGTCTGATTCTACCGTGCAATCTTCACTGTCCAAGGTCTTTGTCTTCTTCTTAGATCTGCTTTTGAAGGTCTCGTTGACTATACCGGTTGTCTTTTTCTCTTGATGACGTGGCCCTTTGATTCGTGACACGTGTCGGTGACTATTTTCTCGGGTACAACAGTTTTTTCACATGATAATATTCTTTTTTAGTTATTACGATAATATTGGCAATGTGAACATCTATAGTTTTACCAATGTAATTTTCAAAAAGTAGTATTTACTAACCTTTGATTTGTGGCACCAATATTTATGACTCCACAAAGCATTTGTAATATGTACCCAACTATCTACTTTGTGTAGAATGAAGTTTGCTCGATGTCGCCTAGGTGCACCAGGATTTGATGGTATCCTGTCAAGAAATGTCAGTTTGGCTCTTAAAGGCCTCGATCACAACTTTATGTTTCACCCGGGTATTGGCCCCAGCCTTTTCCCGACCGATTGGTAGAGGATTGACCTTTCTGGGTTACTTGCCCCGGCCGATTAGGAGTACTTGCACCGTCCGATCGGGGTTAGTTGTACCGTCCGTTCAGGAGTACTTACACCGTTCGTTCAGGGGTACTTGCACCGTCCGATCAGGGTTACTTGCCCCGACCGTTCTGGGTAGTCGCCCTGGACTTCGGGAGCTCACTGATATTACGGGCCCCAAGTTCGGGGTCTTGTTTCTTTAAGTCATTTGGAATTCTTGTTTCCTTTTTCACCGTGTTCGTCCGGCGTTAAATTGCATTTAAGCTTTAAGTTTATTTTGATATTTTCATTTTGTGTTAGTTCGATATATCAATCACAAGAGAAATACAACAAACATAACTTACAAATTAAAAGATCGCCCTGCACCGTGCAATCTGCCCCGGTGGGGATCAGTAAATAGATCACCCTGCACCGTGCAATCTGCCCCGGTGGGGATCAGTATATTAAAAGATCGCTCTACACCGTGCAATCTGCCTCGGTGGGGATCAGTAAAAAGATCACCCTGCACCGTGCAATCTGCCCCGGTGGGGATCAGTATATTAAAAGATCGCTCTACACCGTGCAATCTGCCTCGGTGGGGATCAGTAAAAAGATCACCCTGCACTGTGCAATCTGCCCCGGTGGGGATCAGTATATAATTTGATACAAGAGTATTAAGTCGAGGCCACCGGCTCAAAGGCTTTCATAAATGGCCTGCCCAATGCTTAAATTGTAGCATTTATTTTTGCCGGTGGAGTTAAGAATTGCTCGGGATTCATCCGTAGATTTACCCCGACCAACTGCAAAATCCCCCTGGCCATTTGCACAATATTTGCTGAACTCTGTCCGTAATTCGGTTTGCATGAGTTGAATTTTTGGTTGCATGGACGCATGCTCGACCTTTAGGTCCAGGGGCTCTCTTGGATAACCGATCGGTGTAGGCAAGATCTGACTCTCACTCAATATTCTATATCCGAGAATCGGTGGAACAGATCTGCTATCACCGGGTTATCACCTAGGGCTGCTGAAGCTCTTCCCGGTGAAAGGCCCCATGTGCGCCCGTGCATGTCGTTTTTGGTTGCCTCGACTTCGTCTTTCCGATGAAGTGGCAATATATTCACCTTTTTGGTTCTAATCTAAATCAAGCCTTCGCCGGCGATCTGATCTAAGAACGCAACTAGACTTCCCTGGGCCCCGGTTGTACTGCATCGGGAAGTATCTGGACTTTCCCGGGCCCTCAATAGAGTTTCCCGAGGCCTCACTGGAATTTCCCGGGGCCTCACTCAGAGGCTCGCACGGGCGGTCGTCTTGGTGTGCATGCATTATTTGCATGTCTAACTAGATTAGTCAACATATATTTTCTATAAAATTGCATCATCGATTTTCTCCGGCGTATTCAATATAAAAAAGGTACATGCACCAAAGTTATCAACGATGATAGATCTCTCTATGCATGAGAATGCCTATCTTGGCATTTATAATGAGGATGAAGGGCTGCATGTCTTACCTTAATGTCGTTTTTTCGATCTATGGGTGCATGGTGGCCTTCCCATTTTCATGTGGAATCTGGTGGTCTTTATTCATCAACCATTGTTTCCTTAGAAGCTTTTCTGCAACTCGATTCTTGATGCTCCGTCCTTCTAGCGCCAACTGTTTTGGGTTGTTTTATGCTTTGTCGGTAACTATCCACTTTGACGGTGATATTCGCTGGTATCGGAGGGTTAGCAAACAACACAAAAACTAATATGATATGATATAGAAACAAACAGATCGAGTCTATATGCAGAAATCATAAGTAATGGAAATGGAAGCTCGAAGCTCCTCTTCATTCATATATCCATACTTAGACATTTTAAGAAATACAATTTGCATGTTTGGTAATATAAGAGATAAAGGTTAATAGAAACGATAACGAAAATGACACGATCACTAGGCATCAATGCCCCCTTTTCAGGTCTTTATTTCTCTTATAGAGTATTTAGGTCGTAGCCATTTTAGGAAGTGAATTCCTTTTACAAGTGTTTTCTCTCTCTCTCCTTTTCTCCCTTTTTTACATATGAAGAGCATCTATTTATAGGCATTCATGCATGTGATGCTTTTCTATTCTTATGACACCTATCAGCCACATATTTAACTTTATTGACAACTATTTAGCATGCATTTAACATGTGTCAAACATGTAGTGGACCAACTAACCCACTATCTTTGTTGGTTATTCATCAGCTGTTTCACTGGGAAATTACTGTAACCGCCTGGTACATCTTTAGCTCTTCTTTTAGTCCTGCCCTGGAAAAAGTCTTACTTCTCCCGTGCAATCTTTCCTGTCCGATTTCTTGTATTCTTTGGATAATAATTCTTGTTTTGGCTTTGACTGGTCTTCTTTGACTCTTTCTTTGACGACGTGGCACCGGTCTTATTGACACGTGTTGGTGGCGGATTTTCATGGCACAACAAACTTGTCCTAACAAATAAATATCTGTTGGTACCCTATTCTATAACCCCCATTCCAGTAATATAAGATTTGAGTGAAAAATGGTCTGAACAATAATTACTACAGGACTTAAATTATTTTATTTTTAAATTCAAAATGTTATTTTTTAAAAATTATATTTATATGTAACTAAAACTAATAATACTAAATATTGTAGAAAGTGATCTACTTAAACCCATCTCTTTTAAAAACAAAACTCATTAAATTCTTCTTGTATATAATATTTTTTTCCAGTGAAAATTTAAATTTTACGATTAAATTAAATTAAATTGACTACATTTTTGTAATTTAAGGGATTAAACTGAAAATGACGTTTTTAATGGATCATATCGGTCAATGTGATGCTTACGTGGAAGATCCACGTGGCACTTGGTCAGCAAATTTTACCGGGAAGAAGATACGTGTCTTTCCGGCGAAATTTTGAATTTTCCGATCAAATTGGACTAAATCGACTACATTTTTTGGATTTAAGGGATTAAATTGAAACCGACCTATTTTAATAGACCAAATTGAGACTTGACCACTTTTAAGAGACCAACAAATTTTTTCTCTCGTCATGAATATCTTAAAAAACTTTGTTAGGAATTATAATTATTTCACTCGAAAAATATTAAGTGGTTGCTGGAATTTAACGTGTATCATGGCTTTTATAAGTACATTGAAGTTGAGTCAATAACATCTTAAAATACTTAATCATTGCTCTCATTAAGTGAAGATGGTTTAGTAACATCTTAAAAAAATTTGTTGATTATTACTGAAGATGGGTTAGTAACATCTTAAAGTGATAAGGTTATCCAACTTATATTTAAGTATTATTGTCGAAGTTAATCAATAACACCTTAAAAGGTTTTGGTAAGGGGGAAGGTTGTCTGATTTATATTTGGCTTGATGATCTTTTTTCAACCGATTTGGATATCTAATTACACACCCCTCACGAGTAGACCCAGTTGTGTTGGCTTTACTCGTGGACTCAATGTCATCTTTGGGTAAATTAAAAATTTCACCGACTGAGACACTTATTATCGTGTTGAGCATACTCTGATATCGTATTAATTGAAGTTTGGTAAATATAATAATTTCATAAATGTAGATAATAAAAAAATCATTCCGTTAAAGAAAAAGTAGCAATGTTATTACTTTCCACTCAAAATAAAATTTCAAATACAACATATATATAATTCATATCTCACAGGAATTAATACATAGTTTTACATTAATAATCACTCCATTTATTATAAATATTACTAATTATACATACCACACCAGTCATTAATTATTCATTTAAACGTTTATTTAATTAATTTATTTTTCTTAGTATTAATTCATTGATTTGTTTATGCTGGAAAAGATTAATTACGCCGCCAATGCCGTCATATCAGCATAGTACGTGAGAATCCATCGTTTGATGATATTAACCTCCGTGTTCCTTTGCTGGATCAGCCAGTCGGGATCGCTATCGGCCGCTGGACGCATGTCGAGAGCATTCGAGCCGTTGGTCGTGGTTATTGCCACGATACTCTCAGATATATTTCTTAGCACCCTATAATAATTAGATCCATCAAATTTTATGAAAATATATAAATAAATAAATTTCAAAAGTAGTTAAAGGTTAAAATTGTAATTTGATTACCCTCCAGCACTCATCGGATCCCTTAGGCCATTGGAGAAAATGATCTGGCTTCCGAACCGCTTTAGAGCTATGTTGATGTTCTGTTACGACCAACAAAAATCGAATCACAATATATATATATATATAATTATATATGAAACAGATGATGACTTACATTGCCTCCATAGTAAGTTGTAACCCAGTGAGGTCTAGTTAGCACCCCGTACGAGTTACGACAGCGTCTCCTGTATCGACCTAATTTGAAAACCGAAGGATCTTCATACAAGGTGTCGTTTCCTCCATCACTCCCCATCGGCATCACCATTTCAGTACAACTCTACGTACATAACCCATCAATTGTAAGTATATATATATATATATATCCAAATTATAAATATGAAATTAATTAATGAAGTAACTCACTTGCCAATTATGTCCGATTGACTCTTCGGTCGGATTGTCGTACATATCTATATTCTGGCAACCCTCCTGTCCTATGTAAGCATAAACGCCGGCGAAAATACGGTCAAGGATATCGGTTCGGTTTGAAGAATCATCGTCGATTTCTCTGCATAGCAACGAGACTGGATATCTTGGCGGTGCATCGTTCTGAGCGGCTGCTTCGTACATTGACTCCAGATAATTCTTTAGCTCTCCCGAATTGTTGAAAGGCCTGAACCATAAATATTTCTTTGTTTTTGTTTGGAAGTGTAAGGTACGTAAATTAATGACATGCTTAGACAAAAATTAAGAAAATATAGTGTTATTGACATTTTGGCCAAAAAGTTGAGGGTAAAAATGTATTTTTAAATTAAAAAAAAGTAAGTAATTTAAAGTATGTTTAAAAAGTAAATGAAAAGGTAAAGGTATATACTCCCTGTGTTTTTTTAAATGAAAAAATATGAATAATTTTTTCCTTAAATAGAGTGTGACTATTAATATAAGATAACCCGAAAAAAATGTGACTAATAATATGGGAGAGATGTAGTATAAATTACGTACCGACAAGTCTTGAATTTTTCAGATAGAATGGTTAGACCATCAGGCTGCGATGCGACTAGGTCGATCCTAGCCCACGAGTCTCGAATAGTTTGGAAGCAACGCTCGCTAACGTCCCTAAAGTCTTTGGCTACGATTCGGTCGAATCCATTTTGTGGAGTGATTTTGTCGAAGTAGAGAATAGGGGCAGATGAAGCTAGAGCACCCATAGTAATGTGCGGGTACTTGAGCCGAAACCACCCAGCTAACACTGAAATATATATGTGTGTGTGATTTGTTTTGAAAAATATATATTGTTAATCAATGAGTTAAATAGTGTATATACTTACTTCCTCCGTATGAGTCTCCCATGACGACGACTGGTGCGTCGCGTATCTGAAACACCCTCTTTACATACAATATGATCTCTGCGTAATCAGCTAAAGCTTGAGCCGAGTTAAAATAAGCACGAACAGTTGAGTTATCTCTCAAGGCCTCCTCGATCGATGAAACAGGGCTCGATTTACCGTAAAATCGATGCTGAACCAATTAAAAACAATACTATTAATTAATTACACAAAAGCAAATTAATTAAACGAGCTGAGTTACCATATGTATAGTTAATTAATAAATTTTTACATACCTCAACATACACACAAAGAGCGCTGAAATTGGCGGCATTGTCATTAAGGAAACCAGCCTGTTGGACATCGAGCGGCCCCTCTGAGGCGAAATACACGAAGATGGGAGAGGAGGAATTTTTGCCACCCCACTGCTTGCTGTTGATTACGAATCTTTGTGGGAAAGTGGTGTAGCCAATGGTTTCGTAGTTGAAATGATCGAGGGGTTGGTTGTAAAAATACGTCTTGAAGTCACGAGCGGACGGTGGAGGGGTGACAGCTGCTGAGACATGATGAGTTTGGAGGAGAAGCAATGGAAGGAGGAGGAGGAGGAGAGGCATCTTCACTACCATTTGCATGCAATGAATGATAGAGTTAGAGTCAATCAAATTATAAATGGAATATTTAAGTTGTATTGGGTTTGGATTTGATTGTGGAGATTTTGATTCAATGGATGAAGGTATTTATAGGGGTACAAAAATCAACATATAAGTGCAAAAGACTTTAGCTACTTAATTTGGCCAAACTAATTTCCAACTTTCTAATTTTTAATATATAAAACCAATTATAATTAAGTTGATCTAAGCTAGTTTGCATCTAGCTAATTGTATTATGAGTCTTGTTATTCATCTACATTTTTAAGTTGCTAATATAATATTTTTCGTTTGGCAATATATAAAAATGGTGAAATATATATGTTTCATATCTAATTTAATACTAATAAACAAGAGTGGTGCAGGATAGCCTAATTTTTTAGTGCAGTTGAAAATGGTTGTAGTATGAGATTGTGTTATATGTGCGTGAAGATTTAGAATGATTAGTAATACTCAAATTCCTTTTTCCTTAATTAATTTAATCTTATAGGAGTTAGTTCATGTGCACGTACTAGCTAGTTTAATTTGATTTATATTATTTCCATCAAAGGTTAATGATCATTTTTTATGTGATTAGTAAAAAAAATGTAACCATTAATTAATTTGGGATGGAGTGAAATACCACTACCTCTCCCAATATATACACCCTTTGATATAATGATATTTGCACAAAAATTATATATACACTACCAATTATAATTCAATACATAACACACTACTAAAAAAATTGGATTAGACATCACTTCAAAGAAATCGGTCGATGATTCAACTGATTTCTAAGACACCAATGATATCAGTCGCAGAAATAATGATACATTTGATATCTACGAAATCTGTGTTTGAGTAAACCGATTACTATAACTTCGTTTTTAAAATGGTGTTTTACTTAGTAATCGGTGGTAATAAGAAAACCGATTTGTTTGTATTTGGTCATTTTTTATTAAAATGTTGTTTTACATAATCGGTTTTTATTAGACAACCGGTTTTGTTGTGTATTTTAATTTTTTTATGTAAATTACTAAGTACTCCTATGGAGTAAATAAGAAAAGAATTTATCATTACTCATCACCCCGTTCCCGTTCACCACAAGGAGGAAAATAGGTTTTATGCGAATTCTCTCCCTCCGGCCGACGAATCTTGCTCCTAACCCATCTGGCAATACTTCATCCCCCTCCTAATACTCCTCAAAATCGAAGCCCTAGCTAACTGAAGCCATAGCAATTCGATCGATAACTGAAGCCCTAGCAACTCGAGAACTGAAGAACGACGAATTGACAACAGTGGATATTGAACGGCGAGCGGGAAGCATTATTTCTCAACCGAAAACCGCGAACCCACTGTGTATTCCTTCAGGTATGTGATCGATTTTCTTGTTATGTGCCTTCTAGGGTTTTCAATTGATTGTTTATATTTGTTCAGCGTTGAATGCGGTGGATAAAGCGGAGCTTCTTAATGCTCTGAAGGTTAGTCTCTTGTTTCTTTCTCGCTCTTAGTTTTACTCGGTAATCGCTGTTTATAGTATTTTTATTGGTGTATGTTGGTTATCGTTTCGAACTTGTCCAATTTCATTTTGTAGAGTAAACTTCAGTATCTTGGTAGTCGCTCGGATGTGCTTGAGAATCTGTCTCCGACTGTCAGGAAGCGTGTCGACGTGCTGCGGGAGATACAGGCATGGTTCTATGCATTTAGATTTATTCCTTTCAAATCATTTGGTATAACACGTGGTAGGAGTATTTTGTTTGTGCATCTGTTAAAAGTTGTGACTTCTTTTTTAGTGGATAAATTGGAATGGAAGTTCTTATGTGATGGAAGTGTTGGTTACTGTATTCTTTGTCATGAGTTATGTCACCTTATTGATTGTATTATGTTTCTGTCAGGGTATGTACTAATTTTATATGCTCTGCACCTCCTGTGATTCGAGTTTCTTTAATGAGCCATATCATTTACGGCTGTTACGTGTAGTTCTTTCTTATCTTTGCTCTGTGGCGTGGTTGATGAATTGAGCTTCTTTCCGAAATAAAACTTTTCTAAATTATGTATTTTGTACAGTTTGAACATGATGCTTTGGAGGCTAAATTTTTTGAGGAGAGAGCAGAACTTGAAGCCAAATACTAGAAGTTGTATCAACCTCATTATACTAAGGTGTGCATACTAATATATTTTCTCATTTGTGTTTTTCTTAAACTCGCGTGAGCTTTGTTTTCATCTCATCATTTATTCTTGATTCACTTGTGAATGGTGTTGAGTCTTGAAAGAGTGCAGAGCCTGAAGGTATGTTTTGATATCTCAATGAGTATAATTTGTTCATGATAGATATGTGTCCATATGCTCCAACATTAAATTGATGCAGATAAGGTGGTTTCCTGATTTCTGGCTTACTGCAATGAAAAACAATGAAATACTTGCTGAAGAGGTTTGTTTTAGATTTTCTAGAAATCTATTTTCCTTTCCTTCTACCCAATGAAGAGGCTCTCAAGTTCCTTACTGATATCAAGTGGTCAAGAGTTGACGATCCAAAAGGCTTCAAGCTTGAGTTTTACTTTGACTCTAATCCATTTTTCAAGAACTCTGTCCTTACTAAAATTTATCACATGATTCATGAAGATGAACCTATTTTGGAGAAAGAAATTGGGTATTTGGTTCTTTTTACTATAGCCCCCTGTTCGTTTGGGACATTATTATTTGTAAACATATACCCTGCAATGCTTAATTAACTTTGTGGCTCATATTGTAGGACGGAGATTGAATGGCTTCCTGTAAAATGTCTGACACAAGATTTTGAAAAAGAAGCCAAAGAAAGGATCCAAAATGCTAAGCCAATTATCAAAACTGAGCAATGTGATAGTTTCTTCAACTTCTTTAGTCCACCCAAAGGTAAATGAATCGTGTGAATTGTGTATTTTGATTCAATTTTTTGCACTTCATTGTTCTGACTGTATTTCCTTGTTCTGATGTGTGTATTAAATTAATATTCTCTAGCTTTCATAATATCACGTGTAAATGTTTCCTATATATTTTGCGTTAATGCTCAAGTATCCCGATTCAAAAGCTGCAAGCGACTTTGAAAAAAATCATTTCAGGTTTTCTACCAAAATAATAAAAATTTGCAACACATTACTGCAGGCTATGAGCGGAGCTGAAAAAGGAGAGCCCGTTGTCATTCTACTATCTCCTGCGATGTCATTACCTTTGCCAGCTGTAAAATCATCCTGTCAACAGAACGGAAGCTTGTTCACAAGTTTTCTCACAGCTCCTTTACAGACATTAATTCTCTTACTCGGGTTTAATGGTTCCGATATAGAAATGGTTTTACTGGTTGTCATAGCTTGTGTCATAACATTCATATATTTCTGTTAATTTTTGTACAGTCTAAGGGTGTGAAAATGATTTCAGGACCTGCACAGTAAGCCGAGAAGGTGCTCCAGTCCTCGTTAATAAAATTAGGGTTGTCACTGTCTGATTTGCACAGTATTACTGGTTTGCTTATTCGGTCCACGGGTATTGAGGTAGTCCCTTAGTTTTAACAGTGATTCCAACCTCGTTTTTTTTTTGTTTTTTTTTTTATTTTTAATTTTGAACTTATAAAGTTAGCTTTTTTGTCTGAGTGAATAGGTCAAACCTCAAATTTACATAACAATGAGTATATTACTACACTGACTAAGACAAGTGATGACTTGTTCTATGTATGATATTTAGTAGGAGTACAAAATACTAATGTTTTATTTTTCTTGTGAACATGAAAAAAATATGCATTATGCTTTGTCTGAGTACAGCAGGTGCACGTGAATTTTTGAGGGTTGGCAGAAATGGAAAACCGGATGACTTGTTGAACTCCGTGATTGGAGGCTTCGGTAGCAGAGCTATTCTTGGACGCCTTCAAGGTACGACACACCATTTGTTTTTTGTATCATGTAATCTGGAATTCTATTGCACTTTCATGTGCACTTTGTTAATATGTTAAAAATATTGTAGAAAATGTTTTATGCACGCACTTCAAATGGAATTCTTGTTTAGTTGTTTAGACAGTTGAGAATAAAAGAATGAGATTTGATCTAGTATTGTTCTTTCTGTCTACCTTTATCGCTTTTTTTAGTGATTTTTTTATGTGTTGATTTAGTAATTTGATAGATTGATGTTTCGTAAATGAAAGAATTGCTACTCTGCTGAACATTTATATATATATATTTCCTCCAGGTTGTGTTTTGCGCTCTGTGGATGAGAGACTATCTAGCTGATGATGCAGTGGTATGCAGTAGATCAACAATTTGATTTTACTCTAGCTACAAATTCGAATGTTTTAATTTTGGATAATGATTGTACTCTAGCTACAATATTTTGTATGAATATTTTAGATATTGTAAGAATTGTTATGGTATTTGATGGTATTATGAATTTGTGCAATTTTAATATAAAAATATTAATTATATCGAACAAAATTACAGGAATTATAAGACAAATAAATCACTCTATAGAAATCAGTTTTTAAAATAAATTTTTTATATAGAAATCGGTTTTTAAAATAAAAATGATTATGTAATACTATATAGTTATCGGTTCTAAGCTAAATAACCGATATTAAAGGAGATGTTAGATATCAGTTAGTATTGTGGGTTAGTACCGGAAATCAACCGATTTCTATGAACACAAAAGAAATCGGTTGGAAAATAAAAACTGATTTCTAAAATGTACATAGAAATCGGTTAATCACCGATGTCTATAGCTGCAGACTATAGATATCGGCTCCATCAACATCAGTGCGAATACCTCATAGAAATCGGTGAATCACTGATTTCTAATGTCATATTTTTACTAGTGACATTGTTTTTATATTATAGATAATATTATGAAAATTTTATATAATTATATTAAATTTTATTGGTAGTAGGAATTTAATGAAATTATAAAAAGTTATTTTCTAGGCAATTTATATTTGCTTGTGTTATTCCTTTGTTAGTTGTGTTGGAGATCTTAATTTATAAAGATAGAAAATCCCAACAAATTATTGAGCGTATATCCACATTTTTTTGTAATTGTAAGCAATAATGTTATTGAAGTATACGTGGTTAGAGTTTTATGTGTTAGGGGTCTCTTTGTAATTTATAAGAGTTCCACACACTTATTAGTTTATTACAATTTAGTCCATAGATTATTAAGGTTAGGATTCATGCTTATAAAAAAGAATGCAGTCAAGGGTTGTTAGCTCAGTTGGTTGATCGCTCGAATTGAGGATCAAAGGTTTTAGATTCGAACCCAAGACATTGTAATTGACCTATACAAAAAAAAAAGGAATGCATATGTAAAGTATTCAATCATCAAGAAATATATTCACATTTTTGTTTTTATTTGGTTCGATCAATTCTTTATTATACGAGATTGAGTTTTTATCCTTTTCGACTTTAATCACGATACTTTTTTACAAATATTATAGTGAAATTTCTCATCGTTCCTCCTGTAGTTTTTTTCGATTTGAGTTTTCATGTTAATTTTTTATTTTTTTGAGTACTTTTTCAATTCTTGTTTGTTCGTACTATATCTCGTCGATCGCTAACAAGTGGCAACAAACTTTGTAAAAAACTAAAAAAATATTAATACTAAAGAATAGTGAAATTATACTTGATAATTGCAAATTAATTATTCTTACGTACTAATTTTATATTAATTATAGTATATATTTTCATAATATTTATACTATAATATAATGCTAAGTACATATCAAATTATAATTAAATTGTGTATACAAATACAATGTATCATTTTTTTATTACCATTTATCATACTATGGTGTGTGGAACTGTGGAAGTGATTACCCTAGAATTAAGGGATAATAATAAATAACAACGAACGGTAATTTGGTGAAGTTGCACTTGATAAAAATAAAATACTACGTATAATGGAAAATTGAGTTATGTATATATTGGATTGGATATGCCTTGATAATGGAAAACGGCGAGTTTCCATAGACAAATAGGTGAACGGTGAGCACGATAGAGTTACTATGCCACATATTATTTTAAAAATTTTACATATAAGAAGAATTGTAACGCCCCAAAAACGAGAGATAAAATATAATAGTATTTTGAAAATTAAAAATAGTTTTTAAAAGAGTTTGGAATTTATAAGAAAAATCTAGAAATTAAGAAACAAGGTTAAAGGAATTAATCAACAAGTACATTAAACAATTGCTTGAGAAATACTTTTGATCAGGATGAACTCTTCACGAGGAATACGCTCTTACTTCTCGCCATTTGAAAGTTTAGTTAAAAGAGGAGGTGAGCTAAAAGAGCTCAGTGAGAGGGTAAAAGATAGTAATTTTGAAAATCAAAAAAATATTTTATTGAGTATGAATCATGCAATTAATCAAATGTAATAAGCATGAAACAAAATTTTATAACTAAAATACTTTATCAAGATTTTTATAAAGATTTTAAAAAAAACATGTATATATGATATCAATCACATTTCATTCTTTTAAGATAAGTGGAAACAAGAGTACGTTATCACGTTTACTAGCCCTAACAATCAAACAACAATAGGGAACTTCTCCAAGCCTTAAGTGAAATTATAAACACAATATAATGAAATTTATGACAATCTCAAGTTAAATCATCACAATCAAGCATTTAAAACATATATGAGAATAATTATGTACCATTCTCAAGTCACACAAGCAATCAAACAGTTGAAGTCTTAGTACGAAACTCTAGAGGTGGCTAGCACGTAGCTTCCGAACCAACTCTATCCACAATAAACGTAAGGTTAGAGTTGATCAAACATCAAAACCCTTTATACGTTCTCCCACTCACCATAAAAGGTGACACGCCAAGTTAGGCCGAAGCCACAAGTCACCTTATCCCTCCCAGTAGGCTCGACGCCCCTTTAGCTATGGGTTAAAACTCAGGGATAGTCATATTCCGAAATATACCCAATATCTACGACCCAATCTCGTCGTCATCTCCGACCCGACCAAGAATGTAGGAATAGACCATGCATATTTGAATCAACAACCACAGTCGAACTGTTCGATTAATTGACCCAACTATGCAAGTCAAACAACACAGAACAAAGCACAATATCGATTCGAATCAAGTAGTGAACATATTATTTGATCAACAAAAATGATACTTTATCAAGCACTTCAAAACTCAAGATATCAATTTAATTTCAAGCCGTACACAATAATTCCAGCATATACTATTTATTTCATATGTGAAACACAAATACTTCAATTTCAAGAACATATGCAATATAAACAAAACAATGCCAAATAATTCGAAATTATTTAACTTTTCAGTTTTAGAAGAAGTTCCACTCACCAGATATGACGTACAATCAAACCTCATAACTGAATATCTACTTCTTGTCCATTCCAAATGTAAGTCCATAGAATCTTTGTCGAAATCCAACAATAACGTGCGGTAATTATAATTATTAGTATATTCGCGATGAATCCTATGTGTCGCTCATTAATCAATCATATTTCTGAATAACTTATATACAAGTAATTCTCAAATTTTGGTATTCAAGGAATATAGGTAATCTTATACATGTATTTCAGACGAATATAATATAAGGAAATTATGTTTTGATTTCTGAATCAATCCAAATAATTTGGCCTCATTTTGTTATTAGACAAGAAAAACGTATCCCTTTTAATTTTAAATAAATCTGTTGTAATCAAATACTTTATAAATAATTTTGAGTTCACAAATAACTTCAACCAAAATTCTTATAAAAGCATGTTCATGCTCTCAATATTGAAAGTATAATATTCTTAAGTTAATTGTTTTGTTTTATTTGCATTTCCACTTTTAAAACAAGGTACAAGTCTTCCCAACTTCTAAGTTAGAGTGAACACAATCGATCAACACAATAACAAACAATACACACATATACACACCACCGAACTTAACCCAATACACTTTCACAAAACATTCACAAATTTGAAAATAAAGTTCTTATATATGTTACCAACAAGAAGAGTTTTCACATAAGAAATTAATAAAACATAAAATTCAAGTTCTAATTATTTTTCCAATATATAGATTGAGATTTCAATCATATAAAATTTATGAAGTTTGGATATTTTGCAAGACAAGAATGGATATCAAAAATGGCGATTTAAAACCCGCCAGTACCAATTAACCATGCATCGATTTAAAAAATAAACTTGGAAACGGAATCTATTCGAAGTAACGAACAATTTGACACAAGTCTTACCGGATTCTGATGTCTTATCGGTCAACGGTAGTCAATCATGATGTCTTTGGAGAGAAATACATATTATGGTAATGTGTTTGTTTTCCTTTTGTTCTCTCAGATCAACTTTGCCATCCCTACCCATTTTTTTTTAAACAAAATATATTTTGCATGGTTTTGCTAGGTGGCAATAAATTGAGTGTCCAACACATCACATCAATTATTAAATATTTAAAGAATAAAAATCAATGATATTGAGTAGTGGACGTAGTTGTTTGGTTTGATTAAAAATTTGTGTCAATTAATTAGATTTTGATCAATATACATAAGCACAATATGATAACTAGCAATATAAAAATAAATGTTAAATTAATTACTATACAAAATACTTTGTATAATAATATATTTTAATAATTATACAGGGTGTCACATTCTTCCCTCCGTCAAAAAATTTGGTCCCCAAATTCACATTGCAAATAATTTTTAGAGACATGTTATGCAATTAGTACAACACTAAGTTAATATCGAGCTCGACAAGAATAATATGCATTATAAGGTAAAAGAATAAAATGGATAAAGTTCAAACAAGGCAAATGGTGGGCTCTTCAAAAGTAAAGGTCAAGAACTTGAACAAGAAATGAAAAAGCACAGTTCAATACAAATGTGGTCAAAGATTCAACGTACTAGTTTCATTGAAGTCAAAAAACCAATCTAAAAGAATAATGTTTGCAAGGTTGTGGAATATAGTGATGATTCAAAATTATGTCATATAGGAGAGATGATCCAGGTTACAAAAACATGTGACAAATAAAATTCAAGGGTGACAAATAAAATAGAAGAAAGAGATAAATTCAATATTAGGGATTGAAAGTGTTTGGTGCAAAGAAAAATTACCAACAATTAGTATTTCGATAAAAGTTTCAAGACTGATCGATAAAAGTTTCGAGACTTGATGATTATAATTAAAATGGAGAAGTTAACAAGGTCCAAATAATAGAAATAGATTGGAAGAAATGCATAAAACTTCATGAAGATAATTATCAAACTTTTGAGAGTGTCAAGTAAGAATGTGTCAATCTAAATCACTAGTGGAACAAATCAAACCAATAACGTAACTCAAAAAGACATCAATGACGAACAAACAATCATTCAAGATTGAATCAAATAAAAGCCTCAGAGTCAATGAGATGTTTTATGAACGATTTTACATTTGATTGTAGAAAATGATAAGCCAACAAATGTTACGAGGTGTAAAATAAATTACAGTACGTAGTAGTGAGTTAATTGAGAATAAGGGATATAATCAAAAGAAAGAGTTGACAAGCTAAGAATGTGGAACACAATTGAAAAACTTCAAAACAATATTTGATACTCACACGGAAAATGTGTTGAGCTATCCAAGAAGAAATGCAACAAAAATTCATTGAAGCAAAAATCAATCATCACATGAAAGAAATGTGTTGATGTGACTTTTCCAATAATTGAACCAAACGAGCAATACAATCGCAAATCACTTGTGTGATGAATAAGAGAGAGACAATGAAATTACTCCACAAATGATGAACAACTGAAAACACAAGGTTTAATCAAGTTAAAACAAAGATCGTGATCGCGAGTATGTAAGCGGAAATAACAAGTTCAAAGTAGGAATAACCAATTACTAGCTTGGAGAATATGAGAATAAACATTGATTTTATCAAAATTATGAAATCTCAATTGAGAAAAAATAAAGGTGACAAAACAAAATAAAATATACGGCTCAAAGACAAGTGTGGATAAGAAAACTTATATGATACCCATAGGAATCTGAAGTCAGATGAATAAAGGATTGAGTTGAATAAATATGTGATAAGGAAGAACGGTATGGTAAATTATATTGTTCAATAAAAGATAATCTTGAAAAATTGTTATCGTGTCTGATAGGTCTAAAGAGAAGTTCAAAGAATGATCGAGTCATAATTAACAAATGTCAGGTATGAAATAATCGAGATAAGGTAAGGTTCAACAAAATGCGGTAAGGATTCAGTGAATGTAATGAATATTTGAGTTGTTGAACAACACACAAAAGTTGAAAAAATTTGGATTCAAGTTCACAAAAAGATCCTTTAAGAAAAATGATGATTCCCAAAAATATATGTAGAACATAATTCGAGATATATTGTTGTAGGAACTACAATAGAAAAGTCTCTTGAGCCATAAAGTAAGATTGAGAACAGGAACGGTTCAACTTCGAAAAGGTGATGCAATTATGTATATTGATTATTTAAATAGAAAATGGAAGGTAACTAGTATTGAAGGAGCATCAATGGAATGAGTGCAAATGGCCCTTTAAAAATATATTTTAAGGCAAGTGAAATCAAATCAAAAAGATGTCAATGTGTTTGACAGTTTCAATCGAACAATGGATTCAAGGAAAGAGCAATAATTAAACAAAACAATTGGAAAGTTTGAGAAGTACAAGTATGAAAAGTGTTTTCGAATGATACTAAGACGACGATGAAGCAATTCAGGAATTAATATGGAATATGAGTAGAAAAAGGTCAAGTTGGAAAATTTTGATATGATCGAAAATTTTCAATATAAAATCAAAAGGCATAAGAAGTTCAAATGAAACAGGGCTTCCAAAGAAAATGATTATAAAAATCGAATGAAAATGTTTTAGATCTGAGATCAACTCAATTTGACTAAAATAATCGTGCTTGAAAGAATATGGCAGAATTTTGAGCTAAGACATGAAACATTTGAAGGATAAAAGAACAAGAAGAAAGGAGATGTCAATAATCAAATTTAGTTGAGATCAATGGTGAATGCATTGTCAAGGTATAAAAGGTGAGGTAACAAATACACTCAAAGACTTGCATAGAAAACAACTACGTCCAAAAACAATTAACAATAAACATTTTCACCTCAAGAGAATAAGTTATATAACACATTTAAAATAGGGAATATTACAATTATCATCCTGTACTTTACACGTTTTTTCACTTTGCAACCTCGCCGGAAAATCGTTGTCGATTGCAACCTGTGGTTTACACACGATTTGCAATTTCCAACCCGCCTGAAGCCGGAAAGGAATATTCCCCAGAATATTCCGATTGTAAGAGTTATTACTTAAATGCCTTAAGCTTTTTCTGAATTAAAATTTTTAATTATAAATCATATATGTATATATATAATCAAAACCCTAACCCCAATTCGCGATCCCTAATTTATCTCCCAAATCGCGAACGCGTTGGGGATTGCGAACCCGTCCAAGATCCTGGCCGCGAGGAGCACGTAGACATTGGGGGCCTGACGCTACCGTCGTTTGAGTGGCGCAAAATAAATTTATAAGAACCTAAAACTTCACACCAACAACAAGTATTAGTGGTAAGTATTAGGTGTCGATCCCACGAGAAGTTTATTGTTATTTTCTCACGGCTTTGCCCAATGTAGGTTGTCACGTTTTTAGAAAGTGTTTTGAGTGATCAACTGAACAACTAAAATAACTAAGAACAAATAATAAACAAACTAAATTAAATAACATGAAATAAAATACTCAGCTACTCAACTTGACCAATAACGGAAATTAAACTACTCAACTACAGAACTCGACCAAACTGTAAAACAGAGCATCTGGGCACAATCGTCACCTTGTCTACCTGATCAAGTTTCTACTGTTCATCGGCACATAAGATTTTGCTAACAGCTTTATCTTTCGGTTATAGGTTGTCCAATTAAAGTATAAACGCCCCTATGATGTCACGCACGCAAATACCCCAACCCTTATTCACTCTTTCGGTTTAAAGTCTTACTAGATCTTTCTATGCAAAACTTCTAGTATTGATCAATTCGACACTATGTTAGCCGACATGAGCCTAAGTTGACCAAACTGCCTTAATCTCTAAGCGAACCTGAAATAGCCAATAGCATGCCCGGACAGACCCGAGTCATACTGTAACAACCCAAAATTTACTATACATTAAATCACAATTTTACACACACTCAATTTACAACTTACTAAAATAATATCGTATATAATATTAATTAAATTTAATAAAGAATTTTAGTTTTAATATTTAATTTAGTGTTAATTATAGTTTGTGTCTAGTCCACTTATTAAATAATATTTAAAACCCAATTACCGAATACAACATCAAATTAACACAAATTTATGAAGAAGCCCAATGTATAAAATAAATCTTGAAACACAAGATATATTATTCATAAACTAAAACTCTAATTTGTAACTTTATATATATCAAATCTTCTTCCCTAATCTTCCATCACGGCGGTCAGAATTCCAAAAGATAAAGAAAGAACCCACACAAATAGTTGTTTCTCTCGACTCTGTTTATTGTTATTCTCCACCCAAATAATTTATCATCTTCCTTCCTCTACCCTTCATGAGTACATACACAAATAATCTTTACCAAAAACACAAATCAAATCCAGCCTCTAGCCCCGAAATCACTATCTATTCAACCCGTATTCGAATCGAACCATCAGACCCTCAGGTGAATCACGTCAAAGCCATGCCGAAATTCGTAGTCGCTTGCTGAATCGAGCTGCTAGGGACGCTACCACACCAAGCCCTTCGTTGTGAATCATCGAGTTTCCCTCTCGTTGTTGTTTGGTCTACCAACGCTTGTCCTGCGACGCCGCCTAACTCGCGTCTTCGAGAACCTTATGAGCCCTCGCTCGCCACTCCAGTGATCCAGGACGACAATTAAGTACGGTACCCTCATGATGTCTCTCTCTCTTCCATATCTTTACACTGTAGAACTACAAAAGAAAAGAGAATATGAAATCTGAAATAATTTACAATTAAATAATTTATTAGTTAATGATGATGCGATAAAAGTCTTCTCCCAATTCCTAATTCCTCCTACGGTTGAATTGTATTTCATAGGAAATATTACAGTAAAGTCCTTGGAGTTTGATATAATTATCGGCCAGTCCACAATAAATCCTAAAAACTATTATTTGAGTCTAAAGGAAGTTCCAAAAATTATAATTTCCACTCATGAAGTTCCCAAAGTTGCTAATTGACTCCTTGAAGTGTTAGAGGTGATTTCGACTTAAATATTCATGCCACGTCAAATCGAGGTAGGTACAATGTTGAAGGGTTGCTTTGTTTATTTATGTGTTTCACTATGTGTATTTCCTATGTGCGCATTATGTGATTTAATATGCATGCAATTATACATTCGTTGTAGTCGGAGACCGATAAAAAGGTCGACGCGCGTACAATGCAGTTCATTTCATCGTTGTAACCTAAGACCGAGGAAAATGGTCGAAGGGGATCAGCGCAGTGCATTCATTTCATCGTTGTAACCTAAGACCGAGGAAAAGAGTCGAAGGGGAGACGCAGTAGTTGGGCAATCGTTTTATAAAATTAAAAATACGTTTTCGTTGTAACCGGAGACCGGGGAAAAGGGTCAAAGGGGACCAGCGCAGTGATTGGCCCAACTTGCAGTGCATTCATGTTCATTCAGTAAACGCATTGCTATTCATTCATGTCATGTTCATGTAGATTATGCATATATTTGATTCATGTATTTAAATGAGTTAATGACCCTATTTAGCGCGTTGAGCTCACCCTTTCGACAACAACTATTTTTAGGTACACACGAGAATGCCGAGCGAGTAGAGTGTTCAAGGATGGAGGAATAAATTAAACTAAATAAATGTTTATTTGTGAATAATTTATCATGAGTTATTTTCATATTGATTATAATATTGTTTAAAGTTTTTGAAGTTCATTTGCTGGTATGAAGTTTATGCTGTACAATTATTTCAATTACATCTACATGTGTAGGAAGTTTGTTAGTAAACTTTTAAGGTGATTATTCTCTTTAATAGTTAATGTGAGGAAGTTGCACCACATATAATAAAGCATGCATATATGTTTATTGCATGTTGTTTATTTTATATATATACACATATATACTAAATAAGTATGCTTTACGTGTCTCCATGTTCATATATATATGCATGTACTAAAATATAAGGTGGCATAGATAAGTATAAGTATATTTATAAGTACGTGCCTATATATGCATATATACATATACTAAAAATATGAGTGATATATATATCTACACATATAGACATGCATGCAGTAATAATATATTTAAGTACTAGTTAGTCATTTTGTTAATTAAATTGTAAAAATGTTTTACTTTTCCAAATAAAATTTTGTGACGCACGCACTTTATTTAATGATATTTTCAAAATTTATACCTTCCGCTGTTTTAAAAAATTGGGTTGTTACACATACGACCACATCTCCAACAACATGTAATACTATGCAGACGCCAAGTCTCCCTGCGCGTTGATCCGCGTATGTGTGTGTTAGGTGAAAAGGGATTCCTACTGGCTACTGTAAGTTGCCCAAGTCCCTAACATGCCTGTAGATACTACCCTGTTGAATCGAGAACAAAACTAAGTTAGTTGCTATAATCAAAAGCCTCTCAGTATTTTAGAAATCAGGTCGACCAAGTTCAGACGTTGTCCAGGCGCAGATTACTAGCTACGCATGAACAAATAAAAAATAAATAAATTAAAAATGAAATCAAACATGCTTGGATTAAACTAAGAAATCAAAGTAACAATTGTCTTGAATTAACAGAAATTAAAAGACGAAAATAAAAGCATGAAATAAATCGAAATTGCCCAGCTATGCCCGAAGGCAATAGCCGGCGAGAACTCGTCTTCTTCTTCCTCCGATCTTCTTTTGGTGGGCTGAATATTTTCGTATGTGAGTTCGTACTCTTCTCCAGTCTTTTCCAATGTTTTCCTCTCTTAGCCACGTGATTTCTAGGGCTTCATGTGTATTTATAGATGCTGGAAGTCTTGGGCTCCAAGTAAAATCGCTGCCTTGATCAGTTTAATTGAGATAAGGAAATAAAAGATTCTTTACTTATCATTTCCTTAAAAATAGGGATCCTGCCGCGTCCTTGACCAACTCCGTTTATATATAGGACTCTGATTGATGTAGAGACGTGTTGGACAATGACTCTAACGTTGGACGAGAGTCCATCTTTGTTACTTCTATGAATCTGGTCGCCTTTTAAGACTCCATAACTCCCAGGACTCTCCGTACACTGCTTGCTCAACGTCCGTCTCTGGCCAACTGCGATCTTCGTCCAACCTCTTTACTTCGTACGGTACTTGGTCAAGCTTCGGTCTTGGTCACTTTCTGACTTTGGCCAATATGTCATGGGTGTTCGGGTCAGGCTAACTTGCTCAACCAGCATACTTGCTCAATGCGACGATTTCTTTCCAAATGTTCGTCTTTTCACGTTCCACCTGCATAACTTGACCAAGGACTCCAAATGTGCCCTCCCAGACTCAAGCAAGGTGAAAACAACTAAAAAGACTCGATTAACTTGACTCAAAAGAAATAAAAATGAGCCAAAATAATATGGCTCATCACACGCACACACTTTAATTACGCTTGTCCTCAAGCGTGTGGTATGACTCGCGCTGCTCAAGTAGAATACAAGGGAGGGAGGGAAAGAAATAAATAGAAGACACTAGCATGCTTTTCAGAATACAACATTGATCAAGTAAACATACTGTCAAAATCATAGTCCAAGGGATGCATAAAAAATAGTCAAGACGCTGCAATAGGATTTTTGGTTCTCTCCCTAAGTGTTTCTCTCTTTCAGTGTATGGGTAGTGTATCACTCAATTCTGTTTTGGAATGCGCTTTGCCTTGGGCTTGACCAATTTCTGACCTATGACAATTCTTAGTTGAGCTAGGCATTTCATCAGGACTTGCTTGGGTATTTGTGTATGTTGTATTGGGCATATCTCCATGTTGACCGTAGGCAGGGTTGCTTATTCAACAACTTTTTTCGTACCTCTAATTCATTTCCCTTCTTACGGGCCTAATCATAACCCATTAATTCAGGAGTTTTTTTTTTTTTTTATTAACTTGGTCAACCAGTTCGCAGGATTTGCTTACTGCCATTGACAAGTTTTTTTTTTTTTTTTTGCTGAAGACATACTTTCTAACTTGCCCCTTTTATGTGCTCGGGCACGTTTTCATGTTGGTCAGAGTTTCCCCCAGGTGATCAAAGAATAGACTAGGCTCAAGGGGCTATCAAGGGTCTTCTTTATTTATTGACAAAAATGAACAAAAATTGCCTAAGTCATCTAATACCTCAACTCAACAATCAAATCACACAAGCAGAAATAAGGCAAACCTCAGCATTACGACATTCCAAACAAACTCTCAAGAAAGAAATATATTCATAACGTTGGCTCAAATCTCACGACTACCTAATTGCAGTTCCATCGTCCCAAATTTGATGCATAGACTTATAATTTTGAAAACTGTTCAAATTGACCAAGTATATTCATCAAGCATGCGACACGACCAAGGACAGGGGTTGCTCCTACCCGTTCCCCCACTCACACACTTTGCCTCCGACAAAGTGGGTGAAATAGTAATAAGATTGGGCAGGGACTTCCCTTGACACAGACTCTGACTCCAAACGACGTTGGCGTACCTCTCCACTCACACACTTTGCCTTGGGCAAAGTGTGTCAATGAAAAGATCAACCCTTGACTCGAAAGAAAAGAGAAGGGAAAGAAATAAAAGAAAAACAAGTGGGAGGGCAAGTGAGGAGGAGGTAAAGTCAAGGTAAAACCTGAATTGAGCATAGGTGAAGTTGACCATTAATGATTTCAGCAGCTTCGTGAGGTCATCTTTGCATGTTGCCCTGATGCATTAAGACTACGCCCTCAGTCAGTAACTTGGGCACGCCTACCCAGACCTTGGCTACTCTCCAGTGGTCATCCTTGCGACTTCAGGGAACTCGTCCATCTTCTAGCGTAAACTGCTGAAAGTTGATCAAGTAGCCTTGCGGTATGCTCAAGTAACTACCCTTATGCCTCCTTGACCTGCACATCAAAAAACAAACAAACCCTTTCTCATTTCGGATTCAGACAAGTCAAAGTTCTCTATTCGATTTTATTCAAAATAAAAGAAAAGAAAACTAAAATAATTTACAAGAAATACCACATTGCCTCCTGGTCAGCGCCTTAGTTATCGTCATGGGCATGACGTGATGTATGCTCACCATTCTTCACGATGAAAGTGCTTGAGCTTCTCCTCGTTATGGCCATAGGAGGCCTTCAGGCACTTGAGTAAATCAGTGAAGTTGCTCATCATCCATCCATGTAAAGTGCCTGCTGGTTTGCCCAAACCAAATGGTAACTGCATGTTGGTCAGGGGCGAATTTCTCTTCTCTTCTGAATATTGGGTGAACAACCCTTGTGTCTTCCTTTCTGGACCTTCACTTAAAACATCACTATTGATCTCCCCGATAGTATTAACTTGTCCAAAGTAGAGATATTCCGTGTGCTTGGGCAATATCTTCGATTTTTGCTCGGGTGTCCGCTCAAAGGATGGCTCCAATCTCTCCTCTCGGACATCATTCTCAATTTGCCTCGTCTGCAGTAAAATATCAGATGGTTGTAACATACCAATATGAAATACCTCGTTTTTCTTCACTTGGACAATATCAAGTTTCTGTTCTTGGGCAAGTTGCTCTTCTTGGGCAGGTTTCTCTTCTGCTGCAGGTTGCTCCTCTTGGGCAAGTTGCTCTTCTGCTGTAGGTTGCTCCTCTTGGTGGTTGTAATGCTGATAACCAAAATTAGGTGTGTTGGTCAGGGCATACTGGTCGTAGCAATTGTGTTCATCTTGACCATAACTGTGTATTGGCCAACCTGCGTGTTTTCCCTTATAGTGTAGTGGGCGTTGGTCATGATCAACTTCATTTGTTTCGACTGCTTTGAGTGGTCTTGTAGCCGTAATCTCCACCAGTTTCTCAATAGTGCCGCAAAGTTTATCAATTTTATCTTCGGCATACATGGGCATAGCAGTTGTCTGCTTGGGCAAGTAGTCTTCATCTTCACGGGATCCTTCGGCCAAGTCTTTCAATATCTTGAACGCCTCACTTGCAGTTTTGTCGAGAATAGAACCTCCACATGCAGCAAAGATCATCATTTTTTCTTGTCCCCTCAGTCCGGATCTGAAGTATTGGATCAATTCATGATCCGGAAATAGACGATATGAGAATAGTGCTTGAATCTCATTGAATCGTACCCAATAATCGTAGAAAGATTCTCTTGTGCCCATTTTGATGTTGTATATCATCTTCTTGATCTGCATGATCCGAGATATGAGGAAGTGCTTCTTCAAGAATTGATGTTGGAGCTGCTGCCATGTTGTAATTTCGCCCTTGGGCAAGGTGTATAGCCAATCTCTTGCCCCATCAGCAAGGGAGAAGGGAAAAGCTAATAGTCGGATGTACTCTTCCAAGTTGCCCATAGCAGGTATAGTCCCACATGCTAGCTCAAAATTTCGCACATGTAATTGAGGGTCCTCCCAGGGCATATCGCTGAACTTGGGCAACAGCTGCAGAAAACTGGGTTTCATTGACCAATCTGTAGTGATGTTGGGCAAGGTTATTCCCACAAGTTTAAAGTTCAAAAAGTTAGGGAAACTTAATTCCCTCAATGTATGCTCCACTCGTCGGTTGTTCATGTCGACTATCTTATCTGTCCTCTGCTCAAGTCTAGATCTTGAGCACAGGTGGTTCTCTGGGCTGCACGTGCTGCTTGACCTGCTTTCCTCGTCTTGCTCCTTGCTGTCCTGTTTGGTCAACCTGGAACAAAAACAAAAATAATCGCAAGTCAAATAGCACAAAGAAAATAACTGGAATATAAACTCCCCGGCAACGGCGCCAATTTTGACGCTACCAACGTTTTAGTAGCGCAAAATAAATTTATAAGAACCTAAAGCTTCACACCAACAACAAGTATTAGTGGTAAGTATTAGGTGTCGATCCCACGACGAGTTTATTGTTATTTTCTCACGGCTTTGCCCAATGTAGGTTGTCACGTTTTTAGAAAGTGTTTTGAGTGATCAACTGAACAATTAAAATAACTAAGAACAAATAATAAACAAACTAAATTAAACAATAAGAAATAAAATACTCAGCTACTCAACTTGACCAATAACGGAAATTAAACTACTCAACTACAGAACTCGACCAAACTGTAAAACAGAGCATCTGGGCACAATCGTCACCTTGTCTACCTGATCAAGTTTCTACTGTTCATCGGCACATAAGATTTTTCTAACAGCTTTATCTTTCGGTTATAGGTTGTCCAATTAAAGTATAAACGCCCCTATGATGTCACGCACGCAAATACTCCAACCCTTATTCACTCTTTCGGTTTAAAGTCTTACTAGATCTCTCTATGCAAAACTTCTAGTATTGATCAATTCGACACTATGTTAGCCGACATGAGCCTAAGTTGACCAAACTGCCTTAATCTCTAAGCGAACCCGAAATGGCCAATAGCATGCCCGGACAGACGCGAGTCATACGACCACATCTCCAGCAACATGTAATACTATGCAGACGCCAAGTCTCCCTGCGCGTTGATCCGCGTATGTGTGTGTTAGGTGAAAAGGGATTCCTACTGGCTACTGTAAGTTGCTCAAGTCCCTAACATGCCTGTAGATACTACCCTGTTGAATCGGGAACAAAACTAAGTTAGTTGCTATAATCAAAATCCTCTCAGTATTTTAGAAATCAGGTCGACCAAGTTCAGACGTTGCCCAGGCGCAGATTACTAGCTACGCATGAAGAAATAGAAAATAAATAAATTAAAAATGAAATCAAACATGCTTGGATTAAACTAAGAAATCAAAGTAACAATTGTCTTGAATTAACAGAAATTAAAAGACGAAAATAAAAGCATGAAACAAATCGAAATTGGCCAGCTATGCTCGAAGGCAATAGCCGGCGAGAACTTGTCTTCTTCTTCCTCCGATCTTCTTTTGGCGGGCTGAATATTTTCGTATGTGAGTTCGTACTCTTCTCCAGTCTTTTCCAATGTTTTCCTCTCGTAGCCACGTGATTTCTAGGGCTACATATGTATTTATAGATGCTGGAAGTCTTGGGCTCCAAGTAAAATCGCTGCCTTGATCAGTTTAATTGAGATAAGGAAATAAAAGATTCTTTCCTTATCCTTTCCTTAAAAATAGAGATCCTGCCACGTCCTTGACCAACTCCGTTTATATATAGGACTCTGATTGATGTAGAGACGTGTTGGACAATGACTCTAACGTTGGACGAGAGTCCATCTTTGATACTTCTATGAATCTGGTCGCCTTTTAAGACTCCATAACTCCCAGGACTCTCCGTACACTACTTGCTCAACGTCCGTCTCTGGTCAACTGCGATCTTTGTCCAACCTCTTTACTTCGTACGGTACTTGGTCAAGCTTCGGTCTTGGTCACTTTCTGACTTTGGCCAATATGTCATGGATGTTCGGGTCAGGCTAACTTGCTCAACCAAAATACTTGTTCAATGCGACGATTTCTTTCCAAATGTTCGTCTTTTCACGTTCCACCTGCATAACTTGACCAAAGACTCCAAATGTGCCCTCCCAGACACAAGCAAGGTGAAAACAACTAAAAAGACTCGATTAACTTGACTCAAAAGAAATAAATTGAGCCAAAAAATATGGCTCATCAGGGCCACAACATGATTAGGCCCCCGACAAAGTAGAACACGGAGGACATGATGAGCATCGGGTTGGGCCCGATCATGTCGGAGATAGTCCCGGAGCAGGTGGTGATTGTTTTGGCTTCGATGAGGGACATGGCCACGATTAGCCCTTCGACGGAATCTCCCAGCTCCATCTCCCTCTTGATGTACACAAACGGATCTTGGATCGAAATTCAGGGGATTCCCTTAGAACAAGAACAATGTGGTGGGTCTATTTCATAAAAATTGAATCTTGGAAAAAAATCTGAATCAAGAATTGGGTTTTGAGATAATCGCAATTATTTATTTACGGTGGATAGTGAAAAAATTGAATACTTTTTTTACAGTGGGTGTTGGGTCTTGGGTGTTGGGTCTGGTAATGGAGGAATCAAGTAATTTTGGAAGGGTGGGATTCAAGAACCATGAAGTTGAGGAAATGACTTAAATGTCCTTGATTATTACATGTTTTTAAAGCTCAAATCGCGTAGGTAAGAAGTGAGAATCACGCACTCGGAATATTTTGGGGTATATTCCTTTTCTACTTAAGGCGGGTTGGAAATTGCAAATCGTGTAAATCACAGGTTGCAATAGGCAACGATTTTACGGCAAGGTTGCAAAGTGCAAAAACGTGTAAAGTACAAGTTGGTTGGTAATTGTAATATTCCATTTAAAATATTTAAAAATTTTCAAACAAGAAATTATGTCACACATCTTACACTGCAAACAAATTAAAGTAGCTCCAACATTAAAATGACAAAGTAAAATTTTGTTTTCCAATTTTTTTTTTTAATTCACATAAATATTGGTTATATTTATTGACGCAGGCGAAAGTCTAAACACACGATTAAAACTCGTTGATTATGAGAATACCCGAGAATTAAAACATCAAGATTCGTTGATTCTATCGAATACCGAAACTTAATAAAACAAAGAGAAAACTCTTTTATTCAATCTAAAAACAATTGTTGAATAAATGAAACAAACGAAATATAAATACTAATTCAAAACCCTAAACATTATGGGCTTTATTAAAAACATACTTAAATATATGGCTTCAATATCTGCATCATTTATTGATATTAAAGAATTATGAGCTTTATTAAAAACATACTTAAATATATGGCTTCAATATCTGCATCATTTATTGATATTAAAGAAGAGTGATTACAATTCATATACACTAAGTTTAATCTTAGAAGTAAATGTTTTCATCGACATGGTTGATAACAGATTATTTTCAGTCAATCTCATTTGACATAAAATATTTAACTTGAATAATTTTCGAAAAATCATTCACAAATGTAAACATGAATATAATATGGAGTTTCACTTGCAATAGTGACATATATGTTACTATAAAGAATGCTGAGCAAGATCAAACACACATGCCAAGTAAAAGAATTCAAGTAACATGTCAAGTAAAATCATTCAAGCAAACACTCACAAGTGAGATAAAAATAATAATTGTCAACTAGACATGTAAGTTTCACTGAGAATTTAATCACTTTTAAAACTAAATTTATATGAATAAATGTAGAATAAATTTTATTTCCAAACGACATTGAAGATCTTGAAGAAATAGTGAAAGAGTTAAAGTTTTGCTAGAAGAATGAGAGATTGATAAAAGGCAAAGATGAAACGAGACAAAAAGAGGAAGTGTTCGTTAAGATAACAATTTTTTTTATGGGCGGTAAGAAACACTCAATAAAGAATCACTGGAAGAAGGCTCAACTTAAATTCAAAATTATAGTCCAGGTAACAACAAACCGATATGCACTCACAGGCCAAAGACCCTATCCTGTTAGGCTCGAGTGAAATTCTTTACACTCAAGCTCTGATACTGACGCAGGAAAGCAATAAACAAACAATTAAGACTCGTTGATTTTGAGAATACCCGAGAATTAAAACATCAAAGTATCATTGATTCCGAAGAATACCGAAACTTGATAAAAACCTCAACAGAGGAACCTTTTTATTTAATATCAAAACAACTACCTAAATAAATGACAAAAGCAGAATATAAATAATACTAAAACCCTAACATAATAAATTAAAATAATAAATAAAATAATGCTAATAACTTGGGTAGAAAGAAATTTTTTTTTCCTTATCTGCATCATTCTCTCCCTCTAGGAGAAGGTTCGACCGCGAACCTGAAAATCGAGCACGGAATTGTCGGGGTCAAAAACAAGTCGAACACTCTTCTCATTGGGTTCCATCCCTAAGAACAACAGCAAGTGTGGATTTTCCATTTTCCACAGAACCTTCAGAAAAAGAAATCTTGTTGATGTTTCATCCTTTGCATAAACTTGAATAAAGTCATGTTTGATTAGTGTGGGTATGGCATAACCGATATTGTCCTCCTCGTGCTTAAGTGATTGGAATGCAATACCACCACAAGTTCCTTGGTCATTAAAAGTAGGCCCTCCAAAATTGTCAAAGTAAATTGCAGCATCCATACCACTTGTTACAGAGATGATTTCACCCCCAATTGAATAGCCGACTACAGGAACGGCATCATGAAGCCTTGGTCGATCTCCAACTTCTACAAGGGAACATGAGGTAAGGGCAGTAGCATGCGAGGCAACGTCATCAGGATGCGGCGTCGGGGAAGCGGCTTGAGGCAACGGCTCGTCATCCCAGATCGGTTCGTCGTCCCAGATCGGCTCAACATCCCAGATCGAGACCGGTTCATCTTTTGAATTCGTATCCCAAGCAACACAACCAACATCATCCGGTGCATCATCACAAAGGAGAAATGGATCGTCAATATCCAAATCGAAGAAAATCGACTTCCCGAAATTCACATCCATTGATGTGGAACACACGCGAGTAAAGTTCTCTTCGCTGAGAGATCGTGGTTCACGTGCCAACGGCGCCACAGGGATGGACCGGAGCGTCACGGGGATGGATTGGTGCGCCACGGGGATAACTTTCGTTAGACCAGTGGTGATAGCTAAGCAGAGCTCCTCAAGTTCGACGGCAAGGGCTGCGATTTGGCGGCTTAAGACGGCGACGTCGGCATCACGACGAGCTGCGGCCTCAACGGCGGTTTCGCGAGCATACTGACGACGTGGAGGCATCGTTTCGGCTCTGATACCAACTACCGCAGGGAAGCAATAAACAAACGATTAAGACTCGTTGATTCTGAGAATACCTGAGAATTAAAACATCAAAGTATCGTTGGTTCCGAAGAATACCGAAATCTGATAAAAACCTCAACAGAGGAACCTTTTTATTTCATATCAAAACAACTAAATAAATGACAAAAGCAGAATATAAATAATACTAAAACTCTAACATAATAAATTAAAATAATAAATAAAATAATATTAATAGCTTGGGTAGAAAGAAACAATCTTTTCCTTATCTGCATCAGATACCACTTCTGTAACGCCCCAAAAACGAGAGATAAAATATAATAGTATTTTGAAAATTAACGATAGTTTTTAAAAGAGTTTGGAATTTTAAGTAGCGGAAGTTTTACAAGAAAAAATCTAGAAATTAGGAAACAAGGTTAATGGAATTAATCAGCAAGTACATTAAACAATTGCTTGAGAAATACTTTTGATCAGGATGAACTCTTCACGAGGAATACGCTCTTACTTCTTGCCATTTGGAAAGTTTAGTTAAAAGAAGGGGTCAGCTAAAAGAGTTCAGTGAGAGGGTAAAAAAAAGTAATTTTGAAAATCAAGAAAATATTTTATTGAGTATGAATCATGCAATTAATCAAAACTAATAAGCATGAAACAAGATTTTATAACTAAAATACTTTATCAAGATTTTTATAAAGATTTTTAAAGAAACATGTATATATGATATCAATCACATTTCATTCTTTTAAGATAAGTGAAAACAAGAGTTATCACGTTTACTAGCCCAAACAATCAAACAACAATAAGGAACTTCTCCAAGCCTTAAGTAAAATTATAAACACAATATAATGAAATTTATGACAATCTCAAGTTAAATCATCACAATCAAGCATTTAAAACATATATGCGAATAATTATGTACCATTCTCAAGTCACAAGTCACGCAAGCAATCAAACGCAAGCAATCAAACAGTTGAAGTCTTAGTACGGAACTCTAGAGGTAGCTAGCACTTAGCTTCCGAACCAACTCTATCCACAATATTAAACGTAAGGTTAGAGTTGATCAAACATCAAAACCCTTTATATGTTCTCCCACTCACCATAAAAGGTGACGCGCCAAGTTAGGCTGAAGCCACAAGTCACCTTATCCCTCCTAGTAGGCTCGACATCCCTTTAGCTATGGGTTAAAACCCAGGGATAGGATATTTTACAACCGCATTGAATGCGCCGTTGTTTCCAAACATATCCATAGAACACAGGTAGTTCCGAATAACTTGTCTTGTAATATTTCTACAAGAGTTCCATTTCTTATTTATGACACACCATTCTTACACAACAGTGTATGGTGTAGTCATTTGGGATTAAATCCCAATCTCTGATCAGTATGCCATGCATTCCTCAGACATGCACTTGCCTCCGCGATTAAATCGCAGGCTTTCTATGGATATACCCTGATGGTTCTCCACAATAGCTTTGTGTCCATTGACTCGTCAAAACACTTGCTTTTATGGCACATCAGGTATTCTAATCCATTTCACGAGTAATCATCAAATGAAGTACTCGTACCTTCTTGTCTGAGTAGCCATTGTCTGCATACATCAGAGTCTATCAATTCTAATACTTGTCCGGATCTTATATCTTATATCCATAAAGGATTGCTCAATCATGTTATCTTCCAAATTAGATTCTTAGGTCGGAAGGTCCACTCCTTCAACTTAATTGATCAAATATCAATTTTCGACCTTTGAACTTCTTATTTGAATAAACATGACTTAGCATAAGAATCCACAAGTATAATTGATAAAGAAATCTCTTATTAGTAAAACGAGTTTCATACTACGGTTCGTTGCATCGTGGTGGACTCAGGATTCATCATTTATATATTTCTAGCTAATGTACCAGAATAGATAATATCATTATTTCTTCTTATAACCATCAAATGATTAAAAGAAATAAAATATCCATTTATTAGAAATCCAGAACAAAGTTCTTTCTAAAATGAAAGGTACATAAAAGCAATAACTCAAAATGAAATCCTATAAAATGTCCTCCACTGCAACTGCTGCCTCCTCCACAGCATTGCCCATGTAGACTAGGATTTCTTCTTTCCAAGTCGTCGGGTTTCCTGGAATCCTTGCATTTAAAATGCACATACCGTCAGTGGTTCCATATCTACACACTAGGTTCCGGTAGATAATACCACTGACTATGTGACGACGCGAAAACTTTGTCGTGGAAGCTAACGCGCGCAAAATAAATTTATAAAGATTCCTAAACTCAACACAAGATAGCAAGTGGTAAGTATATGGTCGATCCCACGAGGAAGCAATTGCAATTTAGCTAATCTCGGCTTTGCCCAAATAGTGTCACAATAAAAAGGTTTTAAGTATGGTTGCTGAGTCACAGCGTTTAATCAAACTACCAACTAACAGAAACAATTAAATTAATTAACCCAAACTAACATACAGAAATAATAAACTAAACACTTTGACCAAACTGTAAACAGAAAAGTAATTAATCAAACTGAAATCAAATAAGAGAAAATAGGCTTCTGGGCTTTGGCTTCTCTCTGGGTTCTCTGGGCAAACTACCGATCCCTGGCACTAATGGTTTTAACTGATGGTTTGTCAATCGGTTATAGGATGTCTAACAAAGTGAAAGCAGTCCTATTAAGTCACGCCTACAGTCACCCCACCCCAATCCGTCCTTACTGGGTAAAGAAAGGCAAGGTATACTTATGCCTAATCCCCTGAGCCTAGGCAATTCGATACCTATGTGGTCGCATGGATCTAGTTTGCCCAAACTCGCATTACTCTCTCGACGAACCCAATTCGGCCAATAGCATGTCCGGAAATCCGAATCATACGACCGCTACTCCAACACGTTCTAGCGCTATGCCCGTAGTACAACAAGATACTATTACTCGGTTTGTTCAATCGCCAGTATCTAAAAGTGTAAGGGTTTCCTAATGACCAAATTAGTCCGCCCAAACCTGCAAGAATAAAGTTATTCCTCAACTGTGTAATCGGGAACAAACCTCAGGCAGTTAACTAAGCCCTATCAACCTCACGGTTCTATCTTAGCCCAGAGTTCCCCTTTGTTTGCACAAAAAGTTATTTATATATTTACCGAAAAACCTACAAAAGTAGATTCCCCGGGTCGATCTCTCGAGGAGTAATACTATCGGCACGTGTATTTCATTGCATAATTGTGTTTAGTTCGAGTTTTAAAAAGAGATAAAAAGAAAAACAAATAATTAACAACTAAAAGAAGGTTTGCAAGAGAGTTTGATCAATTAGCTAAAACAAGTATTAAAAGCAAGTAAGTAAACGAGAGTTGTAACAATGAAGTTGAGGAGTTAGGGTGTTTCGACTACTCTACCTCAAGAACTAGAGTCGAAGCTTTACAAAACACTCGGATTTACTACTAATCGGACTAAGGATCAAGGTGTTGTCTATTACGACCTCCACCAATGATCGTCTACACTCGATCACGACACACACGAGAGCTTCACCCCTCGAGGTCCTCTACTCGGCGTGTCGGTATCTCAAGCTTCGACATTACACGATCAACCATATGGTCCACTAGTGATATACACGGGGGTTGTTCAACACGAGACCATACAAATCGAACCGTTCAACCATGTGGTCCACTAGTGATATACACCGGGGTTGTTCAACACGAGACCACACAAATCGAACCGTGTAATTATCCAATTAAAAGAAATCAAGCTACTATAATTAATGACTCAAATTCATTGAGGCATTTCATCAAACACCTTAACTAGAGATTTAGCTACTCATGATCATACACTCAAACAAGAAAATAATAAATAGATAACTCATGTTCGAAGGGAAGCTCACAAGGGGTGTCGATGGAACGAGGCGAGAACGAGCCGTGCTTCCGGAATCGAGCCAAACTTCTACGTGTCACCCGAAGAAATTGCTCCGATAGAAACGACGGGCTCGGCGAGGTGAACGATGTTTGTGAATGTAGTTTTGTGAGATAATCGATAAATAAAGAGAAATCTAAATATTAAATCTTGGAATTTAAGAACATGAAAAATATAAGAGAGAAAATGGGGGAAAATAGTGGGTGTTGGTGAAGATGAATGGATAAATGAAAAAGTAGAGTTACACAATATTTATATTTTTCCCACATGCCTCTACAAAAAGACCAAAAAGCCCCAAAAGTCAAGTCAAACACTTATTCTCTAATAATTTCGCCAATAATGCTTGCTGCTACGTTCTGGGAATTACTGGAACTTGGTCGTTCATCCAATTGTCGATCCAACCGTTGAAGTTGTAGTTGAAGAAGTTGGTAACATGCTCTTAAAATTTCAGGCCGATTCAACGGTTAACGAAGCGGGAAATTCAATTATCCCAAACCCGCGCAGTGCTGGAATCCGAACTTCATGTCGGCCGACGTAAAATGATGTCGGCCGACACCAATCCCACGGACGCGGCTTTTCCTGCGGACGCGGGCCGATTCTCCTGGGACTCAGCACAATTGTACATCTATGTCGGCCGACGGGTATACATGTCGGCCGACACCACCTTTATTTTCTTCAACCGAAATCAGCATCTATGTCCTTCGGTCTGTGCGATATATCTTCGTCTTCGATTGTTGTTTCATCAAACCCACCGTTGATATTGTAGCTCTAGAAGTCTTCTACATTCCTGGAAATTTTGGTGATGATCTAACGGTGGAATTGGTCGGGATGAGAGTTCTCCCAACGCTGCGCAAGGCTGGGCGTCAATATGGCATCATTCGTGCATTTCTTCTCGTTTTCGCTCGATTCTCGTTCAAGTCCTACCAAACCAAAACCATAACGATATAAACACATAATCACATGAATAGAATGAATATGAGCACAAAAACATCACAATAAAGTCACACAAAACAATAGAAAAGTCGCACAAAAACGTGCGAAACAACTCCCCCACACTTAAACTTTGCTCGTCCTCGAGCAAACAAAAGAACACACAAACAACGAAAACAAGGCAAAATCTCCTCAAAAGAAATAGAATTTCATTCCGGTCATCAATCAATCAAGAAATATGAGCCACCGAGAAAAGTTCAAACATCACAAAGATCATATCGAGCGAGTTCAAAAAGCAATCGTTCAATCTCAACAAACCGAAGTTTCCTCACAAATGGTACACTCGTTCTTTTACCTCTCGAAATAAGGTGCACTCCAAATAGTCATATGCAAGCGAAAGGAATCAAATCAAGGTAAACTTGCATATATAAGAAAGAATAGGACACAAGGAACATAATGAGGAAAAGACCACATGTAATGACTTAAAAATATGTGACGATAACAACCATAAGCATGCACACACGGAAGACTCCACTCAACAAAGACATCAATCTCGAGAATCGGGGAACTCCTAATCGTTTAAGGGTTGTAATGGGGCTAGGTTAAGGGAGATTCGGGTAATTTATGGATAATTGGACTCATTAGCCAATGTGGCTCCAACCTTATTTCTCCTTCTCTCTTCACCCTCATCTTCACCCTCAACTCTCAAATAACACTCAAGGATCAACTTTATATATAATGAAACACTTAACCTATTTTTCGGGTCATCAAGGAACATAAAAGCTCAAGTACTCACGCTTTATATTTATGAACTATGCTCTCTTTTCACAACAACTATCTCTCTCTTTTCTCATAGATAGAAATAATAAGCATAGAGCAATATTTGGGAGTACAAAGTGGCTATTCGCACACATAGAATGGAAATGGAAATATCAAAATGTGGTGGCTACTAGCAAACAACTCGAGGCACGAAGCACTCATCACACAACACGGAGTTCTTCTCAACATATATTTTTATACACACTCTCCAACATCGGGAATATAGGGTGATGAACAAAAGGGCTAAACGTAGTCTCAAAGGGGCTTCTAGGGTGTCCCTCGACGGGCTCGGGGGTTTCAAAAATCTCCTTGAACGGCTAAGATCCTAAGCGATTAGTTCCCGTCATTTTCAAGATCATGAAAGTTATGCTAATGAGTTTTGAAAACCGAAATGCACATGTTCTAGTTATCTCTTATCGTCTACACACCAAGTCATAGAACAAGGAAGCACGGGTCTCAAGAATCAACGAGAAATCGAAATCGAAAGAATTATCACTCATCAAACGAAGTTACAAGGCTCAAGTCACACAATGTCGGCTTTTTAAAAATTCGACTTTGTTAAAACGTCACAATTACACAATCACTCGAACAACATTCAACTTTGTAACACCCGACCATTTCTCAAAAAATTTAGTTATACCGGAAAAAACTTCATGTTTTCGATCATTTCAAACTCATCGAGGTTTCGGAAAATCCCCCCACAATAACAAACATCACACAAAAAGTAAACAATCCAAAGTAAAATATCCACCAAAATAAAATGAAAACATCCCTACAAACCACATAAACACAAAACAAAATACAAGATGGATTCCACAAAACTCCCCCACACTTAAAATAAAAGCATGTCCTCATGCGAAAAATAAAGGGAAAAGAGACGAAAGGATAACGAAACTTCCCTAGAATGGCGAGAACCGGACATGGCAAGTTGAAGACTAATCAACGGGGCGGCAATGGACATCCAACCTCGAACGAAAAACATGAATCCTATCATGGCTTGTGGTCGTGGAATGGTAGACATAGTCGAGAAGAGACAATCATCGCATCGAGGGCTTGGGCATCGGGCATAGGGATCCACATACTCTCTCCTACAAAAAGAAAACAAAAACATAAAAGAAACATTGGGTTGCCTCCCAAGAAGCGCTTATTTTACGTCATTAGCTTGACGTTCGTGGGCTCGCCCCCACGAGGCACTTGTTTCACGTCCCGAGCAAACACCATCCACGATCTACCACCTCGAAACTAAAAATATCGAACTCCACCTTCTCAAGAAAACCATCTCAGCCAAGGGCTCTCGGTTCTCAAGAGAGGGTCCATCAAGGGAACACAAGGTGAGGCATCGAATAATAAGCTTAGATAAGAGAGTCTCCCCCACACTTGCATCAAGATGTAGATAGTAGA
The DNA here is from genome assembly GCA_954870475.1 of Euphrasia confusa. Classification (NCBI taxonomy): domain Eukaryota; kingdom Viridiplantae; phylum Streptophyta; class Magnoliopsida; order Lamiales; family Orobanchaceae; genus Euphrasia; species Euphrasia confusa. The sequence continues at coordinate 20,035,276 of OX940969.1, forward strand.
CGTCGACTACCTCGGTCGCTAAAAAGATCGAACTATACTTTCTCAAGAACAACTTTTCATTCATGGGAGGTCGATCTTCTAGATGGGAAGAAGTAAATACTCGACCGGGATGAGAAAATGGATACAATAAGTCGTCCCTACTCCTTTCTTCCCCCGAGACCTCTAAAAATATCGAACTTAATTTTTGGAGAAAGATCACCTCCACCAAAGTCCATGGAACTTTCCGAGAATCGCAACCAAAATTATCTCCTTTATCTTCATTAATTCTCGACACATCCGTCATACCTCGGGAAAATCCAATATCCACACCCAAATCAACCAATCCCGATATTTTCTTACCGAAGCTCCAACCAAATCCCATCTTGTCCACACCGAACTCAAGTGACCTAGGGGCTTGGGAAACACAACTCACAATCGGCTTCTCACAAATTAAGTCAACCGAAGATAAGAGAGGAGGCTCGAACGAATGACCCAATGGAAGAGACATATTCTCAAACTCGTCTTCTTCGGGGCTTGTGTCATTAATGGGAGGACTCTCGACCTCAAGAGTAGCATATATCATAGACATCTCGTCTTTTCGGGCAACTAAAGCATTATCTTCCTTGATGCACGTGCCGGGCTCAAATTCCCACTCCTCTCCGGTGGAACGTTCCTCGACAAAGTGTGAAATCACCTCAACAAGCAAGTGATCAATCTCGACCTCGATAACATCCATCAATATGCCTATAGATGGAGGAGGTGGCATAGGAGACCGTTGTGGTGGGCGAAAGAAATGAGCGATAAATGCGTCGAAGAGATTTTTCCACGTGTGCACGAAGCTAGAAGGCAATGACATCACCCAATCACGGGCTCCATCTCTCATGCAATATTTGAAACACCATACTCTCAATTCATCCTTCTCAAAGCCGTCCAATGGAAGTGTCTCAACTTCAATGATAAAATCTTTAAGAAACAAAGTAGCGTCCTCATTAGGCAACCCGGAGAATGACGGTAGTCGAGCTAGATGATGCGGCAAGAGCTTGTCGTCTTGGACCCTCGGAAAACGGCTTTTGCAAGAAGGGTTGGAAATGTACCTCGACCGAATGGGATCCTCAATGTCACGTCGTGGAGGCAACACATGGTGAAGTTTTGGCTTTGAGAAATCCTCAATAGTTCGTCGCTTTGGCGCTTGCACCACGGTGTATTGACGACAATAATCATATCCATTCCCAACAAATCTCTCTTCACGGTAGTTTCCACGGTTAAGGTCCCAAGGCGGCTCCCTTTCTCTTCGGTCTCGACAAGGAGGCGGTGACATGGAATCCCTCTCGGTGGATAAGTAATCTCGGCCTCGGTCGCGGTATCTATGATGCTTTCGGTGGCGTGGAGGTGAGTAATCTCGATCATCAAAATAATGAAGGTCGATATGCCGAGGTCGGCGATATGGCTCATGATCTCGGTGGCTCGAACAATGGCTCGAAGAAATGTGCCTCTCGCGATAGGAATCGGAATAGTCGACTTCATAGGCTCGGTTACCATTGTATCTCGCCATGATATCAACGACTTCAACCTTTCATACACAACACTCAAAGCAAAATATCAAACCGAAATAAAACTAATCACAAGAACACAAATCAAAACACGTTGCCTAAATTACTCCCCGGTAACGGCGCCATTTTTTGTTTGCACAAAAAGTTATTTATATATTTACCGAAAAACCTACGAAAGTAGATTCCCCGGGTCGATCTCTCGAGGAGTAATACTATCGGCACGTGTATTTCATTGCATAATTGTGTTTAGTTCGAGTTTTAAAAAGAGATAAAAAGAAAAACAAATAATTAACAACTAAAAGAGGGTTTGCAAGAGAGTTTGATCAATTAGCTAAAACAAGTATTAAAAGCAAGTAAGTAAACGAGAGTTGTAACAATGAAGTTGAGGAGTTAGGGTGTTTCGACTACTCTACCTCAAGAAATAGAGTCGAAGCTTTACAAAACACTCGGATTTACTACTAATCGGACTAAGGATCAAGGTGTTGTCTATTACGACCTCCACCAATGATCGTCTACACTCGATCACGACACACACGAGAGCTTCACCCCTCGAGGTCCTCTACTCGGCGTGTCGGTATCTCAAGCTTCGACATTACACGATCATCCATATGGTCCACTAGTGATATACACGGGGGTTGTTCAACACGAGACCATACAAATCGAACCGTTCAACCATGTGGTCCACTAGTGATATACACCGGGGTTGTTCAACACGAGACCACACAAATCGAACCGTGTAATTATCCAATTAAAAGAAATCAAGCTACTATAATTAATGACTCAAATTCATTGAGGCATTTCATCAAACACCTTAACTAGAGATTTAGCTACTCATGATCATACACTCAAACAAGAAAATAATAAATAGATAACTCATGTTCGAAGGGAAGCTCACAAGGGGTGTCGATGGAACGAGGCGAGAACGAGCCGTGCTTCCGGAATCGAGCCAAACTTCTACGTGTCACCCGAAAAAATTGCTCCGATAGAAACGACGGGCTCGGCGAGGTGAACGATGTTTGTGAATGTAGTTTTGTGAGATAATCGATAAATAAAGAGAAATCTAAATATTAAATCTTGGAATTTAAGAACATGAAAAATATAAGAGAGAAAATGGGGGAAAATAGTGGGTGTTGGTGAAGATGAATGGATAAATGAAAAAGTAGAGTTACACAATATTTATATTTTTCCCACATGCCTCTACAAAAAGACCAAAAAGCCCCAAAAGTCAAGTCAAACACTTATTCTCTAATAATTTCGCCAATAATGCTTGCTGCTACGTTCTGGGAATTACTGGAACTTGGTCGTTCATCCAATTGTCGATCCAACCGTTGAAGTTGTAGTTGAAGAAGTTGGTAACATGCTCTTAAAATTTCAGGCCGATTCAACGGTTAACGAAGCGGGAAATTCAATTATCCCAAACCCGCGCAGTGCTGGAATCCGAACTTCATGTCGGCCGACGTAAAATGATGTCGGCCGACACCAATCCCACGGACGCGGCTTTTCCTGCGGACGCGGGCCGATTCTCCTGGGACTCAGCACAATTGTACATCTATGTCGGCCGACGGGTATACATGTCGGCCGACACCACCTTTATTTTCTTCAACCGAAATCAGCATCTATGTCCTTCGGTCTGTGCGATATATCTTCGTCTTCGATTGTTGTTTCATCAAACCCACCGTTGATATTGTAGCTCTAGAAGTCTTCTACATTCCTGGAAATTTTGGTGATGATCTAACGGTGGAATTGGTCGGGATGAGAGTTCTCCCAACGCTGCGCAAGGCTGGGCGTCAATATGGCATCATTCGTGCATTTCTTCTCGTTTTCGCTCGATTCTCGTTCAAGTCCTACCAAACCAAAACCATAACGATATAAACACATAATCACATGAATAGAATGAATATGAGCACAAAAACATCACAATAAAGTCACACAAAACAATAGAAAAGTCGCACAAAAACGTGCGAAACACCCTTCAATCCGCCCTTTGCCCAGACGCCAGAAAACTAGCTACGCATAATCAAACCAAAAATAAATAAAATAAAAACGAAACTAAACATGCTGGAATTAAATTGAAAATCAAACTAACAATTGTTTAGAACATTCAGAAATTAAAAGACGAAATAAAAAACATGAAATCGAAAGGAATTCGCCGCGCTTTGCCCGAAGGCAGAAAGCCGGCGAGAACTCGACTCCGTCTTCTTCAACCCATCAATGGCGTCTCTATATATTTTCTGGTATTTAATTTCGTCCTCTCTCTCTTGGTGTGCTGATTGTAGGGTTTCATGTGTTGTTTTATAGGTGTAAGAAGTCTTGGACACCAAGGAAAATCGCGGTCAAGATTTTGTCTTTGAGATAAGGAAAGAAAAGATTCTTTCCTTATTCTTTTCTTGGTAATAGAATCCTGATTCGTATTTGCCCATAGTCCGCCATAGTCCGTCTCTGGTCAACTCTTGTCTCTAGTGTGCCCGATACCCGATGTTTGCCCAAAGTGGTGCCTTTGCCCAAAGTCTTGACTTTGCCCAAACTGAAACTTCAATTTCGGCGTCTTGTCCTTCTGCATCGTGACTTTGCCCAAAGTGGTGACTTTGCCTCCTTAGGTCAAACTGCTCAAGTCACTTTGCCTCGGATCCGCGCGTTTACCCAAAGTGGACCATTCCATTGCCTTTTCCGCGCAATCTCCACCTGCCAACATGAATCCCTGCATACTTTGCCCAAACACTCCATTGTGCCCTCCCAGACACATAAACGACTCAAACTGACTCAACAACGACTCTAAAAAGGCTCCAAGATGAGCAAATAAAATGGCTCATCAAACCGCACACACTTGAAGTACGCTTGTCCTCAAGCGTAGGGTATGACTTACCAGACTCAAGACCAAAGTAAAAAGAAATCAAAGTTGGGGGGGAACAAAGTAAACAGAGACTCAAAGAACTTTAGCATGATTACAGAATATAAAATAGGCAAAGCAAGTACAGGCAAGTCAAAATTCAAGTTAGAAGCATAAAAATTCGGTCAAGAGTCTATACTAGGGCTTGGGGTCACACCCTCACAAGTGTATCTCTCTTATCAGTGGATGGGTATAATGTCACTCTTTTTCTGCTGTGTACGTACTTTGCCCAAATTTGACAATTTGCTGATCAAGTTATTCTGACTAAGTGGGGGTCTCATCATAGGGACTTTTATTGGTTTGTAATGTAGGCTCTTTGGGTGGATTTTGAGGAGTAGGCTCTGTTTGGGCAGAGGGCTATATATTTTGGGTTTAGCCTTTCTCTACCACTTTGCCCCTTTCTTACGGGCCTTAGCACACAACCAACTTATTACTTCTTTTTTTTCTTTTTTTTTCTCGTTTTTTTTTTTTTTTTTTTTTTTTTTGCTGAACATCAATCTCTCTACCCTCATATCTTTTCAGGTGCCTATGGGCATAGCACCAGACTGGTATACAAGAAAATCAACAGGCTCAAATGGGCTAGCAAGAGATTAATGTTATTTATGGTCAAACTGGAAAGAAATGCCCTAATCATCTAATAACCTCACTTAACAAAACTACTTATCACAGCAAATAGGCAAAGTCAGGCATCATAAATATCACAACAGACTCTCAAGAAAGAAACTTTAATTCATTGTATGGCTCAAATCTCACAGTTTGCCTAGTACAGTTCCATCGTCCCTATTTTCATGCCTTTAACTATGAAGTTTGAGTTGCTGTAAAAATAAAATGCTCTAAGTTTGCCCACAAGTATTCATATAATCATGCTGACAACGACCAGACACAGAGGTTTGCCCTTTCCCTTTCCCCCCTCACACACTTTGCCTTGGCAAAGTGGGTGAAAGTAACAAGATCAGTAGGGGCTTCCCTCGACCAAAAATCCAAACAACAACGAACATACTGAGTATGGTGAACCTCCTCACACACTTTGCCTGGGCAAAGTGTGTCAATGAAAAGATCACCCCATGACTCGAAGTGACTCAAATAAAAGAAAAGAAAAGAAAAGAAACTATAGGGAGGACAACTAAGTAGGAGGTAAATTCAGCGTAGAACCTGAATTAGGCATGGGCAAAGTGGGACATTAATGTGTTCAGCAGCTCCACGAGGCCTTTTTACATGTTGCCTTGTCGCCTTAGGACTTTGCCCGGAATCAGTAGCGTGAGCACGACTGCCCAGACCTTGACTTCGTTCCAGGTGTTATCCTTGCAACTTTAGGGAGCTCATCCATCTTCTTGCGTAGTATGCAGTTTGACCAAGTAGCCGGTATGCCCACACCGCTGCCCTTTCGCCTTCCTTGACCTGCACCTCAAAAACAAACAAACCCTTCCTTTCTCTTTGGTTGAGACAAGTCAAAGTGCTCTATCCGCGAAGAAGTTTTATTCCTAAATAAAATAAAAATAAAAATAAAAGAAAAACATACCAGGTTGCCTCCTGGTCAGCGCCCTAGTTATCGTCGTAGGCATGACGTGATGTATGCTCACCATTATTCATGGTGCGAGGTTTAAGCTTCTCCTCGTTATGCCCATATGAGGCCTTCAGGCACTTGAGTAAGTCTGTGCAGTTGCTCATCATCCATCCATGTAGAGTGCCTGGTAGTTTGCCCAAACCAATTGGTAGCACATTGGTCAGGGGTGACTTGCTCTCTTTCTTCGCACTAAGGTACTTCAAAGCATAGTGGTCAGTTGTGGTCTTACTGCCTAATAGAAATGACCTGAAATTTTGGAGGGCAAAGACCAATGCTAGAAGATCCTTCACAAAATTCTTAACTGCCCCAGTATGCCCAAGAAATCTTCTCAGTTGTTTCACAATGCTTGGGTATGGAAACTTTGATATCATTTCTTCCGTTTTCGGGTTAAGCTTCCTTTGGGGGTCTTGTATGGGCACAACCTCTTCGTCAAACAAGATGTGACGCCTGCATATAGTCGGGCTAATACTTCTTATGACCGCCACTGGCAATCCTATGCCTTTCTTGTTTTGCCCACGTATTTCCGCGAGCTTTTCTTCCTTTGGGCACGTCACAAATGCATCGACGCTTACGGGCAAAGTGTCAGTTTGCCCTAGAAACATGTCCTTCAAATGCTCGGGAGGCATATTGGGTTCCACCATTTTTGGTTTATCAGGAGGGGGTGTCATGAAAATCTCCTCTGGTGTTGACAGTTTGCCCAAACCGTCAGTGTAATTTTTCAGCGACCCAAACTCTTCGGTTGTCCATTGTACCTCCTCTTTTTGAGCTTTGATTTTATCATTCATCATTCCTTGCTGGACGACAATGTCAGTTTGGTCATACACCCCACTTTGGATAGGTATTTCCTTAACATCCTTCTTGATTTGGTCAATGTAGTGGACTTGTTCAATGTGTACGGAGTGCTTGGGCTTGTATAAGTCGAAGGTGACCGTCTCTTCCTCAAGTTTACATGTCAGCCTCCCAGTTTGCCAATCAACATCAGTCTTCGCCGATTTCAAGAACGGTTTGCCCAAAATCATCACTGGCTCTTTATTCAATTTGCCCATATCCACCACATAGAAATCGGCAGGGAAAATGAAGTCCTCCACCTTGACCAAAATGTCTTCCAGTAATCCCTCGGGGTAGACATTTGATTCGTCGGCTAGTTGAATCACAACCCTTGTGGATTTCATTTGTCGAATGCCCAAATCCTCATACATCGTCTTGGGCATGATATTGATCGATGTGCCCAGATCCAACATGGTTTTTTCAATTTTCTTCCTACCAATGATGCAAGGAACGTGAAACATCCCTGGGTCTCCATACTCGGTTAGTCCATTGTTCTTTATGATTGATGACACACTCTCTCTGGCTTCAAATATTGCATCCCTTCGGTATTGGACTTTCTTCGTAGATAACTCCTTCAAGAACTTGGCACACCTGGGCATAGTGTTCAAAATGGTAAGAAGAGGCATATTGATTTCTACCTTCTTATAAAGTTGGATCATCTCATCTGCATCCTTCCTTTCATTGCTTCTAATCAATCTTCCCGGGAAGGGTAATCTGATCTTCGGTGGTGGAGATTTGTCTCGGTTTGCCCTAAGTGCTGTCTCTTCTGCTCTTTGGTCATCTGTGGTGTGTCCCTGAGGCTCTTCTTTATGTTCTTCTCCAGATTCTCGATCCTTCTCTACTGGTCTAAGTACCTCAGGTAGACGTTTCTCGCTCTTAGCCTGAATCGCACACACTTGGGCCTTGTTCACTTCAGTTTGGGCAGGCAACTCCTCCACTTTCTTTTCTACTTTAGCCACTGTTTGGGCAAGGTACGCCAACTGTGAATTAATGCTTTGGAGTTGCCCACATGTATCTACCTTGAACTTCTCACTCTCTTGCTGGGACTTCAAATTCTCTTTGACCAAAGTCTGAACCATCTCGGACAGTGAATTAATGTTCTGAAATTGCCCACGTGCCTCAGCCTTGAACCTCTCATTCTCTTGTTGAGCCTTCAAATTCTCCCTAGCCATGGTGATGACCAGTTCCGCAAGTGAGGGTTCATAGCTTTGGTTTTGCTGAGGGTATTGCCCTTGAAATTGATGCTGATGGTAGTGCTGGGGGTATTGGTTCGCATACTGACCCTCCACTGGTTTATTCTCGTACCTAAAATCTTCATGGTACCTCCATTCGGTGTTGTATACGTCTGAGTGGGGGTCAAAGTGATGTGTTCCCCAGCTTTGCCCATATCCGTTCACATGACCCATTGCATTTATTTTCTTGACGAAGAGTCTGGGGCATTGATCCGTAGTGTGATCTTCCTCCTTACATATTTTGCATGCCTTGACCACTTTATTTGACCCCGCCATCATGTTTTCCATGAATTGCTCCATGGTACTACACAACCTGTCAATTTTGGAGTCTTCTGTTGTGGGCAAAGGCATATTCTGTTTGGGCAGATCACTTTCGTCTTCTCTCGAAGCCTCTGCAAACTCATTGAAAAATCTGAATGCGTCATTTGCGCTCTTATTTAACACTGATCCTCCACATGCAACGTTGAGGAGTTTCCTCTCCGTTGGGCAAAGTCCAGTCATGAAGTAATGGATAAGATCATGGTCTGGAATTTGATGTTGTGGGCATTTGACCAATATTTGTTTGAACCTAGCCCAGTAGTCATGGAAGTTTTCATTATTCCCCATCTTTATGTTGTAGATCTTCTTCCTCACCTCCTGAATCTTTGATAATGGGAAATACTTCTCAAAAAACTTATGCTGGAGCTGTGCCCAGGTGCTCACCTCTCCTTCGGGCAAAGTATAGAGCCACTCTCTTGCTCCATCGGCCAAAGAGAATGGGAAAGCCAAAAGTCTGATGTATTCGCCCAAAGGGGCTCCTCCTTGGATGGTTCCACAGGCTAGTTCAAAGTCTTGGATATGCCTTTGAGGATCCTCCCACGGCATGTCACTGAAATTGGGCAGAATTTGTAGGAAGTCGTGCTTCATCTCCCAGTTCTGGTTAATTGTAGGCAAAGTGATGCCTGAAGGTCTCAGATTCAGATTCGAAGGGAACATCATGTCCCTTAGTGTCTTGTTCGCCTCTCCCATCGTAGATTTTGAGGTTAGTACGGGGCAAACTCTTCTTGTCTCCTCTGCCCTGGCTCTTGTTTGGGCAGGCTAGTTACTTTGGGCTGCACGTGCTGTTTGCCCTGGTTTCTTCGTTCTGCTCTCCTTTGCCCTGTACGGTCAACCTGAGCAAGAACAAAAATAACAAGTCAAATAGCACAGAAAACTAATTGCTGGAATATTGCCTCCCCGGCAACGGCGCCAATTTTGACGACGCGAAAACTTTGTCGTGGAAGCTAACGCGCGCAAAATAAATTTATAAAGATTCCTAAACTCAACACAAGATAGCAAGTGGTAAGTATAGGGTCGATCCCACGAGGAAGCAATTGCAATTTAGTTAATCTCGGCTTTGCCCAAATAGTGTCACAATAAAAAGGTTTTAAGTATGGTTGCTGAGTCACAGCGTTTAATCAAACTACCAACTAACAGAAACAATTAAATTAATTAACCCAAACTAACATGCAGAAATAATAAACTAAACACTTTGACCAAACTGTAAACAGAAAAGTAATTAATCAAACTGAAATCAAATAAGAGAAAATAGGCTTCTGGGCTTTGGCTTCTCTCTGGGTTCTCTGGGCAAACTACCGATCCCTGGCACTAATGGTTTTAACTGATGGTTTGTCAATCGGTTATAGGATGTCTAACAAAGTGAAAGCAGTCCTATTAAGTCACGCCTACAGTCACCCCACCCCAATCCGTCCTTACTGGGTAAAGAAAGGCAAGGTATACTTATGCCTAATCCCCTGAGCCTAGACAATTCGATACCTATGTGGTCGCATGGATCTAGTTTGCCCAAACTCGCATTACTCTCTCGACGAACCCAATTCGGCCAATAGCATGTCCGGAAATCCGAATCATACGACCGCTACTCCAACACGTTCTAGCGCTATGCCCGTAGTACAACAAGATACTATTACTCGGTTTGTTCAATCGCCAGTATCTCAAAGTGTAAGGGTTTCCTAACGACCAAATTAGTCCGCCCAAACCTGCAAGAATAAAGTTATTCCTCAACTGTGTAATCGGGAACAAACCCCAGGCAGTTAACTAAGCCCTATCAACCTCACGGTTCTATCTTAGCCCAGAGTTCCCCTTCAATCCGCCCTTTGCCCAGACGCCAGAAAACTAACTACGCATAATCAAACCAAAAATAAATAAAATAAAAACAAAACTAAACATGCTGGAATTAAATTGAAAATCAAACTAACAATTGTTTAGAACATTCAGAAATTAAAAGACGAAATAAAAAACATGAAATCGAAAGGAATTCGCCGCGCTTTGCCCGAAGGCAGAAAGCCGGCGAGAACTCGACTCTGTCTTCTTCAACCCATCAATGGCGTCTCTATATATTTTCTGGTATTTAATTTCGTCCTCTCTCTCTTGGTGTGCTGATTGTAGGGTTTCATGTGTTGTTTTATAGGTGTAAGAAGTCTTGGACACCAAGGAAAATCGCGGTCAAGATTTTGTCTTTGAGATAAGGAAAGAAAAGATTCTTTCCTTATTCTTTTCTTGGTAATAGAATCCTGATTCGTATTTGCCCATAGTCCGCCATAGTCCGTCTCTGGTCAACTCTTGTCTCTAGTGTGCCCGATACCCGATGTTTGCCCAAAGTGGTGCCTTTGCCCAAAGTCTTGACTTTGCCCAAACTGAAACTTCAATTTCGGCGTCTTGTCCTTCTGCATCGTGACTTTGCCCAAAGTGGTGACTTTGCCTCCTTAGGTCAAACTGCTCAAGTCACTTTGCCTCGGATCCGCGCGTTTACCCAAAGTGGACCATTCCATTGCCTTTTCCGCGCAATCTCCACCTGCCAACATGAATCCCTGCATACTTTGCCCAAACACTCCATTGTGCCCTCCCAGACACATAAACGACTCAAACTGACTCAACAACGACTCTAAAAAGGCTCCAAGATGAGCAAATAAAATGGCTCATCACTATGTTTTACGACTAAAGAAAATTTTGTACTTTCTTTGAGAGGACAATTAGACTTCCAGTACCCAGACTGTTTGCATCGAGAACACTTGCCTCTTGGCTTTCTCGTCCCATCTCGTGGTCCAAGAAACCTAGGACCACTGGGTTTCTTTGCTTTCTTTTCCTTTCCCTGGTTTTTGCCCTTAGGTTCGAAACCTTTGGCACTGGCTACAAGAGCTCGCGATTTCTGTCTCAACTCGTCTAAAAGGTCCATCATCTCAAAAACGTGTTTAAGCGTTTTCTCGAAGCGACTGACCTTTATGAGTATCCTCATCGCTTCTTGTCTAGCCGCCTATGTCATGTCTAAACACCAACTTGAGTTTGAACATGATATCAAAATCAGTCCATTACTCATCAGTTGAGACATTGTTAGGCTCGGGAGGACAAAGCTTACTGAGTACAAACTTGTACTCTTCAACAGTTTGGGCAATGTCCAGATTTCTATTCCAAACATTACATCCAGGGACCAGTGAGTTTAAAAACCTCAAGTATCACATAAAGTGGGTTCAAAGCCAATTCCTAATCTATGAGCACATATAACAACAAAAAATTGATTTAATCTCCGATATTATCTCCCTTAAATAATATCATTAAATCACTAATCAAATCTAAAATCCCATGAGATATGGCAAGCCACGTGGTTTGGACGTTTACCTTACCCAAATGATTTAGCAATTAGTTTTGCTTCGGTCATACATCACTTATAGCGTAACATCGTGGGGAAGAATACTATAATGCGTATCTAAGTGTAAACCATTACTCAGCACTAAAGTAAATCGTTTGGAACCGCTACATCACCGCAAGCCACGTGGTGTGGACGTTTACGAGGATTTCAAAATTCTTCACAATTCCTTATAACTGTCTACATCAATTAATCCAAAATCTGTTAGTATAGCAAGCCACGTGGTGTGGACGTTTACTACACCAAGAGACTTTTATAATTGACTCCCAATTACTTGATCCATTCGATCTTTGTAAATCAAGACGCGGAGAATCATGAGTGAAACTCGAAGTTTCTTACCAGTGATTCACCATGCGAACAACCCTATCTCTCATAAAATGAGGGAGCCGAGCAGACAATCGATCCATTTCAAAAAATGGTACGAATGTCTCTAATTTGTGTCATCCATGTGACCAAGTGGCTTTGGCTCCATTCCACTCCCCGGGGTGAGAATGAGTCGACTTGAAATCAGTTTCAGAAAGACAAATTAGGCATTGTTTGATAAACTTAATCAATGTTTCTCGTAAAAGGAATTAGAAGAATTCTCCTCCAATGACTTGTCTATACGAACTTCAAAAGTCCATAAAAGTCACCAAGAGAACAGCAATGGAGACCATGGCATTGTTTCCAATCCCTCTCCCACTTAGCTTTTTATAACAAAGGGATACGCTATCTGATGCATAATTAAATACACATAAGCATGCATACATGAAATAAAGCACCTAGAATATTATCACATAATCAAAATAATACTAGAATATTATTTTCCGACTATTATGGCTTTATCGCATCCCCGTATGCGTCTTCTAGTCTTCAGTCTTCGTTCTTGAATATCCATGTGACGGGAATATTAATTCCAATATTTAAATCTATTTATTTTTAATAAATCCAAAAGTTACTTAATTCGAAAATTAAGTCAATCGAATAAATCAAAAATAAAATTAAATATTATTAATATTTTTATTATTTTTATTTTCCTTTTCAAATTTCATTAAATCTCTAGAATCCTATCCAAGACCCACTTGGAATATTCTAGAAGATTTCCATAATGAAATAAGGAAATAAAATAATTTAGGACTCCTAATCCTTCCAAATTAATTCCTTTCATTTTCTATTAAAAATTTCATAAAAAAATAATTAAATAAGGAAAAATTAATTAAGGACTCTTAAAACTTTCCAAATTAATTATTTTCCTAATCCATTAAAAATTTCATAAAGGAATAATTAAATAGGAAAAATAAATTAATTATAAATTTATTTCTTTTCCTATTCCATGAAAATTCCCAAGAATAGAAATAATCAATAAGGAAAAATAAATTTATTCTAAATTTATTCTTTTCCTATTGCATGAGAATTCCCCAAAAAAGGAATACTCAAAATAGGAAAACCGAATAATTTAGAAAAGTTGGATCTTGGCGGGAGACCACGAGATCACGAGGACCCCGCACCCCCTACCATCGATCGCCGGCCATGGGGAGCACCACCGCCGCCCCAGCCACGCGCCACCACCACCGGTGGCTAGGCGCGGCCGAGAACTCGCGGACAGCCTCCTTTCACCATCGATCGATCGACCCTCCTTGGGGTTCGATCATGGGGTTGATCGATCCCCGGAATCCTCCCTCTCATCGTCTCCTCCGTCACACGTCTTCTCCGGCGGTAATTTCGGAATCGATCCAACGTAAAATAAATTACAAATTTATTACTACGCTATCCGGTATCGATTCTATACATGAAATCGACCTCATACAATTTCCGGAAAAATAAGAACAAGCATTCACCACACAAAAAACGAATATCGACATCACCGAGAGTTTAATAATCAAGAGCAATATTATGACATTAATTAATTAAAATTAAATCTAGCCATAATAATCGAAAACCCTGCAAGGTAGAACAATTTATCGAAAAATACCGTGAACGAAAACCAACGCTCTGATACCAATTGTTGGAAATCGATCTCCCGGAATTAATAAATTTAAATAAATAAATTATCTAATTAATTCCGACCGAAATCCTTCGGAGATCGAATATCCGGATTGTCTAAATTGCGGAACCGACAACCCAATCGAAATCCCGATCGCCGGAGAAACCACGAGCCCACGCGGACCGGGGCTCGACCAAACACACGACATACCCGAAGGCATGCCTCGACCAGCCGAGCCCCCACTAGGGCTCGCGATCGCCGGGGTTGCGCACGGCAACCCCACGGCGAGTCCAGCGACTCGCCGTTTGCGGAGGAGGGGGCTGCTCGCCGTGCGAGCAGCGGCGGCACCAGCCCGTCATCCCAGCGATCGAGCCCGCGCTCGATCGCACCCCCGGCGTCCAGCCGGGGTCCTCGTGCGCGCTATGTGGTTCGATCCCCACGGGGATCCACGAGCCGCTGCGGTCCGGTGGTTCGACCACCACCGCTCAGCTCGTCCCTCATTCCGGGGTTCGATCCTCGGATCTTGGTTCACGATATTTTCACGATAATTAACGATTAAAATCATAAAGAGAGTTTTACGATTTACCTCGTTCTCGTTGTTCGGAAAAACGAAGAACTCAATTTGAAGACCTTGAGATCTTCCCACGTATTCCTTGCACTAGCTCGAACGTCTTGTGGGCGACGATCATCCGAACTTCATGGATCTCCCTCTCTACTTTCTCTCTCTAGAATTGTGATCTTCAAGTTATGAGAATAGAGAAGACCATGTAGTGCTTTTATAAGTTACGTAAGGGATCTTAAGGAGGTGGAATATTTGGCTTCCAATATTAATGATTAAATTGAGCCCAATCCCAAATCTATTAATCCCATTAATATTAATTAATTAATTTTCCACTATATAAATTAATTGCACTCCCAATATTAAACCATATTGCACTCCCAATATTAAACCATATTATATCAAATAATATTTCTCCGGTAGTATTATTTATTCCGTGTATTTAAGATTTAAATATCCATGAATAAAATTAATTTATTGCCAATTAATTTATTCATCTCTTATATCCGAGAATAATACCATTCAACCTTAATTATTATGCGGAACAAATCCACCTGCAGGGTTTACATAATAATTCCTTATGAACTCATCTCGGAGATATTATCAACCCTTACGGGATACACTTTCCCGTCAAATATTCACGGCATGTCATATATAAAACATAGCGACCCAACTTAATCGGTAATTGACCCAATAATTAAATCGGTCAATTCCTTTGGAAAATCAAAGTCACTTATACTAAATATATACACCCGCAATAGTATCGGGTGATTAAGAATAAAATACACTGAGATTTAAATCGATTATCCAAGGCAATCCTAATCGATAAATCTCAAGCGATCCGCCCAATACACCAAGTGTTCAAGTGTGATAAAATAATTAAGACAAATTATTTTTTCTCTCACACAACGACTATACCGATGGATTGGTCCGTGTCCATCTAGGTCGTGAGCAACTGTTCGATTAAATACGAGTAACCGATAGTATAACTATCCGTGTGGGCCCGCACACCATACTAACTACAACGTATATAATCTAGGACTATAATTTGCATATATTTAATTATAAATAATTAAACGCAAATAATTGATTATTTAATTAAATAGATTAATGGCAATGGATCGGGAGTTCATATCACTTAAATCTAGACATTAAGTATACAACTCCAACATGGAGTAGGGACTCCTTTGGCCTGTGACAAACCAGATTTTTTGAGAAGGTCAAGTATGTATTGGTGTTGAGAAAGATGAATGCCATCAGAATTATATGTAACTTGAATACCCAGAAAGTAGTGAAGTGGACCAAGGTCTTTAAGGGAAAAGGAGGTAGAAAGATCTTGGATTAGGGTATTTATGGCATTGGAAGATGAACCAGTGATGATTATATCATCAACATAGACCAAGACAAAAAGAGTTAATGAGGGAGTGTGTTTAATAAAAAGAGATGTATCAGCCTTTGAACTGGTAAATCCTAACTGAAATTAAATCCTAACTGAAAAAGAACAGTATTGAGTTTTTGAAACCAGGCCCTTGAAGCTTGTTTCAAGCCATAGATGGCTTTGTGGAGTTTACAAACAAGGTGTTCTTGCCCTGGGAGCTCAAAGCCAGGGGCTTGCTTCATGTAAATATCATGACTGTTAGAATATATTAGTTATTATATTTATAGAATTAGGGTTTATCTTTTGTTTATAGGATTAGGGTTTACCTTTTGTTTATAGGATTAGGGTTTACCTTTTGTTTTGGCTGGGATAGAATCATATTTAGTCCCTCCGAAAAATGTCATTTTCATAAACGGACAATAACTTTTTTTTTTATCCGATTTGGTCCTTTGACTACTGTTCCGGCGAAAAATGTGCCGGAAAGATGACGTGGCATTGCCACGTCATCCAGTTTTGGCACTGTTCCGGCCCATTTTTCGCCGGAACAGTAGCCAAAGGACCAAATCGGATAAAAAAAAAAGTTATTGTCCGTTTATGAAAATGGCATTTCTCGGAGGGACTAAATATGATTCTATCCCGTTTTGGCTATATAAAGCCTCTCTCTTGTATATTTTAGATCACGTTTATAAACGCTTATTTTGTTCTAATACCACAAGTTCTCTACGTTTATCTTTTCCTTTCCTTTAACCCTTGTTGGATTATATAAATCCTAACATGGTATCAGAGCCAGGTTGAATAAAAAAATCTCCTTGTTCGCGTTCTTCGTCCGAGGTGTTCGTTTTGGTTCGTGTTCTTCGTCCGAGGTACATTGACATGGGCTCGTATGGGTTAATTTTTTTTTTCTGTTCGTTTTGATTGTTGGTGTTTTCGGTTTCGCCAGTCAATTGGTGTTCGCTTTGGTTAATTTTTTCTGTTCGTTTTGGTTGTTGGCGTTTTCGGTTTCGCCAGTCAATTGGTGTTCGTTTTGGTTAATTTGTTCTGTTCGTTTTGGTTGTTGGCGTTTTCGGTTTCGCCAGTCAATTGGTGTTCGTTTTGGTTAATTTTTTCTGTTCGTTTTGATTGTTGGCGTTTTCGGTTTCGCCAGTCAATTGGTGTTCACTTTGGTTAATTTTTTCTGTTCGTTTTGGTTGTTGGCGTTTTCGGTTTCGCTTGTTTTCCAATGACTCCTAGTGAGGACTTGTTGCAGTCAATTGGTGTTCGTTTGGATGTGGCTTCAGAGTCTTTTGTTTCCATCCACCGAGGCAGAGTATCGTGCTAAGGCTTCCACTACGACTGAGATTATATGGTTGCGCTCATAGATTTTTCGTTGACAAACTCTCGATGCTTCTTGCTGTACCATCGTGAGTTTGAGGGGGGTGTTAGAATATATTAGTTATTATATTTATAGGATTAGGGTTTATCTTTTGTTTATAGGATTAGGGTTTACCTTTTGTTTATAGGATTAGGGTTTACCTTTTGTTTATAGGATTAGGGTTTACCTTTTGTTTTGGCTATATAAAGCTTCTCTCTTGTATATTTTAGATCACGTTTATAAACGTTTATTTTGTTCTAATACCACAAGTTCTCTACGTTTATCTTTTCCTTTCCTTTAACCCTTGTTGGATTATATAAATCCTAACAATGACCAGGATCCAAAGAGCCATTAAAGAAGGCATTATCCACATCTACTTGCCTGAGAGGCCAACCCTTGGAGATAGCAATGGTTAAGATGAGTCTAATGGTGGTTGGTTTGATCACAACTACACCTTTCAGGTTTTATCTATGCTAAACCGGGTTGAATACATAATCACCGTAAAATTAATATTGTTATATTAAATACACATACAAATACATACATTCGACATGTATGGTGTATGAATATACGATTAATATACATTTCCATAACCCACATTTCACTTTACACATAAATTACACTATTATTTAAACTCCGTTTTCAAAAGAAATTAGACATTCTCGGTGAGACAATGTAATATTACATATGTGGAATTAATGAGAATTGTGGTGACTGGTAGCGGGGTGTGCAAGCTACGTTTGTTCCCAAGTGACATTTGGTTGGTAGTGATTCAAATTAGCTCTCCTTTTCAGCTTTGAGTGTTTTTAGGGGTTGTGAAAATAGGTGGCAAGTTCATTTTAAGAACCTTAAATAATTTGTGTTTGTGGGGTATTATACTTACTGTTTGATCAAATCACTCAAGAAAGTGCGTTGTTTTTTGTATCTCACTACTACATGTGTACAAACATTTTAGTGTATTGTGGCGTGGAAATCTTCGAGTGCCAAGGTCGCCTGATCGAGCTCAAGAGAGCACTTGCTTCTCGAAGTCTTTCTGCCAAGGAGGCAAGAGATCAATCTGAAAGAGACTGGGCACTTTAACTACAAAACGTTAAGGGTAGTTTTGTAGTAGTAATACACATTCCTTAACATAAATAGAGCAGGGAAACAAACTATCATAATAATTTTCGGCTACCAAGCTCAAATATTCTCTATTGGACTGGGCGCCGAACGAGTTGAACTAAAATGCAGATATAGAAAGTACGTGCAAGTGTAAGGATTCGATTTCCATCGTATATAAATATAACAGAACACAGACGTTTGAGATGACTAACTATTTATTACCACCCAATCTTGAGAAATTAAATGTTGTGGAAACCTAAAAAGAAAATCTATAAATTAGCAGGACTAGAACTGTTCTAGCTAGCTCTTTTCTTCATACTCAAAGTTGTTTTCGTTAGGTGTTTCGTCCAGCCACATCGCATTCATCATGTCACACAGACTCTTTGCTCACGTCAGCATTTGATGATACACCATAGGCTGTACCAGCACCAGATCCTCCATAAACATTATGGTTTTGTCTTCCATAGTGAGATCCATTCCACTGTGATTCAAAACAGAAATATCAAATTTAATAGTGCGGAGAGATAGTCATAATGCATAGGGGTTCTGATGAGGATACGGAAGTCTTTTAATTATTTACGTTTAATTTGCAATTAAATAAAGCTCATGCACTTTAGGGTTATTTATATGTTGTTATTGTCATTAGGTTGATTCAAACACTTGTTTTTGTTATGACATAAAAGTCTTTTATCGTTCTTGAATAAATTAGTACTATATGTAGTATCAAGGTGTTCTTAAAGTTTTATCAAATTTGGCTATTCTTAGGATTCAACGAAACATTGATTTATTAACTCCCGGCATTATAAACGAGTATTAATATCGTTCTATACGCTCCCGCTACATCAGTATTATCTAAGAAAGCTGTAGTATACGTGGATATTTAATATTTTTGTAATTTGCTAACTATCGAGGATGATAATATTTGTCATTAATAATTTGTTAGTAAAAAAAAAAGGAAGGTGTGTCACGGTGTGTACCTGTTCATTCCCAGTTCTTCGACCCCAAGAAAGGCAAACTGTCTGCTTGCCAATAACTGTCCCATTTAATCTCTGAATTGCATCCTCTGCAATGTTTCTGTTGATATGGAAAAGTTGAAAAACAACATCATTGATAAACAAAAGTCGTGCTATAAAAAAATTGTTTTCACCTCATACTCATACTAAGTATTTCGGAAATTCTAGTTATGTACAAGCAAAATTCATATAATTTTAAAAATTAGAAAAGGATTTGCTTCCATCTTTCATTTTCCCATTCAAATCTTAATTGAGGATTTTGTAATTTTTTCAGAACCTTAGAGCAATGCAAGAACAAAACATACATGCAAACAAAACCTCAGAACTAACCTGTTTACAAATTGCACGAAACCACATCCCTTTCCAGGTAGTATCTTTACAGAAACTACCTCACCACATGAGACAAAGGATTCTCTGAGCTGTTCATCAGTGATATCAGAGTCAAGTCCCGCAACGAATATCTAACACAAAATTGGATGAACGGATTAGTATTGAGCCATGGTACGAAATTCTGATAATTAATTCACAAGCAAACGGTAGCATGACTCACTGTCGTGTTAGATGAGTCGTTTTCTGACTGACCTAGGGGCACAGCACCATTTGATCCAGTCTGGTCAGGACGCCTATCACCCGCGCTAAACGATGCCCAGTTCAAGCGGAAGGGCTGTTCAGCATAAGGCATCATGGCGCCATTGTAGGCTTGCAGAGTATTCTCTGCTGATGAATGAGAACTAAACTCGATAAATCCGTAACTCTCTGATTGACCCGTATGCCTGTTGCGTATAATCTTGACAGATACAACCTGAACGTAATCTTAAGAGTTATGCTCCACAGATTTAAAACTTACGGACCAAAATCAGAAACAATGAATGCAATACCCTGTATATAATCCTGAAATTAATTTAGGTAGAAGATCTGATTTCCCCCAAAAAATGACCAATCTAAATTCTCGAATCTGATTTCCTCAAAAATGTGAATATATATAGAAGATAATTAAGTACCTCTCCAACTTGATTAAAGCAGCAATAAAGATAAGCTTCGTCCATCCACGACAACAGATCTCCGATCCAGATCGTCCTGTTATCTTCGCCCGAGTTCTGAATAATCTGCCTCGGTTGCTGCTGCTGATACTGGTCGTAGTACGGCGCGTAATGCTGGTTGTACATCATCTGTTGCTGCTGCTGCATCACGATCGCCGCCGGATACCTGCAGGTCGAGTGTGTGTGTGAAAGAAAATGGAGAAGACGGTGTTTCTATTATGAGCACATTGGGATTGCGGCTCCCATGGGACTTTAAATACCACAAGAAACCCTAATTTGAATTGTCCGTACAAAGTAGACCGAAGTCATTACATAAATATTAAATAAAACGACATCGTAATAGTTAAACCTAATCTGATATTAGGGTCTTCAAACGGTGTCGTACTGCATTTGATTTGGGAATCAAATTAGGGCATGAAACGACGTCGCGTGAGTCTCAATTTGGGGACAGAATTAGGTCGTGGAAACGACGTAGTTGGCACTGAGAATTGGGGAAAAATAACACAGCTTAATATCCCCCCGCAATCGGAGCGCGGCTGACATGTAAGGAGGATCGGAGGCGCACGAACGGTTGAGCCGGCAAGGCCCTGGTGAATATGTCTGCAATTTGGAAGTGAGCCGGAATATGATGAACAGAAACCGCCTTCGATTGAATTTTATCACGTATAAAATGAAGATCGATTTCGATATGTTTTGTTCGCGCTTGAACAACAGCATGCGCCGACATGTATACCACACTGATATTGTCAATCCAAATGACCGGAGGTTGAAGAGGGAGAGCTCGTAGCTCGGCAAGAAGGGATTTGATCCAAATTACCTCAGAAATTGCATTTGCTAGACTACGGTATTCAGCTTCAATACTTGAACGAGATACCGTGTGTTGTTTCTTGCAGCTCCAAGCTATTAAGCTGCTACCAAAGAAGACACAGTGGCCGGAGGTTGACCGGCGATCATCAGGGTCCGAAGCCCAGTCAGAATCAGCATACACAGTGAGTGTAAGATTGGGAGACTTAGAAAGTTGCAGACCATGATTGTTTGTAGCAGCAACATATCTAAGAAGCCGTTTAACTGCCCATAAGGCTCTTTGAAACATATCTGAGATTGCATGTATTGGCTGAGTTTATTGACAGAAAAGGAGATATCTGGCCGGGTAATGGTAAGATATTGCAGGCTTCCAATAAGCATGAGATAGTGAGAAGGATCTGAGTATGGGTTACCTGAATGTTTGGATAAAGTATTGGAACTAACCATTGGAGTGTTGGAAATCAATCTCCCGAAATTAATAAATTTAAATAAATAAATTATCTAATTAATTCCGACCGAAATCCTTCGGAGATCGAATATCCGGATTGTCTAAATTGCGGAACCGACAACCCAATCGAAATCCCGATCGACGGAGAAACCACGAGCCCACGCGGACCGAGGCTCGACCAAACACACGACATACCCGAAGGCATGCCGCGGCCAGCCGAGCCCCCACTAGGGCTCGCGATCGCACAACGCGATCGCCGGCACATCGGTTATAATTGACTCATCTTTTATAATTGACTCCCAATTACTTGATCCATTCGATCTTTGTAAATCAAGACGCGGAGAATCATAAGTGAAACTCGAAGGAATAATTAATTACATAATAATTCCTTTATAAATTCATCTTGGGGATATTATCAACCCTTACGGGATACACTTTCCCGTCAAATATTCACGGCATGTCATATATAAAATATAGCGACCCAACTTAACCGGTAATTGACTCAATAATTAAACCGGTCAATTCCTTTGGAAAATCAAAGTCACTTATATTAAATATATACACTCGCAATAGTATCGGGGATTAAGAATAAAATACATTGAGATTTAAATCGATTATCCAATAGGCAATCCTAATCGATAAATCTCAAGCGATCCGCCCAATACACCAAGTCTACAAGTGTGATAAAATAATTAAGACAAATTATTTTCTCTCTCACACAACGACTATACCGATGGATTGGTCCGTGTCCATCTAGGTCGTGAGCAACTGTTCGATTAAATACGAGTAACCGATAGTATGATCTTTCGTGTGGGCCCGCACACCATACTAACTACAACGTATATAATCTAGGACTATAATTTGCATATATTTAATTATAAATAATTAAACGCAAATAATTGTTTATTTAATTAAATAGATTAATGGCAATGGATCGGGAGTTCATATCACTTAAATCTAGACATTAAGTATACAACTCCAACAATCTCCCACTTATACTAAGGTCTAGTCATTTCCTCCAAACTCCCGACTCCCATACTCTTCACGTGCTTAATGTGCAATTCCAAGAAGTGCCTTGTGAGAGAGCAATTTAGATTTTCGTTCTGAAGTTATCTTGGTGACTACAGCGTCGTCTCTCCTGACGATGACTCGTATCAGGTGGTACTTGCTCTATGTGTTATCTTACACTTATGGACTTGTGATTTCTTACCATTTTCCATCGCACCGCTATTTACATAGCCTTTGGCAAACTAAGAATCACATCTAAGTCCCAGAGATTATCCCGGAGCTATACCAAAACTTCCGCTGCCTCTGAGGCCGCTATTTGGTTACCCATGGCAGAGTCCGAAAAGCATCCTGCTTATCACTCTTCCATGTTAAAACTCCTTCTCCTTTAATAGTGAAACACATAGCCTGATATCGACTTACACCGGTCCTTATTTGATTAGAAATCTAAGAGAGTGTAATCCAAAGGAAAAACTTGTCTGCTCCGTAATCCAGAACATAGTTTCCAGTACTTCGAAAGTACTTAAAATGTTCATTACAGCAGTCGAGCATTCCTTTCCAGGATTACCTTGATATCCTCCCACTATGCCTACCGCATAGCCGATATCAGGTTCTCGTTTTCAACATTGCATTTATCAAGCTTACCTCACTGTAAGTGTAGGAATCCGCTTTCATTGCTTCTATCTCCTTTTGTGTTTCAAAACACATTTCCTTAGATAGATGCATTCCGTATCTGAAAGGTAACGACCCTTTCTCGGAATCTTGCATGTTAAAACGAACCATAATCATATATATATAAGATGCCCAGGAGAAGTACAATGTTCTTTCCTAGAGATCCAAGATCTCAAGAACATGTCCAACTTCTTCCTTTATCTTTCATATTGATTTATCTAGACAACCATCATTTTATGTCTTGACAACATCTTTACACTGTTACCAATGATAAGAATGTTCTCTACATAAAACCCGAGAAACACCACCTTGTTTCCATCACGTTTCCAATACACACGATTCGTCTATGCTTTGATGAATCCATAAAATGGACTATCTCATCAATTTGCAAGTACCACGAACTCTAAGCTTTCCTTCAATCCATCAATGGATTAACTAAGCTTGTACTCTAAATGATCTTGCCTCTTAGCAATAATCCTTTGGATTCCATTGCTTTCTAAGAAGGCACATTTAGATCTAGTACTGCCTCCATGTAGATCCAGGGATCGATTTCATGTATACTAGGTCCAGAGTCCGAAGACTCTCCCAATCTTATGAATATCTCCGGTTGTCACACAACCTCCCACTACAACGGCATTCCTGTGTAAGAACAGTAATAACAGTAGGTGCAGTTAATGGTGTACCGCTACTCAGTTCGACTGGTTTCCAGTCTTCTTCGTTCTCTCTCATTTCAAAGTATTACATCACTTTGGTCTTGTGGTTCATTATATAGTCTTTCTCTAAGAACCGGGCGTTAGAACTTATAATGTCCTTCTGGTTCATAGTATTATTGAACACACAACATTTTGTTCTTCTAGGATATTTTACAACCGCATTGAATGCGCCGTTGTTTCCAGACATATCCATAGAACACAGATAGTTCCGAATAACTTGTCTTTTACTATTTCTATAAGAGTTCCATTTCTTATTTATGACACACCATTCTTACACAACAGTGTATGGTGTAGTCATTTGGAATTAAATCCCAATCTCTGATCAGTATGCCATGCATTCCTCAGACAGGCACTTGCCTCCGCGATTAAATCGCAGGCTTTCTATGGATATACCCTGATGGTTCTCCACAATAGCTTTGTGTCCATTGACTTTTCAAAACACTTGATTTTGTGGCACATCAGGTATTCTAATCCATTTCACGAGTAATCATCAAATGAAGTACTCGTACCTTCTTGTCTGAGTAGGCATTGTCTGCATACATCAGAGTCTATCAATTCTAATACTTGTCCGGATCTTATATCTTATATCCATAAAGGATTGCTCAATCATGTTATCTTCCAAATTAGATTCTTAGGTCGGAAGGTCCACTCCTTCAACTTAATTGATCAAATTTCAATTTTCGACCTTTGAACTTTTTATTTGAATAAACATGACTTAGCATAAGAATCCACAAGTATAATTGATAAAGAAATCTCTTATTAGTAAAACGAGTTTCATACTACGGTTCGTTGCATCGTGGTGGACTCAGGATTCATCATTTATATATTTCTAGCTAATGTACCAGAATAGATAATATCATTATTTCTTCTTATAACCATCAAATGATTAAAAGAAATAAAATATCCATTTATTAGAAATCCAGAACAAAGTTCTTTCTAAAATGAAAGGTACATAAAAGCAATAACTCAAAATGAAATCCTATAAAATGTCCTCCACTGCAACTGCTGCCTCCTCCACAGCATTGCCCATGTAGACTACGATTTCTTCTTTCCAAGTCGTCGGGTTTCCTGGAATCCTTGCATTTAAAATGCACATACCATCAGTGGTTCCATATCTACACACCAGGTTCCGGTAGATAATACCACTGACTATGTTTTACGACTAAGGAAAATTTCGTACTTTCTTTGAGAGGACAATTAGACTTCCAGTACCCAGACTGTTTGCATCGAGAACACTTGCCTCTTGGCTTTCTCGTCCCATCTCGTGGTCCAAGAAACCTAGGACCACTGGATTTCTTTGCTTTCTTTTCCTTTCCCTGGTTTTTGCCCTTAGGTTCGAAACCTTTGGCACTGGCTACAAGAGCTCGCGATTTCTGTCTCAACTCGTCTAAAAGGTCCATCATCTCAAAAACGTGTTTAAGCGTTTTCTCGAAGCGACTGACCTTTATGAGTATCCTCATCGCTTCTTGTCTAGCCGCCTATGTCATGTCTAAACACCAACTTGAGTTTGAACATGATATCAAAATCAGTCCATTACTCATCAGTTGAGACATTGGTAGGCTCGGAAGGACAAAGCTTACTGAGTACAAACTTGTACTCTTCAACAGTTTGGGCAATGTCCAGATTTCTATTCCAAACATTACATCCAGGTACCAGTGAGTTTAAAAACCTCAAGTATCACATAAAGTGGGTTCAAAGCCAATTTCTAATCTATGAGCACATATAACAACAAAAAATTGATTTAATCTCCGATATTATCTCCCTTAAATAATATCATTAAATCACTAATCACATCTAAAATCCCATGAGATATGGCAAGCCACATGGTTTGGACGTTTACCGTACCCAAATGATTTAGCAATTAGTTTTGCTTCGGTCATACATCACTTATAGCGTAACTTCGTGGGGAAGAATACTATAATGCGTATCTAAGTGTAAACCATTACTCAGCACTAAAGTAAATCGTTTGGAACCGCTACATCACCGCAAGCCACGTGGTGTGGACGTTTACGATGATTTCAAAATTCTTCACAATTTCTTATAACTGTCTACATCAATTAATCCAAAATCTGTTAGTATAGCAAGCCACGTGGTGTGGACGTTTACTACACCAAGAGACTTTTATAATTGACTCCCAATTACTTGATCCATTCGATCTTTGTAAATCAAGACGCGGAGAATCATAAGTGAAACTCGAAGGAATAATTAATTCCAAATTAATTCCTTTCATTTTCTATTAAAAATTTCATAAAGGAATAATTAAATAAGGAAAAATTAATTAAGGACGATTCTTAAAACTTTCCAAATTAATTATTTTCCTAATCCATTAAAAATTCCATAAAGAAATAATTAAATAGGAAAAATAAATTAATTATAAATTTATTCCTTTTCCTATTCCATGAAAATTCCCAAGAATAGGAATAATCAATAAGGAAAAATAAATTTATTCTAAATTTATTATTTTCCTTTCCAATGAGAATTCCCAAAAAAAAGGAATACTCAAAATAGGAAAACCGAATAATATAGGAAAGTTGGATCTTGGCGGGAGACCACGAGATCACGAGGACCCCGCACCCCCTACCATCGATCGCCGGCCATGGGGAGCACCACCGCCGCCCCAGCCACGCGCCACCACCACCGGTGGCTAGGCACGGCCGAGAACTCGCGGACAACCCCCTTTCACCATCGATCGATCAACCCTCCTTGGGGTTCGATCATGGGGTTGATCGATCCCCGGAATCCTCCCTCTCATCGTCTCCTCCGTCACACGTCTTCTCCGACGGTCATTTCGGAATCGATCCAACGTAAAATAAACTACAAATTTATTACTACGCTATCCGGTATCGATTCTATACATGAAATCGACCTCATACAATTTCCGGAAAAATAAGAACAAGCATTCACCACACAAAAAACGAATATCGACATCACCGAGAGTTTAATAATCAAGAGCAATATTATGACATTAATTAATTAAAATTAAATTTAGCCATAATAATCGGAAACCTTGCAAGGTAGAACAATTTATCGAAAAATACCGTGAACGAAAACCAACGCTCTGATACCAATTGTTGGAAATCGATCTCCCGGAATTAATAAATTTAAATAAATAAATTATCTAATTAATTCCGACCGAAATCTTTCGGAGATCGAATATCCGGATTGTCTAAATTGCGGAACCGACAACCCAATCAAAATCCTGATCGCCGGAGAAACCACGAGCCCACGCGGACCGGGGCTCGACCAAACACACGACATACCCGAAGGCATGCCGCGGCCAGCCGAGCCCCCACTAGGGCTCGCGATCGCACAACGCGATCGCCGGGGTTGCGCACGGCAACCCCACGGCGAGTCCAGCGACTCGCCGTTCGCGGAGGAGGGGGGTGCTCGCCGTGCGAGCAGCGGCGGCACCAGCCCGTCATCCCAGCGATCGAGCCCGCGCTCGATCGCACCCCCGGCGTCCAGTCGGGGTCCTCGTGCGCGCGTCCCCGGCGTCCAGCCGGGGCACTATGTGGTTCGATCCCCACGGGGATCCACGAGCCGCCGCGGTCTGGTGGTTCGACCACCACCGCTCGGCTCGTCCCTCATTCCGGGGTTCGATCCTCGGATCTTGGTTCACGATATTTTCACGATAATTAACGATTAAAATCATAAAGAGAGTTTTACGATTTACCTCGTTCTCGTTGTTCGGAAAAACGAAGAACTCAATTTGAAGACCTTGAGATCTTCCCACGTATTCCTTGCACTAGCTCGAACGTCGTGTGGGCGACGATCTTCCGAACTCCATGGATCTCCCTCTCTACTTTCTCTCTCTAGAATTGTGATCTTAAGTTATGAGAATAGAGAAGACCATGTAGTGCTTTTATAGGCTACGTAGGGGATCTTAAGGAGGTGGAATATTAGGCTTCCAATATTAATGATTAAATTGAGCCCAAGCCCAAATCTATTAATCCCATTAATATTAATTAATTAATTTTCCACTATATAAATTAATTGCACTCCCAATATTAAACCATATTATATCAAATAATATTTCTCCGGTAGTATTATTTATTCCGTGTATTTAAGATTTAAATATCCATGAATAAAATTAATTTATTGCCAATTAATTTATTCATCTCTTATATCCGAGAATAGTACCATTCAACCTTAATTATTATGCGGAACAAATCCACCTGCAGAGTTTACAAAATAATTCCTTATGAACTCATCTCGGGGATATTATCAACCCTTACGGGATACACTTTCCCGTCAAATATTCACGGCATGTCATATATAAAATATAGCGATCCAACTTAACCGGTAATTGACCCGATAATTAAACCGGTCAATTCCTTTGGAAAATCAAAGTCACTTATATTAAATATATACACCCGCAATAGTATCGGGGGATTAAGAATAAAATACACTGAGATTTAAATCGATTATCCAATAGGCAATCCTAATCGATAAATCTCAAGCGATCCGCCCAATACACCAAGTGTACAAGTGTGATAAAATAATTAAGACAAATTATTTTCTCTCTCACACAACGACTATACTGATGGATTGGTCCGTGTCCATCTAGGTCGTGAGCAACTGTTCGATTAAATACGAGTAACCGATAGTATGATCTTCCGTGTGGGCCCGCACACCATACTAACTACAACGTATATAAGGGATAGAATCATATTTAGTCCCTCCGAAAAATGTCATTTTCATAAACGGACAATAACTTTTTTTTTTTATCCGATTTGGTCCTTTGGCTACTGTTCCGGCGATTTTTACTGGATGACGTGGCAATGCCACGTCATCTTTCCGGCCCATTTTTCGCCGGAACAGTAGCCAAAGGACCAAATCGGATAAAAAAAAAAGTTATTGTCCGTTTATGAAAATGGCATTTCTCGAAGGGACTAAATATGATTCTATCCCTACGTATATAATCTAGGACTATAATTTGTATATATTTAATTATAAATAATTAAACGCAAATAATTGTTTATTTAATTAAATATATTAATGGCAATGGATCGGGAGTTCATATCACTTAAATTTAGACATTAAGTATACAACTCCAACATGGAGTAGGGACTCCTTTGGCCTGTGACAAACCAGATTTTTTGAGAAGGTCAAGTATGTATTGGTGTTGAGAAAGATGAATGCCATCAGAATTATATGTAACTTGAATACCCAGAAAGTAGTGAAGTGGACCAAGGTCTTTAAGGGAAAAGGAGGTAGAAAGATCTTGGATTAGGGTATTTATGGCATTGAAAGATGAACCAGTGATGATTATATCATCAACATAGACCAAGACAAAAAGAGTTAATGAGGGAGTGTGTTTAATAAAAAGGGATGTATCAGCCTTTGAACTGGTAAATCCTAACTGAAAAAGAACAGTATTGAGTTTTTGAAACCAGGCCCTTGAAGCTTGTTTCAAGCCATAGATGGCTTTGTGGAGTTTACAAACAAGGTGTTCTTGCCGTGGGAGCTCAAAGCCAGGGGCTTGCTTCATGTAAATATCATGACCAGGATCCAAAGAGCCATTAAGGAAGGCATTATCCACATCTACTTGCCTGAGAGGCCAACCCTTGGAGATAGCAATGGTTAAGATGAGTCTAATGGTGGTTGGTTTGATCACAGGGCTGAAGACATCTTGGAAATCAATTCAAGGTAATTGTGTGTAACCCTTTGCCACAAGTCTAGCCTTGTGCTTAAAAAGGGTACCAGAAGCATTCTTCCTGAGTTTAAAACCCCATCTGCATCCTATTATATTCCTGTTGGGAGGAGGAGATACAAGAGTCCAAGTTTGATTTTTAATGAGAGCTTGAAAATGGTGGAGTTATATTCTAAATGTCTAGTTTAGTGACAATATGGAACTCCTTATCTGTGTTTTTTATTATCTATTAATCAAACTGTCTGCATTTTGTCTATTATGTACTTTATGCTATAGTCCTAGATATATAGTAGACAGTATGGCGTGAGGAGACACGCGGAAGATCATACTGTCGGTTACTCGTATACTATCGAACAGTAGCTCAAGACTTTGATGGACAGGGACAATCCATCGGTACGTCGTAGTGTGACTGGTAAATAGTAGGTCTTGACTATTATGTTACACTCGTACACTTGGTGTATTGAGCAGGACCACGGGAGGGCGTTCGATTTATACTAGTCGCAGTAATCGAACTAGACCTCAGATATTACGGATATACGAATTCCTAATCCCTAAATAATTATAGGTGCGTGTGTCCAATTCTCGGTTCTTTAATCTGCCAATGAGTGAGACTAATTGATTAGTCGATATTCTCGGTAAATTGGGAATCGGAATTGTACACATGGCATGCTGTAGATTATAGACAGGAAATCGTGTCCCATTTATTGGGTTGATGATGTCCCCGAGATGAGCTCATAAAGTTTATCATGTAAACCCTGCAGGTGGATTCGTTCCACATGATAATAAGGATGAGTGGTACTAGTCTCGGATAATAAGAAACGAATTAATTTAATTATTAGTAATTAAAGTTAATTCGTGGACATTCAATATCTTAAACACGGGGAAAGTCGTATATGTAATTTCGGCGGAAATATTATTGTTGATATAATATTAAATTAATTTCGGGAATTCCATTATTATTTTTTTAGTGGAGTGAATAATAATTAAAATTGAAATCGATTAATTAAGGAATTTCTTTTTAAGTATTCCAAGTTAATTAATATTTCAATTTAGCCCTTAATTAATTTACCTAAGGTCCCTAACGTAGCTCTATATAAATCCCCTCCCTTGCCCTCTCTTAACCTAACATTCGCCGCAACAATTATTTCCAGCAGAGAAAACTTAATAGCTTAGCGCAATTATATTCTTTCTCTGTTTAAAATAAAATGTTAACGCAAATAAATTATTCTCACATCAGAGAATAATTCTTACGCTGGTTTGGCAGAGAGAGCATAGACGGGAGAACTCCAGCGGATCGTTGCCCACACAACGGTTGGAGAAGGGATCAGAGACATACGTTAGAAGCATCTAAGGTCTCAACAATTCGACCGAGAAGGTATGAGATCGAAACTTAATTCCGCACTTTTCGATCTCTTTATTGCGTTAATTATACAACGAACCAAAGATTGGTTTACGTGGCTTGGATTTGATGTTCTCGGACTGCTGGGAGGTTTCTGACCTCCGGCGTGGCAGTCGGATCGAGAAAATCTCGTCGGAACAGCCAGAACGGGCGAAACCCGCTGCTGAAATCGCGACGCTGTCGGACGACAGCTTTTCTTGTCGCCCGACTTTGGCCTGTCGGGCGACAGCCTTTTGGTGTCGGCCGACATTGCCCTGTCGGGCGACAGCCTTTTGGCGTCGGCCGACAGACAGGGCAGAATGCCCCGTTTCGCGCGGTTGCACTTTCGGTGCAATGGCTGGGCGTGTTTCAGGTCTAGGGCCTTGTGTTAAGTACAGTGGGGACGCCGGGTGTCGACTGGGCTTGTCCGGATGTTCGAGTAGTCGAACGGACATGTCCCGGGTAGTCGATTTCCAACAATTGGTATCAGAGCGAGGTTATCGGTTCGTTGTATTTTTGCGCATGTTACCTTGCAGGTTGAACCCGATTATTATGGCCAATTTATTTCTGGTATTTTTGTGCTGTATGTGTGTGGTTTTGATTAAACTCTCGGGCTTGTCGAGATCGTTTTTTTTTGGAAAGTTGCTTGTTTGTAATAGATAAAAACGACGGGTTGAGTCGTTAGGTTTATTTATTTTTCGTTGAATCCGGGACTTGTATAGGGTCGATCAAAATGTATAGGATCGATACCGGAGTTAGTAGAATAATTTTTTGTAATTATTTTCTGCTATTGGAGACGAGATCAAAGGCCGGAGGAACGAGAATCGAAGTCGAGACGAGCAACGAGTTCGAGTTCCAAGAGACGTGCATTCAAGATTTTAAGGCCATAATAATCGGGCCACGTTAATTGCTTTCTTACGTGACTTACGTACTTTGTTATGCTTATTATTTTATGCATGTATATCCCTAAATCGTAAAATACTAAGTGGGAGAGGGATTGGAAACAATCCCGCGGTCTCCATTCTTTGTTTCGAGAGTGATGTGTATTCACTTACGAGTTGGCTTTAGTGTCATCCTCCCTATCGGATAAAGTCGATGTTGGAATTCGATATCCCGGGTTATTTAAATTTGCGGAAACCAATAACCCGAACGAACCCTTCGCCGGAGATCACATGAACGCCGATTCATCCGCCGGAGTCCGGCCTTTGGAGACCACGCGCCCGAAGGCACGCAGCCCGCCCCCAGCCGAACCCCCGCGAGCCGGGGTTCACACGATCGAGGGATCGATCGCACGCCGGCGATCGATCGGGGTGGGGCTGCCCAGCAGCCCCCGCGGCGAGTCCGGCGACTCGCCGCCACCAGGAGGGCCCCGCCTTCACGGCGGGGTAGGGCACGGCACCAGCCCGTGCCCAGCGATCGATCCTCGTGATCGATCGCTCACCCTCGGCCCAGCCGAGGGTTCGCCCCCATGCCCACGGCCGAAACCCTAGGCGGCGATCCGCGGTGCAGTGGCTTCGCCACCACCACGTGATCGTTCGTCTAATCCGGGTTCGACTTCCAGATCTTCGTCCTACGGTATTTTCAATAATCGAATCAAATTAAAATCATAAAGCGCGTTTAGATTTTTACCTTCGATTCGTTGTTCGGAGAAACGAAATCAAGATGACCTTGCGATCTTCCCACGTATTCCTTGCACTCCGTTCGAACGTCGGGTGGGCGACGATCTATCGAACTCCTATGGGTCTTCTTCACTCTTCAAGACTTTATGATTGGCGTATCTTAGGTTAATCAATTGTGAAGACCATGTAGTGCTTTTATAGGCTACGTAGGGGATCAAAAGGAGATTAAATATTGCGCTTCTAATATTGAAGATTAAATTGGGTCCAACCCAAATCCATTAATCCTTATCAATATTAATTTTATTTATTTTTCACTATATAAATAAAATTGCACTCCCAATATTTATCCATATTATATCAAATAATATTTCTCCGGTTAGTATTATTTATTTCGTGAATAAATATTTAAGATTTAAATATCCATGAATAAAATTTATTTATTGCTTAATAAATTTATTCATCTCTTATATCCGAGAATAGTACCACTCAACCTTATTTATTATGCGGGAACAAATCCACTCGCGAGGTTTACATAATAAATCCTTATGAGCTCATCTCGGGGATATTATCAACCCTTCCGGGATACACTGTCCCTTCAAAAATTCACGGCATGCCATATATAAAATATAGTGACTCAACTTAACCGGTAATTAACCCAATAATTAAATCGGTTAATTCCTTCGGAAAATCAAAGTCACTTATATTAAATATACACACCCGCAATTGTTTCAGGGATTAAGAATAAAATACTCTGAGACTTAAATCAATTATCACAGAGCAATCCTAATTGATAAGTCTCAAGCGATCCGCTCAATACACCAAGTGTACAAGTGTGATAAAATAATTAAGATAAATTATTTTCTCTCTCACACAACGACTATACCGATGGCTTGGTCCGTGTCCATCTAGGTCGTGAGCAACTGTTATAATTTTTTAAAGTTTTTCACTAAAATATAATAATCATTATTTTGTTAGCATTTTTAAAGAAATTTGTGACAAAATATAAGTGTATAGGAGACAAACTATTTTGTTTCATTTACATTTTGGTGACTGAATTTATATTTTCTCACTAAAAACTATCTACAACGCACTATAGGTGGCAAACTTAATGACAAAACAAATTAGTCTTCTATTTTATTTAGCGGCAAAATTGGCATAATCTAAGACAAAACAGGTTTGTCATTAAATTGATTTTTTCTTATAGTAGTGTGACTTGATACTTGAGTCATTCTGTTTATTTTTTATACTTCTCCTAAAAGACTATTAAGGTAAAATTGTTAATATTTAGATACTTGGTTTGCAGTTGAATTCTATGAAGTCAAATACCATTTCTCCTAAAAATCCTACAAGAATAATACTATATATAATAGCATCAAACTTGCTATACTTTTAACAATCAAATTGAAAATAGGGCGATTCAAACATGTTTGTGTGTGGAGTCCGTCGATAATAAAAACATGTTTGACTTCAACCTATTTTCAATTTGATTATCGACGGATATTGCAAACTGGTCGATAATATCCGGACAATCTGAAGGGTTGTCTGGTCTAGTCCTATTTTTAATACTCCATCCGTTTTAGAATCATAAGACCATTTGAGAGATTTTAAAGTGAAAAATGTAAAGTAATTGCGACTAAAGTTGAAAAAATAACATAGAAAGTAAATGTAAAATTGTATTTTTAAGTGAAAAATAAGAGATTTTTTTGTTAGGAGAATGTTATTAATTAAAAATAATATTTTGAAATTTTACATTATTATTAAGTACTGCAGAGGAGTTGGTATATCTTACACCCAATGAGTAAGATGCATACCTTACTCCAGGCCCAATAAATAAATACACTTGACCCAACCCAATTACTCTCGCTGAAGTCATCACAACACACATTCACGCCCAATATGGATTACAGTTTCTGTAACTTCTCTTTTACTATTTCCATCACCGATTCATTCCGATTTGCCCTCCTCCACCGCCGTCGATTTTCGCCGTCGATTATCGCCGCCTCCAAGCCTCGTTTCTCGCCGTCAATTCTCGTCGTCTCCAAGTCACTACCGTCTATCCTTCAACCCTAGGTTCTCGCCGTCTCCAAGTCAGTAATCGAGCGAAATTCGATTACACAAACCCTACGTTCTTCAAGCTTTGGTACTTGATCGTCTCCAATTTCTCATACTTCATATCCTCTAACCCTAGGTAATTTATGATTTCTGATTTCACATTATGTTGTTTCATGTTTGAGATTTTCCCCTTCCTTCTTATATGTTTCAGATTGATATATGTATTTTCCCCTTCCTTCAAGCATGTTTGAGTTTGAGTTTTGCATGATTAGGATTCTGCAGTTATATGGTGTTTACTGGATTCTGCAGTTTTTCATTCTTCATTATCCTCCAATCCTCTAAACCTAGGTAATTTAGTTTCCTGGATATGGTGTTTTATGTTTTCTGGATATGGTATCTTATGTTTCCTGTATTATTTTTGTTTTTGATTCAGTGATTAAGGGTTTAGGGTTTAGCATAGGTTGAGATTTTCCCCTTCCTACTGTATTGTGTGTGTAATTTTGAGAATTTTCTCTTCTTATATGTTCAACCACATTGTATCTATTCCCTTGAGTGTGTGTGTGTGTGTGTGTGATTTTGTGATTTTCCCCTTCCTTCTTATATGTACAGCCATGTTTTGCATTAGAACACCAATAACAAGGAAAATGCTTCATGTTTAATAATTAGGAGTTATGTATGATTGTGTTCATATTGAATTCACTGTTTTATTAGAGTAGTATCTTCTGGACTAATATTCGGGTAGTATTTGTTGGACTGATATATATTAAAATACTTGCAGGGTGTTGCATCTGAATCACTCACTTTAGTTTGCGTGAAATGGATCTACCATCAAAACATCGACAAGTAAAGTTTTTATTAAAACAATATTATGAGTTTTCTTATTTGATTGTTATAGTTCTAAAAAGGCATTGTTTCTTCTTCAGGATATGTTACAACATATGGCAAAAAAGACCTTACAAAACAGGCAATCTCCACAAAAACAGGTAAATACATCTCATACGTCATATGTATATTGCATCATCCTTCATAGTAATTAGACTACAGCCTTCAATTTAAACTACTATTTTCAGCAGGGAGAAAAAGATTTACACAAAGAGGTGGAAGGACAAAAGACCTCAAAAACTTCTATTCCTGATATCCCACAGGTTAGTTCCTCTTACTTCAGTTTAATATTACAATATATCTGATCTTTTGTCATAAATATGTACTTAACTGATCATATCTCATACTTCATACGTGTAATGCAACATCTTTCAATATAATTAGGCTTCATCCTTCATTCTAAATATGACTGAACTTCAATTCCTTATATTTTCAGCAAGTAAAATATGCTACAAAGGAAACCATAAGACAAAACATGTACAAATTGGGGCAATGACAAAAGACCTCTGAAACTTCTATTCCTCATCAAAATGACGCATATATTGTTCACCCAAGTTCAGATAGTGGTACCTTACATGTTCATGAAAAAACAAGTTCATTGTTTGTGCACTTGGGAGATTCTACTAGGTAAGTATTTTAGGACACTTTATGTTTGTTATTTTTCAGTTACTGATTACTAATTAACTTTCATTTTTTTTGTGTTTTGTATCATGGAAAATAAACAGGCCTATCGTTGAGATGGGGAATTTATGAGTATAAAGATTAAGAAGTTCAACCAATTCTACCAGACTTTGGATTTTGTTTGATTCTTCCAAACTTTGTGTTTTGGATTTTGGTTATTGTAACAGATATTGGTTTTGGTTCATTTTTGTGTCAGATTGTTTGAGTTTCTCATTATACTATTCTTTATTTTGAAACTTGTGTTTTCTTTTGAAATTTACTTATTGATTTGAGCAATATATTCATACAATTATTATATGAAGAATTATGATTCTTCATATAAATTATTCATACAATTTCTGAAAAGTGTGATTCTTCACTGTTTATAGTTTAGATTTCATTTAAAAAAGTTTCATACTTCAATTTGCAGAATATTAATCTTCATTTTACTTTTGAACAAACAGGCAAGTAATTAAGTACTTTTACAAGACTACCTGAATTATCTACACACCAATCATACACAATATATCATTCATCCACCAAATATATCATTCATCCACTAAACAACATACACCAATCACTTATCCAGAAATCAAATATATCAAAAATAAACTAACATACAACACTTCAGTTTCATGTACAATATATCATCTACAATATATCAATCAGTTTCATCAACATCAAAAACTCGTGTAAAACTTTTAGCTTTGTCCAACACTTCAGTTTTTTACTTCATTACATTCCATCAATATTATCGATGCTGCATATTTAGCTCGTAGTTCCTTCAAGAAAACAGTATCCTGCAAACAATAAAAACAATAGTTATAAAAAAGTGTGTTGTATTAAGTATGAAACAATAATAATTGAATACACTGTTATATTACCTTATCATTCTTGAACCCGTTGTTCCAATTATCACCTTCCCCCTTGTACGTCTCAAGATGGCGCATACAATAGATTCCACAATCTATATAATTTTTCTTGGATCTCCATGGCATTTTCACCAGCGTATCTTTAAATGCCTCGACACAAATATTTTTCATGAAGGTTGAATTGTTCACTATTATGAAATATTTATATATGAAGTATGACATATTCATATATGAAGTATGAAAATTCATATACTAAAATATATGAAATATGAAAAAAGTTATACCTCTTTCTCTTTTGAAACAGGGGTGGAGCAGAGCAGTCCACATTCTCTTCATCTTGTCTTCTCAATCTTGACTCTATCTTTCCTGTCTCAAACCCTTTATCGTGTGTCTCTTCTTCAAGTCTTTTTTTTATCAGTTCCGGAATCCAATTTGAGCAGATTGGGAACCTACGCTCTACCTTTCTGAATTTGTATTATTTAGAAAAATTAATAATTATGAAGTGTTCGTTGTCTTTTAATGAAAGATGACATACTATGGTTATGAAGTATAAGTAAGTTCAGAATTTTACCCTCTTTTAATTTTCTTTGGATGGATTCATCTTACAACTTCAAATGTTATCAGCTGGAGAAGAAAACAAATTGAAAGTTCATACTAAATTACATGGACTATACAAAGGGAAAATACTTTGATACATATGATTAGTGATGGATCGAGGGGTCTTGTGATCATAACACGTCATGTAACTTATGTTTCTCATCTTATCCAAGCAACAATTGTACTGATTTTAAACTATAAACATATAAAACAACTACTGAAACATTATGTATACTCGTGATTGCCTCGTCCATATATGTCAATCAAAAGGCATTTGCAAAACCACGAATCACCAAATACGATATATTGAGACATAATAACATACTGGTGGGATTCTTATCAAGACCTACTCATCTTAATCATTTATACTAACAAACATACATATATTAAATGTGTCACTCACATTTCAATAAACATCTAGTTACTAAATTGAGACTTTGTGTAGCCTGATACTCATCTCACCACAACAAATGATCATGAAACCCTCTTATAGCAGACACGAAACCTTACCAAACAGGTCCATTATATGTGATCTCATTTTTCTTCGTGTAGTGATACAAGACAAAAAATATTCTGTCATTAGTAGTTCAGTACATCTTATTATTTTAGTAACAAACACTTTCGAATACAAGACAAATTTCATTTACTGTCTCGTTACTACTCAATAGAAGCCAATTTTGCAAATCCAACAATCAATTTACGCCCACTTTCCGTAAATATCGAAATGAACAAATCAGGTTGATCAATTAGCTTGATAAAGAAACATTTGTTGGGAGATGAGTAAACAAGAAGACAATGCCATTTTAATTATGCAGCAATATATACTTCACTTTTTCACACAAAGAAATATAGTACGACTTATGGAAGAGGCATGTTAATTATGCAGCAACATATACTTCACTTTTTCACACAAAAAAATACAGTATGAGAATAACCTGAAGTATGATTTCCATCATCAAGATCAACAACATGATTCAACTCCATGGCTAGGGGAATTTGTGCAATTTTGACTGAGTCTTTTATTAGTTTGACTAGGTGTAAGATGTGCATCTTGCACAAACGGAGCAAGATATAAATTGCCTGTAGAGGGTTCCTATAAAATTAAAGTACATTACATTTAAATAACATAAATTTTTGCAAGAAAATATTGTTTAAATACTATGTTAGGTTAATCGATCCGTACACAATGTAATTAATAATTTAAGTACTTGATCTATCTAAAACCACCAAATTTATTTTTATTAAAAATATATATCTGCTTCAATAACTAAGAATACAATCATTATTCAATTATTAATATCTCACAAGATTACATAGTAAATTTATAATTTCCCACTACTTATTTCATTTTTCCATAATTATACATACCAGTCATATTAATTATTCTATTCCAAACGTTTATTTAATTTTATTCATATAGGTAGTAAATATTATAATTAATTTCATAAAATCGATCGAAGGATGTGTTGTCGTCTTAGCGCGATTTGAAGAAGGCCCGAGTATCAGCATAAAATGTCCGAAGCCATCCTTCAATAATAATTAGCTCTTTGTATCTTTGAAGGGTCAGCCAATCCGGATCCGTGTCGGCCGCCGGACGTATGTCCAAACAATGTGAACCTAATTATAATATTAATTCATTTATTTTTAATTTCTCACAAAATTAATTTAATATTAAATGAAACTAATTTAATTAATTACAAATAGCATACCTTTTAGTGTTGTTAGAGCAACAACACTTTTAGAAAAATCCTCTAGCACCCTGCAGTATATATATATAACATTTATTCATATATTTGCAATTATTAATTTAATTAATCGAAATAATTAACAACTTGTGAATTTACGGACGTACCCTCCACTACTGTCTGGATCCCTCAGACCATTCGAGAATATTATGTTGCTCGCAAACCGTCTCAAAACCAGTTTCATATCCTGATTTTGAGACATATATACAAAATAATTATTAAATACTATATAGTATAGTATAATAATATAATTATATAGTTATAGTATATAATTACTCTCCGTTTATATAGATCAAACATACATTGCCGCCTCCATAATAGGTTTGAAGCCAATAAGCTTTGGGTTTGATCCCGTACGAGATCTCGCAGCGTCTCTTGTATCGCCCTAATTTGAAAGTCGATGAATCTTGGAACAATGTGTTGTTTCCGGTACTATTACCCACCGGCATCACCATTTCAGTACACATCTGCATGCGGTTCACGAATTATATAAATTTGATCAACAAAACGATATATGTACTGTTAGATACTATATATATCCCATATCGATTGAAGAAAGAAGCTTGGGCCCACATATTACTTTAGGTTCTTAACAAGACCTTTTAAGGTGTTTTTGACTCAAAATTAACCAATTAACTCACTTGAAAGTTCCATCCCACTGATGATTCGGACGGATAATTATAGTCATTTGTGTCATGGCACATCTTGTTTCCTCTGTAAGCGACCACGCCCGCGAAAATGCGGTCAAGAATATCGGTTTCGTTCGACGAATCACCACCATCGATCTCACCGCAAATCAACGACACTGGATACGTTGGCGGTGCATCGTACTGAGCAGCATCTACATACATCGACCCGAGGAAATTCTTTAGCTCCGCAGAATTGTTCAAAGGCCTGAACCATATATATATATATATATATATATATATATATAATTAGTACGTATACATGCTTAGCTCAAGTATACGTATACGTATAACTGTATAAGTAAATGAGAAGGAAATACGAGACTTATGATCTTGACAAATTACGTACGCGCAAGTCTGGAATTTTTGAGATAGAATGGATAGACCATCAGGCTGTGATGCTACTTGATCAATCTTAGCCCAAGAGTCTCTAATAGTTTGGAAGCAATTTTCGCTAACATCCTGCATGATAAATAAAAATAATATTATATGATATTGTTTTATTTATTTTTAAAATACAGTACTAGTATATATGTATAATTACCTTATAGTCCTTGGCTACAACAAGGTCAAATCCATTTTGTGGGGTCGTTTTGTCGAATGAAAACAGAGGGGCAGATGAAGCTAGAGAACCAATGGTTATGTGTGGATACTTGATTCGAAACCACGCGGCTAACACTGGAGATCAATCGAGATATTAATTTAAACTATATTATACCTACAATATTCCAACATTTAATTTAATTATTAAAAAAAATTACTTACATCCACCGTATGTTCCTTCTCCAACGACAACAATTGGCGTGTTCGGTGTTGCATATTCCTTCTGTACGTATAATAAGATCTCAGCGTAATCGGCTAGAGCTTGAGCCGAGTTGAAGCAACCACGAATTGTATCATTTTTCAAAGCATCCTCGATCGAGTTCAAAGGGATTGATTGACCGTAGAATCGATGCTGAACCGAATCAATATTATTCAAGAAGCACACATATGATGAATTGATGATGATGATAATAATAATAATAATAATAATAATGTGTACAAGTAAAAACATGCATGCATTGTAAATTAATGCCTCCATTGCAACTATATATGTACCTCAATAAAGACGGAAAGAGATTTGAAATGATCAGCGTTGTCGTTAATAAAGCCGATGTTCTCGACATCCAAGGGGCCCTCGCCCCCGAGATATGCGAAAATCGGAGCGTCATCGCCGCTCCATTTAGCGTGGTTGATGACGTATTTTTGTGCGAAGGTGGCGTAGGCCTGGGGGTCGTAGTTGAAATGATCGAGTGTTTGGTTGTAAAAGTGATTCTTGAAATCCCACGGAAGGGGCGGCTGCTTGTTGGAATTGGACCTGGCAAAGGTTCTGAAGGACACTGATAATGGTACTTTATAAGGTTTGCTTATCTGTGGACGTGAAGAAACGGATTGGAGGAGGAGGAGTAGGAGGAGAGGGTAAAATCGGAATAAGAGTACCACTCTTGATGCTGCCATATTAATGAATATGATTGATCGATCGATTGAATTGTTGTGAATTTGATTGAAGAAGATGAACAAGGTATTTATAGGCAACCTATTTTGCAGATTAATCATATTTAATTAAAAAAAAAAACTGTACGTTTCTTGAGAATTGAATTTGCCTAACACACGATCGATATCTAGACTGATGACTTTATTCAGCAAAATCTGAATCCCACTGAATGGAAATCCGATCCTAACAAATTTATTATTTAATTGATTAATGAATTTCTACGGTGTTAGTTCATGTGCACTAGCTAGCTAGTTTGATCATCTTATTGGCATGTGTACATATACTACATTATAGGGGTGGGCACGAGCCAAGAACTTGAGCCCAACATTTTCAGAGCTCTGATTAATTTTTTTGCATTTCGAGCTGAACCGAGATTTTTTGCTGTCCAGGTCTGACTCGAGACTGAGTTCGCGGTTTGAATCAGGTTTTCGAGCTTTTTCGAATCTGATTTTATTATAAAATATAATACAATTTTAAATATTTATTAATGTAAAATTATCAAAATTTAAGTTTTCATTTTTGAATTATTATAAATTAAAATACAAAAAATCATAGTATAAAAATATGTACAAATTATTCATATAGTATAAATTAAAATAAAAAATGGGTCGGTCCTAACTTTTGGTCCCAAAATATTTGTGCTCCAGCTCGGGATCAAAATGAATTTTCTATCAGAACTTTTAGTGGACTGATCCCAAAAAAAAATTGATTTTGGTCCGTGAAGGTCCTTTTTTCTAGTTGTTCGGGCGAAATGCTACCCCTATGCTGCAACTGACGGTCGAAACAGGTGCAACACCAAGAAGTCATCCTCGATTTCACCTCCATATTTTTTCATGCGCTGAGATCTCTCGGCTATCATCCATGCATTTCTATAACGTTGGGCATGCATCAATCTTCTCCTTCGTTAATAGAAGGATCTATTTACACTCCAACATGGCTACATGTTTGTGACAATAGTAAAAGTCATTCACACTCAAACCAAGGCTCTGAAGAGATCACTAACGAAATACAACATTTAGAAATCTATTTACTTCGCATCACTAAGTTGTGATTATTAGATATTGTAACTGAAACATTTGTGTCAATTATTGCAGTCGTCGCAAAAATCATGATTTTAGTCTCATTACATGTTGCCATTAAATAACAATTATTTTGTGACAAACATTGCTAGTCTCCAAACTTGAGTTTTATTGACTACCCTATATGTCAATGATGATTAATTGATTTAATTAAGGACTTTAATTTCTCATGAAAATATAATTGATTTAGTGGCCATTATGTTTGTCACTAGAATAAATTAATGTTGTCACTATACAAAAATTCAATAGTCACAATTAATTTAAAATTATATTGAGGAATTATTATTGTCATTAGAATGTTTTTTTCTAGTTACATGACTAGAGCATATGTGTCTTTGTCATTTAAAATTTAATGTTATAGTCTTTGTCACTACTCAACTTTTTAGTTTTGTATTGTATTACATTCATTTTTATAAAATGAAATAAATGATACAATCACAAAATTACTATTTTCATCGAAACTATTTATCTACATGTTGATGAACACATAAAGTAAAAAAAATATATTACTTTTTGAGAAATATTATATTAGTGATATTCGATCAAAATTTCAGATTTAGTGACAAAAAAAAGTGACAATAAATATTTCTAAGTTATAAAATGTGTAATGATAAAATTGTATTTTAAAATAAATAATAATAAAATTTAGTTTCTTTTTATGTATGTATTTATTATTACATGATATGGATGCTCAAATAAAAAAACATCTCTTTATTGTTTTTGAGAAAAAAATAACCCTATTATTTTTTACTATAGGAACTATTTATTTTGAAATATTAACAAATATATCTAAACACAATCCAAGCATAACCGTACCAAAACAAATGGCATAAATTTTATTAAACATTAAATAAATATGACATTCAAAAAATTGTTGAAATGTAAGAGTATTGCTAAGAAAATTGATTCACAAAATTTGTAGTAAAGGTAAATTTTGAAAAAATATAAATTCTAAACAAAATGTAATGGATTAAGATTAAATAATAAATAAAATACTCTTAATAATTATTTACCATTTTTAAGTTGTTAAATCACCAAAAAAAATTACATAAAAATATTCGATAATCCGTGGTTTAGATCTTGTTATACAGGCAAATAGGGAACTATGAATCAACAATCCTACTTCAAACACAACACAGATTTTCTCGTAACATTATTATTATTATTATTATTATATAAATAATTTAAAACGTGGGTTCCCCAAAATCCCCAAATCCCGACCCACAGGAAAAATGTCCACTGATGATGACGACGCGAAAACAGAGGAGAAAGAAGAAGGAAGCAGTGGGATTGTAAATTCTGATATCGAAGATGGATATCAAACTCCGACATCGGAGGAGCACAAGATTCCGGCGGTTGTTTTGAGCTGCCCGCCGCCGGCGCCGAAGAAACGGAAGAGATTGGTTTATATGATGGTGACTGATTTGCAGAAACGGCTCGATCGAGTGGATGATGAGAACAAAGTTGTGATAAAGGATGAGGATATGGATGTTTTATTCCAATCGCTCGCCGCCGGCGAATCGACGCCGCCGCCTCCGATGACCAAGAAGAGATGCGTTGATGACGAACACGATATTGATTTTTGATTTGAAGGTATTTTTTAATTAATTTATTAGGTTATACTTGTTGAAATTGGGATATTGATTTAATTATATTTTTTCTGTTTTTTGATATTGTTTGTTGTTTGTTATTCACAATTTATTTATTTTTATTTTTATAAGATATCGAAATAGATAAACTCTGTCGTGAATTGATGGCCACAACGCCCTGCGTTTGTCTTCCTTCGGCGATGATGATCCATCGTCACATGAAGCGTGATATCGATTAATTTAGTGAAGTCATGCTTCTTAAGCTTTTTCTTACTAATTTTTTAAAATGAAATTACTACTCCGTCCTTACACCACTTAAAAAAAAAAACGTATTTAACAATATTATAAAATAAATTTAGGTACTTATAATTATAAGTAAAATAAAAGTATTTTACTATATTATAAAATAAATTTAGATACTTATAATTATAAGTAAATTTTATGTAATTATTTGTATTGTTATAAATTATCTATAAATGTACTAGTTTCAATATTTTCTACGCATCATTTTACACATTAATTATGTGAAATAAATATTTTATTCCAACATACAATACATATAATATTTCCAAATTTTAGATAATTCAATTCAATTTGATTCAGTTCATTTCAAAATTTTGAAAAATATGTAAAATAAAATTAATTAATATAAGGGGGTTTTATATTAATGTGGGTGTAATTCCCCGGCGAGCATAGCCGAGTGGTAAGGCCTGTAATGATGTGGGTGTAATTCCCCGGCGACGCAGGGTTCGAATCTCGGGTGGGACAAATTTTCATTGAAATATTATGAAGGTTTGTCCTGGGGTTCGACCTGTTGGCTCTCTCGCACAGGTGTCT
This sequence comes from Euphrasia confusa, assembly GCA_954870475.1. Taxonomy (NCBI): domain Eukaryota; kingdom Viridiplantae; phylum Streptophyta; class Magnoliopsida; order Lamiales; family Orobanchaceae; genus Euphrasia; species Euphrasia confusa. Next base: position 20,080,225 of record OX940969.1, read on the forward strand.
GCTACTCGGGCACATTCCTCGATTTACATCCTACCCGATCGAGGGACCTCCGATCGGGTGGGGGTGGAGTTTCTCGTCTCTCCTCCTTATCAAAAAAAAAAAAAAAATATAAGGGGGTTTTATAAAAAGAGTAAGTTATAGATTTTATATCTTAGTCTAATATTAATCTTTTGTCTAATTGTAAAAAAGACAATACTTCCGAAACTACCTTTATTTGTGTTTGTAAGGTAACACAAATTATTCAGAAATCTACTCCGTATTAGTTTTAGAAAATTATAAACTACCGTATTATACATTGTGTTCCTCTTTCCAGTAATAACAAAATTACCAAAAAAACACAATTTCTATTACGCATTGATTTTTGAAAATCCTCTGTTGAAAGGAATCAGAATCCCTTGCACGAAGGTACGACCGTTGAAACTGTGTGATATCACCGCCCGAGAAACCTTATCGACGGCGCAATAGTAGATCCGACGAACAGGATTAACGCTGGTTTGTTCTTCATCGATTTTTCTTTTCATAAATTAGGGTTTATCTCCAAAGATATTAGAGAAATTTAAGCGGATATGGGGGCTTTTTTCGGTTAGTTTGTCGCAGGGGGTGTGCGATTTCTTTCCGGTGCTGAGTTGGGTCGGGTACGGAGGCGTCGAGAAGGATTTGATCTCGCTGCATAAGAAGAGGGATGTGATATTGCAGAATCTGGTGGAGGAGGCGAAGCGGACCGACGACGGCGTGAGCGGGAAGAGCAGATCGAAACACTGCTGGCTCTGCAATCATCGGATTCGGAGTTCTACACCGACGATGTCATCAAAAGTATGATACTGGTAAGTAATTTCAAATCGCTATAAACAATCAAATTCTCGGTGGTTGACGTTGAATCTTTAACCCAAAAAGTTAAATTTGTAGTCAGTTCATGAAGAGCAGTACTGCAAGACATGGTATCACTTCATACACTTATTAGTATGCATACTACAAATTGTACTAAATAACATGTTTTTTACCCTGTTCCACGAGAAACGAAACCACTTTTTTGCTTGTAGGTTACTGGTGATAAGCAAGGTGCCTTTTAATTAATCATCCCCATAGGAACGATCCTGCTCCAGAAGGCCTGAGCCATGCACAGGGACCCGAAACTACAGGACAGACTGTAGGAGTTTAGCCTGGGGATATGGGACTTGGAATGGTTGCATTGGCGTTGGGTGCGTTTGTTTAGTATTTTGAATGAGTGTTTTTGCGAATAGTTTGCATTTTTTAGATCATGGTCAATGCTACGGAAGCAAGCTTAATCTGTTTGGAAGAGGCCGTCAAACTGCGTCATTGAGCCCACTTCTGTTATGGGTGGAGCTAGTTCCTAGAACCGTTTCTGATGTATCATCCTCTTCCTTGCAGGTGAAAATATTTAATAGAATACAAGGGGTAAGTATGTGTTAATAAACATGTCTCGCTAGTGCGCGTAACTTGTTTTTTCGAGCCCCGATCAGATATACGATGGCGAGCCTTTTCATCAGGTGATGGAGCTTTACACGGGTAGTGGTAGGTTACTTGGTCAGATAGATAAAAAAAAAAGGCAGTACTTGGAGAGTAAGACTGCTGACAGAATTAAAGAGTTAATGCTTGCTGTTAGGTATTGTCATGATATGAGTAAGTCAGGAGAATATACTTCCAACTTCTTATGGCCATATCAAGCTTGCGGATTTTGGATTGGCTGTGAGGAGTTTAGATGGCAATATTATCACATTTGTCACTTGGATGGCCTGATCTTCTTGTTGAATCTAAGGAAAATCCCTCAACATCTTTCCATCGTTATGTTTAAATATTTGTTTTATTAATCCGAGTTGATTTGTTCTTTTTCGAATGTAAGGAAAATTAAGAATGAAACTAGCATGTAACTATATATCCAAGTAATGTGTGGCACATTACAAAAATTAGGAACTAAACTAACATGTAATTGTATTACACAAAATAAGGAACAAAAAAGATTAGTTGAAAATTAGAAATTGTATTACACAAAACAAGGAACGAAACTAGTAATTGAACTCATATTACACAAAACTAAAAATTAAACTAGTAATTATATTACACAATTTTTTTATATTATCATGTTTATAAAAAAACTAAGAACAAAACTGGTGTAATGAAACTAGAAATTATATTACACAACTCTCTTATATTGTCATGTTTACACAAAACTAGAACAAAACTAATAATAAAACTAGTAAGTAATGAAACTAGTAGAAAAGTATTAATAATTATATTACACAAAATTCTTATATTATCAATATTTACACAAAACTAGGAACAAAATTGGTAATCGTAATGAAACTAGTAAAAAATTGGTAATTGTATTACACAAAACTCTTATAACAATATCATATTTTCAACTAGGAAAATTGATAATTCCAATAATTAAACAAATCTAGAAACAAAACTAGTGATTTCATGAAAAAACCTTTTTCATACTTATTTGTAAAAGAAATTAATCATTTTTGCACGTTTCACGGTGGAGTATAGAAAATTAATTATTAACATGATACAAAAGTTTTAATCAAACTGTTTCGATTACTACAATGAACATCAAAGAGAAACTTTGAACATCAAAGAGAAACTTTCATGACAATATTTTCCTTTCATTCATTCAAAGATGAGTAAGTCTTAACTATCTATAGCTTCAATCATACTAAACACTAAAATGAAAGAGTTAAAAGGCTTAGTATAATTAAAAAAAACGGATCGATTACAAGTTTACGGCTCTTGAGACAGGAGATCAGATCGATCCTCGGCCATCAAAAATTCATCGACCTTCAACGGCTAGAAAGGCTCGCCGGGAAAGGCAGAGGAGGCGAGCGTCTTCTCAAGGTGGGGTTTCAGATCATGGAGAAGGACGGCGGGACGGGAAAGGCTCGGAACTCTCCTTCTGTCGCGAGAAAGCAGCGAAGATGTTGTTCAGCGTCCCCAGCCCCAAACTATCGACAAGGGCCTAGGCTGCCTGGACGCCTTCGCATAAGGCCGGAGCCACGTCATCGAACGACTACCAAGAGATCGAAGACTTGAATCTAGACGATCCGAAAACAGAAGAAATCAAAAATTCAAAAAGGATCAGGTATCACACAAGAAAAACCTCTCCATATTTAAATGGCAAGGAAGAGGATCAACATTGATATTTAAATGGCATGGAAGAAATCATAAATTAAAAAAAAAAATCTTACCGTAACTTGAAGATTTAGAGTATCATGTCCAAAATAGCTGAGATTCTAAAAGGTTATAGCCTATATTAAATTAGACATAATTGATAACACATAAAGGTTATTTAGGACATTTTGAATTTTGAAAAGATACTTCAATTATAATTATTAATCTTTAAAGTCAATTAAATTGGGGTATTGAATAATATAATATACATTACTTAAAATTATTCCAAACTATAGTCTTTTATTATAGTATGAATACCTAAAGTATTTTTTTTATCTAAAATAATTTTTTAAAATATTTAATAATATATAAAAATTACTATTATTATTATTATTAAAAAATCCAAATTTAAATTAATTCAATTTAATTTATTTTAATTTAAGTATAAATTCTCTGATATTAGATACAATTCTAATTAAAGATAAAAAATATACAGTATTTTCAAAATTCCTATATAGTACAAAATTGCAAATGAATGTACCATGCTTGGTACATTTGGTCCATCAAATACAAGTCCACATAAAAAAATATAAATAAAAATTACCCTAAATTAAATTTCATCCTACAGAAAAAAAAAAAATAGTTGTTCTTGAGCATAATCCGACACGGAGAGGACGATCAAGGAGAAGTAGAGAGATCGGGGGAGGCATACACACCGACAACATCGCACATGAGGATATCATCTCCGGCAAGAGCGCACAAGTGGGGATATATTTTGTTCCTCCGACGAAACTACCCCCGATTGCCTGACTTTTGTGGTTAACGGAGAGAAGTTCGATGTCTCTGAGGTTGACCCATCGACCACTCGGCTAGAGCTTTGCAATATCGGACCCGTTTCAAGAGCAACAAGCTTGACTTGGTGGAGGTGTTTGTATTGTTTGTGTGTGATTCACAATTTTAATTTGAAATAGATTGGTTGTTTGTGTGTAATTAATTATTCTAATGTTTAGATTATGATTTTTGTTGATTTTTGTTATTAGTTTTATTTTTTCAAATATTTTAATAGAAATATTTATTTAATTAATAAGATATATTTATAATTTATTACTAATTTTTCATTTGTTTTCGTTAATTTTTAAACAATGAATTATTTTTGAACACAATCAATAAAATCATCATTTAAAAGATGTAAAATATTAATCATATATAATTAAAAAAAATCATTCAAATTCAAATCAATGTAAATTCCTTTTCAATGAATACGAATGCATATATTAAGTAAATTGAAAAATATTCTTAGTATATAATTAAAATCTTAATTCAAATTGAAATCAATGTAAATTCCTTTCCAACAAATGTTTATAGTTTTATAGTAAATCGTTAGAAAGTAAAAATACTTAAAAAATAATATTAAATGTTTAGAAATTATGTTTTTTTAATTTAATAAATTAAATAAATAAATTAAAATTTTATTTTCATTTCTTTTTTCCAAATTAATAAATTCGAAATATTATTATTTCAATAAATGCATGAGTTGTTTTACACGCAATCCAAAAATTATAGATCAAATGTTATTGTTTATTATAATATTTTTTTGTTTTATATTTTTTATTAAAATATTAAAATTTATTTTGTAAGTTCAATTGAATGACTAAAATCAATATTTATTGATTTAATTTAATTTATAAATATTTATTTTATTCTATTAAATTAATCAATAAATTTAAAAATAAAATAAAATAAAAATACATATAGTGGTGAGACCTACCTTCATAACAATTGTGCATTTGCATTATTGAAAAATGCAAATATATCGATGGATATAAATTACTTTTGATGTGACAATAAATATAATACATAATTGATTATAAAAATACATAATTGTATGTATATGGTGGGTTCACAGTTGGAAATGCTCTAAGAGCATTCATTATAGATGGAATGACGCAGAATGAATGAGGACTTTGAGGTAAGAGTATTTTTATGAGATTGAATTGTAATATTTTAATAATTAATCAATTATTATTAATAAAATATAATATAATGTTAAATTTAAGAGCATCCACAATGGAGAAGGATCTCATGTATTTCGACCTTACACTTAAAAAATAGGTAAAAAATATTGGGAGTGAGATGATATGAGTGAGGTCTTTCAGGTAGAAGTATTTCTACATAGGTAGAAGCAATATTTTAAAAAACGCTATCGTATTCGAGTTGTTTTTCTGTTGAGACAAGACTCGTAAGAGTCGACTCGAAATGACTCTTACGCCTCAAAATTGATTTTTTTAAATAAAAAATTTCAATAATATTCAAATTAATTACTAATAAATCAAGTGCTTCCTAAATTAATATTTAATTACTCAAAAACACATTTAAACATGAAATTAGTCACTGCCACTGCCATTTGCCGGTAAACAATAAGGATCAAGTTTCTTTGACGCTCAAATCATCAAGATTGAAAGAGCAGTCTAAGTATCTCATATGCGCATCATCGTCTTCCTCTCCCGAGGAGACATCCTCCCACTCATTTAGTTCATTTCATTCACTAATTCCAATCTCTTTCTCCTTGTACAAATAAAATATATTTAGATAAATAAGTAGATTATATATTTGTAAATTGAAATGACTAATCAAATTAAGATCATAGATTAACTTTTATTTCTATTGTCTCGCGATTCATGCGTCTTTCTTTTTCTGTTCCTTATTTCTAAATTTTCACTATCTTGAGTAACTTGACGATCATTATCATCCGTCTCATTAACCCACCCAGAGTTCGATTCAATTTCATCAACCACCAAAGAGTCTTGATCTTCATGAAATGTTTTTCTCTTCAGATGTCTATCCTTCAACTTCTTATTATATACGATGTAGACCAATGTGTTGAGCTTTGCCGCACTCAATCGATTTCTTTTCTTTATATGTATGTAATACAATATTTTATGTATATTATTATATAAATACAAAACATACTATCATTTAGTAAATTATGTATGATATTATTTAAATTACCTAATTGAATGTACTCAAATTACGTTCACATGCAGATGAAGAACATGTAAGACTAAAAAAAATTACCGCAAAGCTTGTTAATTCTGGAGTTTCATCTCCAAATTGTATCCACCAATCAGCTGCATAAATAATAAATAAATTTATTTCACAAATTAAGAAGCTATAATAAAACAAAATAGAAAATTTAAAAAGATGAGGCAACTGTCAATTAAGCAGAATAAGAAAAGTAAATGTGTAGTGTTCTAACTTGGGCTGTCCAACTTCTTACTAGATTATTTTGCCGAAGGATGCCAGAACAAACCTTCCCTCTTTCAAAAAAGATTAATTTGTAAATCAGTCTTTTCTCTATTGACGTCACTTGAAATTAGCTTCTCCAAACATGCGTATAAACCCATATTGAAAGCGTGGATTTAAAAAGTATGCAGTTGTATGTAAATGAGGATGCATTTGAAATTCCCACTTCATCAATGATACTCTACAATTCTTTGTAAGCTCCTTATTCTCCACCCAAATTTTTTGCTATATCTTCTTCGGATTTGTCCATTGCACCATATAAGAATCCCATTTCGAGCATCTTTTCGGAGTCAGCCATTCTTAAAACTTCAACAAGAGGTTTTGTGGTTTTGATTGCGTATGCGACACTTGACCAAATGACGCTATCAAATATGATTTTCTTCACACTCTTACCGTCGGATTTTTTCGACCAAATACACTTAGCCAATTCAAGAGAGTGAACATATCTTCAAGTGGTTGTCTCAAGTTTAGCATACTTTGCGATGTAAAATACGAAGTCGCAAATCGAGTAGGGGTCGGACGAAGAAGTTCTCTATTGGTGTGTTCCCTCACTAATGCTAGAACCTAACCATGGTTGTAAATAGAGCTACTAACCTGTAATTTAAAAACAAAAGATAGAATTCATAGAACTCTCTAGTCACTAACTCATTGTATCTTTAAAAGTAGTAGAAAAACATAGTGGAAAAGAATCAAATATACTGATAGAAAACATTATTTAAATGACCTTTTTTGCTTTTTGCAACGCAGTTTTGTGTTAAGGCAATTCTCCGATCTTTTCTAAAACCAAGTAAATGCAATGCATGGCGTATGGTGCCCACCACAAACGAGGCCGCTTCTCCATTAGTTTTTTTCTCGCCAACTTATAATTTGATGCTTTGTTCATTACCACTTGAATGACATTATCTTCTCCTACTTCTTCAACAACATTATCAAGTAGATCAAACAATAAGTTTGTATCTGTAATTGCATCGGAAGCATCCACAGATCTAAAAAAAATGGTTCCATGAGGATTATTGACGAGAAAATTTATCAAGCTCCTTCCTAGAATATCCTTCCAACCATCGAATAAAATTGAAACTCTGGTTTTTGCCCATGTCTTCTTAACATCTTGTACAATGACATCAGTAGTCTCTACTTCTTTTTTTGTGATTCATGAGCTAAGTTCGTATGGAGTTGGAGGTTTGAAGCAACGGCCATATGCTCCAAGTGATCTACACATGTTCACAAACGAGGGGTTGCTTTCAACATTAAAAGCGATGCAATTTTTGATAAATCACATCCCGATATCCAAAGCACAACGATCTCGAGCTTCCTTTGGATTTGTGTTCCTTTTAAATGGATTTTCGTCTTCTTCCATCTTTTCTTCATCAAGATTAGTTAACTACTGATCCATAGGCCCTCTAACCCCTCTTTTGGAAGGAAGATTATAGTATGAACCATTACAAAATTGTTCATCAAATACTTCTTCTTTAGCGACCTTTGATAGCTCCGCCTTCTTTAGATATTCGGATATGTCGTTCTTAATGTCTAACGGTACTTCATCACATGGTTTGGAATCTTTGTGTGTGCCCGCTAGATGCATCTTCAATCTCGAAACACCTCCGCTTGTTTGTTTATGGCAATAGTTGCAAGTCAAATATTTTTCTTTTCCATTGGACATGCTCACCTCTGTGCACTGTTTCCATGCCGGATCATTTCTATGACCGGCTGATCCTTTCACCATATTTTCTATGTCTGAGTAGTGAGAGTAAATATATATATATAGCAGTTTAGTGTGTGTGTGTGTATATATATTTATATATAGAAACCAGTTTAGTGTCATAGTGTGTAAAATATATATATATATTAAATAAATTTGAGTACTTAAAGATTTTGCGCTTGAGTCTTTAGAACAGTTGTGCAGTTGGCAGTGGTCAGTGGTAAAAGAAATGTAATGGGGTGTGAGGAGAATAAATATTTAGAGTTTTATTTTTATTTTAAATGTTATTGAAAGATGAAAAGTCCATATCAATTATTTAATGGGTTGCCATAATTATTACAGTAAAAAGGGCCAAATTTCACAAAAACATAAATTTGATTTCAGTTTTCAATACGCACGCTTCATGCGAGTCGACTCGGGTGCGAGTCTGTTTCGCACGTTTTTGTGCGATATTTTCTATTGTTTTGTATGACTTTCTTGTATTGTTTTTGTGCTTATATTCATCCTATTAGTGTGATTATGTGTTTATGTTGTCATGGTTTTGGTTTGGTAGAGTTTGGACGAGAATCGGACGAAAACGAGAAGAAATACACGAAGAGGTCATGTCGATTCCAGATTTGCGCAGTCTTAGAAGAATGTCCATCCCCGACAATTCAGCCGTTGGATCGTCCCCATATTTCTAGCTTTCTCCCCAAGCAACATTGTGATTTAATTAATCTTCATTTAATCTAATAAAAAATCTTAGATCTACTTTTCATACGTTGAGAATTCGATTAAATCTTCTTCACGAACGTTGTTCATCTCATCGAGTCGGACGTTTTCATCGGATTAGTTTCTTCGTGTGACAAGTTGAAGCTCTGTCCCGATTTTGGAAGCTCGGTTCGATTCTCGACTTCATCCATCGATTCCATGATTCTTGTGGTGAGATTTCTTCGTCTTTTACTCGATTATGAATTATTCGTCTACGGATCATGTTAGTGTGTAGTTCTTCCTAGTTCAACATAGAACCACGTTGTTCTTGTTTAAACTACGTTGAACTATACACTTTGTTTTGTAGTAACTTCATGTTTTATGATTGTATGTTTTCTATCAGCTGTATGAACTGTGGAATTAACAAGTGGCTTAACGCGTAACCACGGTTCATCAGCGTGGAACAAGCAGACTTAGGCTCTACAGGCATCATGGAGTTACATCAGTGCGTCAGCGTTGAACGAGCTAATTCATCAACGTGATTCAACGTGGATCAGAGTGAAATGCGAGTTCACCAACGCACTACCAATCAGAGAGTTCAAGGCTTACCGTGAAGACCTTGAATCAGTGTTAACATCTTGACGGACGCGGTGCAAGCATAGCTACACACAAGAGCTGGACGAATGACTGCTAAGGAATGAAGTCAGCTGCGGGTGCGACTAGAAGACTTCGCTAGAAGAATGATAGTCCAATGAAGAACACTAAGTATTCCAGCTATGCCCACCACTAGCTCGAAGCACGAAGAACACGCTAGTGTGGCGGTGCGTAGAGCTGGGTTCGTCAAGTACGGAAAAATGGAATCTCGAATATTCCATGGAGATGCTTTGGGCTCGGCCCATTAAGCGTGAATTCCGGAAACCCTAATTCTCGACTCCTATAAATACCGGGTTGTTGGAATTCACTATTCATGCATTGATTTGACATTTTCTAGAGAGAGAAAATTTGTAGACCGGGAGACTTCGCTAGAAAGCTCCGGTTCTACCCTCAGTTTAGTCTTAGTAGTACGCGTCGCTAGATTAGTTCTACGTAGACTTAGTTTTTGGTCGTGTTGACCTTTCTACAAGATTCGCTAGAATTTTGTAGATGTGTTTGTAAGTGGTTCCACCCTTTACAAGATATATAAAAGAGTTTTCTTTTAGAATCTCCAAATTGTGTTAAGTGTTTGTACTCTACCCTTTACATTCTAGTTCTAGGTAGAACCAAGTACAAAATACACAATTTCAGATTATTGGATTGAGTGTTTGATGATGGCTAGCTAAACCTTTTGTAATGGTGTTTGATGAAATTCCTCAATTAGTTAGAGTTGATTTCTTAAAGTAGCTTAATTTATATGAATTGGATAATTACAGCTCTCGATTTGTGGTCTCGTGTTGAACAACTCATGAGTATATCACTAGTGGACCATACGGTCGATGTGTAATGTCGAAGCTCGAGATACCTGTTAGCATATATTTATATTACTTATTATTATATTTATAGGATTATTAGGGTTTACCTTATATTTATAGGATTAGGGTTTACCTTTTGTTTTGACTATATAAAGCCTCTCTCTTGTATATTTTAGATCACGCTTATTTGTTCTAATACCACAAGTTTTTTTTACGTTTATCTTTTCCTTTAATCCTTGTTCGATTATATAAATCCTAACATAGTATCAGAGCCAGGTTCATCTAAACCTCACTTATTCTCTGTCGTGTGACGTGCCTAAAAATCTCGAGTGATTTTGAAGAAACGGCGTTGGAAATTAACGTAGCAGGTGGGCCACGTTAATTTGTGCGTGCGTTAAGTTCATTGTACGTGAATTGCAATTTCAATTGGAATGCAATTGGGCCAAAGCACAAAGTGTTGGGTGATATTCAGGTTCAGTGGATTCGATCGAGAATTCAATTTGAGTTTTATTTGGCGTTTTCGGTTTCGCTTGTTTTCCAATGGCTCCTAGTGAGGACTCGTTGCAGTCAATTGGTGTTCGTTTGGATGTGGCTTCTTCTCAGAATACTTCTATGGATGCTCTTGCAGAACAGTTTCAACGATTCCTTGCTACTCAGTCTTCGTCCTCAGGTCAGACAGTCTCCCCGCCTCAGCATCTTGCCATGTCTACTCGTTCTCCATCAGGTTTGCCTTCATCAAATACCTCAGGTATATCATCATCTCTTTGGGTCTTGGACTCTGGGGCTTCGTTTCATATGTCTCCTGATCCATCTAAGTTTACATCATTGTCTTCTGAGTCTTGTTCCCCTACTGTTGTTACTGCTGATGGTTCATCCTTACCATTAGTTGGCGTTGGCACTATTAACACTCCTCGCGTGTCTCTCACAAATGTCTATTATATACCTAAGCTTACTCTAAGTCTTGCATCTGTTGGTCAATTATGTGATTCTGGATATTCCGTTCATTTTTCTTCCACTTCTTGTTATGTAACGGATCCCGACTCAAAGAGGCTGATTGGGACAGGTCGTAGACAGGGGGGGTCTCTATGTTTTGGATGAGCTGCGCACTCCTAGCTATGCAGCTGCCACCTCTGTTGATTTATCTTCCTTTCATTTAACCAAGTCATCCTCTAAGTATTTTTTATGGCATTCTAGACTTGGTCATGTTTCACACTCTCATAATATTTCTGATTGTCGTGGATGTAAACTTGGGAAATTTTCTGCTTTGCCTTTTCCTAATAGTTCATCAAAATCTTCTGCACCTTTTGATTTAGTCCACTCTGATGTTTGGGGACCCGCTCCTATTCCTACTAAAGGGGGGTCTAGATATTATGTGTCCTTTATTGATGACTATACTCGTTATGTTTGGGTGTTTTTGATGAAAAATCGTTCTGAGTTCACTAAAATTTATACAGATTTTCAAGCCTATGTTAAAACCCAACACTCCGCTGTTGTTAAGTGTTTTCGTTCTGATTTGGGTGGGGAATACACTAGTGGAACTCTTTCTGATCTTTTTTTGTCTGAAGGTACTGTGCATCAGTCCTCGTGCACTGATACCCCTCAGCAGAATGGTGTTGCTATGAGAAAACACCGACATATTGTTGAAACTGCCAGGTCTATGTTGTTATCCGCTAGTGTTCCAAATGAGTTTTGGGGAGAAGCTGTCCTTACCTCCACTTACATTATTAATCATATTCCGACTGCTCATAACTCTGGCACTTCTCCTTATGAGCAGTTATTTGGCCAAACACCAAATTATTCTGTCTTAAGAGTCTTCGGTTCCACTTGCTTTGTTCTTCGTCCACATGTTGAACTGTCCAAACATTCCTCTCGGGTTGCTATATGTATTTTTCTTGGGTATGGTATAGGTCAAAAAGGTTATCGTTGTTATGATCCCTCCTCTAGAAAATTATATGTGTCTCGCCATGTCTCCTTCCTTGAGCATATCCCCTTCTTTACCATTCCCTCCAGCACACACAACTTGACTAAATCTGATCTTATTCACATTGATCCCTTATATTCTGACTCTTCACCTCCTACTACACCTATTGTTGACGATTCTCCGACCCCTGACACGGCTACCCAATCACCGCTTGTGACTACGGATTTTGCTGCGCCACGCTATCCAGTACGCATACGTAAGTCTACTCAATTACCTGATTTTGCATACTCTTGTTATTCTAAGTCATTTGCGTCATTTCTTGTTTCCATTGATCCAATCTCTGAGGCTTCCTCCTATAAGGAGGCTGTCCGATCCCGTGATTGGCAAAATGCTATGGCTGAGGAACTGTCTGCCGTAGACAAGACTGGTACTTGAGACCTTGTTGATCTTCCTGCCGGTAAAAAGGCTATTGGTTCTAGATGGGTGTACAAAGTTAAGACGAAATATGATGGTTCTATTGAGCGATACAAGGCCCGCTTAGTTGCTAAGGGGTTTGCTCAAGAGTGTGGTTTAGATTATGAGGAGACTTTTGATCTGGTAGGCAAGATGACTTCAGTTCGTGTCCTCATTGCTGTTGCTTCTGTTCAACAGTGGCACATATCTCAGATGGATGTTAAAAATGCTTTTTTGAATGGAGAATTGAAGGAAGAAGTGTATTTGGTTCCCCCACCAGGCGTCTCTCATGCTCCAGGACAGGTTTGTCGCCTTAAGAAGGCGTTGTATGGCCTTAAACAAGCCCCTCGTGCTTGGTATGATAGATTTTCTCGAGTTGTGATTTCCTTTGGTTTTGTTTCTAGCCCTTATGGCTCGGCTTTTATTGTTCGATCGACTTCTGCTGACCGTGTTCTCCTTCTGTTATATGTTGATGATATGATTATTACGGGTGATGATGTTGATGGTATTGTGGGTTTGAAAGAAACCTTGTCCCGTTGTTTTGAGATGAAAGATTTGGGCCATTTACGATACTTTCTGGGAATTGAAGTTGCCTCTTCTCCTCGAGGTTACCTCCTCTCTCAGTCCAAGTATGCTGCTGATATTCTTCACCGAGCACGACTCACTGACACTCGCACCACTGACACTCCTCTCGAGCTGAACGCAAAGTATACTCTAGAAGATAGCACTCCTCTACAAGATCCCACTCTGTATAGGTCCATTGTTGGTAGTCTTGTTTATTTGACGATCACTCGCCCTGATATTGCCTATACTGTTCACATTGTTAGTCAGTTTGTTTCAGCACCCACGACTATACATTGGGCTGCTGTTGTGCGTATTTTACGTTACCTACGGGGATCTCTTTATCAGAGTCTTTTGTTTCCATCCACTTCTTCATTGGAGCTTCGTGCCTTTTCTGATGCCGATTGGGCTGGTGATTCGACTTCTCGGAAGTCCACTACTGGGTTTTGTATTTTTCTTGGTGATTCTCTTATTTCTTGGAGAAGTAAGAAACAAGATGTAGTTTCTCGTTCATCCACCGAGGCAGAGTATCGTGTTATGGCTTCCACTACGGCTGGGATTATATGGTTGCGCTGGTTACTGGCTGACATAGGAGTCACTCTTTCTGACCCCACACCTATGTACTGCGATAATAAGAGTGCCATTCAGATTGCTCACAACACGGTGTTTCATGAGCGCACCAAACACATTGAGATTGATTGTCATTTCACTCGGCATCATTTGGATCGAGGAACCATTTCTCTATCGTTTACTCCGTCGTCCTTACAACTGGCTGACTGCTTCACGAAGTCTCATTCTATCAACCGTCATAGATTTTTCGTTGACAAACTCTCGATGTTTCTTGCTGTACCATCGGGAGTTTGAGGGGGGGTGTTAGCATATATTTATATTACTTCTTATTATATTTATAGGATTATTAGGGTTTACCTTATATTTATAGGATTAAGGTTTACCTTTTGTTTTGACTATATAAAGTCTCTCTCTTGTATATTTTAGATCACGCTTATTTGTTCTAATACCACAAGTTTTTTACGTTTATCTTTTCCTTTAATCCTTGTTCCATTATATAAATCCTAACAATACCGACATGTCGAGTAGAGGACCTCGAGGGGTGAAACTCTCGTGTGTGTCGTGATCGAGTGTAGACGATCATTCGTGGAGGTCTTAATCGACAACACTTTGATCTCTAGTCCGATTCTTAGACGATTAAGTGTTTTGCAAATCCTATTTAACTCTAGCTCGTTAGGAAGAGTAGTCGAGACACCCTTGCGTTTCCAAACACCTTTGTTACAACTTGCTCTTAATTACTCGCTTTAAATACTTGTTTTAGTTGTTAAATCAAACACTCAATTGCGACCCCCTTAGATGATAAAGTGTTACTTTCTTGTTCTGGAATTCGAACTTAACAAATACAAAACGCTTTTCACGTGTCGATAGCATTGCTCCTCGAGAGATCGACTCGGGGGATTTACGTAGTAAATCTTTCGATTTTTATAAATTACTTTTGAGCAATCGACTTGGCCAACTCGGGTGCGAGTCAACTTGACCAACTCGGTACGTACATTGAGGCGGCCATATTAAATCCTATAGACTCGCTCGTATACGATTTTTTGCCAACTTAGAACCACTCGTGAGTCGAATCGGTCGAGTAGATCGTTTTTTAAAATACTGGGTAGAAATGAAAAAGAGGGTCTTTTTAATATTATTTTAATAATTAATCAATGATTTTAAATAAAAATAATATTTTTAGATAGAATGCATTGTATGTAGAGATAAATAATTCTTGAAGTGGCAAACATTTGTCACGCCTTCTACTTCAAAATTCTTCTCTTACATTGTGGAAGCACTTCGTAAAATTATATTATATATTTTTGAAGTATATATATGAAGTATGAGGTAAATAAATTTTTAGAAAAGAGATAAATAATATTTGATGTGGTAAACATGTACTCCCTCTCTGCCAGAGCTATAGGTAAAGCTGGTCAATGTTGACTTTTTTTGTCCGTTCAATACATATGATAAACATTATACAAAAATTATGAAAAATTAACTAAAATAAAATTTAATAGTTAAATTTTATTTTAGTTATTTTTTCATAATTTTTGTATACTGTTTATCATATGTATTGGACGGATAAAATAAGTCAACGTTGACCACCTGTGACAACGTTGACCACCTGTGACTATTGCTCTGGGACAGAGGGAGTAGTTAATTTACTTATTATTTTATTTTTTTTAATTTAAAAATATATATATACTCCGCATGAAACAAGATAAGCACACGACACTTGTTATACACGTGGCTGGTTGCCTCACCACTTCACTTTTTAACCCATTCCACATTCGGTAAAAGATTGAACAGTCAAAAAGAAAAGAAAAAAAATGGAAGTGAACTGAAACGTAAAAATCTCAACATTCAAAACCATCCCGACAGAGCCGCATGCGGAGGAGAAAGAGATGAGCGGAAAAAAGGAAAATAATTAGGAGGAAGCGGCGGAAGAGTGGCGGAGGAGAAGTGTCGATGGTGATGAAGCAAGTGCACCCGGACATGGGGATTATCAACAACATGATGGTGGACATGTTCGAGCGGCTGGCCGAGGAGGGGTATTTTCCAAGTTGGTGTTGTCATGTTTTTGGACTTACTAATGGATCGGATAAGAAAGCTTTGCGGGTGTGAACGTAACCGCGTGTTAATTTATATATATGGAGTAGGGTAATACTTAAATTGGGTAGTACTTCCTCCGACTTTAAGAAATGGACACAGTCGGTCAACGTTGATTTTTTTCGTTCGTTCAATACATATGATAAACAGTGTAACAAAATTATAAAAAAAATACTAAAATAAAATTTAATAACAAAATTATAAAAAAAATACTAAAATAAAATTTAATAGTTAAATTTTATTTTAGTAATTTTTTCATAATTTTTTAACACTGTTTATCGTATGTATTGGACGGACAAAAAAAGTTAACGTTGACTATCTGTGACTATTTCTTAAGATCGGAGAGAGTATATAATAAACTTATAGAATATACTTTTTTTGTCTCATAATAGATTTTGTAGATAACAACTAATTCATACACAATCATATCAAAAAATTTCTAGATTCAGAGTGATCCAAATCAAATCAACTAACAATTATAAACATTCAAAGGAAAAGTAAGAAAGAACTTAGGAAATGAATGTGGGAGAAGAAGATCGTCATCGTCGATAGAGCTTCTCTCCGACGTCAATAGATTGAATTAATTTGATGAAAATGACCTCATCTTTTTAGAAATTTCTTCTTCTATTACTTTTTTTCTCTAGAATTCCCAATGTGATGAATTATGTGATTGAGGACCGAGGAATTCCCAATGTGATGAATTATGTGAAAAGTTCGTCTGAGTAAGTTTTCAAAGGCTCTGGGCGCAAGCTAATGGTCTGCGCCCAAAGCCCAAAATTACAATGGGTTCTGGGTGCAGGCAACTAGCTTGCGCCCATAGCCTTTGAAAATTAATCAAACAAACTTTTCACTATTTATCTACTTATTCGTATGTGATTTAAATGATGTAAACCGTCAGATGATCTTAAAATATTATTTTAAATGTTCATCTCAATTTTCGGAAAAAATAATGTCCGAAAGTGCTCGATCCGAAAAAATCCTAAACTTGTAGTTTTTAGAAATTTATCGGATCGAGCACTTTCGAACATGATTTTTTAGCGAAAATTGGGATGTACATGTAAAATAATATTTTAAGATTATTCAACGGTTCGAATCACTTAAATTACGTACGTGCTTGTGTAGGAGTCACTTATTAATTCTATGTCCCACAAAGTTTTCAATGTAAAAAGGTTTGGGTTTGAGAGTTTAGGATAAACATGGTACGCCCAAACCATGCACGACTATCCGTACGTGATTTAAGTGATTCGAACCGTTGAATTATTTTAAAATGCTATTATGCATGTCAAGTCCAATTTTTACGAAAAAAATAATGTTCGAAATCGAGAACTTACGGACATTATTTTTTCACGAAAATTAGTATGGACATGTAAAATAACATTTTAAGATTATCCAACGATTTGAATCACTTAAATAATGTACGAATAAAGAGATAAATTGTGAAAAGTTCGTCGAGTTTTCAAAGGCTCTGGGCGCGGGCTAGTGACCTACGCCTAGAGCCCAGCAGGGCGCGGCCTACTGACCTGCGCCCTGAGCCCGTCTAGAACCTTCACGATTTGCAGTAAATTTCAGTGATTCTAAATCCTTTAAAATCACAAATTCAAGCACGATATTGAAATTAAAGTACACACGAATAATGAAGAAGTGATTGCTAACATGTATACGTCGAATAATTAGTAGAAAATCATCGAATTGCAACTACGTTTTTATGGTGGTTTTATGGTTACGAGAGAGAAGAAAAATGGAGAAGAAAGTGAAGTTGAGACTATTGTACAATTATTTAGTTGAGCTTATTGTGTAAATATTTTGATTTTTATTTTTTTTCCATTTAATTTAATGAGGAAGGGGTATAAAAATAATAAAAAATTTGATATGGTTATTTTTCCAAAGCTCTCAACATTTAAATACTTGTAGATTTTTAAAGAGTTTTTAAAATTGAATACCTCAAGATTCTTTAAAAAAATTCAAAATTCTGATTGGATACCTCAAAACTTCAAAAGTTTTAAAAAAATTCAATACTCTCTAACCAATACATCCTCCTTATTTCATTTTAGTTTAATTTAATTCAGTTTATTATTTTCAAGTAAGAAATAATAGTTGTATTATTATTCCAAATTTTTTATTTAAGATTTTTTCAAATTTAAAAATTAAGACTAAAAGTAAACAACAAGGACTAGATTAGAAAACAAAAACTAAAAGATAGAAATCTGCGCAGTGGCAAATTCTTAAATTTTGTCTAAGTAGGACTCGAATTCATGAGCAAACCGGTGTCAAGGAAAGATCGTGATTTATGGGCCAAGTAGAAGAGTTTTGATCACTATACATGTGGTGTAAGTCAACTATGAACATTTCTATTTATAGGTGTTCGAGAGCTGATTTAAGTACAAAATAACCACAAAGCTTGTATAGATTATTGGTTCTTGAAATGTTTTTGTATGACTAAGTACGTTACGCACTAAAAGATGAGGTTGCGAATTTTATAAATTAATTTGTAGGAATTATTGGTTCATGGAAAATATGTGTGTGACGAGGACGTCATTCAGCCGGCGCCATAAAAGATGAAGTGATTGTACTCTAAATTATGCACTTGAGTTTTTTCTTGAGTTGATCATAGTTAAGATTTTAGAATTCCGAACTCATAGCATTCGCCGGAGAGCACCGTCGTGGGAGCTCGATTACACGCGGAACATGTGAGTGGAAGAAGAAATGGGAAGAGAGAGAGAGAGCGGGAATTGAGAATTCTGGAAATGTAAAAATTCGATTCAATATTCAAAACATACGACACCGTTTCTCCTTTATACACAAACAAGAAAAAGACATAAAAGCCATTCTAATAATAATGCGCGCAAAACACTTCAAACATAACTACAGTACGTAATTCTTCAACACCTTCAATTGCAAACTCCAACTTCAACAAAGATGAAGTGATCTTAACATCTACTGATAAATGAGTCAACTTAAATAAATGAATATATTATTCATGATATGGATAAGATATGGTACAACCTTTTTTTTTCTTGACATTGATCAACTCATAAGAACACTAAGTGTGCATGTTGTTCAACATGATTTATGATAGGTGATGATCATATAGAAAGTATCACATGTGTGCACGAGTGAGAGTGAGAGTGATAATAATAACATACAACATACTTCATATGTTCTAAAATAATATTTTTCTTAATATATATGATAAGTAAAATGTGTTAAATTTAATATATAGACGAAGGAAGAATATTATAATGCCTCTAATCCATTGCATACAACTTTGACCACTCTACATACGACTATATCCTCACTAACTACACACAATGAAATATATTATTGCATTTCTTATTTACTTTGCCTAAAAGAAATGAGACATTTTGAACATAAGGTAAGTTTAATGTATTTTAGTATATCATTTGATTGTGGTCCGCGGTGAGTTTAAGAAGCCTTTATGTCATGGTGTTGGTGAGATGAAGGTTTGCACCCATGATAGTTGTCTTTTGCTTCTATGATACAAAAAAGTTCAATTTTATATATGTTGTATTGTGAACAATATTTTTTGATAAATATTTGTTTTGTAAAATATATCATTAACTTGATTGTAAAGACTAAAGATTGTAGACATCAATATATATAGTTGTGATAAGAAAAAATTGTCGTCGTAGCATGCGCGACAAAGTGCATGGAAAAGAGCACGTGCATGTGCAGTGAGTGACGCGCCTAGTAACGAACGCGTGTGTCCACGATTAATAAAGCAAGAATTTGAAAGGAAACGAGGCGCGGGAAAATTATGACGTAGACATGCGATCATAAATGACATTATCGTCTGAATTAGGGTTAGAATCTGCGTGAAGCGACGGATCCAAATAATGTAAGTAAGATAACTGATACAGATCACACTTCGCGCGAAGAGGCGCGATAGATATCGATTGAGAAGCAAAATAATGTTGGTTCGTGGAACAACCCCAAACGCTCTATATCATCAGAGCCTCGTTGGGGGTTTGACCGATAATCACCAATTGGGAGGACAAACAAAGAAGGAGATATGGGTGTTAAAAAAGTGTTTATTTTTTGAGTCATTTGGTTCAAATTTGACAATAATGAAGATGTTTAGTAATAGAAAGTTGGATGTTTTTAGGAATATAAAGAAATAAATAAACATGGCAATAACAACCGCTACGAGAATTGGGAGGGATATATACAACTTCAACTTCTATGAGTAGTACTATTACACAACTTCCTTTTTTTTTATTTATTTTATATCTCGATCAAATAAAAATTAAACATGAACCCCGCTGCAATCCTAATATGCAGAAGCCTCGAAGCAGGTGGGCGTGAAGAAAACATTTCCAAAAATAGTAAGTTCTTCCCCCCCACCGCCACCGCGGAACCCACTTTACAGCCCATCAACGGCTCATCTTCCGACGACCTGAGAAAGCCCTTCAGCTCGACCCCGCGCCTGGACTCGTCCTTGACCCTAACCGCAGTCATCCTCGTCGCCGCCTTCTTCTGCATAGGCTTCATCTCCATGTACATCCGCCGCTTCGCCTACTCCTCCGCCGCCGCCGCCGCCCCTCCGCCGCCTCAGGACCCAAAGGGGGGCCTCGACCCCTCCGCCGTCGGATCCCTGCCGCTCGTGGCTTACGGCGGCGGTGCGGGCGCGGAGATGACCGACGACTGCCCGATCTGCCTGACCGAGTTCGAGGAGAGAGAGACCGTGAAGCTCATCCCTCACTGCGGACACGTGTTCCACGCCACGTGCATAGACACGTGGCTGTCGTCGCACGTGACCTGCCCGCTTTGCAGGTCGGCTCAGCTCTTCAAGGCATCGGCTGACGAGGAGGGAGAAGGTTTGCCCGGGTGCGACGCAGCAGTATGATCGATCTGAGACACGTGTATGGATGAAGATCAATCTCTTAATTACTGTGCTTTAATTAATAATAATAATAATAATAATGTGTGTAAATAGAGTGAGCTGTTGTTTGTGGGTCCGTACAATTATAGCAATTCTGTTATAGACTTTTGGATATTAATGTAATTATGTGTGTAATAAATAAAACAATCAATTTCACAAATAAATAAAACTCCTATATAGATGTAAATACATACAGCATCATCTCATATATCTAAATTAATATAAGAAACTAGCTACATAGCAATATGTTAAATAATTATAATCGTAGTCTTGTAGTCGAAATATGTTATATTGATAATCGAGGATTTTTAGAACAAGTGATTTATGCCTTATTTCGTCAGATACATAATATATATGAGCAAAAAAGAATCGAATGCTTAATGAATGAAGCGTCCAACGATAAATCGAGGGCATCTGCAATAGAAACACGATCGAATGGTCAAATTGTATTATTTGTCGAAACAAGAATCGAGAAAATACAATGTACACATAATGAGAATTAGTAGATATTACCTAGTGGGATTCGATCGATCCCATGAACAATTTGTGGTATCCTTCTATTCTTTGCATTTCTTACATATGTATATGATCAGCATTTCTTTTTTTGTTATTGCTGAATGAAATAAGCTTGGACAGTCTCAACAACTGGGGCTCGACACATGGGACACTTCCCCTTACACGAGACGAGATTATCAGCGCACTTGGAGCATGTGCACATGTGCCCACACCTTCATGAGATAGAGGAGATCAGAAGAATTAATCTTTAGTTTTGAAGGAATTTGCAGCATTCCAATTCATCAAGTTATGATGAATCAATAAGTTGGTTTTAATTAGGAATGGTGACTAATTGGTTACCTGTACAATAAGGAATCGATTCTACTATCCCCACAACAGCAGCAGATTCCTTTCCGCACTTGATCCAAGTTAGTTTCGTCGTGAAACTGATTGTCATCATCAGATGCATCTTTTGCTTCTTCATCTGTGAACATATATGCTTTATCCATTTTAGTTTCTCGATTCTTTTAATGATCTTTTCTGTTGTAGATTTAAAAGAGCGTGCACAACAAATACTGCATAAGAATCAACACCCTCCATTTCAGTTGAATAACTAACTAACTAACCTCTTGAAAAAGCTGGTCGGTTTAAAGCTGCGGAAACCTCTTGCAGCACTGAACTCTGCAACTCGATCTGCATCTCCATGCAAGCTTCGAGCATACTTTGCATGTTGTTCATCCTCTGATGAAGCCTAGCCATGTCAATCCTCAACTCATTGATCAACTGCCACTCCTGATCATAATAGCCGAATTGGTAAGTTAGAACTGATCATATGGACAAAATGCGCTTCAAGAATAGACAATGCAAGAGGTACCTTAAACTTTACAAGATACGAAAGAAATCCAGGAAACACACCCATGGTATAAAAAAGACTTGATTGATCTAGCTCGACCCGGTTTAAAATTAAATAATAAATAGAAATCAACTAGGAATCATCAGAAAATAATGAAAAACGAAATGGATCGATCATTTGAAACTGAATGAGGCTTAAGCTAACCATTTCAAGCTGCATAATATAATCAGAGTTGTGGTGAAACTCCGCATCCCAAAGTGTTGACGGAACCATGTATGGAATTCTTTCAGCACCACCATCAGATAGAACTGATGTTTCCTCACTACCATTGATTTGTTCTTGATCCCCCTCAGTTAATGATAAAAATTCACCCGGTTCCCGGTCGTCGGAAGCACGAGCGAGCCTTTTCACATGGGACTGCAGAACTTGATTTAAACTCTCGCGGAAACCACTACCAAGAAGACCAGACACACGTCTCCTACAGCACACACACACACACACGCTATAAGGTTTTCGCGCAAACAAAAAAAAGTCATCAACATGTGAAATATTGCGTTTGGAAAGAGGTATGAAGGATGATTACAAGATCAAGGGTAATAAACTTGTAATTCTGATATATTTGAAAATGTTGGGGCAAGAACATGAAACCTGCAATCAGACCACAACTACAGGGGTGTTTATTCTACTTTTTTTATTTTAAATTAGCTGTTTTTTTATACCACGAACCTCGGGATTATGCTTTGTAATCATCACAAAAAACTAAAGGAGGAAGTAGAAGAAGATTACCGGCTAAAAAGGTCCCTAAGTTCCATATTGCGAGCACTATCATCATTGTCATCATTCAGTGGATAAAACGTATCAATTCTTATTCCCGAAGGAATTATATCAAGCCAACTATCAATAGCCTCTTGCAACTCATGGCTCGGCCAATCTACACACGACTCCAAAATTTGATCTTCTTGCTCTTCAACATTGTTGTTATCAAATGGTTCAGAGTATGCAGAACCTCTTTCTTCTTCATCTCTGCTATCATCACTTTCAATCTCCATTTCTGAATTATGGAACCTTTCCACCTGAGCCGAAGCATCTACTGAATCAGATTCCTCGTAATTTTCATCAGTAACTTCATGGTGCGTGTTGTAAATAACTTCCTCGGGTTCATTAGCTATGGTGAGATCCTGAGCAGACCAAGCACTCGACATAAATTGATTGTTTGCTTCGGTTTGCATATTAGTGTTTTCACTTTCTGAATTCGATGCTTTATGGATCTCAGAAGCTTCTTCCTCTACCTTGAAAGTAGACTCCGATTCAACATTACTTCCGTGGCTGCAAGAGGAATTAAGCTCGGCATTCTTCGGTGAATTGGAGGCAGAGTTGTCCAGTTTAGAGAGGAACCCTTCCCTATAACACCATGACATGATAACATTTTGGTTTATTAAGAATTTCAATATGTATGGCATCTATCTTCCAACAGGGAGGTTTACTAAAATCCTACAACTAAATCATAATATTTCTTTTCCATGACACCAAAAACTGGTATTATCGAAGAACCGAACATACTGACCAGCAAGCACTTATATGTAAAAGCAGTAACAAAAAATGTTTAGCAACTTAAAGCAGCTCAACGCAAATCGCAGACTCCAATAGATTTTCGCATAATATAATTACCTGAGGTCAGAAACTGTTGGTCTCAGCCTCAGCAAACCCAGCTCAGTTGCAGCCCTAGAAGATGGCCTCTCGTCTAGGATGATTTTTTCATTCCGAAGAAACCTACCTCTTAGTAGTGCCTGCATAAAGTTGTTTATCATTCTAATTTTTCGCATATGGTTGAATAATTTATTTATTTTTACAACACCTGAATGCGACTACGATGAACAAACTCCGACACGGGCCTCCGCTCATCCAAACACAAAAGCTCTCTTTTCCGTTCACTCTGAGATCTCAGAAGAAGATCCAGAAGAGTCTGCCTACCACACAATTTCCTAATAGGCCTTATTGCCACTGACCCTTGATCATCCGAGAGATTGTTTAATCGGAATACCTGAGACGGATTGCCCTTGGAACCACTTCTCATCCATTCTTGAAAAATCTGTCTCACCCTTTCGGTTTCTCCCAAATCTTCCGATAATACACTGTTATTTTCTTCACACTCAAACTCATTAGAATACCCGTTTTCGGACATGGGAGTGCTTGAGCACTCTGTATCGGATCCATTTATCGTTTTCCTATTAGGCCTACTACTGTTGCAAGATTGAGTGCCCATTGCATGTTCGTTTTCAAGCTCTTTCCACATTTGCAAAAGAGAGGATGCTCGGGAGACGGGCCTTGAGTCGTCGAAGAAGGAAGGTCCGAAAGCCGATGGCACATTGTGCAAACCCGCGACAGCCATTTATCCAACGACAAAGTTATGATCGAAGGCAGATCACAATATACAACAAGCAGTGCTTGCAAAAGATCTTTGAGAGAGCAAAATTAAATTATAAGTAAGATGAAAGAATAAGGAAAAAAGGAGAAGGAGGTGGCTTGCAGATCCATATTGTCCCTGACCAACGACAACCCACCAAAAGTAAAAAGGAACAAATTTCCCCAACAACAGAAACAGAGTAAATGAAAAAACAAAAAAAAAAAAAAAAACGATTAAGAAAGAAAATGAAAAACCCAAAATCATCATTGGACTAATTCTTGAAAAACCCATATCATATCAAAGTCAACCCAAGAAAACAATAAATAAACGGATGAAGAAGCAAATCAGTACTACATATTGCATACCGATTCAAACAAACAAAAAAAAAACATGATAATATTACAGAAATCAAACAAACAAAAACGATAAAGATGATACCTTTATCCAGCTGTCACGCAGCGCCAGCTGTTCTTGAAAAGAAATGCAGCGACATGAACAATGGGAAAACGGAGGAATCGATACAGATAGAAGGAAAGGAAAAAGAGCGAGAGATTTTAAAAACAATAAATCGTAGCTGCAAAACAATAAAATGTGGGGGAAGGGAAGGGATGGAGGAGGGGACAAGTCCCGCGGCGCTACTCATTAATACTATACCACATTTTCACTTTGGAAATACGTGTATAGCCGTAACTATAACGTCTACAGTATTTTTTTTACTGTGAAATTTTTTATTTTATTTTTTTCTTATGCCCGTGAAAAATTTTGATTTCTTTTTTGACTCGTAATATTGAAAAGAGAAAATAAAAACTACCTATATTTCAAAATATTCCATATATGTTGTCAATGGCCTATTCTGAATTTCTCTGCTTTTTATAATTTGTTGAATGATCATATCAAATATTATTTTAGAATTATAGTAGTTTTCATGTAATTTCAAAAATGAAATGATGTATCAAGTCAATGATAATCTATTTTATTAGTACAATTTACGATCAAATTTTGAATTTTTCTACCTTGACCATAAAAAGAAGAAAAGTCAGCACTTAACTTATGAAGTGGAGTATAAGACATATATTAATATTAATAGTTTGTTTTTAAAAGAGTTATAAAATGTTACTACTTACTTAGTGTATATTTTATAACTTGTTTTAAGAGCTCAAAAGTTGTTAAGTCGTATTTAATAATAAAATTTTAAATTGTTTGAATAAAAAAATGTTAACATATAAATAATTAATTTATTTTACAATTTAAGATCTTATATAACTATAATAACCAAAAATATATGGACGAAGGATTCAAAAAATATTTGCTTGAAGATAATAGTAAGTTTGAGATCAATAATTGTAGGAATATTTTTATCTTTTATGTTAAAATTAAAATATCTTATAAGCTTAAAAAATGTATCTCGTTTTACTTTATTTTTAAACAACATATTACAAGTTGTTAAAAAGCTATATCAAACACTTTCTAAAATCTTTGTTAGAGCTAGATTTTATTTAACATAGATATATATGGAGAAGTGAAGTTATGTAAATATAAATATCTATATAATCAAATATAATTTTTAATGTAGTATTAATTTATAAAAACTATTATAATAATTGTAAAAAAAAATCAATTTATTTCATAACAATTAAATTGAGGTATGTATATACTCTGAAATGATCATAAAGCCGTTATTATATTTATAAATAATATGGTGTGTCTGTCATATGACGTGAGTTGAGTACTTTGGCCGGCAAGAGCTTTCTTTTAGTATTGCCTCGATCTATCGCTGCATGATTAATTATGGCCACTGGCCTTCCTAAACTTTTATGATTATAAACAAAATCTAAGAGTTCAACATACAGTATACTATAATTGTAAAGTAATCAATGCCACTTTTTGCAATTAAAAACATTTAAAAAAAAAAAGCCACAACCGGGCCACCTTATATTATCAACAAAAAAATGTTAGGAATTCGTAGCTTTTTAATTACCGGCAGATGTAAAACTTATTATTTGAGAAAGGAAGGGTTGAAGCGAAATTTGATTCTTAAATTTTAACTTCATGTTCAGGATCTCCCCTTGCAGCTTCGCTTCGATTTCGGGGTAGTTCATCAATTTTGTTATTGCTCTTTTCATGCGCGTGGCTGAGTTTATCGCGGATGAGTTCGATCTTTTGGTCCCTTTTTAGGATGTCTTGCTTGAGGTCTCTCATCTGAATGGTCACGTGGAATTGATGATCCTTTTCTTTCTTTTCTTCCAACCCCTGTAACTGTGTTAGTGTCATCTGTGATTTCAACATGTTGAACATTATAATGTTTTCAAACATAGTGATCTTGACAGTTTCATCGCCGTCTTCCACGTTCGGCTTCACCGTGCTTAGCTTATCCGAGAGGTGTTCGAGGCACGAACGAGCCTCGTAAAAATTCGTCTGGAGATTCGTGATCTGATTCTCTACGTTCTTGTTTAAACTCTCGACTCGTCTGAGCTTATCCTCCATTTCCTTCACCCATATGCTCAGATTCTGCTTGTCCTCGATCAAACTCTTCTTTTCGTTTTCAAACTTTTTGCTGATTTATAGGGTTACTCCGATTCTTGTTGTCGTCGACGGTACCTCTTCAATGATTTTGTCTTCTGCAATTAGGGTTACAATGGGGGAAATGAGATTATCCGAATTTAAAAAGGAATACGCAGCCAAATATTACGAAAAACCCATTGCAAATTAATAAGAAATTGAAAATGATTTCCACGTCAACAATCGTTAACGGTGCTATGCAAAATTGGCGAAAAGGATGAAATTTGATGATTTTGAAAGATCCAGAACCAAAATTGGATTCGGCGCACCGCGTAACTTTGGTTAGACGGAGATCTTTGCCACGTCAGCAATAGTTAACGGTACTCTGCAAAATTGGATGGAAAGAATAACATTTGATTATTTTGAAAAACACATGACCAAAATTGGATTCGGCCTTAGTTACAGGACGTAAATTGA
Source organism: Euphrasia confusa (assembly GCA_954870475.1). Taxonomy (NCBI): domain Eukaryota; kingdom Viridiplantae; phylum Streptophyta; class Magnoliopsida; order Lamiales; family Orobanchaceae; genus Euphrasia; species Euphrasia confusa. The sequence continues at coordinate 20,107,718 of OX940969.1, forward strand.
TATTATCTCTTTATTCATTTATTCATTGTAAGTAATTAAAAAAGTTAGCAAGATATCAAAGCATGAAATCAATATATAAATAAAGATTATACTACATTTGTATAATTGTCACAAATCAATTTCATGGAATATTATTCCAACACACCTGATATATGGGGAGAAAAAAACAACCAACAACTCAATCACAATTCACAAACCCAACCCAAATCAAATACAACAAATACAAATAAATATTGTTTCAAAGTGAAATAAAAATGTCAATCCAAATCCTCATCACAGAAAACCCTCTGAAACCCCTTGGACGAAGAATTAGTCGGCACCATAATCGAGCCGCAGAACACCTTAAGCTTCCTATGGATCTTGAACACCCCAATCTTCAGCCTAATCTTCGCCCTAATCTTCAAATCCAGCCCGACTTCCCCAGCCGCCCGATCCATCCTCAGGTCCCGCCCGACTGCTCCATACACAACCGCATCCTTAGCCATCAAATACATGTCCAAATGCGTCACATTCCGCCTGGGCTGATAGAACGGGTGGACGTCGTTGAACGAGAGCATCTGGTCCCGGTAAGACACAGTCGCTTCGATCTTGTCGTAGTAAAGCGACATCCTCTTGTTGGGGTTGTGGGCCCGGAGGACAAAGTGGAAGCTGGCGTTGAGTCGTTCGTTCTTGGTGAGAGTGTAGCCGCTGATCGAGCCATCCTCGATCGTGTAGCTCAGCTTCCTAGGGTGGACTGCGAGCCACGTGATGAGAACGATCAGGCCGACTAGGACTATTAGCCCTAGGAGGATGCATGCGATGCATCGGACTATGGGGGAGTGTCGAGGGCCAGACGAGCCTTGTGGTGGAGCCTGAGGCATATTGGTGATTGGTTGATATTTGTTTGGTTAATGAATATGAATTGTTGATTGAGTGAGATGTAGATGGTTTATATATACTGGTATAGGCTATAACTACATTATGTGGAAAGAAAGGGTATTTTGTGATTTCTTGCATGAAACTCAAGAAATAATGTGGCATGGATTAAAGAAGAGCGATTAAAAGATGAATATTCTTGTCTTGCAGAGTTGAAAGAAGCCTTGTTTTTTTTAATAGGTATAATGCTGGAATGTGATGGCTATAACTAATCTATTGCTTTGCACTCAAGCTATTCTAATACCATCTTTCAAGTTAATTTTTATGTGTTTATTAATTACTCAGGTCGTTTTGGAGCAATGTAGGCATGTATACGGGTAAGAATATTTTCTGTTAAAGTTGTGTGTTGTTGACGTGGCGGAAGCTATAGAACAAATATTAAGACTCGTTGTATCTATCGAAGAATACGAGAATTAAAACATCAAATTTTCGTTGATTCCAAAAAATACTCAAATCTGATTAAAACCTCAATAAATGAAGAAACTTTGAGACTATATAAGCTTTGACAGTTATATATTTCTCCGATCACTAATTAGTTTTATGATGTAACTATATGTGTCTCGGTGTCTTTATTTTCCGTCTTTATGCTTTAGAGGTGAAACCGCACTTACATACCTCCAATTTCAACATTAAAAAATATCTTATTTATATTTTGAAAACAAAATAAGAGAAAATGTAAATTTAAAAAGTGCTAGTATGTAAAAATGTGAGAGTGATACTAATAATTACTATTACTATTGACCGTGGGTATTTGAGACATTTACTTCCACAAGAAGAATCATTACGAAATTATGTAAGCAAAAGCCCAATTGAAAGTTATCCACAAAACTTGCAAGGCTATTTCTGCAGGAAGGCCTCCAGGTAGTTAGGCTATGAACAACAAAAGCCTATGCAGTTTGGGCTTGATTACTGCACAAGCCCAAATAACTTAATAAGGTCCGTGTACAATATTGAAGTTTATTTTTTCTTGTTCCTTTGATCGTATTGTATAAAATGTACTCTTTCTGTTCCGTAGAAGTTGTCACACTTTTTTTTGGATCGTCTCATTCTAGTCGTCATATTCAAAAAAAGGAAACCATCATTACACTATATACTCTTAAAACAACACAATATTTCTAAAATACTATCACTTTTACCTAACAAACATTAATTCTTATTTTAATTTTAATTTTATTAAATGAATATTTATTTTTTGTATTTTTTATATATTTTTTGTATTTGTATTCAATGATGATTAGTTTTTTTTGTATTTGTATTCAATGATGATTAGTTTTTTTTGTAATGAATATTATGAACTTTGTTTACAATGTATCATAGACGTATGTGTATGATAGAATTGCCTTACTTATATATGCTCCGTAAAACCACCTAAGCGGGTTGAACTCTATTTAAGATGGAACTACCAGAGAGAAAGCAAAGTAAGAATTCAGAAATCCTGGAGAAGAGGAATGTATATTAAATGTAGTGTGCAGTACTTCAAAAAAAAAAGACTTACAGATTGTTAAAGAAGAAATACACCAGTCATGCGTGCTGAGTCGATCTTGGGGCAACCTTCCTTAGGCACTTGCTTGGACTGATATCGGAAGCGGTGTGTTCTAAGCAATCGAGTCTGGATCTGGACGGTGGGTATGGAGTTAATGGTGGTAAGAATAATTTCATATTTAAAGGTTATGAGAAGAAGAATTCCCTTTTCACTAAGATGACCATGAGTAGAATCACGATATCGATGAGCATGATCATGAGGGAAATATTTGTTCAAAACTAGGCAGACCTTTTGATCTCCGAGATGGACGAATTCAAAATCAGAAGAGATGGGTGGTTTGTAGTGAAGAGCAATATCAAATTGGATACCACCATAAACTGAGTAATCGTTATATTGATAACACAATTTTGGCAGATGAAGAGGTTGTTGGGGCTGGAAAGAATTATAGGAGTGTGACATGAGAAAAGGGGTTACAAGTAAAGCGAGAGAGTCATACGTAAACATTAGGTGGAAAGTACCAAGAACGGGATGATGGTCGCGAATGAAGACAGGAGTCTTATCATAGTCGAGAAAGGGAAGTGTGCTACTCAAACTGGAATTAAATGTCTGTGTCCATCCAATTTCAGGCATGGTGGTATCAAAACAATATACTCCATCCTTGCGACGATCCCAGCCTATGATCTTGTTGCTCCCCTCCAAAAAAGAGGCGTGAAAATGAACGAAAGTATTAGTGCCACTGATAAAAGGAGTAGGATCCAGACGCTTCCAGAAGAGGCCGTCTTCCTCCGGCGGCATTGTAACTTCAAAAGGGTGTAGATCAGGATTAGACAAATAGGGGCAGGTGTCGATGCAATAGAGTTTTCCGTTGAGCTCCCCCAGCACTGGATTATATTTAGGGCTTGAAAACCTGAAGGTTGTCAATGCAATTTTTGAAATGGTAGTCATAGGGGTTGATATATACATGCAGGTGAAATGGGTGATATGGCCAAATCGAATTCCTGTGGGAAGAATAATTCCACTGGAAAGGCCCCAACCCTTGTTGACCGTGGGAAAGCCCCAACCCTTGTTGACCGCGGGCCTCTGATAAAATGCGTCCGGCAACCACTTCTCCACATCACCATCATCATCATCATCGCTAATCAATTTCAATTTAATTGGGCGAACAACATAGTTCACATAGTCTACATCACCGCAACGACTGTTCTCCACGAAACATAAGTATAAGCTCTTCTCATCTGCTGATGCCACCGCTAAACTACCCAAGGATCTCCTCATAAATAGCGACCGCCTGCTGCCGCCGATCTCTGCAAAACCTAACCCTAATTTCGCTGCTACTCTCCTCATCCCTCCAACAACCAAACAAACCTAACACGGCAAAACAACCAAATAAATGAGGATAGGAAGAATCATTGGTTAAAAGTTTGGGGGTATTTAATGCGAACTTTAAAAAATCTATAAATACGGTGAAACATCTATACATTAATAACCTCTTTAAATTAATTAATAACCCCAGTCCTCTTGCCCGTGTGATGCACGCTAATAAATTTTAAATTTTTGTTACTCGAAGTAAGTTCTTTCTGTTTATATTTGATATTTAACCTAACAAATAATTCGATATAGACATTGATAATGGATAAATAAATATTAAGTTTGTCATCTAATTATAATATCTGATAAAAAATTACAATGAAATTATAAAGTTTGGAATACTTCTTTTTTATAAACTACATTTGATGTTCTACTCGTAAGACGATCACGATCATCACAAAACAGAAGTTTCAACCCGGTCGTATTGATTACTCTAGACAACGCAACGTACAATTGACCATGCGTAAATACTGGTCTCTTCAAGCATATTCCAACATTTCTTAACGACTGACCTTGACTCTTATTAATCGTCATGGCATACGATATCATAATCAGAAATTGTCTTCGTTGAAAAGAAAACGGGAATTTGGTATCTGATGGAGTCAGAGCAATTCGAGAAATAAAAACCAATTCCCCAGAATTATTTCCTCTTAAAACTTTCGCCTGGATAACATAATTATCAAGGTGTGTTACAACCATCCTACTACCATTGTATAGTCCCAAGGCATCCATATTCCGTAGCAACATAACGGTCACACCAACCTAATAAAAAACAATTCATGTATTAAAAATATATAACATCTCACAAAATTAAATTAATTCATTTAATTAATTATTTAATAAATACAATACATAGAATATAGCTGTATAAATAGTTGCATAAAAAAACCAAAGTTACAGTTTCAATACATATATACATATATATATATATATATACACAAAAAAACAAAAGTTACAATTTCAATACATATATACATATATATATATATATACACGTAATATTTTTTGTAAGAATATTAATATTAGGAATAATAAAAAGTGATTGATTATTCTTCAATAATATATATATATTAGCCACACAACTATATAATGATCATATTTAAATGTCTATATTAACTACTATATTAATTAATTAATAGAAATAGATCTGAAAAAAAATGTTATAGTAATACTAACCTTCAACTTCAGCTTGGTTTGGAGGAACACTTGATTGTATTTAAACACATTTATTCTTAATAAGTTTTTTTCATCAATTTTAAACATCGTAGCCTTTGAAAATCATTTGTTTATCATATTATTATATTTTTTTTATTGTATGAATAGTAGATTATGAATTAACTTTATTAGTTTGTTTTTAAGTTTATAGAAACTTTGTAATTTAACAAACGTTGTACAATTAATGGGTAAGAGAGAAAAAATAAACTAAATCTATTTAATATAGAAATATATGTTAAAAGAGAATATTAAATAAAAATTATTATAATATTCAAAAACTTGATTGGTGCGTACGGTTACGTCCGTATAGGAAACCCACCTTATATAATCGTATCCAAAAGATAATTATTAAAAAAAAAAAGAAGTTTCGGTATTCTTATCGTAGTCTAAGTTCTTTGAGTGATTTCCTTATTTAATAATTTTATATTAACAAACGGAAATAAGTATCTTACTTGTTGGTTCTTGTGATAAGTATGAAAAAAGATTAATAGTTATTTTGAACTAAAATAACACAATTGTATAGTGAATTATATATTATAACAAACTGTTTTGAATTATAATATATTAGATTTCAATAGTTTTTTAATGATATTAAGTAGATATCATGATTTAAAAATTATAAAATAAAAATTTGATAATAATAAGTTGATATTAAAAAAATTATAGATTAACAAAAAGTACTGAAAAGTAAAAATTAAGTTGAAATGATATAAAGTTCGGGAAGGAAAAAAGTACAAAAATAGATAATAGTATTAAAAGGTAAAAAATAAGTTCAAAATGTGGCATGATTCTTTATCGCTTCAAAGGACATCATCATCGGATCGATAATCGGAGGAATTATCGTTCGACATCTTAATTAATTCTGAGACCCCATCAAAAATTGTAAGGTATGACAGATTACGGATTTATCTACAATGCAACGACATAATCTTCCTAAAAGACTGTCTCCGTCAACTCTGACCTTAAACATAAACTCGTTTTCATCAAGAGATGATACAACCGCAGTAACTACTTAATTTGTTTATACTTTTATTAGTCGAATATGTTACAATATGATCGTGCATTATCCTTGTAAACATAAAGATAAATTGCATTATTAATTAATTAATTAATATAATAATAAAAAATACACTTATAAAATGACAGAAAAATAAAATTACACTAAAAAAAATTGATATATATGTAGGAGAGAATTAAATATCGACAGAATTGAAAGAAGCAATCGATCATCTGATTTGTGATTTAGAAATAATGCAACTTCATTTATCAATACAAAATTCGCGAAGTGCTTTCCATCGTGAACTTGAAGATGAATTTTAAACTTGGTGTGACGAATAAGATCACATGACAAAAATAGCACACAAAATTGCAATAATTGACATTCTGGGAATGATTACCAACATCGCTCGGACAGTTTTTCATGAATTTTAAAAATTGTGCAAATTTTAATAAACTGCAGTAAATATAATAACAATTATAAATCACTTATTTATTAAACATATATAACATAAAAATGTATTTAGGTTTATACACATTAATTTCAATAATATACCTTTAGTTAGGTCTATACACATTAATTTCAATAATATACATTTAGTAAAACTGAACGGAAGTCTTTTTTGGATGGAAGACACATAAGAATATAACCATTCTTACGAATATGATTAGTAAAGAGTTGAAAAAAAATGAAATTATTATACAAATATGTCTAGACAATTAGAGGGATGTAGAAATAATGAACGAAATACAAATAAAGAATCACAAATTAATTTAGTACTGTAAATAAATAATAGTATAATAGAATAAACGTAATTAAAGGAGATAAATAAGGAATAAATTTGATATTTTGAATATTACTTATTTAAATAAATAAAAACATATTAATTTAGTTTGAAGCGTGATTAATTGAACTAGTAATAACTCAAACATATTAATTTAGTTTGAAGCGTGATTAATTGAACTAGTAATAACTCCCTGTGCGATGCACAGAAATATTTAATTTAAATAATTTCGTTAGAAAAAAAACGTAAATTTAAAGTAAATAATGTAAATTATATTATTTTTCATATATATCGAATGTATATGTTGCGTTAATTCAGTTTGACAAAAACATATTATTATTTTGTGCAATTAACATAAAAAGTAATAATTGAATTAAAAAAAGCGTAATTGAATCAAATAAAATAGTAAAAATCATACCTAAAATTAAATATCAATATTTTTTGAAATTATCTGCACATAAATATTATTATTAAATGAAATTATAATGATTATTTAAGGAATTTGCATATTATTAAACATAGAATTATGGAAATGATTACGGATAAAAAAATATAAAATTATTTAATTTGAATTGATCCATAAAATTTGAATTGTACATGTAAATTTATTATAAATGAAGGATGGAAATTTAAATTTAATTACCATAATAATAATTAAGGAAATAAATTACACTATTATAATTATTGATCATTAATATATGAATAATTACCGAAAATAAAGATTCGTATTTATTTATGATTAAAAAGAGAAATCAATCAATTTGAATTATTTGTTTATTATACATTATATAAAATCTTTAATTAGTGTAAATTATGCTAATAACATAAATAAAGCGTGTAAATTATCATTACCATAGTTAATTAATAGGTAATAATGTACATTACCTATTTTAAATCATAAATAATTAAATTCAAATAGATTATTTTTCATAGCTAATTAATATGTAATGATGTACATTACCTATTTTAAATCATAAATAATTAAATTAAATTAAATTATTAAAATTCACAGTAGCATTACTTATTGGTAAAAAAACCATAAATGAATGAATTTAAGGAAACTTCCCGTATTAATATGTAATTAAGTCACAAAAATTGATTACTATTATTATTAATATTAATTTTATTATTGATATTATTATTATTATATAGGTATGATGAGAAAAATAAATTAATTTTAATATTGATATTATTATTATATAGGTATGATGAGAAAAATAAATCAATAACAACTTCTTATTAATTTAATATGATAAAGAAATATCAATCTTATAATTCAAAGTATACATAAAATAAATAAATGAGATTTAGTTATGTCAAAAAAATACAAAACATGAATTATATTATAATCAAATGAGTTAAATAAATAAAATACATGTAAAAAAAAAGCTGTGAATTAGTTAGCTGCAAAACAAAACATTAATTATATTATAATCAAATGAGATAAATAGACAAAATACATGTAAAAAAACAAAAGTTGAGATTTAGTTACCTGTTGTCAAAAAAGTTATTAGTGAATAAAAGAATGAATTTGTAAATTTATTATAATAATAATATTTAAAAACAATTATTGTTGAAAAAAACAATCCTTTCAAGAAAATAATGTAGCAAATTAAAAATAAAAAAATGCAAAATACCGATGCAGCTTGGCAAGAATTTCAAATTGAATCCCATGTCTGAAATTGAATAAAATTAAATACCAAATAAAACATAAATGAAGAGAGTTAGTCAAAACATTATTATTATTATAATTTTCAAAATATTAATAAAAAATATAAACGCAACCATTGATATATTATAAGAATGATAAGTAAGATGAAGTAGAAAGTAAAAATACAAACATATAAAGAATAATTCAATAAAGAAGTAGTTACCGTAATTCCTGCAATAACATAATCAATCGAATATAATTTTATAATTACTCAAAATAAAAATAAATATTTAAAATTTACCCTAAAGAAGAATCAAACACATGTTGTTACTTTTGTGTGTTTCTGAATGTGGAGGCTTTGGAAAATATTGAATCACGTTTACACGTTTTCCTTAAAGAATATTTCGACCCTATAACAGCCAAAGTATCACGAAACTTCTTCTAGGATAAGACAATACCGCACTTGTTCTTTGGCGTAGAAACAAGTATACTATAGAATGTTTATTCGCTATACTTCGTTAACACAAAGCTCTTAATTTTCGTGGGTTTTAGAATCTGATTTTCAACACCCTTATATAGGTGTTGAAACACCCCTTTGGATAGTGAAAATGCCCTTTCATGAAGGGCTGCACCCTTTGGGAAGAGTTGCACCCTTTAAGAATGGTCACACCTCTTCGAAATCACTTTCTTTAGGTGCCATGCATGCAATTTCGTGGCTGCATATTACAACCATGCAAACCATGAAATTAACATATATTTCATGCTAATTTACACATAATAAATCAACACCAACATTCACTTAACCAAACAATGATCCGTTATCACTTTTATACAACCGTGCACTCCGCACTTCGCCTAAATCATATTGTAGTGCTTTAGGATCATTACCGAAACTTTGTATGAATCCAATTACATCAAATGGACAATGATTTCACTTAAATCATCAACATTCCTCCCCCATTTAAGTGTAATCCTTGAATCACTTATTTTAACAATAACAGCCAGAATTATGCATAAAATGAAAATGTCTTGAAGATTGAATTTTCATCTTAGTGTTATATACAACTTATATATTCGAGAATCAGAGTGTCTTAAAAGATTGAACTCTTCAACCCATCTGAATACATAAAAGATACTACACACATAATTCCAAATACATTCTATAATGATTTCCGATACAAAATTAGGCCTTGTATCCCATCCATTCTTGAGTGTATATAGAGCTTAGCCACGACTCTTGAAGCTGCCACACTTCCCACTCATATAGGTGAATCATTTCTTCGTGCACCTGCAAAATGCACTTTATCAAATGATTCATTAAGAATTAACTTCAACCTTAACATGCAGGTTCAAACACATACCTTTGGGATAATTTCCATGTGTTTCAATCTCAAATATAGGCTTCCCAATTGAATTCTGGTTCTAATACAATTAGAAATGAATTTGGTATCCCATATTTGAAGATTCAAAGAGGCTTCAGACCCATCCCAATCACCGACTTTACTACCAAGTCTTTTGCTAATCCCTTGGTCAAATGATCAGCAAGATTATGTTGTGATCTCACAAAATCAATAGAGATTACTCCTTGAGTGATCAGCTCACGGATCGCGCTATGTCTAACGCCCAAGTGTCTTGACTTGCCATTATAAACATGACTATATGCCTTAGCCAAAGTGGCTGCACTGTCACAATGAATTGAAAACGCCGAAATAGGCTTTGGCCACAAAGGAATTTCATAAACCAAATTCCTTAACCATTCAGCTTCTTTACCAGCTGCCGCAAGTGCTATAAATTCCGATTCCATAGTGGAACTCGTAATACAAGTTTGCTTCTTTGAAGCCCAACTTATAGCACCGCCTCCGAGTAGGAAAACCCAACCAGAAGTAGAGGAATGATCCTCTATATTGGTTATCCAACTCGCATCAGAATACCATTCTAATACCGAAGGATATCCGACATATGTCAAACCAAAGTCTTTGGTTCCCTTTAAGTATTTTAATACACGCCTAACAGCCTGCCAATGATGCGTGCTAGGATTACTTGTGTATCTACTTAATTTGCCTACCGCAAATGCAATGTCTGGCCTTGTGCTAGTCATAGCATACATAAGACATCCAATTACCTTGGAGTATTCCAACTGGGACACTGCAACACCCGTATTGGGCATGAGTTTTACACTCGAGTCATATGGAGTACTGACCGTAGAATAGTCATCAGAATGAAATTTCTTTAACACTTTCTCAATGTAATGAGATTGAGTTAAAGTAATAGCATTATTTTCACGAATGATTTTAATTCCCAAAATCACATCCGCCTCCCCCATATCCTTCATATCGAAGTTTGATGATAAAAATGACTTAGTCAAATCCACTTGTCTTTGGTCAGTACCAAAGATAAGCATATCATCAACATATAGACAAATGATGACTCCTTTACCAAAGTCATCGAATTTGCTATACACACACTTGTCCGATTGGTTTAACTTAAAACCATTCGACAAAATTACTTCATCAAATTTTTGATGCCACTGCTTAGGTGCTTGTTTTAATCCATACAAGGATTTAACAAGTTTACATACCTTATGCTCATTACCAGGCATAACGAACCCTTCGGGTTGTTTCATGTAAATTTCCTCCTCTAACTCACCGTTAAGGAATGCTGTTTTTACATCCATTTGATGAATCACTAGATTATTTATTGCAGCCAAGGCTATCAATAATCTAATCGTAGTTATTCGCGCAACAGGAGCATAGGTATCGAAGTAATCAATACCTTCCTTTTGCCTAAAGCCTTGAATGACTAATCGGGCTTTATACTTGTCAATTGAACCATCGACTTTCATCTTTTTCTTAAAGATCCACTTGCATCCTAATGGTTTACAACCGTTAGGTAAATCAGCAAGCACCCAAGTGTTGTTTCCCATAATGGAATCCATCTCATCATTGATTGCTTCTTTCCAAAATGAAACATCTTGCGATTTCAATACTTCCTCGTATGTTTTAGGCTCATCATCAACATGATAGCTATACGAGTATTGAAATCCAACTTCGTCCCTTGATCCTTCAACCAGAAAGGTCTGGAAATCATGACCAAACGATTTCTTAGTCCTTATCCTTGTGCCTCGACGAGGTTCAAGCGACTCAGGTTCGGGCAAGGTTAATTCCTTGCTTTCAACCACCTTAGGTACCAGATCCTTGGTCCTAACCATTGATGAAAATCTAGTTTCATCAAATATGGCGTCCCTCGATTCTATGATAGAATGAATCGCTACTGAATCATTCGGCTCAATCACGTAGAATCGATATGCCTTGGAATGCACAGCATATCCAACAAAGATGCAATCAATGCCTCTTTCTCCCAAAGTTTTTCTTTTGGGATCCGGTAGTCTTACGACAGCCCGACAGCCCCAAACCTTAAGATAATTAATGTTCGACTTCTTTTTGTACCAAAGTTCGTAGGGGGTAACTTTGTTCCTTTTGTTAGGAACCCTATTTAGCAAATAGCAAGCCGTTAACACGGCTTCTCCCCAAAATCCATTATTCAGACCCGAATAAGACAACATGGAATTCACCATTTCCTTTAGTACCCGGTTTTTCCTTTCGGATATACCGTTTTGTTGAGGAGTATAAGGAGCAGTAATTTCATGTATAATACCACACGATTCAAATAAAACAGGATCGTAATATTCACCACCCCTATCGGTTCTCAACTTTTTAATCATGCACTCTTGTTGTAGTTCAACTTCAGTTTTAAATACTTTAAACTTTTCTAGCGCTTCATCTTTAGTACTTAGCAGAAATACATAGCAAAATCTAGAATAATCATCTATGGAAGTTACTAAGTATTTCTTATTCCCCAACGAAGGTGTAGCATGGAAATCACATAAGTCGCTATGCACAAGTTCAAGCATACAAGATTCACGTTGAACATCTTTAAAAGGCTGCCTAACGATTTTAGTTAGCATGCATGTATTACACTTATCTTCTTCTATGTTCATAGCAGGAATTAATTCAAGTTTGGACATATCAATCATGCGTTTATAATGAACATGTCCTAGTCTAGCATGCCACAATAATGAATCATTCACTTTAGAAGAAACCATAAGAACAGAATCATCAAATTTATTCATAATATTAAGCATAAACATCCCGTTACATTGGTATCCAAAACCGACAAACACACCGTTCTTAGTCAATACATATTTATTAGATTCGTATACTTGTTTATATCCATACTTGGATAAAATACTAACGGATACAAGATTTTTCCTTATTCCAGGTACATGTAATACATCTAATAATACTAAGGACTTTCCGAAACTGAATTCCAACAACACTTCGCCGCGACCAAGAATAGGGGCTGTTGACTCGTTTCCCATGTAAAGCACTGATCCATCTACAACTGGTTCATACTTTTGAAACCAATGACTATCCTTGCAAACATGCTTAGTAGCACCCGAGTCAATCCACCACGCCACCGAATCATCCTGCACATAAAATGCTTCAGAAACTATAGGGACATAATTTAAATTTACATCAAAATTATGTATAGTAGTCTCACCTTGATTGGTGTCCGGACCCTGGTTATTAGACCTTTGTCCCGAGCGATTATTCATCGTTCCCTTTTTATTCTTGTTCGCACGACAATCACTTTTAAAGTGACCCGTTTTTCCGCATATCCAACAAGCGCCCTTAGGCTTCTTACTCCCAGCATTATTGCTGTTGTTGTTGTTGTACGGACGCTTTGTCCCTCGGTTCTTATACGAACTCTCCCCTGCTTCCATCATATTGATAGTTGCAGACCTTATCGGTTCCTTGTCCTTGGGTTTTTCACCCTCTTGCGCCCTTAGAGATTCCTCTATGCGCAAGTGACTACCGAGTTGCACTAAAGACAACTCTTCCTTTTTATGTTTCAAGGTGTGTTTGAAGTCTTTCCATGACGGCGGTAATTTGTCTATAATACTAGACACCGAGATGGACTCGTCCATCTTCATATTATGTTGAGTAAATTGACCCAATATCCGGAGCAATTCATTATATTGCTCCATTACCGGCCTTCCGTCGCACATCTTGTAATTCATAAAATTACCAACTAGGAACTTCTTACTAGAAGCTGTTGGAAATCGATATCCCGGGCTATTAAAATTAATGCGGAACCGATAGCCCGACCGAAATCCTTCATCGCCGGAGATTGGATTCCCGACTCATCCGCAGGAGTCCGACCTTTGGAGACTACGCGCCTGAAGACACGCAGCCCGCCCCCAGCCGATTTTCTCCCGCGAGCCGAATCCATGAACGCGAACCATCGCACGAGCCGTGGAGCTCGACTTGAGCATCACCGCCGCGGGATGAAACCCCGCGGCTAGAAAACCCTAGCCGAGCCCCCCGCCGCGAGGGGGCTCGCGATCGCGCACCGCGATCGCCGGGGCTGCCCAGCAGCCCCCGGTGGTGAGTCCGGCGACTCACCACCGCCGCCTGAGGAGGGGCGGTCAGCCCCCAGCTGACCCGCCGCGGCTCCAGCCGCGGCTTTCCCCGCGATCGACCTCGCGGTCGATCGCCTGCCCCGGCTTCAGCCGGGGCTCCTCCCGTGCGCGCGCCGCCGGGCGATGAGAGGCCAGGGGGTTCGCTCCGCCGTGGCACCAGCCCACGGCCGAACCCCCAGCGATCGACTTCACGTCGATCGCATGCCCCGGCGTCCAGCCGGGGCTTTCTTTTACCCGCGCGCCGGCGGTCGAAGCCCTAGGGCTCGACCGCCACCCTCGACTCGATTCGAGGGTTTCCCGATCTTCGCCGGGGATCTCGAATCCCCGTCCCCGAAGTTCGTACGTTTACCCGGATCGTGTGTTCATGTATATACTACAATTAATCACACAAAATCATAGAAGAGGGTTTATGATTTTACCTTCGATTCGTTGTACAGAGAAACGAAATCAAACACGTTGATGACCTTGCGATCTTCCCACGTATTCCTTGCACCTTGTCCGAACGTCGTGTGGGCGACGATCTATCGAACACCTTATGGATCTTCCTCACTCTCCAAGACTTTTAAGTTGGCGTAACTTAGGTTCTCTTAGTTATGAAAAGTGAAGACCATGTAGTGCTTATATAGGCTACATAGGGGATCATAAGGAGAATAAATATTGGGCTTCCAATATTGAAAATTAAATTGGGTCCAACCCAAATCCATTAATTCTTATCAATATTAATTTTATTTATTTTCCACTATATAAATAAAATTGCACTCCCAATATTATTCCATATTATATCAAATAATATTTCTCCATCTTAGTATTATTTATTCCGTGTATTTAAGATTTAAATATCCATGAATAAATTTATTTATTGCTCAATAAATAATATTCATATCTTATATCCGAGACTAGTACCGTTCAACCTTAATTATTATGCGGATTAAATCCACCTGCAGGGTTTACATAATAATTCCTTATGAACTCATCTCGGGGATATTATCAACCCTTACGGGATACACACACCCGCAATAATATCGGGGATTAAGAATAAAATACTCTGAGATTTAAATTGATTATCTAAGGCAATCCTAATCAATAAATCTCAAGCGATCCGCCCAATACACCAAGTGTACAAGTGTGATAAAATAATTAAGATAAATTATTTTCTCTCTCACACAACGACTATACCGATGGATTGGTCCGTGTCCATCTAGGTCGTGAGCAACTGTTCGATTGAATACGAGTAACCGATAGTATGATCTTCTGTGTGCCCATGCCCCACCATACTAACTACAACGTATAAAATCAAGGACTATATTTTGCATAATTAAATAATAATTAATTGCAAATAATTGTTTATTAATTAAATAGGTTAAATGCCATGACAGGGAGTTTACCAATACTTAAATCTAGACATTAAGTACACAATTCCAACAATCTCCCACTTGTACTAAGGTCTAGTCATTTCCTCCAAACTCCCGACTCCCATACTCATCACGTGCTTAAGTTATACTTCTCAGAAGTATTATGTGAGTGAGCAATCTAGGTTGCCGATCTGAAGTTATCTTGGTGACTACTGCGTCGTCTCCCTGACGATGATTCGTATCAGGTGGTACTGGCTCTATGTGTTATCATCACCTTTTGAACTTATGACTTCTTCCAGTTCTCCATGCACCGCTATATATATAGCCTTTGGTGAACCAAGAATCATATCCAAGTTCAGAGGTCATCCCGGAACCTAACCAAAACTTCCGCTGCCTCTGAGGCTGCCATTCGGTTTATGATAGAGTCCGAGAAGCTTCACGCTTATCACTCTTTCATCCTTAGGTTCCACCTCTTCTAAAAGTGAACACATAGCCTGATATCGACTTACACTGATCCTTCTCTGATTTTTGGATCTGAGAAACTGTAATCTAAGAAGATTTCTTATTGCTAGTAATCTAGTACTTCCAAGTACTCTTACAGCATTCGAATATCTCTTATCCAGATTACTTTGATATCCTCCCACCATGCTAACCGCATAGTTGATATCAGGTTCTTGTTTTATAACACCGCATTTACAAAGCCCTTTACACTCGAAGTGTAAGAATCTGCTTTGTCTATATCTATCTCCTTCATGTGTTCAGGACACATACCTTAGATAGATGCATTCTGTTCTCGAAAGGCAATAACCTTTCTCAGAATTGTGCATGTTTTAAAACAAACCATAATCGTATAAGATATCTAAAGAGAAGTGCAAGTGTTCTTATCTAGAGATCGAAAGATTTCTAAGAACATGATACAATTTCATCTTAATCTTATATCTCGATTTATTTAGACAACCTCTATTTTATGTCTGACAACGCTTTTACATTGTTGCCAATGATGAAGTGTTATCTACACAAAAATTCCGAGAAACACCACTTTGTTTCCATTACGTCTCCAATACACCAATCTTGTCTATGCTTCTTGATGAATCCGTAAAATGGACTACCTCATCAATTTGCAAGTTCCACAAGTTTCAGCTTTAAACTTGTACCCCTAAATGATCTTGCCCCTTTAACAATAATAAATTATTGCTATCCAAGTAGGCACATTTAGTTTAGTACTGCCTCCTATGCAGAACTAGGGATCGATTTCATGTCTACTAGATCCAGAGTTAAAACTCCTCCAGTTTTATGAACATCTCTGGTCGCTTAACAACCTCCCACTGCAATGGCGTTCCGGTGTATAACAGTAATAACATTAGGTGCAGTTAGTGGTATGCTACTCGGTTAGGCTGGTTCTCGGCCTTCTCTTTCCTCATTATAAGGTACCTTGTCCGTTAGGGCATTGTAGTTCATCTAATAGTCTTCCTCTAAGAACCGGGCGAAGACACCCTTCTGGTTCGTAGTACTATTGAACTTACAATTACTTGTTCTTCTAGGATATTCTACAATTACATCGAGTGTGTCATTGTATCCAGAAATATCCATAGAACATAGGTAGTTCCGAATAAACTTGTCCTTTTACTATTAGAATTCCATTTCTTATTCCTGACGCACCATGTCTACACATCAGTGTATGGTGTAGTCGTTTGAGACTTAATCTCAATCCTTGATTTATGCTATGTGTTTTGTTTTTAGATAAGTGACAGCCTCCGCGAACGAGTCGCAAGCTTCTAATGGATATACTTTGAAGGTTCCCCATAATGGCTTTGTGTTGAAAACACTCCGCTTTTATGGCACATCAAGTATTCTAATCCATCTTCGAGTATTCTTTAAAGAACGACTCGTACTTCTCTAATTACACATATGTCTGCATATATCATCTTTGATCATTCTTAATACTTGTCCGAATTCCATCCTTTATCCAGAAAGGTGGACTTAGTTGTATCATCTTTCAAGATCGATTCTTAGGTCGGGAGGTCCATTCCTCCAACTATAATTGATCGAATCAATTTCGACCTTTTGAATCCCTTTTGAATAGATACTACCAAGTTAAAGAATTCACAAGTATAATGATTGATAAAGAAATACATCTAATAAGTAAAACAAGTTTATATATATCACGGTTTGTTGCATCGTGGTAGACTAAGGATTCATCATTCATATATTGCTATCTAATGTACCAGAATAGATATCGCCATTATTTCTTGTCTAAACCATCAAATGATTAAAGAAATAAAATATCCATTAATAATAGAAATCCAGAACAAAAGTTCTTTCTAAAATAAAGGTACAAAGCAATAAACTTGAAATGAAATCCTATAACTATCAAAAAGATAAACGTCTTCCACTGCAACCGCTGCTTCCTTAACAGCTCTGCCCATGAGGACTCGAACTCTTCTTATCTAAGTCGCTGGGTTTTCTGGAACCCCTGCATTTAGAATGCACATACCGTCAGTGGTTCCATATCTACACACCAGAATTCTGGTAGATAATACCGCTGACTATGTTTTACGACTAAAGAAAAATTCGTACCTTTAAGAGGACAAGATGTAGACCCCCAGTACTCAGACTGCTTCCCTTGGGGATATTTGCCAGAAGGCTTCTTTATCCCACCCTTTGGTCCAAGTCCCTTAGGACCACCGGACCCTCTTGTCTTCTTCTCCTTTCCTTTGCCTTTAGGTCCGAAACCTTTGGCTTTGGCTATAAGAGCTTGCGATTGTTTCAACTCTTCCAAAAGATCCATCATCTCAAAAACATGGTCAAGTGTTTCATCGAAGTAACAGATCTTTACGAGTATCCTCATCGCCTCTTTTCTAGCCTCCCCATCATGTCCAAACAACAACTTGAGTTTAAGCATGACATCATGATTAATGGCTAGTGAACGAGCACTCTCCCATTTTTCAAAGTCAAAAATCTCATCCTCAGTCGAGTTAATGGTGAGTCCAGGAGGACAAGTTTCACTAAGTACGTCTTTGTACTCCTTTGCAGTCTGAGCAATGTCTAACTCTTCTTTCCATTCAACACAGTGTGGAACCAGTGCGTCAAATTCCTCAAGTATCATCTCAAGTGGACTCATAGACATTTTCTAAACCTATAAGCACATTTAAACAAACAATTAATTTAATATCCGACGTTATCTCCCTGGAATAACATCATTAAATTACTAATCACATCTAAAATCCCATCAGGTAAGGCAAGCCACGTGGTGTGGACGTTTACCCACCCAAATGATTTAGTAATTAGATTTTCTTTGGCCATACATCAATTATAGCGTAACTTCGTGGGGAAGAATACTATAACGCGTATCTAAGTGTAAACCATTACTCAGCACTAAAGTAAATCGTTTGGAATTGCTACATCACCGCAAGCCACGTGGTGTGGACGTTTACGATAATTTCACAACTCTTCACAATCACTTATAACTGTCTACATCAATTAATCCAAAATCCGTTAGCATAGCAAGCCACGTGGTGTGGACGTTTACTACACTAAGAGACTTTTATAATTGACTCCCAATTACAAGATCCATTCGATTTCATAAATCAAGACTCGGAGAATCATAAGTGAAACTCGAAGTTTCTAACCAGTGATTCACCATGCGAGCGACCCTATCTCTCATAAATGAGGGAGCCGAGCAGACAAACGACCCACCTATAAAAGAATGGCACGAAAGTCTCTAATTTGTGTCATCCACATGACCAAGTGGCTCTGGCTCCATTCCACTCCCCGGGGTGAGAATGAGTCGACTTGAAGTCAGTTTCAGAAAGACAAATTAGGCATTGTTTGATAAACTCGATCAATGTTTCTTGTAAAAGGAATTACAAGAATTCTCCTCCAATGACTCGTCTATACGAACTTCGAAAGTCCATAAGAGTCACCAAGAGAACAGTAATGGAGACCATGGGAATGTTTCCATCCCCTCTCCCACTTAGCTTTTTATAATAAAGGGATACGCTATCTAGTGCATAAAATAAACACATATAGCATGCATACAAGCAATAAAGCACATAGTATCACATAGTCAAAATAATGCTAGAAAATTATTTTCCGACTATCATGGCTTTGTCGCATCTCCGTACGCATCTTCTAGTCTTCAGTCCTCGTTCTTGAATGCTCCATGTGACAAGAATATTAATCTCTAATATTTAAATCTATTTATTTTCAATTAATCCAAAAGTTACTTAATTCGAAAATTAAGTCAATTGAATATATCAAAAATAAAATTAAATATTATTAATATTTATATTTATTTATTTTCCTATCTAGTTCTTATTAAATCTTTAGAATAATCTATCCAAATAAAATTTGGAATATTCTAGAAGACATCTATAATAGAACAAGGAAATAAAATAAATTAGGACTCACTACTTTCCAAATTTATTTTTATTCCTAATCCATGAATATTCCCATGAGAAGGAATAATCAAATAGGAAAAATAAATTTAGTACTAAATTAATTAAATTTCTAATCTATGAATAATTCCATGAAGGAAATTAATCAATAGAAATAAAATTAATTTAAATTAATTCTTTTCCTAATGCATGAGAGTTTCCTAAAAGGAAAGTACTCAAATAGGAAACCCGAATTAATCAGGAAAGTTGGATTATGGTAGGAGTAGCACGGGTTGGGAGTCCCCGTACCACCCCCACCGTCGACCGCCGCCCGGGAGGAGTACCGCCGCCGCCCCCAGCCCACGCGCCACCACCACCGGTGGCCGGCGTGGCCGGAAGCTCCCACGGACAGCCCCTCGCCCGGCGATCGATCCATGGGGTCGATCATGAGGATGATCGGCCCCTTCGTCCATTGTCATCTTCGTCACACTTTCTTCGTCTTCCGGCGATCGTCTCAACATCGAACCAACGTAATAAAATTACAAGAATTAAATTACACTATCCGGTATCGATTCTATACATGAAATCGACCCTATACATTTTCCGGAAAAATAAAGAACGTAATAATAAATCCTAAATTCGGTCAACCCCCGAATTTTTACTATTACAACATTCAACCACACAAAACGAATCTCGACATGTCCGAGAGTTTAATAATCATGATAATTAATTAATAAACAATAATTAATTAAATTCAACCATGATAGTCGGAAATCCTGCAAGGTAGAACAATAATCGAGCATATACATGAACACGAAACCAAACGCTCTGATACCAATTGTTGGAAATCGATATCCCGGGCTATTAAAATTAATGCGGAACCGATAGCCCGACCGAAATCCTTCATCGCCGGAGATTGGATTCCCGACTCATCCGCAGGAGTCCGACCTTTGGAGACTACGCGCCTGAAGACACGCAGCCCGCCCCCAGCCGATTTTCTCCCGCGAGCCGAATCCATGAACGCGAACCATCGCACGAGCCGTGGAGCTCGACTTGAGCATCACCGCCGCGGGATGAAACCCCGCGGCTAGAAAACCCTAGCCGAGTCCCCCGCCGCGAGGGGGCTCGCGATCGCGCACCGCGATCGCCAGGGCTGCCCAGCAGCCCCCGGTGGTGAGTCCGGCGACTCACCACCGCCGCCTGAGGAGGGGCGGTCAGCCCCCAGCTGACCCGCCGCGGCTCCAGCCGCGGCTTTCCCCGCGATCGACCTCGCGGTCGATCGCCTGCCCCGGCTTCAGCCGGGGCTCCTCCCGTGCGCGCGCCGCCAGGCGATGAGAGGCCAGGGGGTTCGCTCCGCCGTGGCACCAGCCCACGGCCGAACCCCCAGCGATCGACTTCACGTCGATCGCATGCCCCGGCGTCCAGCCGGGGCTTTCTCTTACCCGCGCGCCGGCGGTCGAAGCCCTAGGGCTCGACCGCCACCCTCGACTCGATTCGAGGGTTTCCCGATCTTCGCCGGGGATCTCGAATCCCCTTCCTCGAAGTTCGTACGTTTACCCGGATCGTGTGTTCATGTATATACTACAATTAATCACACAAAATCATAGAAGAGGGTTTATGATTTTACCTTCGATTCGTTGTACGGAGAAACGAAATCAAACACGTTGATGACCTTGCGATCTTCCCACGTATTCCTTGCACCTTGTCCGAACGTCGTGTGGGCGACGATCTATCGAACACCTTATGGATCTTCCTCACTCTCCAAGACTTTTAAGTTGGCGTAACTTAGGTTCTCTTAGTTATGAAAAGTGAAGACCATGTAGTGCTTATATAGGCTACGTAGGGGATCATAAGGAGAATAAATATTGGGCTTCCAATATTGAAAATTAAATTGGGTCCAACCCAAATCCATTAATTCTTATCAATATTAATTTTATTTATTTTCCACTATATAAATAAAATTGCACTCCCAATATTATTCCATATTATATCAAATAATATTTCTCCATCTTAGTATTATTTATTCCGTGTATTTAAGATTTAAATATCCATGAATAAATTTATTTATTGCTCAATAAATAATATTCATATCTTATATCCGAGACTAGTACCGTTCAACCTTAATTATTATGCGGATTAAATCCACCTGCAGGGTTTACATAATAATTCCTTATGAACTCATCTCGGGGATATTATCAACCCTTACGGGATACACTTTCCCGTCAAATATTCACGGCATGTCGTATATAAAATATAGTGACCAAACTTAACCGGTAATTAACCCAATAATTAAATCGGTTAATTCCTTTGGCAAATCAAAGTCACTTATATTAAATACACACACCCGCAATAATATCGGGAATTATGAATAAAATACTCTGAGATTTAAATTGATTATCTAAGGCAATCCTAATCAATAAATCTCAAGCGATCCGCCCAATACACCAAGTGTACAAGTGTGATAAAATAATTAAGATAAATTATTTTCTCTCTCACACAACGACTATACCGATGGATTGGTCCGTGTCCATCTAGGTCGTGAGCAACTGTTCGATTGAATACGAGTAACCGATAGTATGATCTTCTGTGTGCCCATGCCCCACCATACTAACTACAACGTATAAAATCAAGGACTATATTTTGCATAATTAAATAATAATTAATTGCAAATAATTGTTTATTAATTAAATAGGTTAAATGCCATGACAGGGAGTTTACCGGTACTTAAATCTAGACATTAAGTACACAACTCCAACAGAAGCGTCCTCGTCAATGTACTTGGATTCAAGGCTATCCCAAAGGGCCTTAGCAGACTCCACATTTTGATAGATATCGAAGAGAGAGTCAGACATACCGTTTAATATATGCCCACGACATATATAGTCGTCATTTTCCCATTTGCAGCATTTCCGAGTTTCCTCCGGCGTTTCGTTGTCCGCTGCTTCCGGTTGTGGAGTACTTAGAACGTACTGTTGGAATAGGTGACCGGCGAGAACGTACTGTTGGCCGAGCGGTTAACCGTATTCCGTCATATAACGGTTTATTTCGTTAATTAATGAAACCTATATTAATGGCATATACTATATCTACTCCCAATGTTGAATCATAGATATAGTCCTGTACAGTTACACATGTTGTATGAATTCGGTTTTGTGGAAACCGAGAGATAATTCTGTTAACGCAACGTAACTGGTCAAACTCAGTTCTTAGTCGATGGGTTACGCCAATAACAAGGATACCCGGCCTTTCCCCCTTGAGACTAGCACTTAGTGTATGTGGGATAATCTCGAGCCTCGATGTTTGGACATCGACATACTTGAGTGGGTGCTCACTGTTGATGAGTTCACTGAACCCCCTCTCCCTGGAATCTCTAAGTGGTTATCACTGATCGAGTAGAGAATTCCATAATATAGTTGTACACAATTAATCTTTAAGACCCAGACATCACCGTGACTTCATCAGAGGACTAGCTGTATCGTGACGTGTCTCTGATTCCCTGGAAAGGGAGTAAGTCGAAAAAGGAGACAATGTTCGTGCAGTTCGAAATCTGATGTGAAGTCTGTGCATGGTAGTAGGGGATCTGATCGCTTTATATAGATCATGGATGTCCTGTGTGTTCTGATGGTTCGTAGTCCCGGAATCTCTAGCCAGAGTTGAATAGTGAGGTGATTAGAGAAATGTGTTTCTCTGAATCAATAACGAATAGATTTTACGAAACCTAGAACGTACGCACAGTTATCAAACTCAACAAGAGATCTCGATTAACAAATATCTCTAGTTTGATCGGGACATATGTATCGGAGGGATCGTACTGTACGCTAACTATATTACAAGGTTCTTGCAGGGACTTCATTTGTATCTAGGGAATTAGTGAAGCGTGGCTGCTAGACGCTCGTCACTGATTCGTTGGGCACCGACTTGTTCGGAGATGAAATAATATGATTATTAATCTAAAACTCTTGGGAGTAGTTGAAATAAGAACAATATGTTGTTCGAATCACAATATGTTGTGAGCCCACGGCTAGTTATACACCTGAACCATTGAGGGTCACATTCTCGTGTAAACCGATCCTTGAATACGATCATGTATTAATTAACTGTTAATTAAGTACATATAGTCGGAGGTCAATATGATTGAATCCGAGATTCATAATTGTGATTATGAGTTGGAAATATTAATGAGCTAAAGAAAACGGACACAATGGTGTAGACTTTCTATTTTGGGAAATTTCCCGATTTAGCAGTACCCCTGAAATGGGCTTTCCGATTTTGTGAAATTGGAAATTTTTATTATTATCTCATATTGATGAGAAAATTAAAACGAGAAAGAAAATATAATCGTTATATTTTTCGGAGATGAAATTGATTGTCAATTTTGGAGAAACGTAATGACGGCTAATGTATTGGGCCGGCTAGGGTTAATGGATCCGATCCATTAGGGTTTGAGCCCAATAGGCTCCTTTCTTCACATATAAAAGGAGCTCTATAGGCATGAGAATAAACACACCAAAGTGAAGAGCTCAAAACCCTAGCCTCACTTTCTCTCCTCTCCTCTCTTCCTCTCGTCCGCCCCCTCGGCTCCTCCCTCGGAGGATTGCCGACAAGCGGAGCCGCCGCTCGCCGCCGCCTAGTGCCGCCGCCGGCAGCCGCCTCCCCTCGCCGGAATCCGATTCCGGCACCGTTTTTCCGGCCCGTTTTTCCCGTCGTATTCTCCCTTACGTGTTTCTAGTGCAATACGTAAGTTGGATTACCTATACGAGGTGAAACCTGATTAGACGAGAGACGCCGAAGGAACGCCCGAGCACAGCCCGAGTCGCGCCCGTGCGCTCCAGCCGTGACACACGAGTCCAGCCGAGAGCCCCGCCACTCGCCCGGCTCTCCCCACACACGACCCGTGCCGTCCCCGCGTCGCATCCGCGCGACTTCCGACGAACCTAGTTTCGTCCGATGAATCCCTGAGGTACTTACGATTAAATTCAGATTTAATTGTTTGCGTTAATTGTTTGCGCTAAGTGTACAATTAAATTTGATTTAATTGTTTGCGTTAAATGTTTGTGCTATGTTCTGTTAATGTTTGCGCTATGGGATTTTTAATTGATATAGAAAAAATTAATTGCGATTAATTTAAATGTCAATTGAATTCAAATTGATTCGAATTAAATAATATGATTATCTTAATTGTCAATTTGACACTATGTGCACATGTTTACGTAATTAATTATATATGTGTAATTAATTAATTTGATTAATTTAATTGCACAATTCAAGTTGATTAGAATTAAATAATATGATTATGTTAATTGTCATTATGATGCAAATTAATTATGTGCGGATGTTTACATAAACTCAAGTTGATTAGAATTAAATAATACAATTTGACGCAAATTAATTATGTGCGCATGTTTACGTAATTAATTGTTTACTGTAATATATTAATATGATTAATATAATTGCGCTAGAAATAATTAATTTATATGATAAATTTAATTGCGCTAGATTTAATTTATGTAGTATGGGATGTATGAATTAAATATTTAATTATTTGATAATTAAGTTAAATGGTGGATTATTTATTCTAATTAGATTTGAATTAAGTAAATTAATGCATGTAATATTGAAAATATGATTTTCAATAAAATAAAATAAATATAATGTAAAATGTTTACATTAATGAAAAACTCACCAGGCAACTGATAGGAACTTCACGGTGAAAGGAGATGATTAAGCACTTAAGGAATAAGTAAGTTTTTAATGCATCACGTGCGATCGAGCCCTCGGCGTCCAGCCGAGGCTCAAGTATTCACAGCATGTCATATATAAAATATAGAGACCCAATTTTACCGGTAATTAACCCAATAATTAAATCGGTTAATTCCTTTGGAAAATCAAAGTCTCTAATATTAAATATACACACCCGCAATAATATCGGGGATTAAGAATAAAATACTCCGAGATTTAAATTGATTATCCAAGGCAATCCTAATCAATAAATCTCAAGCGATCCGCCCAGCGCACGGGGCAGCTGCGGGTTATCCCCGCAGCGACCCGCGATCGAGCTCACGGGCTCGATCGCCCCTCGGCTTCGGCCGAGGGCTTTGCTTCCGACGCGCCGCCGGCGATGGCGGCTGGGATCCGCCGTGGCACCAGCCCACGGCATCCCGGACGATCGACCCTAGGTCGATGGTTCATCCCATCGCCGCGCGTCCCGGCGGTCCGAACCCTAGGTTTTTCATAAAAATTTTGTGTTCCGCTGCGTATACATGCACGATCCCCAACAGTGGTATCAGAGCGTAGGTTCTGAAATTGATTAATTGTCTATAAATATAATCGCATAAAGCATGCTGTTTGTTGAATTGATTGATTTAATGTTGTTTAATTGGGACTTAGTTGTTTCTATTAAGATATTTATTTTTATCTAATAGATTGAAACAATGCCTAATTTGTTATCAAGTAACAATTCAATGTCGAACATGAATGCACCTCGGGGAGTGATTCATCTAGACTTGTTTTTGTTAAAACAAATTAGAGACATCGAGCCATATGATGGCATGATTCGATGGTCTGCTCGGCTCCCCCATTTATGGGAGATAGGGTCGCTCGCATGATGAATCGCTGGTTAGAAATCTCGAGTTTCACTTACGAGACATTACGTTTTGATTATTAAGATATTAATAAATTGAAATAGAAAGGAAGTATCAATATTTAATTTAGTGAAATTATTTATTGACCAATTAAATAATAGATTTAAATATTCGATCAACAAGGTGATAGATTAATTAATTGATTTAATTGTTAAATCAAGTTAATTAATAGAGCACCATTTAATTTGCATACCTCGTTTTAATTGTGATTAAATGCTATGTGAATTATGTGAGATATATATTGTGATATATGTTATGATCGTATGTGCTCGTTAGGATGACCTATAGAGGACATAGTTGTTAAGAATCAACAATCGATCACTCACTTCATTCTCTCCTGAGAATGTATAACGATTATTCTGATGAGATAACAAACCTATACTCCTCCATTCTCTCCCGAGAATGTATATCAAGCCTTAAAGGAGAACCGATGTGTCGTTTTTCTCATTTCCTTCTACTGACAATAAATTATGTGAAAGCCACTTACAAGTAGTATGGTATGCCGTGTTAGCGGGGAGTACTGCTTGTGAGTTAAGCTGTAATTTATTGACATAAGATGGAGAGGTGTTAGCTACGATTCTTTTAAATGTGTGTGGTCGGATAGATTAACTATGGGCTTACACATGTTTACTGGAGTCCAACTTTCACTTCTCAGATCGGTAGGTCGGTCTTGACACATGGTTGACTTTGAAGGGTACGATTAACGTAGTTCATTGTCATGGTGAGGAAAAGTAATCTTTAGGGTCACATAGAGATGTGATTGATAATGTTTCTACCTATAGGTGAATGTAATCGGGCTAGATTAACTACGGGTTATATTCACGCTATTGGACCTAAAGCCCAACTAAGGAAAAATAAGTTTTCCCGTCTGTCTGCTAGAGGATAGCGAAATTCGAAAAATTTAGTGGGAGGCAATTAAATGATAAAGACCAAACATTTAATTGTAATCATTAATAACGAATTATCTCAATGTTAATCTTCTTAATATTTCTCAGTAATATTCTCTAAGATATCCCATCATCGATACTCGACCAATCCAAATCAAAACTCACTGGCCCAAACCATTTGAATTGGAATCTCAATCTTGTGATTTAAAATGATGAGTGCCTCTATGTACTTGAGAATAGATTATTTGATAATCTCACTCAACCCTTGACTGCTGAGGAATGCCACTTATGAGAAGTGGATTTCTAGTTCTTATGAATCGTTCATTATGAACTACAACATGAACAAAGCTCGATCCTTCAATGGATAAGTTGTTCAAGATGTTGATCAAAGAGTCAACCATCAATACGAGAAATTTGTTCTCATTATTGCTTCTTCATGAAAGAAGTGTTCTTCTTGAAGAAAATGACGGAAATGGTTTCCGATCTAAGTGTAAAGATGGATAAAGGTGATACTAGAAGGGCGACTAAGAACAAGGTCAACAAATGAGTTGATGACGCTTGCCATCGTTGTGTGAATAAAGGCCATAGGGCCATAACTGCTAAAATGCCTTGGGCAGAAACGTTCTGACAAAGGTTCGTATTGGGTTATTGTTATTCTATTGTTTTGAACAATTGATTATTTGTTTCATCTAATTTTATAAACCTATTATTAATAGAAATGTTCTATTATTAGATCTTACTTATATATTTGATATAGACGATACAGGTTTTAATTTTGTTTTGGAAATTCGATTTCCTTTATACAAAAGAAAGCAAATATGATTTGCTAAAGACGATAAACAAATAAACAATAATGAACTAAACCCAAATATCAGTAATGGATAGAAGTCAAAACCCCGCACAACTTTAGCACGCTAGTTGAGTGTGTTGAAGATCTATTGGATTTGATCCAAACGGAGATGTGTGATCCACTAATGTGTTACTGGTGGGGGTGGTTTTCAACTACCAAATGTACTTATGAAGTACACGTCTCTAATTTTGAAATGTTCAATAAATTTAGACATCAAAGTAGGAAACCAACTTGGTTGCTATATTTAGAAATTACGATATAATCGTGAGCACCAAGCTTATTGACTATCTAAAAGAGAATATGATTCTCTGGCAATGGACTCCGTCTGGAACTCCTTAATTGTATTGAGTGTCCGAATGTTGGAATCAAACTTTGTTGGACATGGTTCGATCCACAAAGGGGTTCACCAAATTGCCGACGAAACTGTAAAAGTCCTGCACTTTTGACAGTCGTCCATTTGCTGAATAGTGTTACCACCAAAGCAGTTAAGACCACACCATATGAACTTGGGCACTCCCGTATCCTGCTTGCGTGAAGCGGCTATTGGGAGATAAGTTGGATAGTAGATCCGGCTTATGCCATTTTGTGGGGTATCCTGAACATTCACAAGGATACCTATTCTACTATATTTCTAAAACAAAATGTTTGTCTAAAGAAATGTTGCCTTCTTAGCGAAGAAGTTTCTATTCGATAGAAAAGGCAATATAGTAAATCTCGAATTAGTTCGAGAATATGAACCACACTATGAAGTTCAAACACAAGTACTTGGAGATGAACCAATTCAACAAACCACTAATATACCTCTTGATCTATCGGTTCGTAAATCCGAAAATGTTCGGAAGGTACCTGGTAGACGGTTCCAACTTGATAATGATCAAGATAAAGTTGACGATGGATATGATCCAATAAACTTCAACTGATTCGTATTGGATACGAATATGGGACATTGACTTATTGCCATGAAATTCATAATGGACTGTATGTACTCCAACAAGGTTTGACCTTGGTAGATCCACCAAAGGGAATCGTTCCCAAAGGCTGCATATTGATCTATTAATTATGACGTGAGAGTATATATATAGAAAGGTGTGACCTTTAAAGCAAGGATGATGGCGAAAGAAGTTACTCAAAGACAATGTGTTGTTTATGAGGCAATCTTTCCATCAGTCGCTGTGCTTAAGTCCATTACAATTTTGCTGGCCATTTCTGCATAGTATGACTATGAGATATGGAAAATAGATATGAAGTCTACTTTCCTTAAATGTGATATTATGGAAGAGTTGTAGCGCAGCCGGAAGGCTTCATATTTTCTGTAAAGGAGCAAAAGGTTTGCATACTCCAGCGATCCATTTATGGATTGAAACGAGCATCCCTAAAATGGAACATGTGTTTTAAATACAATAGTCAAAGCGTTGACTTGGTATAAAACTTGAAGGTACCTTGTATTCAAGAAGGTTTGTGGGAGCGCAGTGAAATTTAAGTGTTGTACGTTGATGACATACTAATCATAGGGATGATTGAGTGATGTTGCAGTCAACGAAAGCACGGTTATCCACACGTTTCTCAAATAAAGGATTTGAGCAGAGGCATCCTACGTATTGTGATACGTCACTATAGATATAGATCTAGAAGGATGCAAAATCTTCTCAATCCTTGTACATAGAAACTGTTTCTGAAATGGTTTAGCATGGAAGAATCCTGAAGAGATTCTTGCCAATGTCCCATGGGGTTCATCTCTCGTAATTCGTGTGACTGTAATGTTGATGGAATTCGAGGAGATGAAATGGACAACACATATATCTCCGCACTAGGGAACATTATGTATGGCATGATGTGTACTAGACGTGATATTATAAATGTTGTGAGTGTCACAAGTGAATATCAGTCGAACCCAAGACCGGCTTATTTGAAGTCGTGAAGGACAAAATCCTTGAGCACTAGCAATCAAAAGCATTAAGGAGTTGTTCTTAGTCTGTGGGAGGTCCGAGTTGAATTTAGAGGTACTTACGAACTCTAGTTTTCAACCGGATGTGGATGACTAAAAGTCGATATCGGGA
This sequence comes from Euphrasia confusa, assembly GCA_954870475.1. Taxonomy (NCBI): domain Eukaryota; kingdom Viridiplantae; phylum Streptophyta; class Magnoliopsida; order Lamiales; family Orobanchaceae; genus Euphrasia; species Euphrasia confusa. The sequence goes on from OX940969.1 coordinate 20,137,776, forward strand.
TTCATATTCGAGCTTAGAGGTGGTGTCGTATGCTGGAATGGTTCCTGCAAACGACTAATGATTCTACCACGAGAACCTGAATATGTTGCAGCATCTAAAGCTGTAAAAGAGACTGTTTTGGACACGGAAATTTATCCAAATGTTGGTTATAATTCCGGACGCAAATAATCAAGTAACTTGTACTGTGATTATACGGTGTCCTGTAGCGAATGCTAAGGAACCGAGATCTCATCAGAAGTCCAAACATGTACTTGAGAGAATATCATGTGATCTAAGAGATCAATGACAGAGGTGACGTCTGAGTCGAGAGTGTCACTTCGGAAGATAACTTTGTAGATCCCTGTACTAGGCCTTTATCTGAATATGTCCGCGAGAAACATCGAGGGTCGATGGGACTAAGATTCATGGATAGTTGGCTCTAGGTCAAGTGGGAGATTGTTGGAATAGGTGACCGGCGAGCCAACGGTTGGCCGAGCGGTTAACCGTATTCCGTCATATAACGGTTTATTTCGTTAATTAATGAAACCTATATTAATGGCATATACTATATCTGCTCCCAATGTTGAATCATAGATATAGTCCTGTACAGTTACACATGTTGTATGAATTCGGTTTTGTGGAAACCGAGAGATAATTCTGTTAACGCAACGTAACTGGTCAAACTCAGTTCCTAGTCGATGGGTTACGCCAATAACAAGGATATCCGGCCTTTCCCCCTTGAGACTAGCACTTAGTGTATGTGGGCTAATCTCGAGCCTCGATGTTTGGACATCGACATACTTGAGTGGGTGCTCACTGTTGATGAGTTCACTGAACCCCCTCTCCCTGGAATCTCTAAGTGGTTATCACTGATCGAGTAGAGAATTCCATAATATAGTTGTACACAATTAATCCTTAAGACCCAGACATCACCGTGACTTCATCAGAGGACTAGCTGTATCGTGACGTGTCTCTGATTCCCTGGAAAGGGAGTAAGTCGAAAAAAGAGACAATGTTCGTGCAGTTCGAAATCTGATGTGAAGTCTGTGCATGGTAGTAGGGGATCTGATCGCTTGATATAGATCATGGATGTCCTGTGTGTTCTGATGGTTCGTAGTCCCGGAATCTCTGGCCAGAGTTGAATAGTGAGGTGATTAGAGAAATGTGTTTCTCTGAATCAATAACGAATAGATTTTACGAAACCTAGAACGTACGCACAGTTATCAAACTCAACAAGAGATCTCGATTAACCAATATCTCTAGTTTGATCGGGACATATGTATCGGAGGGATCGTACTGTACGCTAACTATATTACAAGGTTCTTGCAGGCACTTCATTTGTATCTAGGGAATTAGTGAAGCGTGGCTGCTAGACGCTCGTCACTGATTCGTTGGGCACCGACTTGTTCGGAGATTAAATAATATGATTATTAATCTAAAACTCTTGGGAGTAGTTGAAATAAGAACAATATGTTGTTCGAATCACAATATGTTGTGAGCCCACGGCTAGTTATACACCTGAACCATTGAAGGTCACATTCTCGTGTAAACCGATCCTTGAATACGATCATGTATTAATTAACTGTTAATTAAGTACATATAGTCGGAGGTCAATATGATTGAATCCGAGATTCATAATTGTGATTATGAGTTGGAAATAATAATGAGCTAAAGAAAACGGACACAATGGTGTACACTTTCTATTTTGGGAAATTTCCCGATTTAGCAGTACCCCTGAAATGGGCTTTCCGATTTTGTGAAATTGGAAATTTTTATTATTATCTCATATTGATGAGAAAATTAAAACGAGAAAGAAAATATAATCGATATATTTTTCGGAGATGAAATTGATTGTCAATTTTGGAGAAACGTAATGACGGCTAATGTATTGGGCCGGCTAGGGTTAATGGATCCGATCCATTAGGGTTTGAGCCCAATAGGCTCCTTTCTTCACCTATAAAAGGAGCTCTATAGGCATGAGAATAAACACACCAAAGTGAAGAGCTCAAAACCCTAGCCTCACTTTCTCTCCTCTCCTCTCTCCCTCTCGTCCGCCCCCTCGGCTCCTCCCTCGGAGGATTGCCGACAAGCGGAGCCGCCGCCCGCCGCCGCCTAGTGCCGCCGCCGGCAGCCGCCTCCCCTCGCCGGAATCCGATTCCGGCACCGTTTTTCTGGCCCGTTTTTCCCGTCGTATTCTCCCTTACGTGTTTCTAGTGCAATACGTAAGTTGGATTACCTATACGAGGTGAAACCTGATTAGACGAGAGACGCCGAAGGAACGCCCGAGCACAGCTCGAGTCGCGCCCGTGCGCTCCAGCCGTGACACACGAGTCCAGCCGAGAGCCCCGCCACTCGCCCGGCTCTCCCCGCACACGACCCGTGCCGTCCCCGCGTCGCATCCGCGCGACTTCCGACGAACCTAGTTTCGTCCGATGAATCCCTGAGGTACTTACGATTAAATTCAGATTTAATTGTTTGCGTTAATTGTTTGCGCTAAGTGTACAATTAAATTTGATTTAATTGTTTGCGTTAAATGTTTGTGCTATGTACTTTTAATGTTTGCGCTATGGGATTTTTAATTGATATAGAAAAAATTAATTGTGATTAATTTAAATGTCAATTGAATTCAAATTGATTCGAATTAAATAATATGATTATCTTAATTGTCAATTTGACACAAACTAATTATGTGGACATGTTTATGTAATTAATTATATATGTGTAATTAATTAATTTGATTAATTTAATTGCACAATTCAATTGATTAGAATTAAATAATATGATTATGTTAATTGTCAATATGATGCAAATTAATTATGTGCGAATGTTTACATAAACTCAAGTTGATTAGAATTAAATAATAAGATTATGTTAATTGTCAATTTGACGCAAATTAATTATGTGCGCATGTTTACGTAATTAATTTTTTACTGTAATATATTAATATGATTAATATAATTGCGCTAGAAATAATTAATTTATATGATAAATTTAATTGGCTAGATTTAATTTATGTAGTATGGGATGTATGAATTAAATATTTAATTATTTGATAATTAAATTAAATGGTGGATTATTTATTCTAATTAGATTTGAATTAAGTCAATTAATGCATGTAATATTGAAAATATGATTTTCAATAAAATAAAATAAATATAATGTAAAATGTTTACATTAATGAAAAACGATTTTTCATAAAAATTTTATTTTCCGCTGCGTATACATGCACGATCCCCAACACGTACACCACCTTCAACGTTGTTAACAAGAAATGCATCTTCTTTTGCCACCTTCGAAAGTCTACGCCTTCGAACTTCTCCAATTTTCCGAATTTGCTGTTCATCTCACGAACCGACTCCATCGTTCAGAATAGGAAATATTCTTTAAGATTGTTGTTACTTTTGTGTGTTACTGAATGTGGAGGCTTTGGAAAATATTGAATCACGTTTACACGTTTTCCTTAAAGAATATTTCGACCATATAACAGCCAAGGTATCACGAAACTTCTTCTAGGATAAGACAATACCGCACTTGTTCTTTGGCGTAGAAACAAGTATACTATAGAATGTTTATTCGCTATATTTCGTTAACACAAAGCTCTTAATTTTCGTGGGTTTTAGAATCTGATTTTCAACACCCTTATATAGGTGTTGAAACACCCCTTTGGATAGTGAAAATGCCCTTTCATGAAGGGCTGCACCCTTTGGGAAGAGTTGCACCCTTTAAGAATGGTCACACCTCTTCGAAATCACTTTCTTTAGGTGCCATGCATGCAATTTCGTGGCTGCATATTGCAACCATGCAAACCATGAAATTAACATATATTTCATGCTAATTTACACATAATAAATCAACACCAACATTCACTTAACCAAACAATGATCCGTTATCACTTTTATACAACCGTGCACTCCGCACTTCGCCTAAATCATATTGTAGTGCTTTAGGATCATTACCGAAACTTTGTATGAATCCAATTACATTAAATGGACAATGATTTCACTTAAATCATCAACAACACACAAATTCGAAAACAACATATAAAAACGTACAAAACGAAAAATAATTGAAAAGAGAAACGGAACATAGAACACGAATCGAAATACTTACATTGAGTGCTGCAAAAAATATAAACAAAACAAATATGATGAAATTATTATTCAGACAAAAAAGTACAATATAATTATGAATCAAAACAAAATTATAAAATGTAAAAAAATATAATAGTGCAATTATATCGAGATATGGTGATACATAATTTCATGCGAAGAAAAAAGTGAGTGAATGGGTAAATGAATGATCTATTGAATATAAATAGTATTCAAATTACTATATATTTAATATGCTAATTTATTGACAAATTGAGAATTTGAATGAATTTACTAAAAAATATGGTAATGATTATATTTAATATGCTAATTTATTGATAAATTGAGAATTTTAATGAATTTACTAAAAACATGGTAATGATTTCATTAATGATCAATTCGTATTAATTTTTCCATATATAAAATCCGTGTAATATCAAATTTTTACATATTTTAAAATATTAATTACATATTAAGTAGAGATATCAATGAGATTAATTGATCGGTTATATTGATGTATAATTATTTATTTGGTCAATTAGCTTGCCATTTATTATTATTATTATCATGTTAAGGAATGTATATTATCATAGCTAATTAATATTACTATGTCTATTTAAAAGTAATGATCTATATTACCTAAATTATATATTCATAATCATAGCCACGTATTATTTATGTATATGTAAAGAAAAGCCACATAATGCCACGTAGACATATGTATGCCACGTAGTGTCAACATACTCATTTTTTGTAGTGTATTTTTTGTGTTCACATTGTTACTAGTGATTAGCAAAGTCTGGATTTATATATTATATAGATAATGAATTGTTTTTGAATTTATTACGTAAAATATTTTTTAATGTTGCATAATTAAAGTAATATAAATAGAGGATACTCTCTCTCATTGTCGTTCTAAAACGACACTTATAAAGAATGGGGGGAGTAATATATTATTTCTAATTGTAAATTAATAAAAAATTGAATTATTTCATTCTTAAATTAATTATGACATTTGAATTTATTTAGTCTTAAAATAAGATTTGAATTTATTTAAGCTTAAAATAAGGAATAGATATACCATACTCATAATTAATAATATAATTGATATATAATTTATAATCAGATATAAAAAATTTATTTGATTTCTCTAATTAAGGATATAATTTTATTTTATAAATTTATAATATTATTTATACATCAAATATGGTTGAATGACTAATTGATATAATAATTATTTTTGTAATTTATTACTTTAATTATTTGTAATTCCTATAATTAAAATACATAAATTAATTAAATCACAATTATTATTATTATTATTATTATTATTATTATTATTATTATTATTATTATTATTATTATTATTATTATTATTATTATTATTATTATTATTATTATTATTTATATATATATATAAAAAAAGATTGAACTAAAATACATAAATTATTTTTAAATTTATTTCCGTAAATAAAAAAAAAATTAATAATAAAAAATTGTTTTGTACAAAAATAATAATCATCGATTGTATTATTATTTTTTCAATTATTCAATAATTATTAAATACGATTTTATTTCATTAACTCAATTAATGATTTTAATTATGTTTTATTGATATTTGTATGTAATACAAATAATTATAATCTTGGTAAGTTACAACATAAACAAAATTAGAATAAAATTATTGTAAATTGCGTAAATTTTATAAATTACAGTAAATAGATAATACATCATAAATAAAATGAAAACAAATACTCTAAAATTACAGTAAATTGAGTAGATTATATCATAAATAAAATTAACATAAACTACTCTAAATTTATTAGGAAACATAAACAACGCTTGGAATCCATTTAAAATTTGTGCAATCTTCATGGACTTCTAATTGTTCCATTCGCAGAGTATTTTATTTATAAATACAAAATAAATAGTTATAAATAAACCTACAAAAAAAATAAAAAAATAGTAAGTAATCCAAAAGTTCGGCAAAAAATAAATCATTGAAAGAAATAAAAAATTCAAAAAACTTGGAAAAAAATACAAAAATCATTACCAAATAAATTGTTATATTTACAATACAATTATAATCAACAAACGGTAATATAAACTAAAATTCGAATTAATAAAAAATACTTACAGCGGGAAAAAATAAAAATATTAATGATCAAACAATAATATTAAAATAAAAATTCAAATTAGTAAAAAATCCAAAAAAAATAAAAATATTAATGATGAAACAATAATATTAAAACTAAAATTCAAATTAGTAAAAAATACTTACAAACATTAATTATCCAACAATCAAATTTAAATTAAAATCGAATTAGTAAAAAGAATACTTAGCTGCAAAAAATACAAAAAACAACAAAACTTACATAGAGTTCTGTAAAAAAAATAAATAAATGTGAGCATAAAAAAATAAAAAAAAACTGAAATAAAAAACAAAAATACAAAAAAAAAAAAAAAAAAAAACTTACATAAGCTTTGCAAAAAATAAATAAATGTGAGCAATAGAGATTGAGTGAAGATAATGTTCTTTATATAGATACGGATTTTTAGTAGGGTTTGATAATTATTGTTATTTTTTAAATATAATTAATTTGAAAGTATAATAGAATAAACTAATTAAAGAAGATAAATAAGGAATAAAGGTGATATTTTCAACATTTACTACAATTAAGGAAATTATATTAAAGAGATTATAAATGTAAATTATATTATATAAAGAAATAAATAATTAAGCTAATTAATTAAAAATATTTGCCTAATTAATTAAAAATAATTACACTAATTAATTACACTAAAAATAATAATTAATTAAAAATAATTACACTAATTAATTACGCTAAAAATAATAATTAATAATGAGCAGAGTGAACACAAATTTAATCTAACGTGTTGATGGTTTATTAATAGATGTGAACACAAAAAAATTAAACGGTTAAAACATATTACACCTAGAACAATTGTTAGCTGAATTATATATTATAAAGATATATAGAATCTTTCGACTTGGTCTTTTAAATGAAAAAAATATATTCAATAAATTAATAACCTATCTAAATTAATAAAATTTCACGATCTCAAAACTATTAATTTATAAAGGTTTCACTGTATATAAAATGAGAAGTTTTTGTCTCTCAAGTGACCAATTGCATACCAAGTTTTCGTTCACTCTACAATTTTTTTTATTCTGTAAATAATAAAACCAGATAGATACTCCTATAATTTATGCCCTCCCTCTTCCTTTTCAACTTTTCCCCATGCACAGAAGCTGATTTGCTTTTGGTTCTCTCTTGCCCTTTCAATTTCCCAATGTATTTTAATGTCCCAATAAAAGTTCTCTACCCTGAAAAGTCTTTTCATATTTCCAATAACCATATTTTTTGTTCTCTTTTTTCATCATCCTCTTTCCAACAATCGTTACTTATTGCAAACAAGATATTTATCCATGTCTAGTTTCCAGATATTGGACTTGAAATTGTGCTCTTTTCACGTCACCGGTGGAATGCTTCTCCTACTCGATCAACGAAAACCATCGACTCCAATGCGACGCCGTCAAGCGATTAACCTAATTCAGATTCTCAATGGGCTGGATTTTTCTTCCTTTTTTATTTTTGAAATTTTGAAATTGTTCGTTCGCCATTAACAAGCATTATGTATTCTTTAACACATTTGTATATTTCATTCCGAATGATCGAGAGAAAACTTAGATTTCAATCTTCAATTTTCAAATACAGGTTCACAATTTATTAAATTCATAAAGCTATGGATGTTAGTGTGTAGTTCTTCCTAGTTCAACATAGAACTATGTTGTTCTTGTTTGAACTACGTTGAACTATACACTATTGTTTTGTAGTAACTTCATGTGTATTGGTTGTTTGGTTTAATTGATTAAATTCACACAAGTCTGCTAGGTATGAGTAGTGCTAACTGGGAAATACAAGTGGCCCTTCCTGGAGCCACGATATGCAAGCGTACTCAGTGTTGGACTAGGGGACTTGGAGATACAAACAACATGGAGTTCTCTGTGTGCACAATTGTGAATGACCCACGTGGTTCTATGTATACCAGTGTGGTCCTCGAATTCACAGTTGCACCACCAACAAGAGAGTTCAAGTTCTAACGTATGAGGATCTTGAATCAGTGCTAACACATTGATGGACACGGAGCAAGCACAGATAGACATGGGGCTGAGGGAATGACTGTTAAGGAATGAAGTCAGCCACGGGTGCGACTAGAAGACTTCGCTAGAATAATTCAAGTCAAAGAAGAAAATACGAAGTAATCTAACTGTGCATGCAACAAGCTCGAAGCGCGAACACATGCTAGTGTGGCAGCGGGTAGAGCTACGTTCATCAAGTACGGAACAATGGAATATTCGCTGGAGATGCCTTGGGCTCGGTTGTTCCATTGGGCCGTCATGGGCTTGGCCCATTAAGCGTGAATTCCGGAAACCCTACTTATCGATGCCTATAAATAGTGGGTTGTTGGAATTCATTCATTACACTTTTGATTAGACATATTCTAGAGAGAGAATTATTGTAGACCGAGAGACTTCGCTAGAAAGCTCCGGTCATACCATCTGTTTAGTCTTAGTAGTACTCATCGCTAGATTAGTTCTACCTAGACTTAGTTTTTGGTCGTGTGACCTTTCTACAAGATTCACTAGAATTTTGTAGATGTTTTTGTAAAGTGGTTCCACCCATTACAAGATCAATGCAAGTTTATTTTATAGAATCTCAAATTGTGTTAAGTAATTGTGCTCTACTCTTTACTACTTCTCTGTAAGTAGATCTAAGTACAATATACACAATTTCAATTGGTATCAGAGCGAGTTCACCCCTTTCGGTGTGATCCTAGGAAGAGATTCTACGATGGAGTCTTTTACCGTCCTCAAACCTGTCATTCTTAACTCATCAAACTACTCTTACTGGAAGAGCAAGACAAGGCTGAAGCTGAAGAACGTAGACTCACGTGTATGGGCTGCGGTTCTACATGGATGGAGTCCCCCTACCTACACAGATGAAGATGGTGATGTGCGGATCAAGGAAGAACCCACTTGGACCAACGCTGAACATGAAGCAGCTACTTTCAACTCCAAGGCTATCCATATTATTACCGATCTCATTGACGTTCACATGTTTCAAATCGTAAAGCACCTCACTTCGGCTAAACATGTTTGGGATACCTTGGAAAGAATGTGTGAAGGAAGTGAGAGTATCAAGAAGTCCAAGCTAAGAGGACTTACTACTACCTTCCACAAACTCGAAATGAGGGAAGACGAGGACCTTGACTCGTTCTTCAACAAGATTATGGCTATTGTCAGTGAATGCCAAGAACTTGGAGATCTCATACCTCCACCACTCATTTGTACTAAAGTGCTTCGAGGTGTAACAGAAAAGTTCTCTGTCAAAGTGACAACTATGGAAGACACTAAGCTAGGTCTCTCTGGGGACTACAACGAGATTATGAGTCACTTAAAGAATTATGAGTTGAATCAGAAATTGAAGGACAAGTCCTACTCCATGACTCCATTTGAAAATTCAATGAAGGCACTTGCTATCACTCAGAGTGGCTCCAGCTCTACCTCCAACATCCCAGGAGCAACCCATTTCTCTCAGTCTACTGATCAGAATGCTTTTCTTGCTGAAGACTCCGACGATGAGAGTGAAGCTCTTTCTCTTCTCAACTCTCCTAATCCGGATAAGTTTGTGGCCCTCCAAGATTCGGTTAGCTACTTGGTGCGCCAAGACATCAAGAGGAAGAGGAGGTTCAAACAATTTCGTAACCAAAGGAGCCCTGGAAATTCCTACTCTACTCCACCTGCTGCTGGCTCTAAGGGGCATAGCCTCAACCGAAGGTTTGTTGCCAGCACTCCCGGCAAGGACATGTCCAAGATCAAGTGCTTTGAGTGCAAGGGAATGGGACATGTGAAGAATGAGTGTCCAAATCTACACCGGAAAAACAATATGGATGTTAGCTACTTGGTGTTTGATGGAGATGACTCATTGTATTCGTCTGAGGAAGAGCAGGGAAAGATGGTGGAGGCGAAGGATGTCAATGCACTCTTAAGTGCTATTGATAGTGAGAGTGATGAAGAGTATGAGGTAGATCAAGCTGACTTGGCCACTCATGAAAACATTTTTTGCTATACCTCTGTGGTTGCAGGCATTACTGGGAAGAATGCTATCTCTACCCCCTCTGCTGAGAAGGTCAACAAGAAGGATTTTGATGTGGTGAAGCTGGAGCTGGAGAGAGCTTTGAAGAAGGTGAGTGAGCTGGAGGCTATGGTCAACAAGGAAGACTCCGAGAAGGATTTTCTCAGAGATTCTCTAGCAAAGATGGAGGAAGGTTATGCCATGCGTACCAAGGAACTTTATCAAGCAAAGGACAAGCTAGATGTTGCAAATTGTCTATTCAAAAAGCTTAATATATGCACTTCCAAACTTGACTATATGTTGAACTGTGTTAACACCTAGCACTTTGGGCTTGGATTTAAGGAAACTTTTGATTCCGTTTACTCTGACTCTCTTTATGCTTCTACTAAGTTTGTGCATGCTAAAGATAAAGCTATTATCGAAACTATTGAGGCTAAGCCAGAGGATGCCTTGTCTTTCAAAGGAACCTCGGCCTCTACCTCAAACGTGAAAATTCTCAAACGCACTATTTCCACTCCTATGTCCCAAAATGCTTCTATGTCCTCGATGACACCGACTACAAGTTCCTAAATACCCATGACGAAATCCGGGTCTACATATGACAAGAAAACCTTCACGCGAAATGTCTCAAATCGTTCTAAGACATTGAATACTACAAATAAGTCTTCTTGGAAGGCTCGATCTCTCAACTCTACCCGTAAGCTCAACTCAGCTACGGGCATTACTACATACAAGAACAAAAACTCTTCTCCATCCTATAAGAAAACCTATGTTTGTCATTATTGTGGGAAGAAAGGGCATATCAAACCTTTTTGCTACAAGCGTATCGACGACTTAAACTTGCATGGTGTGAGGTTGAGACAAGTTTGGAGACCCATTTTGAAACCTACTCATAGTCAAGTTAAACAAGCATGGAGAGCCAAAGCAGCTATTCCCACACCTGTGATAGTGAAAAGTAAACAAGTTTGGAGGAGGAGGGAAGAAGTTAAATGCAATGTTGCATTCACAGTGGCTAAGGGGACTACCAAAGAAACATGGTATTTTGATAGTGGGTGCTCCCGACACATGACCGGAACCAAAGAATCCCTGATCGATTTTGTTCCACACTCCGGTGGTCCCGTCACGTATGGAGGAGGAGCAAAGGGAAGTATTGTGGGTAGTGGTACCCTAAATGTGAAAGGTCTACCCGCATTAAAGAACGTTTTACTGGTAGACGGTCTTTGTGCTAATCTTATAAGCATTAGTCAATTGTGTGATGATGAACTAAACGTGAAGTTCAACAAGGAAAGTTGCGAAGTTTTCAATGCAAAAGGGGAGTGCATACTCACTGCTGCCCGGGCTAAGAACAACTGCTATGCCATCAGTGAATCCTGTCTAAATGCCTCTACCTATGACGAGATAGATATCTGGCATCAAAGACTTGGTCATACCAGTCTTCGCAACCTTGAGAAGTTGGTTCAAATAAAAGCAGTCAGAGGGATAGAGAGCTTGCCCAAGTTTGACAAAAAAGTTTGTGGTGATTGCCAAATGGGAAAACAAATAAGATCACCTCACCCAGCTCTCTCTACTCTTACCCGGACAACTGAGTGCTTCGAGTTGTTACATATGGATCTTATGGGTCCTATGGAAGTTCAAAGTCTTGGTAGTAAGTGGTACACATTTGTTATTGTTGATGATTACTCTAGGTATACCTGGGTAAATTTTCTTGGTACTAAGGATGAAGCATTTGAAAATTTTCGATCTCTTGCTCGCAAGATTCGTACTACCTATGCCAAGAGAATCCAACGAATTCGAAGTGATCACGGTGGCGAGTTCCAAAATGGAGTGTTTGTTGAGTATTGCACTCGCAAGGGAATCCATCATGAATTCTCTGCCCCCAAAACGCCTCAACAAAATGGTGTTGTCGAGAGGAAGAACAGGACTTTGCAAGAAATGGCAAGGGTGATGTTGGTGTCTGCGGGTATGGCAAAGGGGTTTTGGGCTGAAGCACTTAGTGCTGCTTGCTATGTGATTAATAGGATTAGCATTCGTGCTGGAACCCAATGCACGGCATATGAGTTGTTAACTTCCAAGAAACCGAATGTCGCTCATCTTCGTGTGTATGGGTGCATCTGCTACATCTTGAATGATCGTGATGCCTTGAGAAAGTTTGATCCAAAGTCTGACAAAGCTATCTTTGTTGGCTATGCCCTCAACAGTCATGCCTATCGCGTGTTCAACCTAAGAACTAAGACTGTGCAAGAATCCACAAACATCAAGTTTGATGAACATCATTTTCATGAACATCCTTCCAAATCTACCATGAAACAAAACGCATCACACCCTGTTCTATCTCCGATGGATGTTTTGGTTGAAGGGGAGGTAGACCAAGGCGAAGGAGTGGTCCTACCAACTCATGAAAACTCTATCTCTCACAACTCTGGTGACTCTACCTCCTCCGGTAATGGTGATGAGGATTCTGCTCAATCTACTGCTACTCCTGATCTGGGTACAACTAGAGCATCTACTTCCACCGGAGTCCCTAACTCGGGTCCACCCGCATACATTCGAAGGAGACATCCGGATCAACAAATGATAGGAGATCTAAATCAACGAGTCACTCGATCTACTCACTCTACCACCACCTTTCCCGCCACCTATCCTAACACACTTTCAAATTTGGCATTTCTGTCTCCGGATGTGGGCATTATGAGTTTCGTTTCTGAAATTGAGCCCAAAAATATTAAGGAAGCTATCAATGATGAATTTTGGATTGCGGCGATGCAAGAAGAGCTACATGAGTTCGAACGAAATAAAGTGTGGTCACTGGTTCCTAGACCCAAGAATGTGAATGTGATTGGCACTAAGTGGATCTATAAGAACAAAACCAATGAATTCAATCAAATAGTGCGCAACAAGGCACGCTTAGTTGCTCAAGGGTACACCCAAGTAGAGGGAATTGATTTTGACGAAACCTTTGCCCCTGTGGCACGCATAGAGTCAATCAGACTCCTTATTGCGTTGGCTTGCTACAAAAATATTCCACTACGGCAGATGGACGTCAAGGCAGCCTTTCTAAATGGAGTATTGGATGAAGAGGCCTATGTAGAACAACCTAAAGGTTTTGTGGATCCCCACAAACCAGACCATGTCTACCTACTACACAAGGCACTCTATGGGTTGAAACAAGCACCTCGTGCTTGGTATAGCTGCTTGACGGAATTTCTGATGAATTTTGGTTTCACTCGTGGTAATGCCGATACTACACTCTTCATAAAGATTGTCAAGACCGAGATGCTTATTGCCCAAATCTATGTGGACGACATTGTGTTTGGTGCCACCCATGACCGGTTGGTCAAAGAGTTCACTGAAGCAATGGCCTCATCTTTTCAAATGAGCTTGGAGGGAGAACTAAGTCACTTTCTTGGTCTTCAGATCTCGCAACGACATAATGGCATCTTCATTTCTCAGACTAAATATGCTATCAACATGTTGAAGAAATTTGATATGGTGGATGCTAAACACATGAAGACCCCTATGGCTACCACTGACAAGCTGAGCAAGGCGGAGAATGGCAAGGATGTTGATATCTCCACCTACATATCTCTCATTGGAAGCTTACTCTACCTCACAGCCACCCGGCCAGATATTATGTATAGTGTGTGCCTCTGTGCCCGCTACCAAGCACAACCCAAGGAAGAACATCTTGCTGCCATAAAGCGTATCCTTAGATATGTTGCCGGGTCTACCAACCTTGGCTTATGGTATACTAAAGAAACTTCTTCTTATCTTGTTGGTTTTGCAGATGCTGATTGGGGGGTGACAATGATGAAAGAAAGAGCACCAGTGGTGGGTGCTGCCTATTGGGAAACAACTTGGTCTCATGGCATAGCAAGAAACAAAATTGCATTGCCCTCTCTACCGCCGAGTCTGAGTATGTGGCTGCGGGTAGCTGCTGCACCCAGCTGTTATGGCTACAACAAATGCTTGCGGATTATCAAATCGAGAGCACACCACTAACCTTGTTTTGTGACAACGAGAGTGCTATAAAGATAAGTCAGAATCCAGTACAACATTCAAAGACCAAGCACATTGACATCTGACACCATTTCATTCGAGACTTGGTTGAACGGGGTAAGGTTGTAATGGAACATGTTCCTACCGAGAAACAACTCTCAGACTTCTTCACCAAACCACTTGCTTCGGAAAGATTTTTGTTTCTAAGGAATTCTCTCTGCATGGCTGCTCTTTGAAGGGTAGTAGGCCGCAAATGGCTACCTCCACCCACAGCTGTTTATTTTGTCAATTGATCCATGAGGTAGAGCAAGGTGAGGTTTGTAGTTGACAGTTGCAAAGTGACGTAGTATTTGGACGTACTGTTCTTTAAATATATACATAAGCAATTCGATGGAATGGACTTTGTCTGTTTTTCGTCTAGCAGGAAAAGTCGGCCTAAAAGATTTCCTCGATGGACTCGAGTCTTGAATGACTAGGTCTTCGGGCAATTGCAAAAGACATGGCCTTATACATATAATGATGATAACACAAAAAATATATATGGAAACATCATCTATAACACCCCTCTGATTGGGTACTAACAAGCCTGTTACACGCTTGAAAAAGCACGTGACATGGTCGTGGTTACACGTTGAACTGGCCAAAATAACAATACCGTCCATAAAGCACTGTCACTCTACCTCCAATATCTCTACTTAATGTTCTTTCCAGCGATTTTGATTCACTGTGTGGTGGAACGTATGTCCACCTTGTGTGTGCTTATTATGCCTTTAACTGAATTTCATTTTCATTTGCAGAATTCTTCTGATCACCGAAGCATGCTTGTTCTACCTTGAAGTGCTCACTTAGACTTCGTTGGTAATGACATTATTTTTGTGAATTTTGAAATCTGGGTATTTCTATGTAGGTCTATGTGTAATTACTCCTGCTCTACGTGTATGACTTTGAGTTCTCATGATAACCTGTCTGTCTCACGTGCTACCCTTTGTATTTTGTACTCTTAGTTGATTTTGCACTAACTTTTGTTGTCCTACCCACAAGGATCGTGGTGTGCGTGCCTCAGTTTGTCCATAATGTCTGTGCCAACGTGTAGGACCCAATGAAGTCTCCCTGTTCCACGCCCTGTCATACCTTCATGTTGTGCTCCTTCACGCCTGGCCATCCATTTATTCCCTAACCCACTATTGCTATTCGTGTTGCCTTTTTATTTTTTTTCTTGTCCAGGTACACGCTGACTCTCATAATTCCATTCTCTCATGCCTTGTGTGATCTGCGCCCAGTCCAATGTAACTTATTGTTTTCGTCCACGCTGATCTACCTCACGTACACGTGGCTACATCTGGACCACGGAATTTGAACCGCTACAGTTTCCCTATAAATACCCCCCCACGCCAAACACATAGTACACCTATCACTACGTGTTTTCCAGAGCAAAACCCTATCTTCAAGCTGTTCTTATTGTCTACGCATAGTTTCATAACCTCTACCCAGATATTTCTTCCTGTCTCTACGCCTTCCCCATATACCTCCCCGCACATCAACTATGTCTACTTACGAATCCCCAGACTTTTACGCGGCACAGATTATGGATCTCAACGCCCAACTGGCCATCCTTGAAAAACAATTTGACGAGGAAGAAGATTTCTCCAAGGCAGAACCACTTGGGGTTCAAATCTCTGATCTACGCAAAATTATCACTGAACACAAAAGAAACAAGTTTTTGGCTGAAAAGGAACTTGCACGTATAGCCAAAGAGAAAAAGGATGAGGAGGATAGATTGGAGGCTCTACGTCTAGAGAAACTGAAACAAGAAGCAGAGGAACGTAGAGCCCAGGAGGAACAAAGGAAGAAGGAGGAGGAGGCACGCATTGCCGAAGAAGAGAGAAAAAGGAAAGAAAAAGAGGAGGCTGAACGTATAGCCACTGAACAAAAGAAGAAGGCGGACGAGGATGCTCAACGCATCAGGGAGGAAAAAGAAAAATCGGACAAGGCTGCGGCTGACCATAGAGCCCTGATGGAACAAAAACGGCTTGATGAAGCCAACGCATTAATAGCTCACTCTCTTTCACCGCAGACTCAAGTGATTGAACACTCGGCTGCCCGCACCCCCACACCTGATAGCACTGATATTGTTGTCTCTCCCACCGTGTCACCCGCTCATCAGTCCACTGACACCACAGTGGCCGTACGTGACTCCACGCCGCCATTCGTTGAGGAGGAACGCAAGGTTGCCTCGAATTTAATTGTAAGAGCCTCGCCAACACGGGTTGTTGGGCCTGGATTCTCTGATAACTTCCACACAGAACTGGCGGCCATACGGTATGACTTCCTGCAGGCACAGGATGTAAATTCTGAACGTTACTACGGGCAGAGTAAGTGGGTCAAACGGGGACTGGAGGCCTTCATGCGTGAGATGCACTTGGCTGATTCAATTAATTTCGACGTGGACTACAGTTTGTTTGTCCACCGAATTTTCTTCGCCCACGTTGACCGGGCGTTTGGCACTCCTGGCTCTGGGTCCTACGGGAAGGTGACTCTTCGTGGAACGGAATATGACTTTAGCCCCCGCACAATCAACAAACTAATTCGTCGTTCGCGGATCCAGGCAACTTGGGAGGATCCCTCTACGAACCACCCTGATAGCATGTTAATGGGTTTCATCCTCACCGGTGGTCTTGTCTCTACGGACCAGCCACCTATTTCAAAACTAACTCATTTTTTCTCTCATCTCAACAGGGTGGTAGCTAACAATTGGATCCCTACGTCCAACAATGGTGTCCTACATGCCGATGCTCTTCATTTAATGTACAAACTTAGTCGTGGCATCCAGGTGGACCTTGGACAGGTTGTGTTCAACAAGATAAAGTCATACGGGGAGATGACTGATACACAAATTCAGTCTGCCAAGCTGCCATGCCCACATCTAATTAGTACTATTCTACAGAGTCAAGGTTTCAGGTTCCGCAAGACTGATGGCCCGTTGATCAAGATCACACAGTTTCGCTTTGACTGTGCGTATGAACACAAAAGCAAAGTAAAGGATCTCCCTTGGAGCAGACTAGGGAGTATGGAAGAAGATCGTGCTTTGTTCAACGCTGGTCCGGCTATTCCTCTGCCCACACAACAAGGCCGTAATCGTGGTACCTCCAAGTCCACCCGCTGTACGCAGCGCCTTTTACAGAAAGAACCTGACTCTTCGTCTGATGAGGCTGATTCTTCGGAGGACGAGCTGTATTTGTGTCAGCCGAGCACGCTTCTACGTGACTTTGAACGGTTGAACTATATAATTGATATGAGTTCCGGACTGTGTGGTCATATGCATAACAAGGCACGTAGAGCGGCCCGTCTAGGGGGAGATGGGTCGTCCTACGAAGATCTAGGACCGTTGAAGGTGTTACATGCACGTTTAGCTGCTGTGAATGAATTGATTGAGGAACAGATGGAGGCCTCAAGGAATGCCGCTGACCGTCCAGCCAGCAAGAGTGACAAGAAAATTTTAAAAAGAAAAGTTGAAGTGGTGGACGTTGATCAAGATGATGATGAAATGATGAATGAGGAAGAGGTGTTACGCGCGGAGCGTAAGAGAAGGAGAACTGAAGCTGCCATTGGGCACAGTGACTTGGTAAAAGAAGATGATGGTACGGTGAGGGAGGTAGATGAAGTGAAGAAGAAGGAAAAAGCCAAGGGAGTTGGCTCCTCGGGCTCTGGGACTGCTGCCAAGGGCAAAATGAGTGGGTCTACGGGGATCCTTAAATCTGGTGCTGCGAAATCCAAAGTGACTGGCCCTACGGTTCCCAAAGTCACTTTCATTAATTCTGGTGCCCCCAAGACTGTGATGAAGCGTGGACCAGGAGCTGGCAAAAATGCACTTGCACTTGACCCTGCGAACTACAGCAAAGAGAGTGCAGAGTATCTTGCTCGGCCATTAAGGCTCTCACCTATCAAAGAAAAGAAAAAGGGAACAGGTCAACGCAGGAAGCAATTAGCCAACAAGACGCCAGTCAAACCCAGGAGACAGATAATTGACGAGCCAACCGACGACGAGGAAGAGCAGGAGTACGAAGAGGACGAGTTCTCTGATCCTGACAACACCCGTGATCTACGTCAACACACGCCTCCCCAGGACTCTGACGAAGAAGGAGCTAACGAAGATTAAATTCTTCATATCAAGTGTTTGTTTTTTCCTACTCTACCCATGAACAATATTTATTTTTCTGTTGTTTTTCATAACTCTGATCTACCCTGTCTTGATACACTTGCTATTCTGTTTTGCTCAGTTTGAGTTATTTTATTCTGCTATCTCTGCCCCTCATACGTATGAATGATTATTTTCTATGCTTTACTGCTCGCATGTTCTATTATATGCATGTTTGTCATACGTTTACTTTTTAGAGTATGATACTAGTTTGAGGGGGAGTTGCTCTACGAACCCCACTTATGAAGTTGACTCAAAAAGGGGGAGATTGTTAGTGTGTAGTTCTTCCTAGTTCAACATAGAACTATGTTGTTCTTGTTTGAACTACGTTGAACTATACACTATTGTTTTGTAGTAACTTCATGTGTATTGGTTGTTTGGTTTAATTGATTAAATTCACACAAGTCTGCTAGGTATGAGTAGTGCTAACTGGGAAATACAAGTGGCCCTTCCTGGAGCCACGATATGCAAGCGTACTCAGTGTTGGACTAGCGGACTTGGCGATACAAACAACATGGAGTTCTCTGTGTGCACAATTGTGAATGACCCACGTGGTTCTATGTATACCAGTGTGGTCCTCGAATTCACAGTTGCACCACCAACAAGAGAGTTCAAGTTCTAACGTATGAGGATCTTGAATCAGTGCTAACACATTGATGGACACGGAGCAAGCACAGATAGACATGGGGCTGAGGGAATGACTTCTAAGGAATGAAGTCAGCCACGGGTGCGACTAGAAGACTTCGCTAGAAGAATTCAAGTCAAAGAAGAAAATACGAAGTAATCTAACTGTGCATGCAACAAGCTCGAAGCGCGAACACATGCTAGTGTGGCAGCGGGTAGAGCGTTCATCAAGTACGGAACAATGGAATATTCGCTGGAGATGCCTTGGGCTCGGTTGTTCCATTGGGCCGTCATGGGCTTGGCCCATTAGGCGTGAATTCCGGAAACCCTACTTATCGATGCCTATAAATAGTGGGTTGTTGGAATTCATTCATTACACTTTTGATTAGACATATTCTAGAGAGAGAATTATTGTAGACCGAGAGACTTCGCTAGAAAGCTCCGGTCATACCCTCTGTTTAGTCTTAGTAGTACTCATCGCTAGATTAGTTCTACCTAGACTTAGTTTTTGGTCGTGTGACCTTTCTACAAGATTCGCTAGAATTTTGTAGATGTTTTTGTAAAGTGGTTCCACCCATTACAAGATCAATGCAAGTTTATTTTATAGAATCTCAAATTGTGTTAAGTAATTGTGCTCTACTCTTTACTACTTCTATGTAAGTAGATCTAAGTACAATATACACAATTTCAATGGAGAAGGAGAAGACCGCCCTGACGACAAGTAATTCCACAAGCTCTTCTCCTAAGTTCCCCCAAAAGGAAGATCATGTTGAAATTTATTCCCAATTTATTTAATTTATATGTATTTTTCCACCATGATTTTTTTTTTTTTTTTTAGTTTTTTACCGGAAGAATCAAGATTCAAACGTCCTAAAAATCCAAGAAAAATGCCCAAGCGACATTTTGATAAGGGTATACCCGTTTTTCCCCCTTATTTGGTGAAGCATTTTATGTTTTGTAATTTTGTTTTTGAATTGTGTGCTTTAAATTTAATTATTTTTCATGTAATTGATAATTCGATCGCACTTATAGATTTGTATCGATCAACAGATATGTGCAAGCACAAAGGCTCAAAGCACGATAGGACTTTGGTGAGTTTCTTGCTAAACACTATAGATTAATAAAAAAAAATTAAAAATACATTTGTAAAGTGTTTTTTTTTTTCAGCTCTAAATGCAAGTAATTTTATTATTTTCATCATATTATGCATATTTAAATGTGTTAAATCCTCTTTAATGATGAATGTTGTCCGATAATTTTCATTTTATAGAATTGTGAAATTACGCCTTCAGCGTAGGATACCAATTTTTCGCGAAATTGGTCTTGAACTCACAGACAGCAGCTTCCGTCAAAGTAAAACACTTACACAATTTGTAGAATAAAAAGTGAAGACAAAGTTATGTAATAGTTTCCATTTCATTGATCACAAAACTTAAACTATTACACTTGTAGAGTATGGTAGGCAAAACGTTTACAAGAAGTTTCCCGAGTGTCGCAACAACTCTCACTAACTTGCAAACTAGCACACGAGTACCTAAAGCTATATCTCCTAGCTCTAATCTTGGCACATGGCGCAAAAGCTACTACACAAACTCGAAGCTCGACTACGATTCTAAAAATCAGATTTCGTTCTCTCAAAATCGTCCAAATGATGAAAATCAAAACCATGGGTATTTATAGTAGAGCCGCACATGTGAGAGTGATGACGTGGCACGTTCTCATTCGTCGCATGCTTGGCCTATGTCACATTTCCATGGATGACATCATTATTGTAGAACTTGGATTCTTGAATCTTGGAATCTTGAATCTTTGACTCTTGAATCTTCGAATATTGAATCTTCAATTTCAAAATCAAACTTCAATTTCAATCTTGACTCCATCGATCTCAATTCTTCATCTTCAATTTCTTGTGAAAATCTCTAAGTGTTGAAGCTTCGAATTTCATCGTCTTCACGGTCGTCGATCTTGTTGAAGTTGCAAACTTGGAACAATTCTTCATTTCCTCGAACTGAGTACCTGGTGAAAGAAAACACGTTGAAAGTACTTAGTCTTTGAAATCATGGCAAAGGAACATGAACTACGAAAAATAACATAAGGGACAAAAACCGGCGACACTGGTCTCCGGAAAAATGCCATGGGTAGAGTCGCCGTTTCTCATGTCAAGTCCACAAAACCGGCGACTCGTGTCGCTGGAATTTTTCCATGCCACAAATCCAAAACCGGCGACCCGTGTCGCCGTTTCCACGCCAAAACTCCATTGCATCAAAACCGGCGACTGGAGTCGCCGTTTTCCTCGCGTCACCAAAAGCGGCGACTGCTGTCGCCGTTTCCTTGCATCACCAAAAGCGGCGACTGCTGTCGCCGTTTCCTTGCATCACCAAAAGCGGCGACTGCTGTCGCCGTTTCCTTGCATCACCAAAAGCGGCGACTCTGGTCGCCGTTTTCATGTAAACTCAAAAGTGGAGACTCAAGTCTCCATTTCCATGCGCAAGGTAGTTTACTTCGGATTCTTAACCTGTAACCCTGAAAATCAACAAAAACAAAAATACAAGGAAAAAAATGTTGTCGCCAAAATCAACATTTACAATCTCCCCCTTTTTGGCACAACTCATGAAAAACAAGGTTAAGTAAAAACGAGATACAAGTATCTCTCCCTCAACCAAACAAACCACAAAAATAACTAAGTAAAAAGATGGAAAAACATCAATCATACAATCAATGAAAAACCATAAAAATACTTAGACAAAATTTCAAACCAAACATCAAAACTTAGATAGATAATCCAAACCACGGATAAACCAATTATCAAAACAAGAGTACCAGAGTTAAGCAAATATGAAAAACCATGCATGGACGAATAAGATCAAAGTTGTATGCATGCAAAATCAAAACACGAAAAACGAGTTCCAGAGTTAAACAGAAAACAAAAATTGAAAACTTGATCAAGAGCTTGAACTTCAGTCTTGAGGCACGGCTGTTGGAGAAGGATCACGTTCCGGACTTTCGATCAACTCTTCTTCATCATCTTCATAACTGAAGCCATCGTCAGAGCTAGAGTCGTCACTATCATCAGTGTCGGTTTCCGGATCCCCGAAAATATCTCGCTCACCCAACCCATCACCTGCAGCTTCGTCAATGTCCTCAACATTGACATCTTCTTCACCTTCATCTCTCAGACCATCAGACGGCATCGCGAACGACGCCCCTGGATTTGTGGTATCACCCATCTTTCCTTTTCCCTTATCACGTGCATTCAAAATTCCTTCAAAAATATCTTCATCGGTTTTCTCTCCATCATCGCTCACAACCTCGATCAAATTTCTTTTGGACAGCTGCGTATGAGCTTCCTGAATCGCGTCCCGCACCATCTTCAAGATAAATGTATCTTTCAAACTAGCATCTGGGGCTCCAACATCTTCAAGTCCTCCCCCTTGTTGGATCTCCCGTTGCAGTTTCCGGAAAGATTTTTTCTGCTTCTCCTGGGCCTCTATCATTCTGTTGTACGCATCAACATGTTCGACTTGACGCTTTTCAAGTGCTAAGGAGTCGACATAAAATTCCTGAACCAAAGCCGAAGGAACCACAGCACGGTGACTATGGATCGGATGATGAGGATTCAGATATGAAGGAATATTTGAAGTCGGACCGAAACCTCGAGGAACAACTCTCGGAGACTTAGCACCCTCAGCTTCAGGTTCTGCGACAGCAGCAGTCGGCTGTGATTTCGCAGTTGTCTGTGATTTCTGGCGCTTAGCAGCTGGGGACTTAGTTTTTGGAGATTTAGGCTTGCGCTTTCGTGAAGACTTAGGCGTTGAGGGCGGAGTTAAGATTTCCGGAAGTGCATTCCTATCAAAGAGTCCAAGCCAGGGTAAGTCGATAACTCTTTTGTGCGGAGTCAAATACTTGCCCGTGATCTTGACAGCCCCGTTCTTCTTCATCTTTTTCTCAGCTGCAGTTTCAGGAATAAACCCCTGGTCATGAAGCATACCATAGATCAGACAAGGATGCGAGAGATGGAATTTTTTCTCCGTAGGCAACTCAGCTTGCCTAATGATGGTTTCATCCGAAAGTTTTGCAATTTTGCACAAGTCAGCGAAAATAATTTTTCCCAAGTTTACTTGTTCGCCACAACTGAGGCGGAAGATGAGGTGCATCAACTCAGGGTCCAGGACAGTCGGATCCCGATTGGCAATCCAGTTTGACATCCCAAGACGATGCAAGATGCCATAGAAGGCAGACAACTTTGACGGCGGTGGCAGTTCGGACTTGACTTTCTTCTGGGTGAGAAAAGTGCCAACCGTCAGGTCATCAGCACGTTCCGCAGCTGTCGGTGTTGTCCATCTGGAATCAATTTCCAATCTTTCCAAAAAAGCATTGATGGAGAAAGGACGGAACTTGTATAATTTTTCACGAAAAATGAAGCAGCCATACAGTCGACTCTTCGGATTAGCAAATTCGGGAGACAAGCTAGCATAAAACTTGTAAAGTATTGGAATGGAGTAGCGATAGGTAAGGTTCACAGATTTGAGCATGTGCACCTTGGTCAGAAAATCAGTGATGCCATGTTTTTCATAGTCCTCTTTGAGAATAGTTCTGTCCGTATGGATCGGTAACTTCTCAATCAATTTGTGGCGTCGTTCAGCAGTTGGCGTGAAGAATTCACGAGAATGAGCCTTTGGACACTCAGAGTAATCGGCAATGTATTTGAAGCCATCAGTTGAGATTTGGGATCCAGCTGATCCCGAGGAATGAGGAGCCAAAGGTGGTTTTTGGGAGCTTTGGGTTTTGGATTTTTCAGCTGACCCACCACCAGAATGTTTTGAAGTTGGAGACTTGACTCCACTGCCACTGACGACAGGTTTCTTTCCTGAACCACTTCCAGTTGGAAGCGATGATTTTGGTGTCTTTGGATTCTTTCCAGCAGACACAGTTGCAGCTGATGGAATCTTAACAACTTTCTTTCCATCCTTAGTTATCTCGCCAGCTGCGAGTAACCGATGATATTCAGCCCTGGGAACGACCCCACTGTAGATGCGGAAGGAAGCATCTTGGAATTTTGTTTTCCCTGACTTAGGTTATTTTCCCGGCTGACGGGCAGTCGAGAGTTCAGGTGTAGCTGATCTAGTCAAGTCAACAGAAGTTTCAGCAGACGAAGCTTTGCGACGATCAACTTTGTCAAGATGAGCTTTAAGCTCTTCGTAAGCAGCTTTCTTGGATTCAGGAGTAAGGGCGTTTTCGAACTGCTCATTCAGATACGCAGTCATATCAGCCATCATGTCGTCGAAGTTTTTCGCCATGTCAAAGTTCAGATAGGTGAGTAACCGACAGTTAGCAGCTGTGAAAACGGGAACCACGAAAAAGTTCAACTTCAGAAAACAAGGACAGGGCGCCGGTTGCGCAAAGCAAGAGTTGCCGGATGCAACGGAAAAACAAGAACCTAAGAACTAAGAATTTCGGACGCCGAACTTGCAGTTGAGAGTCGAGAGATCGAGAGCTTGAGAGTTAGAGAATTCTGATGTAAGCGTAAATGAATTAGGATTTCCTCAAGGCCTATTTATAGGAAAATTTTGGGCCGCCCGTCGGAATGAAAAAGCCCAGTCCAATACCTGTAAACAGCTCTTCTCAAGAGGAAAACTAGGTCAAAAAGACGAAGAAAAATTTATTAATTTGAAAAATATTATTAAAATAATAATTTCCAAAAATAATAAATAATAAAATAAAAATAAAATAATAAAAACAATGAAAAGTTTAAAGATAATCAAACCATGGCATGAAAACCGAAGTTGAGAACCAACGGTTGAGAAACGAAGTTGAGTGCCATTTGTTGAGAAACTTGAGTTGTCAATTTTACTTTGACGCTGAAAATTCGGCTAAGGCAAAAAAATTCCAGAGACATGAGTCTCCGTTTTGTGTGCAAGTCTCCGGTTTTTGGCACAGTCAGGGTAGCCAAGAAACTGGAGACACGAGTCTCCGGTTTTGAAGAGTCTCCGTTTTTGGGGCGAGTCTCCGGTTTTGTGCACGTCTCCGTTTTTGCATTCTTTGGACTTAATGTATTTGACGTTGCCACTTGAATTTTGCGAGATGGCCGTTGCGACACTCAAAATTAGACTTCCGAGATGGTAAACCACGTAGCGCTGGATATGAACTACAGAAATGCAAAAACAAAAACAACACATCCCGAGTTAGTCATTCAAGAGTTCAACACACGCAAACATTCAAACACATTTTAGTGGAGATTCGAGGGGTGATATTAGGCAATGAAGAGCAAATATTTTCCCAGAAAAGAGACACTTCCATCATTTTTCCAAAACAAAAATTTCACACGAGGTGAATAGACCTTTGAGGGAATGAAAAATCTCTCATATTAAAAACCGGTGAGATGGACCGAAGTATGTGATAGACATGTTTACTTGTCCTTCGTCTCAGTCACAAGGAAGCAATCGTGTTTCGTCGAAACATATTGGCAGAGTTAGCACCGCACAAGAGATTTTAATTCATGAATGCAAGGTGAACACTTAAGGCACTCCAATCAGGAACTAGCATTACTACAATCAGAGGGGAGCCGGGGTAACCGGCGTCCTCCAGACGAGTTTATAGCTTTAAATGAAATGCAACAGACACTCATTACAGCAGTCAGAGGGGAGCAAGGTTCACTTGCGTCCTCCAAAGTGTGATAAGAGAGTGTCTTAAAGATTAGCGTCCATGTACAACCTTTCGAAGAGGGGAGCCGGGGTAACCGGCGTCCTCCGTTACTTGGCTTTATGGATCTATGCAAATGAAGCGAGGAGTTTAAGCCATGTTCACATGTTCGCATTCAGCGGAATAAATACTCTTGTGTCCGAAGACTAAAAGCGGCCTCGAATCCATGTTTGTCTGAGTAGACTAATCCACTACGATTCCGAGTGCGTATTCAGAAGTAAAGAAACTACTCTTTCAGACTTCAAAATTTTTCCGTGAACTCTTAGAGAGAACACATGCAGAGAGAATTTCTTAGTTTCTTAAATCTCTCAAAGTCAAGAGGTTTGGTAAAGATGTCAGCGGGCTGTTTTTCCGTTGAAATATGCTGTAGACTGACTATATCACGATCAACCAAATCTCTAATGAAATGATGTCGAATGTCAATGTGTTTAGTTCTTGAGTGCTAGACAGGATTTTCGCTGATTTTGATAGCACTCTGGTTATCACAATACAGCACCAATGGAGCACTCTCAAGGAGATAGTCATTCAACATCTGTTTCAACCAAAGTAGTTGAGTGCAGCAACTTCCAGCCGCAACGTACTCCGACTCGGCAGTGGACAGTGCGATACAGTTTTGCTTGCGACTATGCCAAGACACAATGTTATTGCCAAGGAAGCAACAGCAGCCAGAGGTACTCTTTCGTTCGTCCGTGTCCGTCGCCCAGTCGGCATCAGAAAAGCCGACAAGGTTGGATGAAGTGTCGCGCGCATACCACAGACCTAGCTGAGAAGTTCCAGAGATGTAGCGGAGAATCCGTTTCACAGCTCTTAGATGGTCCTCCTTTGGATCAGCTTGGTACCTGGCACACATACAAACACTAAACATAATGTCAGGACGAGTGGGAGTTAAATAAAGTAAACTCCCAATCATGGAACGATAAAGAGTTTGGTTTACACTCCGACTTTTCGTTGACGTAGACAAGCGTTCCGTAGTTGCCATAGGAGTGTTAGCTGGCTTGGCATGATGCATCTCAAACCTCTCAACCATATTTTTAGCATACTTACTTTGAGATACAAATATCCCATTTGGTCGTTGAGAAATCTGAAGGCCAAGAAATTGATGCAACTCTCCCTCAAGGCTCATCTGAAAAGTTGAGGACATAGCTTCTGTGAATGAAGTCACGAGTTTAGAACAAGTAGCTGTTGGAATTCGATATCCCGGGTTATTTAAATTTGCGGAAACCAATAACCCGATCAAACCCTTCGCCGGAGATCACATGAACGTCGACTCATCCGCCGAAGTCCGGGCTTTGGAGACCACGCGCCCGAAGGCGCGCAATCCGCCCCCACCCGAACCCCCGCGAGCCGGGTTCACGCGATCGAACATCGCGTTCGATGGGCTGCATCCGGCAGCCCCCAGCAGCAGGTCCGGCGACCTGCTGCCCGCCGTCGAGGAGCCCCCACCGTCGCGGTGGGGAGGTGACGGCACCAGCCCGTCACCGCCGGCGATCGCTCCCAGCGATCGCCCCCTCGGCCGAGGCCGAGGGTTCTCCTTCGCGCGCCGAACCCTAGGCGTGCGGTCCACGCGGTCCGGTGGCTTCGCCACCACCGCGTGGTCCCTCGTCTAATCCGGGTTCGATCCTTCGGATCTTGTTTTTCGATAATTGATCAATAAACTAGAATTAAATTGCGGAAATTTAATTCACCTTTCGATTCGTTGTGCGGAGAAACGAGATCTTATGATGACCTTGAGATCTTCCCACGTATTCCTTGCACTTGTTCGAACGTCGGGTGGGCGACGATCCTCCGAACACTATGGATCTCCTTCTCTCCTTTCTCTCTCTAGAATTGTGTTCTTCAAGTTATGAGAATAGAGAAGACCATGTAGTGCTTTTATAGGCTACGTAGGGGATCTTAAGGAGGTGGAATATTGGGCTTCCAATATTAATGATTAAATTGAGCCCAAGCCCAAATCTATTAATCCATTAATATTAATTAATTCTATTTTCCACTATATAAAATTAATTGCACTCCCAATATTAAACCATATTATATCAAATAATATTTCTCCGGTAGTATTATTTATTCCGTGTATTTAAGATATAAATATCCATGAATAAAATTAATTTATTGCTAATTAATTTATTCATCTCTTATATCCGAGACTAGTACCATTCAACCTTAATTATTATGCGGAACAAATCCACCTGCAGGGTTTACATAATAATTCCTTATGAACTCATCTCGGGGATATTATCAACCCTTACGGGATACACTTTCCCGTCAAGTATTCACGGCATGCCATATATAAAATATAGTGACCCAACTTAACCGGTAATTAACCCAATAATTAAATCGGTTAATTCCTTTGGTAAATCAAAGTCACTAATATTAAATATACACACCCGCAATAATATCAGGGATTAAGAATAAAATACACTGAGACTTAAATCGATTATCGCCGGCAATCCTAATCGATAAATCTCAAGCAGGTCCGCTCAATACACCAAGTGTACAAGTGTGATAAAATAATTAAGATAAATTATTTTCTCTTTCACACAACGACTATACCGATGGATTGGTCCGTGTCCATCTAGGTCGTGAGCAACTGTTCGATTAAATACGAGTAACCGATAGTATGATCTTCTGTGTGGGCCCGACACACCATACTAACTACAACGTATAGAATCCAGGACTATAATTTGCATATATTTAATTATAAATAATTAAATGCAAATAATTGTTTATTTAATTAAATAGATTAGTGGCAATGGATCGTGAGTTTCCGTTACTTAAATCTAGACATTAAGTACACAACTCCAACAATCTCCCACTTGTACTAAGGTCTAGTCATTTCCTCCAAACTTCCGACTCCCATACTCATCACGTGCTTAAGTTGTACTTCCAAGAAGTACTATGTGAATGAGCAATCTAGGTTGCCGCTCTGAAGTTATCTTGGTGACTACAGCGTCGTCTCCCTCGACGATGACTCGTATCAGGTGGTACTTGCTCTATGTGTTATCTTACACTTATGGACTTGTGATCTTACCATTTGCCATCGCACCGCTATTTACATAGCCTTTGGCAAATTAAGAATCACATCTAAGTCCCAGAGATTATCCCGGAGTTATACCAAAACTTCCGCTGCCTCTGAGGCCGCTTATTTGGTTACCCATGGTAGAGTCCGAAAAGCATCGTGCTTATCACTCTTCCATGTTAAACTCCTTCTCCTTCAATAGTGAAACACATAGCCTGATATCGACTTACACCGGTCCTCATTCGATTAGAAATCTAAGAGAATGTAATCCAAAGGAAATGTTTGTCTGCTCCGTAATGCAGAACATAGTTTCCAGTACTTCGAAAGTACTTAAAATGTTCATTACAGCAGTCAAGTATTCCTTTCCAGGATTACCTTGATATCCTCCCACTATGCTAACCGCATAGCCGATATCAGGTTCTTGTTTTTCAACAATGCATCTTTGCATGTTAAAACGAACCATAATCGTATAAGATATCTAGAGAAGTACAATGTTCTTTTCTTGAGATCCTAGATCTTAAGAACATGCTCTAACTTCTTCTTTATCTCACATATCGATTTTTCTAGACAACCATCATTTTATGTCTGACAACATCTTTAAATTGTTGCCAATGATAAAATGTTATCTACATAAAACCCGAGAAACACCACCTTGTTTTCCATCACGTTTCCAATACACACAATTCGTCTATGCTTTTGATGAATCCATAAAATGGACTATCTCATCAATTTGCAAGTACCACGAACTCAATGCTTTGTTCCAATCCATAAATGGATCAACTAAGCTTGTACTCTAAATGATCTTGCCTCTTAGCAATAATCTTATTGCTTTCCAAGAAGGCACATTTAGATCTAGTACCGCCTTCATGTAGATCCAGGGATTGATTTCATGTATACTAGGTCCAGAGTTCAAAACTCTCCTAGTCTTATGAATATCTCCGGTTGTCAAACAACCTCCCACTACAATGGCATTCCGGTGTATAAACAGTAATAACAGTAGGTGCAGTTAGTGGTGTACCGCTACTCGGTTCGGCTGGTTCTAAGTCTTGATCGTTTTCTCTCTTTACAAAAGTATCATGTCATTTTGGGCTTTGTGGTTCATCTAATAGTCTTCCTCTAAGAACCGGGCGTTAGAACTTATAACGTCCTTCTGGTTCATAGTACTATCGAACACACACCTTTTGTTCTTCTAGGATATTCTACAACCACATTTGAATGTGCCGTTGTTTCCAAGACATATCCATAGAACATAGGTAGTTCCGTTTAACTCATGCTTTTACTATTTCTATAAGAGTTCCATTTCTTATTTCCGACACACCATTTCTACAGAGGACTGCATGGTGTAGTTACTTGGGATCCGATCCCAAGCTCTGATCATAAATCAGAGTCAATCAATTCTAATACTTGTCCGGATCTTATATCTTATATCCATAAAGGATTGCTTAGTCGTATTATCTTCCAAATTAGATTCTTAGGTCGGAAGGTTCACTCCTTCAACTTAATTGATCTTACAATCAATTTTCGACCTTTGAACTTCTTATTTGAATAAATATGACTTAGCATAAGATTCCACAAGTATAAATGATTTAATAAAGAAATCTCTTATTAGTAAAACGAGTTGTATAAAACGGTTCGTTGCATCGTGGTGGACTCAGGATTCATCATTTATATATTGTTAGCTAATGTACCAAAATAGATAATATCATTATTTCTTCTTATAACCATCAAATGATTAAAAGAAATAAAATATCCATTTATTAGAAATCCAGAACAAAGTTCTTTCTAATTTGAAAGGTACATAAAAGCAATAACCAAAAACGAAATCCTATAATGTCCTCCACTGCAACTGCTGCCTCCTCCACAGCATTGCCCATGTAGACTACGATTTCTTCTTTTCTAAGTCGTCGGGTTTCCTGGAACCCTTGCATTTAAAATGCACATACCGTCAGGGGTTCCATATCTACACACCAGGTTCCGGTAGATAATACCACCGACTATGTTTCACGACTAAAGAAGATTTCGTACTTTCTTTGAGAGGATAATCAGACTTCCAGTACCCAGACTGTTTGCATCGAGAACACTTGCCTATTGGCTTTCTCGTCCCATTTCGTGGTCCAAAAGGAACCACTGGGTTTCTTTGCTTTCTTGTCCTTTCCCCAGATTCATGCCATTAGGTTCGAAACCTTTGGCGTTGGCTACAAGAGCTTGCGATTTCCGTCTCAACTCGTCTAAAAGGTCAATCATCTCAAAAACGTTTTTAAGCGTTTCCTCGAAGTGACTGGCCTTTATGAGTATCCTCATCGCTTCTTGTGTAGCCGCCTATGTCAATAGGCTCGGGAGGACAAAGCTCATTGAGTACAACCTTGCACTCTTTAACAGTTTGGGTAATGTCTAGATCTCTATTCCAATCATTACATTTAGGGACCAGTGAGTTAAAATCCTTACGTATCATATAAAGTGGGTTCAAGGCCATTTCCTAATCTATGAGCACATATAACAACAAACAATCGATTTAATCTCCGATATTATCTCCCTCAAATAATATCATTAAACCACTAATCACATCTAAAATCCCATCAGGTAAGGCAAGCCACGTTCGTGTGGACGTTTACCCACCCAAATGATTTAGCAATTAGATTTGCTTCGGTCATACATCACTTACAGCGTAACCTCGTTGGGAGGAATACTATAACGCGTATCTAAGTGTAAACCATTACTCAGTACTAAGAAGATTGTTTGGGACACGCATATTCACCGCAAGCCACGTTAGTGTGGACGTTTACGTTAACATACGCTCCTTTACTCCCCTCTATAACTGTCTACATCACTTAATCCAAAATCCCATTCAGTATAGCAAGCCACGTTCGTGTGGACGTTTACTACACCAAAAAGATTTTTATAAGTGACTCCCAATTACTTGATCCATTCGATTTTCGTAAATCAAGACTCGGAGAATCATAAGTGAAACTCGAAGTTTCTAACCAGTGATTCACCATGCGAACAACCCTATCTCTCATAAAATGAGGGAGCCGAGCAGACAATCGATCTAGTCATCAAATGACACGAAAGTCTCTAATTTGTGTCCTCGACATGACCAAGTGGCTTTGGCTCCATTCCACTCCCCGGGGTGAGAATGAGTCGACTTGAAATCAGTTTTGGAAAGACAAATTAGGCATTGTTTGATAAACTTAATCAATGTTTCTCGTAAGAGGAATTACAAGAATTCTCCTCCAATGACTTGTCTATACGAACTTCAAAAGTCCATAAAAGTCACCAAGAGAACAGCAATGGAGACCATGGCAATGTTTCCATTCCCTCTCCCACTTAGCTTTTTATAACAAAGGGATACGCTATCTGATGCATAATTAAATACACATAAGCATAATAACAAACATACATTTCATGCAAGTACGTACACAAATAATCAAATAATTGCTCAAGTAAAATTATTTCTCGACTATTCGTACCTTGATGAATTCCAGCATGCTTTTCTTGAGTCTTCATTCTACGTCTTGAATACTTTGCCGAGCGACGGAAAAAATTCTTTGATTCTCATATTTAATTTATTTTAAATAAAATCCAAGATTCCAATCCAAAATAAATTTGAATCAATCTAATGATTTTAAATAAAATACTCCAATTAAATAAAATCAATTCCATTGATTTCCATATTTAATTCTATTTTAAATAAAATCCAAGATTTTCCAATCCAAAATAAATTTTGAATTAATCTAATGATTTTAAATAAAATACTTAAATTAAATAAAATCAATATTATTAAAAATCCATTGATTTCCATATTTAATTCTATTCTAAATAAAATCCAAGATTTTTCAATCCAAAATAAATTTTGAATTAATCTAATGATTTTAAATAAAATACTTAAATTAAATAAAATCAATATTTATTAAAATCCATTGATTTCCATATTTAATTCTATTCTAAATAAAATCCAAGATTTTCCAATCCAAAATAAATTTTGAATTAATCTATAGATTTTAAATAAAATACTTAAATTAAATAAAATCAATATTTTAATAATTTCTCAATCCTATTTAGATTAGATCTCAAGAGTCCTAATCAAAATCGAATTTTGATTCTTCTTAAGACTTCTAATCCAAGTAGGTATAGGATATCTAGAGAAACTAGGATTTTCTTTCCTAATTTAACTCTCCATCTAATTCCATTATTTAATTCCATAATTAAGAAATATAATCCAAATAGAATTTGAATTAATTCCAAAATTAAATTAAATAAAATTAGAAAGATTAAATTATTTCCGGAAAGATCGGATTTACCGGGACGAACCGAAAACAATTCCGGTCATCCCAATCGAACCAACACGAATTGGTTCCATGCATATGTAAACACATGCACACCATTTCGCCCATGCATAACAAGGCCACGCATTCGCACATGCAACAAGCCATGCCATGCAAAGCACATCAACGTACCTATACAGCAGCGAGAAAATAAATCCCAGCAGCGTCTTCGATCGTCTTCTCCGATGGCGAGGAGCGTACAAGCAGCGTCTTTGGTCAATATCCGGCATGGCGTCTCCCTTGACGAACCACGCCATCGACCCGCTGCCACCACCGCACAGCAGCCCGCTCCGAGCACGAAGCCGAAGCCGCGACTCGCGAGCCGCCGCGCGTAGCGGCTGGACCTCCACTTGGCAGTTGTCGACATCCGGCGACCACCACGGACGGTGGTTGATGCCGTCGACTCCAGCCACCATACAACTCCGAGCCTTGGCGCACCAGCAGCCCACGATCCGAAGCCGAAGCCACGAACCGAAGCCGATGCCGCGAACCTAACGCTGCCGCCGGCTGCCGGCGAACCACCACCACTGGTGGCACACGCCGACACGCCCAGCTGCGTTCAGCCCGCTTCCAACAGCCCGCATAGCCCGTGCTACCAGCCACCTCCCCGGCAGCCCGCACCGAGCCCACGAACGATCGATCCGGTTCGATTTCCGAAAACCCTCGATTTTTAATAATTAATTTTTCCGACAATCACAATTCATACGAGAG
Source organism: Euphrasia confusa (assembly GCA_954870475.1). Lineage (NCBI taxonomy): Eukaryota > Viridiplantae > Streptophyta > Magnoliopsida > Lamiales > Orobanchaceae > Euphrasia > Euphrasia confusa. Next base: position 20,171,567 of record OX940969.1, read on the forward strand.
ATAAAACAAGTACGTAGAACAATATAGCACAATAATTTAACAATTTAAATTAATCTATGGCTATAAACAACGACAATCGATTATCGAAACAATTAACGAAAAACGTAACCGTACGCTCTGATACCAGTTGTTGGAATTCGATATCCCGGGTTATTTAAATTTGCGGAAACCAATAACCCGATCAAACCCTTCGCCGGAGATCACATGAACATCGACTCATCCGCCGAAGTCCGGGCTTTGGAGACCACGCGCCCGAAGGCGCGCAATCCGCCCCCACCCGAACCCCCGCGAGCCGGGTTCACGCGATCGAACATCGCGTTCGATGGGCTGCATCCGGCAGCCCCCAGCAGCAGGTCCGGCGACCTGCTGCCCGCCGTCGAGGAGCCCCCACCGTCGCGGTGGGGAGGTGACGGCACCAGCCCGTCACCGCCGGCGATCGCTCCCAGCGATCGCCCCCTCGGCCGAGGCCGAGGGTTCTCCTTCGCGCGCCGAACCCTAGGCGTGCGGTCCACGCGGTCCGGTGGCTTCGCCACCACCGCGTGGTCCCTCGTCTAATCCGGGTTCGATTCTTCGGATCTTGTTTTTCGATAATTGATCAATAAACTAGAATTAAATTGCGGAAATTTAATTCACCTTTCGATTCGTTGTGCGGAGAAACGAGATCTTATGATGACCTTGAGATCTTCCCACGTATTCCTTGCACTTGTTCGAACGTCGGGTGGGCGACGATCCTCCGAACACTATGGATCTCCTTCTCTCCTTTCTCTCTCTAGAATTGTGTTCTTCAAGTTATGAGAATAGAGAAGACCATGTAGTGCTTTTATAGGCTACGTAGGGGATCTTAAGGAGGTGGAATATTGGGCTTCCAATATTAATGATTAAATTGAGCCCAAGCCCAAATCTATTAATCCATTAATATTAATTAATTCTATTTTCCACTATATAAAATTAATTGCACTCCCAATATTAAATCATATTATATCAAATAATATTTCTCCGGTAGTATTATTTATTCCGTGTATTTAAGATATAAATATCCATGAATAAAATTAATTTATTGCTAATTAATTTATTCATCTCTTATATCCGAGACTAGTACCATTCAACCTTAATTATTATGCGGAACAAATCCACCTGCAGGGTTTACATAATAATTCCTTATGAACTCATCTCGGGGATATTATCAACCCTTACGGGATACACTTTCCCGTCAAGTATTCACGGCATGCCATATATAAAATATAGTGACCCAACTTAACCGGTAATTAACCCAATAATTAAATCGGTTAATTCCTTTGGTAAATCAAAGTCACTAATATTAAATATACACACCCGCAATAATATCAGGGATTAAGAATAAAATACACTGAGACTTAAATCGATTATCGCCGGCAATCCTAATCGATAAATCTCAAGCAGATCCGCTCAATACACCAAGTGTACAAGTGTGATAAAATAATTAAGAAAAATTATTTTCGCTTTCACACAACGACTATACCGATGGATTGGTCCGTGTCCATCTAGGTCGTGAGCAACTGTTCGATTAAATACGAGTAACCGATAGTATGATTTTCTGTGTGGGCCAGACACACCATACTAACTACAACGTATAGAATCCAGGACTATAATTTGCATATATTTAATTATAAATAATTAAATGCAAATAATTGTTTATTTAATTAAATAGATTAGTGGCAATGGATCGTGAGTTTCCGTTACTTAAATCTAGACATTAAGTACACAACTCCAACAGTAGCTCCGAAGACAATGTCGTCAACGTAAATTTGGGCAACAATCATGTGTTTGCCTTCTCGCTTGATGAACAAAGTTTTGTCCACCGATCCACGCTCAAAGCCGAACTTTAGAAGAAAATCCGTGAGACATCCATACCAGGCGCGAGGCGCTTATTTTAAGCCATATAGAGCTTTGTGAAGCTTGTATACATGATTTGGCTTTTTCGGATCCTCAAAACCCTTAGGTTGAGCAACGTAGACTTCTTCTTCCAGCACACCGTTCAAGAAGGCAGCTTTGACGTCCATCTGTCGAAGTTTGATGCCTAGATGGCATGCAATAGCAATCAAGAGTCTGATGGACTCAATTCGTGCGACCGGAGCAAAAGTTTCATCAAAATCTATGCCTTCCACTTGGGCATATCCTTGGGCAACAAGACGAGCTTTGTTTCTGACGACTTGGTTATGCTCATCTGTTTTATTCTTGAAAATCCATTTAGTTCCAACAACATTGATGTTTGAAGTTCGGGGAACTAAGGACCAAACATTATTCCGTGTGAACTCATTCAATTCTTCTTGCATGGCCATGATCCAAAAATCATCTTGCATGGCTTCCTTGTAATTTTTCGGCTCATTTTCCGAAAGAAAGCAAGAGATGCTAATTTCGTTATAGATTGCAGAAGTGCAGATGTTGTAGAGTTCATTCGGAGAATTTGTCGGTTTCTTCGAGCGCGTAGTTCGCTCATTTAAGTTCCCAATCATTTGGGTCGGAGGATGTTTCTTTTGAATGAGTCGAGGTGCCTCTCTAGTAGCATTAGCTGGGTTGTCAATGTTCAGCTCAGTGTCTTCATCTTCAGACGATGAAGTATCATTGTCCTAATTGCTAGAGTCTCCAACTTCAGTTGAAGTGTTTGGAGTAAAATTTCCTGGAGACACATTCTCAGGAGCAGCAGTTGTGGGTGTTGGTGGAAAATTTTGATAATCCAAAATTCCTTCTTTAACCCAGTTTTCCTCAGTATCTTTTCCAAGAAAGTCTTGTTCATCAAAATTTATGTTAACAGTTTCGATGACTTTCTTAGTTCGAAGGTTGTAGGCACGATAAGCATGGCTATTTTGGCTATAACCAACAAAAATACCACGATCAGCTTTGGCTTCAAATTTCTTCAGAGGATCACGATCCTTCAGAATATAGCAAGTACAGCCAAAGACACGAAAGTGTGCAACTGAAGGTTTCTTGCCATTTACCAGTTCATAGGCAGTTGCGGTCGTCCCAGATCGAATACTTATCCGATTCAAAATATATCCAGCAGTGGAGACAGCTTCTGCCCAAAAAGTTCGTGCAAGATTTTTCGAGATAAGCATTACACGTGCCATTTCTTGCAGCGTTCGATTCTTTCGTTCGGCAATCCCATTTTGTTGAGGAGTTTTTGGGGCCGAGTATTCATGATGAATTCCTTTCATCATACAGAATTCGTTGAAGCTAGCATTTTGAAATTCAGTTCCATGATCACTTCTGATCCTTTTTACTTTAGCCTCATGATTCGTTTTGATCCATTTCACAATGCCCTTGAAGGCATCAAAAGTTTCATCTTTGGTAGCCAAAAATCTTGTCCAAGTATAGCGAGAAAAATCATCGACAACAACCAACACATATTCTTTCTTTGCTATACTTTTAACCTCCATTTGAACCATCAAGTCCATATGTAACAGTTCGAAGGGAGCTGAAGTACTCATGAGCATTGGCAGTGCTGGATGAGGAGTTCTTGTCAGCTTACCCTTCTGACAGTCACCACACACTCTTTTCTCGATTTTAGGGAGTTGAGAGATTCCTCGAACTATCTCCCCATTAACCAATTTGCTCAAATTTCGAGTGCTGGTGTGGCCAAGTCGTTGATGCCACAAATCAACTTCATCAGGAACGGTCACAGAAAAACAACTATACTCAGTTGTATAGCAATTATTTTTGGCTCGTGGACCTTCCATTATACACTTTCCTTCACCATCAAAAACTCTGCACGATTCCTTATCAAAACTCACGTTCAGTCCTTCATCACACAGTTGACTGATGGAAATCAGGTTAGCAACAAGTCCTTTTACATGGACTACATTTCTGATAGGAGGTAATCCTTTGATTTGTAGAGTCCCCTTTCCCTTTACGACGCCTTTTGCTCCCCCTCCAAACACTACGGGAGCTCCAGTCATAGGCTCGTAATTTTTTAGAAACTTTTTCGTGTCAGTCATATGGCGGGAACAGCCACTATCAAAATACCAAATTCCTTTGGTTCCAGTCTCAGATGCGTTAAGTGCGACATTGCAGAAAATGAGTTCTCTTGGTTGCCAACAATTTTTGGAGTTAGAGTTAAGTTCAACTTTACTCTTTTGAGACTTAGGCACCCATATCTTTTTGGCATTCAAATTTTGGACATTTCTCTCAGCCACAGTCTTCAGATTTTTAGAAATGGGTTTCTTTATGTCCTTAGCAACCTCAACTTTCTTCTTATCAAAATTTTGTGACTTTGTTTGAACCCTCGTGTTCATATTTTTCTCAACACTCAGCTTTTGAGAATTTCGTGATTCTTCACTCTTTGTCATCAATTCACAGTTCATGTCAGCTTTAAGTTTGTAGCAAAAAGGTCTTATGTGTCCAAGCACATTGCAGTAGTGACAGACATATTCTCGTCGTTGACGAGTTTCAACTTTCATAGGTGTCTTGACAAAAACAGGTTTAGATTGAGAGTGTCCTACATTCGGCTTTACACTCTGAATTTTGTTCAACTTTTTCAACAAAGTTTTCTCATATGGCAGAATACCACGAGGATGTTTCACGATATTCCTTGGGAATTGATATGTCTCAGATTTAGAGTTCGAAGTCGAGACAGGCTTTTGAATTTTAGGCTCAGGAGACTTAACAATCTTTTTCCCTTCAGCGATCTCTTTTCGTTTCAATATCTCAGACTCAGCTTTAAGTTCATCCTCTGGTTGATCACTTGATGCTTTTACGAAGGTCACATCTTTCTTTTCAGGTGTAGAGTAAATAGATTCAAACACTTTTTGAAATCCAAGTCCATAGCGATTAGGATTCATGTACGAAGCAGCATTGTCAAACACCGAAGAATTTGTGTTCATCTTTTTCAACAGCTCATCAGTCATCTGAAGCTTTTCTTTCAAAACATAGCACTCCTTATCTGTCATAGCAAGATCAGTTTGAGTCTTCAGAAGTGATGATTTCAGATCATCGTTCTCAGAGTCAGAGTTTTTGAAAAGAATTTGAAGTTTCTTAACTTCGGACGTTTCCTTCTTCAACGAAGTCTTCAGTTTTGTGTTTTCAGAACTCAACCTCTCACACACTTCTCTTAGTTTGACAACTTCTTTGTAGTGTTTATGTTTTTCTTCGAAAAGGTCATCAAACTTGATTTTAAGTATAGTTAGAGAGTTGTTTAACCTCTTTTTCTCTTCCGTTGTCTCTTCGACAGAGTTTTTCAATTCAACAACTTCATCATACATCTTTTGGTTGGCAATCGAGAGTTCGTTACAAGATTCTGTAAGAACTTTCAGAGACACTTCCAGAGTGCTATTCTCAGTGATAGCAGTGTCATGTAAAGTTTTGAGTTCAGAAAGACTCTCTCTTAGAGTGAGTAACTCAACACATACATCTTCAGTTTGAGACACTTCAGATGTCATAACAATCTCATCATTCTCAGACACAGATTCAACATCCGAGAAAATATCATCGTCACAGAAGTTTCGGTTTGCAGAGGCAACACGAAAGATATTGTCAGCAGTTGCAGTGTCCTTCAGAAAACCATCAAAAACAAAGTTTTCAACCTCCACATTTTCAAGGTCGAAATTTTCACCAAAAGTGACAACTAGAGCGTTGTCCTCATCATTATCTGAATCATCATTCTCAGATTCCTCACTTTCTGAGATAACATTTTCATCATCAATTACAACATAGCTCACTGGCAGTTTCTTTTTGCGATGCAAGTTGGGACACTCATTCTTGACATGTCCAAATCCCTTACATTCGAAGCACTGCATTTTAGAAACATCCTTGCTAGTTGAAGAATATGGAGAAAGTTTTGTCTCCTTAAATTTTTTTTCAGTGAATGAAGTTTGATTTCGGTTGTCTGAGTTTCTCTGAAAAGAGTTAGAATTTTTCTGAAAATTTCGAAAATTTCGGGCACGATTCTTTCTCTTAAATTCTTGCTTCACAAGGTACGTGACAATTTCAGTTAGTGCAGCAAGTTTATCAGAATTATTCGAGTTCATCAAACGTTCAATTTCCTCTGCTTCATCGTCATCAGATTCATCTACATCAGCTGAGAAACTACATTCAGACTTTTCATTTCTCGAAGGAGTTTTCTGCGGTTTCGAACTTCTTGAGCTCTTACCTTTTTCAGAGATTTTTAGAGCAGTCATCGGCTCATAAACAAGAGACATTTCAGGGTTGCTACGCACTTTTAAAGTCAAGTCATAGTTTCTCAAATCAACCATTAAGTCTGCATAGTCCCATGTCTGATTCTTTTCTTCTCGTGCTTCAAGAGTTAGCACTTTACTTTCGAACCGAGAACTTAGACTATGAAGAGTTTTCTCATAAATCATGACGGCATGAAAAGTTTCTCCAAGTTCATGAACTTCGTTCACATATCTCATGATTTTGTCTAAGTACTCATTTATGTCTTCATCTTCTCTCATACGGAGTTGATGGAACTGAGCAGTGATAGTTCGAATTTTAGAGCGCTTCACGGCCTTACTTCCTTCGCATGTTCTCTGAAGAGTTTCCCATGCGTCTTTCGCTGAAGTGCAATTTTTCACCAGTTGGTACATACTTAGTTCCAACCATTCACAAATAAGAAGTAGAGCCTTGCTATTCGCAGTTGACAGATCATGCTCTTCTCTAGTCCAGTTGCGTTCAGGTTTGGGAATTCTTACTCCATCGGCATCTTCAGTATACGGACACACCCAACCTTCCAAGACAGCCATCCATGCACGAGAGTCATGGCCTTTAATTCTAGCAGAAACTTTAGCTTTCCAGTTAGAGTAGTTCTGATGAGTAAGCATAATCGGTTTCTGAACAAACATTGGCGACTCCATTATAGCGGAAATATGAAGTCAAGTAACGGATCACGTCTTATACGTATGACGTCCTGCTCTGATACCAATTGAAATTACGCCTTCAGCGTAGGATACCAATTTTTCGCGAAATTGGTCTTGAACTCACAAACAGCAGCTTCCGTCAAAGTAAAACACTTACACAATTTGTAGAATAAAAAGTGAAGACAAAGTTATGTAATAGTTTCCATTTCATTGATCACAAAACTTAAACTATTACACTTGTAGAGTATGGTAGGCAAAACGTTTACAAGAAGTTTCCCGAGTGTCGCAACAACTCCCACTAACTTGCAAACTAGCACACGAGTACCTAAAGCTATATCTCCTAGCTCTAATCTTGGCACATGGCGCAAAAGCTACTACACAAACTCGAAGCTCGACTACGATTCTAAAAATCAGATTTCGTTCTCTCAAAATCGTCCAAATGATGAAAATCAAAACCATGGGTATTTATAGTAGAGCCGCACATGTGAGAGTGATGACGTGGCACGTTCTCATTCGTCGCATGCTTGGCCTATGTCACATTTCCATGGATGACATCATTATTGTAGAACTTGGATTCTTGAATCTTGGAATCTTGAATCTTTGATTCTTGAATCTTCGAATCTTGAATCTTCAATTTCAAAATCAAACTTCAATTTCAATCTTGACTCCATCGATCTCAATTCTTCATCTTCAATTTCTTGTGAAAATCTCTAAGTGTTGAAGCTTCGAATTTCATCGTCTTCACGGTCGTCGATCTTGTTGAAGTTGCAAACTTGGAACAATTCTTCATTTCCTCGAACTGAGTACCTGGTGAAAGAAAACACGTTGAAAGTACTTAGTCTTTGAAATCATGGCAAAGGAACATGAACTACGAAAAATAACATAAGGGACAAAAACCGGCGACACTGGTCTCCGGAAAAATGCCATGGGTAGAGTCGCCGTTTCTCATGTCAAGTCCACAAAACCGGCGACTCGTGTCGCTGGAATTTTTCCATGCCACAAATCCAAAACCGGCGACCCGTGTCGCCGTTTCCACGCCAAAACTCCATTGCATCAAAACCGGCGACTGGAGTCGCCGTTTTCCTCGCGTCACCAAAAGCGGCGACTGCTGTCGCCGTTTCCTTGCATCACCAAAAGCGGCGACTGCTGTCGCCGTTTCCTTGCATCACCAAAAGCGGCGACTCTGGTCGCCGTTTTCATGTATACTCAAAAGTGGAGACTCAAGTCTCCATTTCCATGCGCAAGGTAGTTGACTTCGGATTCTTAACCTGTAACCCTGAAAATCAACAAAAACAAAAATACAAGGAAAAAAATGTTGTCGCCAAAATCAACATTTACAAATTGTTTTATGATCTTTTGTATTATTTTTATGATTTTGTAAATTTTGTGTTAAATTCTGAACAAGGACTACAACAACGACCAGAAGTTCAATTTATTCCACAACTTACTCGCCCACCGGAGTTGTAAGTTATTTCTATTTATTTTTCTGCTTGGGAGACGTGTATTATTTGACGATAATTTTTGTTTTTTTTTGTTTTTTGACAATATCAAATGATATTAGTGAAACATTTCTTTGAATAAGCCTTTTAATGTTTGAATTGTACTTCTGATTTATATGCATCAAAGTTGTTATGAAGTTGATCTTCTGGAATTGTGCTTTGGAGATTTTATTTGAGGTTTTCATTTCTAATAATATTTTTTTTAAATTTGTTTTTCTTTTACTGAATATTCATGTTTTATATATATGATATTCTTTTTGTTTTTTCTTTTCTTGTTATCTAAATCTGTTTTTTTTTTCTTTCAAATATCCATGTTATATTTTCATGTCAGAGCTTACCTTTTATTCTTTTTCTCTCAGAAGCCTAATTGGCCTTCGCAAGTGGACACAGAATTACTGCATACGAGAAAATTTATAGAGGGTGTTGAACTACCGGAAAAGAACCACCTTGTATAGAAATTGTTCTGATATTCTGAATTTATAAGGTAAATATAATTTAGTGATAGAAAGTTTTGTTTCTCTGAAATAGTTGTGATTTGTGAATGAAGTCTTGCTTTCTTGCCGCACGCAGGAGCTATAAATTGATGGAGAAAACTCTTAAGATTTACATCTACACCGAAGGAGAAATGCCTGCGTTCCATCAGCCAGAACTCGATGGGATATATGCTTTCGAGGAATGGTTCATGAAGCTGCTCGAAGAAAACATGTCACTTTGTCATTATTAATTTTTTGAAAGCCCATCTGTTTTACTTGCCTTTTAGTTAGCAGATGCTGGAGGAGACTTTGTATGTTTCAAATTTTCAGTCACAGGAACTTGGTGCAGACTTGAGTCGCTACTTCAAGACTATGTCGAGAAAGTATCGGATATATGAATCAAGCATGTTTGCAATTAATAATATTTAATTATACTCTGCATTTTTCCTATATATGAATCAAACATGTTTACATTTCATAATATTTAATTATACTCAATGCAATAGTCCTAGATATATAAGTTGTAGATAGTATATATATCTACAACGTTTTATACACGTTTTACATTTTGGTTTTAGTTTTCACAGAATCCCCACATGTAAATATAAAAATTGTGTAGACAAATTGGACATATATATTTAAAAAAGGCCAGTATATAAAATGTAGTAGTACGTGTGACTTATAGATTGTTAGAGAAGAAATACACCAGTCATGTGTATTGCTTCGGTCTGGGTGTGTCCTGGTTTACTCACTTGTGTGGAGCGGTATCGGAAGCGGCATATCCTGAGCAATCGAGTTTTGATCCTGATGGTGGGTTTGAAGTTAACCATGGTAGTAATAATTTCATATTTAAAGGTTATGAGATGAAGAATTCCTGTGTCAATAAGATGAGCAAATTCAGGAAAATCATGAGCATAAGGGAAGAATTTGTTCAAAACAAGGCAGACTTTTTGATCTCCGAGATGGACGAATTGAGAATCATCATAGATGGGTGGTGAGTCATCGAAGTCACTATAATCAAAGTCACTATAATCATCAGCATCGAAGTCACTATATTCATTCCACAATTCTGGCAGTGGAAGATCATAGCTGGGGATGAATGTACAAGAGGAGTCTGACATGTAAAAAGGGAGTACACTTGAATTGATAGAATAGTAAAACATGAGGTGGAAGGAACCAAGAAAGGGATGATGGTCATGCACGAAGATAAAAGGCCTCTTGTAGTCAAGAAAGGGAAGGGCGCAACCCAACATTGAAAATGACTCCGTCCATCCATTTTCAGGCTTGGTGGTATCAAAGCAATGAACTCCAATCTTGAAATGCTCCCAACCAATGATTTTATTGCTTCCCTCCAAAACAGAGATATTGAAATGATCACAAGTCTTAGAGCCACTGATAAAGGGAGGACGACCCAGAGGCCGCCAGCAGAGGTCTTGAGGATCTAAAACCTCAAAAGGGTGAAGCTTAGGATTTTCCAAATAGGGGCAACTGTCGATGCAGTAGAGTTTGTCGTTGATTCCCCTCAGCAGGTGATTATATTTAGGAGTTGATAAGCTGCAGGATTCCGAAGCAAATTCGATAGTGTTGTTGTTGGTAGGCCTAGTATCAATGCAAATGAACTCAGTAATTTGTCCAAAATCAATGCCCCTGGTAAAAATAATTTTGGAGCCCAAGCAGCTGAGATTAGCCCAAGCCTTATAACCCATTGAGCTCTTAGAAGCTGCCACCAACAAGAGATCTTCCTTATCACCACCACTATCATCATCATCATTAATCAATTTCAATCCCGTGGAGCGAATAACTTGATTCGAATACTTTTCATTACCCCGATGAATTCTCTCGACGAAACATAAGTATAAGCTCTTCTCATTGTTCAATTCCAATCGCTTTTCCGATTCCGAACAAAAATTCATACCAGAACCCGGTTGCACGCCTTCATAGCCGTTCTTCTTCGATACATCTGCTGCCCCCACCGTTAAACCACTAGATATTCTCATAAATAGCGAGCGGCGGCTGCCGGCGATGTTAATTTTCTCTGCAAAACCTAACCCTAATAGTGCCGCTATTCTCCTCATCTCTCCGACAAACAAACAAATGGCCTAAATTGTTCTTTCTAAAATACGAGTCCCACAAACCCAAACCACTATTGGGTTAACGAGTACTATTATTGCGAGGCCCAAATTTTTATTTGTGTGAATGGGCCGATCTGCTCTCCTCCCTGCACAGACGTTTTTATAAACAGTTACCCATAAATTTAAATTTTATAAAATAATTTAGATTTCTTCGGCTCGGGCGATGGGAATATTTTCTGAATAGTTACTCATAAATTTCAAATTAATAAAATAATTTTTTGAGGTGTATTATTTTATTTTATCAATAGATTTATTAATAATTAATCTTAAATAAGATTCCAATTTTAAATCTTATTTGATATATGAAATTAAATATTATTATTAATAAATATATAGTTTCAAATTTTCTTCTCGTTCAAATTATGATTCGATAATCGACTTGCATTTTAATACGATTCAAAATATATTAAAATGCAAAGGCTTTTTTCGTTTGAAATATGGTATTGTATGAAAAGTATATTCATTAAAAAAACTTTAAAAAAATGTGATACAATTTCGAGAAATTATTATATGTACCCGGTATATCACATTTGATTGATGATTTGGTGATCCTAATCAATCCTTATTTGACATGTGGTAATTTAAAAAATAACAAATAAATCAAATTTAACTATTCTTTTAATCTTTTTAAAATAACATAAAATAAACTTGTTTTCAGCAAGCCGGAGCCTCCAATTTTTTTTTTATCTATTTATTTTAAGAGAACCAAGGTTAGGTACTTAGGTTTGTTTCAGAAAGAGAGAAGACTCGGGCGTTTGTTTATTGGAGAGATGAGGGGAAGAGCGGCGAAATTAGGGTTATGTTTTGCAGAGAAAATTAACATCTGCCGTTCGCTATTAATGATAAGATCGCACAGTAAATTAGCGGCAGGAGCAGAAGTAACGAAGAAGATTGGCTTTGAAGGGATGAAACCAGCTTCAGAAAAGGAATTGAAATTGAAAAAGGATAAGAGCTTATACTTATGTTTCACTGAGTACAACCGCGGTGGTGATGAAGTTTCTTTCAGTCAAGTAGTTCGCCCCATCAATTTGAGCTTAATTCTTGATGATGGTGATGATAAGGAGAAGTTGTTTCCTGAGGCCGCTTGTATTAGATCCAAGGTTAATTCGCCTTATTGTAGCCTTCCCAATCGCTTCGGCTCCCAAATTGTTTTCCCCACTGAAAACAATTCTCTGAGCCATTTTAGTTGCATTGATACATCATCCAAGAAGGTATGGATAACCTGCCGTTTCGAAAGTCCTAAAAATAGTCCACTGCTGGGATATCTTCACGGCAAATTCTACAAATGCAATGGGTATGGAGATTTTGAGTTTTCTAGTGGCCTCCCGTATCCGTGGGTGCCTCTGAAACCTCTTCCCATTGTCTTTCCATCTAGGACTTGTTCTGATTTGGAAGCCTCTTTTTTGGAGGATATCAACAAAATCTTAGTTTGGGAGCGCAAAAAAGCTGGTGTATATTGCTTTGATACTAGCGTGATTGGAATTGAATGGACAGATTCATTTTACGATCTGGCTAAATCCCTTCCCTTTATTGAGTTTGAGTATGGTAGACCTCCTGTCTTCTTCCGCGACTATCATCCCATGTTTGGTACCTTCTACCTTATGTTTAACTATGATATCATGCATTCGATTGTAACCCCTTTTCTCATGTCAGTCATCTATCAATCCTTCCACAGCAACACACCTCTTCATCTGCCAAAATTGTGTGATGAATATTTTGATTACAAAGATTTTACTGATTTTGAATTTGTCCATCTTGGAGATCATAGGGCCTGCCTTGTTTTGAACAAATTCTTCTCATGTGATCATAATCCATCTCATCTTAGAGGCAAAGGAATTCTTCTTCTTATAACCTTTAAATATGAAATTATTATTACAGTCTCTGAGACCAAATACCCCACCGCCCACATCCAAACTCAATTTCTCAGGGTACGCCGCTTTCAATACCATAATGTGCCTCTATCAATTCACACCACTACCGAATCAGTACGCATGACTGGTGTGTTTCTTCAATAACAATCTGTAAGCCTTCTTTTTAAGTACTTCTTCATGATCTACTTTCCCTTTTTTTCATTATTTATAAAGCATGACTGGTGTGTTACTTCAATAACAATCTGCAAGTCTTCTTCTTAAGTACCCCTCTCCTAAATTTTATAGACCTTCTATCTAGGAAGCACGGGGACGGATACGAAAAACGAATACCGTACGATACGAATATTGTAAAACAACAATATTATAAAAACTAAGATACGAATACGTTAAAAATACATTTATTTTTATTTATTTATATATATTTATTACTATATTTTTATTTATATATTTTTATTTATAATATAATTGTATATTTTTATTACTATACAAAATCTTGTATCCCAGCAGAACGGACTGAAAGTCATGTGACTGCTGACGTGGCGTCGGAATGCTGACTTGGATTGGCGAGGTGTGGGACTCACATATTCCGTTATAAGAAAATTATACAAAAATTTTGGAATTTTGGAGTCCTTTGGCAGAAAATAGGGAGGGTTATTGAACTACGTCTAGCATTTGTTAGAATTTATAATTTCACTGTTTATATTATGTTTGTTAGAATTTATAATTTTACTATTTATATTTTGTTTGCTATTGTTATTAAATATTTTTAAAATAAATTATTCAATACATAATTAACTAACCAAACATGAAATTAAATAAAAATAGTTACCAGTATATATTAAAATAATGAAGTATTTAAGAAAAATGAGTGTTTAAAAATAATGAAGTATTTAAAATAATAGTTAAATAATTAAGTATAATTTTTTTAAAATTTGTTAATTAATTGAGGTGTTGATAATTTTATAATTATAAAAAATAGTAAAATAATTACTAAAATACTGGTTAATAAATAACTACTCACCTATGTTATAATAAAAAAAGTACTTTTGAAATGCTATTTTATTTTATAATTAAGAAAAACTTATATATTTAATTATAACATGATAATTAAATATAATGTATTAACATTAATTAATAAATCTCCCTAAAATAATTCATCAACATGATAAAATTAATAAAAATATAATGTATTAACATAAATTAATAAATTTAAATAATAAGGATATAATTAACATAAATTAATTTAAAAAATAAAAATATAATTAATTATAATTTATTTTTTAATTTTTATTTTAATAAATTATTTTATTATATATGAGTAGTAACTATTTTTATTTAATTTCATGTTTGGTTAGTTAATTATTTATTGAATAATTAGTTTTAAAAATATTATATAACAATAATAAACATAATAAAAACAGTGACATTAAAAATTTTAACAAATGCTAAACGTTAATGGTAAATCCATCATGTTTTCAGCCAAATGATCAAGGTTCAAACCCTAAGATTTTTGTATGATTTTCTTATAATTGAATATGTGGGGTTGATTGTGTCAAACGGATCGATCGATATATGAATACGCCTCCAAGGAATACTTTGACCTACTTTTCCTTTTTTTTCATTATATATACCGCATGGGTTTATTCTTGTATGCCCTAAGGGCACTACCCACCCACCACATTGTGCGGTGTGGGTTGAGTGTTGGATTATTTTATATTTTTATTTATACACTAAAAAAATCTAACACTCAATCCACACCACACAATGTGGTGGGTGGGTAGTGCCCTTAGGGCATACAAGAATAAACCATACTGCATGACTGGTTTGTTTCTTGAGGGCTTTGGTGACTTAGATCCAAGATAGATAAATTAACTTTATTATACAATGCTTTGTACTATCTAATTGGGCCCACGATAAATAAGAGGCCTGTTCTTAATTCCTGTTCTTTTTCCAAAGAGTTATCAGTCCAATGTGGGAAGTTAATGAGTCTCGTTTCAACAGTAATTATGAAATTACAATTTTGCCCTTTAAATATTTAAACCAAAAAACAATCTCCACTTTTCACCTTGACCTAATTAGATGCAGCGAAAATTCATAGTCATCGGTTTCTGAATCTTAAAATAATTTCCAAGGTAGCTTATCGATCTAGAAAATCGAGTGGTTTAATTCTCGCCGAACGACTTCTGGGAGGCGCAAAAATTTCTCTTTCTGAATGCTACATATGTCGTGCAGTGTAGTCGAAGGGCACGACATCAGATCCGAGGAAATCGTACAAGGAAGCCGGTGAGGATATCGGAGAAGACTTCGTGTGGGATGATGTTGACGACGACAACAACACCATTTGGGCTGAAAAGCGAAAATAAAAAACCGAACACGAAAGTTTTTCGATGAGTTTATTTGTTTTGGTTTTTGAGTTTGTAATTGTGTTGATTTTACTTTTTCTCTGTGCAAAATTTTGTAAGTTTTGTGTTTTTTCTTTCAAAGAGATATTAGTTATGTACTGTATTTTGCAAGGGTCTTCAACATTAGTGAGAGAGACAATGGTATTTTTGTCAATTTATTGTTAAATATTAGTTGATTTTGAAGAAAATATGAGATAACTAAAAGTGTATCAAACCACTTTATATGTATCTCGCTAAACCAAGTTAAGATTAAATAACTAGGTTAAGTTATCCACCATTTAAATTAACTTAGGCACCAAACAAGTGAGTGATCTATTGGGTTTTATACACACTGATGTGTGTGGATCAATGAGTTCATCGGCACGAGGTGGTTACGTATACTTCATAACTTTTACTGATGATTTAAGCAGATATGGTTATGTCTACTTAACTAAACATAAGTCAGAATCTTTTGAGCGATTCAAAGAATTTCAAAATGAAGTATGAAATCAACTTGACAAGACGATAAAAATTCTTCGATCGGATGGAGGCGAATATCTAAGTATGCCATTATTTTCAATCTTTTGTGTGAACAAAAACAGAAGTGAGGGCAAATTGGGAAATTCATGTTGCACCCCATTCAGCTTAAGAAAAATTAAATAAACTAAGACTTTAAGAAAAAACAAGAATAAATCATTTGATAAAGAACCAACAAACAATCATGCCAATTCATCAAAGCGGGAAAAGATTTGAAATTTGAAATTCAAACTAAAGATCCCCTTAATTTAATAAATTACCGAATACACCCCTCCAGGAAGAACATAATAAAGCAACTTTCATTCAGCACAGTTTTCCACACATTTCTCAGAACCGCAAACGCACGCACAATCGGTGGTACGCCTCTCGCAATTTTTGATTTCTTTTTTCCGAAATCTCTCGCTGTTTCTTCAATAATTATTTGATGACTGATTTTCGCAGAAGCATCCGCTACGGTTACGAATCTGGAAATTCGATTTCTTCTCTGAATATCGAAAAAGAAAATGGGTCAGATCCAGTACTCGGAGAAATACTTTGATGACATCTACGAGTACAGGTGCGTTTGCTTCATTTCTTCATCGATTGCTTATCATTTTCTGTAATTAATTCTGATGGATTTCGATTTTCTTTAATTAGGCACGTGGTTCTTCCGACTGACATTGCCAAACTGCTTCCGAAGAATCGCTTACTCTCTGAAGTAAGTTCTCACTCTGCTTATATCTAACCATAGTTAGGGTTTGATTGTCCACAGTTAATGATTTTGCTATTTGGGTGTATTCGATTGATATTTGAAAATTGTTTTGATTGGTATTTTGCTATATATCAATATGCATCACAGTGATTTTCAGAATTACTGGTTGTGATCTGTACAATGTTTCAAAGATACTATTCGTCGGAGTTGTATATTTCTGGTATTTTGCTTCGTTATAGAAGAATTATACGGTGCAGATTTTTACTCGAGATAACGAGGACCTAAACCGAGAAAATGTGTATATGAACATGTAACATGCTTTGGTAGATAAGTGAATCTAGTCTATTAACCCAACTGTTTAATTCTATTGCTTGTTAACATTTCATCAATCGAAATGCAATGAAATTAGAACTTTTATTGGAATGCCTATTTTGTGTGTAGTATAATTCAATTTTTGGCTCGTCTTGTTTCAGAACGAATGGCGTGGTATGGGAGTGCAACAAAGCAGGGGATGGGTTCACTACGCAATTCACCGACCGGAGCCTCACATTATGCTGTTCAGGAGGCCACTCAACTATCAGCAGCAACAGGAAACTTTAGCTCACCAACAACAAATGCTTGCCAAGTGATGTTTTTTTTTTTAAGCTCTAGTGTGGAAAAGCTATTCTCAATTCCTCTAGAATTACAGTAATCGAGAAGAAAACTTGTATCCGTATATTGAATGAATGCTCAGTATTTTTGCTGCTAAAGATATTTTAAAACCCTCCATCTTTCCCATACACTGTTCTGATTACTGCCAAGCTCTTTGGGTTTTTTGTTTTCTTTTTTCATATTGTGTATGAGATGGTGAATGATTGTGTTTGTGTGTGATTGGTCTGAAATTATTGCATTCGAAAATCAATTTTTTCGACATGGATGTTAGAAAACTTAAACTTTGTTCTCCAAGTGTTTTCATTTGCTTGAAGGGGCTTGGTTAACATGTTTCATATAAATATTTATCAAAAGTTTATTTTAGTTTATTATTAAGTTGATACATGTGCAAATCTGCCAATTTCTTGTTTGAAGAACTAAAAAAGTTAATTTCAATGATTAAAGAACTGAAATAATTTCAGGATAAAAATTCATTCATAAACTTTGGTTTACTCAACAATGTTTACCAGTTCACATGTTCAAATTATCTAATACGAACTCAAATGTTGATCTCATTTTCTATATAAATTTTCTTGCTTATATTTTCTGTCCTTGGATTACAAAATTAATAAGCACAGACAGAATAATTAGGGGATAAAATTTCATTCATAAACTTGGGCAAAAGTTAGAGATGCATAAATTTACAAGCAACCCTAAATAGAAAATAAAAAGCTGCATAAATCTAGCCGCTAGTGAACTTGGTGACGGCCTTGGTCCCCTCGGAGACGGCATGCTTGGAAAGCTCTCCGGGCAACACCAATCGGACGGCGGTCTGAATCTCTCGGGAAGTTATGGTAGGCTTCTTGTTGTACCTCGCCAAACGAGCAGCTTCGGTCGCGAGCTTCTCGAAGATGTCGTTGATGAAGCTGTTCATGATCCCCATGGCCTTGCTCGACACACCGATGTCCGGATGGACCTGCTTCAGCACCTTGAAGATATAGATCTTGTACGTCTCCACGCTCTTCTTCGTCCTCTTCTTCTTCTTGTCGGCGGCGCCGGCGCTGTCCTTCGCCGGAAGCTTCTTCCCGGCCTTGGGCTTCTTCTCCGCCGGGGCCTTTTCGGAGACGTCGGTTTTCTTCTCCTCCGCCGGCTTCTTCTCGGCGGGTTTCTTTTGTGCTCCTGCCTTTGGTGCCATTGATTTGAAACTTTGTTTTTGCTTTGATTAGGTTTGGGGGAAAGAAGGAAGAGATTGATGTGGATGAGAAAATGGGGGATTTTTCGGTTTTGTTATATAGATGGTAAAAGGAATAATTTGATTGGTCTATTCTGTGCGACGCGGATGTGTAATTTGGAATGTCGATTGACGATCAATTGAACGGTCGGATATCTTTGGTTTGGGTGAGTGTAAAGTGATGTGATTGGTTGGAATCAACAGACCCGGATAGTAATACTGCACGTTGATTAAGAGGGATTTCTACGGTTGAGATTACGTATGGAAAACGGAGGAAAATTATACTCCTATGCTTTTGGGGCACACTTTTTGTGAAGTACAGTACTCGAAGTGTCAATAGAAATCTCACAAGATTTATTTAATACTAAAATTTTATGATTAGTATAATTAAGCCCCACCATTTCAAATTTAAATTAATTATTGGATATTATGTATACTCGGTATATTTGAAGATTGCAAATATCAAAGACTAAAGACTAGAGATTTCATACTTCCTTCTTCACAATTTTTACTTGCTCATATATAACCAAAAATTTAAAAAAATACTCATTTAGTCTCGGATCAATGATCACACTTGTAAATTATTCTTTGTTTTTTATTTTCAGTTCCTTGTAATATTAGTTTTCTGAACAATTTACAAAGAACTCAATTTTATTATTGGTTCAAAACTGGACAAATAAAAAATAATGTAACAATACATAAGAGACAGAACGTGTATAAGTATAACTGATTCAATTCAAACTTGTAAAAAATGACGATATATTTCACTTTCCAAATAACTCATGAATTAAGCAAACATTATATTGTATTAGTTTTATGTTCGTGTTGAAAGGGACAATTTCAAAAAAGTAGTTATTTTAGTCTATATTTATACTATAATTTTAGAGCTTGTTTGGCGGAGCTTATAAGCTCCTTAAAACAGCTTATAAGCTGTTTAAAAGCTTATAAGCTCCTAAAATTTGTTTGGTAAACATTTAGAAAAAGGTCTTAAAAAATTTAAAAATAAGCTGTTAAACAGCTTATAAGCTGTTTAAAAAAAAGTAAGGGGGGAGGTACTTTTTTAAAACAGCTTATAAGCTCTTGTAACTTAAACAATAAAAGACTAAAATACCCTTAAAATTATTACTTTATATATATATACAAAAATTCCAAATTTATTATTTAGTTTATATAATTATTTTTAATTATTTTTTTCATATATAACAATTTATTTTTGATAATTTTATTTATATAAGATCTTAAATTGCCAAACAAATTAACATCTTATAAGTTTATATATCTATTTTATCCAAACGGTTTAACAACTTATTTATTAAATAAGACATAACAGCTTATCAGTTCTTAAAACAACTTATAAGATGTAATATCTTATAAGCTATTTTAAATGTTAATTTAAAATGTTAAATGTTAAGATGTTAATTTGTTTGGCAATTTAAGATCTTATATAAATAAAATTATCAAAAATAAATTGTTATATATGAAAAAAATAATTAAAAATAATTATATAAACTAAATAATAAATTTGGAATTTTTGTATATATATAAAAAGTAATAATTTTAAGGGTATTTTGGTCTTTTATTGTTTAAGTTACAAGAGCTTATAAGCTGTTTTAAAAAAAGTACCTCCCCCCTTACTTTTTTTTAAACAGCTTATAAGCTGTTTAACAGCTTATTTTTAAATTTTTTAAGACCTTTTTCTAAATGTTTACCAAACAAATTTTAGGAGCTTATAAGCTCTTAAACAGCTTATAAGCTGTTTTAAGGAGCTTATAAGCTCCGCCAAACAGGCTCTTAATCTTTTGTTAAATTATAAAAAAAAAAAGACTTACTCGATCCACCCGTTTTAATTGTTTAAAACTATTTAATAAGTATATTTTATAAAAACAAAATTATTTGATATCTCTCAATTGAAGGACTATGCAGTATGCACATTAAACTACCATATACAAAATTAAAGAAGAATTTAGATTAAAAAAAATAGTTTGGTTTTAAGTATTATCAAAAAGTACCATCTAATTGACATATACTAAAAATGTAAATTTAATTGTTCTTTATGTATATTTTAAGACAATGATAAATTTTATAATTATATTTTAGGATATGTTTTAAAAATCATAATCTCTTTTTTACCCTTTTATTTATTAAATAAGAGTAATGCTGTTTATTTTTTAACATAAATAGGTTTCATTAAAACTTAAGATAGTGTCTCCAACTAATTGAACAAAATTGTCCAAGGGGGAAAGTGTGGAGAAGAGACGAAGACTGAGTTTGAACTTGATTGGTGTGATGGAGTAGTATACTTAATGTCTAGATTTGAGTATTTTGAACTCTGTATGCACTTTCGTTTACTTATTAATAATGAACATTCATTTGCTTTTAATTATTGTTAATTATTTATATGCAAATCATAGTCCTGGATTTTATACGTTGTAGTTAGTATGGTGTGTCGGGCCCACACAGAAGATCATACTATCGGTTACTCGTATTTAATCGAACAGTTGCTCACGACCTAGATGGACACGGACCAATCCATCGGTATAGTCGTTGTGTGAGAGAGAAGATAATTTATCTTGATTATCTTATCACACTTGTACACTTGGTGTATTGAGCGGATCGCTTGAGACTTATCAATTAGGATTGCTCTGTGATAATTGATTTAAGTCTCGGAGTATTTTATTCTTAATCCCTGAAACAATTGCGGGTGTGTATATTTAATATAAGTGACTTTGATTTTCCAAAGGAATTAACCGATTTAATTATTGGGTTAATTACCGGTTGAGTTGGGTCACTATATTTTATATATGGCATGCCGTGAATTCTTGAAGGGACAGTGTATCCCGGAAGGGTTGATAATATCCCCGAGATGAGCTCATAAGGATTTATTATATAAACCTCGCGAGTGGATTTGTTCCGCATAATAAATAATGTTGAGTGGTACTATTCTCGGATATAAGAGATGAATAAATTTATTAAGCAATAAATAAAATTTATTCATGGATATTTAAATCTTAAATACACGGAATAAATAATACTAACCGGAGAAATATTATTTGATATAATATGGATAAATATTGGGAGTGCAATTTTATTTATATAGTGGAAAATAAATAAAATTAATATTGATAAGAATTAATGGATTTGGGTTTGGACCCAATTTAATTTTCAATATTAGAAGCCCAATATTTAATCTCCTTATGATCCCCTACGTAGCCTATAAAAGCACTACATGGTCTTCACAATTCATTAACCTAAGATACGCCAATCATAAAGTCTTGAAGAGTGAAGAAGATCCATAGGAGTTCGATAGATCGTCGCCCACCCGACGTTCGAACGGAGTGCAAGGAATACGCGGGAAGATCACGAGGTCATCTTGATTTCGTTTCTCCGAACAACGAATCGAAGGTATAATATCTAAACGCCCTTGATATTTGTTTGATTTGATTTATCGAGAATACCGTAGGACGAAGATCCGAAGATCGAAGCCCGGATTAGACGAACGATCGCGCGGTGGTGGCGAAGCCACCGGACCGCGGATCGCCCGGCTAGGGTTTCGGCCGTGGGCATGGGGGCGAACCCTCGGCTGGGCCGAGGGTGTGCGATCGATCCACGGGGATCGATCGCTGGGCACGGGCTGATGCCGTGCCCTACCCTGCCGTGAAGGCGGGGGCCTCCTGGTGGCGGCGAGTCGCCGGACTCGCCGCGGGGGCTGCTGGGCAGCCCCACCCCGATCGATCGCCGGCGCGCGATCGATCTCTCGATCGTATGAACCCCGGCTCGCGGGGGTTCGGGTGGGGGCGGATTGCGCGCCTTCGGGCGCGTGGTCTCCAAAGCCCGGACTCCGGCGGATGAGTCGGCGTTCGTGTGATCTCCGGCGAAGGGTTCGTTCGGGTTATCGGTTCCGCAAATTTTGATAACCCGGGATATCGAATTCCAACAACTGGTATCAGAGCGTGGTTTACGTTCGCGGTATTTTCGATAAAATTGTTCTACCTTGCAGGGTTCCGACTATTATGGCTTGATTAATTACTCGTTTAATTTATTTTGTCATGATTGTTGGTTTTATTAAACTCTCGGACATGTCGAGATTCGTTTTTGGTGGTGAATGCTTGTAATAGTAAAAATTCGGGGGTTGACCGAATTTAGGATTTATTATTATGTTCATTGTTTTTCCGGAAAATGTATAGGGTCGATTTCGTGTATAGAATCGATACCGGAATTGTAATTTAGATTTTTGTAAATTTATTTTGCGATTGGATCGACGAATCGAAGACCGCCGGAGAAGACGAAGTGACGAGAGGGACAAGGGCTTGGGATCGATTGGATCGATCCCATGGTGATGCCCGGATCGATGGCTAAGGGCGAGGGGCTGGTTGCCCTAGCCGCGGCTACCACCGGTTCGGTGGTTGGCGGCTGATTGCTCAAAAGTTATTTATAAAATCCGAAAGGTTTACGAACGTAAATCCCCCGAGTCGATCTCTCGAGGAGCAATACTATCGGCTTGTGAATATCAATTTGTATATGTTAAGTACGAGATCCAAGAAAGAGAAGAAAATCATTAAACTAAGGGGGGGGTCGCAATGATTGTTTGATTAATAACTACGAGCGTGAATTAAAAGCGAGTGATTAAAAGATCGAGTTTAAGGAATGAGTTGGAAAGCAAGGGTGTTCCGATTACTCTTCCTAACGAACTAGAGTTGAATTAGATTTAAAAACTCTCAATTAACTATTAATCGGACTAAAGAGATCACGATGTTGTCACGTTCTCCCTCACCAATGATCGTCTAACCACACATCGACCGCATGGTCCACTAGCGATATACCACGAAGTTGTTCGACACGAGACCACAAATCGAGAGGTGTAATCGTCCAATTAATAGAAATCGAGCTACTTTAGAAGATCAACTCTAATTCATTGAGGAATTTCATCAAACACCCTCACACAAGTTTAGCTAGCCATAATCAAGCAATCAAAAGCACAATCCACAATCGTATAAGCCACAATCGAGTGAAAACGAGAGAATCTCACCTCGGAAGTGATGGAATCGATGGATGAAGTCGTAGATCGAGAAAAGCTTCCAAAATCGGGACCGAGCTTCAACTTGTCACACGAAGAAACTAATCCGATGGAAACGTCCGTCTCGATGAGGTGAACAACGTTTGTGAATGAGATTTTGTCGGATTCTCGACGTACGGAATTTAGATCGTGAATTTGTGATGAGGAATTGAAGAACACAAAATTAGATGTAGAAAGCTTGGAGAAGAAGCTAAATGCAATCTTATAAAATTGGGAATGAAAGTTAGTTACAAAAATCCAAGCCAAAAGGCTATTTATACCCTTTAAAACGAGGGTCAAACAAAGTCAAGGATGAAAACTCAAATCCGGATGCATCTACACAATTTGTCGTCCGACAGGAATCTCCTGTCGTACGACGGGACTACTGTCGTACGACATCTTCAAGATTTCGTCCTCCAAGTCACTTCGTCAGATGGCCAAATCCTTCGAACGAAGGTTTTTAAGGCTGTAAGTTTCAACCCAAATGCCTTCATGTCGTACGACGCTGAATCGTGTCGTCCGACAAGCGTGTCGTCCGATATGGATGTAGTTCAAACTCGTGTCGTCCGACAGGCAGTCAACATTCTCCTGAAAAGTCAACTTTCACTCATTTTCCTCCCATTTTGCCTACAAAACACGGAATATGTCTCGATCACACTATTCCAATCAATAATGACCAAAGGCTACCTAAAACGGAGAAAAGAGTATCGAAAGAAAGCGGAAAGGACCACGAACCGACCCGAATTACGCACCAAAAACGGACCAATCAACCCCCCCACACTTAAGTCAATGCTCGTCCTCGAGCAAACAAAAGAACACAAAGGACAATGAAAACAAGGCAAATTCTCCACAAAAGAGGTTAGAAGTTAATTCCGGCTATCGATCAAAACAAGTACTACCGAGAAGAGTTCAAACACCACAAAGATCACATCGAGCGAGTTCATAAGCAATCGGGTTACCTCAACAAACCGTCTTTTTCCTCACAAAGGATGCACTCGTTTCTTATAACTCTCGAAGCAAGGGTTCACTCAAAACATGCTATGCAAGCGAATAGAGGCAAAACAAGAGATACTTGCATATAAAGAACAACCGGGAACAAAGAGTGAATAATCAAGGAAAGACATCATGTAATAACCAAAATGCGCAAAGGATAACAACCATAGGCAAGCATACACGGAAGACTCCACTCATCAAGTTTTTCAATCTCAAGAATCAAGGAACTCTAATCAACACAAGGTTGTAATGGGGCTAGGTTAGGGGAAATTCGGGAAATTTATAAGAAAAGTAACTCAATGGCCAATGTGGCTCCAACCTTATTTCTCCTTATCCTCACCCTCATCACCACACTCAACTCTCAAAAGAACACTCAAGGATCACTTTAATACAATGAAACATTTAACCCATTTTTTCGGGTAATCAAGGAATAACATAATCAAGTACTCACGCTTTATAGTTAAGCTTTGGCTCACTTTTCTTTAACACAACACTCTCTTATTAATAGTGGTAATTCATCACTCTTTTTGTCATAGAGAGGAAATAATATCATGGAGCAATATTTGGGAGTACATGTGGTTTAATGTCCACATAATAATGAATCAATCAAAGCAAAGGTGGCTACTAGCAAACACCTCGAGGCACGTAGCACTCATCACACAACTCGGAGTTTTTCTCACACATAAAGAATGAAACACTCACACTCCAACATCGGCTTAAGGGTGATGAAAGAACGGGTATAACGTGGTCTCAAAGGGGTTAGCTAGGGTGTCCCACGACGGGCTCGGGGGTTATGTAAATCTCCTTGAAAGGGTTAGATCCTAAGTGATTAGTTCCCGTCATTTTCAAGATCATGAATGTTATGATAAAGAGCTTTGAAATCCGACATATACGAGTTCTAGTTATCTCATATCCTTAAACACACCAAGTTATAGAGCAAGAAAGCATGAGTCTCAAATTAGCAACGAGATTTTTAGAATTTTCGCTCAAGAAAGAAATTAATAAGGCTCAAACCTCACAATTGGCTTTTGAAAAATTCGAATTTGTTTAAAGTAACCAAATTACTTACTTACTCACCCAACAATCAACTTTGAAATATTCAAACTATTCTCAAAAATTTTAGTTAAGCCGGAAAGAACTCCAATTTTCAATCGTTTCAAACTTCCCGAGGTTTCGGACACCCCCCCCCCCCCCCCCCCACCCCCACACTTAGAAATAGAGCATGCCCTCATGCGAACAAACAACATGCATAAGCAATGAAAAATCGGACATGACCTCTACGCAAATAATGAAACCGGGGGACAACCAAAACCACACACAAGGGAATAAACAATCTACACAAAGTACAAACACAAAACACCAACAATATCATACCAAAATAACATATCCACCAAGACAAACCAAAAGGGAACATCCCCACAAACCAAGTTTTAACAATCCACAACCAAAGCACGCAAATAAAAATAACAATATCCAAAATCACACACGAATAAAAGCATAAGTCTCAAAAGAAGCTCAAAAGAGAACGAGCGAATGAAAAGATAGGGTAAGATGCAACCATCGGTCAAGGACGATCAAAGTACTCGTACGCCCGGGTCTTATACTCCTGCCACTCGGCATCCCAAGCGGTCTCCCGGGCAGCAACACGAGCAGCCTCGTCCCTCTCTCTCGTCCTCCTCTCCGTCTCGGCAGTCTCCAGCAAGCCGACCCTCGTGCCGAGTGCTCCAATCTGCAAGTCAAGATGAGTGCGGAGCTCAGTGAAATGGACACCCCACTCCTGGGTAGCACCGGAAGAAGTAGAAGAAGAAGCGCCCGCGGCATCAATGACTGGGCGAAGGACGAGCTTCTGAGCCTTAGCCCGCTGGTGGATAGGCCAGAAATGAGTCGGGTCCTTCATATAGGAACCCCGAGTGAGCTCGTCGCAAGATATGGGCTTCGTATCCGCCGGGGAAATATCTCCAACATACGTCGCAATGTCGACTCCCAAGTGGACGGCTAGCATAGAAATGAGAGTCCCGAGGCTAAGCTTAAGAGGCGGGCGCTTCACAAGGGTCTCCAACATCGAGAACACAGCCCCAATAAGCGAGATCCGGATACCGGTGTGGGCACGATGGATAGCCCAAAGCTCTGGTGCGCTGATCTTGTTGGCCTCCAGCTTCCCGAAGATCGTCGTCGCAAGAAACTTGTGCAGAAGCACAAGTTCGGGATCCGCCAATGAACTAGTGTTGACCCCGGAAGTCCAAGTGCCGAAAGGGGTCAAAGAGCACCACGCCTCGCTAGCATCCCAATCAGCCGGAGAACACAACTCCCCGTCCTGGTGAAAACCCCACGCATCATGCATCATCCTCGGGGTAAGAGTGTGCTGGACTCCTCCAAGACGGAAAGTGGCGATTTGACGCCTCGGTGTCTTCTTGAAGCTCAGAAGAAACTCAAAAGTGAGCTTCGGATGATGTGGAAGAGTGGATTGAGCCACCTTGATGATGCCGAGGCTAGTACACACCTCCGCCATACGGTCGTGGAGCCCGAGTCTCCGGATAAAAGCCCAGTCCAAGGGACGAGACGGTGCCACCTTTCCGGCACGGAGACGCACGTACTGCTCCACCTCGTCGGCTTCCGGAGTCAATCCGTAAACTAGGCCACCCCCATCGGCCAAATCAAACTCAGCTGCCTCGGCCATCGCTTCCTCGTGATCCATGCTCGTAAGGCTCGGTTAATCGGGTTGAAACTGCCTACGTTCTTGAATTCACTGTCTGGCTGAACTGTATGTCGGACGACACTGAAGTTGTACTGCAGAGATGTCGAGCGACAGACGGAAATCCCCAACTCAGAACCCTAATCAGAAGATGTCGGACGACATAGTATAACACAGCAAGAGATGTCGTTCGACACAATGAAATCCCCAATCTGAAACCCTATTCAGCAACGTCGTACGACTCACAAGGCACAGCTGGAGATGTCGTACGACACTATTCAAACCCAGTTCTCTTCCGGCGAGCTCGACTGAAACTGAATGAATGAGGAGGAGGTAAGAGTAAGCCGGAAACCTGTTTCGATGACGGAACGGGGCGGTCGACGGTGATAGTTGGTGGTGTGGAGATCGATGTGGGACGGCGGTTGTGCGGCGGTTAGGGCTTTCGGAAAGGACTCGGACGACGGCGGAAAGAGACCGGGGCGGTGGTGCGGTGGCGATGGTGGCTCCGGGTTTTGGTAGACGGGGTGTAGGCGGCGGCGTTCCTGGGCTCGGGCGGACGGTGGCGGTAGCGGTGTCGTACGATGGGGATTTTTACTGGGTCGGTGATTTTACGAAAAGATGAAAATGGAGGTGGAGGCGAAAATTAGGGTTAGTGTGTTCAGTTTTACCCCCGCTCACTTTGTCGGGCGACACAGATATCCTGTCGTCCGACACGCCACGTCATCAGTCGCACGACCCAATCTAAAGATGTCGTACGACATCAGAAATACAAAGGACTCCTGTCGTCCGACATCCTGGCAATATCAGCAAAACAATCCTCCTCTCAGCCCGTTTTTCCCCGACCCGATCCGTAATACAATAACCAAAATGTGAGTAGGCTCTCACAAGCACCGTTTTACGTCATAGGCACGACGTTCGTGGGTAAGCCCCCACGGGGCGCTCGACTACGTCCCGAGCTCGGACATTCCTTCTTCAAAGCTCAATCATTACGGGCATTTGCCCGTGCCAACTCATCAAATCGGGTCTCAACATACCGACGGAGATCCTCGATTTGTGCCTTCCTCGCATCATCCCTTGTGTGTAACTCGGCCATTTGATCCGTAATAAATTCACGGAGCTTATCGTAATCCGAACTCGGGAGATTCCCCAAATCCGAGGTACGTGTGACTCCGACCTCTAACTTACCCAAGAATCTCTTCACACCACCTCTCTCATAATACGGGCGAAATGTGTTGCGATCTTTCATAAATTCTCCATAAGCAAATTCCTCGTAATTAATGAATTTTGGCCACACCCTTGTTAACAAACTCGACGTCAAGTTCACCTTCAAATGGAGAGCAATCCGAGACACCAAATACCCCCAACACGGATGCAATTTCTTCTTCTTTAACAAGACTTCAAGATGATTGAACACAAGATCCACAATGCACACTTCGACTTTTTTAAAGGCACAATGAAGAAGCCACAATTCCGTAGAGTTCACCTTATTCCCCTCTCTCTCACTACAAAAAAACCGCGGATCCCCTACGGGGATCCCCTACGGGAAATTTGCCGTAGGCCTCCCCTACGGGATCCCCTACGGGGAATTCTATATAAATGATCCCTACGGGCACTACTACGGCTGTGGCCGTAGGGGTGAATCCCGTAGGGGTTACCCGTAGGGGGAAGCGCGCGCTTTGGCGCGCCTAATTTCCCTCCAATACGTACTACGGGGTCCCCTACGGGAGACCCGTAGGCCATTAAACCCTACGGCGTATTCCCCGTAGGGGATTATAATTGAGGACCCCTACGGAAATACCCCGTAAGGGAACCCTACGGCTGATATCCCGTAGGGGTGGCTTACGGCAACTCCCCGTAGGGGATTATTAAACGGCACCGTTTTATGAAGCTAACTTATGCCCTACGGGCATTATTAATTCCCACTACGGCAATCCCCGTAGGGGACCCTTACGGGAAAGTCCCCGTAGGGGATTATTAAAACGTCATCGTTTTAAATACTTACTTATGGCCTACGGCGACGAGCCGTAGGGGTAGCCGTAGGGATTCCGCGTATATCAGAACAGATTACAGAACCCTTTTCATTCGCGTTTTTCACAATCTCAGAAAAGGGGCGACGACGGGTCCGGCGATTTCCGGCGATTTCCATCTTCCACCGGCGAATTCAAGCAAGAAGGACCTCAACCCATTCGATTATCCTCACTACTAAGGTTTGATTCCGATTTTTGTCTTTTAATTTGTTTGGTTTTTCAATTTCAAAAAAATTAGGGTTTGTTCCGAAAATCTATTTTTTGGGTAGAATGTATTTCGTATTATTGTTATTGATTGTGCTAGAGTAGAGGAGTATGTATTATCTTGATTTTGGATATGAAGTTTGATAAATTTCAAAATTTAGGGTTTTTTTGAATTTCGATCTTGAATAATTTTTGGGGTTTAATTGTTTTGGGCTGTTGTCAGCCGGTTTAATAAGTAAATGTTGAGATAATTTAATTGAAGTTTCGATATATTTTCGATTTTGGGGTTTGTTGGTAGAAAACAAGATTTTAAAGATCGAGCGAGCCGAACGAGGTCGAGTCGATCGAACGAGGCAGTTGGTATTCACGGGATCTTTGTCACTTATTCTTAGACCATTTGTTTGAGGTAAATTAACTACTCTCCCTCTCTTTTAGTTTTTGTAATTAAAATAGAAAGTGTAACTTATTTCGTGAAAGTGTAAGTTATTTTTTGAAAGTGTAAGTTATTGGAAATGTAAGTTATGTTTTGAAATTTTGAAACTTATAATTTTAAAATGATAGTGTCCCATTTTTTGAAGTAGTAGTAATGTTTTGATTTTTTGAAGTAATAGTAATGTTTTCATTATTTGTTTTTATTTTTTGAAGTAATCGTAATGTTTTGATTTACATGAATTAAGAGCTTAGACCCGTTTGAGATTTAATATCGAACTTACCATTCGATATTGAATATTGAATTGTCCCATTTTTGGACAGTTTGAGAATGTGATTATGATGTTCTTTGTTAGTTGATATGTGTTTCGATTATGGACTTATTTTAAGATTTGGTAGTTATTTCTCTACGTTCTCGGGTACATTGAAACACATGTACTTAGAGAACTGTAGGGAAGTGCTGCCAAATTTTTTAAGTCCATTCGAGACACTAACTAACAAAGAACATCATATCACATTCTTGAATGGGATAGGACCCTTACCAATAAAGCAATTACAACGCATATGTGCTGTCGAATTCATGTCAAAATCTCATTAACTTTTTTAAATGTGTATGATTGTTTAGTATACTTTCTTAAATGTGTATGATTGTTTATTTTGTTTAAAAATTATCTCATTAACTTTTTTAAATGTGTATGATTGTTTAGTATACTTTCTTAAATGTGTATGATTGTTTATTTTGTTTAAAAATTATCGTTTTAATTCTATAGAATGAACTCTGATCGTAATTGGATGTACAAACGGAGGGTTGGCGGTTATCTGTCTAAGGAATATATTGATGGAGTAGAGTCATTCATTGAGTTTGCAAGAATAAATGCTGAATGGAGAGACGGTGATAAGTTGAAATGTCCTTGTAGTCGAAAGAGGTGTAGCAATATTAATTACTTGGACATTGAGACAATCACGCAGCATCTGCTGAAACATGGGTTTGTTCCGGGTTATTACACATGGCTATTCCACGGCGAAGGCCATCTTTATGAACACGTTCAGAATCAGAATGTGATCCCTGTTCGAAGCCAATCAAACATTCCGGCCGATCCAAATCCATACATCGATATGATCCGTGATGCTGCTGGTCCTTCATTCAATCAGTCTGAAACAGTTGAGGAACCACCCAATCCAGAGGCTCAAAGATTTTATGATATGTTGAAAGCAGCGAATGTCCCATTGTACAAAGGATGTGAGACGCATTCGAAGTTGTCTTTTGTTGCTAGAACGATGAATATAAAGTCCGAGTGTCACATCTCAGAGAAAGGTTACGACCTATACGGATCGTTGATCAAAGAACTGTTGCCCGCTGGTAACTTGGTAACTGAAAACTTCTACAAGAGCAAGCAACTACTTCGAGGCATGGGTTTACCAGTTGAGAAAATTGACACGTGTATCAATAACTGTATGATATACTGGGGAAGCGAAGACCGTGACAGAAAGAGTTGTAAGATTTGTGATCATCCGCGATTCAAACCAGTGAACACGACCAGTAACAAACGGAAGAAGACAAGCACACCGTACAAGAGAATGCATTATTTTCCTTTGACGCCCCGTTTGCAGCGTTTGTATGCATCTAATGCCACAGCTGCGGACATGAGATGGCATGCCGAACATGTTGTCAAAGACGATATTATGCATCATCCATCAGATTCAATGGCTTGGAAGCATTTCAACCAAGAACATCCAGACTTCGCAGCTGATTCTCGAAATGTCAGATTAGGTTTATGTACCGATGGGTTTCAACCGTTTGGAAGTTTTGGTCAACAGTACTCTTCATGGCCCGTAATACTCACACCTTACAATTTGCCACCGCATATGTGCATGAAAGACCAGTACATGTTTTTAACCGTATTGATCCCAGGACCAAAAAACCCGAAGGACAAAATTGACGTGTTCCTACAGCCATTGATAGCTGAATTGCTTAATTTGTGGGAAAATGGTGTTGCATCCTATGACATATCTAGGAAACAAAATTTCATGCTTCGTGCTGCATTGTTGTGGACAATTAGTGATTTCCCAGCTTACTCGATGTTATCGGGTAGAAGTACTGCAGGTAAAGAAGCATGTCTCTACTGTATGGAACGTTCTGAAGCGTTCAGCTTACGATGCAGTGGAAAACAATCGTGGTTTGATAACCACCGGAAGTTTCTTGAAGCCGATCACCCTTTTCGAAGGAATAAGGTAAATTTTAGGAAAAACAAAGTTGTCACTACTACCCCCCTGCTCCGCGATCCGGGACTGAAATTCTTGCCGAGATTGATCGACTAGGTCTTTTGAAAGTGACTGAACCAGATGCATCTCTAGTTAATGCTAATATTTTCAAGACTACCGGTTGGAAGAAAAGAAGCATCTTCTGGGATTTACCGTATTGGAGCACTAATCTCATTCGACATAATCTTGATGTAATGCACATTGAGAAAAATGTTTTTGATAATGTCTTTAATACAGTCATGAATGTGAAGGGAAAAACGAAAGACACGCCGAAATCGAGAGAGGAGTTAAATGATTATTGCAGACGACCTGAGTTACAAAAAAATCCTGTAACTGGAAAATTTCCTGCAGCGTGTTACTGTTTGGATAAAGCTTCCAAAACACAGTTGTGCGAATGGTTGAAGGGACTAAAATTCCCGGATGGGTATGCAAGTAATCTTGGGCGATGTGTCGACATGATTGGTTTAAGACTGATCGGCATGAAAAGTCATGATTGTCACGTATTTATGCAGAGATTGATTCCAATTGCTTTTCGTGATTTGCTACCGCAACCAGTTTGGAAGGCGCTAACAGAGTTGAGTTTGTTCTTTAAAGAACTGTGCTCTAGGTCGATAGGCACTCATGATATGATCAGATTGGAGCGCGAAATCCCGATAATATTGTGCAATTTGGAAAGGATCTTTCCCCCGAGCTTCTTCGATTCGATGGAGCATTTACCTGTTCACCTGCCACACGAAGCCAAAATTGGTGGTCCAGTTCAATACAGATGGATGTATCCATTCGAGAGGTACCTTCGAAAGTTGAAAAACAATGTAAGAAACAAGGCTAGAGTAGAGGGTTCGATCGCGAATGCTTATCTGATTGAAGAGACTGCTACATTCATGTCATTCTATTTTGAAGATCACGTGCCTACCAGGATTAACAGTTTGGGCAGAAATGAAACAAATAATGACATTGAAGTAGGTACTCATCATGGCGATCGACTTTCATGCTTCATACAACGGGGAGAACCTTTTGGGGGAGCACAAAAAAGGTTTCTAACCACGAAAGAGCTCGATGCAGCTACAATCTATGTGTTGTTGAATAGCCCTGAAGTCGAAGAGTATGTAAAGTAAGTTTCAAACTACAAATCGCACCTGAAGTATTAATCATTATGATCTTTCACTACTAACTTATTAATATTTACTATGTCTATGTGTGTAAAAGTATATACACAGAGATGGTGAAGCAACAGGACCCGAGAATCTCAGATGCGAGGCTCAATGAAAGACTAGACAAAGAATTTTCCCGCTGGTTTAAAGAATATGTGAGTTTGTAACTTATTACATTTTCAAAGAATAAACTTCAATTACTAGTTAAATTGTTCATTGTTCAAATGTGTAGGCTGAAGACCCGTCAAACAATGTTGTAAACGAAGACATTCGAAATTTAGCAATAGGGCCATCTGCTTTCGTGACAGTATATCCCGGTTGCAAGGTCAATGGATATAAGTTTCACACTGTTGAATATGGGTCTAACAGAACGTCGTCAAATATGGGTGTTTGTATTCGAGGAAGTAGCTACTCATCTGAAGATGATGACTACTATGGACTTCTAAACGAAGTTTTATATCTCGACTACACGGGAATGCTTCAAAATAAAGTCTTGATGTTCAAATGTGAATGGTTTGACCCTACACCAGCAGGCACGAGACTAGATCGGCGATACAGACTGGTCGATATCAATCACAATCGACGTTTCAGAGGCTACGAGCCATTCGTTCTGGCATCACAAGCTGAGCAAGTTTATTACTCAGCTTACCCGAGTACTCGTAGAGAGAATAAAGATTGGTGGGCAACATATAAGATAAAACCAAGGGCTTCCATAGAATATATTGAACATTTGTCAGACTCTTTTCAAGAAGAAATAATTGATGATCACGTCCCGGTACAAGCAGACGATGCATTGCTTTTGTTAACAAATCCAAATATCAATCAAGAAGACACTGAAATGCACGAAGATGCTGATGCACTAAATGATGATAGTGATGATCTAGGATCGTTTGATGAGGATGATGATAATATAGTGTCATCCTCAGGTAATATTGGAATGATGTGTAATATTGTTGTTAAATATGTTTGTAAATTAATATTATTGTTGTTTTTGTATATGCAGATGGCGGGTCGAGGTAAACGTAGAGTTGGAGGTGGAGGTGGAGGTGTTCGTAGACTGAGTGATCGTGATGGCGATGACGACACCTTCATGCAGTCTCCTTCTTCAGGGAGTGTTCCAGCGACTCCTTCTTCAGGGAGTGTTCCAGCGACTCCTACTGCTGAGCTGACTCCTGCTGCTACTCCTCCGAGTGCAGATGCATCCTCTTCAGCTGCTCCCCCTCCTCCTGTCGAGATTTGGCCAGAGGGAAACACGTAAGTTTAATTTTATTTGAATTTCAGTAACTATTGATTTTGTCTTTTGTTAATCTAATCTTTTTAATGCAGTTTTATAGCTCGCAATAATGCGAACATTGCAGCCGAGCTCCGAGAGATCATTGAGGCTCGTATCCACCCAGATGGATACACTCTTGCTAAGGTCCCTAAGGTCCATCAGGACATTTATTGGACCGAGTTTAAGGTACGTGTGTTGATACTTTATTCTTCTACATATATGTTTGATTTTACTAACTGTATTTATTTTGTCTGTTTTGAAGAAGCGCTTTTCTTGGGATAGGAGCAGGTTCAGTGATGCTGTGATCTATAAACATTTCAGAGGAGTGCTGATGAGGAGGTACAGCAGCCGCGTGAGCGAGTGGCGTAAGAAGTGGAGGGCCGATCAGACAAAGCCGAAGTGTGTGCCCGATGAAGTGTGGAAGAGGTGGTTGGTGATCTTCGACTCAGATGACTATAAAGAGAGGTCTAAGCGTAACACGAAGAATCGGATGAGTGAGCCCGATGGGCCGGGCACCGGCATTTCAAAGGCCGCTGGAGGATCCCGATCGGGCGTCAGATATGCCCGTGACATTGTAAGTTTATAAATTAATTATGTTTTCATATTTTAAATTATATTTGTTCTTTAATTATACATGTTTTTATATTTTGAAGGCTCAGGAGTTAGGTCGACCTGCGACGGCTCTGGACGTTGCAAAACGTCTGCACGTGAAGAAGGACGGGACCCCGACATCTCAGCGAGCACATCAGCTCATTGTAAGTTTATAACTTTAACAATTTGAGTTTTTCTAAATTTTATGTTTAAATTATTCTTGACTAATTAAAGATTTCTTTTAGACTTCGGTGGAGCAGGCTCTTGAGGAGCGTCGAGCCTCTACGCAGGAGGAGCCCGACGTGGACGAGGTTTACCTGAGCGTCGCCCCGAAGAAGAAGAATAGGATCTTCGGAACGGGCGCTTTAGCGAAGGTATCGATTTTAATTGTTTGTTTATTCTTAAAATCAACGAGTTTAATTGTTTATTTACTCTTCCGTCTGCTTCAGGTCTTCAGCAGCTCTTCCTCCTCATTTTCTGTGTCCTCCTCGTCTGGCCCGTCAGAGTCGGAGGAGCGCTTCAGACAGGCTTTGAGAGAGGAGTTCGAGCAGAAGCAAAAAGAGACCGAGGAACGTCTTGCTCGGGAGCGAGAGGCTGAGCGTGCTGCTGATCGTGAAGAGCTACAGAGGGGGTTCGCTGAGAGCATGAGAGAGATGGAGCAGCGTTTACGAGAGGAGCTTCTACGTCGACCACCTCCACCTCCTTGATTAGTACACATAGTGTGTTGTTATCCTTATTTTGTTAACTTGATATTTTAGATGTTTTTGAATGTTTTTGGATACTTTGGATTGATTTTGGATGTTTGTTTATTGTGTTGATTTGAATGATTTTCATATTGTGTTTGTGTAGAATTTGAGTAGCAGGTTTGAATTGGATTGTATTTGGATTGTATTCGGTTTTGTGTGCAGGTTTGGGCAATAAAAACAGAAATTGCCCTGCCAAAAAAACAGCAGAATCCCTACGGCAAACGCCGTAGGGATTGCATTTGTATGGCCCCTACGGCTCAGCCCGTAGGGATGTCACGCTATGATTCCCCTACGGCTACTCCCGTAGGGGATAGGCAGCCTTTAACCCCTACGGCGTTTGCCGTAGGGGATCACCTCTGAGGCTTCCCTACGGGGTCCCCCGTAGGGGACATCCCTACGTCCTCCCTTACGGCGTCGACGTAGGCCCGGCCTACGGGGGAGAAGGGGCGGGGGAAACCTATCCCCTACGACCTCCCTTACGGGAATCCCGTAGGGGATCTCCCCTACGGCGCGTATTTCCCATAGGGATAAAGTTCCCTACGAGAGAACCCCTACGTCAAAATCCCGTAGGGGATGCCGTAGGGGAATGGCTTCCCTACGGGAATCCCTACGGGAATGGCCGTAGGGATCCCGCGATTTTTTTGTAGTGTCTTAGCCAACACATTTTGTGAGATAAATTTATGCGCGCAAATAATAGCCGGATCCTCAAATAATGCGTTACTAATACCGTCACCGGACCAATTGTCAAGTGGGGCTAATTCCTTCCACGCGGCCTTCGGGCACCAATCGCTCGGCTTCTCGGTCAACCCCGTAGAGTTAAGCTTCCATGCACCTTGTAGTACTTCCGGAGTCAATGTGTACTCTATATCGAACATTCGGAAAGTTGCCCTCCTTTGATTTGTATCCAAGCTAAGCGTGCAAAAGAACTCCGTCGTAAGAGGCTCGAACAAAGACATTTTCCCTTCGGCTAAATCGCCAAGCCCAAGTGTAGTAAGCAACTCCAATACACGGTCTCCGATTCCCATTCTATTCAAGAAGACCCAATCCATAGCTTGGGGCGGGCACGGTTCGTTCCCCCTCATCTTTCGAAACATGTCAATCTCCGACGATTTCCTTGCAACAAATGGAATTCCTTCCGTAATTAGAATCGATGCCGGGGCTTCCTCAACCTCTTCACTCTCATTTGATCCCGACGCTCGAGCACGAACCGGGGCTTTCGGAATAGCTCTTGGTTGAGTCTTTCTTGTCTCGGAAGGAGCCCGTGTCGTCCGGGCCGGATATGGACTCGGATCGAACAAACGAGGTCGTTTACCCACTCTTTTGGATGAAGAAGACATAATGTAGTGTTCTTTGGGGTAGAAAGATGAGTTTTCTCGAGTGTAGATGTAGAGGAAATGAAAAGGGGGCGAAAATTAGGTTACCCCCACGATTCTAAATGCCCAGGTCTTCATGTCGTCCGACAGAATATGCTTGTCGTCCTCCAGGGTACTTGTCGTCCGACATGAATATGTTGTCGTCCGACAAACGTCTTCGGACGAAGAGGTATTCCTTCGAACGAAGGTTTATGAGCCTGTAAGAATGGCTCCCTTCTGAAGATGTCGGACGACAAAGAATACCTGTCGTCCGACAGTAGGCCAGAGATCTCGATTTTTAGGAAACCATGGTGAGAAGGCCCTCACCAAGCACTCTTTAACGTCCTGAGCATGACGTTCGTGGATAAGCCCCCACGAGGCGCTAGTTTAACGTCGTTAGCTCGACTTAGCCAATCTCGAGCTAAGAGGCAATAGCACCGGCCTCATACTCGGCCTCCTTCAACAAGCACACTTCCACGTTTTCCTTCGGTTTCTCACTCCCATAATACGGTTTCACCCTATGTCCATTCACTTGAAAGGCACATTTGGTTCGAGGATCAAATAGTTTCACCACACCGTACGGGAATACTTCCACCACCTCATAAGGTCCACTCCAACGGGATTTCAACTTTCCGGGAAATAGACGAAGGCGAGAGTTGAAAAGTAGAACTTGCATACCGGCATACAACTCCTTGGGTACAATATGTTTATCATGAGCTTTCTTCACCTTCTCCTTAGTGATTTTGTTATTTTCATATGCCTCGTCCCGAATTTCTTCCAACTCCGACATCTCCAATAATCGATGTTCTCCTCC
Organism: Euphrasia confusa; assembly: GCA_954870475.1. Taxonomy (NCBI): domain Eukaryota; kingdom Viridiplantae; phylum Streptophyta; class Magnoliopsida; order Lamiales; family Orobanchaceae; genus Euphrasia; species Euphrasia confusa. Next base: position 20,209,426 of record OX940969.1, read on the forward strand.
ATTCTCCACATCAAGATTCGTCGCCTTTATAGCCCAAAATGCCCGGGTTCGATCCCCGGCAACGGCGCCATTTTGATTGCTCAAAAGTTATTTATAAAATCCGAAAGGTTTACGAACGTAAATCCCCCGAGTCGATCTCTCGAGGAGCAATACTATCGGCTTGTGAATATCAATTTGTATATGTTAAGTACGAGATCCAAGAAAGAGAAGAAAATCATTAAACTAAGGGGGGGTCGCAATGATTGTTTGATTAATAACTACGAGCGTGAATTAAAAGCGAGTGATTAAAAGATCGAGTTTAAGGAATGAGTTGGAAAGCAAGGGTGTTCCGATTACTCTTCCTAACGAACTAGAGTTGAATTAGATTTAAAAACTCTCAATTAACTATTAATCGGACTAAAGAGATCACGATGTTGTCACGTTCTCCCTCACCAATGATCGTCTAACCACACATCGACCGCATGGTCCACTAGCGATATACCACGAAGTTGTTCGACACGAGACCACAAATCGAGAGGTGTAATCGTCCAATTAATAGAAATCGAGCTACTTTAGAAGATCAACTCTAATTCATTGAGGAATTTCATCAAACACCCTCACACAAGTTTAGCTAGCCATAATCAAGCAATCAAAAGCACAATCCACAATCGTATAAGCCATAATCGAGTGAAAACGAGAGAATCTCACCTCGGAAGTGATAGAATCGATGGATGAAGTCGTAGATCGAGAAAAGCTTCCAAAATCGGGACCGAGCTTCAACTTGTCACACGAAGAAACTAATCCGATGGAAACGTCCGTCTCGATGAGGTGAACAACGTTTGTGAATGAGATTTTGTCGGATTCTCGACGTACGGAATTTAGATCGTGAATTTGTGATGAGGAATTGAAGAACACAAAATTAGATGTAGAAAGCTTGGAGAAGAAGCTAAATGCAATCTTATAAAATTGGGAATGAAAGTTAGTTACAAAAATCCAAGCCAAAAGGCTATTTATACCCTTTAAAACGAGGGTCAAACAAAGTCAAGGATGAAAACTCAAATCCGGATGCATCTACACAATTTGTCGTCCGACAGGAATCTCCTGTCGTACGACGGGACTACTGTCGTACGACATCTTCAAGATGTCGTCCTCCAAGTCACTTCGTCAGATGGCCAAATCCTTCGAACGAAGGTTTTTAAGGCTGTAAGTTTCAACCCAAATGCCTTCGTGTCGTACGACGCTGAATCGTGTCGTCCGACAAGCGTGTCGTCCGATATGGATGTAGTTCAAACTCGTGTCGTCCGACAGGCAGTCAACATTCTCCTGAAAAGTCAACTTTCACTCATTTTCCTCCCGTTTTGCCTACAAAACACGGAATATGTCTCGATCACACTATTCCAATCAATAATGACCAAAGGCTACCTAAAACGGAGAAAAGAGTATCGAAAGAAAGCGGAAAGGACCACGAACCGACCCGAATTACGCACCAAAAACGGACCAATCAGCGGCGTGGCTGGGCGGCGGCGCTCCTCCCCGTGGCTGGCCGGTCGGACGAGGTGGGAGTGGCGTGGGGTCTCCCAACCCATGCTACTCCTACCGGAAATATACTTTCCTATTTAATTCGTTATTTCCTATTTTGATTATTTCTTTATGGAATATTCAAGAAATAGAAAAAGAATTAATTTAGTACTAAATTTATTTATTTTTCCTATTTGATTATTCCTACTCATGGGAATATTCATGGATTAGGAATAAAATAAATTTGGAAAGTATAAAGGTCCTAAATTATTTTATTTCTTTATTTCATTATGGATATCATCTAGAATATTCCAAGAGTATCTTGGATAGATTATTCTAGAGATTTAATGGAGTGGAAAAAGAAAATAAAATAAATAAAAATATTAATAATATTTAATTTTATTTTTGATATATTCAATTGACTTAATTTTTGAATTAAGTAACTCTTGGATTAATTGAAAATAAATAGATTTAAATATTGGAAATTAATATTCTCGTCACATGGAGCATTCAAGAAACGAAGACTAAAGACTAGAAGATGCGTACGGAGATGTGATAAAGCCATAATAGTCGGAAAATAATATTCTAGTATTATTTTGATTATGTGGTAATACTATGTGCTTTATTACATGTATGCATGCTATATGTGTTTATTTTATGCACTAGATAGCGTATCCCTTTATTGTAAAAAGCTAAGTGGGAGAGGGTATGAAAACATACCCATGGTCTCCATTGCTGCTCTCTTGGTGACTTTTATAAACTTTTGAAGTTTATATAGATAAGTCATTAGAGGAGAGTTCTTGTAATTCCTCTTACAAGAAACATTGATTAAGTTTATCAAACAATGCCTAATTTGTCTTTCCAAAACTGATTTCAAGTCGACTCATTCTCACCCCGGGGAGTGGAATGGAGCCAGAGCCACTTGGTCATGTAGAGGACACAAATTAGAGACCTTCGTACCATTCTTTGATAGATGGATCGATTGTCTGCTCGGCTCCCTCATTTATGAGAGATAGGGTCGTTCGCATGGTGAATCACTGGTTAGAAACTTCGAGTTTCACTTAAGTTTCTCCACGTCTTGATTTACGAGATTGAATGGATCTAGTAATTGGATTTCAATTATATAAATCTTTTTGGTATAGTAAACGTCCACACGAACGTGGCTTGCTATACTGAATGGGATTTTAGAATAATTGATGTAGACAGTTATAGGGAATTGTGAAGAGTTGCGAGTTGTCGTAAACGTCCACACGAACGTGGCTTGCGGTGACATAACAGTTCTAAACGATTCACCTTAGTACTGAGTAATGGTTTACACTTAGATACGCGTTATAGTATTCCTCCCAACGAGGTTACGCTATAAGTGATGTATGACCGAAGCAAAATCTAATTGCTAAATCATTTGGGTGGGTAAACGTCCACACGAACGTGGCTTGCCTTACCTGATGGGATTTTAGATGTGATTAGTGATTTAATGATATTATTTGAGGGAGATAATATCGGAATTAAATTGTTTGTTTGTTTTATGTGCTTATAGGTTAAGAATGACTGTGACCCCACTTTGTGATATACTTAAGGGTGAAAACTCACCGGTTCCATATGGTGATGATTGGGAACGAAATCTGGACATTGTTCAGACTGTTGAGCTTTCCGAATCCACTGTTGTCCCAACTGATGAGGACATTCGAAATGACCTCAGGATGATGTTGAGACATAGCGTGGAAGCTGGACAAGAGGTGATTAACATACTCACAGAATTCTCTCTCAATGAGTCCCTTAAAAAGGATTCGGCGAAAGCGGAGTTTGTGCGTAGGTTGAGAGAATCACAAGCTTTTGTGGCAAGGCTAGAGGAAAAGCGTGCAAAGAAACCCAGTGGTTTAAAACCACGGATTGGGAAAGGCAAGCCTTTGGGCAAGTGCTTTCGATGCAAGCAGTTTGGGCACTGGAGGTCTGATTGTCCTCTCATCAAAGGTACGAAATTTTCCTTAGTCACTGAAACATTGTCAGCGGTGATATCTACCAGCACCTGGTGTGTAGATACGGGCGCCACTGACCATGTCTGCAATTCATTGCAGGGGTTCCAGGAAACCCGGAGACTTAGAGAGGGAGAGATCGTAGTCTACATGGGCAATGCCGCGAAGGTGGCGGCTGTTGCAGTGGGAGACGTTCACTTACGCTTTAGTAGTGATAGGGTTTTAGTTTTACAAATTGTCTTTATGTACCGAATTTTAGAAAGAATTTGATTTCAGTTTCTAAGTTAATTCTGAATGGATATTCTGTTTCTTTTGATCACTCTGTGGTCATAAGAAGAAATAGTGAGATTGTCTGTTCTGGTACATTGGTAGATGATTTGTATATTCTAAATCCTGAGTCTAACACGGTGCAACTAACCGAGAGTAATAACACATCTACGAACACCAATAAGAGAAAGGAACCTTCTAAAATGAATCAATTATACTTGTGGCATCTAAGGCTAGGTCATATCAATTCGAATAGAATTCAAAGGTTGAAAGCTGATGGTCTCATTAGCGGCATAGAAGGAGAGGACCTTCCAACCTGCGAATCCTGTTTGGAGGGTAAAATGACCAAGCATTCTTTTTCTGGTAAAGGACATAGAGCTGGACAAGTATTGGATTTGATTCACTCTGATGTATGCGGACCTATGTCTACTCAGGCAAGGGGAGGGTACGAGTACTTCATCACTTTCACTGATGATTACTCAAGGTATGGATTTGTATACTTGATGCGCCGCAAGAGCGAATCCTTTGAAAAGTTCAAGGAATTCAAGGCTTTTGTGGAGAACCTTCAAAGTAAATCCATTAAATGCCTGCGATCTGATCGCGGAGGCGAGTACCTGTCTGGAGAGTTCAAGGCATACTTAGTAGAGAATGGGATTGATTCCCAGATGACATCACCATATACTCCCCAGCAGAATGGTGTGTCGGAAAGAAGGAATAGGACTCTTATGGAAATGGTACGTTCTATGATGAGTTACTCGGACTTACCTACTATGTTCTGGGGACATGCCTTGGAAACAGCGGCGTACATTCTCAACATGGTTCCAACAAAAACGGTACCCACAACACCCATGGAAAGGTGGAGCGGGCGCAAGCCTAGCCTCAGGCACCTTCGGATCTGGGGATGTCCAGCACATGTGTTGCGACAAGGGGCCGATAAGTTAGAACCTAGATCAGAATTACAGTTGTTTGTAGGATACCCGAAAGGAACTAAAGGTGGCATGTTCTATAGTCCTACGGACCAGAAGATCGTTATAAGTACTAACGCTCGGTTCTTAGAGGAAGACTATGTCATGGACCACAAGCCCATGAGTGACATAATACTTGATGAGTTGAGAGGTAACAAGGAAGACTCAGATACAGCCGAACCGAGTGTAGATACACCACTAGAACCTGCACCTAATACTGTCACTGTTAATACACCGGAACGCCGTCGTAGTGGGAGGGTTGTCAAACAACCGGACAGATGGATTGGACTGGGTGAGTCTTCGGACTCGGCACCCGGAGTTCATGAAGTCGATCCCTGGACCTATGATGAGGCGGTACAAGATATAGATGCGCCTTCTTGGAAGAAAGCGATGAGATCCGAAATAGAATCTATGGATTCTAATAAAGTCTGGGATCTTGTAGAACCACCAAGCGGCGTAAAGCCAATTGGGTGTAAATGGGTCTACAAGAGAAAGAGAGGATCTGACGGAAAGGTTGAAACCTTTAAAGCTAGGCTTGTTGCGAAAGGATATACTCAGAAAGAGGGAATCGATTATGAGGAGACCTTCTCGCCGGTAGCCAAGATAAAGTCGATCCGGATTCTCTTATCCATAGCAACTCATATGGATTATGAGGTGTGGCAAATGGATGTCAAGACAGCTTTCCTTAATGGAAGTCTTGACGAGACGATTTATATGAAACAACCAGAAGGATTCATTGCTAAGGGGCGAGATCATCTAGTGTGCAAGCTTAATCGATCCATTTATGGATTGAAACAAGCCTCGAGATCGTGGAACCTGCGGTTTGATGAAGTAGTCCAATCTTTTGGATTCATTCAAAGCATGGACGAATCGTGTGTGTATTGGAAACGTGATGGAAAGAAGGTGGTGTTCCTCGTGCTTTATGTAGACGACATACTTCTCATTGGCAACAGTGTAAAGATGTTATCAGACATAAAGGGATGGTTGTCTAGACAATTCGATATGAAAGATTTGGGAGAAGTTGGACATGTTCTAGGGATCAAAGTTATAAGGGATCGCCGGAATAGAACATTGTGTCTTTCCCAGCAATCTTACATAGACACGATTCTAGCTCGTTTTAACATGCAAGATTCCAAGAAGGGTGATCTACCCTTCAGTAAAGGAACTTATCTTTCTAAGGAAATGTGTCCTCAGACACAGAAGGAGAAAGATGACATGAAAGCGGTTCCCTACGCTTCGGCTGTGGGAAGCTTAATGTATGCAATGTTATGCACGAGGCCTGATATCTGTTATGCCGTTGGCATAGTAGCAAGATATCAGAGTAACCCTGGAAAGGCTCATTGGACTGCTGTAAAGAGCATTTTCAAGTATTTGCGAAATACTAAGGATTATGTTCTGAGATACGGAGCAGACAATCTGATTCCTTTGGGTTACACAGATTCGGATTTCCAAGCTGATAAGGACCGGCGTAAGTCGACATCAGGCTATGTGTACACTTTGGGAGGTGGAGCCGTATCATGGAAGAGTGTTAAGCAAAAGTGCATTTCGGACTCTACCATGGAAGCTGAATATGTTGCAGCCTCAGAGGCAGCGAAAGAGTCAGTGTGGTTCCTTAATTTCCTCCAGGACTTAGATGTGATTCCGAGTTTGCCCAAAGCTATGACAATTTATTGTGACAATAGCGGTGCAGTGGCAAACAGTAAGGAACCACGGTCCCATAGTGCTACGAAACACATAGAGCGCAAGTACCACCTGATTCGAGACATCGTCAAGAGGGGCGATGCGATAGTCACCAAGATAGCTTCGGAAGACAACCTAGCGGACCCTTTCACCAAGATACTTCCTAAGGAAGTATATTACAAGCACTTGGAGGGTTTGGGAGTCAGAAGTTTGGAGGATAAGACTAGACCTTAGTATAAGTGGGAGATTGATGGAGTAGTATACTTAATGTCTAGATTTGAGTATTCTGAACTCTGTATGCACTTTCGTTTACCTATTAATAATGAACATTCATTTGCTTTTAATTATTGTTAATTATTTATATGCAAATCATAGTCCTGGATTTTATACGTTGTAGTTAGTATGGTGTGTCGGGCCCACACAGAAGATCATACTATCGGTTACTCGTATTTAATCGAACAGTTGCTCACGACCTAGATGGACACGGACCAATCCATCGGTATAGTCGTTGTGTGAGAGAGAAGATAATTTATCTTGATTATCTTATCACACTTGTACACTTGGTGTATTGAGCGGATCGCTTGAGACTTATCAATTAGGATTGCTCTGTGATAATTGATTTAAGTCTCGGAGTATTTTATTCTTAATCCCTGAAACAATTGCGGGTGTGTATATTTAATATAAGTGACTTTGATTTTCCAAAGGAATTAACCGATTTAATTATTGGGTTAATTACCGGTTGAGTTGGGTCACTATATTTTATATATGGCATGCCGTGAATTCTTGAAGGGACAGTGTATCCCGGAAGGGTTGATAATATCTCCGAGATGAGCTCATAAGGATTTATTATGTAAACCTCGCGAGTGGATTTGTTCCGCATAATAAATAATGTTGAGTGGTACTATTCTCGGATATAAGAGATGAATAAATTTATTAAGCAATAAATAAAATTTATTCATGGATATTTAAATCTTAAATATACGGAATAAATAATACTAACCGGAGAAATATTATTTGATATAATATGGATAAATATTGTGAGTGCAATTTTATTTATATAGTGGAAAATAAATAAAATTAATATTGATAAGAATTAATGGATTTGGGTTTGGACCCAATTTAATTTTCAATATTAGAAGCCCAATATTTAATCTCCTTATGATCCCCTACGTAGCCTATAAAAGCACTACATGGTCTTCACAATTCATTAACCTAAGATACGCCAATCATAAAGTCTTGAAGAGTGAAGAAGATCCATAGGAGTTCGATAGATCGTCGCCCACCCGACGTTCGAACGGAGTGCAAGGAATACGCGGGAAGATCACGAGGTCATCTTGATTTCGTTTCTCCGAACAACGAATTGAAGGTATAATATCTAAACGCCCTTGATATTTGTTTGATTTGATTTATCGAGAATACCGTAGGACGAAGATCCAAAGATCGAAGCCCGGATTAGACGAACGATCGCGCGGTGGTGGCGAAGCCACTGGACCGCGGATCGCCCGGCTAGGGTTTCGGCCGTGGGCATGGGGGCGAACCCTCGGCTGGGCCGAGGGTGTGCGATCGATCCACGGGGATCGATCGCTGGGTACGGGCTGATGCCGTGCCCTACCCCGCCGTGAAGGCGGGGGCCTCCTGGTGGCGGCGAGTCGCCGGACTCGCCGCGGGGGCTGCTGGGCAGCCCCACCCCGATCGATCGCCGGCGCGCGATCGATCTCTCGATCGTATGAACCCCGGCTCGCGGGGGTTCGGGTGGGGGCGGATTGCGCGCCTTCGGGCGCGTGGTCTCCAAAGCCCGGACTCCGGCGGATGAGTCGGCGTTCGTGTGATCTCCGGCGAAGGGTTCGTTCGGGTTATCGATTCCGCAAATTTTGATAATCCGGGATATCGAATTCCAACATGGTGAAGTGTGGAAATAATGAGTACAGGAGGATCATTGAGCCTTCAATCTTCAGGGAGTTAGGTTTCATTGTCGCAGGCTGCCAACGGCGACGGCCAAGTATCGTTGTCGCCCGATCAAGTTGCGCCACCCACAACAAAGCTCCTAAATAATTTGTTCCACTGGATCTGAAAATTCGCCCCTCGCCGTCGTAAGAAAGGTCGGGATGCTTATGTTCGGATGAGTGCTATACGCCTATACGTGGGCAAAGGTGAAGATACCCGAGAAAACATTGTTCGAATTATAAATATTAAAATCGGGGCCAGTATTACGAGGAAGAATATGAAGAAGGTTTATGCATAGTGTTTTGTTCTTAGCTTTGTGTAATACAATTATCAATTTTATGCTTAATTAGTTTCGTTCATAATTTTCTGTTACATTCTTAATTTTATGTATAATATTCAATTACCAATTTTTTGTTTCATTCCTAATTTTATGTATAATATACAATTACTGTTTTTGTTTCTAGTTTTGTGTATTGCATTACCAATTTTTTTTGCTAGTTTCGTTCTTAATTTTATTTAATATAATTACGAGTGATCTGTTAGTTTTGTTTCTAGTTTTGTATAATACTCTATACCTTACGTAAATATTTTCATTCTTTGAAAATACCAGATTAAGAAAAAATGATTATTATTATTATTATTATTATTATTATTATGAAAAATTAAAAATAAATTTATATTTAAAGTGAAAAAATAAAAACAAATATGAATACGTTATAAAATTTGGCAAAAAGTTGAAAGTATATTTATATTTTAAATTAAAAAGCAAGAATAATTATTTATTTTTTCAATATAAAAATATTTATTACACATAAAAACAATGCGACATTATTAATGACAGAGTGAATATATTTCAATATTAGTGTACTCTAACTTAAATAAAATTCTTCAAATTTAATTATATAACCTTTTAACTTAAATGTAAAAAAACATTGAAAAAAAACTATATAGTATTTGAAAGATGATATAGGAGTATTAAAAGTTTTCATTTTTGGTATTTTAAAATTTTTTATTATGAAAAAACGCACATAATTTTTTTTTTCAAATTGTATGTTGTTTTTGTTGTTGTATATGATCCCGTTCATGGAGTCATTTTTAAGAAACTCCAGCCACTGTTGATACGTGAGGTGAGTGGTCTTCGTACGCTTCTTCAGCCTTACAAGCACAATGACAATCCAAAATTAAGTAAGAATGGGTTTGGGTGATTCAAAGTATTACAACAACTTAAGCAACGATAAATAAATAGGAGTAACAAAAATGAAACAATCTAAATCACTTACACAATTCAAACAATGATAACACCTAAAATACTCACAAACAACAATGCCGGTGGTAGTGTTAGAAATTGTATCATCTAAAAGCTCGAGCTCTTAGAGAAGTTGATCAACTTAATATTTATTATAGTGAGTTGAATATATACATCAATAATTATTATAAAAACTACAATTTATAAATAATTGAACTTGTCGTTTACACGACTCGCCCGAATACTCTCGAGAAATGTTCCTATTGTAGTATCAAAGTGAATGTGTTTGTGTTTGAAAATATTAATAATAAAAAGTGGCATGAAAACACAAGTACAATCTCTTTTGAAATGATAATAAACGAGACTATCCTCGATTTTTGGTTGTGTGGTCGAGAGATAGGTTTTAATAGCAAATCGACAGGGTCGTCACGTACGCTAAAGGGGTTCTCGGGGGCAATTCATCTTCACCTACATTAATTGGGTATCTCCATTTTGGCAATTCATCTTCACCTACATTAATTGGGTATCTCCATTTTATACGCATCATACCAACCATCTAATTGCAATTACAATTCAAACTGTAAGCCCAAAACAGTAACATAGTAGTACGTAAAGACAAACAAAATCATGAGCATTCTCATTATAATGAGGATAATTTGATTGTTTGACGAAACATGCACAAACATGATCCATCTAATACAATACCAACCAATGAAAGAGCTAGATAGCAGATCTTATAAATATAAACTAAAAGACAGTCCTCAAAACTCAGATCAACATTAAACTATTCTCTCCATTTCATTCCAAAGCGGATCCTTTTATAGCCATCAGTGGATTCTTCTGGCAAACATGTCCAATTAACATGTTTCCATACTTCTCGGTCAGAGTCACAGACTTCAATGGCTACATCCTCCAAATAACCATGCCAAGGGTATCCATCAGATTCTCCCGCATTTATGAGGATGTAAAATATGTGATCACCTACTTCACCAATCTCATTATCTGTTGGACGCCACGAAGCATACCATGTGGTTATGTATCGTGGTCGACAAATTTGAAACAAAGCATTAAAAAGACGACCAATTGGGTTGTCAATCATCGACATGTCAATGTCTCCGATTGACAGGACTTTCACTACAACTGGATCATGGATACCAAATTCAACCCCTGCTTCTATCTCAGTCAACATCCTTTCGGAAATATCGAGAAAGATTTGAGATCCACTTACTGCCTTGAGCATCTCATTTAACCCACGAAACCTCAGCAAAACATCATCATGATCATAGTCAAAATGTTCATTGCTCAAGCTTATGTCTGTCTTCCACTCCCTAGAAGTGGTCATGAGAGTGACTGTGGTTGGAAAAAACTTGGCCGGAAACTTAAAATGAAGTATCTTTGGGGCATCAATATAAACCTTGATAGAGCTTTCCAACAGAATAGTTAGCTTCTTAAGCTTAGGACAACATAGATTGATCTCTTCGAAACCACGGCAACTATAAAGCTTAAACTCTTCAAGAAGGGGGGGATACTCCTTATCATTCCCAATAACAATGGTTTTCAGCCCCTTGCAATACCTGAGCTCCGCATATTCAATGAAACGACAGCTGGAAATTATCCTTTTCAGAGTCTCGTCGTCGATACAGACCTTGATGAGGGAAAGCTTGTGTAGATTTGTGAACACCACTGAATTCTCGAGGCAAGGGATTTTGCATCGATGCAAGTACAAGCTTTCCAAGGATTCGGCCCGAAAGACTGCCGATGGCAATTCAAGACATGACCAATTATCTGAGGGGGTTTGGTCTGAAAAACTTAGGCGAAACGCAGTTACACATGAATTCGGATTGAAGAATATGGGGATCCATTTTTGAAGCAGCGAAATCGAACTGGAGTCGAGGTCCAAAATATCTAAAGTAAGTTTTTGAGCAGAGATGTTTAGATCATGGTACCTTTGAAATGTCGTCTCCAGAGTGGATAAGAATGCTTCATTATTTCCGCCAAAGCAATCTCCCCGGAAGTCGATTACGGGTCGGGTAGTTCCCAGGCGGCGCCATGATTTGGAGAGCACGCAAGTTTGAACAGCCCTCTTCTGTGAGAGGAAGCAGAGTATATGATGCAATACCGCCTCTGGCAATTTGGATATCCGGTCTGAACCATCTCTTCTTGCTCGCGTGTCCATAATTCAACCTTAAAAACAATCACACCACACTGTCAATTCAAACCTAAAATCTAATATTTTGGGTAGATTCAAACACCAAATCCAAAAACCACCAAATCCAAAAACCCTAAATCAGGTAGTCAATGAATTGAGAAAACTTACCTTAACAATACTCCAAGGTTTGAGAGGAGACACACCACACCGGCGAGAGAATCCCAAATCTGGAAGTAAGTTTTATGTTTCAGTGTTGCAAATGTGATATGAGTAGTGTATTGTTAGAAGCTTTGGGCTAGGGGATTTATATTTTATTCCGTTAACCTTTTTTTTTAGCATAATTTTATATAGTAAGTGCATAGTATTTAATAACATCAATTAAGTGGTAATATGTTAATAAAAAATACTCTTATATTACATAGTTTTTAATAATTAAAAGTGTTGTTTGGGTAAATCTTGTTTTTTTTATTAATAGTGTAAACATCGTATAATTAAGAGTAAGATAATTATCCTATTTGAAAATCCATAATTATTAATTCAATTCATAATTAAACATTATTTTTCGATAATTATTAAATTGTTTTTAATGTAAGTGAAAAAAGTAAGGCTAAAATTGTATTTTTAAGTGAAAAAAATAAAGTTTTTTTATCTTTTTTAGAGGTGTACATAATTATTTAAAATATAAAAAAAGAAAAGTGTGATAGTTATTTGGAACCTGATGTAACGAACTAAAAAAATAATTAAAAAAATTGAATATAAAGGTTGTTTGGGTAAATCTTGTTTTTTATTAATAGTGTAAACATTGATCTTAATGTATAATTAAAAGTAAGATAATTACCTTATTTAAAAATCCATAATTATTAATTCAATTCATTATAATTAAACATCTCCGTATTTTCTTTATTTATTTTCGGTAATTATTAAATTGTTTTTGAAATAAAATTTGTACACTAATTACCAAACTTTAATTCAAATCTCCCGTGCACATCTTCTTCACTCATTTTGTACACCAATAACTAAACCTTAATTCAAATCCGATGATCTTCACTCATTCACTACCTCTCATCTTTCGTTTCATTCTTTTTTTTTTAACATATTAATGCTTATTTTCTGCATATATTTTATGAATATTAATTAATATTCACTAATTATGCTCACAATGTTTTTTAGTAACTCTTTTTAAGTACTCTTGTTTATTGTTTTTTTTAATTTCATTTTTATATTGTTTATTAACTAATATTCACTAATTATGCTCACAATGTTAATTATTAATTTTTTAACTTAATTTTGTTGTTTGTTTTGTAAGTGTTTTTATATTGAATTATCGGTTAATGAAAAAATCAGAAGAAAATAAAGAAAGTGTGAAAGTTTGCATTGCACAAGAATTTAGAAGAGGCAAAATTATTACTATTCTTTTGATGTTTCCAAATAAATTTAGAGAAGTCTAGGTGAAAAATGTTAAGTTATTTTATTCATGATGTAATTTATGCAATATAATTTATTTTCGTATAATATAAGCTCGAAGATAGTGAATACAATTTTTCTAGTACACATTTTTTTCCTGAATTGATTTTTGTAATCAATAAGCATTCTTTATTTTTATTGTTTATAGTCTCAATATGATACCCATTTTCGGATATCTTTAAAGCTTATAAAATTTCTTCGAGAGTTAGGAGATAATAGTGCATTTTCAATAACAATTTTAGTTCCTTCAGTGAGAAAAAATGTTGCTCTTCCGGAGCCATCAATTAAATTTGCACTACCACTTATCGTATTAACACTTATTTCTCTTCAAGACGAGAGAAATATTTTCGATTTTTCAATATAGTGTACGTTGTAGCACTATCAATTAAGCAAATATCACCTTCATTATTCGAATCTAAAGATTTGACATCCATTATTTCTTCATAAAAAGAAACATAAATTAGAAATTATTATTGATAAAAGATGTAAATACATTTATTCAATAAAATAAAATAAAACATTGGGAATTCATCCCATAATTATTTTGGATCTCCGAAAAAATCAGATACATCAAGAAAAGTTGTGGCGTTATCATTGAATTTTATTTCATACTCCATGCCATCATCATTGCCATTAGAAACATTATTTTCATCAACGTGATTTCTCTCCACATCTTTGCCGTTTCTTTTCAAGGATTTTTGATAAAAATTAACAAAATGATCAGAGGTTCGGCATATACGGGACCAATGGCCCTTCTTTCCACAACGGTAGCAAAAATCATCTTTCTTCTTCTCTTCAACATTGTCCTTCTTCTGGATGACATTTTGTTTTTGCTTTTAATTATTATTATTTTTATTATATGGTGAATAACCACGACCACGTCCCTGATAGTTGTCACGGCTTCGGCCTCTACCACGACCACGACCACGTTCATAATTTTGAGTATGAGTCGCATTTGCTTCAGGAAATTGACTAGAACCGATGGGTCGGGACTCGTGATTTTTAAAAAACAATTCATTATTTTGCTCAGCAAGAAGAAGACAACCAATTAATTCAGAATATTTGGTAAAACCTTTTTGTCGATATTGCTGCTGCATGAGCACATTCGACACATGAAAAGTAAAATAAGTTTTTTCAAGCATATCTTCATTGGTTATGGTTTCATCACATAATTTCAATTGAGAAAATACTTTCATTATTGCTGAATTATATGCCTCGACAGATTTAAAATCTTGTAGTCGAAGGTGGAGCCAATCATTCCGTGCTTTTGGTAGTACGACCATCTTCAGGTGGTCGTATCTTTCTTTCAAATCATTCACAAAGTTAGTGGATCTTTCACGGATAAATATTCATGCTTCAATCCTTCATCTAAATGGTGACGAAGAAAGATCATGGCTATGGCACGGTTTTGAGTCGTCTCTTCATTTTTGTCGACAATCGTCTTACTAAGACCCATTGCCTCAAAATGCATTTCAATGTCTAATTTCCAAGACATGTAATTCTTTCCAGTAATTTCAAGAGGAATGAAATCAACTTTGTTGACGTTTAGGGGTGTTCATAGGTCCAAAACCGGACCGAAAGCGGATGGGACCGGAACCGGAATCAAGAAAAACCATAACCCGGAAACCGGACCGAACCGGTAAATTCCGGTCCGGTTTTGGACCGGATAATTTAAATTTTAATAAAATAAATATAAAATAATAATTTAAATTAATTATAATATTTACTTAATATCAACAAGGTTGTTTTAAGATTATGTTTACCAGCAACTATACTCTACCCAAACTTTTAATAAAATATTATTTTATTTTATTTTTTCATTGTTAATTTGTAACAATCAAATACTTCATTTAATAACCTTTTTAACTTTACAAACAACTCAGTACAATCTAAAGTTGTACGGGCATCGTATGGTTGAAGGTACAACTCTGCAAGAGCATCTATCTACTTTAATTGAGATCGTGTCTGATCTTGAAGCCATGAAATTAATGTACGATAGTGAGGATCTTCCTTTGATTTTGCTTTGTTCGTTACCAACTTCATATGATTCTTTTAGGGATATAGGAGTATACTTCTATATAGTAGTAAGACCTTTAAGCTTGAAAATTTAGTCGATGCTTTGCGATCAAATGAGAAAATGAAGGCGGTTGTTAGTGGTGAAAATCAAGTGGAAAGTCTTAATGTCCAGGGCGGGGCAAAGAAGAAGAGATTTAAGAGCATCTCCAATTGTGTACCTCAAAATTAGGTATAATTTAGTTGACACATCACAAAATATTTGTACCTATCAATTTGTATCTCACTATTCCAATGGTTTGAGGTACTATTATTTATATTTTTTGGACGTTAGACCCACAACATAAGATACATTTTCAATTTGTTCCTAGTATCAACAATTTGATACTCAATTTTTTTTATCATTAATTGTACCTACATCCCCAATGGTGTACATAGGTGCAATTCTATGCCACATAGAAATTGTATCTACCATTGGAGATGCTCAAAGGGATTTGTCACTACTGCAACAAAAAAGGTCACATGAAGAGTGACTGTCAGGCCCTGAAAAATCGGAGAGAGTAATCGAACGTGGTCGATTTCGGAGGAGGAGGTTCCACCGATGAGGAACTTCTGGTTGTATCCGATTTGGGAACGAATGAGGGGTGGATCTTGGATTCAGGATGTTCGTATCACATGTGTCACAACAGTGATTTGTTTGACATTTTTGATGAGAGTGTCGGTGAAACGGTGGTCATGGACATTGATACATCGTGTGAGATACGCGACTCGAGAATGATGAAAATCAAGATGTTCGATGGGCATATTTTGTTGAAATTGTGTCCTTCATCCCACGTGTGTTATACCAAAACGAGCTATGTGTTGAAAATCGACCACCGGAGTCGTCGAAAAAACCTCGAAAAAACGACTCCAATCGAAATCCCGCCGCCGGAACCATCGCATGTCGCTGCGGGGAAGCGCCTCGACTGAGTGCCTACCGCGAACGATGTCGTGGCTACTCGATCGCGCCCCCGTGTGAAGTACGCGACTGCTCGTAGCAGCACGTAGGCATTCCTAGACGTGACTCGCGTCGCATGCGAGTCCAAGGGCGGATGCACTTAAGAGCTCTCTAGGGGCTTAAATTAGATTGAATACTATGATTATATCATTCATATATTTTCATTAATAAATTTATATATTTATATTCATTGTAACTAAATCATCATTATTTATAATTAAAGAAATATTTATTATTTACACTCGAAATATTCATTTATTTCTTCATTCTCAAATTTAATTATATAATTAACAATATTTTGATCTTGAAAAGACTAAATAAATTTTTTATTCATTAAAAATATGATTCTTTTATTATTAATTAAAGTAAGAGTGAAAAAAAAAATTGATTAAGAGATAAGAATGAGAGAAAAAAAAAGGTGAGAGAGGAGATTGAGAGAGAAGATAAGGGTGAGAGAGGATGAGATTTGAGAGGAAAAAAAAAATGGGACAATTTAAAAAAAGTACTCCTTTTAATTGTTTAAAATTATTTAAGGACTATGAACTATGAAGAATGCACTTTAAACTACCAAATACAAAATTAAGAGATCTGTGTTCAAGTCGGACGGCGCATTTCATTCTTCCCCCAAACAGATATTTTTTTTTCTGGCGATTTGTGATTTGAGAATTGTGTTAAAGTCGGACGGCGCAGTTTTTCTTTCAATTCGGTAAGATTACGTGATACCGGTTCAAATCTGTGACCCTCATCTGGGTGGAACGGGATCTGAAATTTGGAGAACGACAATCCGATTGTCTAGTTCGATACCTTTGCCCGTCAAAGAATTCAGTGATAATCACTGCCGGAGCCGTGCGACGCAAAAGTAAACTGGTGGCTACCTCGGCACCAAGGTAATTCATGAAAATTAGCTAGGTTTTATTGCACAATGTGGTTTCGGCATAGTATTTGATAGATTTTTTTCACATGCAATGTCATTCCTCTTTAATTAACAATATTACGTATTGTGATTTAAAAAAAATTGGTAGAATCTGTAAGTGTTCTTCAAAAGTTTTTTCATGATTTTGATTAGCATCTTTAATTACAATGAAACTAGTTAGTGAACATGTGATTTTCAGTTGTATGATTTTGGAGAAATCTATGTGTGTTTGATTGTGTGATGTTTGGGAAATCTAAATAATTTTGTCTCATTTCATCCTAAAAAGTCTGCCTGCTGTTATACAAGAACTATTAATTAACATAGTTTACTGATTAGCACAAACTGAGTAAAAATTGGGATGGGAAACTCATTGGTCTTGGAACAAGGCTTCCAGATTATCGCATTTGCTTAGATTTGATTGTATATGTGCTTATATTGAGAGTTATTGGATTGACTACACAATTATGAAATTTTCTGGTGTGTATGTGCATATTTGGCTACACATTTTGATTGCCTATGTGTTTATATTGATGTTGGCGATATTTGCTTATATGGTGGGTTTGTAGATAGTTCCAAAGTCTAGTTAGTTCTAATAGTTTACTAACTAGTGTGTACTATGCCTTAAAATTTACTAGTTTTCAAACTAATTTGTGTTAATTAGTTTATAATACTAAATAGTTTGGGTTATGTTTCACATCCTAATAGTTTATGCAATTGTTGAGTTTTCTTGGTGGTTATGTATTTAATTTTATCATTAGCATGTACTGTGGTATGATGATTTGCTTCTTGTTGATTTGACAAATATTTGTGGGTTTAGTGATGCCTTTTACTTTTGAATTCCATGAAAGAAGAACAATGATATTAAAATATGAAGTTCATGCTTTTGAATTCATTTGTTGTCTGATATGTTTTATGTAATATTTCTAGAAGTCGATATCTTAAACTCTTAGATACACTATAGAGACATTTCGTCTTTGATCAGAAGCTTAAACTTTATTCAAATAGATAGATGGATGATACTCAATCTTAGAAGCTTCTCCGAGAACAAATGGTGTAAATTGAAGTATCTCATTTATAAATATTTTCACTAGCAAAAGAGTTCTACATGTGTGAGTTCGATGCTTGTAAACACTGTATTTATTCGTTCACCCAGTCACGAATAAATAAACCGACAAATATTAAAGTTCTAATTAAAAATACTATCAAATGCAATTTTTGCAGTAACTCTAAAATCCAAAAATGTATAGTAATCAAATAACCATCCGTCTAAGTTGATCACACATGGCTCTTGTGTTGGTTTTTTCATTAGCATGGGTCTAAGTTTAATATTTTTGAATACACTATTCATGAAACTGTTTGCATTGTATTTAACATTATACTGTTTTTCAATTGAAAAGGTTGGAGTGCGGCGTATATTTATGATGCACTACTTGTAGATACTCGCAACCGAAGAAGATTTTGAAAATCCGTTTGGCCAAAATGAAACTGCGATGTTCAGATCCGAACTTGTAAAGCGATTTGCAGCAAGTTCGGAGTGTTGGAGAGCAAGAAATTAAGCAATATTAATCGGTTTATTGTGTCATTAACATGTATCTTCACTCTATTTTTTTATTTTTACTTACATAGATAGTTAACCAGCAAGCACTTAACTCTAGTTAACTTTGTTTTTATTTTGGATCATAACAATTTGTGTTTTGATTTTTATCAGTTGGTATTTTTTGTTTCTGATGGTTGAACTGCCTGAATCTGAATCTATTACATACAAAATCTTCCCTCTATTGGTAATTGTATTACACAAAGCTAAGAACAAAACACTATGCATAAACGGTAAACCTTCATTCATATTCTTCTTTCATATTTTTCCTCGTAATACTGGCCTTGATTTAATATTTATATTTCGAACAATGTTTTCTCGGGTATCTTCACCTTTGCCCAGGTATAGCACTCATCCGAACGTGTATAAGTATAACTAATTCAATCCGAACTTGTAAAAAATGATGATATATTTCACTTTCCAAATAACTCATGAATTAAGCAAACATTATACTGTACTAGCTAGTTTTATGTTTGTGTTGAAATTGTGGGCGTAGTGTATTGAGGAGTAGAGTTGTGCATCTTAAAATCAATATGCATGTAAAAAAGAGTAGGTTGACTTTATACTTAAAAATTGGACACTTTCCACATACATATTCAATGTGAGTTAGGAATGCACATTTCTGTATACTACACATAAATACTAATGAAAAATATTGTTACTAAAATCTTGAAACAACATCAATTGCCTCGCCTCTCATTCGATCGCTTCGTAGTAAGATCGTCAACATCTCCCTTCCTAACCGCCGACGTGTGGCCCACGAACACCGCCAGGTGGCCCATGAGCTTGTCCTTGCGCGAAAACGTGGTCCCACACGAGCACTGCCACTTCAAATCCCCGCAGTGCTTCTCGTGGGTCCGTAGGTCCGAGAGCACGGAGAAGTGCTTCCCCCCGCACCTCTTGCACACGTACATCTTCGGGCAGTGGCTCCTCCTGTAGTGATTCTTCGCGCATATCATCGACTTCAAAGGCTGGAACTTGGCGTGCCCTTTGTTCCACCTGCACCCTTCTTGCGGGCACGAGTACTTGCTAATTCTCTGATCTCGGCCCGTGTTGCTCTTAGACGGGCTTATAAGGGCCGCGATCGACTTGTATTGCTCCCCGTGGGCCCGCATGTGCATCCGTAGATTCGCGTCCCGTTTGAACCCTTTGCTGCATACTTGGCAGTGGTGAGTGTATTTTGCTAGCAAGTCGGATGCGTTTAGCTCGATGATGGTGTCGTAGTTTTGTGGGGAAGGCTCTCTTTTAGGGTTCCAATTCGGTTTCGTGTGATTTTCATTTGTAGTAGTAATAGGAATAGTGTTGTTGTTGTAATCGTTGTGGATCGAGTTGTAGTTGTCGTAATCGTACCATTGTTCGTGATCTTGATGATTGGAAAAGAAGGCCGGCGAGGGCCCCATCACCGAAGGTGCGCCGGTATCGTTGTTGCAATTGGGTGCGGGTGATCCGAGCGACATCTGTTGGCAAGAAAACATCATGGATGAAGCCGTGACGATGATTTCTTGAATCAAGGTGGCCATGGATGGCAAGGCTATGGCCGACGACGTTGAGGAAGGCATGAAAGTCATCGAAGCTAACGATTCGATTTGGTGGAGTTTATCTTTGAGAAGTGAGAGGTTGTAAAGGAAATTGGAGTTGACTTCATGTGGAGATGAAGAAGGTAAAATGGCTTCTTCTTCAACTTCAAATATTGGCAATCCTTGTTGGACATTAGAGTAAGAGGGAGTGATCATCTTTCGGGGACTGACTTATTAGTTATTTCAATCTATCTTAATTTTTTCATGGATGCATATGTGGGGAGTGTTATATAGGGAAGGAGATGTGAAACATCAATCTATGCTAAAATATGTTGTTGCCTTAATTAGGATACTAGCTATTATTAAGTTGACTTAGCAACAAAAGAGATCGATCCACACGGGGGATATTGCGTATGCAATACAAATTGTGTTTTGACTCATTTTGTTATATTCAATTTTATTATGATGTGTGTTACCAAGAAACGAGAAAGTTATGAACTTCATTTTTTTTTTTTTAATATCAAAGTCTTAAAATATTTAAATGTATGAATATTTGGCTATTGGTATACAAACGTCATTGGCCATAAAGTCAACCTTCGAGCATCATACTTTGATTACCACTTGAGACCTCCCTCAAGTGCAACCCGTTTTTTACAAAACAATTTCATCGATTAAAAAAATGATACGTTTGAGCATTAGCATTATTTTCATGACGAGATAATAGTTATTTATTTATAAATATTAATGATAGTGTTAATAATGCATGTACAACCTTTTACTTTGTAGTAGGATTATTAATTTTCAACTTGTGTATTAATGATTACTTTAATGTTTTCCAACTCACTTTCGTTCGTATGGTTTGTGGCGTCAACTAGCACGCCACAATCAGAATTGAAGTGTTACAACATGTCAACCGAGACTAATTATCGGTTCAGTGTTCGATTTACACGATCTTGCACGCTTTCGCACCAAAATTGTCCCTTTCGGTTTCTCGCCTGAGTTTTTAGTTTTTTTTTTTTGTAAGCAGATGTAGTACTGAGATCAATGTTTGTAACACGAGAATTAAAACTCGTTGACATCAGGAATACTCGAAAACTAATTTATCAAATTTATTGATTCTTGAAAATACTAAAATCTGATAAAAACTCAAAAGACAAACTTTTTTATTTTATGAAATACCGGAACAACTAAGATGGTCGACAACTTGGACCAAAACAAAGAGAAGACCGATCGAGCTTGAGTAGTATGCTTTGAGAGATTAAGTGGGAGAGGCATGGATACATTCAGAGATTCCATTTCAATAAGAAGCGATAACTCTTGTTCTTGTCCAGCAACGCACATTGGGACAAACTATTACCAAGGAAGGGAAGACACTCGTTTGCATTGCCTCCGCCATAGGTTTCCATGGTTACCTCATCCAAATCTTTATTCCAAAAGCAGTCATTTTCTATCCCGTTATCAAGCGCATTCCACAGATCCACGATGCACCCTTTATTATCTGAACCATAAATGTATCTCGGGCGGCAAACACTAAACAGAAAACTCAAGAAACCTCCGATGGTAGTAGTGGATACCCCTAAAACCACTAGGTGTTCCAAAACAACAAGAGGTTCATGATCATTAGTAGTAGTAGTGTCCTGACTCCACCAAGTGCTGCTGCGATCGAGAAAATGTTCCAGGGTAATTCGAGACTCGCTTAATGCCTCGAGCACTTTTCTTAGTGCAAAAATCGACTTCGACACAGAAAAAGAACAAGCCGAGAGGTTTATATACGACTCCCACTGCAGGCTTGATATCGGCGCGAACGATATCGAGGGCACCGAGCCCTCGGCCACAAGCTCAAAGCGATCGATGTTGGGAGTATCGAACGAGGCCTCGAGTAGCCCTTCCAAATGCAAGATGCTGACGTGCTTCATCGAAGGGCTCGAAAGCCTCAACTCATCGACTCCGTAACACTGATGAAGCTGCAACTTCTCGAGGCTCGGCATGTGTTCGGTCGTGAAGAAGACGAACGAGTCAGCGGACAGTTCCAAATACTCCAAACACACCGACATGAGACGAGGGAAGGGTTTGTGGCGGTGGAAGTTCCATTTCTTGGACTTGTTGATGTTGATGGTTTCGAGGGTGGGGCCGTCGATTTCGATGCCGACGTCGTCGCTTTCGAAGACCCCCTCATCCTGGCAAAGGTAAAAGTGCTTGAGATTATTAGCGGCAGTTGCATTCACGTACGTTAGCCTCGAGCAAGCGACGAGCTCGAAGCGTTCGATCGAAGGGCAAAGGGACAACAAAGCCTTGGCCGTGTCGTTCGAGATGAGAACGAGACGGAGGAAAACCTTTCGAAGGCGCGGAAAAGATGACGGAAGGAAAGAATCTATGCGGCATGCCTCCAAATGCAGTTTCTCGATAGAGGAGGGAAGATGGAATCGATGTTCGTCGTAGGAGAAGATCTTGAGACAGAGCTGGTTTAGACAGAGGTTCAGATCGTTGTTGAAAATTTGGAGAGCGGAGGAAAGCGATTCCTTGTTTCCTTTGAAATCGGAGGACAGGGAAAGCTCAAGCTTCGTGAGACTCGTGATTCCACGGCGCCGCCATGATTTCGATAGCACGCATGTTCGGACAGATTCGTTTTGGGAGAGGGAACAGAGTATCTTGTTCAATAAGTCTTCCGGCAAATTCGACAGCTTCGATTCATCTCCGTTTCTCGATGCCAAACGTGATTTCTTCATACCTTCAAACAAAATTGTACCATGAAAAGTACAGTAATTAGGGTTTAAATTATACAGTTAGTAGTGTGTAGCTTTAAATAGCAAAGATTCTCTTCATTCAATTTTTAAATATTTATATCCTTTCAATCAATTCCGAGATATCAGAATCAATTTAACTAATTACTGATTACATAACATAATTCATATTTTAGTCAAACTATTTACAACTTTGTATATTTAAATATTAATATTATGTTTATTTTGAATTTTTTTCACACTATTCAAATAATTATTTTCAATAAATAATGATTTTATTCATACTTCAAACAAAAATGTACCAACAAAAAGTACAGTAATTGTTGATGATTTAAGTGAAATCATTGTCCATTTAATGTAATTGGATTCATACAAAGTTTCGGTAATGATCCTAAAGCACTACAATATGATTTAGGCGAAGTGCGGAGTGCACGGTTGTATAAAAGTGATAACGGATCATTGTTTGGTTAAGTGAATGTTGGTGTTGATTTATTGTGTGTAAATTAGCATGAAATATATGTTAATTTCATGGTTTGCATGGTTGTAATATGCAGCCACGAAATTGCATGCATGGCACCTAAAGAAAGTGATTTCGAAGAGGTGTGACCATTCTTAAAGGGTGCAACTCTTCCCAAAGGGTGCAGCCCTTCATGAAAGGGTATTTTCACTATCCAAAGGGGTGTTTCAACACCTATATAAGGGTGTTGAAAATCAGATTCTAAGACCCACGAAAATTAAGAGCTTTGTGTTAACGAAGTATAGCGAATAAACATTCTATAGTATACTTGTTTCTACGCCAAAGAACAAGTGCGGTATTGTCTTATCCTAGAAGAAGTTTCGTGATACCTTGGCTGTTATAGGGTCGAAATATTCTTTAAGGAAAACGTGTAAACGTGATTCAATATTTTCCAAAGCCTCCACATTCAGAAACACACAAAAGAAACAACAATCTTAAAGAATATTTACTATTCTGAACGATGGAGTCGGTTCGTGAGATGAACAGCAAATTCGGAAAATTGGAGAAGTTCGAAGGCGTAGACTTTCGAAGGTGGCAAAAGAAGATGCATTTCTTGCTAACAACGTTAAAGGTGGTGTACGTTCTAAGTACTCCACAACCAGAAGCAGCGGACAACGAATCGCCGGAGGAAACTCGGAAACGCTGCAAATGGGAAAATGACGACTATATATGTCGTGGGCATATATTAAACGGTATGTCTGACTCTCTCTTCGATATCTATCAAAATGTGGAGTCTGCTAAGGCCCTTTGGGATAGCCTTGAATCCAAGTACATTGACGAGGACGCTTCTAGTAAGAAGTTCCTAGTTGGTAATTTTATGAATTACAAGATGTGCGACGGAAGGCCGGTAATGGAGCAATATAATGAATTGCTCCGGATATTGGGTCAATTTACCCAACATAATATGAAGATGGACGAGTCCATCTCGGTGTCTAGTATTATAGACAAATTACCGCCGTCGTGGAAAGACTTCAAACACACCTTGAAACATAAAAAGGAAGAGTTGTCTTTAGTACAACTCGGTAGTCACTTGCGCATAGAGGAATCTCTAAGGGCGCAAGAGGGTGAAAAACCCAAGGACAAAGAACCGATAAGGTCTGCAACTATCAATATGATGGAAGCAGGGGAGAGTTCGTATAAGAACCGAGGGACAAAGCGTCCCTATAACAACAACAACGGCAACAATGCTGGGAGTAAGAAGCCTAAGGGCGCTTGCTGGATATGCGGAAAAGCGGGTCACTTTAAAAGTGATTGTCGTGCGAACAAGAATAAAAAGGGAACGATGGATAATCGCTCGGGACAAAGGTCTAATAACCAGGGTCCGGACACCAATCAAGGTGAGACTACTATACATAATTTAGATGTAAATTTAAATTATGTCCCTATAGTTTCTGAAGCATTTTATGTGCAGGATGATTCGGTGGCGTGGTGGATTGACTCGGGTGCTACTAAGCATGTTTGCAAGGATCGTCATTGGTTTCAAAAGTATGAACCAGTTGTAGATGGATCAGTGCTTTACATGGGAAACGAGTCAACAGCCCCTATTCTTGGTCGCGGCGAAGTGTTGTTGGAATTCAGTTCCGGAAAGTCCTTAGTATTATTAGATGTATTACATGTACCTGGAATAAGGAAAAATCTTGTATCCGGTAGTGTTTTATCCAAGTATGGATATAAACAAGTATACGAATCTAATAAATATGTATTGACTAAGAACGGTGTGTTTGTCGGTTTTGGATACCAATGTAACGGGATGTTTATGCTTAATATTATGAATAAAGTTGATGATTATGTTCTTATGGTTTCTTCTAAAGTGAATGATTCATTATTGTGGCATGCTAGACTAGGACATGTTCATTATAAACGCATGATTGATATGTCCAAACTTGAATTAATTCCTGCTATGAACATAGAAGAAGATAAGTGTAATACATGTATGCTAACTAAAATCGTTAGGCAGCCTTTTAAAGATGTTCAACGTGAATCTTGTATGCTTGAACTTGTGCATAGCGACTTATGTGATTTCCATGCTACACCTTCGTTGGGGAATAAGAAATACTTAGTAACTTTCATAGATGATTATTCTAGATTTTGCTATGTATTTCTGCTAAGTACTAAAGATGAAGCGCTAGAAAAGTTTAAAGTATTTAAAACTGAAGTTGAACTACTACAAGAGTGCATGATTAAAAAGTTGAGAACCGATAGGGGAGGTGAATATTATGATCCTGTTTTGTTTGAATCATGTGGTATTATTCATGAAATAACTGCGCCCTATACTCCTCAACAAAACGGTATATCCGAAAGGAAGAACCGTGTACTAAAGGAAATGGTGAATTCCATGTTATCCTATTCGGGTTTGAATAGTGGATTCTGGGGAGAAGCCGTGTTAACAGCTTGCTATTTATTAAATAGGGTTCCTAACAAAAGGAACAAAGTTACCCCCTACGAACTTTGGTACAAAAAGAAGCCGAACCTTAATTATCTTAAGGTTTGGGGCTGTCGGGCTGTCGTAAGACTACCGGATCCCAAAAGAAAAACTTTGGGAGAAAGAGGCATTGATTGCATCTTTGTTGGATATGCTGTGCATTCCAAGGCATATCGATTCTACGTGATTGAGCCGAATGATTCAGTAGCGATTCATTCTATCATAGAATCGAGGGACGCCATATTTGATGAAACTAGATTTTCATCAATGGTTAGGACCAAGGATCTGGTACCTAAGGTGGTTGAAAGCAAGGAATTAACCTTGCCCGAGCCTGAGTCGCTTGAATCTCGTCGAGGCACGAGGATAAGGACTAAGAAATCGTTCGGTCCTGATTTCCAGACCTTTCTGGTTGAAGGATCAAGGGACGAAGTTGGATTTCAATACTCGTATAGTTATCATGTTGATGATGAGCCTAAAACATACGAGGAAGTCTTGAAATCGCAAGATGTTGCATTTTGGAAAGAAGCCATCAATGATGAGATGGATTCCATTATGGGAAACAACACTTGGGTGCTTGCTGATTTACCTAACGGTTGTAAACCATTAGGATGCAAGTGGATCTTTAAGAAAAAGATGAAAGTCGATGGTTCAATTGACAAGTATAAAGCCAGATTAGTCATTCAAGGCTTTAGGCAAAAGGAAGGTATTGATTACTTCGATACCTATGCTCCTGTTGCGCGAATAACTACGATTAGATTATTAATAGCCTTGGCTGCAATAAATAATCTAGTGATCCATCAAATGGATGTAAAAACAGCATTCCTTAACGGTGAGTTAGAGGAGGAAATTTACATGAAACAACCCGAAGGGTTCGTTATGCCTGGTAATGAGCATAAGGTATGTAAACTTGTTAAATCCTTGTATGGATTAAAACAAGCACCTAAGCAGTGGCATCAGAAATTTGACGAAGTAATTTTATCGAATGGTTTTAAGTTAAACCAATCGGATAAATGTGTGTATAGCAAATTCGATGACTTTGGTAAAGGAGTCATCATTTGTCTATATGTTGATGATATGCTTATCTTTGGTACTGACCAAAGACAAGTGGATTTGACTAAGTCATTTTTATCATCAAACTTCGATATGAAGGATATGGGGGAGGCGGATGTGATTTTGGGAATTAAAATCATTCGTGAAAATAATGCTATTACTTTAACTCAATCTCATTACATTGAGAAAGTGTTAAAGAAATTTCATTGTGATGACTATTCTACGGTCAGTACTCCATATGACTCGAGTGTAAAACTCATGCCCAATACGGGTGTTGCAGTGTCCCAGTTGGAATACTCCAAGGTAATTGGATGTCTTATGTATGCTATGACTAGCACAAGGCCAGACATTGCATTTGCGGTAGGCAAATTAAGTAGATACACAAGTAATCCTAGCACGCATCATTGGCAGGCTGTTAGGCGTGTATTAAAATACTTAAAGGGAACAAAAGACTTTGGTTTGACATATGTCGGATATCCTTCGGTATTAGAAGGGTATTCCGATGCGAGTTGGATAACCAATATAGAGGATCATTCCTCTACTTCAGGTTGGGTTTTCCTACTCGGAGGCGGTGCTATAAGTTGGGCTTCAAAGAAGCAAACTTGTATTACGAGTTCCACTATGGAATCGGAATTTATAGCACTTGCGGCAGCTGGTAAAGAAGCTGAATGGTTAAGGAATTTGGTTTATGAAATTCCTTTGTGGCCAAAGCCTATTTCGGCGTTTTCAATTCATTGTGACAGTGCAGCCACTTTGGCTAAGGCATATAGTCATGTTTATAATGGCAAGTCAAGACACTTGGGCGTTAGACATAGCGCGATCCGTGAGCTGATCACTCAAGGAGTAATCTCTATTGATTTTGTGAGATCACAACATAATCTTGCTGATCATTTGACCAAGGGATTAGCAAAAGACTTGGTAGTAAAGTCGGTGATTGGGATGGGTCTGAAGCCTCTTTGAATCTTCAAATATGGGATACCAAATTCATTTCTAATTGTATTAGAACCAGAATTCAATTGGGAAGCCTATATTTGAGATTGAAACACATGGTAATTATCCCAAAGGTATGTGTTTGAACCTGCATGTTAAGGTTGAAGTTAATTCTTAATGAATCATTTGATAAAGTGCATTTTGCAGGTGCACGAAGAAATGATTCACCTATATGAGTGGGAAGTGTGGCAGCTTCAAGAGTCGTGGCTAAGCTCTATATACACTCAAGAATGGATGGGATACAAGGCCTAAATTTTGTATCGGAAATCATTATAGAATGTATTTGGAATTATGTGTGTAGTATCTTTTATGTATTCAGATGGGTTGAAGAGTTCAATCTTTTAAGACACTCTGATTCTCGAATATATAAGTTGTATATAACACTAAGATGAAAATTCAATCTTCAAGACATTTTCATTTTATGCATAATTCTGGCTGTTATTGTTAAAATAAGTGATTCAAGGATTACACTTAAATGGGGGAGGAATGTTGATGATTTAAGTGAAATCATTGTCCATTTAATGTAATTGGATTCATACAAAGTTTCGGTAATGATCCTAAAGCACTACAATATGATTTAGGCGAAGTGCGGAGTGCACGGTTGTATAAAAGTGATAACGGATCATTGTTTGGTTAAGTGAATGTTGGTGTTGATTTATTGTGTGTAAATTAGCATGAAATATATGTTAATTTCATGGTTTGCATGGTTGTAATATGCAGCCACGAAATTGCATGCATGGCACCTAAAGAAAGTGATTTCGAAGAGGTGTGACCATTCTTAAAGGGTGCAACTCTTCCCAAAGGGTGCAGCCCTTCATGAAAGGGTATTTTCACTATCCAAAGGGGTGTTTCAACACCTATATAAGGGTGTTGAAAATCAGATTCTAAGACCCACGAAAATTAAGAGCTTTGTGTTAACGAAGTATAGCGAATAAACATTCTATAGTATACTTGTTTCTACGCCAAAGAACAAGTGCGGTATTGTCTTATCCTAGAAGAAGTTTCGTGATACCTTGGCTGTTATAGGGTCGAAATATTCTTTAAGGAAAACGTGTAAACGTGATTCAATATTTTCCAAAGCCTCCACATTCAGAAACACACAAAAGAAACAACAGTAATTAGGGTTTAAATTATACGGTTAGTAGTGTGTATCTTTAAATAGCTAAGATTCTCTTCATTCAATTTTTAAATCAATTCCGAGATATCAGAATCAATTTAACTGATTACTGATTACATAACATAATTCATATTTTAGTCAAAATATTTACATGAATTTTGTATATTTAAATATTAATATTATGTTTATTTTGATTTTTTTTCACACTATTCAAATAATTATTTCAATTTAAAAAAAAAAAAAGTAGTACTATATGATTAACTACGCAATTAGCATATTTAAAAATTACTAAATTATTTAAGTTTAGTTACACAATTAATATTACATCTTACATTTAAAAAATATTTACCCAAAATTTGAGAACAATATTTACAAGTAAAATGGAGTAAAAAATTTAATTTTGGTATCATAATTTTTCACGACCTTATAAAATGGGATACATGTCAAATCTGAAAAATACGAATTAGGGAGTAGATTAAGACATAGTATTTATCAAACTAAGAACACAAATTTATTAAACTTAGAACAGTGGCATTAATGGAATTAAAAAAAAACTGCAATTAGATGAAATAAGAGAATTGAAACGCGGATGAATGGATTTTTGGAGAATAAGAAAAGCTCCTTTGAAAAAAGATTAATGGAATGTACATATTTTAAGGGATGGAATGAAGAGAGTTTTTTGGTGAATATGAATATCTTCCATATACAATTATGTCTATTATTTAATACTATATATTACCAAAAAAATCTTGTAAGAATATTTAATACTATGTCGTAATATCGTATGTTCCAAGCTTACGGTCAAAATGAATACTAAAAATGATGCATTAAAAGCTATTTTATGAAGGTAGACATACCGTGTCAAACATGTTTTATCTATGCTACTTAGGTTGTGGAGTACATCATGTAAATTTGGATCGTATAAGACATTTATTTTATGTCTGTCATATAATAGTATGAGTTTTATTTGCACTTCTTATTGAAAATACAAATATATTCTTACTTTCCACAATAAAAATAAAAACAAAACAAAAAAGAAAATAAATAATGATTGCCGTATGTACCCATTGAAGGTGAGCCTATTCATGGTCCAGCAATAACCACGAAAAAAACGATTTCAGAATTTTTTATTTCATAATAAAAATACAATTTATTTTTATTTTTAAACTTACTTTTTAAACTTACTTACAACTAATCTATATTTTAACTTAAAAATATATTTATACTTTTTACTTTTTAATCAAAAAATAAAATAAAATATATTTTTAATTTCAGGTGAGCCTATTCATGGTGCAGCAGTAACCAACAAGAAAAAAACAAATTAAGAATTTTTTATTTCATAATAAAAATACAATTTATTTTTATTTTTAAACTTACATTTTGAACTTACTCACAACTAATCTATATTTTAACTTAAAAATATATTTATATTTTTTACTTTTTAATCAAAAAATAAAATAAAATATATTTAAAAACGGTCTTACAGTTTTAAAATTAAAGGAGTATAATAAAATTAAATTTTATTTTCGCTCTTTTTGGAAATGTATATTTTTTTAAAAAATGAAAAGAGTATAATAAAATTAAATTTTATTTTTGCTCTTTTTGGAAGTATAATTTTTTTTTATATATATTTTGATTGATATCAAAAGAATAGTAATTAAAAAATTACTATTACTAGAATACATCACTTCTTTAACCTCACATATGTGTTTGATATTACTAATATCATTCAAAGAAATATTTATATGACATGACTTATTAACATCAGCTATTTGTGCAGTTATGTTAAAAGTGTAGTTTTAAAATTGATTATTTTTTATAACATCAGTTCATAAGATAGAACAGATAATAAAGTTTTTTATAAAAAAAATCTAAGATTTTTGAGTATACCACCCACGTTTTCAAATACTATTCAAAATTCTAAAAATTCACAAGTACCGTGTTAGTTTTTCACTCTCTCAAAATCGCCCCTTTCTTTTCTTCTCCTTCATCACTTTCTCAAACCTAGCCCCCATGAAACCTTCAATTTCTCCAAAAAAAATATCTAATTCTAACCATGAAAGTTTGAATTAAACTTCAAATTCTTCTTCACTAGGCTCTGGAGCTGATTCAGGACCGCAGTATTTTTCAACAAGAGATGAGAACATTAATCACAAGTACCGTGTTAGTTTTTCACTCTCTCAAAATCGCCCCTTTCTTTTCTTCTCCTTCATCACTTTCTCAAACCTAGCCCCCATGAAACCTTCAATTTCTCCAAAAAAAATATCTAATTCTAACCATGAAAGTTTGAATTAAACTTCAAATTCTTGTTCTCCACCCTTCGTAACCTACTATCCCTCACAAAAATCACCCAATTTCATACCCTAAATCAAATATTCAATTTTGCCCCAAATCGATTTCGGCCCGGGCCCGTGTTCAATTTCTATTCCGGCCGACCACAGCCCGCACTCCGACCTCCAACCGCCGCGCCCCCTTGCCTCTGCTCCAGTCCCGAACCGCCGCACACCATCCGCTCCGACAACGGCCCAAGTCAGATCACCCAGAACCGCCGCACGTCTCTCTTCGACCACCACCAACGTCGAAGAAGATTTCGATCTGCCGCTGATTTATGATTCGCCGCTCAGCAGCTCCATGGCTATCTACTAAGGTACTCACTCGATCATATACGTGTTCATTGTTTACAGTTTCAGATCCTTCTGATGTGTGTATTTTGGTCATTCATATACTCTACTGTGTTTCCTTAAGGTTCTTGCTGTGACCGTGAAGTGTATACTTAAGGATGCCGAAGAGAAGAAGGCAACCTTCAACCCCAGACCGTATTTTAGGTTGTTTATTAATTGGCTGCTTGATTTGTGTTCATTGGAACAAGTTTTTGATGG
Source organism: Euphrasia confusa (assembly GCA_954870475.1). Classification (NCBI taxonomy): domain Eukaryota; kingdom Viridiplantae; phylum Streptophyta; class Magnoliopsida; order Lamiales; family Orobanchaceae; genus Euphrasia; species Euphrasia confusa. The sequence goes on from OX940969.1 coordinate 20,241,361, forward strand.
TGCTAATTTTCAGGCATGGTTTAATTTGGTTATTATTTTGTGTTACTTGGTCTCAACAGGTTCATTTTGAGTTCTACTCTTAGAACTTTAGGATTTCTCTCATCATGGATCAACTTGCACCTTTCAGGTGCAAACGCTTTCCATGCAATTCAGCCTCTCAAGATCTCAGGGTTCAGGTTTGAATTGGATGCTCGACTTATAATAGCGCATGATCTTACACAAGTTTGATTGGAATTTATTTCATCTCCCTCTCCTGTGTTTATATAATGCATTTGTCGTTACCAAATGCATGTGCCCTTACCAGACCCTTCTACTCTCAACTTAAAGGTATGTGTGGATTAAAATCTCTTGTTTCTGTAAATTTTAATCATGGGAATTAATTAATTTATTTGATATGATTTAGATTGATTTGCTGGCGGAGATCAGTCAGTCGCCAAGAATCCTTCCTGAGGTTGATGCAGCGCTTAAAGTGAAGCAAATCAAGAATAATGTAGATGAGTATCTCAAGGTATAAAATGCATTAATGAAAAACCCAAATACATAATGTCTTTTTTTGAGTCGGTTTCAAAACTTAGAAGAAAATCTATATGTTGGGAAATAAATCCAGGTCTAAAAATATACGAGCACTTTCCATTTTGTAACTATTTGTGTCATTCTGATTTTCTTATAGGCAAGGCAGCAAGGGTCCTATTTTCTCTCTGAATTGAAACAGAAGCATCTGCTTTCTCCAACTGACTCGACCCGTGCTGGGACCCGTTACAATGTTCCTCTAATTAACTCCCTCGTACTTGGGAGGCAGGTATATTTAATTCCACAATTAATTTTTGCAGATAGATGTTTTTGAAAATAATTAAGGATAGTTACAAAAACTATTTAGTATTTACGTATCTCTGTGGTTGCCTATTACAAGTACCCCATTACACCCTTGAGATGTGTGTATTTTATTGATAAAATCTCCACTTTTTGATTCAAAAATTTGGTAAAACATAATCAAATCAGTGGCAAGCTTGTAATTTTAATGGCTGTTTTTTTTTATCAGATTAAACGCACTGTTATTTTGTTTGAACTTAACTCAATAATAATTTGGAAATTGGCATAACCTTCTACACTGGTATATTTTATTCTTTATTTTATTTTTCGTGTAGGCTATTCAGCAGCTACAAGCAAGAACCCCATCTCATTCTCAGTCAATGGCTAATATGACTTTGTTCCTTGTTAGTGCTTCCTTGGACATATTCCCGGCATTGATAATGGAGCTGGACTGTGAGCGCCGCTACCTTTTCCTCAACGCTGTTGCCAACCAATTACGTTATCCCAACTATGGACTACCACACACATAACTTCTCTTTCATCCTCCTTTACCTCTTCGCCGAATCAAACCAGGTGTGTATGTGTGGCTTCTTTTGGAATTTTCCTCCTTACTTAATTTCTCATGGTGATACTAAAGCCAAATTGCCAGCCCTATTTGTAAATAAAACTATAGCCTATTTTTTATTGTTTCATTCTACATTGAGCAGGAAATGATCCAGGAGCAAATCACTCGGGTCCTGCTAGAACGTCTGATAGTCAATAGGCCTCATCCTTGGGGTCTTTTGATAACGTTTATCGAGCTCATCAAAGTAAAGATATTAATAATTGTTTATCCCTCCATTTCTTGTTCCATAGTCCTGTCTTCTAAAACATTTCATTTTTTGATCTTTTTAGAATCCTTGGTATAACTTCTGGAGTCCGAGTTTCACAAGGTGTGCGCCGGAGATTGAGAAACTGTTTGAATCGGTGTCGAGGTCTTGTGGAGGCCCAAAACTGTGGATGACAGTGTAGTATCGGTCGGTGCTGGAATACCTGAAATTATTTCGACATTTTGGAAAGATAATTGTGGCATTTTAGATATTGAATATTATGGATATTTGAATTTTTTAATATTATATTTGGTGCAATTTATGTGTTATTATATCGTCTTTATCGAATAAAATAGATATATTAACATATATACGACATGATTTGACAGAAACAGATATGAGTAGTCACAGTAAAATCGCTTTTGGAACAAATAACTGATGTTATAGAGGTACTTTAGATATCGGTTATTTTGGTTGAATTATGTATCGAGATTTGACAGATGTGCTTACTGTCAACCATATCAGTCGGATTTCTATTGACCGATGTCTATGTCGGATTTCTATTGACCGATGTCTATCCACAACGAAGACATCGGGTATAAGCCGATGTCTATAGTAGGCTTACTATAGACATCTCCTACCTACACATCAGTCGGGAAATCTTTAGACATCAGTTAATAACTGATGTCTATTTGGCAGGTTCTAGTAGTGTATATTCGCAGCTTGATCGCTCTGAGCCTATAATTCGAGCTGATAAACATACCTCAGATCCTAACTCGATCGCTCCTACTCGTTTTGTAGGTTTGATTGTTAGTGTGTAGTTCGCTCTCATTCACAGTGGAGCATTCGAACTCTCGTGAACTAGCTTGAACTTCACACTATGTTTTTTTGAATGAACTTCATTCTCATGTGTATTTGTTATTTTGTGTAGGTGAAGTAATTCTAAGTCTGCTAGGACTTGAAAGTGTTAGCCCTATACTCAGGCAAAATATACCGTGGGACTTGGAAGTCCTGGGATGACAATTCTGCGAATTTGAAGTCTCCATGAGAAGACTTCAAACCTGTGCTATCCTTTCCACCGTTGAAGTGATGTAGAAGTACAATAGCCCTGAAGTTCATCCTGCTAAAGATTTGAAGTCAGAAGCGCGAAGAGTGAGAAGAACTGCTAAGGAACTTCACACTCGCAAGATTGAAAATCACAGTACGCCTACGCACTACAAGTTCGAAGTCTCGCTAGAGCCGAAGAACCCGGAACTTTATCGGTGATGGAATATTCGAGATTCCATAGAAGATGCTTTCGGCTCGGCCCATTAAGCGGAATTTTCGGAAGCCCATTAGGGTTTTCTTCACGAGCTCTATAAATAGTCGCTAGATCATTTGTAGAGCTCAACACTTTTGATCTGGAATTTTTAGAAAGAGAAATATTGAAAACTGTGGGACTTTTCGCTAGAAAGCTCCGGTAGTTCGCTCTGCTGTAGTACACTTTGAACGAGTTCGCTAGAAGGAGTTCGTAGTGTGTTGTTTAGTCTGAAAGTTCATAGGTCCGCTAGGACTTATAACTACTAGACTTGTTTTTGGTCGTTTGACATTTCTACAAGTTCGCAAAAAATTGTAGATGTTTGATTGAAGTGTTCAAACTCGTAGAAATATAAAATATATCATTTTAGATACTCTTTATTGTGTTTAAGTATTCTCATAGTACATATCTACCTAGTTTTGCAGGACTTATCCCTGCAGTGCTTCTAATACAATTTCATTGATGTCTATAGACTATGGCTGCAACCAAAGCAGCTAGACCCAATCCGCCCTAACTCGAACCTTGTTGTTGCGGCCTTGCGAGTTTGCTTAATTTGTTTTTTATGCATGATTTTGTATAATTAACGGTAATAAAAATAATGATTTAAGTAATTAATTTTATAAGTGGGCCCAAACATATAAATAGACAGCGTAGCATATAACCCCACAAACATGTGTGGCTATTTTAACTAATTAATTAATTAGGTTTAATTTAGTTTGGAGATGTAATGTAAGGCAATGTGGACAGGCCACATGCCTTCAGCCGCTTCCTAATTATCACAAAAAAACGTGCACATAACAAACAAATCAGTCGATCAAATTAATTAATTAATCACTCAGCACAACTGTGTTAAGTGTTATTAACAGATTAAGTGCAAGAGCAGCTTAATTAAGTATGAATTTTTATTATGAATTTGTTGGAATTTTTAGTTCATTATGTTACAACTTTTTTTTATCATTCGTTAGTCCAGGCTCTGCTCTTTGAAGCATTTTTTTTATATCTTATGCGTTCATTGTGCTATTTATATATAGATGCAAATATGCTATTTATTCCAGAACGTCATACACGACACGCTACTGTTGTTGAAAACTATGACGACAATGTTAAGTATCCTACATCGGTTGGATAAATAGGGGTGTCGTGAAAGTTTCGATGGCCCTGTGCGAAATGTCAATATGGAGCCCTAGCTAGTGTCATAGTACATAATTAAATACAAAATAATAAACTATATTTTTTAACTATTTTTTGGCATTAATTCTTTTAAAAAATTTATATCAATTTATAAATGCATTTCCATCTAACTCCTTGTTATTTTATTAGAGATAAAATAAATTATATTTTTTAAACAATTTTTTTTTTAAAACAAGACTTGCGAAATGTCAATATAGGGCTTTAGCTAGTAAGTAAACAAATACAAAATAATAAACGATATTTCTTAACTTTTTTTTCATGAATTCTTTAAAAAAATTCAGATAAATGTATAAATGAATTTCCATCTAACTCCTCGTATGAATTAATTAACGCTATTTTTTTTATTAGCGCTAAAACAAAGATTTTATTAACACTAATTTTTTTTGCAACAAAACTTTATTAACGTTAAAACAAATTTTTTCTTGTGCAAGCGCACACATGCTAAAAGCCATAAGATCCTAAAGCTCAAATATAAGTTGGATTACCTTATCACCTTAACAAGACATTTTAAGGTGTTATTGACCCAACTTTGACATGGTATCAGAGCAGGCCCAACACGATGATTGAGCCCCAGCAGAAGAAATGAAATTACGTCTTCGACGTATGATACCAACTTTTCGTGAAGTCGGTCTTAAACACTGATACTTCAGCAACTTCGTTCGCACACACTCAACTCTTGCTTGCTCCGGATGTCGCACGTTTCATGTTGTGTGTATAGGTTCGAACTTAGCAAATGTAAATCATAAGTGCTGAAGACAAAGTTATGTAATATGTTTCATTTCATTGATCACAAAACAAAACTATTACACTTGGTGAGAAAGGTAGACGGAATGATCAAAGGTCGTATCCTAAGTGACGCAGCACTCCAACGAACCAGAGATCTAGTACTACTACACCTAGAGCTAAATCATATAACCCTACTATTGGTGCACAGCACAAAGCAACTACCAAAACTCTACTAAGGCAGAAAGCCGTAAACAACTATCGTTGATACTTGAATATCAGATTTCGTTCTCTCAAAATCGATAAGTGAAGTCTTGAACTCCATGGGTATATATAGTAGTCCCGCACATGTGAGGTCTTGAAATGGAGCCATCTGATTGGCCACATGCTTGGCCTACATCATTTCTCCATGGATGACATCACTTTTGGAATCTTCGATTCTGGAATCTTGAATCTTCGATTCTTGAATCTTCGACTCTTGAATCTTCGATTCTTAACTTTAAACTTCAACACATCTTGACTCCATCGATCTCAATACTTCATCTTCAACTTCATCTTGGTGAACACTCGTCGTTGAACATTCAGCATTTCATCGTCTTCATGGTCGTCGATAGTTGAAGTAGTAAATAGCACATCCATACATCTTCAACACTTGAACTAATATAGGCATCTCATTCACTTGTTGACGTTGAAGATAGGATGTAACACACCATGCATCAGTTGATGCATAAGGTGACATGGGTCGTGGCGTGCGACTCTAGTCGCACGGTATGGAGAGGCGAACTTATGCGACTCCTGTCGCATGATTCGGAGAAGGCAAGTTGTGCGACTCAAGTCGCAAGAAGCAGGGAATGCAGGCCGTGCGACTTCCGTCGCACACAGTGGAAGGTGCAGTGTGTGCGACTCCTGTCGTATGCGACTCTAGTCGCATGATGTTGGTTCTTTGTAGTTCTTGAAGTTTGGATTCCATAGCATTTTGAATCAAGTCAATCAGAGCTCGTATGAAGGAGATATGGCCAAAATCGACGGACTGCACATCCAATGGCGAGTTGTGCGACTCCAGTCGCATGCAGTGGAAGGTGCAGTGTGTGCGTCTCCTGTCGCATGGTTTTGACATTACTTGTCATATATGTATACGTAGCTCTTGAAGTTTGGAATCCATAGCATTTTGAATCAAGTCAATCAGAGCTCGTATGAAGGAGATATGGCCAAAATCGACGGACTGCACATCCAATGGCAAGTTGTGCGACTCCAGTCGCACGCAGTGGAAGGTGCAGTGTGTGCGACTCCTGTCGCATGGTTTTGACATTACTTTTCATACATGTATACGTAGCTCTCGAAGTTTGGATTCCATAGCATTTTGAATCAACACAATCGGAGCTCGTTCGAAGAAGATATGACAATAGTCGACAGACAGCGCAAGGAACACACAAAGTTGATGCCAAAAACTTGTATTTACAATCTCCCCCTTTTTGGTACAACTCTTGTGAAACACGTCAATCATGATAATCTCCCCCTTTTGGCACAACTCATATGAGAGACAATGAGTACAAAGAGATTCAGCAAATCTTCCCCTCAAGAGATACATCACCTGAAAACACAAACAAACAACAAACACATGTTTTTGACAAAACTTACATCTACAAGAAATTTCCGGCTTGCTCAAAGATGGCACTATGTCCACGAATAGAGCTGATATAACCAAGCCTACTCGTGGGGAGGCATACAACATGCAACTGATATCGAACAAGTGCAGAAACTTCATGCATTTAAGAAAATATGGCAAGAAAGATATGGAAGTCTAGTTTCTGGTAGATTTTAAATCGAGAAAATCGGAAGTCGTATGAAAAAATTATGACGAGAATTGAAAAACTGCGCACGAGAGAGTGTAGTGTGCAGATCGAGTCGCGGAATGGCGATCCGCGCACCAGGGCGCGCAATTGTGTTCGAGTTTGGATGCCGGATCATAGGAAGGCGAGGATCGACCCGTAACTCGCTCGCAGGTCCCTTGCACCAATTCGCATATCGACCTCACAGCTCTTTCCACGGCAACACGCGTATTCCTTCGTATTTTGTTTGACAAAATATCACATTTTGTCAACTATTTTATAGAGTCGATTTATAAAAAATACAACTCAAAAATAAAATTAGCACGCCATATCCATACACCATCTAACCCCGCACCAAACATAGCTCAATAATTTGTTTCGACTCTTTTTGGTTACGATTCCATCGGAGAAATCGTCGTCAATCTCGCTACCTTTGGAGAGCGAAATGTCATCGTGCAATTTAAAATCACTTGCACGACGTTTGTTGAAGACGTGCTATGGTTAAGGAGACGTACTTTGTCGAGCAATTTAAAATCACTTGCACGACGTTTGTTGAAGACGTGCTATGGTTAAGGAGACGTACTTTGTCGAGCGCCAACATGACCATGAACCATCGGATTAAAAGGTGAAATTTGGAAATTTTGATTCTCGCCATTCATTTTCTTTTTGCTGATGTAATTCATGTAAAGAGAAATAATAATTATGTAAAACTAAAAAAAAAAAAAAAGAGAGTTAATGATTAAATAATTATATTATTGTAGTCAAAATAACTATATATGATTATATGAATTGGACTGGTTAATGTGGCCGCGGTGGGGGCATTTTAAGAATCCCCACCGTGAGTAGGGAGCACTCTTGAATCTTGATCACTCAACACACCTGTGTTAAGTGTTATTAACAGATTAAGCGCAAAAACAGCTTAATTAATTATTAATTCATTAACTAATCAGATTGTTGATTAGATCAATAGAATGGAACCAAGTCAATATATGATAAACATAGAATGAATATGACTATGCTTCACCTAATTGCTACTTGGTTGTACCTTTGACCATTTCTAATTATTTCCATTCTCATTTTTTAATTCTTATAGTACTAATTTTGCGCAAAATTTGTTGAGTTTTTTTTGTTTGTTTTTAAAAAAATAAAACAACTCAACTCAATTTAATAATAAGTTAGTGTTACCTTTTACTATTATTTAAAATAACCTAAATTTTGTAATGAGACACTCAAAATGAAAGAATATGTATAAAAGGTGTTATCGAGTTGGTGGAGCATGAGAGCATGAGATTGAAAGATCACGATCGCGATATGTCTAGAGTGGTTTACCCAGTTGACGTAGTTTGCTGATTAATACGTTCAGTTCGAGTACATTGATGACACACTTTGCTGGATACGGAGATTAAAAAATATTATTTTTTTGATTTTTTGACAAAATTATGATAAAAATGTAATTTTAAGTAAAAAAAAGTAAAGTGGTTGTAAGTAAACTTTAAAAAATAAATGAATAAAATAACAATAAAATTATATTTTAAATTGAAAAAGTTAAAATGTATATTTTTTTTAGTGTGTCAACTATTAAAATAAAACTAAAAAAATGAAAAGTGTACCGACAAGTATCTTGTGACAAAGTAAGTATAGTAAATTTTTTTTTTTCAAAATTTGCTATTTTTTTAATTAGTATTAAGATTATAGTTAATTGTTAAATCATAAATTTTCTTTGCTTTCATGCCTACGAATTTGGACAAAAAAATTTGGTTAGTTTTCTCAAAGATTTGGAACAAGTAAACGCTTTCAAAATTTTCGGACCTTGTATGGAAAATCTTAAGATATCGTGTGTCAACTAGAGTCGATTGCGAAAAAGAAAAATTCTTGATGATGATGCTGAAATATGTTGTAGTTTTTATGAACAAGGTGACGAAGATATTAAACATCTCTTTTTTTACTGTTAAAAATCAAACTATGCATGTTTGGAAGTTATGCTACTCTTGGGTTTTTGTCTCAACAGCTTTGCTCAATAGGCCGACGACTCACTTATTGCAACACGTAGGTGTTTGGAGAAAATAAAGTTCCAAAAAAATTCTTGTGTGTATTTTGGTCTTGCGTGCTTTGGTTCATTTGAAAAGCGAAAAATCTCCACACCTTCGAAAGCATTGAAATTCTACAATTGAAAAAATATTTAAAGAAGTCAGAGCTAAGTCTTAAAGTCTTGTTTCTTCAAAGGGGTGCGACTTTCATAAATTTTCTTTTCAAGATTGGTGTTGTTTCTTAATTGTGTCTCATTTAATTTAGGTGTCTTTTGTAATCTTTTTTAAATTTGGAGTAGCTCTAATACTCTTTTTTATGTTATATATTTTTCCGATTAAAAAAAATGCTAAATCATAAATTGAATATCTCTACTGAATTTATTAGTGCATATTTGATATTTACATGTAAGGAATCTATACATATATAATTTTTGAATCTCTCAATGCCACGTGTACCAATAAGAAAGGTTTAATATTATTGTGTTCACACTATAAATTATAAATAAAAAAAATAATATTAAATATAAATTATAAATAAAAATAATAATATAATTATTAAGTCAAAATTTGTACATTAATATAATTATTTGGTAGGTTTTTATATTCATTAAATTTGCAGAGTTTAGGAATATGTAATTTTAATTAATGATACATTTTTTATTTTTTTCCATTTGCATAAATATTTTTTATTTTTATCAAATCCATTATCCTCTTATTTCCAAATTTAAACCACCCATTCTCCTCTTATTTCTAAATTTCAAACGATGCGCTAATCTTCCCAAGAAAAAATCGGTCGCGTTTCATAGAACATCGAGATCAATTCGCCCAAGTATTTCATGTTCTCATGCTTCAATATTTCTGCGTATATATATTCGTTGAATTTTTCTTATTTTTTTCTAAAATTTCATGTACGCTTTAATTATTTCATTATACATTTTTTTTCGTTTTTCTCTAATTCAAAGTTGGATTTTTTTTTTGCATAATCAAATTAAGGTATAATTTATTAGTAGAATTTGTTTTTTTTTCAATATCTCATAAATTGAATTGGAATTGTAATTTGGAATATATGAGATACTTTTCAGTAGGAGTAGAATTGATACAAGATTTGACAAAAGACGACTATGAAAAGGTTTGCATATTTATTTGCTAATTGCAATGTTAATCGATCGAAAGCGAAATAAATTAATATTTTTTATTTTACAGTTCTATTTTCGATGAGGTAATTACATACGGGCCACAGTCACGGTGGTTTTCGACCTTGACCTGCCCCCATCATAGCTTAATCATGATTCTCGACTTTTACTCTCTTTTTTCTATATTTTCTTCACTGAGATCAATATGATGGTGTCGAATTTTTAAATATTAAAAATAATCAAATAAATAAAATATCTTCTATAATGAGATTTCATAATTTTATTATTATTTCGTTGAGAATGAGATACAATTAATTAGCGAAATAAGACGTAATCAATTTAAAAAATGGCAATCGCGTTCTGTCCCGTCCCGATTTATTTGTTTCATAATGGGACGAGATGGGATCGGGACGATCCCATTTTATCCCGTCCCGTCCTATCCCGCAAATTTATTAATATACATAAAAAATATTATTTTTTCACATAAATTGATATAAATATCAAAATATTAATCACACTTTCGATTAAATTTATTTCTTAATTAATACATTTTCACAAATCTCATAATAATTTACTTTTTTATATAATTTGTTTTGAAAATAGTTAAATATTTATATTTAAAAAATTATAAAAGTCTTTTAAATTGAATAATTTAACTTATTTCTCTTAAAACATAATTTTTTTTATTGTATTTTGATTATTTTATAAATTGATGATATTTAATTTAATTTAAGTTTTAATTTTATTGTTAATTTTATAATTTTATTTAAAATTTTGGGAGGTCTCGATCCCGTCTCGATCTCGACCCGATTAAGAATATAAATTATCAGGACGAAACGAGATTCCCCTAATTCCGTCTCATGGTCACCCCTACAAATTAGAGTGAGAGTAAGATTATGAAATAAAATAAAATTTTCATACGCATCAATTTAAAAAAAATATACCACGTGGATCGCACGGACAGTGGTACTAGTTGTCAAAATTTGACTCTCGATTGACTTAAACGGAAATTTACTTCTTAGAGACGCGGGGTCGAAACTCCAAGTCTTCTTTTTCATTTGTTTATTTATATTTACATGTAAGGAATTGTCAAATTTTGGCTCTTTTTATAAAAGAATTCGCGATCTAATTTTCACATAAAATATTTGGAAAAATTATTAAAAATACAAAATAAAAAATTATTTATTTAGCGAGCTCCGACCTCTTATAATTTTATGTAAATTTCAATTATATATTGGGATTGTCTCTTCAAAATGAAGGTTATTCATTAGTTTCAGATTTTATTTTAAATTTTGTTTGATCAATTAAATTTTTTTTTTGGTAAAGCATTTGATCAATTGTCGATTTAAAGAATGACAAAATTTATTTTTCAAGATTATATTTTTTTTATACTAATTTATTCGTTAAAGTCTCACAACTTTCAACTTAATGCTGTAATTTTTCCACAAAAATTCAAGATAATCATACACCGATAATCTTTTCATTTTGACGATAAAAATTTGAGCAATTTATGAAAAACTAATTTGTTAAAATGATAATTTAATATAATTGTTTTATAGTATTATTTAAAATATATTCTTCCGTTAACAATTATTTGAAGACTTTTTTTCGTCCATCCCACAATTATTTACAGATCTTAAAATAATTTTTTTCATAACTTTATATTTACGACACTCGTTTATGTATGCTTATAATATTGCTTTTTTCAACTAACTCAATTATAATTTAAATATCAATAAAATATATCCTTTCTACTCCATTTAACACTTAAAATGACATTTTTTCCTTAAGTGTATCTATTTATTTTAAGCAAACAAATGTAACATCGCATAACTAAACTAAAAAGTAAAAAAGGATGCTTGAAATAAAAATAGATAATGTAAAGAACTAAACCTTAAACATTGAATAAGGAGGTTAAATTCCTGGCCCATTAACCTGGCCCACTCCTAAAAAAAATGTCAATTGATTGTGATAAATATTTTTAAAATCTTCACTTATTTTTATTCTCAATCTTTCTATATTTTTATATAATATGAAGGTGAAAAATATTTTATTAATATTTCTTTCATTCATTTATTAATTAGATACTTAGTAATAAAATACAAAAAAACAAACAATAATCTAAGCTCGATCAATAACATACTGATTAACTTTGGAGATAAAAAATTATCCTTTCAATATTTATGAATTTTGACGCAACCATTATTTGTTTGGAATTTGAATTATTAAATAAACGATGTCTCATAACAATTTGACCTTTAATCGAATTCTCTTAAAATTCTTCAAATTTATTAATTTTTCGAATTTCTATATACATTTTATTTGTCAAATACTACAGAGAAGTCTCTATTTCTCCGAGACAAATTATAAAGAGTATTTTATAAGCTATAGAATTATTTTTCTTTATGAATACATTTTAATTTACTCGATGTCAACATGATTTTACAGCAAACGAAATGCCTTGAATAATTCCGAAATGCACATTTCAAGTGTTGATTTGAAACCATCAATTTAAACTAAGTTAACAATTTTTTTTTTCATTTGAGCTCGATTCAGTCAGTACCATGTGAATATGTGATCTCTAAAACTCGTTCGTACTCGATTAAATTTTTAATCGAATAAGCTGGAACATAATGTATGGTTTAAACTATGGTCTTTTGAAAAAGTCATGAAATGCAAACCCATCACATAGTTTAATGAGTTGAGAAGTTAGGGATAATTAGGTGTGGATTGGTGGGGTGAGTGGTGGTGTACAAGGGTAGTCATCCAGCAAGGTGATCCATCAAACCACTCCTTAATTGAAATTAATTAAAGTTAATAAATATAAATATATAAATAGAAAATAGATTCCAACAGATGTATATAGGCAGTTACCAACCTATCCATTTATTCCTTGTCATTTAATGGAAAGTTGAAAAGCCATTTCTTTATTTAATTTAATTTAAATCGTAATGAAACGTAATATATACCACGACTTCCGGTGTGGTGCTCCTTCCGCCTAATCACCTCCTCACTTGAAAACAATTCAATTTACACCCCAAATAATTCAATATTAATAAAATTAAAAACAATTGTAAATTATGTATAATCGGACTTACGAAAAAATTAAATTGTAAATTAAAAAGAAATAATAATTCACAAATTCAAATGTCAACCACCACCACCACCACCACCACCGCCGATCATCAATCAATCTAGTAGTGGCAGTCGACCAACGCGGCGGCGGAGAACACCATACGCGGCTGCCGGTTATATTTACCGTCTTCGACTTCCGGCGGCGCCGGCAGGTTGAGATCCAAATCCAGCGCCAACACGCTCGTCGGCTTCTCGACGATAGTCGGCGGCCTGTGGCGCCGCATGTGTCCGCCGAGAGCCTGACCCGACCCGAACTCCGACCCGCAAATCGAGCACTCGTGAATTTTAGTACCGACTTTGTTGGGCATTAATTGTTCGGGCAGCAGCAGGCGGGGCCTTTTGTGGCTTGCCCTGTGGCCGCCCAGCGCTTGAAATGACGGAAAAGTCCGGTTGCAGGTTTTGCACTCGTACACGTAGATTCCGACTCTCGAGGGCATATCGGTAAATTTGTCGTCGGCAGTACTACGCGCGAGGAGAATCAAACAGTTGGCGGCCATGTCTTCGTCTTCATCGGCGGGGCGGTGATGCCGCTTGGTGCGCTTACGTTTGATGATGATTGTTTGATCGGAACTCATATATAATCCCGATCAACAAAATCAAAAATAAGGACTGAAATATTGGGATTGGATCGAAAAGGAAGAGTGAAGTATAGTGAGTGGAAGTGTGAGAAAGGAGGAAATTAATTAAGATGAATGTGATCAACAAACTGTGAATGGGAGATATAAAATGCACACTCACATAAAACACACATATACACGTCTCACTCTCTATTGTATATATATGAATTTTAATGTATATATAAAATGAGATGATGTGTTGTACGTATTTTGTAGTGAAAGGTAAGAAAGATTGTCTGGAGTGAAAAGCAGAACGAACTCGTGAACACTTGCTTGCAGCCAAGCATTCATTTTTCTTGTTCGACTTCCCAACTATAAAAGAATATTAAATTATAGTTTATATAAAAATTTATACGATGCTCCGTATATGTAAATATTTTTGATTAATTATTTAACTTTAAGTAGTTACACACAACCATAACGTATACGTACGTAGCTTTTAGGGGAACTAGATAGCTATATGTGTGTGTGAATATATTTATTTTATATTTTACTTTTTCAACCAAAATTAAATTCAATTAAATTAGTAGTAATTGTTACTACATATATTACCAGCAGTAAATATTGGTATAGCTAGTTAGTTAGTGTATTGGAATTGGAATAAAAGGTTTGCACGTTAAAGGCATGCTCCACCTCACTCACTCCATGTCTTCTTCTTAAGCTTAAAGAAAAGTATATCTAATCTAATCTAATCTAATCAAACAAGATTCGGTTGGCTTTCAAGCAAACCCATATACTCCTGTACTAGCTATTATTATTATTATTATTATTATTATTATTATTATTATTATTACTATACATTATTAGTTAGTTAAACACCATGAAATTGGGAGTCCACAATGTATCCACTACACCACCAATTTTGTAGCTTTGACAAGCAAATGGTTAATTTGAATCAGCTTACTAATGTGTATATATCACTTCTATATTTTTTTCTTCTGTAATCAACTCACAAGTTTAATTTACTTGAATTTAATTCAATGAAACAAATTACTACTCAAATAGGAAAATTATACTATGTTTTATGTATTAAAGGCTAAAGCAAGGAGTTAGACGAAGCATTATCGATCTTACCAACTTAATTACTCCACGTTACTATATTCACACTCCCACATCATATGGATGAAAAAAACGAGATTAGTTCAATCGATCTAATTAACTCATTGCCCACTTCATGAGTCAAAAACATTGTAAGTCATGAATTATAATTCTGAAACCACCGAAGTAAAACTAACAATGTTGTCATGAAGCAGTTGTGGAGATTGAAATAGACTTTTGTAGGGCACACTATAAAATGCTCGTTATTTTTGAAGTGGGCTTCCATTTTATGTGTGCACCATTAATTAGTGTAACTGTCGTTGTACTTGCTACACATGACACAATTATTATCATTATGTACATGTTTTTTTTATCAAAAAGTAAATTCGAATATCTAATTTACATATAAGAATACATATAATTAAGGATGAATGAGAAAAGGCAATCTTTTTATTACACCTAATGAGGCTGGAACTAATAATGTTTGTAGTATCGTAATTAATTAAATTGTAAATGTATTATTTTGATAATTATAATTGTGAAATGTAATTATAAAATTAGTTTTGTCATCTCTTTACGCCTTTGAAGTACAAGTAACAAGTGCCAAGTGGGAACACTTACAGTGACGTGGCTTAGATACAACTTGCGGCGGGCGGTTGTAACCAAAAAATAATTAAATTAATAAGTTTTGACAAACCTTTGCATGTGTGATGCGAGCGACCTTATGCCAAGTGCCAACTCTCTCCTCCATATCACTTTTTGTATTGGGTTTTTTTATCCACTAGAAAAAAATGGAAGAAATAAAATAAATAAATCGAACCTCTTGTATTCACAATGTTTTTCGAATAAATTTATTTTATACGGATACAATTATTTTTCATGATACAACGATTACGTAGCATATAACAAGTTTCAAGTTTCAGAATTAAAGAAGGGAAACTTGAAGAATGTATTATCTTATTGATATACTTCGATGATTTTACAATGTACCGAAATTAAGATTAAATACAACTAAAAGAATGGCTAAATAAGGAAGACCTAAAAGAATGCGCATTCTACAAAAAATACATATAAGCTCATTTAGAGAAGCTTAATAAGTGGCTTTGTTAATTCCTCTCCCCGCAAGTGGTACATGGAGGTTCTTCAAGTTCAACTTGAATTTTAGAGAAGTATAGGAATGTCCTGGGAGAGATTTGGTCAAGACATCAGCTAGTGGGAAGGTGGTGTAGCTGAAAGGATTTGATTCCAGTTTGTCTCTGACTAAATGGCAATCTAGCTCTATATGTTTGGTTCTTTGATGTTGGACAGGATTGTGGGCAAGGTGATATGTAGAAAGACTGTCAGTGTAAATCTGCACAGGAGAAGGGAAAATATTAAAATCAGCAAGAAGGTGAAGAAGCCATTGTCCTTCACATATTGTGTTTGCAGCAGCTCTGTATTCTCCTTCTGTTGATGATCTGCTTGTTAGGATTCATATAATCGAACAAGGATTAAAGGAAAGGAAAAGATAAACGTAGAAAACTTGTGGTATTAGAACAAAATAAGCGTAATATAAAATATACAAGAGAGAGGGTTTATATAGCCAAAACACAAAGTAAACCCTAATCATATAAATATAATAACTAATATAAATATATGCTAACACCCCCCCCCCCTCAAACTCACGATGGTACATCAAGAAGCATCGAGAGTTTGTCAACGAAAAATCTATGACGACTGACAGAATGAGACTTCGTGAAGCAGTCAGCCAGCTGTAAGGACGACGGAGTAAACGATAGAGAAATGGTTCCGTGATCCAAATGATGACGAGTGAAATGACAATCAATCTCAATGTGTTTGGTGCGCTCATGAAACACCGTGTTGTGAGCAATCTGAATGGCACTCTTATTATCGCAGTACATAGGTGTGGGGTCAGAAAGAGTGACTCCCATGTCAGCCAGTAACCAGCGCAACCATATAATCTCAGCCGTAGTGGAAGCCATAGCACGATACTCTGCCTCGGTGGATGAACGGGAAACTACATCTTGTTTCTTACTTCTCCAAGAAATAAGAGAATCACCAAGAAAAATACAAAACCCAGTAGTGGACTTCCGAGAAGTCGAATCACCAGCCCAATCGGCATCAGAAAAGGCACGAAGCTCCAATGAAGAAGTGGATGGAAACAAAAGACTCTGATAACGAGATCCCCGTAGATAATGTAAAATACGCACAACAGCAGCCCAATGTACAGTTGTGGGTGCTGAAACAAACTGACTAACAATGTGAACAACATAGGCAATATCAGGGCGAGTGATCGTCAAATAAACAAGACTACCAACAATGGACCTATACAGAGTGGGATCTTGTAGAGGAGTGCCATTATCTAGAGTATACTTTGCGTTCAGCTCGAGAGGAGTGTCAGTGGTGCGAGTGTCAGTGAGTCGTGCACGGTGAAGAATATCAGCAGCATACTTAGACTGAGAGAGGAGGTAACCTCGAGGAGAGGAGGCAACTTCAATTCCCAGAAAGTATCGTAAAGGGCTCAAATCTTCCATCTCAAAACAACGGGACAAGGTTTCTTTCAAACCCACAATACCATCAACATCATCACCCGTAATAATCATATCATCAACATATAACAGAAGGAGAACACGGCCGGCAGAAGTCGATCGAACAAATAAAGTCGAGTCATAAGGGCTAGAGACAAAACCAAGGGAAATCACAACTCGAGAAAATCTATCATACCAAGCACGAGGGGCTTGTTTAAGGCCATACAACGCCTTCTTAAGGCGACAAACCTGACTTGGAGCATGAGAGACGCCTGGTGGGGGAACCAAATACACTTCTTCTTCAATTCTCCATTCAAAAAAGCATTTTTAACATCCATCTGAGATATGTGCCACTATTGAACAGAAGCAACATCAATGAGGACACGAACTGAAGTCATCTTGGCTACCGGAGCAAAAGTCTCCTCATAATCTAAACCATACTCTTGAGAAAACCCCTTAGCAACTAAGCGGGCCTTGTATCGCTCAATAGAACCATCAGATTTCGTCTTAACTTTGTACACCCATCTAGAACCAATAGCCTTTTTACCTGCAGGAAGATCAACAAGGTCCCAAGTACCAGTCTTGTCTAAGGCAGACAGTTCCTCAGCCATAGCATTTTGCCAATCACGGGATCGGACAGCCTCCTTATAGGAGGAAGGCTCAGAGATTGGATCAATGAAAACAAGAAATGACGCAAATGAATTAGAATAGCAAGAGTATGCAAAATCAGGTAATTGAGTAGACTTACGTATGCGTACTGGATAGCGTGGCGCAGCAAGATCCGTAGTCACAAGCGGTGATTGGGTAGCCGTGTCAGGGGTCGGAGAATCGTCAACAATAGGTGCAGTAGGAGGTGAAGAGACAGAATAGAAGGGATCAATGTGAATAAGATCAGATTTAGCCAAGTTGTGTGTGCTGGAGGGAATGGTAAAGAAGGGGATATGCTCAAGGAAGGAGACATGGCGAGACACATATAATTTTCTAGAGGAGGTATCATAACAACGATAACCTTTTTGACCTATACCATACCCAAGAAAAACATATATAGCAACCCGAGAGGAAAGTTTGGACAGTTCAACATGTGGACGAAGAACAAAGCAAGTGGAACCGAAGACTCTAAAAACAGAATAATTTGGTGTTTGGCCAAATAACTGTTCATAAGGAGAAGTGCCAAAGTTATGAGCAGTCGGAATACGATTAATAATGTAAGTGGAGGTAAGGACAACTTCTCCCCAAAACCCATTTGGAACACTAGCGGATAACAACATAGACCTGACAGTTTCAACAATATGTCGGTGTTTTCTCTCAGCAACACCATTCTGCTGAGGGGTATCAGTGCACGAGGACTGATGCACAGTACCTTCAGACAAAAAAAGATCAGAAAGAGTTCCACTAGTGTATTCCCCACCCAAATCAGAACGAAAACACTTAACAACAGTGGAGTGTTGGGTTTTAACATAGGCTTGAAAATCTGTATAAATCTTAGTGAACTCAGAACGATTTTTCATCAAAAACACCCAAACATAACGAGTATAGTCATCAATAAAGGACACATAATATCTAGACCCCCCTTTAGTAGGAATAGGGCGGGTCCCCAAACATCAGAGAGGACTAAATCAAAAGGTGCACAAGATTTTGATGAACTATTATGAAAAGGCAAAGCATAAAATTTCCCAAGTTTACATCCACGACAATCAGAAATATCATGAGATTTTAAATCACCCAAAACGGCAGTATTACAAAAAATTTTAAACGAAAGTGTGAAACATGACCAAGTCTAGAATGCCATAAAAAATACTTAGAGGATAACTTGGTTAAATGAAAGGAAGATAAATCAACAGAGGTGGCAGCTGCATAGCCAGGAGTGCGCAGCTCATCCAAAACATAGAGACCCCCCTGTCTACAGCCTGTCCCAATCAGCCTCTTGGAGTCGGGATCCTGCACAGAACAAGAAGTGGAAGAAAAATGAACAGAATATCCAGAATCACATAATTGACCAACAGATGCAAGACTTAGAGTAAGCTTAGGTATACAATAGACATTTGAGAGAGATATGTGAGGAGTGTTAATAGTGCCAACACCAACTAATGGTAAGGCTGAACCATCAGCAGTAACAACAGTAGGGGAACAAGACTCAGAAGACAAGGATGTAAACTTAGATGGATCAGGAGACATATGAAACGAAGCCCCAGAGTCCAAGACCCAAAGGGATGATGATATACCTGAGGGATTTGATGAAGGAAAACCTGATGGAGAACGAGTAGTCATGGCAAAATGCTGAGGCGGGGGGACTGTCTGACCTGAGGACGAGGACTGAGTAGCAAGGAATCGTTGAAACTGTTCTGCAAGAGCATCCACAGAAGTATTCTGAGAAGAAGCCACATCCAAATCACCCGCAGATGCAGCTGCAGCCATATAAGATGACCCACTACGGGTTTGTCCGGTACCCAATGTGCGTTGTTGTCCACCACTTTTCTGTTGCTGAGACTTATCACCAGACGAGTTCTTCAAGGCTAATACAGGACACTGACTTTTCCAATGTCCAGGCTTCTTGCAATAACGACATTCATCCACTACTACAAAATACTATCTATAGTGACGTTTTTTTAGTGACACTTATAAGTTAGTGTCACTATATCATATATAATGACATTTTATACTTTTTGTGATTTATAGTGACACTACATTGGGTAGCGGATCTTGTTTCTACTTAAATGGGTTTAGGTTCAAGTCCTGGAAGTATTAATTGGTAAAATAATAAGTACTCTTTATTATCGTTTTTTAATTAAGAAAATCACGTTTCCCACTCGGTTGGGTTTATCTCCTCTATCAATCCCACGTACTCCCCAAATTCTCAAAAACTCTATGCGCAAGAATTCAATTGGATACCCTTATTCGTACAAAAATTCTCGCCCAGAATTAATTCTCCCCAAATTGGATGCACAAGAATTCATTCGTATACTTGCTCAAGCGCACCGCTGCATATTTGATCGAAATCCTATGGAGTCCATAGGTAATATAAATAAGTTTTTAATTAAAATTTAATGAAGCAATTGATATATTGTCTAGGCGGAAAGTATGAATAAAAAAGGAAGATGTTTTATTCTTCAATTACTTATTTTCTACTTTTTGTCCCCGTGAATAAAAAATTGATATTTTTTGTTTGAATCTTTTGGTGGGATGGGGTTTAGTGAGGCTAGCAATTGTGTCTTCATGTAGACAATTCGTAGTCGAGAATGGCTGGCGTAAATTTGTTTTTTTAGTTTGAGAAAGGATAAATTTTGGTTGTTCTCTTTGATGTAGTAGACATGTGTTAAGTTACATGATGGTAAGCTGCTAGACATGGTTCATAGAGCACAAGAACCCAGCAAGTAAAGTTTCTCTTATTAATTTGAAGGTATGCACAGCTGCATTACATATATTTTATTATTATTCATCTCTTTCCGATTATTTTGTTTTGTGGTGGTGGTGCATTGAGGAACATTGATCATGTATAGACAACATCTTCGTACTAGTCTTTATAATGAAAAAATCTTTTTAGTGTTTCGCTATTTGTTTTTCATAATACTCTTGACAACTTTGCAAGAGGCCTATGTATTTGTTACACTTATACATACATTTTTTATTTGCCAAGGCAGCTCCAAGATTATGGCAAACCCCCATCAGAATATACAGAGGTGTAGTTTAGACTTACAAGAGCCACTCTGGAGCCAATGTTAAAATCTATGGCTTATATAAATCAACAGCTCTCAACACCAGTGAACAAGGTTGTCGTCATCAATCTCAAGGTGTTTTATTTTTTCTTTAATAGCTAATTCTACTCTGGAGAGTATTATTATAGAAGTCTTTCCAGACATCTTTTGCTCTTTGGTTTGGAGCAGTTTGATCTTTCACAATCAAAATTTTGGTTGTTCTCTCCATACTTTTCACTTTCACTGGCGGATTCTCATCCTCCAAACTTGCCAAAACAGGTTGTTCTTTTTCAGGGATTAATGCACCGACTTCTTAGTTATTCTTTAATTATGTGTTCTTGGCTTTTTGCGTACGACATCATTATGCTCTACAGACAGAAGCCTCTCAAGGTAAGCCTCTCAGTGTTGGTTCTTGTTTCAATTCTGAGATTTTATCTTATTCATTCACTATTAAGTTTGTTTTTTCGTCATGATCCACATTAGGGGACTTATAATTTTTAGATTTTCAGTAGCTGTATGGTCCCTCTCATTTTGTAGGAAAATGGAAATGAAGAAAGCTATTAGCCTATACTGTGAGTGGTCTTCATGGAATGATTAGAGAATGAAAAAAAAAAGCCCATGCGAATAGCCGTCAAAGGACTTTACCACGTTAAGGTACCATATATTCTTCTTTATATTACTAATCTATATCCAAGTATATAGATTAGATAGCCATCCAACTATATTATTGCATTTGTATTTTATATGTATTAAATAATCTATATCAATTGTATTGCCATTGCTATCTTAAAATATCATTTTGCAGGGAGCTTTTGATGTTCTACTTGGAAATTAATGACTAATTTATTTTAACAGATATGGGTAAAAGTCGGAGGACCTTCAAATGCAAAATTAAAACAAAGTACTTTAATTCGGCGCAACAATAGGAAAAATTAAAGCTTGTGTTGAAGGCCTTATACATATGATGAGTGGGTGTAACAAGATCAATGAAAGTTTCTCTTAGAATTTGGTGCAGCGAAGAGTCGAAGGTGGTCTTCTTATATTTATTTCTTCATTGTAAGCTACTTAAATGTTTGTTCATTGTATTAAAAGATTGAGTTTATATTACAAGAGTGATCCAGATTTTATTATAATATTTTTGTATATTACTTGGATTTTTGACCAATTTTTTCAGGAAAATTAGTTTAAAAAATTCGTGATAAGGCAAAATGTTTATTAAGCAAAATGTCATGACGCATATAAATGTCATCAAATAGGGATAATCGACGCATATTAGTGTCACTAAATGTGGTGAATAAATTAGTAATAATCATTTTAATGACGTTGATAAATGTCACAAAAGTACTTTTTGATGGTTAACAAGCGTAACGAGATAATATTATTATGACACGTAAAAGTGTCACAAAAGACTTATTACATGACATCCACAAACGTCACAATATAATATTATAATGATGCATCAAAGTGTCACTAATATGCATTTATAGTGACACTTTGCAAGCGTCATGATACCCACCTATAGAAACGCCAAATCAGGTGACGCTTTGGCAAAGCGTCACTATAGTAAAAGCGTCACTAAAAGTAACTTTTAGTGACACTTTTGAGCGTCTCTATAACTAGTTTTTGTAGTAGTGATCCTTTTTAGCAGTATTTGTTTGAAACTGTTGAGATGGTGCTGCCAAAACGGATGCAGAAGGGGCGGTTGGTATCTTTTCAGTTTGCGTTTTCAGACGAGTTTCTTCAGCTAGTAACTCGTGAACCACTGAATCGACAGAGGGCAAAGGATTACGATGCATAATCGAAGCACGACAGTGCTCGTAATCCGGACGAAGCGAGTGCAGAAGCTGAACAAGACGCGATTCCTCCCGATGAACAAGATAAGGTCCAAAGGCCTTTAATTCAACAGACTCTGTCATAGCCAACTGATCCCAAAGAGCAGTGATTTCAGCATAAAATTCCTGAATGTTGCGATCATTCTGTGACAGAACACGAATTTCCCCTTCTAACTGAAAGCGAACAGATATATTGGTGCGCATAAATAGTCTTCCCAAGTAGTCCCAAACCTCTTTAGCAGTTTCATATTTAGCCAATTGCACACCAATCTTAACATCGACAGAATTATTGATCCAAGTAATAATTTTGGAATTGGCACAATCCCACTTATCAAGCAAATTATCATAATTATCAATACCTGTTGTGGGAGCTTGAGCAACCCCAGAAACATATTTCCACATCTCTTTACCGCGAAGAAAATTGTTCATAACGTAGCTCCAATACGAATAGTTTTTACCATCCAAACGAACACCAATTGACTGCAACGAGTCCTCACTAGGAGCCATGTGAAAACAAGTGAGATTTAGATGATTAATGACTCTGATACCATGTTAGGATTCATATAATCGAACAAGGATTAAAGGAAAGGAAAAGATAAACGTAGAAAACTTGTGGTATTAGAACAAAATAAGCGTAATATAAAATATACAAGATAGAGGGTTTATATAGCCAAAACACAAAGTAAACCCTAATCCTATAAATATAATAACTAATATAAATATATGCTAACACTGCTGACAACATGCCGTTTCTTGGATTTCCAAGAAATGAGGGAGGTGCCTAATAGGAAGCATTAGCCTGAAACACTTCTTCTTGTGTCAATGCAACCTGCCCAATCTGCATCTATATAACCTGTTAAAGAAAGGTCAGAGGAGCTGCAATAGTACAATCCTTTCCCAATGGAGTGTTTTAAATATCTAAGTACTCTATGGGCAGCAGCCATGTGAGATACAAGAGTTTACCAATCAAGGTTCTGTATGTTTTTGGATCTGAAAGGGCAATCCCATCATCCTTAGAAAGTTTAAGGTTACAATCCATGGGACTAGTTAAAGGTTTACAATTTTTGTACCCATTTTCAGTGAGTATGTCAATGCAATATTATTTTTGAGAAAGGAAAATACCTGTGGAATCTTTGATGATTTCAATACCAAGTATGTATTTGAGATCACCCAAGTCTTTAATTGTGAATTGATCATGTAAAAAAGTTTAGACATTATCAATGGCAGATAAATTATTTCCAGCAATAATAATATCATCAACATAAATTAGAAGAGCAGTGATGGTTGTACCAGATTTCTTATGAAAAGAGAGTTGTCTGCTGGAGATTTAGTGTAACCAAAAGAGAGTATAAAGTCAGTTAGTTTACAAAACCATTGCCTAGAGGCTTGTTTAAGGCCATATAGGATTTTAAGAAGTTTGCAAACTCTTTTGTCACCAAGAATACAATATCCAGGGGTGGGGACATATATATATATATATATATATATATATATATATATATATATAATTTCATTTAAATCTCCATGTAAAAAAACATTATTAACATCAAAAGTTGTTTTAAAAACCAACCTTTAGAAGCAGCAATTGAAAGTAAGACTCTGACAGTGGTTAATTTGACAACATGTGAAAAAGTTTCAAAAAAATCAATTCCATCCTCTTGGGTATAACCCATACCAACTAAACTAGATTTGTATCTCTCAAGGCTACCATCTGATTTTAGTTTTGTTTTATAAATCCATTTGCAACCTATAGTATGCATTCCTAAGGGTAAATCAACTCATTCCCATGTTTTGTTAGATTCAAGTGCTTTTATTTCTAAGTTCATAGCATGTTGCCATTAAGGGTGTTTATTGGCCTGAGTTTAAGTTTTAAGTTCAGAGAGAACAAATATAGCAGTCACATAGGATTGATAAGAAGATGGCAAGGTGTTTGTTTCGCACGTTTTTGTGCGACTTTTTCTATTGCGTTGTGTACTTTCTTGTGTTGTTTTTGTGATCATATTCATCCTATTCGTGTGAGTTTTTGTAAATATCGTTATGGTTGTGGTTTTGTAGGATATGGACGAGAATTGAGGAAAAAACGAGAAAGTAATGCACGAAGAAGGCCAAACCGACATCCAGCTTTGCGCAGTGTTAGGAGAATCGTCATTCCGGCTTATTCAGCCGTTGGATCGTCTCCAAATTTTCCAAGCATGTATAAGACTTCTAGAGCTACAATATGAACGGTGGGTTTTACGAAATTGAACTTTTGAATGAATTTTTGTAGGGCAGTAAAAAAAAAATCTAAAGAACTAACAATATGATCTGAGGCACCAGTGTCAATTATCCACATAGGGTACTGATATGAAGAGGTAATAGCTTGAGAGATAACTTATTCCTTTTGAGGAGGAGAGTTAGTGAGAAGGTGTGATTGCTTGAGCTCCATTGCTGCATCAGCAGCATGGTGCCTTCCAGTCCCTTCTTGAGGTTGATCCATTGATCTCATGAATTGTTGGAACTGTGCATAAAGCTTGGGGTCACAAAAATCTAAACAACTTCCCTGATCATCAGTAGATACTTGATTTGCAGAAGACAAGGCCTGGATGCAATGGATAGGGTGGCACATGGCCTGGTGCAATCCTAGCTGCTCTGGTTCCTTTCCAGTAACTGGGGTAGCCTCTCAACTGGAAACACCTATCAGTTAAGTGTCCATTGTAACCACAAAATTTGCATTTTCCAGTGTATTTCTGTTTATTTGAGGCATTGTCCCTAGTTCCAGATTTTGCAATGAGGGTATTGGATTCAGATGAGGCATTGTTGTAGAGGCCCACTGAATTTCCATGGGGTTGTAGAGTTCTCTGACTTTCTTCTTGAATGAGAAGTGAGTAGACTTTGGAGAGGGGTGGCAGATTTGATTCATTAAAATTTGACTGCGGATGTGAGAGAAGGAATCATTGAGACCAACTAAAATTTTTAGCACGAAGTCCTTTTGCTGAAGCTCCAAGAATGCAGAACCAATGTTGCAAACACAATTCCCACAGCTGCAGGCAGGGATGGAGCGATAGTTGGTGTATTCATCCCAGAGGCTCTTAAAAGTGTTGTAATAGGTGGTTAAATTCTGGGATCCTTGGGAGATAGTACTTAAACTCTTTTTCAATTGGAAAACCCTAGGGCCATAAGATTTTGCATACCTCAGACGGATTTCATCCCATACTTCCTTCGCATTAGTGCAACAGAGCAAGGTGGCCCGGATATCCGGGCTTATAGAGTAGGTAATCCAGGAGGTTAGTAGAGCATTTACCTTATGCCAAGCAGTGTATGGAATCAGATCATCTGGTGCTGGTTTTGGAATGGAGCCATCGAGAAACCCTAATTTGTTCTTGAAATCGAGGGCCAAATGAACATCCTTCTTCCAAGCTCCGAAATTGTCACCTGTGATGGTTTCAAAAATCATCTTGACGCCAGGGTGATTTGCTGAATGAATATAGTAGGGAGAAGTGGGATCGTCATTCAGAATAGAGAATTTTGAATTTCCTGAAATGAAAATTAGGGCTGCTTCTTCCATTTGGGGATTTTTGGAGAATGAAAGAAGAAAGAAAAAAATTGATAGAGGATAAGTTTCAGTAAAAAATTAAAGCGGAAGAGAATATTAGAACATGATTCACAGAGAACCTTACTCTGATACCATAACAAGTTTCACAATTAGAGAAGGGAAACTTGAAGAACGTATTATCTTATTGATATACTTCGATGATTTTACAATGTACAGAAACTAAGATTAAATACAACTAAAAGAATGGCTAGATAAAGAAGACCTAAAAGAATGCGCATTCTACTAAAAATACATATAAGCTCATATTATCTACATTGGGCCTGATATTTAGAAAAGCCCAATAAGTGGCTTTTGAAATTACGTCTTCGACGTAGGATACCAACTTTTTCGCAAAGTCGGTCTTAAACACTGTCACTTCAGCAACTTCGTTCGCACACACTCAGCTCAGCTTGCTATGTATAATGTTCGGTGAAGTAGTGTGTTCGAACTCAACAAGAGTAAAGTAAAATGCTGAAGACAAGGTTGTATAATAGTTTCATTTCATTGAATAACAAAACTAACTATTACACTTGTGGAGAAAGGTAGACGGTATGATCAAGAGTCGTATCCCAAGTGACGCAGCACTCCAACGAACTAAAGATCTAGTACTATATCACCTAGAGCTAAATCGCATAACTCTACTAGTGGTGCACAGCACAAAACAACTACCAAAAACTCTAAGGCTCAGCGCCAACAAACAACGATAGCGATACTCGAATATCAGATTTCGTTCACTCAAAAACGTCCAAGGATGTCATCCAACTCCATGGGTATATATAGTAGTCTCGCACATGTGAAGCCTTGAGATAGTGCAATCTGATTGGTCACATGCTTGGCCTACATCACAATTCCATGGATGACATCACTTTTGGAATCTTCGATTCTTGAATCTTGGAATCTTGAATCTTTGATTCTTGAATCTTCGAATCTTGAATCTTCGATTCTTGTAACTTCAGACTTCAACACACCTTGACTCCGTCGATCTCAATACTTCATCTTCAACTTCATTGTGGTGAACACTCGTCGTTGAACATTTCATATTTCATCGTCTTCATTGTCGTCAATAGAGTTGAAGTAGTAAACAGCACAACATGCATCAGTTGACACATGAAGTGAAAAGAGGCACGGCGTGCGACTCCAGTCGCACGGAGTGAAGAGTGCATATCATGCGACTCCTGTCGCATGAAGTGGAGTGCACAGATCGTGCGACTCCTGTCGCACGAGTTGAGGGGAGCGGGTTGTGCGACTGCTGTCGCATGAAGAGAGGAAGAGCAGAGCGTGCGACTCCTGTCGCACGCATTTCATGCGACGCCTGTCGCATGAATAATGAGCTGCAGCGTGCGACTCCTGTCGCACGGTTGAAGGAGCGTGGTCATGCGACTCTAGTCGCATGAGATGAATCATACGGAGCGTGCGACTCCTGTCGCACACACTGGCAGGTGTACTGTGTGCGACTCCTGTCGCATGGGATGATGATGCAAGGTCATGCGACTCAAGTCGCATAGTCTTGATAGATGGACATCATGTTGAACATATAGCATTCACTCAACCTACACCTGAAATCAAAGACAAAAAACAACAAACACATGTTGTCGCCAAAACTAACATCTACAATCTCCCCCTTTTTGGCACAACTCATGTGACCAAAGGTTAGTAACGGAGATCCACATAACTCCCCCTCAAACAAGGCATATCGAAACAACTAAGTAAAATAAACATCAAACAGACATTCAACAACTAAGCATCATCAATGAATAGATATGGAAAACAAAAACTTAGTACGAATCCATCATCAAAACATCCAATCATCAAAACCAAAAGATTCATCAAAACAATTATGAAAAACATGCATGATGGGAAATATCAAGTCTTATGCATGCAATAGATAGATAGAAAACCAAAAAAAACTTAAATTGTTCAAGAGTTACTAAAACTTTAAAGCAGCAGCATCAAGTCTTCGGCGAGCCGGCAGGAGATGGTGAGCGCACTGGAGTGGTATGTGGTGAAGCTTCACCAGACTTCATCTCTTCATCATCGACTCCAGCTTCATCACCTAAGTCTTCCTCTGCTTCGTCTCCATCAGTTTCGAAGTCTTCATCACGGTTGCCGTAGACTTCATACTCACCGAACTCATCTTCACCAAGTTTGATTCTCTCTTCATCATCATCATCATCGTCATTTCCAAGATCTTCGACATCAACATCTTCATCTCTCAAACCGTCAGACGGCATCGCACGCGACGCCTCTGGATGTGTAGTATCTTCACCATCTGTTTCATCAACTTTACCCTTTCCTTTTCTCAACATCTCAAATACCTCACCCGCCATCATCTCGCGAACACCCTCATCACCTTCATCTTCGCTCTCAACTACTACATGCTTTGACTTGGCTAGATCAGCCATTGCTTCCTTGATACCGTCTTTGATCAGCTGAAAGATGAAGGTATCGCTCAAACCTTGGCCAGATGACCCAGCACGAGATACTCCACCCAATCCTCCCCCTTGATGGGTTAGCTGGTGAAGGTAAGTGAAAGCGGCTTTCTGGTCTTTCTGAGCATCCAACATCTCAGCAAGGGCAATGGCATGAGCGGCTTGTTTACGCTCAAGGCGTTGAGTCGTAGTGAAACATTGATGGATCGCAGCCGAGGGAACTACAGATCGATAGTTGTGCATTGGGTGATAGGGATTTTCTTTCGGTGGTAAACCAGACTGGGGACCATACTTTTGAGGCGCTACCTTCTCGCGCTTCAATTCCTTAACATCAGCATCATCCTTCTCAATCTCTTCAATGTTTGAAATTTTGATCACCTCTGGCTTGCGACGCTTAGGTGTCGACGATTCAAGCTTCGCAGCAGCAGATCGTTTCTTAGTCTTCACCGGCGACGGAGGTGGAGTGATAGGATCCTCGACATCTTCCCTCTTCGTGAACTTCGTCCACGGCAAATCATACACACGATTCTTAAGGAATGTAGGGGTGATGTTGACATGAGAGTTCTTTTTCAACTTCTTCTCAGTCTCCGTCATCGGAGAGAACTTCTGTTCGATCAACATCCCGTAAATCAGACAAGGATGAGTTAAGTGCATACGTCGATTCTCCTCAACCTCCGATTGTTGAATAAGTAATGAGTTAGGAGCCTTGGCTATCCTGCAGATATCAGCGAAGATGATTTCGCCGAGGTCAACCTGTTCACCACATCCGAAGCGGAAGATGGTATGCATCAGTTTGGGAGATAAATACTCCTCATCAGGATGAGCAGCCCAGTTTGTCACTCCCAACCTATGCAGTGTGCCGTAGAAGGCAGATAGCTTGACAGGAGGAGGTAGAGGTGACTTAACCTTCCCTTGGGTTAAGAATGAACCAACCTTTGTTGCGTTCATTCGATCATCATCAGATGGAGTAGTCCAGGTACCATCAACTTCGACCCTCTTAAGGAAGATATTAATGTTCAACGGTCGAAGGGTGTACAACTTACTACGAAACACAAAACGCCCATACATCGGGCTCGAGGGATCAGCGAACTCAGGTGTTAGATTAGCATAGAACTTCTGAACGATCGGAATAGAGTAGCGATAGGTGGCAGTGACTGATTCCAACAACTTCATATCATCCAAAAATTTGGTAATGCCGTACTCCGCATAGTCCTGAGGACGAATAGTACGATCAGCAAGTATCGGCAAATTCTCAATCAACCCAAGACGACGCTCGGCCGCGGGATAGAAGAAATCGGGTTTGTAGTGCTTCCCGCACTCTTCAACAGTCTGATAATAAACAACCTCAGCAGTGGCTCCAGTTGAGCCAGAGGTGGTAGGAGCACGAGGCGGCTTCCTCGAATCGTGAGATAACGTCTTCTCTCCCTCACCGGAGCCAGAATACTTCTTCTTAGACCCACCAGCGGAGTCAGTAGGAGTTGAATGTTTAACTTTCGTAGGATCAGTGACAGTAGCAGAAGCAGAAGGTACAACCTTCTTAGGAACATTGGTTGCGGAGACAGATGGTTTCAATCTGTTTTGATCAACAACAGCAGTGGTAACAGCAGTAGGTTTAGTCTTCCTCTTTTCAGCAGTAACATCAGATGACGTTTTCTTTGATGAGGTACCAGGGCCAGAAATTGTTTTCTTCGCATCAGTAACAACAGCAGCAGGAGATGGAAGTTTAAGAATTTTCTTTCCATCATCAGTCATAACACCTTCATCAACGAGTTTCTTGTATTCAGAAGGGGACACGAGTCCCTTATAGCAACGAAGAAAGTTTGAAGGATACTTCTTCGGTTGTTGTTCAGGTTTATCAGTCTGACCACCACTCCTCGACACGGAGTGAGCGGGTTTAGCAGGTTTCGCCAGATCAACTGACGGGGACTTACCACCGCGGGAGTCCATCTTGTCCATGTGTTTTTGAAGGGCATGGAGTGCCTTCTTCTTTGAGTTGGGAGAGGCATCCCTCCACGCAGTGGTTAGTTCGGCAAGAACTTCCTTGTCAATTTCATCAAACACATTGCCAGCAGAAGTAGACATAGCAAGATAGCGAGAGTAGCAGGATCGAAAATCAAGAACCTAAGTTTGAAACACAGGTGCCTGATGCACGAAGCTAGAGAAGTGAGAATCGAACGTTGAACGTCGAACGCCGGATGCGTGAAGCTAGAGAACAACACTCAACCACGAGAGCAAGACGCAAGCACAGAGAGTTGGATACTTAGGATTTCGATTTGCAGGTAACCCTAAATCTTGATTTTGATGGCCTATTTATAGGAAAAATTTGGGCCTGCTCGTCTTGGACAAAAAGACCTGCGAAAAAACCCACTTAACAGTACAAAATTGGCCCATCAGTATAAAAATCAAATAAAATATAATAAAAAATTATTCGAAAAACATGAAAAAAAAAAAAAATTCTAAGTAAAAAAAAATTTTCAAAATTTTCCAAAAAATTTCGGAAATTTTCGTCGACGAGCAAGATGTAGCAATGACGATCATCGTCGGATATCAGGTTGGTGGAGATGAAGTGTTGTGGCATAGCAGCTGGGCATCGGAGAGAGTAAACAGGCCATGCGACTCCTGTCGCATGCGACTGGCGTCGCACAAGCGGCGTGCGACCAGCGTCGCATGACACATCGTGCGACTAGCGTCGCATGAAAGTTGTGCGACTGGCGTCGCATGACGAGATGTGCGACCAGTGTCGCATGTTGAGTTGTGTGACCAGCGTTGCACGAATCTGGCATGATCAACATCGCATGAGGAGTTATGCACTGGAAGCTGCTACACTCATCTTTCGCCTTAAGGATTGTACTCCACGAGATACTGAACATGAGTTATAAGAATATCAAAACAACACATCCCGAGTTAGTATTCAAGCGTTCAACACACTGCAAACATTCAAAAACATTTTAGTGGAGATTCAATCGGTGATACCAGGCAGTGAAGAGCAAATATTTTCCCAAAAAAAATTTCACTTTTCATCAAACTCCAAATCAAAAATATCACACAAGGTGAATAAAAACTTTGAGGTATAATGAAATATCTCTCGAAGTAAAAACCGGTGGAACGGACCGAAGTATGTTGAAATAAGTTTAACTTGTCCTTCGTCGCAATCACAAGAATGCAATCGTGTTTCATCGGAACATATATGGTGAGTTAACACCGCACAAGAGATTTTAATTTATGAGTGTAAGGTGAACTCTTAAGGCACTCCACTTGGGACAAGCGTTACTACAATCAGAGGGGAGCAAGGTTCGACCTGCGTCCTCCAGACGAGTTTTAGCTTTTAAAATGAAATGCAACAGATGCTCATTACAGCAATCAGAGGGGAGCAAGGTTCATCCTGCATCTCCGAAGTGTGATGGTTGAGCATCTTAAATTATAGCGTCTATGTGCTACCTTTCGAAGAGGGGAGCCGGCGGACAAAGTGATCCGGCGTCCTCCGTTACTCAGTATTATAGATCAATGCAAATGAGCTTATGGGAGTTATATGCCAAGTTCACATGTTTACACTCAGAGGAATAAATGCACTTGGGTCCGAAGACTAAAGCGGCCTCGATCCATGTTCATCTTATTAGATTAATCCACGACGATCCATAGTGCGTATTCAGAAGTAAAGAAAACAATCTTTCAGACTTCAAAGTTTTCGTGAACTCTTAGAGAGAACACATGCAGAGAGAATTTCTTAAATTTTTGAATCTCTCAAAGTCAAGAGGTTTGGTGAAGATGTCAGCGATTTGTTTTTCTGTTGAAATATGCTGTAGACTGACTATATCACGATCAACCAAATCTCTAATGAAATGATGTCGAATGTCGATGTGTTTAGTGCGAGAATGCTGAACAGGATTTTCGCTGATTTTGATAGCACTTTGGTTATCACAGTACAGCACCAAGGGAGCACTCTCGATAAGATAATCATTCAACATCTGCTTTAGCCAAAGCAATTGAGTGCAGCAACTCCCGGCTGCAACATACTCTGACTCAGCTGTCGATAGAGCGATGCAATTTTGCTTCCGACTATGCCATGACACTATGTTATTGCCAAGGAAGCAGCAGCATCCTGAGGTGCTTTTTCGCTCATCATTGTCACTCGCCCAATCCGCGTCGGAGAAACCGACAAGATTTGCTGTAGTGTCACACGCATACCAAAGACCGAGGTCAGAAGTTCCAGAGATGTAGCGGAGTATCCGTTTCACAGCTCGTAGATGGTCTTCCTTAGGATCAGCCTGGTACCTGGCACACATACAAACACTAAACATTATATCAGGGCGAGTAGCAGTTAAATAAAGTAAACTCCCAATCATAGAGCGATAGAGAGTTTGATCAACACTTCGACTCTTAGTCGACATAGATAGCCGATCAGTTGTCGCCATGGGAGTATTGGCAGGCTTGGCATGGTGCATCTCAAACTTCTCAACCATATTCTTCGCATATTTGCTTTGTGAGACGAAGATTCCATTTGGTCGTTGAGATATCTGAAGACCCAAAAATTGATGTAGCTCTCCTTCAAGACTCATCTGAAATGTTGAAGACATAGAGTCCGTGAAGGCTTTCACGAGCTTGGGGCACGTAGCACCAAATACAATATCATCAACGTAAATCTGGGCAACCATCATGTGTTTGCCATCACGCTTCAGGAATAGAGTCTTGTCGACTGAGCCACGTACAAACCCAAACTTGAGTAGATAATCAGTCAGACAACCATACCACGCCCTCGGAGCTTGCTTCAACCCGTATAAAGCTTTGTGAAGTTTGTAAACATGATTTGGCTTCTTAGGGTCCTCGAAGCCTTTCGGTTGAGCAACATACACTTCTTCTTCTAGTACTCCATTTAGGAATGCAGCTTTAACATCCATTTGTCTAAGTTTGATGCCAAGATGACATGCAATAGCGATTAAGAGACGAATAGACTCAATGCGTGCAACTGGAGCAAATGTTTCATCAAAATCTATCCCTTCAACTTGGGCATAGCCTTGTGCAACGAGACGAGCTTTGTTTCGAACAACTTGGTTATGCTCGTCTGTCTTGTTCTTAAAAATCCATTTGGTCCCAACAACATTAATGTTCGAAGTACGGGGAACCAAGGACCAAACGTTGTTTCTCGTGAACTCGTTAAGTTCTTCTTGCATAGCCATTATCCAGAAGTCATCCTTCATCGCTTCCTTGTAGTTTTTCGGTTCCGTTTCAGATAGGAAGCAAGAAACACCGATTTCATAGCACACAGCAGAAGTGCAAATGTTATGGAGTTCATCAGGAGAAGGAATTTGTTTCTTCGAGCGTGTAGTTCGCTCGTTCATATTTCCAATCATCTGAGTCGGAGGATGACGTTTTTGAATGTACCCAGGTGCTTCTCTAGGAGCGTCAGCTGGGTTGTCAACTTGTTCATTTTCTTCATCATCAGACGATGAAGTGTCATTGTTTCTCTGACTAGTCTCTCCAACTTCAGATGAAGTGTTAGGAGTAGGAATGTCTTGCATCTCAGAAGTGGGAGTAGATGGAAATGTACTATACTCCAGAATCCCTTCCTTAACCCAATTCTCGTTGGCATCCTTTCCGAGAAAGTCTTGTTCGTCAAAGTTGATGTTAACAGTTTCAAGAACTTTCTTAGTTCGGAGGTTGTAAGCACGATAAGCATGACTATTCTGACTATAGCCAACGAAGATACCACGATCAGCTTTGGCTTCAAACTTCTTTAGAGGATCACGATCCTTCAATATATAGCACGTGCAGCCAAAGACACGAAAGTGAGATACAGATGGCTTCTTGCCATTCACAAGTTCATAAGCGGTTGCCGTTGTGCCGGATCGAATGCTAATACGATTCAGAATATATCCAGCGGTAGAGACGGCTTCCGCCCAAAAGGTACGAGCAAGATTTTTCGAGATTAGCATGACACGAGCCATCTCTTGCAGCGTGCGGTTCTTACGTTCGGCTATCCCATTCTGTTGGGGCGTTTTCGGAGCCGAGTATTCATGATGAATCCCCTTCATCAGACAGTATTCATTGAAGCTAGAATTTTCGAATTCAGTCCCGTGATCACTCCTGATCCTCTTCACCTTAGCTTCATGATTCGTTCTAATCCATTTCACAATTCCTTTGAAGGCATTGAAAGTCTCATCCTTAGTGGCCAAAAATCTTGTCCAGGTATAGCGTGAGAAGTCATCCACAACCACCAGCACATACTCTTTCTTCGCAATACTCTTCACTTCCATTGGACCCATGAGATCCATGTGAAGTAGTTCAAAAGGACCAGAAGTGCTCATCAGTGTTGGTAGTGCAGGGTGGGGAGTTCTTGTCAGCTTACCCTTCTGACAGTCACCACATACTCTTTTCTCAATTTTGGGGAGTTGAGAGATTCCTCGAACTATCTCCCCCTTAACCAGTTTACTCAAGTTTCGAGTGCTAGTGTGTCCAAGGCGTTGATGCCATAAATCGACTTCATCAGGAACAGTCACAGAGAAACAACTATACTCAGTTGTATAACAGTTATTCTTAGCACGCGGACCTTCCATGATGCACTTCCCTTCAGCATCAAAAACTTTGCAAGAGTCTCTATCAAAGCTAACATTCAGCCCTTCATCACAGAGTTGGCTGATGCTAATAAGGTTTGCCACAAGACCCTTCACATGAACAACATTGCGAATTGGTGGCAATCCCTTGATATGCAGTGTCCCCTTTCCCATAACAATGCCTTTAGCTCCCCCTCCGAACACCACGG
This sequence comes from Euphrasia confusa, assembly GCA_954870475.1. Taxonomy (NCBI): domain Eukaryota; kingdom Viridiplantae; phylum Streptophyta; class Magnoliopsida; order Lamiales; family Orobanchaceae; genus Euphrasia; species Euphrasia confusa. Next base: position 20,276,779 of record OX940969.1, read on the forward strand.
GAGAACCAGTCATAGGCTCGTATTCCTTCAGAAACTTCTTGGTTCCGGTCATATGTCGGGAACAACCACTATCAAAATACCAAATACCTTTGTTTCCGGAATCGGAGGCATTCAGTGCAACATTGCAAAATATGAGTTCTCTTGGTCTCCAGGCTGTTGAAGTGGTATCGTTAAGTTTCACTTCACTCTTTTGGGACTTAGGAACCCACTTCTTCTTTATACCAAAATTTTGAGACTTAGTCTCTGTCACTGGTTTCACAGTTTTCTCAACTTTTATGACAGGAGTAATGTGTTGCTTCATACTCTTGACAACAACACTCTTCTTCTTAGTCACAACATCACGGTTCATATCATCCCTAAGCTTATAGCAGAAGGGTCGAATGTGTCCAGGTATATTGCAGTAGTGACATACGTACTTCCTCTTTTGACGAACTTCGACCTTCTTCGAAGTCTTAAACAAGGCAGGTTTTGAGAGAGGGAGTTTATCATTCAGATTCACATTTTGAGGTTTACTCAACTTCTTCAGCAACGTCTTCTCGTATGGCAAGATACCACGAGGATGTTTTACAATGGATTTAGGAAATTGATATGTCTCCGCCTTCGAACTAGTAGTCGAGATCGACTTTTGAGTTTCAGCTTTTGGAGACGTTGCAACCTTCTTACCATCAGCAATTTCCTTGCGTTTCAGTCTTTCAGAATCATCTATGTTCATATTCTCAGTAGAGTCAGTAGAAGCCTTGACAAAAGTCACTTCTTTCTTCTCAGGTGCAGTATAGATAGATTCAAAAACTTTCTGAAATCCAAGTCCAACACGACCTGGGTTCATGTATGATGCGGCATTGTCAAACACTGAAGAGTTAGTATTCATCTTTCTCAATAGCTCATCAGTCATCTGAAGCTTCTCCTTTAGAACATAACGTTCCTTGTCACACATAGCTAGATCAGTTTGAGCTTTCATCAAAGATGACTTTAGCTCATCATTCTCAGCATCAGTGTTCTTGAAAAGAGTTTGGAGTTTCTTCACTTCTGATGTTTCCTTCTTCAGTGATGCCTTTAGTTTCGAGTTTTCAGAACTCGACTTATCAAATGATTCTCTCAGTTTGACAACTTCTTTGTAGTATTTATGTTTCTCTTCGAAGAGAGCATCAAATTTAATTTTCAGAATTGTCAGAGAGTTATTCAACCTTTTCTTCTCATCTTCCATCTTTTCAATCAAGTTATTCAACTCAACAGCCTCGTCACACAACTTTCGTTTTTCACTCACAAGTTCATTCAGAGATTCATTCAGACATACTCGTGACACATCTAGCACGCTATTTTCAGAGATAGCTACATCATGTAGTCTTTTGAGTTCAGCATGACTCTCCTTCAGAGTGAGTAGTTCAGTACACTCTGCTTCAGTATGTGACTCTTCAGTTGTCATTTCTGCCTCCTCAGCTTCAGACTCGGACTCATCATCTGAGAAAATATTGTCATCACAGAAATTTCGATTTTCAGAGGCCAGACGGAAAATATTGTCTGCGGTAGCAGTGTCCTTTAGAAAGGCATCAAGTTGAAAGTTTTCAACTTCAAAATTAGCAAGGTCAAAACCTTCATCGAACGTGACAACTAGAGCGTTGTCCTCATCTTCATCTGTGTTGTCATCATCAGACCCATCATTCTCAGAGATCACATCTTCATCATCAATCACCACGTAACTCACTGGTAGCTTCTTCTTTCGATGCAAGTTAGGACATTCATTCTTGACGTGTCCATATCCTTTGCACTCATAGCACTGCATTTTCGATACATCTTTGCTATTGGAAGTGTATGGTGATAGCTTTGTGCCTTTAAACTTCTTGTCAGATGAAGACCCCTGATTCCGATTATCTGGAGTGTTCGGATATGAGTTAGAACTTTTCTGAAATTTTCGGAAATTTCGAGCTCGGTTCTTTCTCTTAAAATCTTGTTTCACAAGATAGGTGACTATGTCAGTCAGCACAGCAAGCTTGTCTGGGTTGTTCGAATTCATCAACCGTTCAATATCTTCAGCTTCCTCATCATCAGACTCATTCATATCAGCTGAGAAACTACTTTCAGACTTCTCATTTTTCAACCGAGGTTGTTGAGATTTTGTGCTTCGCGAACTCTTTCCCTTCTCAGATATCTTCAGTGCGGTCATTGGTTCATAGACGAGAGACATCTCTGGGTTGTTACGTACTTTGAGAGTTAAGTCGTAGTTTCTCAAGTCAGCCATTAGATCAGCATAATCCCAGTTTTGATTTCCATCATTGCGTGCTTCAATAGTTAGCACCTTGCTCTCGAATCTCGTGCTTACACTTGATAGAACCTTCTCGTATACCATGATAGCAGGGAAGACTTCTCCCAGTTCAAATGCCTCATTGACATATCTCATAATCTTGTCCAGGTAGTCATTTATGTCCTCGTCTTCTCTCATACGGAGTTGATGGAATTGTGCAGTTATAGTTCTGATCTTTGAACGCTTAACAGCGTGACTACCCTCACACGTTCTCTGTAATGTCTCCCATGCATCTCTGGCAGATGTGCAATTCTTGACCAACTGATACATGCTGAGATCCAGCCATTCACATATAAGTAGAAGAGCTTTGCTATTCGCAGTAGACAAATCATGCTCTTCTCTAGTCCAACTACGTTCAGGCTTAGGGGTTCTAAGTCCATCAGCATCTTCAGTGTAGGGACGCTCCCATCCTTCCAACACAGCCATCCAAGCTCTTGAATCAAACCCTTTGATTCTAGCGGATACTTTTGCTTTCCAGTTCGAGTAGTTCTGATGAGTAAGCATAATCGGTTTCTGAACAAACATAGACGACTCCATTGTAGCGGAAATATGAAGTCAAGTAACGGATCACGTCTTATACGTATGACGTCCTGCTCTGATACCAAGTGAAATTACGTCTTCGACGTAGGATACCAACTTTTTCGCAAAGTCGGTCTTAAACACTGTCACTTCAGCAACTTCGTTCGCACACACTCAGCTCAGCTTGCTATGTATAATGTTCGGTGAAGTAGTGTGTTCGAACTCAACAAGAGTAAAGTAAAATGCTGAAGACAAGGTTGTATAATAGTTTCATTTCATTGAATAACAAAACTAACTATTACACTTGTGGAGAAAGGTAGACGGTATGATCAAGAGTCGTATCCCAAGTGACGCAGCACTCCAACGAACTAAAGATCTAGTACTATATCACCTAGAGCTAAATCGCATAACTCTACTAGTGGTGCACAGCACAAAACAACTACCAAAAACTCTAAGGCTCAGCGCCAACAAACAACGATAGCGATACTCGAATATCAGATTTCGTTCACTCAAAAACGTCCAAGGATGTCATCCAACTCCATGGGTATATATAGTAGTCTCGCACATGTGAAGCCTTGAGATAGTGCAATCTGATTGGTCACATGCTTGGCCTACATCACAATTCCATGGATGACATCACTTTTGGAATCTTCGATTCTTGAATCTTGGAATCTTGAATCTTTGATTCTTGAATCTTCGAATCTTGAATCTTCGATTCTTGTAACTTCAGACTTCAACACACCTTGACTCCGTCGATCTCAATACTTCATCTTCAACTTCATTGTGGTGAACACTCGTCGTTGAACATTTCATATTTCATCGTCTTCATTGTCGTCAATAGAGTTGAAGTAGTAAACAGCACAACATGCATCAGTTGACACATGAAGTGAAAAGAGGCACGGCGTGCGACTCCAGTCGCACGGAGTGAAGAGTGCATATCATGCGACTCCTGTCGCATGAAGTGGAGTGCACAGATCGTGCGACTCCTGTCGCACGAGTTGAGGGGAGCGGGTTGTGCGACTGCTGTCGCATGAAGAGAGGAAGAGCAGAGCGTGCGACTCCTGTCGCACGCATTTCATGCGACGCCTGTCGCATGAATAATGAGCTGCAGCGTGCGACTCCTGTCGCACGGTTGAAGGAGCGTGGTCATGCGACTCTAGTCGCATGAGATGAATCATACGGAGCGTGCGACTCCTGTCGCACACACTGGCAGGTGTACTGTGTGCGACTCCTGTCGCATGGGATGATGATGCAAGGTCATGCGACTCAAGTCGCATAGTCTTGATAGATGGACATCATGTTGAACATATAGCATTCACTCAACCTACACCTGAAATCAAAGACAAAAAACAACAAACACATGTTGTCGCCAAAACTAACATCTACAGCTTTGTTAGCATAAAAACATACTTTCAACTAAATGAAATGTTGCTTGAAAAATATCACTAAAAGATCAAAGAAATGAGATTAACAAAAGAAAAAGGATAGCTTACTCTAAACACAAATCGTTAAAGAATCAAAATTCCTTTTTAATTAATTAATTCACTTTTGTTGATGTTGTACTTGGATTAACAAAAGAAAAAGGATAGCTTACTCTAAACACAAATCGTTAAAGAATCAAAATTTCTTTTTAATTAATTAATTCACTTTTGTTGATGTTGTACTTGTGTATAAGTATATCTTTATTTTCCTTTTTTATCACTTCTCAATGGGTTTGTGGCTAGTCAAGAAAGTTTGTGTACGGTGATTTGAAAAATGAAGAAGGTAGAGACTGAACATTCTGTATCCTCGACTGGAGTTGCGTCGTCGTCGTCTCTCCCAAGTCCGGCCACCAAGTTGCCGATGACGAATAGTAAGAAACATTCACGAATCACGATGTTTCGTTAGTTATATTATTAATAAAATTTTAAAATATTTATGATTTGATAAATCATAAATAATCTTTAATATTTATGTTTAGGCCTTGGCCAGAAGAAAGTCGTCGTCTCTCCCAAGTCCGGCCACCAAGTTGCCGATGACGAATAGTAAGAAACATTCACGAATCACGATGTTTCGTTAGTTATATTATTAATAAAATTTTAAAATATTTATGATTTGATAAATCATAAATAATCTTTAATATTTATGTTTAGGCCTTGGCCAGAAGAAAGTCGCAAGAACTGGAGGAGAGGATAAGTATTTAATATTTTAAAAATGTTATTATAGACTTTTAAATTATTAATATAAATTTATAATATAATAAGAGATCTGTACTTATCAATTTAAGGTGTACAAATCATTTTCCTTTCAACACAATCTTATTTTTTCTGATGTAATCGTTACTGAGTTTATTTTTGTATTTCGAATATTACAATGTTGAGTCGAGAGATTAAATTTCAGGTTTTAAGGCGAATTTGTCCCGTATTTGTGGTTTGCAAAACCAAATGAAAAGATTGTTCAAAATAAAATACTACCTCGGTTCCAAGGCAATAATCACACTTTCTTCACAAATAATAAAGAAAGTGTGACTATTAATATCGAACGGAGGTAGTAACAAACAAGAGTACAATATTGAAGCACAAAATTCGGAATCTAATAAATATAAACAAGGAGAAATTATTATGCACTGAAAAATAAAAGTAAAGTCAGAAAAAAAATTCGATAATTAGAAATGTGTCCTTGTAATTTTTATTGAATTTAATTCATCTAATGAATTTCAAAGTGAAGAATGCGATCATTTTTCGGGCTCTAATATCCGACCAAAGAGTACTTAAGAGCAAGCAGCTATTCATAAAAAAAATTGGCGTTCTTAAATATTTAGCCCAACCCATTAATAGATGGGCTTAGTGGGCTCATATTGCATAAAAATTAGGCACCGTTTATTTACACATTCACCTCTCTAATTTTATTAATTTGATTAGTTTACCCTCTTTAAATTACCAATAATATCCTTTTTAATTAAAAAATTCATTTTTCTACCTTCTACGCAAACAAAGAACCGACTCTTTCTCTCTTCCAGCAAATTAATCAATTGTTATTCAAAACTTTCTTAACTCCACCAAATAAATAAAAAGGAAAAAAATATTAATATTAGTGGGAGGCGTTGATGGCCAGCGACGATAACTGATAGTCGAAAATCGAAAGAGGTCGACGGAGTGCTTGGCGGTGACGCAGCATAAAGTATGTGTTAAGGAAAATAATTAAATTAGATAAATATAATGTATTTTATGTAATTATCTCTAGCCGTAGGGTTCGAATATATTGTTGTACTATTTTTTATATATTACAGAAAACCAAAACTCACCTATCATCGGTGATCAAATCTCTTTTATCACATGGTATCAGCCTCCCATCGTCAACCCCAATTCTTTTTTTCTTTTTTGCGAGCAGGACCCCTTCGCATCTTCTCGGTCTCTTATGCGTCTGCATCTGGTTACTATGGCGACCTCGACTTCTGCTGCTCCCTCATCCACCACGGCCATGATCAACCTCGTCAAAATCAAGCTCTCATCCGCCACGTTCCTCATGTGGAAAAGACAATTCCTCTCTATGGCTACTACGTTCGAGATGATGGACATAATCGATGGGTCCTCTGTTGCTCCCCCGCTCACCATCACGACTGCTAGTGGAGAGCAATCTCCAAATCCAACATACACTACTTGGTATTTACGTGATCAGAAACTTCTTGGCGTTCTCTTCGCAACTCTTGAACTTGAAGCCATGGCTGAGGTGCTTGATTGTACGTCTTCTCGATCGGCATGGCTCACGCTTGAGTCCATCTTTGCCAATGCATCCACTGGTTCTTACGCGGCCTCGGTCATAAGTTCGCAAATTTTGTCGACACTCGAATGGCCATGACACCGGTTCCTCCGCTTCGGGATCTCCTTCACCAAGCTATTCAATTTGAATTAATTACCGCTGCCATGGACGGACCCGCTGCAACACAGGCTGCCTTCACCGCCTCCTCCGCCGGCCATTCCTCGCATCCTCGCGGACAACGCACACAGGCCCAGCATTATGCTGACAAGTGCCCTACATTTTTACAACTCCAAACTCGTGCAGGAGGGTCTTCTCACGCCTCTCAAGCCTCAACACCTGCTCCCTCGGTCATTGTATTTATCTAATCTAATTATTTTCCTTAACAGTATGGGTTGCTCCAAATCTTGCTGAATCCGAAAAAGTCACCACTGCCGTCGACTTTCCGTCGCCGTCGACCACTCCCATGGCAAAATCGGTCTCCGAATCCCGCCAGAACAACCTCCCACCGCCGTCAATATCTCTCCCCCGTGATCAATCAAAGCAGGAGTTTAATAATAGAAATTAGGGTTCCTGATCAGTGACGGAACCAGAAATTTTCGTCAGGGGGGCCCAATATCATGACAATTTTATAACTACAACTAAATCAATTTTTTTAGCGACCGCTATCATTAATTGTTTTTGAAATATCAAGATACTTAATTTTAACAAAAATATATATTATTTTTTTTTTTTTTTGGAATATCATGATAATTTCAATAACTTTCAAGAAAATAGGAGTATATATTTTCGTATGTAAGCTTTTGTCAATTTTTTTAAATTTACAAAGAAAGTGACCAACATTTGTTTATAATTTTTTTAGTGTATCTAGTGCAAGATTCTAAAGATTCTAGTTAAATGAACCACTAAAGTTTAATTTTACAAAATAATGTCATAATGCGAATTAAATTAAATAAAATTGAAAACTAATTATATTTAAGAGTTCTATTTATATTTAATAAAGTAATTTTTTTATTAAAATTAATATCACTTTATTCCAAATAAAACTGAATACTTATTTTGTAAACTACAAAAAAACATTGTATTTAAAAAAAAAAAGAGGAATTATTGTAATAATTATAAGATAAATTATTTTTTATTGTATGAAAATATATCAATATTATACTCTAATGATAGATAATTTTAAATTAATAATTTTAGAATAATTTATATTTTAAATTTGTACAATATAAATTAAGTTATTGACTATATAAATTAATTAAAGAAGACACTAATTTAATAATATAAAAAAGTAAGAAAGTTGCTGCTTTGACTTTGGTGTAACGTTTGTGAAAACTCACTTTTGGTGCGTGTGAATCACGCCTATCATTGGCCAATAACCTTGACAACTAGCAATTTTTTAAAAATATTTTGGTTCTCATCATAGCAGAATTGCAGAAGTGACCTTCATGACTAATAGTAATATATATATTAAGAAAATTTTAAAAAGTTCAGGGGGGCCAGTGTCCCCCCTGGCCCCATTGTAGTTCCGCCCATGTTCCTGATAATTTTCTCCCTTTTTTAATAGTTAAAAAAATAAGAAATTAAATGATTAATTATTTTGTAAAACCTTAATTTTTATTTTTGAACGTCCGAGAAACAAGAAAGAAGAAAAGAGCAAGAAGAGGGGATAGAAAAGTGAGAGAAGAGAAAAAATAAATAAATTAAAATTAATATTCTCTTTTCAGGTAAGTAGATACACGGGGGCAGGAGAACGATTCTATTGTATTAGTAATTAGTAATGTTATTAAGACAAAGGTATTATAGAACTTTTACAAATATATAAAAAATTAAAACTTAAAAAGAGGGTGAGAAAAGTTATAGTAAGAGATATGTAAATAAACTGAGTCTAAAAATTGTGGGTTTTTTTGACACACCAAACACAACTCCGATTATATTACTCCTTTATTTGAGATAAATAAATGGGTAATGATATTTACACCTTCAACTTTATTTTGTACACCTTTTTTAATTTTTCTCTTTAAATATTATTATAAAAAGTCTAAACCACCATTTCTATAAAACTTTAAAAAATACAGTATAAATATATATTTCTTGAGTTGCGACTCGAATCAATAGAAATAAAAGAAAAGAGAATTAAATCTGTTAAGACGGAATAAGAATAAGACGAGTACATCACCAAAGAGGTCAACGCACAGAGGTCGCGTTGACGGGAAATGAAAGACGCTGATCGACTTGATTTTGCAGCAAAGTCGTGTGAACAAATTGGCTAATGGGCCAAGGCCCGTTAAGAATTGAGCGTGGTGCTCACGTGCTCACACAATCAGATTCTCAAAGAGGAATTGATGAAGTTCAGCGTATTGGAATTCGGTGAATCGCTACGTTGTGTCTCGGTGGCGTTTAGTCGAAGAAATAATGTTTCTTTTATTTAAGAAATATAATTATATTAGAGATATAATTATATTATTTAGTAGGGGGATTTGAGTTTTATTTAGAATAGGCATAAAAGGGTTTTATTCTTAATCATATTATTACCTATTTTATGGGTTTGGTACACATATAAATAAGGATCTCCACACTTGATTATTTGTAAGATAAATCTATTGAGAGATCTATATTTGTAACCTCGTTGATTGGACTATAGTGATATTTTCTCCTCCTCTCGTGGTTTTTCCCTATTTTGAGTTTCCACGTAATTTCGTGTTCTATTTTTTATATAGTTTTCTCTTTCCCATCTATTTTATATTTCAGTTTGAACAATTATTTTTCAACACAATAATAATTACTACGTAAGAATTAATTTTATCCGCTCATCGTCATTTCAACCACAAATTGTTCATTTATTGTTGGAAAATATTATATATATATATATATAATATTATTTATTTAATATTTATTTTTTGAAAAATCAAATTCAAAGTTTGAATTTTGTAACTGCCGCCATTATTAGAAAATTATAACGTCTTTTCATTTATGCAGCAATAATTACAAAGACGTTACACTTTCAAAATTCTATAAAAACCAAGCTTTGGTATTTCATAAAATACTTCAAAACACTTGAAAAATAGAGAAAGATACTTGAGCAGAAATAGTTTGTGTGAATCGATCGATATGAGTGCTAAGTTCGATTGAAAGAGAGGGTTGTTTTATCCTGGGGACGACGGTGCTATCTACTGCAAAGCACTTTCAGGCAGAGCCGCGAAACTTCTTAAAGAAAGCGACCTAGTCCGCGACTCAGCCTTGTTTCGATTTTATTTTGTTACTATTTTTCTGATTTTGCAGGTACTATTTCAACAATTTTAAGACGTTGTCATTTGTCATGGAGTACGAAGCAAGCAACAATATCAAGAAGAATCCGAACACTCATGCAACCTTGAAGCCATAAAAGATTTCAATGAAGCCAAATCAGAATCGGAAAAATCATGGAGGACAAAAGCAACACCAGAATCAAAATTCTTCCCCAAAGTCTTCTACGAGGCAGAATATAAACAATGGAGACAAATGTGAGTGCTACAATTGTGGTAAGCCTGGTCATCTGGCCACAAACTGTCATTTCCCTAAACGGGAACGAACAAAAAACGCTCCCCAAGCAAATATGCTGGAAGAACCTATTGTGGCAATGATTGCTGAGTTTAATATGATTGGTGGATCTGATGGTTGGTGGATTGATTCTGGTGCAGCACGACATGTGTGTTATGATAGCTTCCGATCGATTTTGAAACCATCGTCCATCCGACGACGAATATTTGCTTTCTTAATTTGGGGATAATTCGAGAAATGGTTGTGATGGGGTTGGTGACGGTGAGATTGGTGCCGCGCGGAACCAGGTAAATCCAACACGGCGGCAAGGGGACGAGTCTAAGGGAGGTTTGTGGTTAAGCTTTTTCAAGTTCTTATGGGTAGGTTTTTTCTCGAGCAGCAAGAGACTTCCATCTCAATTCTTTTTCTGAAAATTATAATTTTGATAATAAATTAATTAATGTAAAATATTATTCATTATTTTATAAGTTTTATACATATAAAGACTATTTTAGACTTTTTATAATATTATTTAAATAATAAAAAAATAAGTAGAGTGTACAAAATAATGGTAGAAGTATAAATATCATTACCCTAAATAAATTAACATTACATGTCTCGTAACAATGGTAATAAATTCTTTGTAAATTGTAACTGAATCAATGATTATATTTTTTTTTTTGTAATTTGCAAAGGATCTATGATCATTGATTCGGGACGAAGAAAGTATGTCAAAGAATATAAATTAAAAATATATTGTTTTATTATTTACTATTTTTTTACTAAAGGTTAAAAGTAAATATTTATTTGTAAATTAATTGTTAAAATATAACTCGAAACGGTAGTAATTTTGCTTTTTTATTTAGGAAAATTAGAATTATAATAGATATAATTTATTCTTTATTTATTGAGATTCTCGAATTATATTAAGCTTAAAATTTATTTTATATTCTTATTTGGTTACCTAGTGTTGTAATTTCGGCTGCCAAAATTACTTCACATAAAATAGTTTGAAATTAATATAAAATAGATATGGAAAGAAAACGATATAGAAGATAGAACACGAATTTTACATGGAAACCCAAAATAGGGAAAAACCACGGGCGAATGAAAAAATATCACTATAATCGAATCAAAAGTATTACAAATATATATCTCTCAATAGATTTATCTCACGAAAATCTCTCTCAATGAAAACGCTCTCTCAAAACAATGTTCTCAATAACACCTTGTCTCACGATATTCTCAATAATATCAATCTTTCAAATTAATACTCTCAATAATATTAATCGAGTTGATCATGATCAAGCATGGGAATCCTTATTTATAAGTGTAACAAACTTATAAAATAGGTAACAATAGGATTAATAATAAAATCTTTTTATTCTTAATCCAAATAAAATTCAAATCTTCCTACCAAATAATATAATTATATCTCTAATATAATTATATTCCCTAAATAAAAAAAATCCTAATATATTGTTTTCCAAACAATATATACGGATGTATTAAATCTTCCTTCCACTCGAAATCAGGGATCGTGGACGACCCAAACTTTATGGGCTTTAGCCCACTCTCAATGTGAACCCACATATTAACGTTAGCAGCAACGTTAATCCTCAAATTAACGCGCGCAAGTACTTTTTTGGCCTCTTCGTCTCATTTTGTTTATTCGATTTAATCATCGTTTTTTTTAATTCGATTGAATTCGAGTCACCACTTAACATCTAGTTTATAGATTTTCTATACCTATAAATAGAGATCTGCATAGACACAATTAGATGTGCGTAGAACACCAAGTACACCAGCATATTAGAGAGCTATATCACATATTGAGAGGAGATTATAGAGGATTGAAAGTGATACCTGTCATTTATAATTATTGTGATATTATAGTAAAATTTCTCGTCGTTCCTTCTGTGGTTTTTTCTCGTCTTGGGTTTCCACGTAAAATTCTTTGTCTTCTTTTATTGTTGAATTATTTTTCGGTTTTCGTTTTATTCATACTATACATCGCTCGGTATCAGAGTCAGGTTACGATCCCGTGACCTGTTCTAGAGCCAGGTTACGATCCTACGACCTTTTTCAAAGCCAGAACACGATCATATGAACTTCCGGAGCAAGGTTCTGATAATGAGCGTGAGATACGATCTACCGAACTTAGATCTCAATACGCGGTTTTCTATTTGGCAACACAAGATGAGGATGGTCGTCAGATCTCTTAAGCAAGAGATTGCTCTACTTGGTATTGACAACATGCCGCAAGACATAAAGCATGACGAGCGTGTGAGCTCGATCAAATAGATATGACGACCATAGGGCTCCATATTTCGGATTCTTTGACCGAGGAAACGACGAAGGCGAAGACCGCAAAGGAATTATGACAGTTATTGGAGTCGATGTGCGTGGAAAAAACGGTTCTAGCAAGCACAATTTGAAGAGAAGCTTATATTTTTTAAGATGACGGAGAGATCATCGATTCAAGACCATGTAGCGAAATTCATGGAGCGTGTATCTGACCTTGGGAATATTGGTGTGAAGATCGATGATGATGATCTTGCATTTCAGATGATATGCTCGCTACATCCTTCGATGGCGGCTTTTCGTGACACGATTCTCTATGGACGAGATAGTCTTGTTGGAACGTGAAGTCAAATCAGAGGCGGAGCCAGCTTTTGCAACGAGGGTGGGCATAAAATTTATAGGTAAGATTTATTCAATTCATATTATAATAATTAGATTCAATTAAGTAATTTTCAGTTCAAAATAACAGATTATCTCATAAAAATATACTTTCTCCAGTTTTTAAAATTTTACCTATTTTCTTTTTTTATAGTCTCTTAAAAGAATATTGTACATCTATAAGTAAATATTTACTAAGAATATAGTGTATAAATATTTAAAAGGTAAATATTCATGAATAAAACAATAAAATAAAAACATAAAAAAATCAACCAAATAATTATTATACCTTACACAATTACGCAAATATAATATATATATATATATATATATATATATATATATATATATATGTATATATATGAAATATATTTTTCTCAGGGTGGGCCAAGGCCCACCCTCGTCTAGGCTCTGCCACTGAGTCAAATCGGAGTCGAAAGGAAATAAAATCGAAAAGACGGTGGGTTGATGAAGGACGATGTATTTGTATTGCTGCTCTCGTAATTGTTGGTCAACTCCTCCTGTTGACCGAGTCAACAATTGAGTGTTGATGAATTGTTATTACGTAAATAAGGATATTGGGCCTCTAAGCCCATTAGCTTATTTGGGACAGCGTCATGCAATTGGAATCGTGAAGTGATTGTGAGTCGGTTAGCCAGAGAATAATTAATTAGCAAATTAATTATTGCGCGTATAGATTTCGCTACCTTCATTTCTATTAGGGTTTTATATAGGTCTAGTCTATACAAAGGGATCCCAACAATGTTAATTGTGTGAATTACTAGAGTGATAGAATAGTCGAGAGCGTGAGTATACTGAGATCGCTTGTGCGTTTGTATACTCCCCGGAGTCGTCTATTGAGTACTCTAGTGGAAATATCTGCAGCGGCGAGAGTGGACGTAGCTTATTTGGGTGAACCACTATAAATCTTCGTGTCTTTATTTTTCGTTTTTATTTTTCGTTCGTATTTTATCGTCTCTTGCAACGACTCGATTAAGCGAAAATCCTAACAAGTCTCACGTTTAAAGACGTATTTTCGCCTCTCTCGTCAAGAGACAACGTACTAAATATGGAGTCCAACAATGTTGGTGTGCCCGATATTAATTCGAGGGAAGGACTTAACGCCCAAAATAAGTATCGTGAGAAAGGAAGTGGTTAGGGAATTCGAAGTCGCAACACGAGAACAGGCCGTTCCTAAGTTTACGGGGGCCCTAGGCAATATATCATAAATGGGCCCCACATTAAGTAATAAAAAAATATTTATCTAAATATTTATATTTTTTAACAAAATTATCAAGAGTATGATGTAATTTTATTACGTACGAAAAAATACTAAATTTATTGTTGCATAACATAAAGACTTTAAAAAATCAAAAAATTCTAATTTTTTTCCTTGTATATTAATAAAAGTTATCAAAATTTTAAAATCATAGAAAAAAAATTAAAAAAAAATCAATAATTCAATAATTAATTCTCAGTTTTTGTATAAATTAGATTGATTTTTTTAAATATTTTTGTTGTTAAAAATGTAAAATAATTTTACTATTTTAAAGGTACGATACCTATATTTTTTAACAAATACTATTTGAGACATTAATTATAAAGAATGCACTTAATGCATACGATTACTACTCCCAATTAAGTTGACATGTCACCTGTTAATGTTAATATAAGTGGTGACCTCTTCAATAAAATAAAATTATCTACTTGAAATTTAAATGTGAAATTTTAAAAAAATACAATAAAAATAAAATAACAAGTTTGTAAAAATAAATCATGTTATATATTACTTTATCACATTTATATTTATATATAATTTTATTTATTTATTATGTAAAATGCAATAAATTATTTTTTTAACTTACTAAAATTTTATAATATTGTAATTAATATAATATAAAATCATCTAAAAAAATATCTAAAGAAAAAAATGTAAAAATAAAAGTAGGGTAATTAAAATTTCCAATTATAATTGCGTTAAAAGAGATTATTTTTCTAAACTAAAAACAAAAGATGAAAATATAAGAAACGGTCTAAAAGTGTTTTTGTATTTTTTTAAAATTGTTTTTCTAAACTAAAAACAAAAGATGAAAATAAAAAGAAAACGCTCTACACTACTAGAAAAAACACTTTTAGCGACCACGTTTTTTGCGACCACAGCCCGTGGTCGCTATTAATGACCTTTTGCGACCACGTGTGGTCGCAAATACGTGCGCTCGCTATTTGTTCAGAAAAAAACTCCGCCAACTTCCCGCTCGATTATTAGCGACCACACATGTGGTCGCGAATAATAGGGGCAGTCGCTAAAGATATTAGTGACCACAGTCGTGGTCGCTAAAAAGTATTTCTGGAAACATTATTTTCCACGGTGGAAAATAGCCTTAAGTGCCTGCCACGTGGATGTTTTTTGCGACCACGCGTAGTCGCTAATAGCGTGGTCGCTAAAGAATTACAGATATCAGCGGGACAGAAGGGTTTTCTGCTCATTACTTTCTTCATTCGTCTCTTAGAGCTGCGGCGGCGACTTGCGACTTCCACTACGAGCGGCGAGCATCTCCGGCAGACAACCAACTCCGGCGGCGCCCCATCTCCGGCGACGGCCCATCTAATCCGACCAGGTATGATTTCTTCGATTTCGTTTCGATTTCTTCGATTTCGATTTGGGGTTTTAAACATAGAAGTATATGTCGTTTTTGAAGCCGTTTAACGTGATCGATTGAGTTAGACCTTTGTTTAAGGTTTGTTTGATTAGGGTTTTCGATTTACAATTTGGGGGTTTTTTGATTTGGGAAGAATTTGGGGGTTTTTTGGTTTTCAATGTCGTTTCTAAAGCCATTGATTTATTTCAATGTCGTTTCTAAAGCCACACGATGAAGACTTGTTTAGTTTGTTCTATATATATCATTATTTGAATGACTTGTTTAGTTTGTTCTATAATTGTAAATTTTATATCTGCTGGGATTTGATGTCCCGGGCTATCAAAGATTGCGGAACCGATAACCCGATCAAAAACCCTCGATCGCCGAAGGTTGGATCCCCGACTCATCCGCAGGAGTCCGACCTTTGGAGACTACGCGCCCGAAGACACGCAGCCCGCCCCCAGCCGAAGTCCCCCACGAGTCGGATCCGCGAACGCGAACCACCTCACGAGCCGGGGCTCGACCGAACGCCCAGCGAAGCTCGAAGGCTGCGTGCGCCCAGCCGAGCCCCCGCGAGGGGCTCGCGATCGTCCTCGGACGATCGCTGGGATCGCTACGGGCGATCCCCGGGGCTGCTCGTAGCAGCCCCGCAGCGAGTCGCGGACTCGCTGCTCGCGAGGGCGTTACCCTCGCACGCCTCGCTACGGGTGAACCCGTAGCGCATACGAGGCAGCTACGGGTCATCCCGTAGCACGCCCGCGATCGAGCTCACGGGCTCGATCGCCCCTCGGCTCCAGCCGAGGGCTTCGCGATCCACGCGCCTCCGACGACGGCGGCTGGGGATCCGCCGTGGCACCAGCCCACGGCATCCCCGGCGATCGACCGAAGTCGATCGCACGCCCCGGCGTCCAGCCGGGGCTCGGCCCTTCGTCGCGCGTTGGGGCGGTCCGAACCCTAGGGTTCGACCGACTCCTTCGATCCTCGCCGGGGATCTCGAATCCCCGTCCCCGAGGTTCGTCGTTTTCCCGGATCGTGCGTTCATGTATACATCACAATTAATACGCACAAATAATCATAGAAGGGGGTTCTCGATTATTACCTCGATTCGTTGTACGGAGAAACGAATCTTGTTGACGACCTTGCGATCTTCCTACGTATTCCTCGCACTTCGTCCGAACGTCGTGTGGGCGACGATCTATCGGATTCCTATGGATCTTCCTCACTCTCAGAACTTTATGATTGGCGTACCTTAGGTTCTCTTAGTTATGAAAAGTGAAGACCATGTAGTGCTTATATAGGCTACGTAGGGGATCATAAGGAGAATAAATATTGGGCTTCCAATATTGAAAATTAAATTGGGTCCAACCCAAATCTATTAATTCTTATCAATATTAATTTTATTTATTTTCCACTATATAAATAAAATTGCACTCCCAATATTATTCCATATTATATCAAATAATATTTCTCCGATTAGTATTATATATTCCGTGTATTTAAGATTTAAATATCCATGAATAAATTTATTTATTGCTCAATAAATAATATTCATATCTTATATCCGAGACTAGTACCGTTCAACCTTTATTATTGTGCGGAACGAATCCACTCATGAGGTTTACACAATAATTCCTTATGAACTCATCTCGGGGATATTATCAACCCTTCCGGGATACACTTTCCCGTCAAGTATTCACGGCATGTCATATATAAAATATAGCGACCCAATTTTACCGGTAATTAACCCAATAATCAAATCGGTTAATTCCTTTGGAAAATCAAAGTCTCTAGTATTAAATATACACACCCGCAATAATATCGGAGATTAAGAATAAAATACTCCGAGATTTAAATTGATTATCCAAGGCAATCCATATCAATAAATCTCAAGCTGATCCGCCCAATACACCAAGTGTACAAGTGTGATAAAATAATTAAGATAAATTATTTTCTCTCTCACACAACGACTATACCGATGGATTGGTCCGTGTCCATCTAGGTCGTGAGCAACTGTTCTATTAAATACGAGTAACCGATAGTATGATCTTCTGTGCGCCCATGCACACCATACTAACTACAACGTATAAAATCTAGGACTATATTTTTGCATAATTAATTAATAATAATTAATTGCAAATAATTGTTTATTAATTAAATAGGTTAAATTCCATGACCGGGAGTTTACCGGTACTTAAATCTAGACATTAAGTACACAACTCCAACAATCTCCCACTTGTACTAAGGTCTAGTCATTTCCTCCAAACTCCCGACTCCCATACTCATCACGTGCTTAAGTTATACTTCCCAGAAGTATTATGTGAATGAGCAATCTAGGTTGCCGCTCTGAAGTTATCTTGGTGACTACTGCGTCGTCTCCCTTGACGATGACTCGTATCAGGTGGTACTGGCTCTATGTGTTATCATCACTTTTCGAACTTATGACTTCTTCCAGTTCTCCACGCACCGCTATGTGCATAGCCTTTGGTGAACCAAGAATCATATCCAAGTTCAGAGGTCATTCCGGAACCTAACCAAAACTTCCGCTGCCTCTGAGGCTGCTATTCGGTTTATGATAGAGTCCGAGAAGCATCACGCTTATCACTCTTTCATCCTTAGGTTCCACCTCTTCTAAAAGTGAACACATAGCCTGATATCGACTTACACTGGTCTTTCTCCGATTTTTGATCTGAGAAACTGTAATCTAAGAAGATTTCGTTTTGCTAGTAATCCAGTACTTCCAAGTACTTTACAGCATTCGAATATTTCTTATCCAGATTACTTTGATATCCTCCCACTACGCTAACCGCATAGTTGATATCAGGTTCTTGTTTTTCAACATTGCATCTACAAAGCTTTCTACACTCAAGGTGTAGGTTACTGCTTTGTCCATATCCATCTCCTTCATGTGTTCGAAACACATACCTTTAGATAGATGTATTCTGTTCTAGGAAGGCAATAACCTTTCTCAGAATTGTGCATGTTTAAAACAAACCATAATCGTATAAGATATCTTAAGAGAAGTACAAATGTTCTTATCCAGAGATCGAAAGATTTCTAAGAACATGATCCAACTTCATCTTAATCTTATATCTCGATTTATTTAGACAACCTCTATTTTATGTCTGACAACACTTTTATATTGTTGCCAATGATAAAGTGTTATCTACACAAAATTCCGAGAAACACCACTTTTGTTTCCATTACGTTTCTAACACACCTTTCTTGCAAATCTATGCAGACCTAGGGATCGATTTCATGTATACTGGATCCAGAGTTAAAAAAACTCCTCCAGTCTTATGAACATCTCCGGTTGGTTAACAACCTCCCACTGCAATGGCGTTCCGGTGTATAACGGTAATAACATTAGGTGCAGTTAGTGGTGCACTACTACTCGGTCAGGCTGGTTCTCAGTCTTTCCTTTCCTCATTTTAAAGTACTTTGTCAGTTAGGGCATTGTAGTTCATCTAATAGTCTTCCTCTAAGAACCGGGCGAGGACACCCTTCTGGTTCGTAGTACTATTGAACATACAATTACTTGTTCTTCTAGGATTTTCTACAATTACATCGAATGTGCCGTTGTATCCAGAAATATCCATAGAACATAGGTAGTTCCGAACAAACTTGTTCTTTTACTATTAGAATTCCATTTCTTATTCCTGACACACCATGTCTACACATCAGTGTATGGTGCAGTCTTTTGAGACTTAGTCTCAATCTTTGATTTATGCTATGTGTTATTTAGATAGGTGATAGCCTCCGCGAACAAGTCGCAGGCTTTCTAATGGATATACTTTGAAGGTTCCCCATAATAGCTTTGTGTTGAAAACACTCCGCTTTTATGGCACAACAAGTAGTCTAATCCATCTTCGAGTATTCTTGAAGGAATAACTCGTACCTTCTCTAATTACACATACCGCATTAATCATCAATCATTTTCTATACTTGTCCGAATTCCATTCTTTATCCAGAAAGGTTAACTTAGTCGTATCATCTTTCAAGATCGATTCTTAGGCCGGGAGGTCCATTCCTCCAACTATAATTGATCAAATCAATTTCGACCTTTTGAATCCCTTTTGAATAGATACTACCAAGTTCAAGAATTCACAAGTATAATGAATGATAAAGAAATACATTCAATAAGTAAAACAAGTTATACTTAACGGTTTGTTGCATCGTGGTAGACTAAGGATTCATCATTCACATATTGCTATCTAATGTACCATAATAGATATCACCATTATTTCTTATCCAAACCATCAAATGATTAAAGAAATAAAATATCCATTAATAATAAAGAAAACCAGAACGAAGTTCTTTTTCAAAATAAAGGGGTACATAAGCAATAACTGAAATGAAAACTTAAAACAGATAAATGTCTTCCACTGCAACCGCTGCTACCCCAACAGCTTCGCCCATGTAGACTCGAACTCTTCTTCTCTAAGTCGCCGGGTTTTCTGGAACCCCTGCATTTAAAGAAATGTACATACCGTCAGTGGTTCCATATCTACACACCAGAATTCTGGTAGATAATACCGCTGACTATGTTTTTACGACTAAAGAAAAATTCGTACCTCTGAGAGGACATTCAGACTTCCAGTGTCCAGACTTCTTGCATCGGAAGCATAAGCCCTTTGGCTTGCTAGCCCCCACTCGTGGTCCATTCCTCTTGGCACCACTGGGTTTCATGGCTTGCTTCCTTTTCTTGCCCCTACCTCCAATAGCTTTCAAGCTTTTGGGCTTGGTAGTTACAAACGCTTGAGACTTGCCCTTCTTGTAGATCCCCTCTGCCGCCTTGAGTTCAGTCAGGAGTTGCGCAAGGCTATAAGATAGTTTACCCATATTATAGCTCATACGAAACTGCTCAAAACTAGGGGTCAGAGACTGGAGTATGATGTCGACTTGCGTCTCACCATCAATCATAGCTCCTAGGACCTCCAATTCATTCAACAAACTCATCATCTTGAGAACGTGCTCCTCAACGGGCGTTCCTTCAGACTGAGTAGTCGACATGAGGACTCTCATTGCTTCTTGCCTACCCGCACGGTCATGATGCCCAAACATCTCCTTGAGGTTAAATAACATATCCTCGGCAGTGTTCATCGGCTCATGTTGGGTTTGGAGTACATTTGACATGGAAGCCAAAATATAGCACCTAGCCATTTCATCAGCCTTTTTCCACTTCCGATATGCTTCTTTTTCCTCATCAGTTGAGGCGGCCGTGGGTTCAGCAGGGCATTGCTCATAGAGTACAAATTTGTACTCTTCTGCAGTCAGGACAATGTCCAAATTTCTCTTCCAATCAATGTAATTGGGACCAGTGAGTTTATGTTCCTTGAGTATCACAGAAAGTGGATTCATAGCTATTCTCTAAACCTATAAGCACATGTAAACAAACAATCAATTTAATGTCCGATATTATCTCCCTCAAATAATATCATTAAATTACTAATTGCGTCTAAAATCCCATCAGGTAAAGCAAGCCACGTGGTGTGGACGTTTACCCACCCAAATGATTTAGCAATTAGTTTTTCTTTGGTCATACATCAATCATAGCGTAACTTCGTGGGGAAGAATACTATAACGCGTATCTAAGTGTAAACCATCACTCAGCACTAAAGTACATCGCTTGGAATTGCTACGTCACCGCAAGCCACGTGGTGTGGACGTTTACGACAATTTCACAACTCTTCACAATTTCTTATAACTGTCTACATCAATTAATCCAAAATCCGTTAGTATAGCAAGCCACGTGGTGTGGACGTTTACTACACCAAGAGATTTTTATAATTGACTCCCAATTACAAGATCCATTCGATTTCGTAAATCAAGACTCGGAGAATCATAAGTGAAACTCGAAGTTTCTAACCAGTGATTCACCATGCGAGCGACCCTATCTCTCATAAATGAGGGAGCCGAGCAGACAATCGACCCACCTATAAAAGAATGGCACGAAGGTCTCTAATTTGTGTCATCCACATGACCAAGTGGCTCTGGCTCCATTCCACTCCCCGGGGTGAGAATGAGTCGACTTGAAGTCAGTTTCAGAAAGACAAATTAGGCATTGTTCGATAAACTCGATCAATGTTTCTTGTAAGAGGAATTACAAGAATTCTCCTCCAATGACTTGTCTATATGAACTTCGAGAGTCCATAAAAGTCACCAAGAGAACAGTGATGGAGACCATGGGAATGTTTCCATCCCCTCTCCCACTTAGCTTTTTACGATAAAGGGATACGCTATCTAGTGCATAAAATAAACACATATAGCATGCATGAAAGCAATAAAGCACATAGATCACATAGTCAAAATAATGCTAGAGAAATTATTTTCCCGACTATCATGGCTTTATCTTCATATGCATCCTCTAGTCTTCAGTCTTCGTTTCTTGAATGCTCCATGTGACGAGAATATTAATTTCCAATATTTAAATCTATTTATTTTCAATTAATCCAAAAGTTACTTAATTCGAAAATTAAGTCAATTGAATATATCAAAAAATAAAATTAAATATTATTAATATTTTTATTCATTTATTTTCCTATCTAGTTCTTATTAAATCTTTAGAATAATCTATCCAAGTAAAACTTGGAATATTCTAGAAGATATCTATAATAGAACAAGGAAATAAAATAAATTAGGACTTACTACTTTCCAAATTTATTTTTATTCCTAATCCATGAATATTCCTATGAGTAGGAATAATCAAATAGGAAAAATAAATTTAGTACTAAATTAATTAAATTCCTAATCCATGAATATCTCCATAAAGGAAATAAATCAATAGGAATAAAATTAATTTAAATTAATTCTTTTCCTAATCCATGAGATTTTCCTAAAAGGAAAGTACTCAAATAGGAAAACCAAATTAATTTTGGAAAGTGAATATCGGTAGAAGTGGCATGGGTTGGGAGATCCCCGTACCACCATTGACCGATCGGCCGGCCACTCGGGGAGGAGCGCCGCCGCCGCCTAGCCACGCCGGCTAGGCTATGGGTCGATCACCAAGATGGGATCGATCCCAAGCCCTACTCTCTTCGTCACTTCTTCGTCTTACGGCGATCGTCTCATCATCGAACCAACGTAAAATAAATTACAATAATTAAATTACAATTCCGGTATCGATTCTATACATGAAATCGACCCTATACATTTTCCGGAAAATAAAGTGCGTAATAATAAATCCTAAATTCGGTCAACCCCCGAATTTTTACTATTACAAACATTCAACCACACAAAACGAATCTCGACATGTCCGAGAGTTTAATAATCATGATAATTAATTAAAAAACAATTAATTAAATCCAACCATGATAGCCGGAAATCCTGCAAGGTAGAACAATAATCTAACATATACATGAACACGAAACCAAACGCTCTGATACCAATTGCTGGGATTCGATGTCCCGGGCTATCAAAGATTGCGGAACCGATAACCCGATCAAAAACCCTCGATCGCCGAAGGTTGGATCCCCGACTCATCCGCAGGAGTCCGACCTTTGGAGACTACGCGCCCGAAGACACGCAGCCCGCCCCCAGCCGAAGTCCCCCACGAGTCGGATCCGCGAACGCGAACCACCTCACGAGCCGGGGCCCGACCGAACGCCCAGCGAAGCCCGAAGGCTGCGTGCGCCCAGCCGAGCCCCCGCGAGGGGCTCGCGATCGTCCTCGGACGATCGCTGGGATCGCTACGGGCGATCCCCGGGGCTGCTCGTAGCAGCCCCGCAGCGAGTCGCGGACTCGCTGCTCGCGAGGGCGTTGCCCTCGCACGCCTCGCTACGGGTGAACCCGTAGCGCATACGAGGCAGCTACGGGTCATCCCGTAGCACGCCCGCGATCGAGCTCACGGGCTCGATCGCCCCTCGGCTCCAGCCGAGGGCTTCGCGATCCACGCGCCTCCGACGACGGCGGCTGGGGATCCGCCGTGGCACCAGCCCACGGCATCCCCGGCGATCGACCGAAGTCGATCGCACGCCCTGGCGTCCAGCCGGGGCTCGGCCCTTCGTCGCGCGTTGGGGCGGTCCGAACCCTAGGGTTCGACCGACTCCTTCGATCCTCGCCGGGGATCTCGAATCCCCGTCCCCGAGGTTCGTCGTTTTCCCGGATCGTGCGTTCATGTATACATCACAATTAATACGCACAAATAATCATAGAAGGGGGTTCTCGATTATTACCTCGATTCGTTGTACGGAGAAACGAATCTTGTTGACGACCTTGCGATCTTCCTACGTATTCCTCGCACTTCGTCCGAACGTCGTGTGGGCGACGATCTATCGGATTCCTATGGATCTTCCTCACTCTCAGAACTTTATGATTGGCGTACCTTAGGTTCTCTTAGTTATGAAAAGTGAAGACCATGTAGTGCTTATATAGGCTACGTAGGGGATCATAAGGAGAATAAATATTGGGCTTCCAATATTGAAAATTAAATTGGGTCCAACCCAAATCTATTAATTCTTATCAATATTAATTTTATTTATTTTCCACTATATAAATAAAATTGCACTCCCAATATTATTCCATATTATATCAAATAATATTTCTCCGATTAGTATTATATATTCCGTGTATTTAAGATTTAAATATCCATGAATAAATTTATTTATTGCTCAATAAATAATATTCATATCTTATATCCGAGACTAGTACCGTTCAACCTTTATTATTGTGCGGAACGAATCCACTCATGAGGTTTACACAATAATTCCTTATGAACTCATCTCGGGGATATTATCAACCCTTCCGGGATACACTTTCCCGTCAAGTATTCACGGCATGTCATATATAAAATATAGCGACCCAATTTTACCGGTAATTAACCCAATAATCAAATCGGTTAATTCCTTTGGAAAATCAAAGTCTCTAGTATTAAATATACACACCCGCAATAATATCGGGGATTAAGAATAAAATACTCCGAGATTTAAATTGATTATCCAAGGCAATCCTAATCAATAAATCTCAAGCTGATCCGCCCAATACACCAATTGTACAAGTGTGATAAAATAATTAAGATAAATTATTTTCTCTCTCACACAACGACTATACCGATGGATTGATCCGTGTCCATCTAGGTCGTAAGCAACTGTTCGATTAAATACGAGTAACCGATAGTATGATCTTCTGTGCGCCCATGCACACCATACTAACTACAACGTATAAAATCTAGGACTATATTTTTGCATAATTAATTAATAATAATTAATTGCAAATAATTGTTTATTAATTAAATAGATTAAATGCCATGACCGGGAGTTTACCGGTACTTAAATCTAGACATTAAGTACACAACTCCAACAATATCTTGAAACTATTTGAATGACTTTTTTTTTTAGTTAACACAGTCCTTTTCATTTACTTGAGGTTTAGTATTAGTAGTATTAATTTACCCAAATGAAAACAACAATTGATTAGACAGAGATTGAACAAGTGGAGGTGTTAGTGTTATATATACTACAGTCCACTCAATTTCAATTTCTTTATTTCTTAATTACTACTACTACCACTCAGTTTTAATTGGAAACAATACTTATAACAAACAATACTACTACCTAATTTTGGTTTTGGGTGGGGAGATGGATTAGTATATTAACTACGTTTCTTGTTTGTTATTATGGATAGGTATTAAGTATACTTAATTGTCCAGGAACAAGAAAAATCATACAATTTCCATTACGAAAAATCAAGTAGTGATTTTAGTTTTATAAAGTGTATTCCTAAAATAATTTTAAAATTAATAGTCATACGTATTTGCGACCACGCGCGTGGTCATACGTATTCGCAAATGCCTTCTGACCGAAAGTTGACCATACGTATTTGCGACCACGCGCGTGGTCGCAAATAGTCTGCCACGTCACCGCTCAGTGCCACATCAGCATGGAGCATTAGCGACCACGGGCGTGGTCGCTAATAACGAGCGTGGTCGCAAATGTGTTCGCGACCGCGCTGTTGTCACCAAAAAACCATTTGCGACCAAGTATTTGCGACCACGCGTGGTCGCAAATACTCCTTTTGCGACCACATCTCGTTTTTTGCGACCACATTGCGTGGTCGCAAAAACCTCTTTTTTTTGTAGTGCTAAACGTGTTTTTGTATTTTTTTTAATTAATATTTAACCATTAATATTTAACCGGTTAGTTAAAAATAAAAATAATAAATAAAGTGTTCTTTAATTACATCCCATGGTCTATATTTTAGATTAAAATCCAATGGTTAAAATTAAAAATAAAGTATCATACATACACAACACTCTAGATTCTCCTTAATACTTTATATATATATATATATATATATATATATATATATATATATATATATATATACTTTTTTTTAATGGGCCCCTAAAAAATGGGGGCCCTGGGCGGTTGCACCCTGGGCCTATGCCCAGGCCGGCCCTGCACGAGAATAAGATGTGTTACAACTGCAAGAGAAATGGACACATAAAGTCGGAGTGCTACGTTTTGAAGAACAAAGAAAGCAATAACAATAATTCGATCTGGTGACGTTGGATTAGTAGATGGGCATTATTATGGGGATCTACTAATGGCTTTAGGTGAGAACTCCAACTTGTGTGATGATTGGATTTTAGACTCGGGTTACTCGTTTCATATGTGTCCAAACCAGACGTTGTTCGAGACATATGAATCTTTGAAGCATGGTGCGGTGTTTATGGCTAATAACAACTCGTGCAAGATCGAAGAGATTGAAAATATCCGCTTGAAGATGTTCGATGGCACAGTTCGCACGTTAGGCGAGGTAAGATATGTCCCTGACTTGAATAGCAATTTGATTTCCTTGAGTACCCTTGACATGAATGGATATAAAGTCACTTGTAAAGGTGGAGTTTTAAGGGTTACCAAAGGTGGTTTGGTAATTTTGCGGGAAAAGAGAAAGACGAGTCCTCTTTGTGTCCTCAATAAAACCTCAACAAAAGAAGTAACCGAGGTTAATACGAGCTACACCAGTGAAGGTGGAGTTTATGAGGCTACCGAAGAGGCTTTGGTAGTGTTGGGAGGAAACGACAAGGCGGGGCAACCTTATATCCTCCAAGAAGGCGCGGTGAAAGAAGTAACCGGGGCCGACACTCGACTCTTGGTAGAAGAGTTTATCCGGCTTAGAGGAATGCAAATAAATAAGGTCGGAGTGACCAAGCTGAATGAAGATGAAACGGTGAAAGAAGTAATTTTGGGAAAAACTAGGCTCTCGGATGAAGAGTCTACACGAATAGACCATGTGCGTCTTGGGCATATGAGGAAATTTAACTTGAAGGAACGAGTGTTTCTCAATAAACGGAGTGCTTCTAAATCTGGTGAGTCATGTGCGCTTGGGAAGTGATCGAGAGGATATATCTCAAATTGGGCTCACAACTTAAAGAAAATATTCGGGTATGTACTTTCCGATCCATGGGGACCTTCAAAGGTCCAATCTTCTAGGAACTACGCCCGTTGGGGCGTATTGTAGGAAGACGAGTGACGAGACTTGGAGTGCGATGAGATTTCGAATGGGCGATGTGATTTCGCTTTATGGTTTGATGTGCGATGTGATTTCGCTTTATGCTTTGATGTGCGATGTGATTTAGCGGCTTGGTGCGATTAGATGATTTCTCGTCAAGGTGGAGATTGTTAAAATATGAATCAAATCCGTAGAAATTTTGTTTCCTTATTTAGGAAAATTAGAATTATAGTAGATATAATTTATTCCTTATTTATTGGGATTCTGGAGTTATATTAGGCTTATGATTTATTTCAAATTCCTATTTGATTACTTAGTTTATGAGTTTTCTACACCTATAAATAGGGATTTTCATAGACACAATTAGATTTGTGTAGAACACCAAATACACCAGCATATTAGAGAGCAATATCACATATTGAGAGGAGATTATAGAGGTTTGAGAGTAGATATCTATCATTTATAATTATTGTGATATTATAGTAAAAAAATTCGTCGTTCTCCTGTGGTTTTTCCCGTCTTGAGTTTTCACGTAAATTATTTTTCTTTTTTTATTATTGAGTTATTTTTTTGTTCTCGTTTTATTCGTACTATAAATTGCTCGAATCTACATGTTTTAATGATCAAGATATAATAAAACAGAAATTATCAAATTATATTTATTTGTACAAAAATGGAAATTATAATTTTAACTGGGCCCACAAATCATAAAAAAATTGATGTGGAAACCAATCTTAACATTTATTTATTTTTAATTTTATTCACAATTATTTATTTTATTAATTTTAAAATATATTATGTATAATTTTTTCTCTGAAGTCAATAAATTAAATATTTTTTAATCTACAGTGAAACCTTTATAAATTAATACTCGATACATTAATAACTTCTTTAAATTAATAGAATTTTTCGGTCCCGACTTGGTCTTTTAAATGAAAAAAATACACTAGATAAATTAATAATCTTTCTAAATTAATAAAATTTCACGGTCTCGAGGCTATTAATTTATAGAGGTTCTACTGTATGGGTCTTGGTAACCATGCTTGACTTATGGTGAGAGGGTTAGTTCTATGCCACCCTATGTGTACTACCTTTACCCCATACACACATTTAAATGTGTAAATATTTAATTTTTTTTATTTATGTGATAGGTTAAAACATTTGTAGTGGCCACATGTTAGGTTGTTTATGGATTAGGGTACTACCCATGTTGGGTAGCATAGAATAAACCTGGTGGGATGATGCGAACCGTGACTCGAGGCCCGTAGCATGCTACGAGACAAAACTCGAAATCATGGTGATCGAGTCACCTGCTACGAGATCGTACGAGGCAGCGTACGAATCACTAGTAGAGGCTTCGATTAGCACTCGTATCAACGAGTCACCAGGCCAAGTACGTGAGCTAAAAGACGTACTAACGTCAAATCACGGAGTAGTATACGAGGCTTTTGTCAAGTTACTACGAAGGATGCAGAGCGATGATGCGCTCGAGCATAAGTGTGGGGTCAAGAACGAGACAGCGTTCCATCCCCGTAGCACAATTGTGCTAGCCACGCATCCTATAGAATCAATGATTCATATGAGGATTGGAGTAGTATTACTCGTATTCATACGAGGAATCTACGAGAGACCCGGGAGCGTGTACAAGGTTTACACGAGGACATGGAACGAGCCAGCGTTCAATTCCATAATAGCACCCCGTAGCAAGTCACTTAAGAGGTTTCCTATGCGATTCCGCACGATACCTATGAGGCGACACGGGAGTGGACACGAGTTGTCAACGAGCAATCGGAGCGAGATAGCGCTCGATGCTAGTGACTACGGTAGTACTCGTAGCATCTCGCAGCGGTGTACGAGCCTAGTTACGAGAGGTGATCAAGGTCACCATAAGCCACCGGATTTAGTGGAATCCAGCGGCGGGGATACGAGACTCGCGTTTATGCGTCGTAGCTCCGGCGAATCATCCGGTAGGAGAAATAATTCTCCGGCGAACCTTCGGCCATTGGGTCGGCGATCTCCGGAGTATAGCAGTGGCGCACGGCGACGATCGACGGCGGTTAGACGGCGGTGGTAGTAGGCGACTACGATTATTCGCGCCTACCCTATCGTTATTTTATTAATTGATATTTAATTAATAAATACTAATTAATAATTTAACAACTAAATAATTATTTAGTATTTTACTAAATATTATTTAGTTTCCTTAGTTTATTTTATTTTCTTTTAGTTATTTAATTAATTAGTTTGTTAATTATTTTAATTAGGGAAAATAGTATCTAGAGTATCTTTAGGATTCTTTAGATTAGGAACGTGATGGAGTTTCCAAGTGTTGGGATTCTCTTTCATTTGTTTATTATTTTATTTTACTTGGTGTTCAAGTAATGAGCTTTATATAATAGAGGCTCCGCTATGTAATTCATTCATCTTTGGATCAATAGAAAAACCAAGTGGTTTATTGACAAGCAGTGCCTGTATAGTTGGGTGTTATCTAAAACACTAGAGCCGATTACAAGGCTATAAATTCGTTACCCTTTGCCAAGTCAAGTGCGTGATCACTTTGATTTGAGGAACCACAAGTTGATCGTAATAATCACTTGTTGGGACACACGTGTGGTGTAGATTGTGATAATCGAACCCACGTTCATATCTCGCGAGTCGAGGAAGGCCAAGAACCTCTCGATTCATCCATCACCCGAAGCCGAAGATTCAACACAACTCGAGTGAAGGTCGATCTACTCAACCGAGGCGTGCAGAACGTGAAGAACTCATTGTACTCTCGAGCCAAACAAGACTTGTGGACTGCGCAAGCACCTCAACAAACTTGGATTGGTAAGGTATTTTGGTAAGGCCCTATTCCATCGACCGGGGTCCCTATCATGGGAGCACTACTTATGCAATTCATGACGACGTCTGATGTGAACATAGGTATTTCGGGCTTGCCAATGCTCTGGACTACCATTTGGCATGTATAGGTGCATGTTCGGTTAGACCGAAATAGTCAAGACAACGTGATCCGAAAATTCAATTTCAACGGTTTTGATTTATTTGGCATTTATGCGTGAGTCTGAACGTGAAAAGTATTGATGTGAGTTTATTCTTCGGTTTTATTCAAACCTTTCTCTCACGCCCAAATTCAAAGTTCTACACAACCAAAAAATTTCCCCGCACACTCTCATCGTATGTTAGTGGCGGAGGCATGTACGCCTACAGGAGGATTTAGCCCACTGAATTTATTTTTTAATTAATATTGCATGTTAGAAAACTTGTTAAATTTTATTTAATTTATGTTTAGCTTCTAATAATATATCTATAGACTATATAATGTAAGTATATACAAAATATTTCTTCTTTCTATATTATACTATAAATAATCATTTTTTTAAATATAAAACTTATTATTCTCAATTTTTTTCATTTACTCACTTTAAAACATAATGTGTTGATATGGGTCCACTTCCTTCGGGAAGCTTAGCGTAAGCCCCACTTTTTTTTTAATATTTGTTTTTGGTAAAATGGATTTAGTATTTTATTTTTGTTTAGATCATGCTTCTTCTATTCCGTTGCTATAGTCATACTTTGCCATTTTCTTTGTCCCACATCAAAAGTCACAACCCCTCTAAAAATAATTTCTACCCAAAATACCTTTACAAAATAATTTTCTACTTTTTTACCGTTTATAATTTATGTCCACCGTCATCATCATTTATCCCCACCTCCGATCATCATCATCATCTACATTTGATGCAATCCAAGAACCGGGACGACGAAGAAGACATCAGAACGAGAGTCGGGAGTGTGCTGAGAAGGTGCCGCGAAGTTCGGCCGAGCTTTTGGCTTGGTGTCGGCCGACAGAGAGGTCAAAATTCTGCCGATCCCGAGGCTGAGCGCGAGGTGAAACCCGAACATCGGGTTGGGTGTCGGCCGACACCCATATACTGTCGGCCGACAGTGTTTACAAAATCAGCGTAACGACGATTTTTAGGTTTTCAACGTCAGTTTTAATTGTTTTGATTTTAATTATTTTATTTCTTTTTATTTAATAATTAGGGTATTGCTTATATAAAGCTCTCCAACGCAATGTTTTAATTAGACAATTTTATGATTTGATTAATAAATATATTTTTGTGAGTTTTTATTAAAATCTCTCTTGAGTTCGAATTCTACCCGATTATCCAAAGAATTCAATTGGCGAATCAACGAAGCGACCCCCTCTTCGTTTGTGTGTCTTCCTCATCCCCGAGTTGCTGTTTCAATTACGTATTGGGGTTTAGGTCTTGATCTAAATCATTCTACGTATTAGAACCAGAGGTTTTGGGACCTTCCGCCGGTATCTTTCTCAATTTCCGTCCTTCATATTTATTTTATTCTTTGATCCCAATGAGGTTCGTATCATTTGGTATGAGAGCCCAGGTTAGGGTTCTTTGTTTTCTGAATACGTAGCCTCATTTCCTTTCGTTTCTTCCTTTTCTTGTTGTTTCTTGTGCATCTCGAAGTTACTGTTCATCCGAACAGCAAAAAATAAAAAAATAAAATAAAAAAAATTGAGCATAATATTGTCGATTATTTCCTAGGGTTTCAGGCATCGTATAGAGTCATCTTTGCGTTTTCTGTGTTCCTTTTAAAATTTTCGATTTTTCAGCACTTCCTATGTACCTTCCTAACGAACGAGATTGTGGTGTAGTGGTTCGTTTGAAGTGGCTTCGATTCGTTGAGAGAAAACACGAGAGCTGAGAGAATTCAAAATTTTGAGTGATACACGAGAGTGGTGAGGGATCTTTTATTTTGTTTCTAACACTTTTGCAGGATGCCTGAGGTTGACGAGAGGTGGAACAAGGTGGGGCGACTGTTAGAGGCCATGATCCATATGATGCAGGATGACGAACAAGTGGTGACCATTGATGAGGGCGAAAATCCAGCACCGTCGGCTTCGGTAGAGTCCGAGGAAGAGGAGGCTTCGGTGGAGTCCGAGAATGTGGATTCGGTGGAGTCCGAGGACCTTCTTTACATGAGTAGTTGCACGAAGATGGAGTCACCCATGGTGAAGCACCCTGAGCCGTGTCGACTGGAGTGGATAAATGAAACCGGCGTCATCAAGGTGACCACGCAAGTGAAGGTTCTGTGTCGCATTGGGAAGCATAAATTTGATAAACTTCCTAGTTTAGCTTCGATTCGAGGTATTTAACATCAGACTGACGTGGTTCCGAGTGTGTTCGTGAGAGTGGTGTTCGAGTCTGGCATCGACTTGGATTTGAGGGAAAATCCTCTTGAAGAGAAGGAAAATGATGCAATCCAAGACCCGGGACGACGAAGAAGGCATCCAAACGAGAGTCGGGAGTGTGCCGAGAAGGTGCCGCGAAGTTCGGTAGAGCTTTTGGCTTGGTGTCGGCCGACACCAAGGCCTTTCGGCCGACAAAGAGGTCAAAATTCATATTCTGCCGATCCCGAGGCTGAGCGCGAGGTGAAACCCGAACTTCGGGTTGGGTGTCGGCCGACACCCATATACTGTCAGCCGACAGTGTTTACAAAATAGCGTAACGGCGATTTTTAGGTTTTCAGCGTCAGTTTTGAATTGTTTTGATTTTAATTGTTTTATTTCTTTTTATTTAATAATTAGGGTATTGCTTATATAAAGCAACTCCAACAAAATCCACGATATCAAAGTAAGGTCGGAAGGGTGATAAAATTGGCACGAAAAAATCGTTAGAATTATATTGGCTCACAACGATGGTGGGAAGTTAAAGAATCACTCACAAAATGTTGGTGTAGGTTTTTTTTTTTTACTGATTAACAGTAATTTCGAAAATAATAATAATTTTTTTATCTCAAAGAAAAGAAACGAAAAGGGAAAAGAAGAAATGAAAAAATTAACGAAGTTACGTAAATAAAAAAAATTAGAACCCTAACCTGGCTTTGATACCAAATGATACGAACCTCGATAGGAAGATAAATAGACAAGAAATAATCGAAAAGGATACCCGATTTTACCAAAAGAATTCAACCGACGAATCAACGAAGCCTTCATCCTTCGTTTGTGTGTCATCATCGTCTCCGAATTATTGATTCAACATCTCGTTGGGGTTTAGGGCTTCGAACCTAAATCATTTTGTGGGTTAGGATCAAGGGTTTTGGAATCTTCCACCAGGTATCCTTTTTTATTATTCCTTGTATATTTTATCTTCCTATCGAGGTTCGTATCAACATTTAACACCATCACCCATCATCTCCATTTATAACTTTTAATTTTGAGAAAAAACTCAGATGAAACACTGTAATTTTTTTCACTTCGATTGAATCTACCTTCAATCGATTTCGTCGGCAAGTATGTTGGTACAGAGCACCGAAGTCGCCGCAGCAGGAGACGAAATTCAGACCATCGCGTGTTTGGTCGAAGCTCGTCGTCGCTGATGTTCGGATCTTCGGATCTTCGGATCTTGATCTCTCTCTAACTGGTATGTGAATCTACTGATTGTTTTATTTAAAATTCATGAATATTTTATTTTAAAAAAAATAAGAACAAAACCTAGATCTAGCTTTTTATTTCTCGAAAAAATCATAGATGTGGGTGTATGAGTGTTTTTATTTCAAAAATTCATAGATATAGTTTCTTTACACATTGTGATTTTTCAACAATTGTTTGATTTTATTTGATGTTTTTTTCTGTAATTAAAATTTAATTAAAGATTAAAAATGTATTTTAATTTATGAAACTGACTGATTTACCCCTGAAAAACACAAGCAAAAAAACTACGAAACTCGTTTTCTTAAAAACTGTGCAAGGCTCTCTCTGCCCATTGTCGTGGGTCAGAGGAAGTATATATTAGTTTGACAGTAAGAATATTCATATTTTTTCATAAAATACAAGTGAGGTGTGACTATTTTGTTCATGAGCAAAAACTTATTGCTTCTTCTGAAAAAAATAGAACTATTTCATTCACAAATATGTATATTATGAGTAGTTCTATATGAGTAGATTTTGCCCATGAGCAAAAACTTACTACTTTTTCTAAAAAAATAGAACTATTTCATTCACAATGTATAAAAGCGAGACTCATATTATCTCGAGACGAAATGAGTATTTATTTGTTGGGTCTGTTTTTATGTTTTATATAGTTTAAATAGTTGTTTATTTAATATTTTTATTAAAATAATTTTTTTATCTATTATTATATTTTTTATTTAACAATTGTTTATAACATGAATATTAAAATATGTTATATTGAATTAAAACACATTAATATAATTTAATTTACTAAATATAATTTTAATACAGTACAAACTACTCCATAATACATGTATAAAATATTATTTAAATAAATAATACTAGTACGAAGTTTTCTAAGAATTTTGCCTATGGACATATTCTGCATATATATTTGTTATATTTTCAAATTTTATTGTTATTGTTGTTCTTTTCTTTGTAAATTAAGAATATCAAATTTTCCTTATACAGTAGAAATTCTAGTCATATACGTTAAGATAGAAAAATATTAAGAGTTATTCTTATATAGAATTTTACAAAATAAAAATAATATTTTTATATAAAAAATAATATAAATATAAAAATAATATAATTTGAATATTATATATCTTTAAATATAAATAATCAATTTAATAATTTTGAATAATGAAATTTGATCGTAAAAATTGTGTTTCACGTACATATTGAATAATATATTAATAAATATAAGGATTATAAACTTTGACTATATATTATATGTTATTAATTTTGATAAATAAAAATATATGACTTATGAGAATATAGAGTTTATTTTTATTTATAACTATTCTCAAGTTGAAATTTAATTTTTTATTACTATAAAGAGTTTATTCCTGACTATATTTATAACTATTCTCAAGTTGAAACTTAATTTTTTATTACTATAAAGAGTTTATTCCTGACTATATTCTATGTAAATGTTTTTAGTAATACAGTTTTCTTTTAATTAATTACTGTTGTGACATCACACTAGCTAGCTCGTAATCATCATAATATGCATTAATGTGAATTTAATAAACTCACTTGTAATGTGATCGCTTGACTTCGACATACCCATTTTTTTAATTATATTTGAATTAATGCAATAATTAAAACATTAGTCTTGCAAAAGGTTAAGGCACTAATTATTAGCTTCCTTTGTTTTAAATCAGTATTTTTCTTTTGAATTAATGATTTTTTACTTCGTACCGACAAAGTACAAAAAAAAAGTCATTATGTGTAGTTGTAATATCTTCATTAATAAAAATGCATGTTGACGTTTGATTCTTTGACAAAAAACAAAAATTAAGTTAAAAAGTTATTTGAAATATAGAGATAAATTTATAATTTAAAATGAAAAATAATTTTATTTGGACGTACATGTTATTGTAAGACGTATTTAAAGAAAAAAATTGTTATAAACATATTAAATATATTTTCATAGTATAAGTAATTAATATTCTTTAATTTTAAAATACATGAATTATATTTTACATTGTTATATACTTTACTAATTTTATTATAATTATATATATTTTAACTTTTTTAAAAATATTTTTTTTAACAATTTATTATATTTTTTATTTATTTTTTAATAGTCACAAATTTGAAGTTCTTCAGCATGTCATAATGAAATGATTATCAACTATTGTAGTAAAACTTGTTGCATATTGTTTGGAGAACAAATAAGGAAGAATGCAGTAAAACTTGTTGCATATTGTTTGGAGCAAAGAAGGAAGAATGGTAACAGCGTAATTGTATTTATATAGTATGATCACTCGTTTTATAATTAATTAATCATATAAGTGACTACTAATTTATTTTTTTAATACTTGAGAAATGGTTTTTTGAATTTACTTTAAACTAAAGTTAAGTTTGATTTAAGTTCAATTAAAATTTTAATTTATTTTAAAATTTTGAAAAAAAAATGTTAAAAATAATTTAATGTAAACAATTAAATTAAAATTTAAAATTTAGTTCAATTATACAATTCAATTTAAATGGATATTAATAACAAGTATTTTAATGGATTGGAACAACAATTATTTTTCTTTTCTAAAATTAAATATTATTGCTATAATTTAAAAATAGTTAAAATAATACTAGTACATCAATTTCCATGGTTTGGGAAAGTCAATGCAAGTTTCTTGTTATCTCGGTATCTTTTCTTTTTGTTGATGTGATAAGAATGATTAGCAAGAATTAGGTTTGAATGGTTATTTCAACAACAGTTGATATGTAATTGATTAGTAATAATTACTACTCTTAATGCTCGTAATAATTATGATTATCTAAAGATAAGATCCCGATGCATCTAAATAATTACGGTATCGCATTACGGAACCGTATATTTCCTTCATCTATGATTAATTCGAGTCTTACTGCATCAACTATTAATCGTTTGATTTTCCTTTTGTTAATATCATTCTCAATCATAGCAAAATATCGGATCAGCAGAATCGACCTAATTAACGGTATCGATTCTTGTTTTGGATTTCCAAAAATCGAAAAATCAACACAAATCAACATTTAGAGCATCTCCAACCGATACTAAAAACCTATTTTGGAGTAGGATAGATGCTCCAACCGATACCAAAACATAAACCTATTATAGGTTTTATGGTGGGACCCACCAAAAAATACTTAAATTTACGTCTACCGTAAACACAAACCAAAAACTATTCATTATTTATAAAATGATCCTTTTTTTTATAAATTAATAAAAATGACTCATTAATCTTTTTTGTTTCTTATTTAATATTTTTTATAACGTAATGTTTTTAAATAATCATATGATTAATAATTAAAACAAATTATTTTATAAAAAAATAAATATCAGAATATAAAAATATAATTAAATATTAAATATTTAATTGATAATAAAAATAAAATAAAATAAAATACTTAAAATAAAATCCTACGAATTACAAAAATAAATAAATTATGAATCACAACAACAAAATTGATGATAAGCAGGTAAATTGAAAATAATATTTATTAAATTTTTTTGATGTCAAAAGTTATGTGGTTAAATAGTAAATTTATAAAGATGTTGGTTATTTATAAAAATAGTATAAATAATTGTATAAAAAGAATATTTAAAGAATATTCTTTTAAGTTTGAATATTGGTTTTTCGGTTGGAGTCAAATTACTGTAAACTTAAACATAAACTTATTTTGAGTTTAAGTTTTGGTTTCTCGGTTGGAGATGGCCTAAAGGGTAGTTGTTTTTTTTGGTCTATGTCAATTGCAGTATCTTGGGATTCGAACTAAGGACCTCAAATCCCCAATTCAAGTGTTCAACCAACTGAGCTAACAACCCTCGACAACTTAGGGTAGTTGATAATTGTGTGTTTGATGATGCTGTAGGATTCTTTTGGACTAACAACAATTCTTAAAAAAATGAGTTTGTGTACTAGTCATGACAATCATTTTACAACTAAATAATTGTCCAAATCATCAAAGCATGCACTATGATAACTCTTGAAGTAGGACTGAAATCGAAAGAAAGGAAAAACGAAAAAAGAATAAAGTTGTAAAAGTGCAAGAAGCAATTTTATGAGGAAAAACGAAAAAAGAATAAAGTTGTAAAAGTGCAAGAAGCAATTTTATGAGCACAACAGCAGAACAATTGTTGGTGACTGTGCATTATTGAAGTGTGGAAGGGATGATCATCTTTTGAGTTCAGGCAAGTCAACCCGATTTGATTCGTGGTGCATGTCGCTTCTTGATGACTTAACTTAAATAGGGAGATTTCGAACATTTTTTGTCTCAAATATGATCGAGTCACTCTGGTCGGGGACTAGAGTCGTCTTCTTGAAGAGCTCAAGGCAGAGCGAAACCAGCAATTGTCTAGATGGTTTGGCTTAATCTCTCGATCAATATACTTACAAGCAGTGCTCTTTAGATAGTTAACGAACGCTTAGTATGCAAACACAAAATTTAAAAATCAAGGTAAAAATTGTGGATGTTTCTTGTTGAAATTTTTTTCTCAATTGAATTGAGACAACCGTAGTGTGACGCACCAATATTACAACCCCAATTGTATAATGGAAAAAAACAGCTACTCAAGTACTCGTGTCGGTAAGTTGAACGCGTAGAAGTCTACGTGTGTATGCTCTCTATTCTCCAACTCTTTTGTCTATTTTCTTGCAATAAGTTTTCTACTTTTTTGTGGCTTGAGTGAGATTTAGTTTCATATATTTTCATTCATTATCATATCATTACAATATACTTATTCAATCGATCTCAAATAAATTATAGGAAATTTTTCTATTTTCATTGAGACTGAGACACATGAAGTATAAAGTTTTATAGCATTAGATTGAAACATACATTACCAAAAATTGTAACTTCAAATCTATAACATGACCAACACTGCCTCTGCCTCGTTGTTAAACTCTGTTCAACTTCTAAAATCACTCACACATACTCGATTTTATGATATATGCATATATGATTAATATATCAACAAGTGTATTGCACAAGTAGTAACATCTCCTTAACCCTTATTCTCTCGATCTCAAATAATCGAGACAGATGGAGTATGGAGTTTTATAAGAATTCGAGTGATTAAAAACTAAAATAAGTGGATTAATTAAACTTGAAACTTACATTACCAAAAATTGTAGTGTAGTAAAACTTCAAATCTAACATTGACCTCATTGTTAAACTCTGTACAACTTCTCAAATCTAAAATCGCTCAGACAATATGTTTGATTGTTTGTTTGTTAATGGAGAACTCGTTGGTACTTGAACTCAACAGACGACGTTTCCGAGCCCCCCTCGCAAAAGCCCCTTTTCCGATTTCCGAACCCCCTTCCGCAATTACTGTTGCTGTTGAAATTCATCGCGCTCTGAAACGGGTCGATCGGCGGCGCGATCATCACCGGCGGCGCCGGGATCTGGTATGTGTCGATCGGCGGCGGCGGGGTCCGCCACTGCGGCATCGGGCCGGAGAGGAGCAGGGTCTGGAGGAGCGGGCCGGCTTTCATCACGGCCTGGAGCAGCTTCCCCTGCTCCGGAAAGGGCCCGTCGACGGCGACGGGAAGGTCGCCGGCCGTCTGCGGGTGGTGCGGGGAGGAGACGATGCTCTCGTCGCAGTCGGAGGAGGAGAGGCCGTCGAAGCCGGGCCGCCTGGGGTCGTCTTCTTCGACGCTGGAGATGCCGGAGGAGCGAGGGGTGGTGGATTGCTGTTGGAGGAGAAGCTTCTCGAAGATGACCTTCTGGCAGTTTTCTTGGGCCTGGTTGCGTTCTTTTATGGCCCGGCCCAATAGCTCTTTGAGTTGGGAGATTTGGTCGTCTCGGATTTTGAGCTCCTCTTGGGCTTTCAGCTTCGTCTCTTCCAGCTCCATTGTCAGCATCAGTGATTGTCTCAGCTCGTCCATGCTCTGTTTTTTTTAAAAACAGAGTTTGTTAGAAAACAGAATTACATTTAATTTCTTACTTTTGTTTTTTCACCAAAAAAGGAAAAAGGGAAAAATGGAAATTGAAGAAAAGCATTGCAGGATCTCTTTCTGACCTTTTCTTGGTGGAAATAAGTCCAATTGAGAAGAGGGCTTCTTTGATTATCCATGGTGTGTGTGTGTGTGTGATGTTCCTTTATTTACTCAGATGAAAAATGGTTTCTTTGGAGAGATGTGGTTGTGTTGTGGGGAGGGAAATGGGTTTGTGATTTTTGCTCTGTTTATAAAGGACCAAACTTTTGGTACTGTGTTTATTTTTTATTACTTTAATAGATAGATACTTACAAAATAAAACCTAGAGAGAGAGAATGTGCTCTATCTATTTGTCCTTTCAAATAAAAATTAGTTTTTTTTTTCTTTTTTTTTCTATTATTAAATCATTTATCCCTAGTTTTCTTAAAAGAAAATTAATTTTCTTTGTAAATTAAAAAATATAAAAATTTAAATAACTTTAAAACGGTATTACAACTCGAATTGGGCAATTTATACGGTAAACATAGGTGTAGGATTTATATAGTACTCTGAGGTTAATTATAATGATGATTTTAGTGTTAATTAATAAATATTGTTAATTATAATAATGATTTTAGCGTTAATTAATGAATATTTTTTTAAATGTTTTTAATGATTATTTATTTATTATATAATGATGATTTATGTGTATTTTTAGAAGTTATAACATGTGTTTATCTATATTTTTGGATGATATTTTTGTATTTTTGTATTTTTTGATAATGTTTTTGTATATTTATAATGAAAATTTAAACTAGTTTGTACAATTAGATCATACACATGTATGATATAGGTATTGAATTGTCTACTGACACCAAATTGTATATCCATTGAAAAATAAAATATAATTGAAGAGAGAAATTTTGATATAGTTACAATTCTAATTGTGAGTTCAATTTATTATATTCATTTTTTATTAATTTTGTTTTTAATAGATGCATGTATATAAAATTAAATTGTGTATAATAGTGACCTAAAAATATTGTATTTTACATTATTGTGAAATGTGCATAAATTACTAGTTTGATTTAACAATCAAGGAACGCAAGAAAATTTTGATGTATTAATTAAGTGATGTGACACAAATTGGAATTCTAACACACATCATTGAAAATACTCTTATTTTAAATATTAGTACAAAAGATGAAAAAGTATTTACGGGATAGAAAGAATCGGAGTATTTTCTTTTTGATTCATATTTAGTTGTAAAAAAATTTTTGTAAATTAAAAAAAAAATGCAATAACGAAACTAAATGTGATAAAAATACTCCACTCAAATCACAAGGTCACCTAAAATAAATTATTGGTTATACTATAATCAATTGGTTTCATAATTGCACATTTCTATTTTTTTTTTTTTAATAGTTTCAAAAAAATGAAATAAAACGGAATTTCAATCATTTCGTGTCACATAATTTATTGGGATTAAGATTGGGGGTGGGGACATAGTTAGGTTGCTGGAGAATTGGACTTAAAACAGAAAAGGCCAATTAATATGCTCTTGAGTCTCGATCGATCATTCAAGATTCAAGCGAGACTTAATTAATTCGGTGCATATGGGGCTGCGGAGAATTTCACCGTCTCACCGCCAAACCCAGAGAGTAAAGACAACTCATATCTCATACGATCAAATCAATAAACGAGTAATATTTGCCCCTCAAATTCATCAATTTTTTTAACTCTGCACGAGTAAATATATATTCGAAATGATTAATATAGAACTTAATTATATTTGTGAATTAATAAAAATGAATTGAATTTTGTTGCCTAAGAATTGTGCATCTTTGGAATTTCTCGTAGTGTGGACTACTACTATATTTTTATTTTTTATTTCAATTCCAATTTCTTATTTTCTACTTAGTTGTCGGCAGACTGAAAAGAATCAGAAGAAGATAATTAATTAATTAATTAATTTTGCTATATATTTGCGTAATCATATTCGTATAAGGTAGTGTAATAATTAATTAGTAGTACTACGTATACTATTACAGTCGTATCCACACCGTATTATTAAATACACACCTATAAATTCTTATAATAATAATTCTTTAACGGTTGTGGACAACTTCGATCGAGAAATAACTTACTCCATATATTAAAAATATTGTTTATACGCATTGGTATTCGTTCAGCCGCGTTACTACCAACTATTATTATACTCCATGTGTACGTGTTATATATTTAACCATCTTCTATAAAGTTATGGTAGTTATACTTTATTTTTTTAATTATAATGTTTATGCAATATTTGTGTATTTACACACACACATTATATATACGTAGTATATAATTACATAGGTAAGTAGGTAGAACATGACAGAGATTCCATAAGTGAATATATATAGTATGGTATGATGAGTAGTACTACTAGTCTACTACTATTAGTATAGCACGTTGGAGAGGAATTGTTTGATAGTGCATTGGTTATTTTGGTTTGGTTTATAGCATAGCAGAAGTATATATATTCTTTCTTATGTGAATTGAAATCTTCCGCCGAATTCTCATTATTTTATGAATCACTAAACTTGTAAGTGTCATGGGTGAATATTATTCCTTACAAACAAACAAACAAACAGAGATTAATTATTGAAATGTACTTTTATTTGTTTGGAAATTATAAATAATAAAATAGTAGTATTCCCACATTGTGTAAATATAAGTTATATAACACTTCATTTCTTGACATTATACATACAAAATACTATTGTATTACTGTAGTATATTTTTTCTTAATTTTCCTATTGTTATTATAACGTATGTGACTTGAATGCACTTAAGGAAGAGAAGAGAATAAACACAGTGGAAATTCTAAGCAAAACAATCGTTCTTCTTTCGAGTTTTACACCGGGTATAAGAACATATTGTATTCATCACAAACACCATAATTAAGTCTTGAATACTATTCGAATTAATAGTCTTACTGTCCTCGACACCACCACCACATGTATACACAATTTTTCCATAAGTAATTATCCCAACTTATCTCTCAACAAATTGCTGACCTGGATAGAGTCATTTGCTCTCATAGAAATTGTGGACGCGTATTTCATTCAATTTACCCATCTTTTTCTCACCCTTTATAATAAGTTTGTCTACCCAAACTTGCTTTCAACACTACATTTTTTGAAGTTCCGTTCGGTATCTCCTTAGGTCTAAGTTGCTAAGATAGATAAAAAAATCAAGTTAGGAATGTACCTTATTTTACCGAGAATTCAGATATGTTCATCTTTTAATTCAAATTGTTCTCATGACACGTAATTTCGCAAGATGTGTTATTACACATAATTACTGTTTAATTGACAACATTATCAAATGTGTAACAATTTCATAAAAATATAAATTATTTTTGTTAAGTTGGTAATAAATGTAACTGATAAAATTGTATTTTAAAATGTAAAGGTAAAAAAAAAATAAGTTAAAAAAATATTTTTAATTTTACTAAAAAAATGTAAAAATATAAATGAAACAATATTTTTTTTATCTGTTTTAGGACATAAAAGCCAACATTTCAAATCACGCAGATATGAACAAACTTTGACACAAGTGTTAACGATTGTGAATTTAAGTTAATAAAGTATATTACCTTGTCTCTTTGAACTACTTAAATTCAATCTCCAAAAAATTTAGCAACCTCTAAAGTCCCTGTCTGAACATGGTAGGCAATTTTTTTTTATATAATTTATTCTTTATTTTATTTATTTTAAAAGGAAGATAAGTTTTATTATTCTTTGAGTCCTTTTGTTGAATATTGCAAGGAATCCAAAGCTAACATAGCAAAGAGATTTTTTGCAAAAATAAACGACAACGTTAACATCAAAGAAAAGCTACTTTTGACCAAGGGAATGCGTTGCAGTGCACCCTGTTTTCCAAACTTGTTCTTTCTCATTCTTTCTATCTTTGACATTTTTTTCGTTTCACAATATATAGTCCACAAAATAGTCCCATTTACCAATAAAAAATAAAAAATCAATGGACTTCGACACGGGAAAAGACTCTTTCTTCGGGTTGTAATTTCTTCGCATGTTATACGCTTGTCTTAATTCAGTTCATTTTAAAAACGTTTTCAAAATTAATAATTTAGGTTATCGTAAAATACATAGAATACATAATTACCAATGTTACATATCGTATAATTATAAGTAGGTTTGAACGTTTTTAAAAGCATTTTAGGCCGATTTTACATCACCTTCAATTTAAAATCGATCTAAAAATTAAAATACACATAAGTGCTTATTAAGTTTAAAAGAGTTTTTGACATTATTACAATTATAATTAACAAAGTATTTTAAAGATTTATAATTTTTGCACAATTTTGTATGCAATAATAATATTGCACATGTTTGGGTCTAACCTATAGGAAAAATATAGTCATGGGAATTGATAGTTTTTGTTAATTAAGGGGGTGCGTATTATTCTATCATTTGTTTATATATTTGTTTCACCAAACCAATTGATAGATGTTTAAATAGGTGTAAAGGAAGCTAGATAATCCAAATATTTATCTATAGACTATAGTTCGTACGTAGTTATAATATAATTAAATCTAGGTATTAATAAATCATTATCAATTAAAATTGATGAATAAGAATTTGAAACTAACATAATATAACCATAATTTGATTTCCCATTGGCTACTAAATGATTAGTCAAATGCGGTGCCCTTTTTCCTTTTTTCACTTTTCAAAAAAGTGATTCTTAATAACGGATGATAATATATTTATACAGAAATTCAAGTAGGAATTCCAAGAATGCCCATTCGCACCAAAAGCTATATACATAAAAAATTCAAACATTTTTGTGTGGATATATAGTTGATTTATAATACAAAGAAAAATAATTATAAATTTAATTAATAAACATTTGTTCTTAAAGTAATTAACTACTTTTGAATACACGAACACCACAAATTGAAATGAATAAAGTTTATGTGTGTGGTATATTAATTATGTTCATCAAACATTAGTAATAGTTTGATGTATTTTTCTTAAACGACAAAATTTGTGAACGTGAGGGAGTTTATTAATTCATACAAGCACATGTGTGACTTTTGTATGAGGAGAGAGAACGCGCTTATTAATCTTCTTGTTTGTTCTACTTATTCTTTGTTTTTGTCGGTAAGTACGAGGCAAATTATTTATTTAGTGTGTGTCTCGTGCCATGCAACCGGTGCATGTGAGGAGGAAGAAAAAACGCG
Source organism: Euphrasia confusa (assembly GCA_954870475.1). Lineage (NCBI taxonomy): Eukaryota > Viridiplantae > Streptophyta > Magnoliopsida > Lamiales > Orobanchaceae > Euphrasia > Euphrasia confusa. The sequence goes on from OX940969.1 coordinate 20,321,267, forward strand.
ACGGCGAAAAATGTGAATGTTGGGTAAATTATACTATTCCCATTATTATATTTGATATATTTTTAATTATTACGTAATGCATTCAGAAACTATTGTATATATATGTTCATTTTAAATAGAACACACGAGTTATACGTATGTGTGTGTCGCCGCACAGTTAGTGTGAGTTGTAAAATAAAATGATAATCCAAAAATCGAAATGCTTATGATAAGATAAGATTCTGAATATATTGATAATAATTTACAAATGATTATTCATTATTTCTATACAAATATCACACTTAGAAATAGTAGGAGTATATATATTAGAGTATATGATTACGAGTCGCATTTGCGAAGCACACTTGCATGGACACTGTGCATGCATGTTTTGAAACAGTACGCAAATATTATATTTATTCTCCCCCATCTCTATCAATAATTTGACTCGATTGCAAATTTTTGAAAAATATTCAAATGCTAATAATTTTAATTTTCAAATTAATTATTCTTAATAAAGAGTGGTGTTGATTTTTTTTTACCCTTTTACTAAGTCATGTTTCAAGACGTGAGGACCAAAAAAGAAAAGAGGGAGTTATTGCTTAAAATAAGAGTACATAATTAAAAAGTATTTATATATATATATATATATATATATATATAAGTATATACTTACACTCTACAACTATTACATTATTTAATTTTTTTTGAACAATTTTTTTATAATTTCAAAAATTAAATGGCTATCTATCCTATTTAGAAGTATTTTTTAAGAAGTATTTAGAAAAATGGGTATTTTAGTTTATTAGTTTATATTTCAAACTCTATAAAATATACTTTCAAATTATGATAATTTGTTTTTTACTTTTTTCTTAATTAGAGTATTATTAATTTTATAATTAAAAGAGTAAAAGAATTACCAAAATACCCTTAGCGGTTATTAAATAACCACCATCCCATGTATAATAAAAAAGAGTATTTTTGACAAGTTACTCCAATTTATAATTAAAAAAAATTAATATATTTAATTATAAACAATAACTTAAATTTAGACCTTTTCCAAAGGAGACCTATTATTTTCAATTGGGGGAGGGTTCTCCATGTAGTTGGGCTTGATGATGAATTGGGCTTTATTATCTAAGAATCATATAGTATTCCACATTTCCCAAAACGGGCCAATTTGAGACATCTATTATTATATTTACATTGGGCTTGAATTCGGCGAGCGAAATCCATTATAGGAAAATCAACTATTATTCTTACAGTTCAGTTATTACAATTCAATTCAATTAGGTGTATTTTTTTTTTTATAAAAATTGAATAAAAAATAATTTATACATATAATTTCATGTATACATTCTAATTTATACTAAATATTATTCATAATTTTTCTGAAAAATAATAATAATTTATAATATTTATTATTATTATTGTTTTAAATAATTCAACTGAGTTCACTTAAGTTGTTAAAAATATTTCAGTTCAAATCATATCTTCAAATCCACTTCATATCAATTCAAAATTTTGTCATATCATGAGTACTATTTGATTGTTATCAATTAATTGGAGTACAATATTATAGAAAAATATAATATGTATAATAATTATCAGAATCAATACATTTTTTTTGTGTAATATAAATAATAATAAGAGAAAAATAAATATATTTAATATAAAGGTGAATTTCAAATGAGTTGTTAGAGCATCTCCAATGCAAAAACCCATTTTTTACTTTTTGTGGGCTCCATTTATTGCCACATAATCTCAAAGTGGACAAGTGAAAAATGTGGGCAATTCACTCCAATGCAAAAGCCCACTTCACTCTTATTAAATTCTAATTTTATTAATTAAATATTACTACAACATACAAAAAGTAAAAACAAAACATCAAATGAGGCCCACATGTCAGAATTGGCCATGACCACCATAGTGGGCATGCCCATGTTTTTCATTTTTGCTCCAATGCAAAAAAAAATCATTTTTTGATGCCCAAGTCCATTTCACAAGGCCCAAGGTGCTCAAATGGGCACCATTGGAGATGCTCTTATGTACGCCTCGGTCCTTGCCGAAGCACGATTCTAATATGCCGGTTTGGTTATCAATGATTATCGTCGGCAGTGATATAAGTAGCATATTCAATTTTTATTAAGCACTTTCATTTTCTGGGACGTTACAATCACCAAACCTCTTCTTGGTACGAGTTACATAGTATTCAAGTTCTTTAAGCACTTTCATTTTTTGAAGCGTTACAATCACCCAACTTTTTATGCACAACAACCTTATTGTGCGCTTTACTTTTCAAAGACCAACTATATGCCCTCTACGAACAATCTCAGAAACTTCTGTGTGGAGCACTTGGCCCCGCAAGACACTAAGTTTCTCCAATTAAGATCCACACCGGCTGTGGGCCGAAACCCGAATTGAAACGATTTGAACTGAAATTAATTTTAAAAGAATGGAGTCCTACTCTTTTTCATAAAAGTTTGTTCACTCTTCTGTACACAAAAATAAAAAATATATTTTAGAACTATTTCACTAAAAAATGAATAATAATTTTTTAAAGTATAAATTATGTTTATTATAAAGGTAAATTTACATAATTTACATTTGGTTTTGAAAATATAAATTTAATATATATATTTCAAATTCTCATCAATATTTATTAAAAATTATTAAAATATTAATTAATTAAATATTAAAATTTAACATTTAAAATTTTAAAATAAAATGTTACTATTATTTTTAAAATGTAGTGTTAACAAATTTATAATAATTTATATATTGAATCGATTGAAAAATAGAATTAAAATATTTAATCTATCTATCTTTTATACATATATAATTCTTAAATCAACTTATGCCACTTGACCAATAGGAAGGCTCTAATAATGTTGAGTTCACACTACAAATTAATAATAAAAAACAAAATTAATCATTTTAATAATTATTTAATATTACAAAAAATTAATATCAAAAATAATTTAAATTAATTTTTATAATACATTAATCTCAAATTTATTATATTCATCAAATTTTGATAATTGTTTACTATTGTTAATTAGTTTCATTAATTATATTTTATATTTTTTAAAAAATCAATCAATTAAAATATTTAATTGAATAAGAAAGGGGAAATCATGGATGGGCACTTCTAAGAGTTATATCATACATAGTACCTATACTTTTCATTGATTATTATATAGGACACTTGTACAATACTATCTTTTTTCAATTTCAAAATTCACTAAATTAATTAAAAAGAGTAAAATTCAAACCCTTATTATTTCCGTATTATTTTTCACGGTCAGTCACGTCATCTATTCCTCTACTATCATATTTTACACTAATTTCCAATAACCACTCCAATAAAATTCCAAAAAAAAAACACAAAAAATTAAATTTGAGATTTATTGAAGTGGATCGTTCTTGCGTCTTCAACAAGAAAATCTATCTCAGATCGAACCATCGACCACAAGAACGCGAATTATTGGAGTCGATTTCACGATTTCGAACTCAAGGCAGGAAGGTATCTTTCAAATATAAAATCTAGTAAAATTAAAATCAAAACTATTATAGATATAATCAAGGAAATACAAATAAAATCAAAACTATCATAAATAAAAAATACTTACAAGTTCAATTAAAATTAAAATTATCATATAATCACTGAAACACAAATAAGTAAAAAAATTAAAACTATTATAGATGTAGTAATCAACTAAATTCATATATCCTCTACACTTATACATACGATTGAACTATCATTAATATAATCAATGAAATACAAATAAAATCAAAACTATCATAGATAAAGAAACACTTACAAGTACAATTAAAAATATTATAGATATAATCAATGAAACCAAATAAGTATACAGAAAATTAAAACTATAAACCAACATTAAAATCAAAACAAACTATTAGTACAACAACTAAAATTAGTTTAAAAACGATGACTATATTTTCCCTAAGAATAACACATATAGTACATACAACAACTATAATTATAAATACATATGTACTAATGTTTGTGCCGCAAATTATGTAATTGCATATATATTTTGCTTGCGCAATATATTTTGATATTAACATATATATATATATATATAACATATAATATGTAATTGCATATATATTTTGCTTGCGCAATATATTTTGATATTAACATATATATATATATATATAACATATAATCTGATGTTTGCTCAAATATATTTTACCAATATATTTACTGATTCTTGCACAAATATATTTAGATTCTTACGCAAATATATTTATATATATTTAGTAACACTCTTACTAAATTAATATATGTAGCGGGTTGGCTACATTTACAGTCGAAATGGAAACCTAGCGTTTCGTGGTTCAAAAATGCCGAATCTCGTTTGAATCATCATTTGTTAGTATATATATATATATATATATATATATATATATATATATATATATATATATATATATATATATATATATATAACATATAATCTGATGTTTGCTCAAATATATTTTACCAATATATTTACTGATTCTTGCACAAATATATTTAGATTCTTACGCAAATATATTTATATATATTTAGTAACACTCTTACTAAATTAATATATGTTACTGTAATATTATTTATCAATGAAAAATTGTTTAATATTATTGAAAGATTGTTTAATATTATCGCAGTAGGAATATTTACGACTTTATAAATTTTAAAAAATGCCCATACTTAGTATTTAAAGAATACAAATACCCTAATAAATAAACACGTAATAAATATACAATTCCTAAAAATGATGTGAAAAAGAATAGGTGTTCAAAATAATATTAAAAAACAATCTGCTCTAAACCCTAATATTACCAATAAGAAATTAATACTGAAAAATAAAAATATAATAATAATAATAATAATAATAATAATAATAATAATAATAATAATAATAATAATAATAATAATAGCAATAATAATAATATGAGTATTAAACTTTTTAAGTAAATAATTACTATTGTTAGTATTATTAATTAATTAATAAAAAAGAAAATTAAAATCAAAATAAATTATAAAACTATCTACAAAATATAAATTAATTATTTAAATTAATTTATACGATTAATATTTGAAAAATTTACAAAATTATAGTTATTTAAATTATTACATATTATTAAAATAAATATCAGCAATAGTTTAAATTAATTCTAGTAATACATTAATGTCAAATTTATTGTATCAATCAAATTTTAGTAATATTTTTTACTATTGTTAATTAGTATTTGATTATCTTTTTTATTTTTTGAAAAGTCAATCAATTAAAATGTTTAATTGAATAAAAAATTAATATTGAAAAATGAAAATATAATAATAATAATAATAATAATAATAATAATAATAATAATAATAATAATAATAATAATAATATGAATATTAAACTTTTAAATACATAATATTGTTGTTAGTAGTATTAATTAATTAATAAAAAAATTAAAATCAAAATAAATTATATAACTATCTACAATATACAAATTAATTATTTAAATTAATTCATACGATTGTAGAAAATCTACAAAATGCAAATTAATTATTACATTATTACTACAATATATTAACATAATTATTATAAACTCAATAAAATCAACATTTAATAACTAAAAAATCTTCATTTCAAAAAATAATTATTATAAAAATTAAATTAGCATACTAATAAATATATTAACATGCGTAATGAATATTTATCCACAAATAAAATATACTACTAGGGTGAACAAATATATTGTACTCTTAATTAGAAACAAAGTAAAAATTGACCCTTATATGCATTTAAGTTTAACTACACGCGTAACACTCTACCACAATTGAAATCACGTCCGAATACGAAAGGTCGGCGATACCATCACGTTAGGAATGAAAATGTTTATCCTTTGTCACTAGTGAGTTCATTAGATGAAAGTGCAATTTAAAATTAAAGGACTAGTGAGTTCATTGTCTCATTAAATTAAAGTGCAATTTAAAATTGGAAATTAAATGTCCCTACTTTCAACTTTCAAGAACCATTTTGAAAATTTGAAACTTGGAAATAAGTAAATAAAACACTAGGAGTTTTTATTTTTTTAATTCTACTAAAAAATTTAAAATTAAAGGACTAGATATGAAATTGAAATATACTGTATTACAATTTGTTCAAAATTCCACCATTCGACCAATAAATTTTATGATATTATCTCAATGTTTTTTTATGAAAAAAATCACTGTATACATTTATTTAAGTGTTTTTTTTCAAACTATTTTCTATTTTATGATTCATTTAATTTTATTCACCTAAAATACAAATATAGTATAATATAAAAAAACACAACATATAAATTTAAAGTTACAAAAGCACAATATTCAAAGATAGCAAGCATGAATTTAAACCAAGACTACAGCTGATCTCCAAAGCCAGAACTGAAATTAGAACATTACAAAATAGATCATAAGGATATCGATCGATCGACATCAGTTGGTAGGTTTGAGAAAGACAGTAGTAAGGACATTTTTGGTTTCCATAGAAGCCTTCAACAACCTGATACTCTGCAAATTAAATCAGAGGTCATTCGTTAGTTAACGTCTTAACAATGATTATAATTAATTAATTATTTAATTAATTAATTGTATTGCAAATACTAGAACATATGATATATACCTCTTCCGCTCGGAAATCGACAACCTTTTCCTCCAAAGCCCTGATTTCCTTGTCATTAAACTTGTGGAGCATGATGAATCTTAAAATGGCGGACATGGGCCTCATGACCAAATCATCAGTCACCATGTAAGTCGTCATGTTGACTCCATCGTTGACTTCTTGCTGATCATCATCTATTCCGGCAGGTGGAGGAGGCACTTTCCAAAATTCTGTCAGCGGAGTATTTTTGACAAATTGTTTAATTTGGTCGGGCATAGAAAGAACATGCTTTATGAACCCCACCAAATCTTTGCTTGCTTCGGCATATATCACCTTTTGGGTTTCGGGATTGATCACAAGCTTCATGGTTATAGCAGAAGAGGAAGAGGAAGAGGAAGAGGCCATGTTTAACTTACCTATCGACTACTCAGTTTGCACTCGTTATATAGAGAAGAAAGACTCTTCAAATTTCTATAAAAGTATTACTATTAGGGTGTTCACGGGCTGGTTTGGGCGGGTATATCTCTAATTAATGAACCGACTCAATGATAGCGGGTTGTCACTTTTATCACCCGTACCCACCCATGTTTTTACCTTAATCGTGCGGTCGGGCCAAAACGGGTGCGGGCGGATGACGGGCGAAATAGCGGTTTAAATATGTAAATTGAAGTGATTTATAAAATTTTTTGTACCATGCAATTTCGGATGAGATGTATATTCACGGAAGCAATAATTACAAGATGCTTCAATTTCTCCGTCTTTCTTGAACCTCTTGAAATGTTGTCACACCCATGATTTTCGGTTTCAAAATTTATCATCATTTGGGTCCTCTCCATTACAGACATCTGTTATCGGTGAAATATTTAAGAATATTTTATTTTTTTGGAAAAATTAGGCTTTGAAAAACTTAGTGTTTTTAAAAGTTTAGGTGAATCTGACTTTCTTCATGGTTGTGTTTTTTTAGGAATTTTACTCATGTTATTGTCCATTTGCAAAGAAATAAATAAATAAATAAGTTTAATTCAAAAAAAAAATATCATTCCAGAGACAAAGAGAGAAATCAAAAAACAAAGAAATAAATAAATTTAGCAAATTTATTAATGATAACATTTAGCACCTCCTTTAGATCTTCTTTAGAATTCCATTTCTTATTTTCCCGACATGCCATTTATACACTAGAGTGTATGGTGTAGTCATTTGGGATCCAATCTCATTCTCTGATTTATGCTATGTGTTGCTTAGATAGGTGGTAGCCTCCTTGATCAAATCGCAGGCTTCTAATGGATATACTTTGATGGTTCCCCACAATAGCTTTGTGTCCATTGACTTGTCAAAACACTTTGCTTTTGTGGCACATCAAGTACTCTAATCCATCTTCGAGTATTCTTAAAAGAATCACTCGTATTTTTCTAAGCACACATATGTCTGCATATATCAATTTCAATACTTGTCTGAATTCTATCCTTTATCATAAAGGCTTGCTTAGTTGTATTATATTCCAAATTCAATTCTTAGGTCGGAAGGTCCATTCCTTCAACTATAAATTATCAGATCAATTTCGACCTTTTGAATCTTATTTGAATAAATACTACTAAGTACAAGAATTCACAAGTATAATGATTCAATAAAGAAATACATCTAATAAGTAAAATAAGTTATAAAACGGTTTGTTGCATCGTGGTAGACTTAGGATTCATCATTCACATATTGCTATCTAATGTACCAGAATAGATAATACCATTATTTTTTATCAAAACCATCAAATGATTAAAGAAATAAAATATCCATTCATTAATAATAGAAAACCAGAATAAAGTTCTTTCTAAAATAAGAGGTACATAAGGCAATAAACTTGAAATGAAATCCTATAACTACTAAAGCAGATAAATGTCTTCCACTGCAACAGCTGCCTCCTCTACAGCTTTGCCCATGTAGACTTGAACTCTTTTTCTCTAAGTCGCCAGGTTTTTTGGAACCCCTGCATTAAAATGCACATATCGTCAGTGGTTCCATATCTACACACCAGATTTCTGGTAGATAATACCGCTGACTATGTTTTCACGACTAAAGAAAAATTTGTACCTTTGAGAGGACAATCAGACTTCCAGTGTCCAAACTTCTTGCATCGAAAGCACTTGCCCTTAGGCTTGCCAACCCCTCCTCGTGGTCCATTGAACTTGGCACCACTGGGTTTCCAGGCTTGCTTCCTTTTCTTGCCCCTACCTCCAATAGGCTTTGAGCCTTTGGATTTAGTAGCTACAAGCGCTTGAGACTTGCCCTTCTTATAACTCATGCGGAACTGCTCAAAACTAAGGGTCAGAGACTGGAGTATGATGTCGACTTGCGTCTCACCATCAATCTGAGCTCCTAGGACCTCCAATTCATTCAACAAACTCATCATCTTAAGAACGTGCTCCCCAACGGGCGTTCCTTCAGACTGAGTAGTTGACATGAGGACTCTCATGGCTTCTTGCCTAGCCGCATGGTCTTGGTGCCCAAACATCTCCTTGAGGTTGAACAACATATCCTCGGTGGTGGCCATCGACTCATGTTGGGTTTGAAGTACATTTGACATAGAAGCCAAAATATAGCACCTAGCCATTTCATCAGCCTTTGTCCACCTCCTATATGCCGCTCTTTCCTCATCAGTTGAGGCAGCCGTGGGTTCGGCAGGGCATTGTTCATAGAGTACAAACTTGTACTCTTCTGCAGTCAGGAAAATGTCTAAATTTCTCTTCCAATCAATGTAATTGGGGCCAGTGAGTTTATTCTCCTTGAGTATCACAGAAAGTGGATTCATAGCTATTCTCTAAACCTATAAGCACATATAAACAAACAATCAATTTAATGCCGATATTATCTCCCTCAAATAATATCATTAAATCACTAATCACATCTAAAATCCTATCAGGTATGGCAAGCCACGTTTGTGTGGACGTTTACCTACCCAAACGATTTAGCAATTAGATTTGCTTTGGTCGTACATCATTATAGCGTTACTTCGTTGGGAAGAATACTATAAAGCGTACCTAAGTGCAAACCATTACTCAGTACTAAGGTGAATCGTTTGGAATTGCTACGTTACCGCAAGCCACGTTTGTGTGGACGTTTACGACAACTCACAATCCTTCACAATTCCCTATAACTGTCTACATCAATTATTCCAAAATCCCATTCAGTATAGCAAGCCACGTTTGTGTGGACGTTTACTACACCAAAAGATTTTTATAATTGACTCTCAATTACTTGATCCATTCGATTTTTGTAAATCAAGACGCGGAGAATCATAAGTGAAACTCGAAGTTTCTACCCAGTGATTCACCATGCGAACAACCCTATCTCTCATTAGATGAGGGAGCCGAACAGACAATCGATCCATTTCAAGAAATGGTACGAAGGTCTCTAATTTGTGTCATCCACATGACCAAGTGGCTTTGGATCCATTCCACTCCCCGGGGTGAGAATGAGTCGACTTGAAGACAGTTTCAGAAAGACAAATTAGGCATTGTTTGATAAACTTAATCAATGTTTCTTGTAAAAGGAATTACAAGAATTCTCATCCAATGACTTGTCTATACGAACTTCGAAAGCTCATAAAAGTCACTAAGAGAACAGTAATGGAGACCATGAGATTGTTTCCAATCCCTCTCTCACTTAGCTTTTTACAACAATGGATACGCTATCTAATGCATAATTAAACACATAAGAATGCATACATAAAATAAATCACATATAATTTATTATCACATAGTCAAAATAATACTAGAATATTATTTTCCGACTACCATGGCTTTATTCCATCTCCGTACGCATCTTCTAGTTTTCAGTCTTCGTTCTTTGAATGCTTCATGTGACGAGAATATTAATCCCAATATTTAAATCTATTTATTTTCAATTAATTCAAAAGCTACTTAATTCGAAAATTAAGTCAATCGAATATATCAAAAATAAAATTAAATATTATTAATATTTTTATTTATTTTTTATTTTCCTTTCTAATTCTATTAAATCTTTAGAATTCCATCCAAGTCAAACTTGGAATATTCTAGAAGATTTATATAATAGAATAAGGAAATAAAATAAATTAGGACTCTTCTACTTTCCATAATTAATTAATTTCCATCCATGAAAATCCCAAGAATAGGAATAATCAAATAGGAAATAAATTAATTCCAATTTAATTCTTTTCCTATTCCATGAGAGTTCCTAAACTTAGGAATACTCAAAATAGGAAAACCGAACTAAATTAGGAAAGTCGGATTATGGTAGGAGTAGCACGGGTTGGGAGACCCCGCACCACCCCCACCGATTGACCACCACCGGGAGGAGCACCGCCGCCGTCCCCATTCACACGCCACCACCACCGGTGGCCGGCGTGGCCGGAAACCCTAGTGGGCCGCCCCTTGGGTCGATCAATCCTCATGGGATCGATCATGGGGATTGATCGATCCCCTCTTCGTCCATCGTCTTCTTCGTCACACCTCGTTCTTTCGGCGATCGTTCCAACATCGAACCAACGTAAATAAATTACAAAAATTTAAATTACAATTCCAGTATCGATTCTATACATGAAATCGACCCTATACAATTTCCGGAAAACATAGAACAATAATAATAAATCCTAAATTCGGTCAAACCCCGAATTTTTACTATTACAAGCATCCATCCACACAAAACGAATCTCGACATGTCCGAGAGTTTAATAAACGAATAATCATGACAAAATAATTAATGAAATTATTAAACCATGATAGTCGGAATCCCTGCAAGGTAAAACGATAATCGAATACATACATGAACACGAAACCAACGCTCTGATACCAATTGTTGGAAATCGATATCCCGGGTTATCAAAAATTGCGGAAACCGACAACCCGACCGAAATCCCGTCGCCGGAAAACAACCGCGAACACCGCACGAGCCGGAGCCCGACAAGAGAATCGCCGCCGCGGGATAAACCCGCGGCCGAAACCCAAGCCAAGCCCCCGCCGGGTCTCGCGACCTCATTGATCGCGTGGGGTGCGCGATCGCACCCCCGGGGCTGTTCGGAACAGCCCCCGGCGGTGAGTCCGGCGACTCACCGCCATCACCGGAGGAGGCGGGGGGGCACCCGCCGCGGCACCAGCCCACGGCAGCCCCCAGCGATCGACCCTTCGGGTTCGCGAGATATCCTCTGTTTCGCCCAAGAAAGATAAATTCAATTATCCAAAAATTGGAGCGTGAAGTGCAATTAGATGCAAGGTTTGGGGGAATTTTATCAATTCGACTAATTTATGGTTAGCTTTGGTTGGACTCAAAAAATCAAGTATCCAGGCTCCGTTTAGAAAGGGCCTTCAAGCATCCGAAATACGCCGGGGTTTTAAATGGCATAGTGCGCAGCGTAACTAAGAGAGCCATTCCATTTAGGGCTTCCCAAAATGGGCCGGCCCGGCGTACAGCCGGGGCCTCCCTCGCTGCGTGTCGCCGTCGAGGGGCGGAGGGGACCCACCGCGGCACCAGCCAGCGGCGTCCAGCCGGGGCTCCCTTCTCGACGCACGCCGGCGATCGAAGCCCTAGGGCTCGACCGCTACCCTCGACGCATGTCGAGGGTTCCTCTCGGCCTTCGCCGGGGATCTCGAATCCCCGTCCGCGAAGTTCGTACGTTTTCCAGATCGTCCGTTCATGTATATATTACGATTAAAAACGAATAATCATAAGAGGGGGTTTACGATTATACATACGTCTCGTTGTGCGGAGAAACGAGATGATTTGAAGACTTTCAAATCTTCCCACATATTCCTTGCACTTCGTTCGAACGTCGTGTGGGCGACGATCCTCCGAACTCCTATGGATCTCCTTCACGAACTCTCTAGAATATCAAGTGTGATAATCTTATGGTGTGTAGAATTGTGAAGACCATGTAGTGCTTTTATAGGCTACGTAGGGGATCTAAAGGAGGTGGAATATTGGGCTTTTAATATTAATGATTAAATTGAGCCCAAACCCAAATCTATTAATCCCATTAATATTAATTAATTTTATTTTCCACTATATAAAATTAATTGCACTCCCAATATTAAACCATATTATATCAAATAATATTATCTCCAGTAGTATTATTTATTCCGTGTATTTAAGATTTAAATATCCATGAATAAAATTTATTTATTGCTTAATAAATTTATTCATCTCTTATATCCGAGAATAGTACCATTCAAATTCACTTAATTATTATGCGGAACCATTTAATTATTATGCGGAACAAATTCACTCATGAGGTTTACATAATAACTATGAACTCATCTCGGGGATATTATCAACCCTTACGGGATACACTTTCCCGTCAAGAATTCACGGCATGTCATATATAAAATATAGTGACCCAACTTTACCGGTAATTGACCAGATATACTAATCGGACAATTCCTTTGGAAAATCAAAGTCACTTATATTAAATATACACACCCGCAATAGTATCGGTGATTAAGAATAAAATACTCTGAGATTTAAATCAATTATCAAAGGCAATCCTAATTGATAAATCTCAAGCGATCCGCCCAATACACCAAGTGTACAAGTGTGGTAAAATAATTAAGAAAAATTATTTTCTCTCTCACACAACGACTATACCGTCGGATTGGTCCGTGTCCATCTAGGTCGTGAGCAACTGTTCGATTGAATACGAGTGACCGATAGTATGATCTTCCGTGTGACGACGCACACCATACTAACTACAACGTATATAATCTAGGACTATATTTGCATATATTTAATTATCAAATAATTAAAAGCAAACAATAGTTTATTTAATTAAATAGATTAAATGCTATGATCGGGAGTTTTCGTTACTTAAATCTAGACATTAAGTATACAACTACAACACAATGACTTGTCTAAACGAACTTCAAAAGTTCATAAAAGTCACCAAGAGAACAACAATGGAGACCATGGGATTGTTTCCAATCCCTCTCCCACTTAGCTTTTTACAACAAAGGATACGCTATCTAATGCATAATTAAATACACATAAGCATGCATACATGAAATAAAGCACATAGAATATCATCACATAATCAAAATAATACTAGAATATTATTTTATGACTATTATGGCTTCATCGCATCCCCGTACGCATCTTCTAGTCTTCAGTCTTCGTTCTTGAATGCTCCATGTGACGAGAATATTAATTCCAATATTTAATATCTATTATTTTCAATAAATCTAAAAGTTACTTAATTCCTAGTATTAAGTCAATCGAATAAATCAAAAATAAAATTAAATATTATTAATATTTTTATTATTTTTATTTTCCTTTCTAATTTCATTAAATCTCTAGAATCCTATCCAAGACCCACTTGGAATATTCTAGAAGATCTCCATAATGAAATAAGGAAATAAAATAATTTAGGACTCTTAATCCTTCCAAATTAATTCCTTTCCTAATCTATTAAAAATTCCATAAAAGAATAATTTAAATAGAAAAAATTAATTAAGGACTTTCAAAACTTTCCAAATTAATTATTTTCCTAATTCATTAAAATTCCATAAAGAAATAATTAAATAGTAAAAATAAATTAATTCTAAATTTATTACTTTCCTAGTCCATTAAAATTCCCAAAAATAGGAATAATCAATAAGGAAAAATAAATTAATTTTAAATTTATTCTTTTCCTATTCCATGAGAGTTCCCAAAAATAGAAATACTCAAAATAGGAAAACCGAATAATTTAGGAAAGTTGGATCTCGGCGGGAGAGCACGAGATCACGAGGACCCCGCGCCCCCACCACGATCGCCGGCCATGGGAGCACCGCCGCCACCCCAGCCACGCGCCACCACCACTGGTGGCTAGGCGCGGCCGAGAGCCGGCGGGCAGCCCCCCTTTTACCATCGATCGATCGACCCTTCATGGGGTTCAATCATGGGGTTGATCGATCCTCGAGTCCTCTTTCTTCTTCGTCACTTCGTCTTCTCCGGTGGTCGTCTCGGCATCGATCCAACGTAAAATAAATTACATGAATTTAATTACACTATCCGGTATCGATTCTATACATGAAATCGACCCTATACAATTTACGGAAAAAAGTAAAACGTAATAATAAATCCTAAATTCGGCCAACCCCCGAATTTTTACTATTACAAGCATTCACCACACAAAAACGAATCTCGACATGTCCGAGAGTGTAATCAAAACATATTATGACAATAATTAACGGAAAAATAATATATAGCCATAATAGTCGGAAACCCTGCAAAGTAGAACAATTTATCGTATATACACATGAACTAGAACCAACGCTCTGATACCAATTGTTGGAAATCGATATCTCGAATTAATAAATTAAAATAAAATTAATTAAATAAATTATCTAATTAATTCCGACCGAAATCCTTCGCCGGAAACCACCGCGAACCACCACCGAGCCGGAGCCCGGCCAAACACACCACCGCGGGGAAGCCCCCGCTTGCGTGCCCTAGCCGAGCCCCCGTACGGGGCTCGCGATCGCGGTGCGCGATCGCCGGGATGCTTCGCGCATCCCCGGGGCTGCTCGTAGCAGCCCCCGGCGGTGAGTCCGGCGACTCACCGCCACCGCCTTGGAGGAGGGGAGGCGCCTGCCGCGGCTGCCCCCAGCGATCGACCGAGCGTCGATCGCACGCCCCGGCGATCAGCCGGGGCTCCTCCCTTGCCCGCTACCGGCGGTCGAAGCCCTAGGGCTCGACCGCCACCCTCGGCATTCAGCCGAGGGTTTCATGCGTCGTGCATGCGCACGATCCCCACGGGGATCCGACCGCTGCGGTCCGGTGGTCTTCGACCCCCACCGCCGGTTGATCCTCTTCCGGGGTTCGTCCCTTGGATCTTGGTTCATGTGAATATAACAATAATTAAATTAAAATCATCGAGGGGGTTTCAACGATTTTACCTTTGTTCTCGTTGTGCGGAGAAACGAGATCTTTGAAAACCTTTGAATCTTCTCACGTATTCCTTGCACTCGTTCGAACGTCGGGTGGGCGACGATCCTCCGAACTCTATGGATCTCCTTCAACTCTCTAGAACTATCAAGTATTGATATTCTTGTCTTATGATTTGTGAAGGTCATGTAGTGCTTTTATAGGCTACGTAGTGGATCTAAAGTAGGTGGAATATTGGGCTTCTAATAGAATTAATAAAATTGAGCCCAAGCCAAAGTCTATTAATTAATCTATTAATTATATTTATTTTCCACTATACAAATATAATTGCACTCCCAATATTGTACCATATTATATCAAATAATATTATCTCTCCGGTAGTATTATTTATTCCGTGCGTTTAAGATAGAAATGTCCAAGAATAAAATTAATTTATTGCTAATTAATTTATTCATCTCTTGTATCCGAGACTAGTACCATTCAACCTTAATTATTATGCGGAACAAATCCACCTGCAGGGTTTACATAATAATTCTTTTTGAACTCATCTCGTGGACATTATCAACCCTTATCGGGACACACTTTCCTGTCAAGAATTCACGGCATGTCATACATAAAATACAGTGACCCAACTTTACCGGTAATCGACTGGTTATTCTAATCAGTCAATTCCTTTGGAAAATCAAAGTCACTAATATTAAATGCACACACCCGCAATAATATCAGGAATTAAGAATAAAATACACTGAGACTTAAATCGATTATCTAAGGCAATCCTAATCGATAAATCTCAAGCGATCCGCCCAATACACCAAGTGTACAAGTATGATAAAATAATTAAGACAAATTATTTTCTCTTTCATACAACGACTATACCGATGGATTGGTCCTTGTCCATCTAGGTCGTGAGCAACTGTTCGATTATATACGAGTAACCGATAGTATGATCTTCCGTGTGACGACGCACACCATACTAACTACAACGTATATAATCTAGGACTATAATTTGCATATATTTAATTAAACATATTTAAAAGAAAATAATTGTTTATTTAATTAAATAGATTAGTGGAAATGGATCGAGAGTTAATATCACTTAAATCTAGACATTAAGTATACAACTCCAACACGGGTGGTAGCGGTGTGAACCGCCGGACCACCGGCGCTCGCCTTAGGGTTTCGAGGACGCGCGGAGGCGACGCCTCGGCTGGGCCGATGGCGTGCGATCGATCACAAAGATCGATCGCTGGAGCGCGGGCTGGTGCCGCGCTCCTCCCCACCGTGGCGGTGGGGCCCTCCAGGCGGCGGCGAGTCGTCGGACTCGCCGCGGGGGCTGCTGGGCAGCCCCAGCCCGTCTATCGCATGAAGCGATCGACCCATCGATCGCGTGAGCCCCATGCGGGGGCTCGGCCGTGCGCGCCTTCGGGTGCGTGTGGTTGAGCTCCGGCTCGCATGCGGTGTTCGCGTGTAATCCGGCGACGGGATTTCGTTCGGGTTATTGTTTTCACAATTTTAATAGCCCGGGGTATCGAATTCCAACAGATGAGAAAGCCTTCTGGCGATTATTCTCAAAGAAGACAGTCTGTGTACTGGAAGTCTATATTTTCTCCCCAAGAAGGTATGAGATTTTTCTTTAGTCATTAAAATATAGTCAGCGGTATTATCTTCCAAAAACCTGGTGAGTAGATATGGAACCACTGACGGTATGTGTGCATTTTAAATGCAGGGGTGCCAGGAAACACAACGACTTGGAAAAGAAAGAATCGTCATGGGAAATGCTGTGGAGGAGGCATCTGTTGCAGTGGAGGATATATATATGAGTAGTTATAGGATTTTATTTTAAGTTTATTGCTTTATGTACCCCTTTATTTTAGAAAGAACCTTGTTCTGGTTTTCTATTATTAATTAATGGATATTTTATTTCTTTAATCATTTGATGGTTTTGATAAGAAATAATGGTATTATCTATTCAGGTACATTAGATAGCAATACGTGAATGATGAATCCTAAGTCTACCACGATGCAATAAATGTTGGAAATTGACTACCCGGGATGTGTTCGTTCGATCAATCGAACATCCGAACACTCCCAGTCGACCTCCGGAAGCGTTACTCCGTTCACGTAACAGCCCGTGTGCTGAATCACGCCCAGCCGTCGCCCCGGAGGACAACCGCGCGAAACGACAGCTGGTCTACCTCGGGCAGCGCGCGCTGCCCGTTAACCAGCGGTCGCTGGAAGGGCCTCAAACAGCGGTCGCTGTTTGCCCTCCAGCGGGCGCCGTTCGTCCGCGAACAGCAGCGCGACCTGCTGTTCCGGGCTCGTTTCCGGTCCGTTTTTCCTCTTCCGACTACCGATCCGGAGGTCCTTGAACCCCCAGTAATCGAGGAACACGATCCACGTCACCCGGAACCCGATCTTAGATCCGATGTATAATTAACGAAATAGAGATCGAATAAATGCGGAAGAAGGAATTCGATCTCATACCTTCTCGGTCGATTGTTGAGACCTTAGACGTTTCTAGCGTATGCCTCTACCTCGATTCCAGCCATTGTGTGGGCAACGATCCGCTGGATTCTCCTTCTCTGCTCTCTCTTCTCAAACCACCATGAGTATAATTATTCTCTGTGTGAGAATAATAATTGCGTTAACTTTTATTTTTAACAGAGAAAATATAATTGCGTGAACTATTAATTTTCTTTGAGAAAAATAATTGTTGCGGCGTAGCGTAGGTTTAAGAGAGGGCAAGGGGGGTGGGGGGGGGGGGGGGGGGAGTTATAGAGTTACACTAGGGACCTCTTAGGTAAATAAATCCTGGGCTAAATTGCAATTTAATTAAACCGGTGTCCTTAAAAGAAAACCTTTAATTAAATCCAATTTAATTATACTTAATTCCACTATAAAATTATAATTGAATTCCCGAAATTAATTTAATATTATTTCAACAATAATAATTCCGTCGAAATTACATATACGACTTTCCCCGTGTTTAAGATATCGTATGTCCACGAATTAACTTTAATTACTAATAATTAAATTAATTCGTTTCTTATTATCCGAGACTAGTACCACTCATCCTTATTATCATGTGGAACAAATCCACCTGCAGGGTTTACATGATAAACTTTATGAGCTCATCTCGAGGACATCATCAACCCAATAAATGGGACACAGTTTCCTGTCTGTAATCTATAGCATGTCGTGTGTACAATTCCGATTCCCAATTTACCGAGAATATTGACTAATCAATTAGTCTCACTCACTAGCAAATCAAAGAACTGAGAATTGGACACACGCACCTATAATTATATAGGGATTAGGAATTCGTATATCCGTAATGTCTGAGGTCTAGTTCGATTACTTCGATTAGTATAAATCGAACGCCCTCCCGTGGTCCTGCTCAATACACCAAGTGTACGAGTGTAACATGATAGTCAAGACCGACTATCTACCAGTCACACTACGACGTACCGATGGATTGTCCCTTTCCATCTAAGTCGTGAGCTACTGTTCGATAGTATACGAGTAACTGACAGTATGATCTTCCGCGTGTCTCCTCACGCCATACTGTCTAAAACGTATATATCTAGGACTATAGGATAAAGTAAATAATAGACAAAATGCAGACTGTTTGATTAATAGATAGTAAAACACAGATAAGGAGTTCCATATTGTCACTAAACTAGACATTTAGAATATAAATCCATCAATCTCCCACTTATACTAAAAGTCTAGTTGCCATCTCCCGTACATCCGATACCCATCCCCTTCACGTGTCTCTTGAACGCTTCAGCTGGAAGTGCCTTCGTAAAGGGGTCTGTCAGGTTATCCGCTGATGCAATCTTGGTGACAACCGCATCGCCTCTCTTGACGATGTCTCTAATCAGGTGGTACTTGCGATCTATGTGTTTACTCGCATTGTGGGCTTGTGGTTCCTTCGCATTTGCCACTTCACCGCTATTGTTACAATAAATTGTGATAGCTCTAGGCAAATCAGGAACCACATCTAACTCCATAAGGAAGTTCCGGAACCACACCGATTCTTTAGCTGCCTCAGAGGCTGCTACATATTTGGCTTCCATTGTAGAGTCCGAAATGCATTTCTGCTTAACACTCTTCCATGAAACTGCTCCACCTCCCAATGTGAACACCTAGCCTGATGTAGACTTTCGCTGATCCTTATCAGATTGGAAATCCGAGTCTGTGTAACCCACATGAATCAATTCGGACGCTTTGTAACTCAGAACATAATTCCTAGTCCTTTGCAGGTACTTAAGTATTTTCTTTACAGCAGTCCAGTGACCCTGTCCAGGGTTACTCTGATATCTAGCTACCATGCCCACGGCATAGCAGATATCAGGTCTCGTGCACAACATATCATACATTAGACTTCCCACTGCCGAAGCATAAGGAACTGTCTTCATGTAATCTATCTCCTTTTGTGTCTTGGGACACATGTCTTTAGATAGATGAATTCCATGGCAGAAAGGTTGAGAACCTCTCTTGGAATTCTGCATGTTGAAACGAGCTAGAATCGTATCAATATATGAAGCCTGGGACAAGCTCAATGTTCTTTTCTGGAGATCCCGTATAACCTTGATCCCAAGAACATGCCCAACTTGTCCTAAGTCTTTCATATCGAATTGCTTGGACAACCATCCCTTTATGTCCGACAACATCTTCACATTGTTGCCAATTAGAAGGATGTCGTCTACATAAAGCACGAGAAACGCCACACTGTTTCCGTCACCTCTCCGGTATACACACGACTCGTCCATGCTTTGAATGAATCCATAAGACTGGATAACCTCATCAAACCGCATGTTCCAAGATTTAGAAGCTTGCTTTAATCCATAAATGGATCGCTTTAGCTTACACACTAGATGCTCTTGGCCCTTTTCGATGAATCCCTCTGGCTGTCTCATATAAATGTTTCGTCAAGATTTCCATTCAAGAATTCTGTCTTGACGTCCATTTGCCACACCTCATAATCCATATGAGATGCTATAAACAAAAGAATCCAGATCGACTTTAGCATAGCTACCGGCGAAAAGGTTTCCTCATAATCGATCCCTTCTTTCTGAGTGTACCCTTTCGCAACAAGCCTAGCCTTGAAGGTTTCCACCTTCCCGTCAGACCCTCTTTTTCTCTTATACACCCATTTGCAACCAATGACTTTTACACATTTGGACGGTGCTACAAGATCCCAGACCTGATTTGAATCCATAGATTCAATCTCAGATTTCATCGCCTTTTTCCAAGACTGAGCATTTTGATCTTTAAGCGCCTCGTCGTAGGTCCAGGGGTCGGCTTCATGTTCTCCAGGTAGCAAGTCCGAAGACTCACCTATAAACATGAACCTTTCGGGTTGTCGAACAACCCTCCCACTACGACGACGCTCCGGTGTAACCTCAGTGACTACAGGTGCAGACTGTGGTGGCGTATCACCCGGTTGGGTTGGATCTAAGCCTTGATCCCCGATACTATTGGGTTGGATCTAAGCCTTGATTTAAATCTCAGTGTATTTTATTCTTAATCCCCGATACTATTGCGGGTGTGTATATTTAATATGAGTGACTTTGATTTTCCAAAGGAATTGACCGATTAGAATAACCGGTCGATTACTAGTAAAGTTGGGTCACTATATTTTATATATGACACGCCGTGAATTCTTGACGGGAAAGTGTATCCCGATAAGGGTTGATAATATCCCCGAGATGAGCTCATAAGGAATTATTATGTAAACTTCGCGAGTGGATTTGTTCCCGCATAATAATAAAGTTGAGTGGTACTATTCTCGGATATAAGAGATGAATAAATATATTAAGCAATAAATAAATTTTAGTCATGGATATTTAAATCTTAAATACACGGAATAAATAATACTACCGGAGATAATATTATTTGATATAATATGGTTTAATATTGAGAGTGCAATTAATTTTATATAGTGGAAAATAAAATTAATTAATATTAATGGGATTAATAGATTTGGGCTTGGGCTCAATTTAATCATTAATATTAGAAGCCCAATATTCCACCTCCTTTAGATCCCCCTACGTAGCCTATAAAAGCACTACATGACCTTCACAATTATTAAGACAAGATTATCATACTTGATATTTTAGAGAGTTCGTGAAGGAGATCCATAGAGTTCGGAGGATCGTCGCCCACCCGACGTTCGAACGAGTGCAAGGAATACGTAGGAAGATTCAAAGGTCATCGATTGCTCTCGTTTCTCCGAACAACGAATCGAAGGTATAAAATCGTAAACACCCTTTATGATTTTAATCGATTATTTATTGAAAATACCGTAGAACAAAGATCCGAGGATCGAGACACGTGGAAGAGGTCGAACCGGGCGGTGGGGGTGAAACCACCGGACCGTCGGCGGATCGACGACTCGACCACGGGGGTCGCATGCGAGGAGGCGATCGAGCTCGGAGCTCGATCGCGGCTGGGCTGCGAGGTTTCTCGCAGCGCCCAGCAGCGGGCTGCGGGTGTTCCCGCAGCGATCCCGCAGCGGCTCGCGGGGCGAGCCGCACCTCCATGGGCAGCGAGTCCGTGGACTCGCTGCGGGCTGCTACGAGGCAGCCCAGCGATCGCCTGTAGCGATCGCGAATCCCCCCGTGGGGACTCGGCTGGGCGTTCACGTGCCCTCGGGTGCGCGACGCGTTCGGTCGGGTCCCGGCTCACGTGGTGATCGTGGTTTCTCCGGCGATCAGGATTTCGGTTGGGTTGTCATGTTCCGCGTTTTCCGACGACCCGGGATATCGAATTCCAACAATTGGTATCAGAGCGTGGTTTACGTTCGCGGTATTTTCGATAAAATTGTTCTACCTTCCAGGGTTTCCGACTATTATGGCTAGTTTAATTATTCGTTAATTATTTTTCATGATTGTTGGTTTTATTAAACTCTCGGACATGTCGAGATTCGTTTTGTGTGGTGAATGCTTGTAATAGTAAAAATTCGGGGGTTGACCGAATTTAGGTTTTTATTATTGTTCAATGTTTTTCCGGAAATTGTATAGGGTCGATTTCATGTATAGAATCGATACCGGAATTGTAATTTAAATTATTGTAATTTATTTACGTTAGATCGATGCCGAGACGACCGCCGGAGAAGACGAAGTGACGAGAGGGGGCTAGGGCTCGGATCGACCAACCCCATGGTCGATCCATGAGGATCGATCGACCCGAGCATGGAGGAGCCGCCGGAAATGGTGGCCGGCCACCTCCTTGAATAGGAAAAGAATTAATTTAGTATTAAATTTATTTTCCTAATTGATTATTCCTATTGTTGGGAATATTCATGGATTAGGAATAAAATAAATTTGGAAAGTTTAGGAGTCCTAAATTATTTTATTTCCTTATTCCATTATGAAAATCTTCTTGAATATTCCAACTGGGTCTTGGATAGGATTCTAGAGATTTAATGGAGTAGAAAAGGAAAATAAAAAATAATAAAAAATATTAATAATATTTAATTTTATTTTTGATATATTCGATTGACTTAATTTTCGAATTGAGTAACTTTTGGATTAATTAAAAATAAATAGATTTAAATATTGGAATTAATATTCTCGTCACATGGAGCATTCAAGAACGAAGACTGAAGACTAGAAGATGCGTACGGGGATGTGATAAAGCCATAATAGTTGGAAAATAATATTCTAGTATTATTTTGATTATATGATAATACTATGTGCTTTATTACATGTATGCATGCTTATGTGTATTTAATTTATGCATTAGATAGCGTATCCCTTGTTGTAAAAAGCTAAGTGGGAGAGGGATTGGAAACAATTCCATGGTCTCCATTGCTGCTCTCTTGGTGACTTTTATAAACTTTTGAAGTTTATATAGATAAGTTATTGGAAGAGAGTTCTTGTAATTCCTCTTACAAGAAACATTGATTAAGTGTATCAAACAATGCCTAATTTGTCTTTCCAAAACTGATTTCAAGTCGACTCATTCTCACCCCGGGGAGTGGAATGGAGCCAAAGCCACTTGGTCATGTCGAGAACACAAATTAGATACTTTCGTACCATTCTTTTAAGGTGGATCGATTGTCTGCTGGGCTCCCTCATTTATGAGAGATAGGGTTGTTCGCATGGTGAATCACTGGTAAGAAACTTCGAGTTTCACTTATGATTCTCCGCGTCTTGATTTACGAGATCGAATGGATCAAGTAATTGGGAGTCAATTGTAAAAATCTTTTGGTGTAGTAAACGTCCACACTATCGTGGCTTGCTGCACTGAATGGGATTTTGGATCAATTGATGTAGACAGTTATAGAATGGAGTGAAGGATCCGTGTGTTAACGTAAACGTCCACACTATCGTGGCTTGCGGTGATATGCGAGTCCCAAACGAACTTCTTAGTACTGAGTAATGGTTTACACTTAGGTACGCTTCATAGTATCATTCCCATCGAAGTAACGCTATTGATGATGTACGACCGAAGAAAATTTAATTGCGAAATCGTTTGGGTAGGTAAACGTCCACACTACGTGGCTTACCATATCTGATGGGATTTTAGATGTGATTAGTGATTTAATGATATTATTTGAGGGAGATAATATCGGTATTAAATTGTTTGTTTATAGGTTAAGAATGACCGTGACCCCACTTTGTGATATACTTAAGGATGAAAATTCACTGGTTCCATATAGTAATGTTTGGGAAAGATATTTAGACAATGTTTAGACTTTTAAGCTTTCCGAATCCACTATTGTCCCAACTGATGAGGACATTCAGAATGCCCTCAGGGAAATGTTGAGACATAGTGTGGAAGCTGGACAAGAGGTGATTAACATACTCTCGGAATTCTCTCTTAACGAGTCGCTTAAAAACGATTCAATGAGAGCGGATTTTGTGCGTAAGTTAAGGACATCACAAGCTCTTGTGGTAAGGCTAAAGGAAAAGCTCGCAAAGAAGCCCAGTGGTTTCGAACCACGGAATGGGAAAAGCAAGCTGCGAGGCAAGTGCTTTCGATGCAAGCAGTCTGGGCACTGGAGGTCTGATTGTCCTCTCATCAAAGGTACGAAATTTTCCTTAGCCACTGAAACATTGTCAGCGGTGTTATCTACCAGCTACTGGTGTGTAGATACGGGAGCCACTGACCATGTCTGCAATTCAATGCAGGGGTTCCAAGAAACCCGAAGATTTAGAGAGGGAGAGATCGTGGTCTACATGGGCAATGCTGCGAAGGTGGTGGCTGTTGCAGTGGGAGACGTTTATCTACGTTTTAGTAGTGATAGGGTTTTAGTCTTACAAAATTGTCTTTATGTACCGAATTTTAGAAAGAATTTGATTTCAGTTTCTAAACTAATTATGAATGGGTATTCTGTTTCTTTTGATCACTCCGTGGTCATAAGAAGAAATAGTGAGATTATCTGTTCTGATACATTAGTAGACGATTTATATGTGCTAAATCCTGAGTCTACCACGATGCAACTAACCGAGAGTAATAACACATCTACGAACACCAATAAGAGAAAGAAACCTTCTAAGATGAATCAATTATACTTGTGGCATCTAAGGCTAGGTCATATTAATTCGAATAGAATTCAAAGGTTGAAAACTGATGGTCTCATCAGTGGTGTTGAAGGAGAGGACCTTCCGACCTGCGAATCCTGTTTGGAGGGTAAAATGACCAAGCGTTCTTTTTCTGGTAAAGGACGAAGATCCGAGCAAGTATTGGATTTGATTCACTCTGATATATGCGGACCTATGTCTACCCAGGCAAGAGGAGGGTACGAATATTTCATCACTTTTACTGATGATTATTCAAGGTATGGATTTGTGTACTTGATGCGCCGCAAGAGCGAGTGCTTTGACAAGTTCAAGGCGTACAAAGCTCTTGTGGAGAACTTTTAAGGTAAATCTATAAAATGCCTGCGATCTGATCGCGGAGGCGAGTACCTGTCTGGGGAATTCAAGGCATACTTGGCAGAGAATGAGATTGATTCCCAAATGACATCACCATATACTCCTCAGCAGAATGGTGTGTCAGAACGAAGGAATAGGACTCTTATGGAGATGGTGCGTTCAATGATGAGTTACTCGGACTTACCTGTTATGTTCTAGGGATATGCCTTAGAAACAACGGCGCACATTCTAAACTTGGTTCCATCTAAAACGGTTCCTTCAACACCCATGGAATGATGGAGCGGGCGCAAGCCTAGTTTAAGACACGTTCGGATCAGGGGGTGTCCTGCACACCTGTTGAAGACAGGGGCCGATAAATTAGAACCTCGTAATGAAGTGCGGTTGTTTATAGGATATCCTAGAGGAACCAAAGGTGGCATGTTCTATAGTCCTACGGACCAGAAGATCATTATAAGTACTAACGCTCGGTTCTTAGAGGAAGACTATGTCATGGACCACAAGCCCAAGAGTGACTTAATGCTTGATGAGTTGAGAGGTAACGATAAAGACTTAGATACAGCCGAACCGAGTACTACAACACTAGAACCTGCACCTACTGTCACTGTTAATACACCGGAACGTCGTCGTAGTGGGAGGGTTGTTAGACAACTGGACAGATGGATTGGACTGGGTGAGTCTTCGGACTCTGGACCCGGAAAACATGAAATCGATCCCTGGACCTATGATGAGGCGATACAAGATATAGATGCGCCTTCTTGGAAGAAAGCGATGAAATCCGAAATTGAATCTATGGATTCTAATAAAGTCTGGGATCTTGTAGAATCACCAAACGGCGTAAAGCCAATTGGGTGTAAATGGGTCTACAAGAGAAAGAGAGGATTTGACGGAAAGATTGAAACCTTTAAAGCTCGGCTTGTTGCGAAAGGATATACTCAGAAAGAGGGAATCGATTATGAGGAGACCTTCTCGCCGGTAGCCAAGATAAATTCGATCCGGATTCTCTTATCCATAGCAGCTCATATGGACTATGAGGTGTGGCAAATGGATGTCAAGACAACTTTCCTAAATGGAAGTCTTGACGAGACGATTTATATGAAACAACTAGAAGGATTCATTGCTAAAGGGCGAGATCATCTAGTGTGCAAGCTTAATCGATCCATTTATGGATTGAAACAAGCCTCGAGATCGTGGAACCTGCGGTTTGTTGAAGTAGTCCAATCTTTTGGATTCATTCAAAGCATGGAAGAATCGTGTGTGTATTGGAAACGTGATGGGAAGAAGGTGGTGTTCCTCGTGCTTTATGTAGACGAAATCCTTCTCATTGGCAACAGTGTGAAGATGTTATCAGACATAAAGGGATGGTTGTCTAGACAATTCGATATGAAATATTTAGGGGAGGTTGGACATGTTCTAGGGATCAAAGTTATAAGGGATCGCCGGAATAGAACATTGTACCTTTCCCAGGCATCTTACATAGACACGATTCTGGCTCGTTTTAACATGCAAGATTCCAAGAAGGGTGAGTTACCCTTAAGCAAAGGAACTTATCTATCTAAAGAGTTGTGTCCTCGGACACAAGAGGAGAAAGATAAAATGAAAGTAGTTCCCTACGCCTCGGCTGTGGGAAGCTTGATGTATGCAATGTTATGCACGAGACCTGATATCTGTTATGCAGTTGGCATAGTGGCAAGATATCAGAGTAACCCTGGAAGGGAACATTGGACTGCTGTAAAGAGCATTTTCAAGTATTTGCGAAATACTAAGGATTATGTTCTGAGATACGGAGCAGACGAGCTTGTTCCTTTGGGTTACACAGATTCGGATTTCCAAGCAGATACGGACCGGCGTAAGTCGAATAGGCTATGTGTACACTTTGGGAGGTGGAGCCGTATCATGGAAGAGTGTTAAGCAAAAGTGCATTTCGGACTCTACCATGGAAGCTGAATATGTAGCAACGTCAGAGGCAGCGAAATAATTAGTGTGGTTCCTTAATTTCCTCCAGGACTTAGATGTGATTCCGAGTTTGCCCAAAGTTATGACAATTTATTGTGACAAAAGCGGTGCAGTGGCATACAGTAAGGAATCACGGTCCCATAGTGCTACGAAACACATAGAGCGCAAGTACCACCTGATTCGAGACATCGTCAAGAGAGGCGACGCTGTAGTCACCAAGATAGCTTCAGAAGACAACCTAGCAGACCCCTTCACAAAGATACTTCCTAAGGAAGTACATTTCAAGCACCTAAAGGGTTTGGGAGTCAGAAGTTTGAGAGATATGACTGGACCTTAGTATAAGTGGGAGATTGTTGGAGTGGTATACTTAATGTCTAGATTTAAGTGTTTTGAACTCCTTGTACACTGTCATTTATCTATTAATAAATAAACATTCATTTGATTTTAATTATTGTTGATTAAATATATGCAAATTATAGTCCTGGATTATATACGTTGTAGTTAGTATGGTGTGCGTCGTCACACGGAAGATCATACTATCGGTTACTCGTATTTAATCGAACAGTAGCTCACGACCTAGATGGACAGGGACCAAGCCATCGGTATAGTCGTTGTGTGAGAGAGAAAATAATTTGTCTTAATTATTTTATCACACTTGTACACTTGGTGTATTGGGAGGATCGCTTGAGACTTATCAATTAGGATTGCTCTGTGATAATTGATTTAAGTCTCTGAGTATTTTATTCTTAATCCCTGAAACAATTGCGGGTGTGTATATTTAATATAAGTGACTTTGATTTTCCAAAGGAATTAACCGATTTAATTATTGGGTTAATTACCGGTTGAGTTGGGTCACTATATTTTATATATGGCATGCCGTGAATTCTTGACGGGACAGTGTATCCCGAAAGGGTTGATAATATCCCTGAGATGAGCTCATAAGGATTTATTATGTAAACCTCGCGAGTGGATTTGTTCCCGCATAATAATAAAGTTGAGTGGTACTATTCTCGGATATAAGAGATGAATAAATTTATTAAGCAATAAATAAATTTTATTCATGGATATTTCAATCTTAAATACACGGAATAAATAATACTACCGGAGATAATATTATTTGATATAATATGTTTTAATATTGGGAAGGCAATTAATTTTATATAGTGGAAAATAAAATAAATTAATATTAATGGGATTAATAGATTTGGGCTTGGGCTCAATTTAATCATTAATATTAGAAGCCCAATATTCCACCTCCTTTAGATCCCCTACGTAGCCTATAAAAGCACTACTAGAGTACAATAACATTAATTAGAGCCAAAGCCAAAGCCACTTAAATTAGAGACTTTCGTACCATTTTTTGAAGTGGATCGATTGTCTGCTCGGCTCCCTCATTCTATGAGAGATGGGGTTGTTCACATGGTGAATCACTGGTAAGAAACTTCGAGTTTCACTTATAATTCTCCGCGTCTTGATTTACAAGATTGAATGGATCAAGTAATTGGGAGTCAATTATAAAAATCTTTTGGTATAGTAAACGTCCACACAAACGTGGCTTGCTATGCTGAATGGGATTTTGGAATAATTGATGTAGACAGTTATAAGGAATTGTGAAGGATTGTGAGTTATCGTAAACGTCCACACAAACGTGGCTTGCGGTGACGTAGCAGTTCCAAACGATTTACTTTAGTACTGAGTAATGATTTACACTTAGGTACGCTTTATAGTATTCTTCCCAACGAAGTAACGCTATAATGATGTACGACCAAAGCAAATCTAATTGCTAAATCGTTTGGGTAGGTAAACGTCCACACAAACGTGGCTTGCCATATCTGATGGGATTTTAGATGCGATTAGTGATTTAATGATATTATTTGAGGGAGATAGTATCGGAATTAAATCGATTGTTTGTATTATGTGCTTATAGGTTAGAAATGTCTTTGCCCTACTATGTGATATACGATAAGGATTTTATACTCAACGACCCTTAGAATGTTGATTGGAATCGAAATCTGGACAATGTCCTAACTACTGAGAAGTACAAGTGTGTACTTCAATATCTTTGTCCTCTCGTTCCAAGCAAAGGTTTTTGAACCTATGGACGGGTAGATGGAAAAGAAGAAGCATTATACGGAATCCCAGTGATCCTAGTTTTGGACCACGAGATGGGTAAAGTATGTCGCAAGGCAAGTACTTCCGTTGCAAGCAGTCTGGGCACTGGTAGTCTGATTGTCCTCTCATAAAAACAAGGAGTGAACTTTTCCTTAGTCATTGATACATTTTCAATGATGATATCTACCGGCACCTTATGTGTAGATACGGAGGCCACTGATCATGTTTTGCATTTGTGTGCAAGGGTTCCAGGAAACCCGACGACTTAGAAAGGAAAAGATCACCATCTACATGGGCAATGCTGCGAAGGTGGCGGCTGTTGCAGTGGGAGAGATTCATTTACTTTTGAGTAATGAAAGGATTTTATACATTGTCTTTATGTGCATGGATTTATAAAGAATTTAATTTCAGTTTCTAAACAAATAGATATTCTAGTTCTTCTGATCAATCGATGATTATAAGAAGAATAGATGATAATATCTGTTCTAGCACATTGGTTGACAATTTGTATATGATAAATCCCGAGTCTACCACGATGCAACAAACCGAAACTAGTAACACATTATCTAGAACCAATAAGAGAAAGGAACCTTCTAGTATGAATCAATTATACTTGTGGCATCTTAAGCTAGGACATTTTAATCCAAATGGGATTCAAAGGTTGAACAACTGATGGTCAAATCAGTGGTGTTGAAGGAAATGACCTTCCTACCTATGAATCGATTTTGGATGGTAATAAATGACCAAGTAACCTTTTAAGGATAAAAGCTATAGATCCGGACAAGTATTGGATTTGATTCACTCTGATGTATGCGGACCTATGTCTACTCAGACATGAGGAGGGTACGAGTATTTCATTTTAATGATTACTCGATACATGGATTTAGATACCTGATGCGCCGCAAAAGCAAGTACTTTGACTAGTTCAAAGAGTACAAAGCTCTTGTGGAGAACCTTCACGGTAAATCCATTGAATGCCTACGATCTGATCGTGGAGGCATACACCTGTCTGGAGAAATTAAGGCATACTGATCAGAGAATGGGATTAACTCTCAACTGACTGTACCATTTACTCCTCTATGGAATGGTGTGTCAAAAGGAAGGAAAATAACTCTTATGGGAATGGTGAAAACGATAATGAGTTATTCGGACTTACCTTATGTTCTAGGGATATGCCTTGGAAACATCGGCGCACATCCTGAACTTGGTTCTTTAGAACCTCGTACGGAAATGCGGTTGTTTGTAGGATATCTTAGAAGAACAAAAGTTGTGTTCTATAGTTCTAAGGACCAGAAGGTCGTTAAGTTCTAACGCTCGGTACTTAGAGGAAGACTATATGAAGGATCACAAGCCCAAAAGTGATGTGATACTTGATAAGAATGAGAGAGAGCGATCGAGACTTAGAACCAGCCGAACCGAGTAGTACACCACTAGAACCTGCACCTGTTATCACTATTAATACACCGGAACGCCGTCGTAGTGGGAGGGTTGTCAGACAACCGGAAAGATTCGTGGGACTGGGTGAGTCTTCGGACTCGGCACCTGGAGTACATGAAATCGATCCCTGGACCTATGATGAGGCGGTACAAGATCTAAATGCGCCTTCTTGGTGAAAGGCGATGAAATCCGAAATGGAATCTGAGGATTCTAATAAAGTCTGGGATCTTGTAGATACACCGAAAGGCGTGAATCCAATCGGGTGAATGGGTCTACAAGACAAATAGAGGAAATGACGGGAAGGTCGGAACCTTCAAAGCAAAGCTTGTTGTGAAAGGATATACTCGGAAAGATATGGATCGAGTATGAGGAGACCTTTCGCCGGTAGCAATGCTAAAGTCAATCCGGATTCTCTTAGCATCTCATATGGTTATGAGGTGTGGTAAAATGGTTGTCGAGACAGCTTTCCTATATGGGAGTCTTGACGGAACCATTTATGAAATAACCAGAAGGATTCATTGCTAAGGGGCGAGAGCATTTAGTGTACAAGCTCAGTCGATCCATTTATGGATTGAAGTAAGCTGCAATATTGTGGAACATTCGATTTGATAAGTCCATTGGTATGGATTCATTCAAAGCATGGACGAATCGTGTGTGTATTGGAAAACGTGATGGAAACAAAGTGGTTTCTCGTGCTTTATGTAGACGATATTTTCTAATTGGCAACAATGTGAAAATGTTATCGGACATGAAGGGATGGTTGTTCTAGACAATTCGATATGAAGGACTTAGGAGAGGTTGGACATGTTCATGTGATCAAAGTGATAATGGATCACAAGAGAAGAACATTGTACCTATCCCAAGCATCATACATAGACACGATTCTGACTCGTTTAACATACAAGATTCCTAGAAAGGTTTTACCTTTCAGACATGGAATCTATCTATCTAAATGACATGGAATCTATCTATCTAAATATGTGTGTCCAAACACAAAATGAGATAGAAGAAATGAAAGTGGTTCCCTACGCCTTGGCTTTGGGAAGCTTAATGTATGTTATACACGAGACCTGATATCTGCTATGCCGGAGCATAGTGGTGAGATATCAGAGTAACCCTGGAAAGGGAAATTGGACTAATGTGATCAGTCGAGCAATTTCCTGTGGGTTACACAGATTCGGATTTCTAATCGCAAAGGGAAAGTTGAAAGTCGAAGTCAGGCTATGTGTTCACACTAAGAAATGGAGATCTCATGTGGAAGAGTGTAATGCAGTGCATTACGGACTCTACCACGGAGACTGAATAGGTAGCAGCCTTTAAGACAGCTAAAGGATCGGTGTGATTCCGGAGATTCCTCCAGGACTTAGAAATGGTACCTTGTTTGTTCAATGCTATTGTGACAATAGCGGTGCAGTGGCAAAAAGGAACCACAAGTCCATAGTGTGAGATAACACAAAGAGCAAGTACCACCTGATTCGAGATATCGCCAGGAGATATAGTCGTTACCTAGATAACTTCAGGGGACACCCTAGAGTACTCGTTCACTAAGGCCCTGCGAGCGAAAGCGTTCAGTAGGCACGTGGATGGTATGGAGCCAGATGTTTGGGAGACAGCGACTAGACCTTAGTATAAGTGGGAGATTGATGGAGTTGTATACTTAATGTCTAGATTTAAGTAACATCTGAACTCCGTCTAAAGCATTTATCCTATTTAATAATAAACAATCATTTGCGTTTAATTATTTATAATTAAATATAAGCAAATTATAGTTCTAGATTATATACGTTATAGTTAGTATGGTGTGCGTCGTCACACGGAAGATCATACTATCAGTTACTCGTATATAATCGAACAGTTGATCACGACCTAGATGGACAAGGACCAATCCATCGGTATAGTCGTTGTATGAGTGAGAAAATAATTGGTCATGATTATTTTATCATACTTGTACACTTGGTGTATTGGGCGGATCGCTTGAGATTTATCGATTATGATTGCCTTAGATAATCGATTTAAATCTCAGTGTATTTTATTCTTAATCCCTGATATTATTGCGGGTGTGTATATTTAATATTAGTGACTTTGATTTTCCAAAGGAATTTACCGATTAGAATATCTGGTTAATTACTGGTAAAATTGGGTCACTGTATTTTATTTATGACATGCTGTGAATTCTTGACGGGAAAGCATGTCCTCGAAAGGGTTGATAATGTCCCCGAGATGAGCTCATAAGGATTATCATGTAAACCTTGCAAGTGGATTATGATCCGCATGATAATAAAGTTGAGTGGTACTATTCTCAGAATTATAAGAGATGAATAAATAATATTAGCAATAAATATAATTTATTCATGGACATTTATATCTTAAACATGCGGAATAAATAATACTACCGGAGATTATTATTTGATCTAATATGGTATAATATTGGGAGTGCAATTATATTTATATAGTGAAGTTAATATATAATTAATAATAGTAAGGATTAATAGATTTGAGCTTGGGCTCAATTTAATCACTATTATTGGAAGCCCAATATTCCACCTCCTTAAGATCCCCTACGTAGCCTATAAAAGCACTACATGGTCTTCTCTATTCTCATAACTTGAAGATCACAATTCTAGAGAGAGAAAGAAAGAGAAGGAGATCCATGGAGTTCGGAAGATCGTCGCCCACACGACGTTCGAGCTAGTGCAAGGAATACGTGGGAAGATCTCAAGGTCATCAATTGAGTTCTTCGTTTTTCCGAACAACGAGAACGAGGTAAATCGTAAAACCCTCTTTATGATTTTAATCGTTTATATTATCGTGAAAATACCGTAGAACAAGATCCGAGGTTCGGGATCCTTACCGGGGTCGAGATGGGTGGTGGTGATCGAAGATCACCGGACCACCGCGGCTGGAGCGACCCGACGGCGAAGTATCGCGCGTAGGGTTTGACTGCCCAGGCAAGCGGCCGCCTGGGGGTCAAGCGGCCGCCTCGTGCCCGCTGGCAGCGAGCTGCGGGTTTTCCCGCAGCAGACTCGCGAGACATGCGAGTCCATGCACGGGGCGATGCGGTCTCTCCCGCATGAGCTGTTGCGACCAGCCGTGTGGCTTGTGCGATGACGCGATCGAGCGCTGCGGGGTTCTCCCGCGGATAGGGCTCGATCGACGCGTCTTTTCGCATGGCGGCTGGGGGTGATCACGGTCCATGGCTCGACCGTGGCGGATACGCGATCACCCGGGGCGTGGCTTGTTAGCCCGTGGCTGCTGGGCAGCCCTTCGATCGACGCAACGGGTTCGTGATTGGGCAGCCGCGACTTCGGTTGCGGCGGGTGTTCGGTCAAGACGCATCCCCGCGAAGACGACGTGGTTGTTTCGGCGATTGGGATTTCGTTTGGAGTTGTTGTTCCGCAACTTTGACAACTCCGGATATTCGATCTTCAAAGGAATATCGGTCGGAATTAATTAGATAATTTATTTAATTAATTTTATTTAAATTTATTAATTTCGGGATGTCGATTTCCAACATGTTCAGCCTGTTCCGGCGCGATTTTCTCAATCCGACCACCACACCGGAGGTCAGCGACCTCCCAGTGGTCTGAGAACGTCGAGCCCAAGCCACGGAAACCAATCGATGGTCCGTTGTATTATTACGTACGAGAAGAATCGAAAAAGATGCGGAATAGGGTTTTCGATTCTTTACCTTTGATGCGTGATTCGGAGAATCCAAATAGGCGAACACCCCAGACCTTCTAGTGTGTATCCTAGCCCTCGATCCCGGACGTTGTGTGGGCAATGATCCTCCGGTTCTCTTCTCTTCTTCTTCTCTCTCAAACTTACGCTCTTTTGTGTTTTCTTTTTCTTACGCAGAAAAATAAAAGACCGCGTTCTGTAGGTTTAGAGAAGAGAGAAATAGGGGTTTAAATAGGCCACACTAGGGACCTTTGGATAATTAATTAATTAGGCTAAATTGCAATTTAATTAAACCGGTGTCCTAAAAGGAAAACCTTTAATTAAATCCAATTTTAATTATAATTAATTCTACTATAAAATTATAATTGAATTCCCAATTAATTAATTCATATTATTTTACCAATAATATTTCCGCCGAAATTAAATATATGATTTTCCCCGTGTTTAAGATATCGCATGTCCATGAATTAATTTTAATTACTAATAATTAAATTAATTCATTTCTTATTATCCGAGACTAGTACCACTCATCCTTATTATCATGTGGAACAAATCTACCTGCAGGGTTTACATGATAAACTTTATGAGCTCATTTCGGGGACATCATCAACCCAATAAATGGGACACGGTTTCCTTTCTATAATCTATAGCATGCCGTGTGTACAATTCTGATTCCCAATATACCGAGGATATCGACTAATCGATTAGTCTCACTCATTGACGCATTAAAGAATCGAGCATTGGACACACGCACTCATAATTATATAGGGATTAGGAACTCATATATCCTTAATATCTGAGGTCTAGTTCGATTACTCCGATTAGTACAAATCGAACGTCCTCCCGTGGTCTTGCTCAATACACCAAGTGTACGAGTGTAACATAATAGTCAAGACCAACTATTACCCAGTCACACTACGATGTACTGATGGATTGTCCCTGTCCATCTAAGTAGTGAGCTATTGTTCGATAGTATACGAGTAACCGATAGTATGATCTTCCGCGTGTCTCCTCACGCCATACTATCTACAACGTATATATCCAGGACTTATAGCATAGAGTGTATATAAAACAAAATGCGAACTGTTTGATTAATAGATAATAAAACACAGATAGGGAGTTTCATATTGTCACTAAACTAGACATTTAGAATATAACTCTATCACTGCCGCGGGCTGGCGCCGCGGCTGGTGACCCCCTCCCCGTACGGTGGTGGCGGTGAGTCGTCGGACTCACCGCCGGGGGCTGCTGGGCAGCCCCATGCGATCGCACCATGCGATCGCGAGCCCCTCGCGGCGGGGGCTCGACTAGGGTTTCTAGCCGCGGGTTTATCCCGCGGCGGTGATTCTCTCGTCGGGCCCGGCTCCGTGCGGTGGTTAGCGTGATTCCGGCGATGGGATTTTGATCGGGGTTATGATTCCGCAATTCCGTTAACTCCGGGATATCAATTTCCAACAATTGGTATCAGAGCGTTGGTTCTAGTTCATGTATGTTTTCGATATATTGTTCTACCTTGCAGGGATTTCCGACTATTATGGATAGTTTAATTATTTGTTAATTATTTGTCATAATTGTTGGTTTATTAAACTCTCGGACATGTCGAGATTCGTTTTTGAGGATGAATGCTTGTAATAGTAAAAATTCGGGGGTTGACCGAATTTAAGGTTTTATTATTATTGCTCTTTGTTTTTCGGAAAGTGTATAGGGTCAATTTCATGTATAGAATCGATACCGGAATTGTAATTTAAAATTTTGTAATTTATTTACGTTGGATCGATGCCGAATCGACTGCCGGAGAAGACGAAGATGTGAAGAAGAAGACGAAGAGGACCGGGGATTGATCAACCCCATGATCGATCCCACACGATCGATGGCAAAGGGAGGGGGCGACATCGCGCCCCTCGGCTGGGGTTGCCGCCGGCGTGGTGGTGGCTGGCCGGATGGGGTGGCGGCGGCGGTGCTCCTCTCCTAGGTGGTCGGTCGATTGGTGGGGGTGGTGCGAGGACTCCCAACCCGTGCTACTCCTACCAAGATCCGACTTTCCTATTTGATTCGGTTTTTCTGTTTTGAGTATTCTTGAGTTTGGGAACTCTCATGGAATAAGAAAAGAATTAAATTGGAATTAATTTATTTCCTTATTGATTATTCCTATACTTGAGAATTTTCATGGATGGAAATTAATTAATTATGGAAAGTTTAGGAGTCCTAATTTATTTTATTTCTTTATTCTATTATAGAAGTCTTTTAGAGTATTCTAAGTTTGACTTGGATAGGACTTTAGAGATTTAATGGAATTAGAAAGGAAAAAAAAAATATTAATAATATTTAATTTTATTTTTGATATATTCGATTGACTTAATTTTCGAATTAAGTAACTTTTGGATTAATTAAAAATAAATATATTTAAATATTGGAATTAATATTCTCGTCACATTGAGCATTCAAGAAACGAAGACTGACGACTAGAAGATGCGTACGTGGATGGAATAAAGCCATAATAGTCGGAAAATAATATTCTAGTATTATTTTGATTATGTGATAATATTTTATGTGCTTTATTTCATGTATGCATGCTTATGTGTATTTAATTATGCATTAGATAGCGTATCCCTTATTGTAAAAAGCTAAGTGGGAGAGGGATTGTAAAAGGGGGAAAAAATGAGAGAAAAAAAGGGGTGTTTATATAATAAAAGAGGGGACCATGTAAATTAGCATGGAGTAGGGGTCCATGTAATAATTTACCATGATCGAATATCATATTTTTGTATTAGAGTAGTAAGTTTATTTTGTTGATATTACGAAAAAAAGTTTATCAAATAAAATTTTGTGACGCCCGCACTTTATTAAATATTATTTTTACAAAATTACATTTTCCGCTGATTTAAAAAAATTCAGTCGTTACCCCAAGGGCTTTCCACCACCTACATAGCTCCTCCATGAAGTTTTGATCTTCGATCTTCAATTGATTATGGCCGGTCTAGGTTTCTGGAATTTGGGGGGAATTGTGGAAGGAGAAATTGATTATCGTTTTTACGATTTTCTGAATTATAAAATGCGATTTTCTGAATTATAAAAGGTTTAAATAATAAAAAGGATAATAACGTAATATCTCACTTGGAGCCATTGAGCCAATGCAAGCGAGACACTTGTGAGGTAAAGTCACGTGCCCGACACGTGTTGCAAGGATTCACAGATTTTAAGACCAAAACGAAATTATGTCATAGTTCAGGTACTAATGAGTAAAAAAAAAGGTTGATCACCAAAGTGAAAAAGTCACTATTGTTAAGGTACTAAAGTGTTTTTTTCTCTTAAATTAAAGAGTTGATATTTTTTAATATGTGTTTTAGATTAAGACCAAAACCGAATTATGTCATAATTCAGGTACTAATGAGTAAAAAGGTACTAACGAGTAAAAAAAGTTCGGTTACTAAAGTGAAAATGTCACTATTGTTTATGTTGTAAAGTGTTTTTTTCCCTAAAATTAAAGTATTGATATTTTTTAATATGTGTGTTAGATTAAGATGAAATATATTTTGAATATGAAATGTAAAATCTATCTATATATAAATCCTGAACAATCATTACAGTTGGACCAATTAAAACTCTTTAATTGTATAGGTGGACTAATAAAAAACAATCATTTCATTTGCTTTCACACCATTCTCAATTTTTTCTCTTTTCTTGGCTTAATGATTTTATTATTACGAAAATAAAATAAAATTACTCTTCCGTTAAACATTATCGTCGATTCAAGATTATGGTTTCTGGTCTGTCATCTTCTCCAAAATTGGTATCTGCTCGATCTATGTTATTCTCTCCTCCGTCATCTTCTCCAGAACTCATATAATGATAGATTTTTACAGATTCGTAATTAGCCCGGCCAAGAGAAGTGTTCTTTTGATGCGTTTATAGGTATGTTTTAATTCTCGATTTATTTTTTGGCAAGTTATTTTGGGATACAGACCAGTTTATGATGGATGTAAGAGAAGCAACATTATAAGTTATGTTCTCTATCTTCCATTCCTTCGAATGTTTTACTGTTTTTGTTTTTTTCAGTAAATATCGAAAATGGTTCAAAAACCTGAAAACAATTTGATCAACATTTGTGTTAATCTAAAATAGGGAGGGTTGTCTCCAGGAGGATTCAATTTTGATGCACAACAGTAGGTTTTCTATTCGTGCATAAGCCATATATATACGAGTAATTATTAATGTGCAGTGGTTTAGTTCATTATTATTTTGGTTCCCCATAGTTGAAGAGAGAGCATATGAAATACTGTATATTGTTTGAAATTAAATACTGTATATTGTTATTTTATTCTCGACATACTTTATGTTCATGCCTTTTTTAGTTTATTAGTATTTTTCAACCCGAGCGAGCACCGGAATATTGTCCGAAGAGTTACCTATTATATGTTTTTCATGTGTCTTGAATCATTGGTGATGGAATATATTATTTAAATAAGAAATAGTTATGTTTTAACTTTTAATTGTAAGTTCTTTTATAGCCTTGCATTTTTCTTTTTCATTAGTACAAATACATTTTTCTTTTACATTAGTACAAAAACATTGTAAGTTCCTTCACAGCCTTGCATTTTTCTTTTTCATTTCTACATATGCATTTTTCTTTTTCTTTAGTACAAAAACAGACAATTTCTACCGTGCTACTATGTGTACGGAGTATTGTATCATAGTAATCATTGTAGTATATTTTTAATGAAGATTATTTTGATATATAATAAATATTTTAGTATATTATAATTTATATTTTATGCAATTATGATTTTAAGAATGATGATTTGTTATTGTTCAATGATGATTATTTATTTTTATAATGAATATTTTTTATATTTTAATTGAAATTTGGTGTACAATGTATTTATACATGGGTGTACGATAGAGGAATTGACAAAAACATACCAGGATTTGTTGTATTTTTTTTTAAAAATGTCTTGAAGTATTAATATAATAATTTAAAATATTTTCTTTGATCCCTTAATAAATATTAATATACATTTTTTTGGCTGATTTTCTATATTTATGGTTATTTTAGT
The DNA here is from genome assembly GCA_954870475.1 of Euphrasia confusa. NCBI lineage: Eukaryota > Viridiplantae > Streptophyta > Magnoliopsida > Lamiales > Orobanchaceae > Euphrasia > Euphrasia confusa. The sequence goes on from OX940969.1 coordinate 20,360,900, forward strand.
CAAATCTTAATTTCTAAATTCTATAGTATTAATACTTAGTAAAATAGGTAAATATTCAAAATTTTCTTAATCACGCAAATCTTAATCAATCATGAAAAAAGTAATTATAATTAAATTAAAAAGATTCAAAAATATCGATAATTATAAATAAATTAGTTGAAAACAAAATTATCTCACAATATTTTTTTTCATCATTCATAATATATTTACACAGATTATATGGCTTAAAAGATTAATGAAAACATTAAAAAATATTATTTAATAACAATGTGTAGCTAGAAAATATATTTTAAATCTCTTTTTTTTTGTTATATGGAACGTTTAATATGTTATAAATTTTTTTATTTTATTTTTTGATTCATTCCCAATGCATATTTCTTCTTGACAAGCGGTCTCTAAATTGTAGTAACTGTGGTTTTGACTCATGCACAAATGATATATCTTTTGACTCATTCACAAATGATATAATTGTATCTTTTGATTCAGTCACGTATTCTTCTCGAGTTGTTATGAAGTGTAGATATAAATTTTGAAGTCGATATTTATGAACCATCTTTATATTTATTGAGTCCAAAACGAGAGTGATCGTCTCTCAGACATCACACTAAATTCTTTGATGTTGCTTGATAAGCCCGTCTACCTAATCAATCTCAATCAAACATGATGGTCAACGTAATTACATATTTTGTGATTTTTTTGTACATGAACTATTGTTGACAGAGATGTGATATCGGATGTACCAATTTTTAAGTGATGATCACTTTATTAGTTGTTTTTTCAATATTTTATTTTTGTGAACTTAAAAATGAAATATTATCAAATTAATTTCCATGTTTGTTTGCATTTGCCAATTTAATATTCTAAAAAATTATTAATTTATTAATAAAAAAATTATGACATGCATTTTGTGGAATATTTAAACACTATCAAGTGTTTCGGGTTTATGTTGTTTTAATAAAACTAAAACTAAAATTTCCTCAATTAATTTATTAATCCATCATATATAGTATTTACTTTTATTTATTAATTATAATAAATTTATTTTTTTCACAAATGATGAGATTTATCAATTTTATTTCAATTTAATAATTATAGTAAATTTCTTAATTTCTTTTACTTATCAACTATACTCTTCTATTAACAACTTAAATATAGAAAATAATAAATTAAATAATTTAAACATAATGCTATATTTTAAAATTTATTTACGTTTCTTTTACCTTTAGATTATAAATATTTAAATATTTACATTGAATATTTAAATACAACATTAAATATTATTTTTTTAATTTATTTTATATATTATTATTAATAAAAATAAATTAATATTATTGTTTCAAAGAAATTTATGTTTTATCTTTTATATCTTTATCAATATTGATAAATTAGGTAGGAAATAAATTTTAGAGAAAAATAAAACAATTATTAATCAACAATTTAATTTTATTAACTGCACTACTATTATATCCTTATAATATATAATTCAGCTAGCAATTGTCCGAGGTGTCATATGTTTTCACCGTTTGATTTTGTCCGAGGTGTCATATGTTTTCACCGTTTGATTTTTTTGTATTCACACCTATTATTAAACAATCACCGTTGGATTAAATTTGTGTTCACACTGGTCATTATTAATTATTATTTTTAGCGTAATTAATTAAAATTTTTAGCGTAATTAATTTAAACAATTATTTTTTATTAATTAACGTAATTATTTATTTCTTTATATAATATAATTTTCATTTATATTTTTCTTAATATAATTCAATATTATTTTTAGCGTAATTAATTAGTGTAATTATTTTTAATTAATTAGGCAATTATTTGAAATTAATTATTATTTTTAACTTAATTAATTAGGTAAAATAATTATTAATTACAAATAATTGCCTAATTAATTTAGCGTAATTAATTAGATAATTATTATTTTTAATTAATTAGCTCAATTATTTTTAAGTAATTAATTAGATAATTATTATTTTTAATTAATTAGCTCAATTATTTTTAATTAATTAGCGTAATTATTTATTTCTTTATTTATATAATATAATTTGCATTAATAATATTATTTTTAGTGTAATTAATTATCGTAATTATTTTTAATTAATTAGCGCAATTATTTTTAATTGTTTAGTGTAATTATTTCTTTCTTTCTTTATATAATATAATTTAAATTTATAATTTTCTTAATATAATAAATATTATTTTTAGTGTAATTAATTAGCGTAATTATTTTTAATTAATTAGTATAATTATTTATTTTTTTATATAATATAATTTACATTTATAATCTCTATAATATAATCTCCGTAAATATTGACTTTGAAATATTCAAAATATAACATTTATTCCTTATTTATCTCCTTTAATTACGTTTTTTCTATTATACTACTAAAATTAATTATTATGATAAGAGAGAATCTGCATTTGTTATTAATATATTTAATAGATAAATTAATTAATTTTTATTATGTAAACAATAATAACGAAATTTAAGAGAATTCAAATTAGTTATATTTAAAAATAATAAATATTATCAAACCCTACTTCAAATACGTGTTTATATAAAAACGTCATCTTCACTCACTCCCTACCTTTCACTTTTCATTTAGTTATTTTTTTATTTGTTCAATTGTTTACATTTATTTATTCACTTTTCATTTCAGTTTTTTTTTATTCATGCTCACATTTATTTATTTTTGTGCAGAGCACTATGTAAGTTTTGTTTTTTTTTTTTTGTTTTTTTGTATTTTTTTAGCCTTTTCATTTCAGCTATTTTTTTATTCGTTAATGCTCACATTTATTTATTTTTGTGCAGAATTCTATTTAAGTTTTGTTGTTTTTTTGTTTTTTTTTGTATTTTTGCACTAACTCTCACTTTTAATTTGAGCTATTTTTTTTATTTGTTCATGCTCACATTTATTTATTCAATTTTCATTTCAGCTATTTTTTTTTATTTATTCATGCTCACATTTATTTATTTTTGTGCAGAGTCGTAAGTTTTATTCTTTTTTTTTTGTTTTTTTGTATTTTTTGTAGCCTTTTCATTTCAGCTATTTTTTTTATTTGTTAATGCTTACATTTATTTATTTTTGTGCAGAACTTTAGGTAAGTTTTGTTGTTTTTTTTTGTTTTTTTGTATTTTTTGCACTATCTTTCACTTTTATTTTCAACTATTTTTTTTATTTGTTCATACTCACATTTATTTTAATTTTGTGCAGAGATCTATGTAAGTTTTGTTCTCTTTTTTGTAAGTTTTGTTGTTTTTTTTGTTTTTTTTTTATTTTTGCACTAACTCTCACTTCTATTTTTTTTATTTGTTCTTACATTTATTTATTTAATTTTCATTTCAGCTATTTTTTTATTTATTTATGCTCACATTTATTTATTTTTGTGCAGAGCTCTATGTAAGTTTTGTTGTTTTTTTTTTGTTTTTTTGTATTCTTTGTAGCCTTTTCTAAGTTTTGTTGTTTTTTTTTTTGTTTTTTTGTATTCTTTGTAGCCTTTTCATTTGACCTATTTTTTTTATTTGTTAATGCTAATATTTATTTATTTTTGTAGAGCTCTATGTAAGTTTTGTTGTTTTTTTGTGTTTTTGTATTTTTTTGGAATACTTCTCATTTTTAATTTAAACTATTTATTTTATTTGTTAATGCTCAAATTTATTTATTCAATTTTTATTTTAGCTATTTTTTTATTTATTCATGCTCACATTTATTTATTTTTGTGCAGAGTAAGTTTTGTTGTTTTTTTTGTTTTTTTTATTGCTCACGTTTATTTATTTTTTTGTAGAGCTCTATGTATGTTTTGTTGTTTTTTTTGTTGTTTTTTGTATTTTTTGCAGCTAAGTAATTCTTTACTAATTTGATTTTAATAACTTTTGCAAGTAAGTCATTTTTTTCCAGACTTTTTGAATTTCTTACTCATTTTTTGTTTATTTTGTAGGTTTATTTATAACTATTTATTTTGTAGGAGTAAAATACTGTGTGACCGAAGTCATGAAAAAAGATCAAAACATTTGATTGCACAAATTATAAATGGATTACAAGCTTTTGTTTATGTTTCCTGATAAAATTAGAGTAGTTACTCAATTTATTGTAATTTTAAAGTAGTTTGTTTTCATTTTATTTATGATGTATTTTATCTATTTAATGTAATTAATAAAATTCGCAATTTACAATAATTCTATTTAATTTTATTATAATTTTGTTTATTTTGTAACTTAAGCTTTTGTTTATGTTTCCTGATAAAATTAGAGTAGTTACTCAATTTATTGTAATTTTAAAGTAGTTTGTTTTCATTTTATTTATGATGTATTTTATCTATTTAATGTAATTAATGAAATTCGCAATTTATAATAATTCTATTTAATTTTATTATAATTTTGTTTATTTGGTAACTTACGCAACAATATTTTTATTTGTATTACTTACAAATCCTTATAATATATAATAGCTAGCAATTGTCCTAGGTGTATATGTTATAATCGTTTGATTTTTTTGTGTTCACACCTATTAATAAACAAGCACCGATTAAATTTGTATTCACAGTGTCATTATTAATTATTATTTTTAGCGTAATTAATTAGCGCATTTATTTTTAATTAATTACATTTATAATCTCTTTAATATACTCCTTAATTGTAGTAAATATTGACTTAAAATATTCAAAATATAATCTTTATTCCTTAATTATCTCCTTTAATTAAGTTTATTTTATTATACTACTAAAATTAATTATCGTAATTAAAAAAATGATGAGAGAATTGCATTTTTTATTAATATATTTAATTGATTAATTAATAAATTTATATTATACAAACAATAATATCGAAATTTAAGGACTCATCTATACTCACTCCATATTTCTCACTTTTCATTTCAATTATTTTTTTTAATTTATTTTTGCAGAGCTTTATGTAAGTTTTTTTGTTTTTTTTTTGTTTTTTTTTTTTTGTATTTTTGCAATCTTTTCATTTTAGCTATTTTTTTATTTGTTAATGGTTATATTTATTTATTTTTGTTCAGAACATTATATAAGTTTTGTTGATTTTTTGTTATTTTGCTAAGTATTATTTTACTAATATTTTAATTTAAATTTGATTGTTTGATAATTAATGTTTTTATTTTTTGTAGCCTTCAAATATAAAGTATCTTTTACTAATTCGAATTTTAATTTTAATATTATTGTTTTATTATTAATATTTGTATTTTTTTGCACTTCAATGTAAGTATTTTTTACTAATTTAAATTTTAGTTTTAATATTATTGTTTGATCATTAATATTTTTATTTTTTGCAGTTTTAATGTAAATATTTTTTACTAATTAATATTAATTAATATTACCAGTTTGTTGATTATAATTGTATCAAAATATAACAATTTATTTCTTAATGATTTTTGTATTTTTTTTCAAGTTTTTTGAATTTTTTATTCTTTTTGATGATTTATTTTTTTGCATAACTTTTGGATTTCTTACTATTTTTTTGTTTATTTTTTAATATTATTTATAACTATTTATTTTGTAGGTTTGATTATAAGTAAAATACTATACGAATTGTACAATTAGAAGTCCATGAAAAAAGATCGGGACATTGGAATGTACAATTAGAAGTCCATGAAAAAAGATCGGGACATTGGAATGCACAAATTTTAAATAGATTCCAAGTTTTTGTTTATGTTTCCTAATAAAATTAAAGTAGTTTTTGTTAATTTTATTTATGTTATAATTACTCAATTTACTGTAATTTTAGATTAGGTTGTTTTCATTTTATTTATAATGTATTTTATCTATTTACTTTAAGTTATAAATTTTATGGAATTTACAATAATTCTATTTAATTTTATTCTTTTTTTTTTTGCTTATGTTGTAACTTACATTTTATGGAATTTACAATAATTCTATTTAATTTTATTCTTTTTTTTTTTTGCTTATGTTGTAAATTACGCAACAATATCTTTATTTGTATTACTTACAAATATTACTAAAACAGAATTAAAATCTTTGATTGAATTAATGAAATAAAATCGTTGCTAATAATTATTGAATAATTGAAAAAAACAATAATACAATCAATGATTATTATTTTTGTTAAAAAAAATTGTTTATAATTAGATTTTTTTTCATTTTTTTATTTACAAAAATAAATTCAAAAATAATTTATGTATTTTAGTTCGATTTTTTTTTTATATATATAAATAATAATAATAATAATAATAATAATAATAATAATAATAATAATAATAATAATAATAATAATAATAATTGTGATTTAATTAATTTATGTATTTTAATTATAGGAATTACAAATAATTAAAGTAATAAATTGCAAAAATAATTATTATATCATCATCCAATATGATGTATAAATAATATTATAAATTTATAAAATAAAATTATATCCTTAATTAGAGAAATCAAATAAAAATTTTATTATCTTGATTATAAATTATATTTCAATTATATTATTAATTATGAGTATTGAAATCTATTCTTATTTTAAGCAATTAGATAAATTCAAATGTCAACTAAAATTATATATCAATAATATTATTAATTATGAGTATGGTAAATTTATTACAATTAAATTAATTCAATGTCGACATAATTAATTTGAAAATAAAATAATAATAATTCAATTTTTTATTAATTTACCATTAGTAATAATATTATCCTCTATTTATATTACTTTAATTATGAAGCATTAAAAAAATAATTTACCATAAATTAATAAATTCAAAAATAATTTAATATTCAATTAATCTCTTGAAACTAAATTAATATATTTTGATTTATTTAAATAAGGAATATTCAGAATATCAAATTTATTCCTTATTTATCTCCTTTAATTACGTTTATTCTATTATTATTATTATTTATTTATAGTACTAAATTAATTTGTGATTCTTTAATTGTATTCCATTCAATCTTTCTCGTATAATAATTTCATTTTTTTCAACTCTTTACTAATCATTTTCAATATATGTGTTGGTTATATTCATCTTTGTCCGATGTTAATCCCTCCGAAAAAGAATTCCGTTCAGTTTTACTAAAGGTATATTATTGAATTTAATGTGTATAGACCTAAATACATTTTTTTATTATATATTGTAATAAATATGTGATTTATAATTGTTATTATATTTACGACAAGTTATTAAAATTTGCACAACTTTTAAAATCCATGAAAAACTGTCCAAGCGATGGTATTACATAATTTGCCCCCACATGCAATCATACAGAATGTCAATTATTGCAATTTTATGTAATTTTATTTTTCTGTTATTTTATAATTGTATTTTTTATTATATTAAATACTTAATTAATTAATAATGTAATGCTGATTTTTTGTATTGAATTTGATGAATATATCATTTTCTATATCAAATAAATTAATAAATCAGTTATATTTAGATCGAAGATACTTGAAATATAAACAAACATAAATATTATTCATCAATTTGATTTTATTGGAAAGCAATCATTCAACTTTTATAATTTTCACGATATTTTCAGGAGGAGATTTTCTTCAAATTTGACTGGTCATGCCTAAATGTACGAGAATTCTCTGATTGGCTCTTCTACAGGGGATTGTACTACTGACGGCGAGAACGATGGGGAAGTAGATATAGAGACCCCGAATGAATATTTAATAATTCAATCGGATAATTATATGGAATCGATTGTTCATGCCGCGTACCCATCTTTCCATGATTACATCGAAAATATCAATTTTCTAGAAGGACGAGCGATTCTAGCGCTGATCTTGGATGACGTTAATGAAATCAACGATTACATGGTTGCAATGCATAATACGGACGAAAGGATTATATGCATTACTTAGTATATATATATATATATATATATATATATATATATATATATATATATATATATATATATATATATATATATATATATATATATATATATATATATAACTTATTTTTCTTTAAGCAACAATTTATATAGTCATGTCATGTTTTATTTATTGTATATAATTAACGAATTAATTAAATGTTGTGACATGGTATATAGTTTTTGATACATGAACTGTTTCGTATCAGGTTTGGATGTCCGTTATGCTATTGCGAAATATGGATGCCTCTGTCAGACTATGCAATGATACTAGGATGATTGTAACACAACTTGGTAATTATATTATCCACGCGAAAGTATTAGGAGAAAATAATTTTGGGGAAATGGTTTTTAATACTCGAATTACTTTGACGCCCTCAGATACCAAATTCCAGATTGCTTTCCAACTAATACAGTTATCGATTATAATATCGTATGCCATGACTATTAATAAGAGTCAAGGTCAGTCGTTGACAAATGTTGGAATATTTTTGAAGAAATCAGTATTTACGCACGATGAATTGTACGTTGTGTTGTCTAGAGTAACCAACACGACCGGATTGAAGCTTCTGCTTTGTGACCAGCGTTGTCGTCTTACGAATAGAACAAATGTAGTCTATAAAGAAGTATTCAAGAATTTGTAACATGAATGTAATTTTTATTTGTCCATTATCAATATTTACATCTAATATTAAGCAGAAAGATCACTACTCCGAAGAAAGAGCACTACTTCGAGTAATAAAAAGTTGAATAAAATACACGTGCATCGCACGGGTAGGAGGACTAGTATCTATAATTTTTTTTAATATCAACTTATTATTATCAAATTTCTATTTTATAATTTTAAAATCATTATATCTTTATCCTTATAATATATAATTCAGCTAACTATTTGTCCTAAGTGGCATATGTTTTATTCGTTATATTTTGTTGTGTTCACATTTATTAATAAATAAACAATATTCGTTAGATTAAATTTGTGTTCACACTATTAATTAATTTGCGTAATTATTTTTAATTAACTAGCGTAATAATTTATTTCTTTATATAATATAATTTACATTTAAATTCTTAATTATAGTAAATATTTACTTCAAATAATCAAAATATCACATTTATTCTTTATTTATTTTATTTTAAATTAATTAGCATAATTAAAGGATTAGGGGAGAGAATGTATTTTTTTATTAATATATTTATTAGATTAATTAATTTATTTATATTATATAAACAATAATATCGGAATTTAAGTAAATCTACTCCTTATTTTATTTTAAGCAACTAAATAAATTTGATATTATCTACTATTTATATTACTATAATCATATCTATCTACTCCTTATTTAAAGCAACTAAATAAATTTGATATTATCTACTATTTATATTACTATAATCATATCTATATAAATTACGTCATCTTCACTCACTCCTTTACCTCTCACTATTTTATTTTTTTTATTTGGTAATGCTCACATTTTTTTCCAGATCTCTATGTAAGTATTGCTGTTTTTTTTTTGTTTTTTTCAGCCTTCTGTGTAAGCATACATTTAAATTTAAATTTATTGTTTGATAATTAGTGTTTTTATTTTTTTTAGTTTTCAAGTAAGTATCTTTTACTAATTTGAATTTTAATTTTAATATTATTGAATTTTAATTTTAATATTATTTTAATTATTAATATTTTTATTTTTTGCAGCAGTACTAATTTGAATTTTAGTTTTAATATTATTGTTTGTTGATTATAATTATATTGTAAATATAAAAATTATTTGATAATGATTTTTGTATTTTTTTTCAGGCTTTTTGAATTTTTTACTTTTTAATGATTTTTTTTTTTTTAGACCTTTTGTATTTTTTACTTTTTTTTGTTTTTTTTAGGTTTATTTATAAGTAAATACTTTGCAAATCGAACAAGTAGAACTCCATTAAGAAATCGAAACATTGAATTGGAAAAGTTTTAAATGGAACCAAGCTTCAACATTTTGATAATGTTTTTTAATAAGTTTAGAGTGTTTTGCATTAATAATTTATTTACCTTTTATTTTATTATGTAATTTACTGTAATTTATAATATTTTATTTAACTCACAATTATTATTTTAATAAAATTTATAATATTTATATTTAATTTTATTCTAATTTTATTTTTGTTGTAACTTACCCTATTTGTATTTAATTCTTATAATATATAATTCAGCTAACATTTGTCTTATAATATTTATGTTAACTAAATATTAATATACATTACCACAAAAATCCAAATAAAATTATCTTTTAAGAATTACAGTAAAAACCTCTATAAATTAATAGTTTGAAATCGTGAAATTTTTTTAATTTAAAGAAGTTATTAATTTTTATTTTTTTCATGTTAATTTTATTTATTATATAATTTACTCAATTTACTGTAATTTTAGAGTAGTTTATTTTCTTTTTATTTATGATATATTTTATCTATTTACTTTAATTTATAAAATTTATGCAATTTACAATAATTTTATTTAATTTTATTTTAATTTTGTTTATGTTTTAACTTACGCAACAATATCTTTATTTGTATTACTTACAAATATCACTAAAATAAATTAAAATCATTGATTAAGTTAATGAAATAAAATCGTATTTAATAATTATTGAATAATTCAAAAAACAATAATAAAATCGATGATTATTATTAGGGGTAATCACGAATGAGGGCACTTCTAAGATGATTATTATTTATAGTACCCAATTTTTTCTCTTAGTATTATATAGGGCACTCTGCCCATTTTATCCTTTTTCATTAAAAAATTAAGAAATTAATTGATATATAAAATTACGCAAAAATCTAAACTACTATCTTACATTTAAATAGTTCCTCATTCGACTACACACATCTATTAAAGTTTCGTCAAAGACATTCGAAAATCTTTCGGGCTCATTGATATAAAATCAATACTTAGAATTCTATCATAGATATAAAATCACTTGAATTCAGAAATTTGTCATAGATAATTTTTTTCATTGATATAAAATCAACACTAGAATTCTATCATAGATATAAAATCACTTGAATTCAGAAATTTGTCATAGATAATTTTTTTCATTGATATAAAATCAACACTAGAATTCTATCATAGATATAAAATCACTTGAATTCAAAAATTTGTCATAGATAATTTATATAATAATATTGATATATCTATCATAGATATAAAAGAAAAAATTGAAATCTATCATAGATATCAAAGAATTCATAAAATAACATATGTAAACCATAAATCTATTATAGATATTTACAAACTAAACTAGAAAAAACACGTCATCCTGTAATTATATTTATATATAATTATAAATATATATGTACTAATGTTTGCGCAAATTAGGTAATGCAAATATATTTTGTTTGCGCAATATATTTTGATATTAACATATAATGTAATCTCATATTTGCGCAAATATATTTAGCGCAAATATATTTATATATATTAGTAGCGCGTTTAATATTAGTGAATATTAAAATAAATTAATATATGTTACCGTAATATTATTGTAGGGATATTTATGACTTTATAAATTTTAAAAAATGCCCCTACTTAGTATTTAAACAATACACATACCCTAATAAATGAACAATTAAAAAATATACAACCCCTATAAATGAAGTGAAAAATTATGGGTGTTGAAAATAATATTAAAAACCAATCTGCCCCATACCTTAATATTACCTTATTATTTTTGTACAAAATAATTGTTTATGAAAATTATTATTAAAAGTGGCGCCCTTTCGGTGAATATACACGGTGAATAATCACGGTGAATCACAAATAAATATTAAGTGAATAAAAAGATTCACACGTGCATATCCACTTTGTTGCATACATGTTCAATTTTTTTTTTTCGGGATTTTAATTTTTTTAATCCTTTTAATAATTAATTTTTTTGCATGTCTTTTTGTATTTTTTACTTTTTTTTTATTTATAAGTAAAAGACTCAACAAACCATCACAACTCCATGAAGTCGAAATATTGGATTCAAAAAGTTTTAAATGGAATCAAACTTTTCATAAGTTTAGAATATTTTGCGTTAATAATTTATTTATTTTTTATTTTATGATTTTTATGATGTAATTTACGTAATTTAGTGTAATTTATAATATTTTATTTAACTTACAATTATTATTTTAATAAATTTATAATATTTCTATTTAATTTTATTCGAATTTTATTTATATTGTAACTTATAATATATAATATATGTTGTAATTTGATTTATTTGTGTTTACACTTATTAAAAAATAATAATAGTTGGATAAAGAATTTTGTTCACACCTACTGCTAATATTTATTAATATTTAATTTTAATCAATTTATTATTTAAATATTAAATAGTAATTAATAATAATATTTATATATTTGATTTTATATAATTTACATTTATTAAATTCAAATTAATTTGAAAAATTCAAATTATTAAATAAATAAAAAATTTAATATATTCTATTAATATATTCACTTTATTCCTTATTTATCTCCAGTTATTTATTTATTTATTTTACTATATAAATTTTAATAAATAATAGTATTAATATTAATTTGTATTAATCAACTTTTTATTTAACATTACAACTCTTTATTTAACATTACAATCCTTATGGCTGTATTGCTATTATTTATTTATTTACCTTACCATATAAATTTTAATAAATAATAGTATTTATATTAATTTGTATTAATCAAAGCAGTACAAATGTTATTATTAGAAAACACTTTAAAAGATCTTATTTGATTTTTTATATAATTATAAATACAAATAAATTATTAAAACAGTGTTATTAAGAAATATAGTTGAAATAAAAAAATTAAAAATATTCATTAATAATTTAATATTAATATAAAAATTAATACAGATTATATATTTTAAAAGATCAATCAAAAGAGATAATTATGATTGAAAAAAACTTCAAGTTTTATTTTATTTTATTTTTTGTATCATTATAAAAATTAATAAAACAAATTAAGAAATGAGATAGATAAAATAAAAACAAATTTATTGAAAAATCTAATTTTATTAATTATACAATTCCACTTTAATAATTTACAATATTATATGTTTCAAGATATTATGAAAAGTTTGCAATTATTTAAAAAAAACTTTTAAATTATTTTTTAATTTTATTTTCTTTATATACAACGATTCATTTTTAATAATTCGCATGAATTTTATATTTAAAATGAAAAATAAATATTGATTTTTTGTATTGAATTTTGATGAATATATCATTTTTTGATTTTCTATACAAATAAATTAATAAATCAATTATATTTAGATGATACTTGAAATACAAACAAACATAATTATTCACCAATTTAATTTTATTAGAAATCAATCATACAACTTTTATAATTTTCACGGTAATATATTTTCAGGAGGAGATTTTCTTCAAATTTGATTCCTAAATGTACGAGGTATGACGCCACTATTAATTCGTCTAATATATGAATAAATTGCAAAGTTTTGCGCTTGACCAAGAACATGATGTTGCAAAATATCCGCGAAGAAAATGATGGTCGTAGGTTGCGTGAGTTCTCTGATTGACTACTTAACGGCGAGAATGACGGGGAAGTAGATATAGAGATCTCAAATGAATATTTGATAATTCAATCGGATAATTATATTGAATCGATTGTTCATGCCGCGTACCCATATTTCCATGATTACATCGAGAATATCAATTTTTTAAAAGGACGAGCGATTCTAACGCCGACCCTGGATGACGTTAATGAAATCAACGATTTCATGGTTGCAATGTATAATACGAACGAAAGGATTTACCTGAGTTCGATAGTATTTTACTTATCGAACGAGGAGATAATATGTTTGATTAAATGCATTCAGTTGAGTTTTTAAATAACAACAAGTGTTCCAAACTACAAAACCATGAAGTTGAAGGTTGGTATTATTATAATTTTTTTTACTAAAATCTAATTCTATTAATTAATATAGTAATATATATATATGTGTGTGTGTAGACTTATTTTTCTTTAGTAACAATTTATATAGTCATGTCACATATTCTATTTATTGTATATAATTAAAAAATTAATTAAATGTTGTGAATGATATATAGTTTTTGATACTGGGAGTGCCCGTTATTCTATTGAGGAATATGGATGCTCTGTCGCACTATACAATGGTAATAGGATGGTTGTAACACTACTTGGTAATTATATTATTCACGCAAAAGTATTAGGAGGAAATAATTATGTGGAAATGGTTTTAATACTCTAATTGCTCTGACTCCCTTAGATACCAAATTACAGTTTTAATATTCTAATTGCTCTGACACCCTCGGATACCAAATTCCAGTTTGCTTTCCAACGAAGACAATTTCCGATTATGATATTGTATGTCATGACTATTAATTAAGAGTCAAGGTGAGTTGTTGACAAATGTTTGAATATTTTTGAAGAAACCAGTATTTACGCACGATCAATTGTACGTTGCATTGTCTAGAGTAATCGACAAGATCGGGTTGAAACTTCTGCTTTGTGACTAGCTGTGACGAATAGAACAAATGTAATCTATAAAGAAGTAATCCAGAATTTTTAATATAAATGTAATTTTCTTTATTATACTATTTCAATTAGATTATTCATTTAATATTTAATTGTCCATTATCAATGTCTACGTCTAATATTAAGCAGAGCACTATTCCGAGTAATAAAAAGTTAATTAAATACACGTGCATCGCACGGGTAGGAGGACTAGTTTTTATAATTGACAAAGATTATATGCTTCGAAATATCAATTAAAACATTGTAAATTTAAATACTAATTATCTTACATAATAGATTCATTGAGTTAAATAATATAGTTCATTTATTTTATTTAACTGTTTATAACTATGACTCATCTAAATATACATCTCATAAGGATTTAATTATTTGTTATGATTTTATTTCAGGTATTTAACTATGAATAATATTTATTTTTCATTTTTTTAATGTCGGAGTGTCAATCCTATTGTTACAAAATATTGATCATATTGCCGATTTATGTAATGGTACTCGATTGGTAATAATAAAATTTGAAACTTACGTTATCGAGCCAAATGTATTCGCAAGCGAAAACAAACATGTCATTATTTACATTCCAAAGTTACCACTTATTCCATCTTATTCAAAATTGTCATTTCGCTTTCAACGTAGACAATTTCCTGTTATGATATCGCAATAGTCAATGGCATTTTTTTATTAAAAGTGGGGATTCTGTTGAAATTAATGAAATTTATACACGAGCTGTTGTATGTTGCCGTTTGAAGAGTCGGCAGTTTCAAGAGTCGGTAACTAGAAATTTAACATTAAGAATTTTTTTGTTAAAATTTATTATTAGAAATTTAAATAACAGGACATGCTCCAAGAAATATTCCGGTCACGGGCCGAAGAATTCTAGTTTATTAATAAATTTGAAAAAAAAAATCTTAAAAAATTCATAAATTTATTAAAACTTATATACAATCAATATCAAATTTTTTTTTAAAATATTTTAAAAATATAAAATTTAAAACTTGTCGTCCCATTAATCCAAAACCCAAAATGGCCCACGGTTTAATTCGGATAGAACAAAATTCTAGGCTCACGAGGAATCGGGTCGACCCGAAAATAGAGTCGGCCCATTCTCTGAGACATAATTAGTGTTCTAGATTTACTTTCTACCCTAATCCTCTTTGAATCTGCTCTTTTCAAATTATCAGACGGTAATTAAGCAGCTTTTGTATTTCTATTATTGTTTTCTAGATCTACTTTCTACCCTAATCATCTTTGAATCTGCTCTTTGCATTCACAGCAAATTTATCAAACGAAGGTATTTAAGCAGCTTTTGTATTTCTATTATTGTTATCTCCAAGAACTTTTGTTGTTGTTGTTGTTGTGTAAAAAGATTGTTATCAGTTTATTTGAGAATTACGCTGCTCCAAGACCTCAGTTTTGAAGTTGTTTCGAGGTCCCCGAGATCTGAATGATCTTAAGCTGTTTCTTTTTTTCAAAATTAATAGATTTATAATCACAGCTTATTTGAGAACTGCTCTGCTCCAAGATCTGACCTTTGAAATTAATTGGTTTTAATTGAGATTTAGTTATCAATTTTTTTTTTGTTTTTTTCCTTTGAATGACATGTGCCTTTGCTTCAATCTCATGATTTACGGCCTCTTCATCCCACAGTACAGTCTCATTGCTAATGGCCAAATCTATGATTTCCTTTGCCTTTCCTTCTCTGCGCGCCTGCTCCAACGCGTCTGCAAGAATCAAACGCTTTTATGTTGTATATGACGTGAAGAATTCTGAGGACCCTTGTAGCTACACTTGTATTGTTTTGAATAAAGAAGATGCCGAAACAACTAGCTTGACTATCTCACCACATCCCAACACAGTAAATCCTCATCCGGTTTTATCAAGGTTTACCTCTGTGGCTGTGGGATCCAACATCTATATGATTGGTGGTGTTTGCCATCTTGGTTTATGCCCGGATGGAGTCTTTAGTTCCTTACATCGACATGCCAATGTCCGGGTTTTCAATGCCCTCCGACCTGAAGACGGCTGGAAAGAGGTTGCCCCTATGCACCTGCCACGGATGAAGACGGTGAATACTTTGATCCAGACACTAACCAGTGGCACCGCTTCTCTGCTCCAGGCTGCCGGACTATTTTTCCTCTCATCCAAACTCAATATGTTGATCCTAAGGGTGAAAAGAGCATTATCATACATACAGATTGCTCTGAAAAAATCTTTTCCTACCCTTTGGATACACGGAGATGGGAAATTCTTAGTCACGAATTTGGTAATTCTCATAGGCCAGCTGCAATTCTTGATCATATTATCTATGCGGTCCTTGAAGTTGATGATGATTATGAAAAGGTACGGCTGCACGGTTATGATATGATTCAAAAGCGATGGTTTCCTATAAAGGTACCGGGACATGATGCTGGGCGTGAGATTTGTTATTCGACTGCATGGGTAATTGCTTCGGGTAGTGACAGGTGGTTCCATAAATCCTTGGATGAAAGAAAGAAATATATAAAGAGGATTGAATGCTGGGAACTTGGAATAAACAAGATTTATAGTGACATTACTACTGGATCTGGAGTGATGCTCGACCTAACGGCCTCTATAGTCTCGAAGACTTATTTCCCCGTGGAACATTTAGGCGTCCTTGAATCAATTATCACTCTCTAGGTGAGTGCACTGTCAAAAATAAATATTATGGAAAAAGAAGTTCTTTCAACAAAAATGTGAATTAGGAAGGATTGGGCGACGGAATATGAAAAGAAGTCTCTTTGGATACCCTCTTACGAATCAAAGGGACTCCCAAGTATCTTCCCATGTCAGAGGTCAAAGCAATATTAGCGGCCGAGCTGACTGATGAGTGCCTTTTTAGCCTTTAGAAAAAAGGCTCTCATGTGAAGCTAACATGGCTGGCTACATTCAAGTATAGCCAAATCACGATGAGACGGGACGGACGGTCAGAGGCCGCAGCGGGACTACCACTTGGGATGGGAATGGCTCAGCCCACATGCATCAGTTGATGAAAGCACTCCAGTCCAGTCGCCTCCTCGAAGTGGTTTGTCAACCACGCTTTCCCTCCCTCAAAACAATGCTCCTCGTTGCAAGCAACCTATGCTTATTTTGTCTCCTATGCCATACATTTTAAATGATAAGTTATATATCAATAATGTGTTTTTCTCGTCCCGCTTCGAGTTTTACACTTCTCTTTTTGACTTGTACATATACTTCTTTTGTTATTTGTGAAAGAAGTGTGATTATTGCATTGAGACAGAAGTAGTATATTAGTATATATATTCACACCAAAAAAATAATATACTTACCTTTTCACTTTAAAATAACACTAGTTCTTTTGCCCGTGCGATGCACGTGATACGACGTTTCACTTGATTGAAAAATGTGCTCTTGATCTTACGTTGCCTGTGCGATGCCCGTGATATGACGTTCCACTTGATGGAAAAATGTGCCCTTGATCTTGCGGTACTCGTGATTTTACGTACATAGCTCTCTAAAATATAGTTTAAAATAATTTGTTTCCGTTTAAAACATAAATTACATAGTAAATTACATGTTTGAACTTCATTTATATACTCTAAAGGAAACATTAAAAGGCAAAATTCAAAACTTTTATTACAAATTTTGAAAGACCTCCTTAAAAACCACATTATTTGTTTTGTTTGTAGTTTACCATTCTCGTCACAACACAAAATTTTTAACCACTTCTATTCATCACCCTTGAAACAACAACGTACAGTTGCCCATGAGTGAAAACCAGTTTCTTTAAAAACACACCAACATCTGTCAACGATTGACCTTGGCTTTTATTGATCGTCATTGCATACGATATCATCAACGGGAATTGTATTCGTTGAAATCTAAATGGAATCCTCGAATCAGAAGGACTAAGCGTCATCCTGGGAATATACACAATTTCATTCGCGTTTTTTCCTTCCAAGACCCGTGCCTCTATAACATAAGTTTCAAGTTTGGTTACCACCAATCGAGTTCCATTACACAGTCCTGCCGAGAGATCCATGTTTCGTATCAACATCACCGGAACACCAACCTAAACCAAGAAATAAACAGTAAACATCAATAACTAAACATCATGTTCATATGCATCAAGGAATAACATTTATATTGTATATTACGAACAAACATAAAAATTTTACAAATAACATAGAAATAACCTTTAACTTCAACTCATGATTCGGCAACCCTGAGCATTTGATGGTATTAAGGAATTCAACGGAGTGCATGTTTGCAAACATATTCTCTGCACCCTCAGACTTTTCAATCGAATCAGCACTAAGATATATTCTTTCATCCGTAGAGTGCATCGAAACCATATAATCGTTAATAGAATTAACTTGTTCTAAAGTCGGGGCCAAAATGGCCCTACCTTGTAAGAATTCCACATCTCCAATATGATTTGAGAAATCCGGATATATTGCACGAACCATTGAACCGATGAAATAATCGGAAGAGGTTATGAGAAGATAATTGGGAATTTCTAGAACCGCAACCCCATCATTGTCGTCTCCTATAGTTCCATCCCCAATCGAAGACATCCAATTAGAGAATTCTGTTAAAGTAATTAAATCATTTTCGTCCACAAAATTCTGCAATCTCATATTAGTCGTCAACCTCAAGACTTTGCATTCTCTCCAAATGTTGGAGGAATTAATCGTCGCATGAACAATATCCTGTCTTGTACCTTTAGCAATTATCGGCAAAATTTGACGGAAATCCCCTCCAAATACAATAACCTTTCCCCCAAAGGGCTTTTCATCAGCTCGCGGATCAGAACTTCGCATAATATCACGCATTGTTCGATCAAGTGCTTCAAAACAATGCCTACAAAATTATACGAAGTCAACTTCAGTTAGATAATTTCCAACAAAAGAAAATACAAACACTGTGAAATATGAAACCTGAGAATGAGAGGCGTTTTATTACCTATGCGTCATGGGAGCTTCGTCCCATATAATCATTTTAGCTTGTTGAATCAACTCTGCGAGTTCAGTTCTCTTGTTTATATTGCAGATTGACTCATCGGTTAAGTTCAAAAGAATTGCAAATATTTAATGAGCTGTCCTGCCTCCGGGTAACAGAAGAGAAGCTATTCCGCTAGAAGCAACATTCAACACAATATGTCCCATTGAATGAACAGCGGCACATAGAGTGTTCCAAACAAATGTCTTACCGGTTCTTCCATAACCGGTGTATAGTGCATTTATGTCGTCGACACAGGATCAAACTGTAAATAATGAATTGAAGATGTTAATAATTATACCAGGGCGTTCCAAACGAATACGATATTGATTTAAGATGTCTGATGCGAGGATATGGCTGCAACTTTCCCAAAGAAACTCTGGCCGACTGACGGAATCAGAAGTTATCAAATTCACACATAAAGATCGAAGCATTGTTTCTGAACCCCAAACTACAACTTCTTCCATGGCTTTAACAAATTCCTTATCGTCATCAATCAAACCACGGGCAAAACAGGTTTCTATAAAGGTTTCATATCGTATCCCGTTATAACGATAAATATCATCATACGATTCACAACCTTGAAAACATTCAGCAGAAGTCGCATATAATACACCTCCCCCTACCTGGATGTACATAGTTCAATCCCCCGAGAGCAATTCCTCTCTTCCTTGACCGCCAAGCACTTTGCTTATCCCAAACGAATTTTGTAGGAAACTCACCGTAAGTTATCTCTTTCGCTCGTTGAAATTTCTTGTTTGCAATCATCAGGCTGTAAACATAGTCTCTTTACCCGCTGCTCTGGACACTACATTCGTAATAGACGACCCTTCCTTAAATACAACAATCTGCTCGTTAGGCATATGGAATTTCAATCTCACAATGTTAGGGTGGTTGAAATGAATTTCATATCCATATAACTGCCACACCGCTTCCGACGCCGATACGTATCTGCAATCTAAATATTGCTTTATTTCATCAACAATTTTATTTCCATCAACGTCATTGTAAGACTGATAAAAAACGACAGTTGACCGATCGTGTCCTTTGTGAACGTATTTGAAAAAATATTTAATAAACCGCGAACGATTGCACCACTCCACGTTAATATACGCTATATATTTTTTCAGAAGAAAAGGGTTATGGGGAATTTACTATAATTATTAAATTGAATGAAATATGGTAAATCTCAATTTTATATTTTTGAATGATTTGATAAAAAATTCAATAATAATTAAAAACATTTTCATTATTCTCTTTAATCATAAATCTAGTGTGAATTATAATGGTTTAATCGTTGTATTGCTAATAAAATTAAAATTTAAAATAATTATTTCATTTATGTTTTAATTATCTTCCTAACAATTTTTATTTTATAATATTACACAAAATTAATAAAAAAATACTTTGAAAATATGCATCATATTATAGTAGTATTATATATTTAAATATTTCAAATATTAATTTATTATGAAATAAATTCATATTTATCGTATAGAGAATTTTAAATTAAAAAATTATTTAAAAGTTAAAGATTATTATTATCAATGTTTAATCATTTGATAAAGTTAGACCAAAACGTAAAACATGGATAATTGTAAAAGTTAATTACAAAAACGGCCTTAAACTTAAAAGAATTATTTATATATTTAAAAAAATGGAGAGCCATGATGGAAAAAAATCTAAACACATATCGTTGTCAAGTTCTTTTTATAAGTATAAAATAATGTAATAATAAAATATGCCCAAAGAGCTAACAAATCATCCATTATTATAAAGTTCAGATACACAATCCAAAACAACTATCATCAATACACCAGAACTGCTCTCCTCCCCGATGCGGGGTTTTCTTAAAATCCCGATAGATGACGTGGCATTGCCATGTCGGTCTTTTTCCTTTTTTTTGGTGATTTTGTTTTCTATTCTTTTATACTTTTATCTTCGACTGCATATCATTCAAGATAAAAAAACATTACTACCTACCTTTTTCCTTCTTAGATTAAAAGTGCAAATTTAAAAAATAGTTTTTTGTTCTTCTCAATTCTGATACGAAATTACAACATAATAATTCGATTCATAAACCAAACCGATCGAATTGTTTTTAAATCTAATAGAAAATTATAATTTGGGAAAAATAGTAACGTGTGGGATGAAAAATTGAAATCACCCATACGCCATTGTAGAGTTCGCCGAGCTCCATACCATCTAGACTGCGAAGGGAAACATGGTAAAGCAAGATAATGTTTAATTTTATTTAATTTTACTTTCGAAAAGAAAAGAAAAAGAAAAATTGCAATTGATTAAAATAAAAATTACCTTGAATTTGTTTTTTTAATCTTTGGGAGTTCGAGACTTATCTCCAACAAGGAGCACCAACAACTGCGGTGAGAACACAGATAAACCTCCGTACTAGAGTTTCGTTCTTTCTAAGCAACTGTAAGTTTCTTTTTCTTTTCAATCTAAGGAAAAAGGGTATAAAGTAAAGAAAAAAAAATCGCCAAAAAAAAAAGAAAAAAACTGACATGGCAATGCCACGTCATTTATCGGGATTTTAAGAAAACCCCGCATCGGGGAGGAGAGCAATTCTGATCAATACACCACTACAACAATATATATAAATCGCCTCCAGCTAAGACTACTAAGAAATGGGCCCAAGAAATTCCCACTGCAGACTCCCGATCGCCTGGAAATAAAAAAATTTATTATACTAACATTGCATCGTCGTAAAGAACCAAAGACCGCAGATATAATTGAAGAGTCTAATATCATATTTAATTCATCTTTCACAAATATCAAGCGACAAATTGATCATTCTCAAGACACGGAGAAAAACCACACCCGCATAGCATCAATAAAATTTGATATTTTAAACATTTCTTATATGTTTTATTATTCTTATTATTTTAAAAACCATTTAATTTATTTATTTTTGCTTAAAAAATAAAAATTGAAATCTACTAAATGAAGAAATAATTTTATATTCTAATTTTAAAAAACATATTAATTAATATATAATAATATAAAAAATAGAAAAAATGCACAATTTTTTACATTAATTAAAATTTAGAATATTTTCATTTTTTAAAATAATTTTAAAAGATCATGTCATATAATGTATTATGTATCATTAAGGTACAAATTAATATTAGAATACTTGTGTGTAATAAAATAATTTTAAAGAATCATTTAAGATTATTATTAAAATATTTTATTGTGTAATATTATTTGGTATCATTAATATTCTCATTTACGAATAAGTGTTCAATTAATCTATTAATGTCTATTGAGAGTATTAAAAAGAATAAAATCAATAACAAAACAAAAAATAAATATATAATTAAAAAAAAGGTTTTTGTGAAACATAACAAACCAAAAAATAAATATATTTTTTTTAAAATGTTTTTTTTTTTTCAAACATATATCTCTTGTGAACTAATAATATTGGATGATTGTATAGGTAATAAAATTAAATTATTGAATATATGTTTTGTTTATATATCAATCATTTCTTTTTTCAACAACAATGTTTTATTAATTAATTTGTATTTCTAAACATAAAGAAAAAAAGATGACTTAAAAGTGTTGCATTAAAAATAATTCCAATTTTTGTCATTGGTGGCTTGATTCAAAGAACCCGTATAAATTATAAAAGTGTATGATTAAATAGTTAATAAAATTCAATTTTTAAATAATTATTGTGCTTATGTTTCAATAATGTTTAAGTGCAAAATTTGTAATATTAAGTAATTAATATTTGTTGTGATACATAAAATAAATAAAATCCCTTCAAAGTGTTTTTCAATAAATAAAAATGTCTTAAAAATGTTTTCGAATTATAGAATAAAATAATTAAATTCAATTATTATTCTTTAATATTATTTACTTTATTAAGTTTTATTATTTAATTTTATATATTCAAAAGAAATACCAAATCAAAATTGGTAATAGTATATGAAATATTATTGAAAAATAATTTTGGTAATAATTTTAAATATTACAATGAGATTCAAATCAAAAGTGGAGACTAATATTTAATATACTATTACCAATTTTAATTTGGTACTACCAATATTATCAAGCAAAAGTTGTAATTTGTGTGAATCTTTATATTAACATTGTATTATTGAATGAAAATTTGGTTTGTATTTCAATTATAAAAAATCTAATTAACACTATTTTATTAATTTATTTAAATATTTATATATGTATAAATTTGAGTGTAATAGATTTGAAAAAAAATGTTACAAACTATTAATCTATTCGGATATTATAATTTAATATTAGAAATATTTAAGGAAGAAAAGAGTATGGTTTTAATAATTAAAAATAAATTTTCATTTTTTTCACTTCATTAAAAAAGATAATATATTTTTTAATTTGTTTAAAAAAAAATAATCATGTTTTTAATTAAAATGAAAGGTATTGAAAAAGACTATTTTACCCTTTTTAAAAATAACTACCCAATGAATTCTAAAGAGTAAAATAGGCACATGACTCATTTTTATAATTAAGAAAAACTGAATTATTTAATTATAATCAAATTTAAATATTTACCTTTTATTCAAATTTAC
Organism: Euphrasia confusa; assembly: GCA_954870475.1. Taxonomy (NCBI): domain Eukaryota; kingdom Viridiplantae; phylum Streptophyta; class Magnoliopsida; order Lamiales; family Orobanchaceae; genus Euphrasia; species Euphrasia confusa. The sequence continues at coordinate 20,384,858 of OX940969.1, forward strand.
CCTTAATATTATTAACTTTTTAAAAAATGAAAAGATTTTTATCGTTTAAAGCTCCACAATGACTGAAAATATATCCTACCTAAACATAAATAAAAAAAAAACAATTAATAAAGATTTTACAGTTCGCAAATTTCTGAACACCTCTTTTTAAACAATATTCTCTGAAGTTTTACCCGATATATTTAACTTAATATAAGTTTATTTTTAAACATACATATCTAGAATTCTTTTACTGTACCAAGATATTTTCTGAAGAGTTACCCGTTATTTATAATTTAATATTTTTTTTTTATTTTAACACGTATAATTTTATATATTCAATATATATGGTGATAAATATTATAAACTTGATATATGTTTTGAAAATATTTTATATGTTTTGAAAATATTACTAAAGTATAAAATTAAATAATAAAAATATATATTTTATTAGTTTTATATATTTTAATATTTTTTTATCATTATTTAATTCACCAAAGAGCATAAATTTTATCTTACAATACAATTTTTTTAATAAAAAAAAATAATATTAAATCTTTCTTAGTAATAGTTGTATGAATTAATTAATTAATTTTAATATTTTTTCCTCTCTTTGAAATATATTATTAAAATGACTCAATATATATTAAAATGTAAGGGTCCGACTTATGTCGTTTAAAGTATATCATTGACTGAAAAACATAAAATTTTAAAAAGAAAACAAAATAAAAAATAAAATGTAATACAATTTTTTTGCAAATTTCTTAATACCTAATTATAAACTACATTAGTGGTCCTATTCGTGATGTTCTTATTCTCATCACAACATAAAAATTTCAATCCCGAACGATAAACCGGGTTATTTTCCGAAAAGTTACCCGTTAGCTATCATTATTAAGTTATTTGTATTAATAATTATAAGAAAAATAAAAAAATATTGAAAGTGTGAAAAAATTTAAAAGAAAATGTTATAAAACAAAAACAAATAAGAATAAAATCATTAATAAAAGAAATTATAACTAATACAATAGAATAAACACTTAATATTGAAATTATAATTATGACTCAAAGAACGAAGTGCATTTAATATGACTTAATATATATTAAAATGAAAGAGCTATTCTCGTTTAAAATAGATCATAGTCTAAAAAACATACACAAAATAATTAGCTAACGAAGTTAAGAATAATTAGCTAATGAAATGAAATTATGGATATTGAATAGTCATATAGCTAATAAAGTTAAATTGTTAAATAATTATTTTGTTTGTATTTCAACTATCTCAATTCTCAATAGATATGTTTTATAATAATTATTTATATGATTGGAGATAAATAATAAGTGGTAGTTTGGGCGAGTAATGTAAAAGAAGAGTGAGAAGTTGAGGCTTGGATCTTTCTCGGTTTCTCCTACCTCTTCCAGTTATTAGGTTCAGAATTGGACATTGTTTGATTTTACTATTAATATTGTTGAATCAAAAATAACTTTGACAATGATGGAAAATTGTCTTTTTAATATATGACATTTTATTAAATAAAAGTAAAATGATTGTGGTCTTTGGGGCCATTAGTTGTTATGTAAAAAGTAGTATGAAAAGTAGAGTACATGTATTGAATTATTTTTAGAATGAATACAGATATTGAGTGCATCCAAAAATGTTGAATAAAAATTATGAAACTATTATTTTACTTTTAGTATTTGGTATCATGACCGATGATCTTTGATTTTGTTCAACAATACCCTCGGGTAGCAATATGGTTATCAATTGATGCACTTCATCGTATAACGTTAGAAATGGTAAATGAACCTCCGTGTGAGAAGCAAAAGTGTTGGTCGAATGCATGTCATGGGAAGGATGGCTTGCTTCCGAACATTCTGAACTCGGATTAAAATCACTATCAGAGTAAATAATAATTAATAAAATTAATTAGTTATACGCATTTAACAAATACTTACTCCAAAATCAACAAATACTATACGATATCTTAAAGTCGAGAATGAAAACCATAAGTGCACGAATTTGTACCATGGCTCAATATATACGTGCTCTTGATAACCTGATTTATGACTCAATAGCATGAATTAATGAATCTTCCAAAAAAATGCAAATAATAAAAATAAAGAGGTCAAACAAAACTAACATAAAATTCAAAAATGGAAAACACATAATTTATGGAGACAATGCCGAATTATATAAAAAATCTAAAATATAAAAAAAATAGAAAATAAATTAAAATACCAAAGATTTAGGCTGCAAAAAGAATTCTTCGACACAACAGCGTGGTTAGATGATTCCTAGCACTTAAGTGCCCCTATTGCACCATTTGGTAATTGCAATATAATTATTACTCCAAATAAAGTTGTAGAAGAAGCTTAAATAATCGATAAATGGGCATTTCTTAAATGATTTTTCGTAGAACAAAGAGATGAAAGTATCTTCCAAAAAAGGTCAAAAATATTATATTATTAGAAAATACATAAAAACAAAATCATAAACAATAAAGTAAAATAACCTGCAAAAATAGAAGTCAATAATAATAATATTACATAAAACTTCATAAGTAAATCATTAAACTCATATGAATGACTACTCTGGTCAATAAATATTGTAAATTGAATTTTTATGAAACCCATAAAAACTTAAGAATGATAAATTAAAAATGTTATAACTAAATCAATTCTTAATAATAATAAAAAAATTGTTACAGCAAGATCACAAAAGATAATTTGTGACAAAGGCAACAAACAATACACTAAAAAAAGAAGCAAAATGAATATTAAATTCAGTTATAGAGATTTGAAAAAACATACAAAGGGAAACCTGCAAAAAAAAAAGTGAATCCAAGAAATGAAATGGTTAAAATTGAGAATGTTAAACCCAACCATAGAAGAAAATAAATAATACAGTAGCATATAACATTCAGACTATAAAAAACACTGAGATATGAAGTTAGTTATAAATGGAAAAAAGCAACAACAAAAAAAATGTCAAAAATCATACATAAATCATACAATTTAATTGTAACGTCAAGGAACTGTTTGGACATCAAGATCGTACCTAGTCTATATATAATGTAACGTCGACTTAATTTGATATTTTCTTGGTGCTAGAACATATACTCTGACACACAGGCTAAACACTTGTTTCAGTCATTAGTCATTCACAAATTTATGGTAGAATACTCTTTATTAATGAATAAAGTATATCCAACGAAAAATGGTTGTACATTTTATGTAATTGTCAAGTATGCAACATCAGAAATTATTTTTAGAGAAGATTTGGAGTATGGATGACAGTAATTTATCTTTTGGAGACACAATACCTGAAAACGGAGAACAAATTACATAAACAAATATCTATGTGTCGTGCAAAAGCATAGGCTTGCACAATTTTTTTTCTTAAATAGTCATCATCATCTGTGATCACAATGCAAATAATGATGATAATCCTGTACACATGATCACACAAAAATGGTCTCTCATAACGTGTATAAGAAATAGTAGTTAATAGAGCCGAATGTGTAGTCACTCTCATATTATAGAAAACTATCTTAAAAAAGGCATGCAAATACTGATTAATGGGCATTGAACAACTAAAAAAAAGTGTTGGATCATTTCATTTCAGTTTTGAGATTTTGGTAGGCAATTTGTGGTAGGGAGAAAAACAATGTTCTGCCTATACTTAAATCAAACCTATAGGATTTTACTTATTATTATCTCAATATAATAATTAAAACTAAAATCTATTAAAAAATGTTAAGTATCCAGTCAGCACAGCACCATCGACTTAAGCATGAAAGCAACCTAATTTATCATATCAAAACGTGGATGATAATTATTAGCTCCTCTAGCATAAATGTGTATGATCAGTGATCACTACTATTCAAACAATGAAGTGTATATTTTATTATCTTAAGTACTTTGGGATTTTCAATATCAGTTGTCTGGCATAAGACCTCGATATCCCTCAACGTCGCAAAGTAGAAGTCACCGTTTATCTATCAAAATTCAATCTTTCAAAATCGAAGTACAGAGCTTAAAACAGGATTTAAGAATCCGAACCATCTAGCGGGTTAATGCCAAAGTTGACATAGCCATATCCGAGCGAGGGTCGGGTAGTTAAATCTATGCAACACTAATCGAGACCAAATCCCCCACCTGAAAGAACAGGTCGTAGAGATGTGAGTCTGTAACTTGTAAACATAGAATCAATTAATGGATTAGATGAAAAGTCGTGAAACGTACCACTGACCTCTGAACCATCAAAAACAGCACATTCATCATCCAAATCAACGTCTTCGGTTTCAAGAAGCCTGACAGGATCATAGGTTTTTTGAAACCACTCGTCACTTCTAATCTCTTCCATCCTTTTGCGCTGAAAAAAAAACAGTGACATGAATGGCACATTCAATTGCCTAAAATCACATCAACCATAGTCACAAAAGCAAAGTTGTATATCAAATTATTTTAAAAATAAGGCAAGATACATACTACTCTTAAACAACCATGATTGCTTTTCAAAACACAGATGCATTTTAATGATACTCTAAAGCATAGGGCCGATTCCCGGGATCCTACATTGCCCGTGATCTTGCGGTGCCCGTGATCTTACGTACATAGCTCTCTACAATATCGTTTAAAATAATTTGTTTTCTTTAAAACATAAATTACAATAGTACAGTATATGTTTGAACTTCATTTATATTCTCTAAAAGAAACATTAAAAGGCAAAATTCTAAACTTTTATTACAAATTTTGAAAGACCTTCTTAAAAACCACATTATTTGTTTTGTTTGTAAATTTTCCATTCTCGTCACAACACAAAACAGTTTTTTCACTCTGTTATCTCTTGTCATATCGAAAACTTCAATAATTTCCGTTGAAAATGGTTCGGAATATAAAAACTCAATTAAACCAAAAGTATTTATCAACATGACATAGTTATTATACATGTAATACATATATTTTTATGGTATAATAAAACTTCGATTATTTTTATGGTATAATAAAACTTCGATTATTGCATGAATAAATATTTTGAACGGCCACGTCTTTTGAATGAAATGATACATCTTCTGAACCGACACATCTTTTGAAAATAATATTTAAGGATATATCTTCTAATTACATATTAAATAACTATAAAAAAATAATTTGTGAAATATTAATTATTGTGTATATATTGGATAAATATATTATTTATTAAAGTATTCAACAAAAATTGAGAATATTTTTTAAGGTAATGGTAAAAATAAATATATTAATATACTATAAATATGTTCTTACCAAACTGTATGCACGAAATAATAGTTATAATTTATTTAATGTTTAGAATTTAAAAAATGTAATAAAAATACAAATACTTTAAGTAATTAACAATCGTATTTTATATATATTAATATGTGACAAATGTGAAGAATAATAGAAGATAAAATAAGGTAACAAGTAATCGTATATTTTATTAGTAATTGTTGCTAATGATTATAAATAATATTAGAAAAATGAATTAGATAATTAAATATAATATTTTAAAATTATTAATTATTTTTTAAAAAAAACTATATAATTAAGGAAAAAATAATTAGAAATAAAAAGTTTCTAAAACTTGATCCGTTTGCAAAATACAACCAATTATACAATAAAAACTTTAAAAAAATAATAATAAAATGAAATATATATAATGCAAAAGAAATAAATAAATTATAGATAAAAAGAAAATCATAAGTCGGAAATAAAGTACATGAGACAACAATCTTTATAAAGATTTTAAGAAAAATACAAAACAAAAACAAAAGGTAAAATGATTAGAGTAGTTTAAAACTGGATATTCAAACAACAAAAACAACATAATTTGAGGAATGCTAAAACTTAATCAATTTTTTCAGTCTTGATAAACTTCACAGAAGATGACAGCTCAGCATCATGTAGACAACAATCAAAAATTCTTTTTCCATTATTATCATTCACCGGAGCATTGAAGAAAAAATTTGGAGATTCAGAAGATATGTCATTGATGAGCCATTTTATTTGTTCATCTTAGAGCATTTTTACACCTTTTATTGAGTCAGTTTGAGTCATTAATGTGTCTGGGAGGGCACAATTAGGTGTTTGGGCAAAGTATGCAGGTATTCATGTCAGCAGGTGGATATTGTGCGAAAAATTCACGAATGGTCCACTTTGGGCAAACGCGGGATTCTGAAGTAGAGGTGACTCAAGCAGTTGGGCCTAATAAGGCAAAGTCGCCACTGTGAAGCAAAGTCGTCACTATGGGCAAAGTCACTATCCGTAAGAGTCAACCGCGTAACAAGCATCGCGCATGGTCCACCTATCTGGGAGGAGAAGAGCAGAAAAAGAATTATTCATTTGGGCAAAGTCGCGTCTTTGGGCAAAGGGCAGAAGGCGCCCAGTTTGGGCAAACGGCGAGTATCGAGCATACCAGAGTAACTGATTCCGAAAGTTAGGGGATTCTGCCTAATCCCCCCCATCTTTATCCGGTCAGCTGATAAGGAAAGAATCCCTGAAGACCAGGACATTCCTTGACCAGCAAGAGCCCCAGCAAGAATACACTCTGGACGCACTACGCCCAAACGGCCCAAGCCCACCAGGCCCATCAGCCCATCAAACTCCTATACAAATCTGATGCCCTAGAGACCGCACATATAAAAGGAGGAATCGCTGATCAGCTGAGGGAGGAGACGATACAACACACGACGCCACACACAAGAAGAAATATAGAGAGCTTAATATACGAAATTTATGAGAGTTCATATATATTTGTTTTGAGAGTCGAGAGGTGAAACACTGCCCTTTGGGGCAGCCCGTTTGGACGAAATTGTATATTATGTTTTTCTTTATTTAATTTAAAGCTTTTCTTTTTAGTGTTTGATTTCGTTTTTGCTTTATTTATTTGTTTTAATTATTTGTTGATGGATTATTAGTGTCTGGGCAAAGGCAGATCGAGGGGGATTTTGGGCTAAGTAGAACCGAGAGGTTGATGGGGCTAGAGTAGCCGGTTGGGCGTTTGTTCCCGAGGCAAAGTTGGTTGAGGTTTATTTCTGGGGAGTTTGGGCAAACTAGGACGACCACTAGTGAACCTTTACAAACTGGGATACTGGTGATTGGCAAACCGCATAGATGTACCTTGTAGTATTGTTGTGGGCATAGCACTAGAACTTGCAGGAGATGCGGTCGTATGTTTCGAGCATGCTATTGGCCGAGCGGGTCTGTCTAGAGGGTAATGCGGGTTTGGGCAAACTAGATCCATGTTTGGTCGCATAGGTTATCGAATTGTTCAGATCCAGGGGTTTAGGCATAAGGTTAGCTTGCCTTCTCTTTACATAGTAAGGATAGATGAGGGGTGGGGAAATTGTTGGACGTGACGCAATAGGACCACTTTTGTTTTTGCACCCTATAACTGCTGACAAACCGCTGGTAGAAATCCTTAGTGCCGATGACCGGTAGTTTTCCCTAATGATCCTGAGTGAAGTTGTCTGCCCGGATGCCTTGTTTATCATTTGATTTAAGTTTTCCTTTTAGTAATCTGTTAGATCTGAGAGTCAGTGTGGTGTTTATTTTAGATCTGTTTAAATTGCATGTTAGTTTGGTTAGTCATAGTTAGATCTGAGTGTTTGAACGATTGCAAAACCGCTGTGCCCACAGCACCCAAACTCAAAACTTTTTGTGACAACCCCTTGGGCAAAGCCGAGATCACCTACTGTAATTGCCTCCTTGTGGGACCGACCCCACGTACTTACCATTATCTACGTTTTGTAGTTAAAGGGTACTGGCTAAATATAAATTTCATTTTGACAGCGCGTTTGTTCCTAACGACAAACATTCGTGTTCGTCAAAATTGGCGCCGTTGCCGGGGAGGCAATATTCCAGCAGTAAGTCGTCTGTGCTATTTGACCTGTGATTTTTTGTTTTTGCTCCAGCTTGACCGTACAGGGCAAACAAGGGCAGAACGGGAGGAGCAAGGCAAAGAGCACGTGCCGCCCAGAAACAAATGTCATGCCATGACAATAACTAAGGCGCTTGCCAGGAGGCAACCTGGTATTTTCTTTATCTCTTTTTATTTTGTTTAATAAATAAGCCTTGAGCAGTGTTCTCCTCGAAAGGTAGTGTGCTTTGTATTGCAGATTATGGGCAAAAAGACTGACCAGAGGTAGCTGTGTGGGCATACTAAAACACCACTTGTTCAAACGACAGTGTGTTCTAGACGGACAACAAGCCCCCTGAAGTTGCAAGGATGACCCATAGAACGAAGTCAAGGTCTGGGCAGACGTGCTCACGCTACTGATTCCGGGCAAAGTTCTAAGACGACAGGGCAACATGTAAAAAAGTCTTGCGGAGCTGCTGAACAAGTTAATGGCCCACTTTGCCCACACTGGATTTAGGTACTCACCTGACTCCACCTCCTAATTGTTCCCTCCCAATTGTTGTAGTTTTTAGTTTTTTTTATTTTTTTATTTTCTGAAAGTCACCTCGAGTCACTTTGACTCTGGTGACTAGGTCGATCTCCCTGCTGACACACTTTGCCAGGGCAAAGTGTGTGAGGGGGCAGGTGCGCCAACTTTTTGAGTCATAGTCTGATCGTGGGTAGCCCCTACCAATCTTATTAGTTTTGCAAACTTTGCCCAGGCAAAGTGTGTGAGGGGGGAAAGGGAAAGGGCAAACCCCTATTTCTAATCGAGTCAGCATGATTATGCGATCACCTTGGGAAAACATACATACAGTAACTCAAACTTTATAGTTAAGATGCATGAAATAGGGATGATGGAACTGTTCTAGGCAAACTGTGAGAATTGAGCCAACATTGATATATGATTTCTTTCTTTGAGAGTCTGCTGTGATCTTTACAATGCTTGTCTTTGCCTGTTTGCTGAATTGAGTAGTTTGACTGAGTAGGGTTGTTAAATGATTAGGGCATTTTCTTGTTTCAGTTTGCTTAAATAAATAACACTGCCCCTTGCTAACCCTTTGAGCCTGATTGAATATTTTTTGTGAACCCATTCTGGTATTATGCCCACATTACATAGGCAGCCAGAGAGAAGAGAGGGAGTTAGGGCATAGTGTTAAAAAAAAAAAAAAAAAATGTTGTGCTAAGGCCCGTAAGAAAGGGGCAAAGTGGCAGAGAAAAGGCTAACACCAAAAAGCCCTCTGCCCAAATAGAGCCTACTCCCAGAAATCCACCCATATGAGCCCTACACTACAACCCAATAAAAGTCCCTTTGATAAAACCCCTACTTAGTTAAAACCAACTCAGACTAGCAATACGGCAAAGTTAGGCAAAGTGGAGTCACAGCAGAAAATGAGTGTCATTAAACCTATACACTAAAAAGAGAGAAACACTGTGAGGGGGTGTACCCAAAGACCTTTAACAGACTCTTGACTTATTTTTATCTTTACTTGAATTTTGTGTTATCTGTATGTACTATGCCCTGTACTGATCATGCTAAAGTCCTCTGCTTTGTTTCCCCCTCTTTCCTTTGTTTTCTTTTTCACTTTGGTCTTGAGTCAGGCAAATCAGCGCCCACGCTTGGGGACAAGCGTATCCAAGTGTGTGCGGTTATGATGAGCCATTTTATTTGCTCATCTTAGAGCATTTTTACACCTTTTATTGAGTCAGTTTGAGTCATTAATGTGTCTGGGAGGGCACAATTAGGTGTTTGGGCAAAGTATGCAGGTATTCATGTCAGCAGGTGGATATTGTGCGAAAAAGTCACGAATGGTCCACTTTGGGCAAACGCGGGATTCTGAAGCAGAGGTGACTCAAGCAGTTGGGCCTAATAAGGCAAAGTCGCCACTGTGAAGCAAAGTCGTCACTATGGGCAAAGTCACTATCCGTAAGAGTCAACCGCGTAACAAGCATCGCGCATGGTCCACCTATCTGGGAGGAGAAGAGCAGAAAAAGAAATATTCATTTGGGCAAAGTCGCGTCTTTGGGCAAAGGGCAGAAGGCGGCCAGTTTGGGCAAACGGCGAGTATCGAGCATACCAGAGTAACTTATTCCGAAAGTTAGGGGATTCTGCCTAATCCCCCCCATCTTTATCCGGTCAGCTGATAAGGAAAGAATCCCTGAAGACCAGAACATTCCTTGACCAGCAAGAGTCCCAGCAAGAATACACTCTGGACGCACTACGCCCAAACGGCCCAAGCCCACCAGGCCCATCAGCCCATCAAACTCCTATACAAATCTGATGCCCTAGAGGCCGCACATATAAAAGGAGGAATCGCTGATCAGCTGAGGGAGGAGACGATACAACACACGACGCCACACACAAGAAGAAATATAGAGAGCTTAATATACGAAATTTATGAGAGTTCATATATATTTGTTTAAAGAGTCGAGAGGTGAAACACTGCCCTTTGGGGCAGCCCGTTTGGGCGAAATTGTATATTATGTTTTTCTTTATTTAATTTAAAGCTTTTCTTTTTAGTGTTTGATTTCGTTTTTGATTTATTTATTTGTTTTAATTATTTGTTGATGGATTATTAGTGTCTGGGCAAAGGCAGATCGAGGGGGATTTTGGGCTAAGTAGAACCGAGAAGTTGATGGGGTTAGAGTAGCCGGTTGGGCGTTTTTTCTCGAGGCAAAGTTGGTTGAGGTTTATTTCTGGGGAGTTTGGGCAAACTAGGACGACCACTAGTGAACCTTTACAAACTGGGATACTGGTGATTGGCAAACCGCATAGATGTACCTTGTAGTATTGTTGCGGGCATAGCACTAGAACTTGCAGGAGATGCGGTCGTATGTTTCGAGCATGCTATTGGCCGAGCGGGTCTGTCTAGAGGGTAATGCGGGTTTGGGCAAACTAGATCCATGTTTGGTCGCATAGGTTATCGAATTGTTCAGATCCAGGGGTTTAGGCATAAGGTTAGCTTGCCTTCTCTTTACACATTAAGGATAGATGAGGGGTGGGGCAATTGTTGGGCGTGACGCAATAGGACCACTTTTGTTTTTGCACCCTATAACTGCTGACAAACCGCTGGTAGAAATCCTTAGTGCCGATGACCGGTAGTTTGCCCTAATGAACCTAAGAGATGTTGTATGCCCAGATACTGATTTTCATCAATTTAGTTTAGTTTAGTCGTAGTCAGTTGAGTCAAGTTGTTCATGAGAGAACTGCTGTGCCCACAGCAAATCAAAACAAATCTTTTTAAAACGTGACAACCCTCTGGGCAAAGCCGAGATCACCTACTGCAATTGCCTCCTCGTGGGACCGACCCCACGTACTTGCCATTATCTACGTTTTGTAGTTATAAGAGTACTGGCTAAATATAAATTTCATTTTGACAGCTCGTTTGTTCCCACGACAAACATACGTGCCTCGTCAGTCATCATTCAAAATTGTGTTGCCAAAAATACACTTGCTAGTAGTCACAGATTTGTTCCAAATTTGATCTTGTACTTTCTTGTGCATTAGAATTATATTAGGATTTTCAGAGTACTTATCAACTGTGTAAATAGAATCGAAACCTTGTGAATACTTTTGCTCAACAGATTCCCTGAACATAAATTATTTTCCAATCAAACCGTCAATCTCTTGTGGATTTTGGTCTTTAGAAACATCTTTCAGTTTCAATTCAACATGATGATCAGCTCGAGAGAACTAACGGAAAACATAACAAAAATTATAAAAACAAATTAATTCATAATGTTGCATAATAATATAAAAATAATAATTAAAATGTATAAACACAAAGATAATAAAACCTGAATCAAATTCTACCACATGTGCGAAGCTTTCATTCCAATTATGGATTGGGCAACATCATTCCACAACATAAAAATTGCATTGGAAGAGACATCAACAACATTAATAGTTATTTTAAATCGTTCATCCCCAAAGACGTTAGCCTTGCAATATTTACACCAGAATCTGGAAGCAGCATGTTTCACTTTATGTTTGCATTTGCTACAACTTGTATAAGACCATCCTCTATCATACATAATCTCTGAAATAAAACAACTACCCAAGCCTTTCACCCGCTAAAATTTGTAATTTTTTGGAAAATGATTAAAAATAAAAATAAAAGTGTTAGATTAATATATTAATAAAAACAATTACAAACATATATCAAATAAAAATAAAATCTCAGAGACAGGCTTCAATTGATTAAGACTAAAAAAAATAGTATTTGGGTTTTGTAGTTCATCTTTCACAGTGACAACAGAAGATGTTGCAATTTTAGAACTGTCGTAGAAAATACAAAGTGGATGAGTTGACATTCTGCAAAGTAAATTCGTTGCACAAAATAAGAAAATGTTACATATATAGCATAAAGTCATTCGTTAATTTTTTTATGTATAATCAAGGAAACAACTAACATGCTCTTAAACTCAACGATTTCATCAAGATTCTGATAAAAAATAACTTTAGTGGCATTTCATGTATTGGATATTCCTGCTTCGCCTATAAATATAGACATTATTTTTAAAAATCTTATGTCTACGCATGATTTTAAAATTCATCCATATAACAAAAAAAAAAGTTCAAAATATCACAAAATTAAAAAATTAAAAAAAATACATAATTGATAAAAATAGAAATGTAGATATTTGTTAATTAAAATATAAAAACAAACAAATAAGTTTGTCCAGTTATAAGTATATTTATATATAGACATTATATCTCACATTAGCTTAAGCATTTGAGTATAAAATAACAACTTCAATTAAATACCCCACAATGATCATAACTTTATTTTTCCAAAAAAAGTCATTATTACATTATTTGTAAATTCTTAAAACTACTTCGCATCTCGCTAGAATGATGTACTGGACTTTCAGAGAGACAACCGCACATGACTTCTTGAAAAAGAAAAAATGCTTGCAATAAGAAATTTGATACAAATAATTTCTCGAGAGGACCTTAATATATTGCTCCATAGCTGAAGCATGACTCATGCTTCTCTTATTGCAACCAAAATTTTACAATTTCAACCGAAAACAGAACATAGTAAACAATCTTTTGAGAATAATAAAGAGGCAAATAGTACTTAGAAGCATAGATAGATCACCGAACTACTGTAACATCTAAATTAGCTTAGCTAGGCGAAGCTAAAAAAATACCTACAATCATTCAAAATTGATAATATAAAATGGTTTTGAACTATTAATGTGGGCGTGCATATATGTGTTTGTGATAGCACCTGCTCTCTTTTCATGTAGGCCAATTTCTCAATAACTTCATAGGCTTGACATTCAAATGATATTTCAATGGCTCTATTTATACCGGCATAGTTCATTAAGATAATTAAGAGGACAAAAACTGAATTAAACAGTATGAACAACAATCCTGATATGAATGAATATAAAGAAAAATATGCTTTGAGTTGTAAAAAATATAAATAAAATGAATTAGACATGAAAAAAATAAAAAATATAAAATAATAATTAGAAAAATATAAAAAAAACAAAATAAAACTAATATGGTAGTGATTTAAAATCATATAAGTAGCTAGATTATTTATAACATTGGTTGCAATTAACTTTTCCAAAACGTCAAACTATTACCAACTTACCATTGATGAACTAATCCAGCAAATCTACAAAAATGATTCTCTAATCTTTATCACTTATTTTTCTTTTAAATCCAATTAAAGGTTCTTTCGTAGATTAAAGTTCAAACAATGTTTATATATCATGTCAAAAACAACATAATGTAAACATTAATATATTTATGCATGACGAAATCTAGATATACTAACATCAATGTAACCATTAACCGTTAGTCTGATGATATTCTAAAAAGGTATCAAGTCCAAAACGACATACGAAAGCATAATACAAATAAACAATCCTGAACAAATAATTAAAACACACATAGATATACATTATAAGAAGTACTACCCATCGAATGATATAAACTAAGGTAAATTCAAAGAGATAAAGTGAAGAGAAAATTGTCCAAGAAATCACCAATAAAATGAAGTGATACTATGGATGAGTCCCTATCGCCAATTTGCATACAAACCTGCAAAAATTTAAATATTTATTACATTAATTACTTGAACATATTTAAAAAACCATTAATCTGAAATTAAAATATAATTGACGAAACATACATTATGAAGATTGAAGTACTTTAAGTTATTTGACTCAACAGCTGGATCAGGTCCTGCAAGTTCGGGAAGTTTAGACTCGCGAACTCCCCGCAGAGCTTGTACACGACCATGTCGAAGGAGTACGCAGCAGCCTCGACCGTCTCATACGTCCCCAGCCTTTAACTCATTATAAAGATAAAACATTACATGTAAAAATGGAAATAAATAATTCAAAATGCTTGGTTCAAGTATCGATTATTCCCTGAGATTTCATACAATCAGATTTCTCTTGGGTGAGATGTACTTTCTATATCGGCATGGTTAAAGAAATCGAGGGGAGGCAGATACATATGTTCTCATATTTCAAGCATCAAATTCAAAGAGTTATGGTGCTAAAAAGTTCCACACCTCACCTAACCACATAAATATCCAATTATTCAGAAGTCGCGAAAAAAACACACCGCCAATATTACCTGCAAAACAAAAAATAGATGATACATGCCTACAAAAAAACATGAAGAAGAACAAAAATTAAATAATACATGATTTAAATATAATCAGGTTTTGAATTATTTCTAATATGCATTGTGCCTAAAATGGAGGCCTCCCACCCAAAGTCATGAGAACTCAAAAATACTGTTATGACCTTGAATAGATAAATTCAACTAACGTCTCGTCCATCGGTGTCTGGATCTCGCCAATGATAGTTGCCTTGAACGTGCATAAGGCAGCTCCGTTTCATATACTTAAGTCTGTTAAGCAACAAAAACATGATTACACTCTCGTAGTGATTTACACTGTCGTAGTGATTTACCTGAGTCTGTCAGAAATGAACACTGTTGTATAGCACCGAGATCGAAACGATCTAAATTTCCGGCTCAGATCGATAATTAATCCCCGCGAAAACTGATGCCCCGGAGTCCAATTTAAAACAGGAGTGTTATCATAAACGATATTCTGAATCATTCCGATCCGGTCACACATGTCCCACCTGCACAGTCTGTTATAACACTCGACAATTCTTCTTGCCAAAGCTCAAGCAATTCACATTCATACTAAATTAATTAATTAATTAATTAATTAATAAGTAAATAAATAAATAATTGAGAGAGTCCTACCGAACAAAAATGGAATTTTTCCTTCACATTCGGTGGTGAGGGGCGAATGAGCAATTGAAGGCCTACAAAATAAGATCATATAAAATTGCAAATTTATTAACAACCGGGTATCAATAATCCGAGTAGATGCAAATGATCCTCCTGATCCTTAATATGACTGACAACATGATTAGGGATATTAAATGCGAAAAATACTCATGATGTTTTATCTAGTTGATTCGGCCCGTGCGTTGCATCGGGGGTTAACTGTAGTTTATCTGTATTTATGATTTTTTTGATAAATATATTTTTAGGCCTATATATATACACAGATATACAACCTTGGTATTTTTTTTGTAACTACACTTTGAAATTCACTACAATTACGCTTTAATTGATCACTTAAATCATATAATCCGTGCGTGTTAATAATAAAGGATGAATGATTGTATAATTAATAAGATTGAATGGTTGAATAATTATTTTAGTTTTTATTTAAATTATCTCACTTTTCAATTTTTGTTATCATTTGTGTTAATAATTATAAGGAAAAAAAAAATTAAAAGTGTGTATATAAACTGGAAATTATATAATATTTAGTAGTTGTATATTTAATGAGATAAAATTGTTAAATAATTTTTTTTTTGTATTTTAACAATCTCAAATAAAAATTTAAATGTTCATATATTTCATAAGTTATATTATTTTTTTATTATTCATTAATATAAATTGAAATAAACAAATATATGATAAAATTATACATTTCCAACAAATAATTCAATGAAGATTTATGTTATTTTTAATTAACAAAAGATTTTTTTATAGCACATCAAATTTTATATAGTCATATGATAATAAATTTTATAAACTTGAATCATATTTCATTTATGGAACTTAATAATATTATTAATAAATATATATAGTTTCTGAGTTTTTTCTTGTGCAAACTATACTTCTAAATTATGACATGCATTTTAATACGACTCAATATTAATTAAAATGAAAAGACTCTTCTCGTTTAAAATAGCTCATTTGTTTGAAAATCATACATATTCAAAAGGAAAATAAAAAATACATTAAATATAATAAATTTTTATTACAAATTTTGGAATATCTCCTTGTAAACCACGTTAGTGGTCCATTCATGAGGTTGACATTGTCATCGCAATATAACAATTACAATCATGCTCTGTTAGTGGCTCTTGAAACTGTTCGTGTGTAAATATCGGTCGTCTAAAAAACAAAAGATTTAACTCGTGTGAATTATAAAGAATGAATAATTGTATTGTTAACAAAATTAGATTGTTAAATAATTGTTTTGTTTGTATATTAAGTTTTATGATACTCATTGTTTTTATACACCAAAAAAAACTTAAAATGTTTTTCCATAATATTTAAGAACGTTCTTAATTAAATTCTTAAAACAAATAACATGTTTAAATTATAAAAAGACGAATGATTACAAATCTCGGAATATCTCTTTGTAACCACATTAGCGGTCTCATTCGTGATGTTCATATTCTCATCGCAAAATAACAGTTTCAATCTTTCTTTGTTAGTGACTCTTGAAACTGCAACATACAACTGATCGTGTGTAAAAACCGATTGCCTCAAAAGAATCCCTACTTTTGATAACGATTGTCAAAAACTTTTATTAATGGTTACAGCATACGATATTATAATAGAGAATTGTCGACGTTGAAAGTGAAATGACAACTTGAGAATGTAAACAATGTCATCTTTGTTTTCGCCACTTAAGACATTCGCCTCAATAACGTAAGTTCCCGGTTTTAAATTTATAATGATTTAGAAAATAAAAAAAATATGTCTTTAGGTGCTATCTTAAATCAGAAAGAATAAGTGACAACTTGAGAATGTAAACAATGTCATCTTTGTTTTCGCCACTTAAGACATTCGCCTCAATAACGTAAGTTCCCGGTTTTAAATTTATAATGATTTAGAAAATAAAAAAAATATGTCTTTAGGTGCTATCTAATTATAATTTTCTACGTTTTCATTGAACGCTTGAAAAATATAACCGCGTGAATAATATATGGTGAATAGTTGTATAATTAATATCATTAAATTAAATTGGTAAATATTTATTTTATATATATTTCAATTAATTACATTTTTAATTTGTTTATTAATTTATTTATAAAAAATAATATTAAACAAAATTATGTTGATAAAATGTAAACAAAATCGTACATGACAACAAAATTTAAGATTTATTAAATAATTATAAAAATTAATTAAATAAATAAGGATTTATTAACTTATTTGTATTAATAATGATAAAAAAATTAAAAATAAAATATGTTTAATGTAACGCTCCAGAAACTTCAAAGGCTTAAAAGGATTGAATATGCTACTCATACTAACAGATGCATCTACTTTTCTGGACATCCTCCTATAAGAACTCCAAAGTTAAGCGTGCTGGCTCTGGAGTAGTTTTAGGATGGGTGACCCCCTGGGAAGTCTCTCGGGTGCGCACGAGTGAGGACAAAGTGCGCTGGAAAAGACAAGTGTTGGTACAGTGGGGCCAGGATATCACTCCCGACGGCAGTCATTGGTAACCGAGCCGGCCCATTAGGGTCGGGCTTCGACCCCTCAACGGGCCGGGGCGTTACAAATGGTATCAGAGCAGGTGCCGACCGGAATTGTGGGAACTAAGTGTCTTGCGGGGCCAAGTGCTCCACCCAGAAGTTGGTGAGAGTACCCGTAAGGGGCATTCCTGCACGGATGGTTGGTCCTGGGCAAGTAAGGCACGCAACAAGGACGTTGCGCAGAAAAAGGTGGGGTGATTGTAACGCCCCAGAAACTTCAAAGGCTTAAAAGGATTGAATATGCTACTCATACCAACAGATGCATCTACTTTTCTGGGCATCCTCCTATAAGAACTCCAAAGTTAAGCGTGCTGGCTCTGGAGTAGTTCTAGGATGGGTGACCCCCTGGGAAGTCTCTCGGGTGCGCACGAGTGAGGACAAAGTGCGATGGAAAAGACAATTGTTGGTACAGTGGGGCCAGGATATCACTCCCGACGGCAGTCATTGGTAACCGAGCCGGCCCATTAGGGTCGGGCTTCGACCCCTCAACGGGCCGGAGCGTTACATTTAAAGTGTTTTTAATAAAACATTTAAAAATAAATATATTATCAATTACGAGTTAATAACACAAACAAATTAACAAAAATTCAGATAACAATTCACAATTTTAACTGGAACAAATAACAAATCTAAAACAAAACATATGAAACTAAAAATCAAGACAATTGTTGGTACAGTGGGGCCAGGATATCACTCCCGACGGCAGTCATTGGTAATCGAGCCGGCCCATTAGGGTCGGGCTTCGACCCCTCAACGGGCCGGGGCGTTACATTTAAAGTGTTTTTTATAATCCATTAAAAAATAAATATATTATCAATTACACTCATACACAGAGTTAATAACACAAACAAATTAACAAAAATTCAGATAACAATTCACAATTTTAACTGGAACAAATAACAAATCTAAAACAAAACATATGAAACTAAAAATCAAGATTTTCTTATACGTTAGACGCTGCACCATTTTTTTTCTCTGTTCGTTAATAAAACATATAAAATTTCTATTTATTAGCATAAAAAAGTCTAAAAATGTAAAGCAAAAATTGTTAATTGAAATATTTAAAATTGGCGTATTGTTTGTTCAAATTAAAATATTTAAAATTCCTTTTATATCAAACATGAAATATTTTTTAAAAGCAGATTGAAACAAAAAAAGAATTAAAAAATATAAAAAATCTAATACTTTCTCATTACAAATTTTGAAATATTTCCTTATAAATCATATTAGTGGTCAATATAACCAACAAACCTAGATAAAAATATAATTTTTTTTTATTTATGTTCAATCCAAATTTTTGAAAACCTCCTTTTACACAACATTTGTAGTCTTATTCGTCAAGTTACCGTTCTCATCACATATTAAGAATTTCAACACTGCTCGGTTAGTCACTCTTAAAACTGCAACATGCAACAAACAAATTGAATTGGTAAATAATTATATTTTCAATATATGATTTTTATTGATCATAATTATAATAATCAATTATAGAATGTGAATCAACATAAGATCTATAAAGTATAGTATTATTAATTTATAAATAAATTAGCTTTAATATTGTAAATAATTAAATTGGAAAATAAATAAATAGAGTAGTCGAATATGAACAACTTTTTATATATCCAAATATTTGAAAAACCTAAAGTTTAATTTACATTTTCGAAAATACATATTAGAAAATCAACTAACGCGTGTCTCTAATCTAAATATTTAGTCAATCAATTAATTAAAAAATATATATATATGAAAAACTAATTGATTATCAATATATTTAAAAATAATTTAGAATGTTTACTATAATTAAAGAATATTTGATTAGAAATAATATTGATTTTATTAATGTACTAAAATTAAGGATTCAATTTAATTTATAAAATAATTCTTCAATGTTACTATAATGCTATTATAATTGTGGTATAATTAATATTATACAAACTTTGAATAATTGCTATTTTTATTTATGTATTCGACTATCTTCCATCTCACTGTGTGTATTAATTTATTTTTATTTTTATAAATAAAAATAATTTGAAAATATGATTTGAAAGTTTTTTTGAATAATAATTTAATTCTTAAGCATATAACATTGTAAATTATAAATGTAAAACTGTTGAATTGTTAATAAAATTAAATTGTTTAGCATTATTTTGTTTTTATTTAAAATATCTCATTTCTCAATTTGTTTTAATAAGTTTTATAAATATACAAAACATAAAAAAAATAATGTAATGTTTTTCAATCATAATTATCACTGTTTTGATTGAAATATTTAATAAACATATAATTTGTGTGAATCTTTATATTAACATTATATTATCGAATAATTTCATTATTTTTATTTCACTATATCAATTTTCAATAATGTGATTAATTTATTTATATTTATAATGATTTAGAAAATCAAAAATTACGCTTTAAGTGTTTTCTAATTATAAATTTTGACGTTTTTTATTGTATATTTGAATGATATAACCCGTCTGAATAGTTGATGGTGAATAGTTGTATGATTAATATCATTAAATTAAATTGGTAAATAGTTATTTTATTTGTGTTTTAATTAATTATATTTTAAAAATTTTATTAATTTTTTGTAAAAAAATCAATATAAAACAAAATCATGTTGTTCAATATAAACCAAATTATTTATCGAAAAAATGCATGATCTATATAAAATGATTTAATTGTTAATCGAAAATTAAATAATTTAGTAGAATTATGTAACAAAACGAATAGAGATCTTTTACCTTCCAGAAAATCGAGAGTCTCAGTATCGGACATGGGGAAGATGAGCAAAAAGTGAATGTCATCTGATATGATATCCTTTGGAGTGATTTTACTGAGTCATGAGGTCAAACTAACTTGTTGAATACGTCGAGTAGCCGTAGATACAAACCTGCGCCAAATTAAGAATAGGAAATAAAGAAGCTTAATTAGATGTCTATTACCAAAACAAAAATAAATAAATAAATGGATATTTGAATATATTTTTGCCGTAGATGTGCATATGTCATAGACAAAATTAAGTAAGATCTGAAAATAGTCAGAACCTGCAAAACCAATTATTTCTCATATATTGACTATAAATTGTAATTGTCAAATACCAATATCGTCGGAATTATGAAATTTCTAATCACTTTCTTGTGTTGAAATTTCAAACATGGACTAATGACATACGCTGAAGGTGAGAGTAAAGCTGAATGACTCCTGCTTCTATACGCATGGTTGTGATGTCTATTAATCGAACCTGAGATATAGTTAGACATCAAAAAAAATCAGTAGTAATTGGAACTAAAGTTTTTGATACGACAACCCACTTTATTACCTTTGGATGTAGAAGATCCACCTAATGCAACTTATAATGTAGAAGATCCACCTTTGGATGTAGAAGATCCACCTAATGCAACTGAAAAAATATTACAGCATGTCCTTAATCAATAAAAAGAATGGAGATTAAGTTAGAAAAGATTAAGGAGAGAAAAGCTATAGGTTGCATTAATATACACTAACAGATTATAGACAAATAGACAAATATCAATAAAAGAAATACTTCAAGTTTACAAAGAAACATACATATAAAGATGCGTAAAAAAAATTAACTTCAAAACTCAGTATAAAAATTGTCTAAAAACAAACGTGGCAAATCATCAGACCTTCAAATTGTTGCGTATGTCCTCAAAGCCTCTATCTTTATAATGGTGCAGCCTGCATGAAAAAACGTAAAAACTTTTCTCGTTTAAAATAGATCAATGACTGGAAAACATACACATACATGAATAAAACAATAGGAAATTGTATGTTGAAATACAATTTTGAATCAGATAGAATAAGTGGCAATCTTGGAATGTAATCAATAACATCTTTGTATGTTATTTGATATTTTAAACATTTCTTGTATGTTTCATTATTTTTATTATTTTTAAACAAATTTAATTTATTTATTTTGCTTAAGAAATAAAAAATTTTAATCTACAAAATGAAGGAATAATTTTGTATTCTGATTTAAAAAATATATATTAATTAATATATAATAATAGAAAAAATAGAAAAAAGTTTATAATTTTTAATTGAAATATAGTTGAAAATATTTCAATTTAAAAAAAAATTTAAAAGATCTGCATTTTATATAATTAAAATGTAAAGATTAATATTAAAATATTTTATTTGTAATATTATTTGGTATTATTAACATTCTCATTTATGAATAATTGTTCAATTAATCTATTGATGTCTATTAAGAGTATAAAAACAATAAAATCAATAACAAGACAAATATATATATATATATACCACAAGAATCGGTTCTAAAATTTTAGAACAGAATTCTTGTGCAACATTAGTACTGCCTTCTTGGATCTTCAGCAGAATGATTCAGTTCTAAAATTTTTAGTTGGATTAAATGATTCTTACTCGCATATCCGTAGCCAAATCCTTATGAATCATCCCCTGCCAGCTCTCTCTAAGGTGTTTTCCATATTAAGACAAGAAGAGAGTCAGAGATCCTTAAATCATGACTCCCCTTCTATAGGTCTTTATAGTAATGCTCCTATAGATAATCCCAGTACTGCTAACCTAGCTAAGTATGCAGGAAAAGAGAAACAAAAATTTTCAGGAAAATGCGACTTCTGTGGTTACAATGGCCATCCAGCAGATAAGTGTTTTCAACTCAAAGGATACCCTAATCACTGGAAGGGCATAAGAGCTGCCAGAATTGCACCTGGACATGTTCCACCTTCCAAACTGCATTCCAGCATCACAGCAGCTGCAAACCTCACTTCTACTGCTGCTCCTGACAATGACTTAGATTTTTGTGATCAAGGTCTCTATGACAAGTTCAGGCAGTTCATGAAGAAAGAGAATAACTCCACTGAAGCTGCTGAACATTCTGCCCATGCTGCAATGGCATTAGGATATCCTCCTCACACTGCTCATAACACATTCACCACCTCACATGAGGTGCAAGGTATGTCCACTGCCTTCTCTGTATTACATTCCACTACTTGGATTTTAGACACAGGTGTTTCTGACCACATGGTCAACTCACTAGATTTCTTTTCTGAAAAACCTTTAAAAGTCAATATTAAAGTTCAACTTCCTACTGGAAATTGCACTACAGCAACTCACAAAGGCACTGTCTTTCTCACTGATAAATTGACTTTACAGAATGTACTTTTTGTGCCCACTTTTAATTTTAATCTCATTTCTGTCTCTCAATTAACTAAGAAAGGGAACATCTCTGTGAAATTTGTTTCTACTCATTGCATTTTACAGGACATGACTACTCACACAACCCTTGGTTATGCTGATTCTTCACATGGTCTTTATCACTTAAAACTGGATGCTCCAGGATTTCATTTTGAGAATAAACTCCCAGCAACTCACAAAGGCAATATTAAAGTTCAACTTCCTACTGGAAATTGCACTACAGCAACTCACAAAGGCGCTGTCTTTCTCACTGATAAATTGACTTTACAGAATGTACTTTTTGTGCCCACTTTTAATTTTAATCTCATTTCTGTCTCTCAATTAACTAAGAAAGGGAACATCTCTGTGAAATTTGTTTCTACTCATTGCATTTTACAGGACATGACTACTCACACAACCCTTGGTTATGCTGATTCTTCACATGGTCTTTATCACTTAAAACTGGATGCTCCAGGATTTCATTTTGAGAATAAACTCCCAGTAGCTTCTGCTACTGAAACCTCTTTTGATACTTCTTTAATTTGGCATTATAGACTTGGCCATATGCCTTTTAAAAGACTGCTTACAGTTGATTCATTGCATATTTCAAATAAAACTTTTGATAAGCCTTGTGATATCTGTCACTTTGCTAAACAAAAGAAGTTACATTTACCTTAAAGTTCTTCTTATGCTACTGCATGCTTTGATCTTGTTCATATGGATATTTGGGGGCCTTTTAGAATTGAATCATATAATGGCTATAAGTATTTTCTCACTATCCTTGATGACCACTCTAGATGTACTTGGATTTATCCAATGAAAACAAAGTCTGAAACCAGAATTCATATCCAAACTTTTTATAAAATGGTTGAAAATCAGTTTGCTAAAAAGATTAAATGTTTTAGAACAGATAATGGCATAGAATTTATGTTCTCTGAATTCTACTTGTCTAAAGGTATACTTCATCACACTTCTTGTGTTGAAACTCTTCAACAAAATGGTAGAGTTGAAAGAAAACATCAACACTTATTACAAGTTGCTAGAGCTTTAATTTTTCAATCTTGCTTACCTCTGACTTTTTGGACAGATTCCATACAAGCTGCTGCACATATTATTAATAGAACACCTTCTGTGTTACTAAAAAATAAATCCCCTTTTGAAATTCTCTACAACAAACCTCCTGACTACTCACATTTGAAAGTTTTTGGTTGTTTATGCTATGCATCCACCTTGAGTAATGACAGGCATAAATTTGAAAGTAGAGCATCCAAATGTGTATTTATTGGCTATGTATTTGGCACAAAAAGTTATAAATTGTACAACCTTTCTACTCACCAAACTTTCATATCTACTCATGTTAAATTTTTTGAACTAACATTCCCTTACAGGAGAGATGATGATGACAAAGTTTTTCAAACTCAAGATTATTTTCAAAACTTTTCTGAATCTCTCAACACAAGGGATACTTTTTCCTCTTTTTTGCAGGATGATCATACTTTGTTGTATGAGAATACACCTACTAACCACTCTCCAAGACCTATGCAGATTCCTCCCTTACACACTACAACTTATCAAATGGAAACAGTCCCTCCATCACCTCCTGCAGCACCTGCTACACCTCCTGATGATGACCCTACTCAACCTCCTGCTGCAACTAGAAAATCCACCAGAATCAAGAAGATGCTGATTTGTGTCGTGTGTGTGTGTTTTCGTTTTTGTTTTTATTTGTCGTTTATTAGTTGTGTTAGTTGTTTTGGGTCATTTATTGTGTTTATGTCGAGTTGTGTGTGTGTTGATCTCACGGGTGTGTGGAGTTGGTTGTTGTGCATGTTTCAGGGCAAATATTGAAGGAATCGAGAAGGAAACGAGTCGAGAACGAAAAGACGAAGCGAGCTGGACATTTGCATGTATGTGAGCCGACAATAATTAGTGTCGGGGGAAGTTATGGTGGATCTTTGGACATGCATTTAGGGATGAAAGAGGCCAGAAAAAAGGAACCTCTCGCTTGCTAGACTTGAGAGAAGATCGGGGACGACGCCATTGACGACGACGACGTTCACGAGAAGCACGATCTAGTTCGACGGCCTATAATTTGCACTAGTTTCGATAAGTTAATTTCTTATTAGTTTGCACTTTAAATTGTCTTGTTTTTCTTTGCTTTGAATTTCTTATGAATGTTAGAATGATTGTTAATGTCTTTAAATTGTTGAATCATTTCTTTTATCAAACTCGTTTATTTAATTTCGTTCTTCCTTATGTAATTTTATACTTGTTTTTCAATCATGTTTTCATATTTAATAATTGTTCTTACTTGTTTGATTTTTAAGATGTGTAACTAAATAATAATTCGGATGATTATATGATGAACGAAGTAATTGATTTGTATAAACCGGAAAGTTAAGATGCGATTAACACGATCTTAGAATCGTAACCCGACCGGGAGCGAATCTCTAAGTGAATTAAACGTATTTACGAGTTATGTAACCCGACCGGGAACTTGACGTTCGTGTGTTTAATCGTGTAGACCGAAAAAGGGGAAATACAAATCTATTACTAAGTTTGAATATTATCGTCCGAGTCTTTTCAACTATCGCATTTCAATTCAAGTCTTTTAGTTATTGCGTTTATGTTTTTATCTACTTTATTTGTTAATCGAACTTGAACTTAGGACTTAGTTTAATGATTTATGCATCTAACACTTTTCATTCACTTAAACTCGACTCTTCCGTTTCCTTGGATTGATACTGAGTCAAGCTGCAACTGACCTCGGATTTTGACGAGAGACGCACAAAAACGTCTAATCAAAATTGGCGCAGTTGCCGGGGAAACGAATAGTTTTGTTTAAGTGTTTGTTTAGTTTTTGTTTCATATTTCTTTAGTTAATAGTGTAGTGATATTTGTCTTGTTATTTGCTGACCTTCTATTTGAGTGTGCATGGTTCGTAACGATGGAAAACTTCTCAAGAGCACACACGTCTTTTTTTCAAGGGGGGCATTGGAATGTATTGCAAATAAGATGAAACCGGTAATAAATAAGTCGAGCTCTCGACAATAAACTGAGCAAGAATAAGGCTTAAGGACGAGATCATGTTTCGGAGGATGAAAGAATCGAAGAAAAGGGTCGAAAAATGGAAAATCGGGATTCAAAGATAAATAGCGCCCGCGGAACGTCATCGGCGATCGCCATTAGTACACAGCGGGCGCTGCCGACCGCAACATTTATTCAGCGACCGCTTAACGTCATCCACGGTCGCTACTTGTGAATGTTCTGGAATTAAAAGAGGGCTGAGCAGCGTTCACTTTATTTTCCCATTTTTCACTTATTGAACTTTGAGAGAAAATTTCACCTACCCAAAATTCCGACATGAATTGAAATTCTGGATATAATATAAAGATGAAGAGGGCAGCGGTTTATCATTTCATTAACATACTCTTTTTCTTTCTTTCGATCGAAATTATCTTTCTCAATTCTTAACTGATTTCCACAAGGTTTCTTGCTAATATTCACTCTCCAACAAATCTTGAGAACTCTGTATTGCAGGTTTGGGTACAAGATACTAACAAATATTCAAGAAATTTCTCAAGTTCAAAGTTGCACACAAGGTGTTTGATAAAAGTTCCAAGTGAGTTTTCAACTATTTTCCTTTTCCGATCAACATGGCATCAAGGATGAAAGATACAACCCCGACTGTAAGGACCAAGAGTATTAGAGGACGAGTATTCTCAGCAACTCAAGCTCCGGTAGCTCTGGCGACTCCACCGGAAATTTCGCTCGATACGGGGTTTCGTTCCCTATTTTCGATTGGAAGGAGGGCTGGTCGGTGACGACGAGGATGATATTGAAGAGGAGCAGCGAGGTGACGAGGCTTTGGATGAGGCATATGCTCAGTATGCAAGAGAAACGCATTATTGGAGAGAAGCTAGTAGAGATCACAGGGATCGCTATTGGTATGACCAGCAAGAAAGCCAACCGAACTTAGAACAACACGATGACTAGACGGGTGGACACGCTTGAAGAGGAGAACCGATCTCTCCGGGATGTTTTCGAATGTCTATCAGCGGGATTTTGGACACAACAATCACCACCCGAGATGTAAGATAGGTCGTGCTTGGCACGACCTAGGTATGTTTCCTTTTTCTTCTATTTTTATTTTTGTGATATGTATATATTGTGTCTTTGTTTTTATTAGTTTTTGTTAGGTTGCTTTTGTGTGTGTTTGTGGGATGGAATTACCTTGCTACGTTCAAGTTTTAGTAGTCCCGAATGTGGTTCTGTTTGTATGCGGATATTGGTCAAGTTGTTGCTTGAACTTGCACGGTTGTTTGTTTGGAACCACTTGTCATATTTGAGAATTTTGATTATGTCATTGCATGCTTTTCTTGTTGAGAGTACGTGAGCCTATTTCATTGTGAGTTTTCATGCTTTCTCTTGAGAGACAGAGTGAGATGACATGTTGTGATTAGTTGAAAGTGCATGAACTTGGGATGTGATATTATGTGTATGAATGCTCTTGATTTGAAATATTTGAGAAGACGATGAATGTGATCTTAGGATGAACTCCACTATTATAATTATCCCAAAAATACCGTGCCCGTCGTGGGACTCCTTAAATAACCCGTTGAGCTTACATGGAGCCTTTTCTTGTAACCGAGCGTTTCACGAGAGATGTGAGTTGTGGTTATTGGGAATTGTTGTATCGAACGTTACGTGTTCTTAGGTAAAATGAAAAAACTTTCACCCCTTAAAAAAAAGAAAAAAAAATGAGAATAAAAAAAAACTTATTGACTGTGGAAACAATTGATTTAGTTGAAAAAAAACAAAAGAAAAAAATGAAAATAGAAAAAAAAAGGAACAATAAAAAAAAAAGGACTCATCGATTGTGGGAACGATTGATGTAGGCAATAAAAAAAATGAAAAAAAAAAAAGAAAAGATAAAAAGGGGTGAAGGTCTAGACGAGACGAGACACGTTCGTTATTGAGTTTTCATTGATTATTGGGATTCGATATTTACCGTTGTGGAGTTAGTTGAGGTCTACATTTGAGCGTATTATTATTCGATCATTATTATTTAGTATTTGACCTTCCGACCTATATCGATCACATTTTGATTCTCATCGTTTATTTGAGAGAGTATTATTATGCATTTGGGAGGTGTTCATGTATTTGTTGATGTTATTCTCATATGCACTCTTGTGGAGATTTGTGAGTTTGTTTTACATATCAGTTTCTTTTCCACATATTATCTCCAGAGATTATTGTTTAATTGATGTGAGGTTTTGTAATTCAGGGTACATTCTTCATTTTCTCTTATATGACTTGTCGGTGGGATTTGTGGTATGATTGCAAGTTCAAGTAGGTGATTTGTATAAACACGGTGTCGGATGATTTGACCTTGCTCAGGACTAGCAAGGATTTGAGCGTGGGGGTGTGATTTGTGTCGTGTGTGTGTTTTCGTTTTTGTTTTTATTTGTCGTTTATTAGTTGTGTTAGTTGTTTTGAGTCATTTATTGTGTTTATGTCGAGTTGTGTGTGTGTTGATCTCACGGGTGTGTGGAGTTGGTTGTTGTGCATGTTTCAAGGAAAATATTGAAGGAATCAAGAAGGAAACGAGTCGAGAACGAAAAGACGAAGCGGGCTGGACATTTGCATGTATGTGAGCCGACAATAATTAGTGTCGGGGGACATGTTTGGAAAAGTTTCATTAATTGAAGAGGTTTGAAAAGGGGGCAGTTGCGGGGGAAGTTATGGTGGATCTTTGGACATGCATTTAGGGATGAAAGAGGCCAGAAAAAAGGAACCTCTCGCTTGCTAGACTTGAGAGAAGATCGGGGACGACGCCATTGACGACGACGACGTTCACGAGAAGCACGATTTAGTTCGACGGACTATAATTTGCACTAGTTTCGATAAGTTAATTTCTTATTAGTTTGCACTTTAAATTGTCTTGTTTTTCTTTGCTTTGAATTTCTTATGAATGTTAGAATGATTGTTAATGTCTTTAAATTGTTGAATCATTTCTTTTATCAAACTCGTTTATTTAATTTCGTTCTTCCTTATGTAATTTTATACTTGTTTTTCAATCATGTTTTCATATTTAATAATTGTTCTTACTTGTTTGATTTTTAAGATGTGTAACTAAATAATAATTCGGATGATTATATGATGAACGAAGTAATTGATTTGTATAAACCGGAAAGTTAAGATGCGATTAACACGATCTTAGAATCGTAACCCGACCGGGAGCGAATCTCTAAGTGAATTAAACGTATTTACGAGTTATGTAACCCGACCGGGAACTTGACGTTCGTGTGTTTAATCGTGTAGACCGAAAAAGGGGAAATATAAATCTATTACTAAGTTTGAATATTATCGTCCGAGTCTTTTCAACTATCGCATTTCAATTCAAGTCTTTTAGTTATTGCGTTTATGTTTTTATCTACTTTATTTGTTAATCGAACTTAAACTTAGGACTTAGTTTAATGATTTATGCATCTAACACTTTTCATTCACTTAAACTCGACTCTTCCGTTTCCTTGGATTGATACCGAGTCAAGCTACAACTGACCTCGGATTTTGACGAGAGACGCACAAAAACGTCTAATCAGATGCCTGCTCACTTAGCCAACTATGAACTGACTGATCTCCCTTCCTCCACAATGTTCTCAAACACCAAAGGCATCCCTCCTCACCATAAAGTCAGGTATCCTATTCACCACTATGTCAGTGATCATGCTCTGCCTGATAGTTATAAAAGCTATGTTGCATCTGTGGCAATTCTTTCTGAACCTAAAACCTATTCTCAAGCTATTAAATTCCCTGAATGGCAGCAAGCCATGTCTTTAGAAATCCAGGCACTAGAACTTAATAAAACTTGGGAATTGGTTTATTTACCCAAAAATATACATGCTATTGGATGTAAATGGGTTTTTAAAACCAAACTAAAATCAGATGGTAGCTTAGAAAGATACAAGGCTAGACTAGTGGCTAAAGGTTATACTCAAGAAGAAGGCATTGACTATTTTGAAACCTTCTCTCCTGTGGTTAAACTCACAACAGTCAGACTTTTACTTGCTCTTGCTGCTTCTAAAAACTGGTTCTTAAAACAACTAGATGTGAATAATGCTTTCTTACATGGTGAGTTAACTGAAACCATTTACATGACTCCACCTCCTGGTTATTGCCCTCCTACTGATAAAAGAGTTTGCAGGTTACTCAAAAGTCTTTATGGCCTCAAACAAGCCTCTAGACAATGGTTTTGTAAGCATTCTGATTCTTTAATTACTTTTGGTTTTACAAAATCCAATGCTGACCCTTCCCTCTTTATAAAACATTTTGATTCTAAAATCACTGTGCTCCTTGTTTATGTGGATGATATTATACTTGGTGGCAATAATTTACAGGAAATCAATGCTGTCAAACTCTTCTTACATGAAAAATTCACCATCAAAGATCTAGGTGATCTCAAATACATTCTAGGCATTGAAATCCACAGAAACTCAAATGGCATTTACTTATCTCAAAAACAATTTTGCCTTGATATCCTCTCTTCTCATGGTTACTTAGACTGTAAACCAATCCAAAGCCCCATGGATTCAACTATAAAAATTTCAAAAACAGATGGTCTTGCCCTTTCTAATCAAAAACCTTATAGAACACTCATTGGAAAATTATTATATTTGATTGTCACAAGACCTGATATATCTTTCTGTGTTCAAACACTAAGTCAATATCTATCATGCCCTACTGATTCTCACCTCACCACTGCACACAGAATACTCAGGTATCTCAAACAATCAGTTGGGCTAGGTCTCTTTTACAGCTCTACTTCTAACACTGCTTTAACAGGATACACTGACTCTGATTGGGGAGGTTGTATTGACACAAGGAGAAGTGTTTCAGGTTACTGTTTCTTCTTAGGTGATTCCCTCATTTCTTGGCAATCCAAGAAACAACCAGTTGTGAGCAGATCATCCACAGAGGCTGAATACAGAGCAGCAGCAAACACAGTTTGTGAGGGACAATGGCTTCTATACTTACTTAATGATTTTAACATCTCTACTTCACCTGTGCAGATTCTCACTTACAACCTATCAACTTACTACCTTGCACATAACTCTGTCCAACATCAAAGAACTAAGCATATAGAGTTGGATTGCCACCTCATCAGAGAGAAGATAGAGACAGGCCACTTCCAACTACACCACATTTCAAATACACTTCAACTAGCAGATATCTTCACAAATCCCTTGCCATCACACCAGTACTCTCTCTTTCACTCCAAGTTGAATATGAAGAATCTCCACATTCCACTTGCGGGGGGGGGGGGGGGGTCTTAAAGGTCCTATTGGGCCCAGCCCAATTAGCGTATTAGCCCAGTACATAGTTATGGTATTGTGTATCAATTAGGATCATAATTTACTAGGTTTTCTATTATTAGAGCCCAACACATGTATATTTATTTCGATGTTTTGTATTGTAATACTCACTCAATTAATCAATAAGATTAATACTGTTATTTCTCCAAGTTTTTCTATTCTGTAAAACTTGATACGATTGAGGTCCTGATCGGGAAACAAATCGGGGGCTTGGATGAGTTTCTCCGCCTCTGATTGGAGGCAGCGAAATTTGCAAGAAAAAAAAAATATGCATACCTCAATCTGAATACGAAGAAGAAGATCGGAGGAGTAGTCGGAGTGCGGCGGAGAGCAATCGGTCTGCACATGATGGAAGAGAGAGAGAGAGAAATTATGTATCGGAAATATGAAAAGAATTTTGAGGGGAGACTTTTATTGCAGCGGTGAAAAAGGTGAAGAGAAGACAGCTGTTTTGTACGCCTTGCGTTACGCAAAAGAAAAAAAAAACTGAATATTTAATATCTGAAATTAATATGATTTGAAGAATAAAAAATTAATATAATTTGTAGTGTGAACGCATCCTTAATATGCGATTGGTCACCTTGGGAGGCATGCTTCTGTTTTATATATGTATAGATTTGTACCATTATATTTTTATTTCTACATTTATTCACAACTATTTTTTAGAATGAAACGTCTATTTTTCAGCACCTTTTCACTTTAAAATACCATTTGTACCATTATCTTTTTATTTCTACATTTATTCACAATAATTTTTTAGAATGAAACGTCTATTTTTCAGCACGCACTAATTCCTACCTACGTCTTAGAGAGGCATATTTCGAATATAGAGGAGTCAAGGTTCCCAACAATCTAGTTTTTCACTTCAAACTTTTGCCTTCACATTTTTTCTCAACAATACATAATTAAAATAGTACTTTTTCTTAATTTCTATGCACGGAGAAGTCAGACGATTTTCATGAGATGAAGTTAGTACAACTTTTATTATGAGATGTGATAAAACTACAGATTTTTCGATGTTATATAATTGATTTGAAACTCATCCCCTACTAATTATAACAACGTTTTCAAGATATTGATATTACTTGAATTAAGGATTATATATATTAACTTGACAAACTGACAAAGTGCTCAAGGAAGGAGTAATATAGCAAATAAAATAAATACACCATAAGTAATACTCACCCACTAGTCACTACCATCACAAACCAACTACGTACAATGATAGAGGGGCTACATAACTAAACTAACCACTCCAAACAAGTTGACATTAATTTAAAATGATATATATATAGGAGTATTATATATAAGACCCAAGTAGCTAGCTAGTTATTCATGAAATCAAATCGAACATCAATATTACTTGAGAAAGACACTAGTAAGTGTTGCGATAAATTGTGCTCCAATACAATTTACCACAGCTTGATATTCAAGGCTTTGCGGAAATAGTTCGAATAATATGAACCGCACACACACACACTCTTGTTTGTAGCGGAGAAAAGAAATAAAACGTGACACACGATATTACGAGGTTCGACAACTAATGTCTACGTCCTCGGACTCACAACACACTCTTTTTATTACTTGGAGAAATGATTACAAGACACACACTTGAAACCCGAACAAGCTCGACTTTGTTCTAACTCACGCTTTAGTAATAAACTCTATTGTGTTGGGATTATTTTGATCAACACTTTGATCACCCTTTTATAGTTGCCAATCCATGGCATATTCATTGAACACATCAATGAAACCTTTGGCTCTTTAAATTCACCGGAAGCCAAAGAGTCACTTGCCTCTCCAAATTCTCTCCAAAATCATGAATTCAAAGAAGCTAAAGAGTCTTTCAACACTTCTCTTAACAATCTCCCACTTGTTGGAAGAGTCACCATGTTGTTAACACTATTCTGGACTTGTGTACACCGCTTCCTCTCCGTTTGTGTGTCAGTCGTCTCTCTTTTGACGTTTGAGAGACCAACGAGTTTTGAACCACTCTTGACTTTCTCCACCGTGACCACTTTGGTTAGCATGTCCGCCGGGTTTTCATCGGTATGAACTTTCACTAACGAGAAACTGCCTTCATCCAACAACTCCCGGATGAAATGGTACTTGACATCAATGTGCTTTGTTCTTGAATGAAAAGTAGCATTTTTGGCGAGGCAAATTGCACTTTGGCTATCACTGAAAAGCCTGCAATTCTCTTGTTCGTGACCGATTTCTTTTAGAAGACTTTTGAGCCACATCATCTCTTTACATGCTTCCGTTGCCGCCACATACTCGGCTTCGGTTGTTGACAAAGTAACCAACTTTTGAAGTTGGGAAACCCAGCTTATTGCTCCACTCCCGAGCGTGAACACAAACCCTGTTGTGCTCCTTCGGCTATCAACATCACCGGCAAAGTCGGAATCGACATATCCTTGTAATGCAAGATCACTACCGCCATAGCACAAGGCGTAGTTAGATGTCCCTCGTAGATAGCGCATTATCCACTTCACCGCTTCCCAATGCTCCTTGCTAGCTTTGGAAGTATATCTACTTACAACTCCCACTGCATGTGCAATATCGGGTCGGGTGCACACCATTGCATACATAAGGCTACCAATAGCCGATGCGTAGGGAAACATCTTTGATTGATCTTGGTCCTTGGAGCTTACTTCCTTGGACAGTTTGAAATGGGCTCCGAGTGGAGTACTGACGGGCTTAGACTCCTCCATATTAAACCGAGCTAACACTTTCTCAACGTATTCGGACTGCGAGAGCCATAATCGTCGTGAAGCTCTATCTCTAGAAATTCTCATGCCCAGAATTTTCTTAGCATCTTTAAGATCTTTCATAGCGAATTCCTTTGATAGGCTTGCCTTCACCTTCTCGATCTCTCTCTTATCCTTTCCGGCGATTAACATGTCGTCCACATACAACAACAAGATGATATAGGAATCACCACATGATTTGTAGTAACAACAATGGTCTGATTGACTCCGAGAAAACCCTGTTTCATCCATGAAGTTATCAAACTTTTTGTACCACTGTCGAGGCGCTTGTTTGAGGCCGTATAAGCTTTTCTTTAGACGACACACAAGACTTTCTTTGCCTTTCTCTGCATAGCCCTCCGGTTGGAACATGTAGATCTCCTCCGATAGATCTCCATGTAGAAACGCCGTTTTCACATCCAACTGTTCGAGGTGGAGATCCTCGACTGCGACTATGTTGAGCACCGATCGAATCGTCGCCATTTTCACCACCGGCGAGAAGATTTCGGTGTAGTCAACACCTTCTCTTTGTTCGAAGCCTTTAACGACCAGCCTAGCTTTATGTCGTAAACTCCCATCGGCTTCCTCTTTGATTCGATATATCCACTTATTGTGGAGTGCTCGCTTGCCCTCCGGCAAATCCACCAAATCCCAAGTTTCATTAGTTGAAAGTGACGACATCTCGTCATTCATCGCTGACTCCCACTCGCCCGAGACACCCTGCACCTCAAGGGCTTCTTTGTAGCTTTCCGGCTCCCCCGAATCAGAAAGTAGCAAATAGTGGACATAGTCGTTAAACTTGTCAGGCATCCTCCTCGATCGCTCCGATCTCCTGAGTGGGATTTGGGCAGGCTCCTCCTGCTGATTTGGGATTTCAATTTCTTGTAAAGGAGTGGGCTTGTCATTGGATTCGTATGGCACCTCCACATACTCGTTCTCCTTGTTGTCAGAATTGGTCTCCTTGCCCCAATCCTTGTACAAAGCCTCCTCGTTGAACACCACATCAACACTCCTCCTGACTCGTTTTGCCTCGAAATCATAGAGACGAAAACCATAGGCATCACTCCCATAGCCTATGAAAGCACATTTTTTGGACTTAGCATCGAGCTTACTTCGATCTTGAGGATTTAAGTGTACATACGCCGTACACCCAAATATTCGGAGATGAGACAAATTCACCTCCTTGCCGGTCCAGACTTCTTCAGGTATTTTTCCGTTTAGGGGACTCGAGGGACCCCGATTGATAAGGTAGGCTGCCGTAGACACCGCTTCAGCCCAGAAATTTCGAGGAAGACCACTATGAATTCTCATACTTCGGGCGCGCTCCATGATCGTCCGATTTATGCGCTCGGCAACTCCGTTTTGCCTCGGCTTCATAGGCGTGGTCAAGATCCTTCGAATTCCGTTGTTTGAACAGAACCGTTCAAACTCCTCACCACAAAACTCCCCACCGTTGTCAGATTTTAACGCCTTCAACTTTAGTCCGGTTTCAGTCTCTACACAAGCTTTCCAAGTCTTAAACACACCAAAGACGTCGGATTTGTGTTTCAAGAAGTACACCCATAACTTCCTTGAAGAGTCATCGACAAAAGTTACATAGTACCTCGATCCACCGATTGAGGGAACAGGAGCGGGCCCCCAAACGTCAGAATGAACAAGTTCTAGTTTCTCAGTTTTCAACTCTCGGGGAACCTTCGAGAAACTTACTTGAGTTTGTTTTGCAAGGACACAATCCTCACAAAAATCGAGCTTGATTTCCCCGCACCCGTCAAGCTTCCCGGAAGACTCCATGATCTTCATTCCGGTTTGACTCATGTGGCCGAGCCTTCGATGCCACGTGGATGCATCTGTTGCTTTCGCCACCATGAAGTTGGGATTATAAGTCCCGTTGGCGACATACATCGTCCCCTCCTTTTTGCCGCGCGCCAACATCCTAGCGCCCTTGGACACCTTCCAAGACTCGGCATTGAACGTACATACCATGCCGTCTTCCGAGAGTTGGCCCACCGAGATGAGATTCTTCTTGAGACTTGGAACGTGACGTACGTCCTTCAATTGAATCTCAAAGCCATTAGGAAGGGATAGACAAACATCTCCTTTGCCCACAATGTCGCACGGCTGGTTGTCGCCAAGGTAAACCCGGCCAAAGTTCCCGCTCACATAGTTTTGTAGAACATTCTTTTGCGGAGAAGCATGAAACGAGGCGCCGGAGTCGATGATCCAAGACTCGTTCTTGGTTTCCAGCGAGCAAATGAGGGCTTCATCTTCCTTCGCAACATTGGCAACACCTTTGCCGTTGTCGTTGCTTGCCTCCGGGCAATCTTTTCCGATGTGGCCAATCTTTCCACAATTGTAGCACTTGTATTTGCTATAGTCGCGACCCTTCGAGTTCGACCGCTTAGATGGTCCTCGACTTTTGGATCGACTTCGAGCATCAAAGTTGCTTTTGCCCTTGCTCTTATTTCCTCGTTCTCTCCCACGATCTTTCGAGCTAAAGTTCAGCGAAGAACTAGATCGTTCCGACTTCTTTCTCCGAACCTCCTCTCCTACAAGTAGAGTCACCACTTCCTCTTGACAGATCTTGTTCTTCCCACACGAATTGCTCACCGCAATAATAAGGGAATCCCAAGAGTCTGGTAGACTTGATAGAAGGAGAAGGGCGCGAATTTCATCATCAAACATGATGCCCACCTGGTCAAGTTGATTGCACACGGCATTGAACTCATTCAAATGCTCCGACACGGTTGTCGTCTCTTCCATATGCATATTGAACAGAGTCTTCATTAGATGCACTTTGTTGACGGCGGATGGCTGCTCGTACATGTCTTCAAGTGCCTTCATGAGGTCCGCTGACGTCGTGTACTTGATGACATTAGAGATGACGGACGGAGCTAGAGTCGAACGAATCAACCCCAGCGCTTTGCGATCCGTCCGAAGCCAATCCGCATCTTTGAAGTCGTCCGGTTGAACACCAACAACCGGTAGATCAAGATCTTTAGCAACGAGCAAGTCCTCCAGAAGGACTTTCCACATGGCGAAGTTTGTGCCATCGAACTTCTTGAAGCGATTAACCTCCTCGCCCATTATTCGAACCTTCTTGAATATCTAGAGAACGAACACCTTCGGCTCTGATACCACTTGTTGCGATAAATTGTGCTCCAATACAATTTACCACAGCTTGATATTCAAGGCTTTGCGGAAATAGTTCGAATAATATGAACCGCACACACACACACTCTTGTTTGTAGCGGAGAAAAGAAATAAAACGTGACACACGATATTACGAGGTTCGACAACTAATGTCTACGTCCTCGGACTCACAACACACTCTTTTTATTACTTGGAGAAATGATTACAAGACACACACTTGAAACCCGAACAAGCTCGACTTTGTTCTAACTCACGCTTTAGTAATAAACTCTATTGTGTTGGGATTATTTTGATCAACACTTTGATCACCCTTTTATAGTTGCCAATCCATGGCATATTCATTGAACACATCAATGAAACCTTTGGCTCTTTAAATTCACCGGAAGCCAAAGAGTCACTTGCCTTTCCAAATTCTCTCCAAAATCATGAATTCAAAGAAGCTAAAGAGTCTTTCAACACTTCTCTTAACAGTAAGAACCTTCTTCGTCTCCAGGGAAGCCTTCAACAACTTAACAGCCTACATGGAGTACAAATATAACAATTTATGATTATTAATTAGTACTCCATGAAAACCGATTGACACAACTATGCACCAAATCGTCGGTGACCATGTAGGTCACCACGCCCTTCACGAACCCTCCTCCGCCTTCACCGGGAACATTCTGCTTCGGTGCAGGCGGGGACACGTACGTCATTTCAGTCGTCATTTCCCGTTTGCAATTGGGACAGGTGGCACGCGAGTCATCGGAAACGGATAAGGTACAATTTTGGGGGCACCTGTAGAACTTGTTTGGAGCTGCGGGCTTATCTTCTTCCATGGGCAGCAGCAGAGGAACACACGATCCCAGAGAAACTGCAGGCTTCAAGAGAGTGTTTTTGTCCTGATTGGGTTGGATGTAGGTTTCGTTTAGATTCTCTATGCTCTCGTACAAGTTTGAGAGCGAGCCGACCATGCTTTGTTTGTCGTGAACAAGGCTGATCACTTTAGCCACTGGTAAAGAGAGTATGTAAAACAAGAAGTCGACCAAGTCCTTACCGGCTTCGGCGAACATCACCTTTTTTGTTTGGGTATTGATCAGGAGCTTCAAACTCACTACTGTAGGGTTACCCATTAATTAGCTATGGTTACGGATAGATCGATGAGTTTGTGCTTATAATTATATATTATAATGGAGAGTATACGGAAGCTATGGTTACCCACGTACTACTTTAATAACCACATCATGTGTCCACTACTTGTAGTTCACTTGTTATTTTATTGTTTAAAGTTTTACTACTCCTATTTCAGTTGTAAATTTGTTTTATCTATTTTTAAATAAAAAAAACACTTTTATAGTTTTATTTATTTTATATTTTATAAAAACCCTTACATTTTGAAATATTATTGTAGTTATTTATACATCATATATTAACGTACCTAATGTTAATTATATGAAAGTTAAATAAAATAAAATATAATAAGTAAAAACATGGCATTTGCATAATAATAATGTGTTTCAGCAGTTACATATGATGTAAATTGTTTTTTTTTTTTTGATAGAAGTATATGTATTTTTGCAAAGTTTGTTTATAATATTTATCCATTTATTTATGCACTGTATATTGTTAACTTACTATAATATATCAAAGAAGCACAAATGAGATAAACTAATTAAAGAGCACATGCAACAACTGAAAATTAAAGAAACTCAAAAGCCCAATTAATAAGGCCAATCCATAGAAGAGAAATAGAACAATATTGCATAATTAAATACCCCAAACTTTAGATAAGAAATACGATGAGCTTATTATACTGAGCAACAATTATACTGATCAGTTTGTAGGCTTGATCAGAAAGACAGTAGTAAGGACATTTTTGGTCTCCATTGAAGCCTTCAACAATTTCACAGCCTGCATGCATAATTAATCAAATTACATAGATATAATAGTAGTACTAGTATATTTTATGTTAACTTGTACATTCAAATGTGATGGACAATATACATATATATACCTCATCCATTCCGAAATGGACAACCTTTTCCTCCAAATCCCCGATTTCCTTGACATTAAACTTGCTGAGAAGGGTGATGCTTGAAATAGTAGACATGGGTTTCACCACCAAATCGTCCATCACCATGTACGTAACCACACCCTTCACGAATCCGCTTCCTTGATCACCACTACCAGAAACTAATTCCGTCTCTCCAAGTGTTGCCAAGTAAATAAGTTCATGTGTCATGCTTCCATTGCAATTCGGACAAGTAGCCGATTTATCATTGGAAACATGAGCATGTTGACAAATAAAGTTGGGGGCTTTGCATCTGTAGAACCTCTTTTGAGCAGCAGCAGCAGCAGCAGGCGCATCTTCGACACCCATCAGAGGAACACAGTAAGCAGCAGCGGCTGCTAGTGGCTTCAAGAGGGTGCTTTTGCTCATGTTTGGTTGCACGTAGGTTTCACTCAAGTTCTCTACGCTCTGGTACAAGTTGGCGAGTGAGCCCACCATATCTTGTTTACCAACAAGCACGATCACTTTAGCCACCGGCAACGAGAGTATGAAAAACAGAAAATCAACAAAGTCTTTGCTGGCTTCCGCGAATAGGACCCTCTGGGTTTGAGTATTTATCAGGAGCTTCAAGCTTATTGCGGAGGCGGTGGAAAAGGAGTTAGCCATGGCAGTATTACGACCTGTTAGCTAGGTAGGGCTACCCATATATATTCAGGTAATTAGCATGTACGCTTATTATTTATATATAGAGATTGATCGATTCTAATTCAATGATGATACATACAATAATATTAATACTCGTTTTCACCACATATATAATTCTATGCTTTGCTATCAGTGCTATATGACGCGGAGTGTTTTGGAAGACCGTGTTATATATGTTGAACGTTGCATGAGTTGAACCGTCCAGGATCAAATAAAATTTCATATATATGATACTTTTTCCCTATATATGTCCATGATACTGTACTTTAAAATACAATTTACTTAATTAATTATTGACCTACTTTTATAACTATTTTACTTTTAACTTAAAAAATATATTATGAGTAAAAATTATAACGTAAATGAAAAATATATAATAAAATTATATTTTAAAGTAAATAAGTATAAATATTTATTTCATTTTTAGTGAAGTATGAATATTATTATGAAATATTTAATGAAAAAGAAAACATGTTCTTCCGTTTCATAATAACATGACACCTTTTCTAAAATAGACATTTTACAATAACAAAAACTTCCCAAAAAAATAAATACAGTATATTCTTATCTTTTCTTTCTGAAAAAATACAATTTTACAATTACTTTATTCAACTACTTTTTCAACTTTAATCACAATTATATATTTTACTTTTTAACTTAAAAATACATTTATACTTAACTTTTTAATTAAAAAGTCAAAAAGTAATATTTTTTTAATTTTCGTATTCAAAAAAATGATCTTATATTTATAAAACGGGAATAGTACTATAATTTTATGAGACGGAGCACAAACTACTTATAAATAGTATTATTAATTGAAGG
Organism: Euphrasia confusa; assembly: GCA_954870475.1. Lineage (NCBI taxonomy): Eukaryota > Viridiplantae > Streptophyta > Magnoliopsida > Lamiales > Orobanchaceae > Euphrasia > Euphrasia confusa. The sequence goes on from OX940969.1 coordinate 20,425,565, forward strand.
AAAATTATAAAATCAATAACTTTAATTTCCGTTTTTTTAAATTCAATCTAGTAGTAATATTAATTAGATTTTTTCGCTTTTTTTTTTCTTCTTTTCCTCAAACGTCATTCAATATAAAAAAAGGTCTTTAATTAAAGAAATATATACGGTATTTTTTATTTCATTATTATAATATACTATCCATTATTTATGGTTCTTAATTAATTAAGTGTAATAATTTTAACCGTTTTACATTATTTAGGATAATTATATATGGTGAATTTGGGAAATATGCAATTTTAAGTAAACTTTTATATATTAATACACAAGTTTTCTTTAATTATATAATCCTAAGAGTAGTTTGCCCAAATTGCCCTTTTACGTAATTGGAGTAGAATAAGAATCGCAACCTGTTCTTTTGGACTTAATTTCAGTCAAGTTCAGTTCAGTTCAAATCGCTTCAATTCAGTTCAGACCGCTTCAGTTCAATTCATTTCAGATCGCTTCAGTTCATTTCGATTCAGTTAAGTTAAGATCGCTTAAGTTCATTTCAGTTCAGTTCAAATCGCTTAAGTTCAGTTCAGATCAGTTCAGTTCAGCCGATTTTAACCCAAAAGAACAAGTCTTAATCCCATTTAAATCCACTTATCCACTCCACCCTGCCCATAGCCTAACCGCAACTTCATAATACTCTGAATTTAATCAAAATTCGAATCAAGAACAACAATATTGTGCACTCCATTTCAAAAATACACATGTAATTACATTAACATTTTTTTAAAGATTAAATAAAAAAATTACTATATAATTAGCCTCCTTCATCGGGGACGAAGAAGTCGTCGGAGGTCATCGATAGCCCAGCGACTATTCCGGTAGAGATCTCGATGCGGAAGATCAGCTTCGACCTTAGAGAAAAAGTTGACAAACGGACAAAGGCAAGCTGCTCGACGAAGGAAACATCGTAAACACCGTCGAATCTATTAACATGTTATCCTGATTCACAACGTCAGCATTCTATTAACATGTCCTTGGGGTCGGGTACGAAATGACCATTTTTTGCGACCCACAACGGTGAGATAAAAATCTCTGATTCTGATGTTGTAACGGGAGTGACTCACATAGTCAGCCCATATACTCAAGCAGGCCCAATTGATCATAAGCCCAATAGTTGGGTCCAATAATATTACACTTATATCCTAGTTGTACTTGTCCTTTTATCCTTTTATCCTTCATCGCCGGAGATCCGAACGCGAACCATCGTACGAGCCGGGGCCCGACCGAACACCCAGCGAGGCCCGAGGGCCGCGAGCGTCCAGCCGAGCCCCCGTACGGGGCTCGCGATCATCTCCATGATGATCGCTGGGGATGCGCGAGGCATCCCCGGGGCTGCTCGTAGCAGCCCCGCAGCGAGTCCATGACTCGCTGCTCGCGGGGGGGTTTGATCCTCCCCGCATCGCCGCTGCGGGAAACCCCGCAGCTTGATACGAGGCGCTGCGGGTAAACCCACAGCTCACCCGGCGATCGAACCCTAGGTTCGATCGCCCCCTCGGCTCCAGCCGAGGGCTTCAGCCCGCGACGCCGCCGGACGATGAGGGCTGGGGTTCATCCGCCGTGGCACCAGCCCACGGCGAACCCCGGTGGTCGACCCGAGGTCGACCCCACGCCCCGGCGTCCAGCCGGGGCTCATCGCCTTCGCCCGCGCGCCGGCGGTCGAACCCAAGGGTTCGGCCGCCACCCTCGATCCCATCGAGGGTTTTTCTCGACCTTCGCCGGGGATTGTTTGCACAAAAAGTTATATATATATTTACCGAAAAACCTACAAAAGTAGATTCCCCGGGTCGATCTCTCGAGGAGTAATACTATCGGCACATGTCTCTCATTGCATAATTGTGTTTAGTTCGAGTTTTAAAAAGAGATAAAAATAAAAACAAATAATTAACAACTAAATGGGGGGTTTTCAAAGAGTGGTTATCAACTAAACAACAATCAAAGAAGTAAGCAAATAATACAAGTAATAAATGAGAGATGATATCAAATATGAGAGAGGTTAGGGAGTTAGGTTCCTTTGCTTTCGGAAGATGGGTCGACACACAATAAAACCTTAGATTTTCACAAAACCGGAGTTGTTTACTCACGATCGCGTCGTCCACTAGTGATACACCTCGAGGAGGTCCTCAACACGAGACGACATTGAACCGTAACTAAACATTGCTCGACACAAGCACGTGATCCACTAGTGATGTGCCCCGAAAAGGATATTCAACACGAGACCCCACAACTTGCACCTAGCAATTCCACAATTTATAAACGAGGTCGTTTAGGTACGACCGCGTCGTCCACTAGTGATACACCTCGGAGAGGTCCTCAACACGAGACGACCTTGAGTCGAACCTAAACGTCTCTCGACTCGAGTGCGTAGCCCACTAGTGATGTTCCTCGGAGAGGATATTCAACACGAGGCCCCACGACTCGAACCGATCGACTCCTCGATTCATTTAAAACCCTTAAAACATTGTCGACTCAAGCCTCTAAGCAAAGTTCTCTAAAACCCTAACTAAAAGGCTAGCTACTCATAATCATGCAATCAATCAAGTACATAATATATAGATAACTCATAATCGAAAAGAGCTCACAAAGGGTGTCGAGGAATCGAGAGGTGGGCGAGAATGAGTCGTGCTTCCGGAATCGGGCCGAACTTCTACGTGTCACCCGAAGAAATTGCTCCGATAGAAACGACGGGCTCGGCGAGGGGAACAACGTTTGTGAATGAAGTTTTGTGAGATAATCGATAGATAAAGAGAAATCTAGATATTAAAAACTTAGATTGAATAATATGAAAAATATTTAAGAGAGAGAAGTTGGTGAAAGGATGAATGTAGGTGAAGATGTAATGGATAAATGAAAAAGTAGAGTTACACAATATTTATATTTTTCCCACATGCCTCTACAAAAAGACCAAAAAGCCCCAAAAGTCAAGTCAAACACTTATTCTCTAATAATTTCGCCAATAATGCTTGCTGCTACGTTCTGGGAATTACTGGAACTTGGTCGTTCATCCAATTGTCGATCCAACCGTTGAAGTTGTAGTTGAAGAAGTTGGTAACATGCTCTTAAAATTTCAGGCCGATCCAACGGTTAACGAAGCGGGAAATTCAATTATCCCAAACCCGCGCAGTGCTGGAATCCGAACTTCATGTCGGCCGACGTAAAATGATGTCGGCCGACACCAATCCCACGGACGCGGCTTTTCCTGCGGACGCGGGCCGATTCTCCTGGGACTCAGCACAATTGTACATCTATGTCGGCCGACGGGTATACATGTCGGCCGACACCACCTTTATTTTCTTCAAGCAAAATCAGCATCTATGTCCTTCGGTCTGTGCGATATATCTTCGTCTTCGATTGTTGTTTCATCAAACCCACCGTTGATATTGTAGCTCTATAAGTCTTCTTCATTACAGGAAATTTTGGTGATGATCTAACGGTGGAATTGGTCGGGATGAGAGTTCTCCCAACGCTGCGCAAGGCTGGGCGTCAATATGGCATCATTCGTGCATTTCTTCTCGTTTTCGCTCGATTTTCGTTCAAGTCCTACCAAACCAATACCATAACGATATAAACACATAATCACATGAATAGGATGAATAAGAGCACAAAAATATCACAATAAAGGTCACACAAAACAATATAAAAGTCGCACAAAAACGTACGAAACAACTCCCCCACACTTAAACTTTTGCTTGTCCTCAAGCAAAGCCAACACTACCCAAAACACAAAAAACAATGGATGACATCATGAATACACTCTTATGCACGCAAGGATGAGATTTTGGTGTATAGAAATGAATAAGTACAAGAGCAAACACGAGCTCCATGAACATGTAACACGTAGGATCATGCGAATGCAAATGAGTGTCGGGCCAATCCACCTTCCCTCACTGAGGTTCACTCTCTTATTGTCCACTCGAAGCATGGTATTCACTCAAAGTTATATGCAAGTGAAAGAGTATAAGCAATGAAGAACTTGCATATGCCAAGAAATAAACGAACTAAATGAATGTATGGAAATGAAAACCTCAAGTAACAACAATGAGCATCATAGAACAACAACCATAAGCTTACTCAAATGATAGACTCCACAAATCAAATTTAACCATCTTAAGAATCATGGAAGGTCGTTCAAATGGTGTAATGGGGCTAGGCTCAAGGTATTCGGGATTTTTAGGATAAGTGGACTTAAATTACGGCATTTCATTGCCTCTCCATATCACTCCTTGCCCCGGGTCGGATTTTAACATGTTGGACCCTTTCTTCATTTTTCGAAACTCAATCAACTCACTTAAACAACAAATACTTGACACCAAACAATGAATCATATACAGTTGGATGCTCTTTATTCTTCATTTTTTTTTCTTTTTTTTTTCATTATTTTTTTTTTTTTGGAGCACGTTGACATTACATTACACATTGAAGTTACTAGCACACCCTTTTTTCTTCACATTCATCATTTCACATGGATTACAACTCATATAATCTTCAAAACAAAATCCTCCAAGATAGAAAGAATTAAGGTGATGAATAAAATGGTTTAAATGTAGGCACAAAGGGGCTATTAGGGTGTCCCTCGACGGGCTCGAGGTCGAAAAATATTTGGCTAAGTGGCTAATCCTAAACGATCCTTCCAATCATATTCGAAATCAAGTAGGTTATGACATAAAATTTTGAAAATCATCTTGAGCAAGTTCTAGTTTTCTCTAGTTCATAATGACACACAAGTTGTTGAAACAAAGAAACATGAGGTTCATGCTAGCACAACGAGTCAAACAAAAACAATATCGCTCATGAAGAAAGCTTAAACGGCTCAAAATCTCGCAAGGTGCAATGGAAAGTGAATTAGCCCAACAAACATGATAATCATATTTCACCCGATGCTCATGAACACGAAACAAGGTTTATTCACAAAAAAAAAAAACACCAAAACTCAAGCAATAGAGGTAAAACATTTAGGCATCCAATGAACAAAACAAGACACAACACAAGACACAACCACAAAACCCGAAACACATAAAACACAAGGTGAAATCCACAAAACCTCCCCCACACTTAAAATACAAGCGTGTCCTCATGCGAAAAATAAAGGGAAAAGAGACGAAAAAGATAACGAAACTTCCCTAGAATGGCGAGAACTGGACATGGCAAGTTGAAGACTAATCAACGGGGCGACAATGGACATCCAACCTCAAACAAGCAACACATCAACCCTATTATGGCTTGTGGTCATGGAATGGTAGACATCGTCGAGAAGAGACAATCATCACATCGAGGGCTTGGGCATCGGGCACGGGGATTCACGTACTCTCTCCTACAAAAAGAAAACAAAAACATAAAAGATAAAACCTTGGGTTGCCTCCCAAGAAGCGCTTGTTTTACGTCGTTAGCTTGACGTCCGTGGGCTCGCCCCCACGAGGCACTCGATTCACGTCTCGAGCCAACACCATCCACGATCTACCTCATCGACACTAAAAATATCGAACTCCACCTTCTCAAGAAAATCATCTCGGCCAAAGGCGCTCGGTTCTCAAGAGAGGGTCTATCAAGGGAACGCAAGGTGAGGCACCGAATAATAAGATTTGATAAGGAAGTCTCCCCCACACTTGCTACAAAAGGTAGATAGTAAGTATCTTTCAATTCGACCGGTAAAAAGATCGAGCTATACTTCCGGAGATAGAGCGTCTCGGCCAAAGGGACTCGATCCTCCAAATAATGAGTGAATGATGGATCGAGGAAACAAAATGAGTCCAATAAGTCGTTCATACTCCTCTCCTCCACCGAGACCTCTAAAAATATCGAACTCAACTTTTGGATAAATACCATCTCCTCCAAAGTCCATTCAAACTTCTTAGAATCGCAACCGAGATCATCTATTTTTCCATCATCAATACCCGACAAATCCTCAACACCTCGGGAGAGTCTTATATCCACTCCCAAATCAACCAATCCCGAAATTCGCCTACCAAAGCTCCAACCGGGCCCCATCTTACATAAACCGGGGTCAAACAACAAAGATGGCGGGGGAGCTAGTCTCTCACTCGGCTCTTCGAGATCCAACGGGAGAAACCCGTCCTCAAACTCGTCTTCCCCATCACTCGTGTCATATAGAGGAGAACTCTCGGGCTCAAGACCGGTATCAATCATCAATGGATCGTCTTCTCGGTCGGCTATAACATCATCATCCCCAATTGGGGGCTTCTCTTTCTCGATGCACATGTCGGGCTCCAACTCCCACTCGTCCTCGACGGAGCACTCCTCAATGTAGTGTAATATGCCCTCAACTAACAAGTGGTCCATCTCACCCTCGATTGCGTCCATCAAAACATCTATAGAAGAATGAAATAGCCTAGGTGACCGTGGTGGTGGCCGAAAGAAACGGGCAATAAATGTGTCGAGGAGATTTTTCCAATTGCTCACGAAGCTAGAAGGCAATGACATCACCCAATCTCGAGCTCCATCTCGCATGCAATATTTGAAGCACCATACTTTCAATTCATTCTTCTCAAAGCCGTCCAATGGAAAGGTCTCAACTTCAATGACAAAATCTTTGAGGAACAAAGAAACGTCCTCATTAGGAAACCCGGAGAATGATGGTAGTCGAGCTAGATGATGCGGCAATAGCTTGTCGTCTTGGACCCTCGGAACATGGCTTTTGCAAGAAGGGCCGGAAATGTACCTCGGCCGAATGGGATCCTCAATGTCACGTCGTGGAGGCAACAAATGATGAAGTCGTGGCCTTGAGAAATCGGCAATAGTAGGTCGCTTTGGCTCTTGCACCATGGTATATTGACGACGGTTATCATATCCATCACCAACAAATTTCTCTTCACGGTAATTTCCACGGTTTAGATCTCGAGGCGGCTCCCTTTCTCTTCGATCCCGACAAGGAGGAGGTGACATGGAATCTCTCTCGGTGAATGAATAATCGATATCTTGGTAGTGGTATCGGTGATGTTTCCGGTGACGTGGAGGTGAGTAATCTCGATCATCATCATAATGAATGTCGATATGCCGAGGTTGACGATATGGCTCATGATCTCGGTGGCTCGAACAATGGCTCGAAGATATGTGCCTCTCGCGATAGGAATCGGAATAGTCGACTTCATAGGCTCGGTTACCATTGTATCTCGCCATGATATCACAAGAACGACTTCAACCTTTCATACACAACACTCAAAGCAAAATATTAAACCGAACTAAAACTAATCACAAGAACACAAATCAAAACACGTTGCCTAAATTACTCCCCGGCAACGGCGCCATTTTTTTGTTTGCACAAAAAGTTATATATATATTTACCGAAAAACCTACAAAAGTAGATTCCCCGGGTCGATCTCTCGAGGAGTAATACTATCGGCACATGTCTCTCATTGCATAATTGTGTTTAGTTCGAGTTTTAAAAAGAGATAAAAATAAAAACAAATAATTAACAACTAAATGGGGGGTTTTCAAAGAGTGGTTATCAACTAAACAACAATCAAAGAAGTAAGCAAATAATACAAGTAATAAATGAGAGATGATATCAAATATGAGAGAGGTTAGGGAGTTAGGTTCCTTTGCTTTCGGAAGATTGGTCGACACACAATAAAACCTTAGATTTTCACAAAACCGGAGTTGTTTACTCACGATCGCGTCGTCCACTAGTGATACACCTCGAGGAGGTCCTCAACACGAGACGACATTGAACCGTAACTAAACATTGCTCGACACAAGCACGTGATCCACTAGTGATGTGCCCCGAAGAGGATATTCAACACGAGACCCCACAACTTGCACCTAGCAATTCCACAATTTATAAACGAGGTCGTTTAGGTACGACCGCGTCGTCCACTAGTGATACACCTCGGAGAGGTCCTCAACACGAGACGACCTTGAGTCGAACCTAAACGTCTCTCGACTCGAGTGCGTAGCCCACTAGTGATGTTCCTCGGAGAGGATATTCAACACGAGGCCCCACGACTCGAACCGATCGACTCCTCGATTCATTTAAAACCCTTAAAACATTGTCGACTCAAGCCTCTAAGCAAAGTTCTCTAAAACCCTAACTAAAAGGCTAGCTACTCATAATCATGCAATCAATCAAGTACATAATATATAGATAACTCATAATCGAAAAGAGCTCACAAAGGGTGTCGAGGAATCGAGAGGTGGGCGAGAATGAGTCGTGCTTCCGGAATCGGGCCGAACTTCTACGTGTCACCCGAAGAAATTGCTCCGATAGAAACGACGGGCTCGGCGAGGGGAACAACGTTTGTGAATGAAGTTTTGTGAGATAATCGATAGATAAAGAGAAATCTAGATATTAAAAACTTAGATTGAATAATATGAAAAATATTTAAGAGAGAGAAGTTGGTGAAAGGATGAATGTAGGTGAAGATGTAATGGATAAATGAAAAAGTAGAGTTACACAATATTTATATTTTTCCCACATGCCTCTACAAAAAGACCAAAAAGCCCCAAAAGTCAAGTCAAACACTTATTCTCTAATAATTTCGCCAATAATGCTTGCTGCTACGTTCTGGGAATTACTGGAACTTGGTCGTTCATCCAATTGTCGATCCAACCGTTGAAGTTGTAGTTGAAGAAGTTGGTAACATGCTCTTAAAATTTCAGGCCGATCCAACGGTTAACGAAGCGGGAAATTCAATTATCCCAAACCCGCGCAGTGCTGGAATCCGAACTTCATGTCGGCCGACGTAAAATGATGTCGGCCGACACCAATCCCACGGACGCGGCTTTTCCTGCGGACGCGGGCCGATTCTCCTGGGACTCAGCACAATTGTACATCTATGTCGGCCGACGGGTATACATGTCGGCCGACACCACCTTTATTTTCTTCAAGCGAAATCAGCATCTATGTCCTTCGGTCTGTGCGATATATCTTCGTCTTCGATTGTTGTTTCATCAAACCCACCGTTGATATTGTAGCTCTATAAGTCTTCTTCATTACTGGAAATTTTGGTGATGATCTAACGGTGGAATTGGTCGGGATGAGAGTTCTCCCAACGCTGCGCAAGGCTGGGCGTCAATATGACATCATTCGTGCATTTCTTCTCGTTTTCGCTCGATTTTCGTTCAAGTCCTACCAAACCAATACCATAACGATATAAACACATAATCACATGAATAGGATGAATAAGAGCACAAAAATATCACAATAAAGGTCACACAAAACAATATAAAAGTCGCACAAAAACGTACGAAACAGGGATCTCGAATCCCCGTCCCCGAAGTTCGTACGTTTACCCGGATCGTGTGTTCATGTATACGCTACAATCAATTCACACAAAATAATAAAAGAGGGTTTATGATTTATTACCTTCGATTCGTTGTACGGAGAAACGAATTAACACGTTGATGACCTTGCGATCTTCCCACGTATTCCTTGCACCTCGTCCGAACGTCGTGTGGGCGACGATCTATCGAACTCCTATGGATCTCCTTCACTCTCCAAGAATTTATGATTGGCGTAGGTCAATTATTATGTGTTATGAAAAGTGAAGACCATGTAGTGCTTTTATAGGCTACGTAGGGGATCATAAGGAGATTAAATATTGGGCTTCTAATATTGAAGATTAAATTGGGTCCAACCCAAATCCATTAATCCTTATCAATATTAATTTTATTTATTTTCCACTATATAAATAAAATTGCACTCCCAATATTAAATCATATTATATCAAATAATATTTCTCCGGTAGTATTATATATTCCGTGTATTTAAGATTTAAATATCCATGAATAAATTTATTTATTGCTCAATAAATATTATTCATCTCTTATATCCGAGAATAGTACCGTTCAACTTTAATTATTATGCGGATTAAATCCACCTGCAGGGTTTACATAATAATTCCTAATGAACTCATCTCGGGGATATTATCAACCCTTACGGGATACACTTTCCCGTCAAATATTCACGGCATGTCGTATATAAAATATAGTGACCCAACTTAACCGGTAATTAACCCAATAATTAAATCGGTTAATTCCTTTGGAAAATCAAAGTCACTTATATTAAATATACACACCCGCAATAATATCGGGGATTAAGAATAAAATACTCTGAGATTTAAATTGATTATCCAAGGCAATCCTAATCAATAAATCTCAAGCGATCCGCCCAATACACCAAGTGTACAAGTGTGATAAAATAATTAAGATAAATTATTTTCTCTCACACACAACGACTATACCGATGGATTGGTCCGTGTCCATCTAGGTCGTGAGCAACTGTTCGATTAAATACGAGTAACCGATAGTATGATCTTCTGTGCGCCCATGCACACCATACTAACTACAACGTATAAAATCCAGGACTATATTTTGCATAATTAATTAATAATAATTAAATGCAAATAATTGTTTATTAATTAAATAGGTTAAATACTATGACCGGGAGTTTACCGATACTTAAATCTAGACATTAAGTACACAACTCCAACAATCTCCCACTTGTACTAAGGTCTAGTCATTTCCTCCAAACTCCCGACTTCCATACTCATCACGTGCTTAAGTTATACTTCCCAGAAGTATTATGTGAATGAGCAATCTAGGTCGCCGATCTGAAGTTATCTTGGTGACTACTGCGTCGTCTCTCTGACGATGATTCGTATCAGGTGGTACTTGCTCTATGTGTTATCATCACCTTTTGAACTTATGACTTCTTCCAGTTCTCCATGCACCGCTATGAACATAGCCTTTGGTGAACCAAGAATCATATCCAAGTTCAGAGGTCATTCCGGAACCTAACCAAAAATTTCCGCTGCCTCTGAGGCTGCTATTCGGTTTATGATAGAGTCCGAGAAGCATTACGCTTATCACTCTTTCATCCTTAGGTTCCACCTCTTCAAAAAAAAATGAACACATAGCCTGATATCGACTTACACTGGTCTTTCTCTGATTTGGATCTGAGAAGCTGTAATCTAAGAAGATTTCGTCTTGCTTAGTAATCCAGTACTTCCTAGTACTTTTACAGCATTCGAAAATCTCTTATCCAGATTACTTTGATATCCTCCCACTACGCTAACCGCATAGTTGATATCAGGTTCTTGTTTTTCAACATTGCATCTACAAAGCTCTTATACACTCGAAGTGCAGGAAACTGCTTTGTCTACATCTATCTCCTTTATGTGTTCGAAACACATACCTTTAGATAGATGTATTCTGTTCCTGAAAGGCAATAACCTTTCTCAGAATTGTGCATGTTTAAAACAAACCATAATCGTATAAGATATCTTAAGAGAAGTACAAACGTTCTTATCTAGAGATCGAAAGATTTCTAAGAACATGATTCAACTTCATCTTAATCTCATATCTCGATTTATCTTAGACAACCTCTATTTTATGTCTGACAACACTTTTACATTGTTGCCAACGATGAAGTGTTATCTACACAAAATTCCGAGAAACACCACTTTGTTTCCATTACGTCTCCAATACACCAATCTTGTTTATGCTTCTTGATGAACCCATAAAATGGACTATCTCATCAATTTGCAAGTTCCACAAGTTTCAGCTTTGTGATAATCCATAAATAGATTTACTAAGCTTGTACTTCTAAATGATCTTGCCTCTTTAACAATAATAAATTATTGCTATCCAAGTGGGCACATTTAGATTAGTACTGCCTCCTATGCAGAACTAGGGATCGATTTCATGTCTACTAGATCCAGAGTTTAAAACTCCTCCAGTTTTATGAACATCTCTGGTTGCTTAACAACCTCCCACTGCAATGGCGTTCCGGTGTATAACAGTAATAACATTAGGTGCAGTTAGTGGTGTACAACCACTCGGTTAGGCTGGTTCTCAGTCTTCTCATTCCTCCTTCTAAAGTACTTTGTCAGTTAGGGCATTGTAGTTCATCTAATAGTCTTCTTCAAGAACCGGGCGAAGACACCCTTCTGGTTCGTAGTACTATTGAACATACAATTACTTGTTCTTCTAGGATATTCTACAACCATAGATCGTTGTGTCCAGAAATATCCATAGACCATAGGTAGTTCCGAACAAACTTGTCCTTTTACTATTAGAATTCCATTTCTTATTCCTGACACACCATGTCTACACATCAGTGTATGGTGCAGTCGTTTGAGACCTAATCTCAATCCTTGATTTATGCTATGTGCTCTTTAGATAGGTAGTAGCCTCCGCGAACAAGTCACAGGCTTCCAACGGATTTACTTTGAAGGTTCCCCATAATAGCTTTGTGTTTGAAACACTTCGCTTTTATGGCACATCAAGTATTCTAATCCATCTTCAAGTATTCCTTAAAAGGAAACTACTCATACCTTTCTATTTACACATATGTCTGCATATATCATTTTTGATCATTCTTAATACTTGTCCGAACTCCATCCTTTATCCAGAAAGGTTAACTTAGTTGTATCTTCTTCCAAAATTTGATTCTTAGGTCGGGAGGTCCATTCCTCCAACTATAATTGAATAAATCAATTTCGACCTTTTGAATCCCCTTTTGAATAAATACTACTAAGTTCAAGAATTCACAAGTATAATGATTGATAAAGAAACACATCTAATAAGCAAAACAAGTTTATATATAACGGTTTGTTGCATCGTGGTAGACTAAGGATTCATCATTCATATATTGCTATCTAATGTACCAGAATAGATATCGCCATTATTTCTTATCTAAACCATCAAATGATTAAAGAAATAAAATATCCATTAATAATTAGAAAAACAGAACAAAAGTTCTTTCTAAAATAAAAGGTACAAAGCAATAAACTTGAAATGAAATCCTATAACTATCAAACAGATAGATAAATGTCTTCCACTGCAACCGCTGCTTCCTCAACAGCTTTGCCCATGTGGACTCGAACTCTTCTTATCTAAGTCGCTGGGTTTTCTGGAACCCCTGCATTTAAATTGCACATACCATCAGTGGTTCCATATCTACACACCAGAATTCTGGTAGATAATACCGCTGACTATGTTTTACAACTAAAGAAAAAATTCGTACCTTTGAGAGGACAAGATGTAGACCCCCAGTACTCAGACTGCTTCCCTTGGGGATATTTGCCAGAAGGCTTCTTTATCCCACCCTTTGGTCCAAGTCCCTTAGGACCACCGGACCCCCTTGTCTTCTTCTCCTTTCCCTTGCCTTTAGGTCTGAAACCTTTGGCTTTGGCTATAAGAGCTTGCGATTGTTTCAACTCGTCTAAAAGATCCATCATCTCAAAAACATGATCAAGTGTTTCCTCGAAATAACAGATCTTTATGAGTATCCTCATCGCCTCTTTTCTAGCCTCCCCATCATGTCCAAACAACAACTTGAGTTTAAGCAATGACATCATGATTAGCGGCTAATGCACGAGCACTACCCCACTTTTCAAAGTCAAATATTTCCTCCTCAGTTGAGTTAATGGTGAGTCCAGGAGGACAAGTTTCACTGAGTACGTCTTTGTACTCCTTTACAGTCTGAGCAATGTCTAACTCTTCTTTCCATTCAACACAGTATGGAACCAGTGCGTTAAATTCCTCAAGTATCAATGAAAGTGGATTCATAGCAATTCTCTAAACCTATAAGCACATTTAAACAAACAATTAATTTAATATCCGACATTATTTCCCTGGAATAATATCATTAAATCACTAATCACATCTAAAATCCCTTCAGATAAGGCAAGCCACGTGGTGTGGACGTTTACCCACCCAAATGATTTAGCAATTAGATTTTCTTTGGTCATACATCGATTATAGCGTAACTTCGTGGGGAAGAATACTATAACGCGTATCTAAGTGTAAACCATTACTCAGCACTAAAGTAAATCGTTTGGAATTGCTACATCACCGCAAGCTACGTGGTGTGGACGTTTACGACAACTTCACAACTCTTCACAATTACTTACAACTGTCTACATCAATTAATCCAAAATCCGTTAGCATAGCAAGCCACGTGGTGTGGACGTTTACTACACTAAGAGACTTTTATAATTGACTCCCAATTACAAGATCCATTAGATTTTGTAAATCAAGACTCGGAGAATCATAAGTGAAACTCGAAGTTTCTAACCAGTGATTCGCCATGCGAGCGACCCTATCTCTCATAAATGAGGGAGCCGAGCAGACAATCGACCCACCTATCAAAGAATGGTACGAAGGTCTCTAATTTGTGTCATCCACATGACCAAGTGGCTTTGGCTCCATTCCACTCCCCGGGGTGAGAATGAGTCGACTTGAAGTCAGTTTCAGAAGGACAAATTAGGCATTGTTTGATAAACTCGATCAATGTTTCTTGCAAAAAGAATTACAAGAATTCTCCTCCAATGACTCGTCCATACGAACTTCGAAAGTCCATAAGAGTCACCAAGAGAACAGTAATGGAGACCATGGGAATGTTTCCATCCCCTCTCCCACTTAGCTTTTTACAATAAAGGGATACGCTATCTAGTGCATAAAATAAACACATATAGCATGTACAAGCAATAAAGCACATAGTATCACATAGTCAAAATAATGCTAGAAAATTATTTTCCGACTATCATGGCTTTATCCCATCTCCGTATGCATCTTCTAGTCTTCAGTCTTCGTTCTTGAATGCTCCATGTGACGAGAATATTAATCTCTAATATTTAAGTCTATTTATTTTTAATTAATCCAAAAGTTACTTAATTCGAAAATTAAGTCAATCGAATATATCAAAAATAAAATTAAATATTATTAATATTTTTATTTATTTATTTTCCTATCTAATTCTATTAAATCTCTAGAATAATCTATCCAAGTAAAACTTGGAATATTCTAGAAGACATCTATAATAGAACAAGGAAATAAAATAAATTTAGGACTCTCCTACTTTCCATAATTAATTAATTTCCATCTAATGAAAAATTCCCAAGAATAGGAATAATCAAATAGGAAATAAATTAATACCAAATTAATTAAATTCCTAATCCATGAATATTTCCATAAAGGAAATAAAACAAATAGGAATAAAATTAGTTCAATTAATTCTTTTCCTAATCCATGAGAGTTTCCTAAAAGGAAGATACTCAAATAGGAAAGCCGAATTAATTTAGGAAAGTCGGATTATGGTAGGAGTAGCGTGGGTTGGGAGACCCCACACCAACCCCCCACCTTCGATCGGCCGGCCACCGGGGAGGAGAACCGCCGCCCAGCCACGCCGGCCAACCACCGAACCGGCGGCAGCCCGCGGCTAGGGCAGTCGAGCCCTCGCCCCTAGCCCTCGATCGATCCATGGGGTCGATCATGGGGATGATCGGCCCCTTCGTCCATCGTCTTCTTCGTCACACCTTCTTCGTCTTCCGGCGATCGTTTCGGCATCGATCCAACGTAATTAAAATTACAAGAATTAAATTACAATTATCCGGTATCGATTCTATACATGAAATCGACCCTATACATTTTCCGGAAAATAAAGAACGTAATAATAAATCCTAAATTCGGTCAACCCCCGAATTTTTACTATTACAAACATTCAACCACACAAAACGAATCTCGACATGTCCGAGAGTTTAATCATGATAATTAATTAAAGAACAAACAATAATTAAATCCAACCATGATAGCCGGAAATCCTGCAAGGTAGAACAATAATCGAGCATATACATGAACACGAAACCAAACGCTCTGATACCAGTTGTTGGAAATCGATATCCCGGGCTATTAAAATTTGCGGAAAATAATAACCCGAACGAAATCCTTCATCGCCGGAGATCCGAACGCGAACCATCGTACGAGCCGGGGCCCGACCGAACACCCAGCGAGGCCCGAGGGCCGCGAGCGTCCAGCCGAGCCCCCGTACGGGGCTCGCGATCATCTCCATGATGATCGCTGGGGATGCGCGAGGCATCCCCGGGGCTGCTCGTAGCAGCCCCGCAGCGAGTCCATGACTCGCTGCTCGCGGGGGGGTTCGATCCTCCCCGCATCGCCGCTGCGGGAAACCCCGCAGCTTGATACGAGGCGCTGCGGGTAAACCCGCAGCTCACCCGGCGATCGAACCCTAGGTTCGATCGCCCCCTCGGCTCCAGCCGAGGGCTTCAGCCCGCGACGCCGCCGGACGATGAGGGCTGGGGTTCATCCGCCGTGGCACCAGCCCACGGCGAACCCCGGTGGTCGACCCGAGGTCGACCCCACGCCCCGGCGTCCAGCCGGGGCTCATCGCCTTCGCCCGCGCGCCGGCGGTCGAACCCTAGGGTTCGGCCGCCACCCTCGATCCCATCGAGGGTTTTTCTCGACCTTCGCCGGGGATCTCGAATCCCCGTCCCCGAAGTTCGTACGTTTACCCGGATCGTGTGTTCATGTATACGCTACAATCAATTCACACAAAATCATAAAAGAGGGTTTATGATTTATTACCTTCGATTCGTTGTACGGAGAAACGAATTAACACGTTGATGACCTTGCGATCTTCCCACGTATTCCTTGCACCTCGTCCGAACGTCGTGTGGGCGACGATCTATCGAACTCCTATGGATCTCCTTCACTCTCCAAGACTTTATGATTGGCGTAGGTCAATTATTATGTGTTATGAAAAGTGAAGACCATGTAGTGCTTTTATAGGCTACGTAGGGGATCATAAGGAGATTAAATATTGGGCTTCTAATATTGAAGATTAAATTGGGTCCAACCCAAATCCATTAATCCTTATCAATATTAATTTTATTTATTTTCCACTATATAAATAAAATTGCACTCCCAATATTAAATCATATTATATCAAATAATATTTCTCCGGTAGTATTATATATTCCGTGTATTTAAGATTTAAATATCCATGAATAAATTTATTTATTGCTCAATAAATATTATTCATCTCTTATATCCGAGAATAGTACCGTTCAACTTTAATTATTATGCGGATTAAATCCACCTGCAGGGTTTACATAATAATTCCTCATGAACTCATCTCGGGGATATTATCAACCCTTACGGGATACACTTTCCCGTCAAATATTCACGGCATGTCGTATATAAAATATAGTGACCCAACTTAACCGGTAATTAACCCAATAATTAAATCGGTTAATTCCTTTGGAAAATCAAAGTCACTTATATTAAATATACACACCCGCAATAATATCGGGGATTAAGAATAAAATACTCTGAGATTTAAATTGATTATCCAAGGCAATCCTAATCAATAAATCTCAAGCGATCCGCCCAATACACCAAGTGTACAAGTGTGATAAAATAATTAAGATAAATTATTTTCTCTCTCACACAACGACTATACCGATGGATTGGTCCGTGTCCATCTAGGTCGTGAGCAACTGTTCGATTAAATACGAGTAACCGATAGTATGATCTTCTGTGCGCCCATGCACACCATACTAACTACAACGTATAAAATCCAGGACTATATTTTGCATAATTAATTAATAATAATTAAATGCAAATAATTGTTTATTAATTAAATAGGTTAAATACTATGACCGGGAGTTTACCGATACTTAAATCTAGACATTAAGTACACAACTGACAACTCCAACATATATAAACCTGGATAATGTAACAGCCGCATATGCATTGAATAATCAATCATCACTTTCAGTGTCATATCTTTTCTTTGTTCATTATGGTATCAGAGCAACTTAAAGCTCAAAACTGAGCATGCAGATCCCACCTGTGAAAATGGCAGAAAGAGGAGCTGAAAATATGTCTCCAATCCATCTTCACCACCAGCTTATATCCACTAAATTAACATATGATAATTTTTTGATTTGGAGGCAGCAAATCTTGTCCACTGTCAAAGGGCATGGACTTCATGGTTTTCTGGATGGAACCACCCAGCCTCCGGTCAAGTTCATTGCAGGTTCTGAGGAAGGTTTACTGGAGCTGAATCCAGCTTATGCATCATGGGAAAGATAGGATCAACTCCTGGTTTCATGGATATTATCTTCTCTCACAGAGAGCCTTCTTGTTTCTGTTGTTGGATTGGAAACCTCACATGAACTGTGGCAGCACATAGAAAGTACTTTCTCCTCCCAAACCTCTGCAAGAAAAATGTAGTATAAGATTCAACTTCAAAATATGAAGAAAGGGAACCTGAGTATGAGGGATTATCTCAACAAAATTAAAGCTTGCTGTGATGCTCTAGCTATTGTTGGAGAAAGGATGAAGGAGATAGACCAGGTTATGCATGTACTCAGTGGACTGGGGAGTGAATATGACTATGTGGTTGTGGCTGTCACAGCAAAATCAGAGGGCTTCAGCATGAAAGAGCTTACCTCACTTCTCATGAGTTATGAGAGTAGACTGGAGTCCAACAACACTGAGAAAAACATTCCCAATGCTAACATTGCATTTCAGAGAGGACAAAATCAATCACAGTCTCAGAGAGGCCGTGGAAATCAAAACAACAGAGGCAGAGGCACATCCCAAAGGGGAAGAGGAGGCAGAGGCAACAATACTCAGAAAATTATTTGTCAGATTTGTGGTTATAACAACCATTCTGCAGACAAGTGTTACCACCGGTTCAATTCTTATTTTGTGCCAAATCAATCTCAAGGGAGAGGACAACAGCACAACAGATCCAATTCAAACCAAAGCTCAGCAATGCTCTCTCAGATGGACTCCAACTCAGAGGCTAATTGGTATCCGGATTCTGGTGCCTCACACCATTTGACTAATGAGTTTGCCAATCTGAACTTTGCTTCTGAGTATGGAGGCACAAACAAGGTCCAAGTTGGCAATGGATCAAATCTGGACATATCTCACACTGGTAAGACTTATGTTTCCAATGCTATGCAATCTGGTAACAGGATATTTCAGTTGAAAAATCTCCTACATGTGCCTAACATAACAAAGAACTTGCTTAGTGTTGCTCAATTTGCTAAAGACAATGGTGTGTTTTTTGAGTTTCACCCATTTCACTGCCTTGTCAAGGATCAGGGCACAAGAACAACACTTTTCCAAGGGACACTTAAAGATGGACTTTATCAATTCACCCTCAAGATTCAACCCCCTATCAAGACCTGCTCCAAGCCACCAGTTACACCTAGTTCTTTTTCTGTTTCTGTTTTTAATTTATCTGTTGTTGCTACTTCTGCTAAAGACCTTGAGTTTTGGCATAGAAGGTTAGGTCACCCTTCCATTGATATCACTAAGAAGGCTTTAAGCCAATGTAATATACCTATTATCAATGAGAAGAGATTTCAGTTTTGCCCTAACTGTGCCACTACTAAATCTCATAAATTGCCATTTTATCCAAGTTCTGCTGTTGTTTCACAACCTCTTGCTCTCATACATACAGATTTGTGGGGTCCAACCCCTGTACTTTCAACTACTGGAAGCAGGTATTATGTAACTTTTTTGGATTCTTATTCTAAGTATACATGGATATATTTTTTGAAGCTCATATCAGAAACCTTGGCTGCCTTTAAACATTTTAAAGCTCATGTTGAAACTGCCCTTGGATACAAAATAAAAGCAGTTCAATCAGATGGAGGTACAGAGTATAAACCACTCAGCACCTTTTTGACTGCCAATGGCATCACACATCATATTTCTTGTCCCTACACTCCTGAGCAAAATGGGACATCTGAAAGGAAGCATATAAACATTATTAAGTCAGCTCTCAATATGATGTCTTTATCTGGATGTCCTAAAAAATATTGGGAGTATGCCTTCTCCACTACTGTGCATCTTATTAATAGAGTGCCCCACAGAATCCTCAACTATGCTTCTCCTTTTCAACTCCTTTTTCACAAACTCCCTGATCTTAGTTTTTTGAAAACTTTTGGATGTTAAGCTTTTCCTCACTTAAAAACTTACCTTCATGATAAACTTGATCAAAATTCCATTCCCAGTATATTTCTTGGCTATGACTCTCAGTTCAAAGGTTATAGAATACTCCTTCCCAGTGGAGAACTCATTTTAAATAGGCATGTTGTATTCAATGAATCTGTTTTCCCATTCATTCATGCCTCCACACATGCTGCTCCATCTACTCCTCATTTTATACCCACCATCTTTCCTGTAGCCACAACTCCACAAACACATCCCATTGACTCAGATTCTGATATCTCTCCACCTCAAAGTCCTGGCCCAAGTTCAAAAAACAGTGACTTTGTTTCTTCTTCTTCCTCAGAGTCTTCCAACACTGTTGCCAATAACCAAAACAATAACTCACCACAGGCTATTTTAACACCCTCTTCATCATCCTCATCCTCACACCATAATTCTCATTCACCCCCTGCCACCTCTAATCAGATTATCAATTCTGAACCACCACAACCCTCACAACAGCAAGTTCACCAACCACAGCTCCCACCCTCACATCATATGACAATCAGGTCCAAGCATGGTATTTTCAAACCTAAAACTTATCTCTCAGCTCTTCTCACCCCACCTTCAAAAACTTGTACTGAACCATCCACTCATTCTGAGGCTCTGTCTTCCCCACAGTGGAAAAATGCCATGAATTCAGAAATCACAGCCCTCCTAAAAAACAAAACCTGGACTCTGGTTCCACCCCTGTTGGAAAAAATGTTGTTGGATCAAGATGGGTTTATAAGTTGAAATCCAACTCTGATGGTTCTATAGTTAAGCACAAGGCCAGACTTGTTGCTAAAAGTTTCACTCAAATTATTGGCCAAGATTATTATGATTTCTTCAGCCATGTTATTAAGCCACCCACCATTAAATTGATCCTTACCAATATTGCTCTTTCCAAAGGCTGGCCCTTAAGACAAATTGATGTTGACAATGCATTCCTCCATGGCACCTTTGGCCCAACAACTGAAATTTATATGCAACAACCTCCTGGACTTGAAAATCCTTCCTACCCTAATCATGTTTGCAGGTTACATAAAGCCATTTATGGGCTTAAACAAGCTTCAAAAGCCTGGTTTGATAAGCTGCAGTTTGTCCTCCTTAAACTTGGTTTTATCAGTTCAAAAGCTGACACATCTCTTTATATTCTCCACACTGGCCATCACAGTGTTTATCTTCTTGTATATGTCGATGACATTATCATTACTGGAAGCTCTGAACAGCTCATTAACACTATTATCAAAAAACTCAGTTCATTCTTCCCTCTCAAAGACCTTGGTTCTCTTCATTATTTTCTGGGTATTGAGGTGAATTCCACATCTACAAGCTTGCTCCTTAAACTAAATACACTGCCAGCCTTCTCCACAGGTTTCAAATGCATGAAGCAAAATCTAGCCCTACTCCCATGGTCAGTTCATCTCCCCTGTCCAAATATGATGGTCAAACTCTACCTGACCCTAAACCATACAGACAAGCCATTGGAGCCCTTCAACACCTCACCATAACTAGACCTGACATTGTTTACTCTGTAAACACACTCAACCAATTTATGCAACAACCCACAGACGTCCATTTCAAAGCCCTAAAAAGACTACTCAGATATGTTGCAGGGACTTTAGACTATGGTGTTCATATAATCAAAACCCCTCATCTCAGACTCACTGCTTATTCTGATTCAGACTGGGGTTCTGATTCAGATGATAGAAAGTCTACCTCAGGGTTTTGCATCGTTTATGGAGAAAGCCCCATTTCTTGGAGTTCAAAAAAACAGCACATTACCTCAAAATCGAGCAGTATAAATGGGAGTGACTCACATAGTCAGCCCATATACTCAAGCAGGCCCAATTGATCATCAAGCCCAATAGTTGGGTCCAATAATATTACATTTATATCCTAGTTGTACTTGTCCTTTTATCCTATTGGTTAATACCATCTACCAATCCTAGGGTTTGTAGTCTATATAAACCTGGATAATGTAACAGCCGCATATGCATTGAATAATCAATCATCACTTTCAGTGTCATATCTTTTCTTTGTTCATTATGTTGCAATTGTTGGTTTTACTGTTGGCGGGTGATATGAGGCGGTGGTGGGAGGTGGGGACATGGAGTGACGGTGGCTCATGGGCATGGCTGGGAAGGTGGGTACGCATATGAGTAAGGTGAGAGATTGATTCATCTAAAGCAAAAATAATTGTTTTCATAATTACTCAAATTAATTGTTTTCATAATTACTTGGGTAAAAAAGACATTTTAATTTTAAAATGTTACCTTATTTTAATAAATACAAATTTCAAATTACTTTAAATAATAATAAAAAAATAACACTAATTTATAAAGTAAAATTTATGAGGTTTACTTAATAATTATTTAAACCACATTCCCCTAAAATCTAAATACTTCAATTATATATTAGAGTATTATTTGAAAATTCAAATGTTTATTTAATTTAATTTTAAATTTGATACCTTTTCATTTTTTTTAAATATTGTAAAGGGTTTTAAGGACTTTAATAATCGATTTTTACCGTTTAAGATGTCAATTATTTCCTTTTTATTCTTACACCACTCTATTTTATGCACACTATATTATTTATTATATATATATATATATATATATATATTAAATTAAAATGTTAAATTTGACATTTTTGACATCTTCTATTGAATGATTAGATACAACACTCAAATTGATCGCATGTTGTACATGATCTAAAAAAACAAAAAAAACAAAACAAAAAAACCTTAAAAGCATTTTTCTTAACAACCACGCACACAAGAAAATTCATTTTAAAAACAAAGTAGAAATATATATATAGAAAATAAAACAAACAAAACTAATAGTAAAACATACGGGCCCACTATAACATACACTAAATAGTATACGAAGGTAGTGGAACTACACAAGTAACTACCCACTCCAAACATAACCCAACTATAGCAAACATAGTTATTCATCGTGAAATCAAACATGCATCATTACATAAAGACACTAGTAAGAACTTTCTTCGTCTCCAGAGAAGCCTTCAACAACTTCACAGCCTACATGTAATAATAATGGTCATTCATCAGTATTATCCCATATTCCCATTGGTCATTCATCAGTAGCAAATTATATGCTAGCTACTTCGTATTAATTAGTACATGTACATGAAGAAATTAAATATATATAACTGATCGACAAACAACGTAATTAAGTAACAAACCTCATTCACTCCGAAATCGACAACCTTTTCCTCCAAATCCCCGACTTCCTTGACATTAAACTTGTTGAGCATTGTGATGCCTGAAATAGTGGACATGGGAGTTACGACCAAATCGTCCATGACCATGTAGGTCACCACACCCTTGACGAATCCGCCTTCACCGGATGCTTGCTGATCTGCTGCACGTGTCATTTTATGGATGCAATCCGGACAAGTAGCATGATCTTCGTAGGAATAAACTTTTTGACAAAAGCCGCATCTGTAGTAGAATTTGTTTGGAGCTGGCGCTTCTATGATGTGCAGGAGAGGAAGGCAGGAATCGGTGGCTGCCTGAGAAATTGCAGGTTTCAAGAGTGTGTTTTTGTCCTGTTTGGGTTGGATGTAGGTTTTGTTTAGATTCTCGACGCTCTCGTACAAGTTCGAGAGGGAGCCGACCATGCCCTGTTTGAGGACGAGGCTGATGACTTTAGCCACCGGTAAAGAGAGTATGCAAAACAGGAAGTCGACGAAATCCTTGCCGGCTTCTGCGAACAGGACCTGCTTTGTTTGGGTATTGATCAGGAGCTTCAAACATACTGTAGGGTTACCCATTGTTGTGGTAGCTATGGTTATGGACTAAAGGAGTATATATAGAGAGAACATTTATCTCAATGTCAGTTACATAATTTGGGTTGAGTTTAATCTTGATAAAGTAGATTATATTTTTATTTTGTGGAAAATTTTAAAGTACACATATTTAGATAAGAAAGGCCTACATTTTTTTTATACTTTCATGTAAAAAATACTCCCTCCCATAATACATATGATAAATAGTGTACAAAAATTATGAAAAAAATACTAAAATAAAATATAACTATTATATTTTATTTTAGTATTCTTTTCATAATTTTTGTACGGGAAAAATGGCATTTAGGCCATTTTTCAGCATTTTTTGACCAATAAGGCCACTTTGTAATTTTGGTGTCAATTAGGCCATTTTGTGTCAATTAGGCCACAAAAATGTATATGGAAGGACGAAATTACCCTTCCATATTACCTTTCCCAAATCGACGAGCTGGGGGAAAAAAAATCAAATCGGGCACATTCAATTCTCTGTCTCTCTCTCTCTCTCTCTCTCTCTCAGCTCCGCCGCCGCTGCTGCTATTCACAATCGAGCCGAAGGATTTCATCTCCGTCGCCGCCGCGTTCAAGCCAAGGAGAGGGGGAAGGTCGCCGCCGGTTAGCAGCTCCAATTCTCAGCCGCGATTCCATGCAGTCCGTCTCCCTTGGCATCGATCGATCGATCGATTTCATCGCCGCCGCCGCCGTTCCTGTCTCAGTTCAGATGTCAGAGGCGCCGCCGCCCTCCTTGCCGTCGATTTCGAATCCAGGTACGCGATTTCGAATCCACGTACCCGTTCAGTGCTTAAAAGCTTCATTCAGCATGCATGCACAGTGTGTGTGTCGATTGATTTAGTGTGCGTTGTTCATGCATTCAGTGTTGATTGTTTTTTGTTATGCATGTTCAGTGTTTTTTCGTTGCATTCAGTGTCAAATCACCATGCACTCAGTGTTCAGTGTGCATGCATTCAGTGTTCCTGCACTGAGCTTGCCATTCAGTGCTAAATTGGATCATTCAGTGTGTAATTCACCATGCACTCAGTGTTCCTGCACTGAGCTTGCCATTCAGTGCTAAATTGGCTCAGTCAGTGTCTAATTCCTGTAACACATTGTGTGGATTGACTGAGCTTGTTTTCAGTCAGTGTCTAATTGCTTGATTCAGTGTGCATTGAGCCGGACTAATTGCTCTTCCACACTGTAGACACCTGTTGCACACTGAATCCATATTCAAGCATGTGGATTCAGTGTTTATTTGCTTCATTCAGTGTCAGAATGAGTAACAGCTTGTTTGTTTCCCCTAGGATACTATGGTACCTGTTATTATCTCGTTGGAAATGCAATGTGTTACAGGAATCAGTGTTTGTTGACTTTGTTTCCTTTGAGGCATTGACCTGTCTCCCTTTCAATAAATGCCTGCCATGTTAGTTGAGGGTTGAGGCATTTACTGCCTTGTTAGTGTGGTGATTACGGTTATAAAAACCTCGTCATTTCTCTGGTTTCCTCATCTCATTTCTGTTCGATCGGGTGGAGCAGCCAGCAACGATGCCGAGGCGAAGGGGAACACTCGATCGAGAGCCAGGACCGACACCAAGCGAGGCAGAATTTATGAATAACAGTCCTCCCTCGTCGCCCGAACAAAGATTCAATGACGGGCCAATCCGTCGGGGGCCACCAATGATGCCTAGGCGACCAGGCACACTGGATCGGGAGCCAGGGCAGACGGCAAGAAGTCGGGGGGTTGAATCTTGGAATGGTTCTCACTGGACCGAGCAAAGATTCAATGGCCGTTGGCATAAAGAAAAGTTTCCCCTCCCGGCTGTCTTTGTTCGTCCGATCAAGGAAGAAATGGGGGATTTCATCGTTCTGACGGACTCCCTGGACCAGAAATGGCACGTCCCTCTCACCACTCATCGGAATCAAACTGCCATCCACGGATTCAACTGGGAACGCCTCGTTCGAGAGTTTGGAGTGCAGGAAGGCTGGAACATCAGGGTTACCTGGACCGGAGGAAGAAGATTCTCGATTGGCGTATTCGATCAAAATGGCCAGTCGATGGTGCGCCCGGTCAGGGAACCCCCTCGTCGTGACCCAAGACTTCCTCCGTCTCATTATTATTGTTGTTAAATTTTGTTTTTTTGTCGTTTTTTCTGTTTCCTGTGATTTTTGACGACGACTTGTCTTCGTTGTACTGCTCGTGATTGAATTACTTGCTGCTTGCTTAATAAGACTCTTTGAGTTTAAAACAAAAACAAAAAAACAACACTGTCTAGTCTGAATTTGACACTGAACATGCCTCAAAAGCACTGTTCCTTTGACTGTGATTCATTTAACACTGAACAGGTCTTAAAAACACTGTCTAGTCTGAGGCAACACACACTGAACCACACAATCAAACAAACACTGAGCACACTTTTATGGCACTGAACACACTCCAATAGCACTGAACAGCACTGAACACACTTTAATAGCACTGAACACCGTTTTTTAGCACTGAACAGACAGGGACACACATTGAATCACACTGTTTTAAATGTTCAGTGTTTTCGTTTCACTCATTCCTTAAAAAAATCGTGCGCTGACTGTGAGTCGTTATTTTTTTGTGTTTTTTTTTTTCAGTAGCAGGGGCCGATGTTTTCGCATTCTGTGCATTCGGCGGTGAGAATTTGGTGTCCAGAATCGATTCCTCCCGTGCTGCCGCCCTTCACCAGCTGAAGGAAACAGTCGAGCTTCAGTGGCCTGAGCTCCGAGACGTCGCGTACGGCATGCATTACTCTGTACCCGATTTCCCAAACTGTGTGCTCTCAACCGATGCGGACATGTCGAACATGGTATCCCTAGCTGCGCTTCACAAGCTGCCTCGGGTGAGCATCGACATTTCCGTCGCGACTGAAGACCGCACCTCTAGTTCTGTGTTCTCGACGGTGTCCAACAGCAGCGCTGTCAGTGCGACTGGAGCAGAAAACAACGAGGGATTCGAAGCAGAGGATATGTTCCGCCTGTTTGGTCCGTCGAGTTCTAAAGTGCTGTTGACCGATGGCTGGGACAAAGAGATTTCTCGTGTCGGTCAGATGTTCCAAGGAGGCGCCCCGGACTTTCGAAACGCGCTCTGTAAGGTGGCAGTCGGAGTGGGATTCAATTTCGAGTACGTGAAGAACAGACCCGAAAAGGTTTCTGCCGTGTGCTCGAAGAAAAGCAGCACGGGATGCAACTGGTCCGTGTGCGCCGTGATGGATCGAAGCAACGGCTTCTTCTACGTCAAGCAGCTGAGTAACGAGCACAGCTGCGGCGCGTGCTTTCGATCCCTGAAGCACAGGCGCGTCTGCTCGGACCTGGTT
The DNA here is from genome assembly GCA_954870475.1 of Euphrasia confusa. NCBI lineage: Eukaryota > Viridiplantae > Streptophyta > Magnoliopsida > Lamiales > Orobanchaceae > Euphrasia > Euphrasia confusa. The sequence goes on from OX940969.1 coordinate 20,452,492, forward strand.
TCCAGTTTGATAGTCGAGGAGGTACGGAAAAGCACGCTGACTCGTCCGGTCCAAGTCGTGAGAAACTTCCAGCATCACTACGGCCTGGAGATCTCGCCTGGCCTCGCTCTGGATGCGCTCGAGAAGGCCAGGAAGCTGATTCACGGCGACGATAAAGATTCCTTTGCCGCACTGACCAAGCACCTGCAGGCAATATCGGACTCCAAACCTGGGTCGCACCTGCTGCTCGAATTCAACGAGGCGTCCAGGAAGTTTCGCAGGGTCTTCATCTCGATGAAGGCTTGCATCGACGGGATGAACCACTGTCGCCCTTTGCTGTTTCTGGACGGCACGTTCCTGAAGGGGAGGTTCAAGGGCCATTTGCTCGCTGCTACGGGCAAGGACGGCGACGGAGGTATGTGGAACACTGACGGTTTGAAATGCACACTGAATCCAACTTTTTAACACTGAATGGTCTGAAATGCACACTGAAACTGACCCCTGTTGCTTCCAGCACTGAATATGTATTTTCAACACTGAATGGGTGCTATTCACACTGACTGAAGTTTTTTTTTTTTTTTTTTTTGTTCGTGTCTCGTGAATGCAGGGTTGTACCCGCTGGCTTACGCCGTTGTCGATTCCGAGAACTATGCTAACTGGAAGTGGTTTCTGGACAACCTGAAGCACATCCTGCCTACTTCTCGCACCGTTACGTTCGTGTCGGACAGGAATCTCGGGCTGCTCGAGGCGATGAGCAGGGTGTTCCCAGGGTCCCCGCACGGCTACTGCATCAATCACTTGAAGCTGAACCTGAAAGACAAATTCAGAGGCAGATGGGCGACCAAGATGTTACGAAAAGGCGTGGTGTGGAGTTTCCAGAAATGCGCGTACGCAACCACCGTCGAAGCCTACCAACTGAGCATGGACGAGCTGTTGAAAGAGGGAGGCCAGACAGCGAAAGTGTTTTTCGAGAACATGGATCCAAAGAATTGGGCCAACGTGTACTTCTCGGGGAAGAGGTACGGCGAGATGTCGTCCAACGCCGCGGAGTCGTTCAACAAATGGATCATGGAAGCCCGGCATCTTCCGATCACGGCGTTGGTCAACACAATCAGGCTGAAGCTGATGACCTTTTTCCACGGTATGATGAGGGTTTATCAATCTCAAACACTGATTGCACTCTTTTAACACTGTTGGCCTTGTTCAAGCACTGACTGGCCTTGTTTAACACTGAATCAGACAGGGGGGCCAGGAGCAGGAAGTGGACCACGGCTTTCTGCCCGTCCGTTGAGAAGAAGCTGGGTGAAGCCATCAACGAAGGCAGGAAATGGGTGGTTGTGGGGTCGTCCGAAACGGTTTTCGAAGTGCAGTGCGTTCCGACCGTCGTGGTCAATATCGCTGATCAGACGTGCACCTGCTGCCAGTGGCAGATTACAGGGGTTCCGTGTTCCCACGCAGCTGCGTGCATTCTGCGGTCCGGGAAGCCGATGGCGTCGTTCGTGGACAAGTTTTACCACGCAGAGAGCTACGCAAGGTCTTATGCCGATCCGCTTCAGCCGGTTTCCATGTTTGATCAACCTTCGAACGTGCCAGAGAACGTCATGATCGAGCCGCCAACATCGAAGAGGCCCCCTGGAAGACCTAAGAAGAAGAGGATTCCGTCCAGGGGTGAGCACATCCCGAGAGCCATGAAGTGCGGGAGGTGCGGAAGTGTCGGCAATCACAACAAGAAAACGTGCACGGAGCCTGTACCCTAGTTAGTTAGTTAGTAGGCTTTTTTTCTTATTTTGGATCTTCGTTGTGTTTTTTCGACATGATTTCTGTGATCAGTGACACTGAATGGGGTGAAAAAACACTGACTGTCAGTGACAGGCACTGTTCGGCTCATAAACACACTGACTGACTGTCATCTCAAAAAAAACACGGGATTTTAACATTATGTGATTTGTTTCTTGTTCAGTTATGGTCTTGGAGTGTGTTTAATTGTTCTTGTATCTTGTAATTTTTGCATTTGCTTGTTTTTCAATGTTTCAATTCAATAAGCCTTAGTTGCTGACACTGAGTGGACAAGATTAACACTGATGGCACTGAATTGGAAGAATAAACACTGCCAACACTGAACAGACAGAATTAACACTGAATAACAAGCAATATCATCACAACTGTGTTCAACTAAAAACTGCCCAGAAATATGAACAAAAAACACAATATTTTGTTTTTACAGAAACTAAACCCAAACACAATCATGTTCATACATTTACAGAAAAAACACTTCTTGTTTTTTTTCAACCAAAACTAAACAGAAAACGCGCACAGCCCCAAGGTCACTACTTCTCCTTCATGGCCAGGATGGTTTGTATCACGTGACCCTTGAATTCTTGGAACTCTTCCGTCCTGACCTTGTCCGGAATGGGCTCTTTCTTCAGAATCTTCTCCATGTAGTAGCATACGTACAAGGCACATTCATTCCTGGACAGTGACAGACGTGGAGGAGTCAGACGGAAAAAAAAAAGAAACACTGACACTGAATGCATAAAAATAACACTGAACAGGCATAAAAATGAATCTTTCAGAAAACACAACACTGAGATACTTACAGAGTTGGGGCTTGCTGTGGGAGAGGCTTCACGGCCTCGATTCCAAGTACCGGGAAACCACACTTCCCCGCTTTCTCCAGCATTTGTCCCACGTTGGTCTCCACCTTTTCTTTCTGAAACGTACGAAACAATACAGTTTGTCAGTTATCGTTAGAAAGGGAACCGTTTTTAAAAATCGACTAAAATACAGTAGACGTACCAATTCCGCTGCATTCGCCATGTAATGGTCCTTCGATTTCGACCCCCTGGGTTGAATCGAGTTGTAGAATAGCCATTTCTCTTTGACGAAGTCGCAGACGAGCAGCGTAAAATGGTTGGGAGTTGCAGTCTTTTTCATCCCAGGAGACAAAATCGGGAACATTATAATCCCTTCTCGCACGCACGGGATCATATCTGTGATTGTTTGGTACATTTTCTGGTTGTCATGACGTCCCGTGACGATGGAAGTCTGCGAGAAAGAAAAAAAAAACAGAGTTTTTATTAAGGAAGGATGAACTCAATGAGCACTGAACAGGGCATTATAACACTGAACATCACATATTAACACTGAATGTTGATGATAAACACTGATCAACCTTCAATAACACTGAACAGAAAACACACACACTGAGCAGCTCATTAGAAACACTGAGCAGCATACATAAGCACTGATCAACAGCAATGACACTGAACAGCACATAAAAACACTGAACAGACACCAACACACTGTACAACCACTAAAAACACTGAATGCAAATGCAGGAAAGACTCACCCAACAGTGCGAGGGGAGTATCAGAGCCTCCAGCTTCTTGTTGTGGTCTCGATGCAGCGACTCAGCAAAGGCGTCGACCACATGATTGCTGATGAAGGTGCACTTCATCATGTCGGTAATGTCAGCCACCGTCACGACTGTGTTTATACGGGGAAAGAACTTCATCGTCCACCTGATTGTCAAAAAAAAAGGGAAAAAAATAAAAATAAAAACACATTCATAGCGCACAAAAAAAAAAACGAAAGAAAGAAAGAAAGAAGGGAAAGACAGAATGTGAAAGAAGGAAAATAAAAGAAGCTTCACTCACGTTTTCGGGTCGCTGTTGTGGAGGATGATTTTGTCGAGGATTTCCGGCTCCAATTCCAACCCGCAGTTCACATCAAATTTCTTGTTCACGCTCATCAAGAAGTTGAGATGATCCTCACTGTAATCACTGCGGATCGGTTTCTGGCTCGCCTCCTGCACCACCTTCTTACCCTTCTTGATCGCCTTCTTCTTTGCGGCAGGGGCAGGGGGATCGTACTGAAAATCGTCGTCGTCGCCGTTGGCCGGCTTCCTTTTCCTGCCCTTGACCCGTCGCACCATCGACCTGGTCTTCGCCTTGCTCGAAGGCTCTATCTTTTCAGCTTCCGGTCTCAACGGGCTCCCTTCTTCTTCATCGTCCTTGTTGCGGTCAATCTCGTAGACGCACAACTCCGCCTGGAGACTCAAGACTTCATCTTCCCGTTCCTTGACAATTTTCTGCAGAGCCTCGATCTGGGATCTGTGGACAAGTTCTTGCGCTTTCATGTCCGCCTCCAGAGACTCGAGCTGAACTTTTTCGTAGACGTTCATGACCGACGACATCTGAAGGTCAGCCAATGCATTCTTCAAAACATCCACTTCGTCCTCGAGCTCTTTCACTCTAGCCCTCAGAAGCCGCACTTCCTCCTCCTCCTCACCGGAGCTTCGAGCCTCTCCCGCCTCGGTCACCGGATTATTCTGATCATTCGCCTTCTTGATCAATTCTTCCTCGAGCTCTTTCACTCGGGCCCTCAGATTTTTCAGCTCCTCCTCCTCCTCGGAGCTCCTCCTCTTCAGACGCTGGTTTTCGCCTTCCAGCTCGACATTAGCACTTGTCGCTTCGTTCAGCCGAGAAGTCGTGCTATCGAGCTTGGATTGGAGATCCCTCACAGCGCTGGAGAGATCTTGATTCTCCGACAGGAGGTTGTTGAGCAACCTCTCGGCTTCAGCAGCAGAAACAGCGGGGCGTTCCTCATCGGGCTGCTGCTGTTCGGAAGGCCCACCCTCGTCCTCCGGCTCCGGGACTATGCAGGCCATCTCCTGATGCCGCCCGGAAGAACTGTCGTCGTCGTCGTCGTCGTCTTCCCCCCCATCTGACGACTGCTCGTCTCCATAAGGCCCGCCCCCGGGGCCTTTTCTTTTTTGTTCCTCTTCCTCCTCAGGGCTCGACGAATCAGAGCCCGGATGCTCGTCATCGTCATCATCATCGTCATTAGACCGCCCTTCGTCCTCGCTCTCCGCCGCACGCGGAGTGTTCACGATTGCTTTGTAGGAAAGGTAGCCCTTGTACGCGTGGATCTCCGCCACCGTCTTTCCGTGTTTCAGAAGACGAGCATCCACCTGTCAGACACGGACATCACGCGTTAGAACTCAAAAAAACATCATCACCCCTCAAGTGAGTGACACTGAACAGCATTAATAAGCACTGAACATCGCAGTTATCCTACTTTGACACTGAACAGCATAAAAAAGCACTGAACCAGAACATCATTCACACTGTCCACCCACAGGCACTGTGTGCATGAATATCACACTGAACAGCAAGCAATAAACACTGAACCTCAATATTTCACACTGAACCTCAATATTTCACACTGAACAGCAAGCAATAAACACTGAACCTCAATAAACACTGTCGACGGACACTGAATCATAAAACAAAAACAGAATTAAAAGAAGAAGCAGAAGAAAGAGAGAAGATATTTACCGCCTCGTCCGCGAGACCCGCCAGGGTCTCCTTGGTCACATTCGAAAGGTCATTGAGATGCCAGTTCAGGACCCGGGGGAGGTGCTCGTTCTCCAGCCTTTTTGCCAGCTTTGTGTGCTCACAAAGCCAGAACTGCACAAAAACCAAACAAAAAAACCCGAGGTAAATATCAAGGAATGAAAAAATAAAAAAGACGGCAAGACGATTGTGAAGAACAGCAAGTAGAAGCACATACCAGAAGCAGTATCGTGCAGCCTTGTGTATTCTGCGGGTTGCCCCTGTTCGCAGCTGCCGAGTCGCAAAGGGCCTTGAGAATCGCCTCGCCCCAGTTGTAGCTCTGCATCGACTCCAGATCCACAACATAATCCAACCACTTCCATTGGATCGTGACGGAGGAAGTGGAGAAGAAGACAGTGCCGATCACTATCAAAGAGAGGAGCCGAGCTACATCAGCAAGAGCCTGAGGCTTGCGACTCCGACGCTTCACCAAAATATCGAGCTTTTCATTCAGCAGCTTCGGGTTCAGCGTCTTCTCCCCCGGGAACATCCTCTCCCTGAATCTTTTGTTATCGCACTTGGACCTCGAACTTATATCGAGCTTCCTACTCCCGCCTACGATTCCAAATATAAGATCGACATTCTCGGGAGTGATCCTGACATCTTTGCTGCCGAGCTTAATAGTACGAGCGCCGGCATCCATCTGCTCCAGCACGGCAGCTATCGCAGCGTCGCTCTTTCGGGTGTGGAGGATGGTCAGCCTCTGATCCTTAATGCTCTTGAAGAGATGGTAGAAGGGGGTCATCTTCAGATACTCGTCGTGCCCCGGCTTCAGCTTGTCCTTGATCTCATCAATCGTCCGGATGATGGTCAGCAAGTTGGACCTCATCTGTTTATAGGACCTGGAACGAACACCAAAAAAACACACACCGATGTGAGTACAAAGCAATGAACAGGGCATATACAACACTGAACAGGCATATACAACACTGAGTGGCCATGTAATTGCACTGAGTGGCACTGAAGAGGCACTGAACAGGCATGATGAGGCACTGAACAGAACATTTTAACACTGAACATACACCCAACACACACAATCAACACTGAGTGGCACACACAGGGCACTGGGTGGCATGCAGAGACACTGAGCAGGCATAATTTCACACTGAGCAGGACAATTTAACACTGAACAGAACAATTTAACACTGAACGGCCACCAACACACACAATCAACACTGAGTGGCCATGCAATTGCACTGGGTGGCATAAACAAACACTGAGCAGGCATAAACAAACACTGAACAGGAAAATTTAACACTGAACAGAACATATTAACACTGAACGGCCACCAACACACACAATCAACACTGATGAACACACAATCACACCGAACCTCCATCAAAACACACAAAATTCATTCATGCAATGGAAATTAACAGATTGAAATTGAAAATCGGTTGAATTAGGGTTAGAAATACTTACTTCCTCTCCTTCTTCTCGCCGGCGGCAGGCTGAGGGATAGGGCTCGCCTGCTCTTCACTCGACGGAGTGTACTGAACAAGCCTCCGTTCAGTGTTTTCTGAAGCAGCAGCGGCGGTTGGAGTCGATTTCTTCCCGGCGGTTCTCTTCGCGGCGGCGGTTTTCTTCGACGGAGCCATTGATAATTGAACTGAGCGATGAGAGATGAGAGGATTTCGTGTGTTGGTTGTGGCGGTTACGAAGCTTGATGAAATCGATTTCTCTGTGTTTGTTCTTTTAGCGGGAGCCGAGAGAGAAAGTAATGGGTTTCGTGGGTTCGTGTGTGCGTGCGGGAAATAATGAAATTAATGCTGAAACGGTTTGTTCAAATGTGTATATATGCGAGGGCAACGACGTCTTTGCACATTTTAGGCGGCCTAATCGGCACGCGTAATTTCTCTAAAGCCTTATTGCCGAAAAAATGCTGAAAAATGGCCTAAATGCCATTTTTCCCTTTTTGTACACTATTTATATATATATTGAACGGAAAAAAAAAGTCAAAATTGACCCGTGAATATTACTTTAGTGGGAGGGAGTAGAAAATTGGCAAATAGGGATTTTTATTTAAATTTTTAATCATTTACATCATCCTCTTTAAAATTAAGCAATTAGGACACACAAATTATTAAATTTCCAAAATGTCGTTACTCTTTTTAAAAATAGTAAATTAATAATGATTGGAACATTTTCGTAATCCCACCAAAAAACAAAATATATGAAGACAAAAATAACCCTACATACTGAATGTCTCGATTTTTATACTGAATGTTCTTGTCCCTCTGAATACAACACTAAATGTCAACACACTTATGCCAACATATCGAATGTCCCATTTTTACACTGAATGTCATAAAAACACACTGAATATCACGACAACAAAAGACAACACTAAATTTTATAAAAACACACTGAATGTTATAATACTGAATGACAAAATTTCACATTAAATGACATAAAAATACAATCTCATATTTTGACATTGAATGTCAACATACTAAATGTCCAATTTTTATATTGAATGCCATAAAAACACATTGAATGTCGATCAACATGTTGAAAATCCAAAAAAATTACAAGACCGACTCCATCTCCCCCTCCCTCTGCCAGCTTGACCGCCTCGCCACCCTCGTCGTTGCCGAATAGAAGGACATCTCCGGCCAGACCCCCTGCCTCTCTTCCCTCCCCAGCCTCCGGATCCTTGACTTCATTGGCAACAAAATCTCCGGCCAGATCCTCGTCGACTCACCCGCCTCACCATCCTCAACCTCGCCGACAACCAGATCTCCAACAACCGATGCTGGTCAGGATGTGGCGGAGGTCTGATACGACGACGGAGCCGGTGGCTTCCTTGTCGAGCACCTTGAACGCGTCACAGAGCTGGCGATCGCACGGCTACGGCTTCAGGTGCTTGGCCATCAGGTTCAAAAACCTCTGGAAATCGATCGGCGATTCGAGCTTCTCCTCGGCGACGAACATAGAAAATAAAAGAACATAAAGGTGAAATAGAACAACATACATTGCAAAACAACCCAAATATTAAAAGGAAATAATAAAAAAATGAAAATATAATAAGTTGGGCCCACAAATCCAATTTGTAAGTAGCATCAATTATTCGATACTAATTTTTCTCACACTTCAAATTTACATACATATATACGTCTACAATGGTGTATTTATGTACAATTTTATGTCATATATGAATTGTACTTACCATTGAAGATAATCAAAGAGTACAATGTTAGAATGTATTATTTTGAACTTAATTAATTTAATTTTAATTAAATTTAGTTTAGTTCAATTATCTAACATTTAATTCAGCTCGTTTGAATTCATATCAAAATAAAATTATAAAAAAGATGATTGTTTATTTATATAAGAATCTTCTCAAGTTTTTGCTTATTAATTAATATATTTATCCATTTATTTATTTATTTATGTATTGTTCACATATATGTTTAATTAATATTTTTTCATTAAAAATATATGTCATGCACATACACGTATATTAATAAAAGTATAAAGTCTTTATTTTACTTTCATTCGTTAAATCATTAGTTTAATTTTACTTAATGTCAAGAGCAATTTAAAAAATTAAAAATAATTTGAAAATTCAAGACAAACATATTATAATTTGAAAGGACTGAGTAACAAAGAAGCATTAAAATAGATAAACTAATTAAGGATCCTTTCAACTGAAAATAAAGGAACATAGAGGGTGAAATAGAACAATTAAACGTACATTGCAAAACAACCCAAATATTAGAAAATGAAGGGAAATATGACATCATATGCTTCTACAATTCAACGATCACTTCGTCCTCCTCGGGCTGGAGAAAGACAGTAGTAAGAACACTTTCAGTCTTCATAGAAGCCTTCAACAACTTCACAGCCTGCATGCATTCATATATAGGAGTATATTATTAAATTGTGCATGAAAACTGATATACAGCATTAACATATATATATGTATACACCTAGACCTAGCTCACCTCATCCATTCCGAAATGGACAACTTTTTCCTCCAAAGCCCCGACTTCCTTGACATTAAACTTGTTGAGCATGGTGATGCTTGAGATAGTAGACATTGGCTTGACGACCAGATCGTCCATGACCATGTAGGTCACCACACCCTTCACGAATCCACCTCCTTCACCAACGGGAAGTTGTTGCTTTGCTTCAGGTGGAGACAAATACGACACTTCAGCCGTCATTGTTTGGTGGCAATTCGGACATTTAGCGCGTGGGACTTCAGACTGTTAGGGACCCGATCAACCCGATCGTCCAAGTCCCAAAACACAACAACGAAGATACGAACTCTACGACAAACAAACGGCGAAAAACGATACTACTACTCCGAGCACAAGATACGAAACGAGCAACGAAACGCGAAAGCAACGAGAAAATAAAGAACAAACGATGTATAGTGGTTCACCCTTGAATGGGCTACGTCCACTTCTTGCCGCCACGAACTTTCCACTAGAAACGAGATACAAAGTCGAGATTACAAAGAATTTCCCACAAACTCTCAATCTCACAATTTCTCTCTTTCTCTCTTTTTCTAGATCTAGATCTAAAATCTAATCTCTCAAAAGTGTGGTAGGTTAGGTAGGTAGAGGGGAGGAAGTGCTTTTATAGGTGGTAGGTAGAAACCCTAAAGCCCAATGCTTGAAGCCCATCAAAAAACCCGAGTCAAACTTGAGTCAAACCTGGGCACCATCAACGCCGCGGCGGAGGAGCCGCGCGCGCGTTGACAGTCGACAACGCCGCGGCGTTGTCTCCGCTCGCGCGTTGTCAACAGCAGCGGAAATGGTCTGCAAAGCCCAACGCGCTGGCGTAGACTCCGCTCGCGCGTTGGCGCTTCATTTCCTCGGCTCGACTCCCGTCTTGATGGTTTGGCTCCACCTCCAACAATCTCCCACTTGGAGACACAACCAATCATCACCTCAACTCCTCCTCGTCCGTGGCGGCAACCACACTCCTCAACCGAGGAGCCCGATCGAGGTTCCACACAACCTCATCTTAACATACGGCACAACTTTGGTAAACATATCCGCCGGGTTCTCGCTCCCGAGAATGTTCTCAAGCACCAACTCTCCTTCCTCCAAGACCGATCGAATGAAATGGTACCGGATTTGAATGTGCTTCGTCCGCGCATGGTATGCCGGATTCTTCGCCAAATGTATAGCACTTTGGCTATCACAATACAACACGTTCCCCTTTCCTCCATGTTGCAACTCCTCTAGAAAGGATTGCAACCAAATCATCTCCTTGGCGGCTTCGGTTACGGCTACGTACTCCGCCTCACAACTCGAGAGTGCTACAATCTTTTGTAGCTTCGAAGCCCAAGAAATGGACGTCTCTCCGAATGTGTAGACATAGCCCGTCGTGCTCTTCCGGCTATCGACATCTCCACCATTGTCCGCATCTACGTACCCTAGCAACCCCGTCTCCGATTTCCGAAAACACAAGGCATAGTTTGAGGTCCTCCTCAAATACCGGAGTATCCACTTCACGGCTTCCCAATGCCTTCTCCCCGGGTTACTCATGAACCGACTCACAACTCCCACCGAGTGTGCTAAGTCCGGTCTCGTACAAACCATAGCATACATAAGACTCCCTATCGCCGACGCGTACGGGACCTTATCCATATGCCTTCTCTCCTTCTCCGTGACGGGCGAATCCTCCTTCGACAACCGAAAGTGCCCGGCCAACGGAGTGCTAACCGATTTCGCATTCTCCATACCAAACCTCGTCAAGACTTTCTTGACATAATCCTCTTGTGAGAGCTTTATGCCTTCCTTGCTCCTCAAAATCTTCATGCCTAGGATTTGCTTAGCATCACCCAAATCCTTCATGGAAAACTCCGACGATAGTTCCTTCTTGAGCTTGTCGACCTCTCGTCTACTAGCTCCCACGATCAACATATCGTCAACGTACAATAGCAAGATCAAGTAAGAGCCCCCAAGACTCTTGAAAAAACAACAATGGTCCGCCTCACATCTAGAGAAGCCGGTCTTCTTCATGAAACCGTCGAACTTCTTGTACCATTGTCTCGGTGCTTGCTTCAACCCGTAGAGGCTCTTCTTGAGCTTGCACACAAGCTTCTCTTTGCCTTTAGCCTCATACCATTCCGGTTGCTTCATGTAGATCTCCTCATCGAGCTCACCATGAAGAAACGCCGTCTTCACATCCATTTGTTGGAGGTGAAGATCCTCCCTTGCTACTAAACCGAGCACTAGCCGGATGGTCACCATCTTGACCACGGGAGCGAATATGTCGGTGTAGTCGATTCCCTCCTTTTGTTGAAATCCCTTCACAACCAACCTCGCCTTATACCGCTTGCTCCCATCGTGCTCCTCCTTCACACGGTATATCCACTTGTTATGCAAAGCCCTCTTCTTCTTAGGTAGCTCGGCTAGCTCCCAAGTGTGGTTCGTCACCAACGAGTCCATCTCGTCATCCATGGCCGACTCCCACTTGCTCGAGTCTCCGGCTTGCATAGCCTCTTCAAAGGTCTCCGGCTCACCCTTGTCCGTGAGCAAGACATGATAGAGTGTGGTGACATACTTTTGATTTGGTCTCCTCTCTCTAGTCGACCGACGCACACCCATAGGTGGTGTTTGTGGGGTCGCCTCCGGCTCGGCATCAACTCCCACTTCATCATTAACCTCCACCTCATCACCCGAGTCCACCTCATCTCCGGTGCCCGGTTGGCCTTCCTCATGCGCCTTCTCGTCTCTCCGGACGGGAAAATCAAGATCGTCCCACACTTCACTCTCCGGTTGATCGACCTCCGAGGTCTCAACCTTCTTATCCTTGTACAACACCGCTTCATTGAAGACCACGTCTCTACTTCGGATTATCTTCCGATTTTCTTCATCCCAAAACCGGTACCCGAACTCCGCATCTCCATAGCCGATGAAGTAGCACTTCTTCGATTTTGGGTCGAGCTTGCTCCTCGAAGATGCGTCCACGTGGACGTAGGCCAAGCACCCAAACACTCGAAGATAGGAAAGATCCACCTTCTTTCCACTCCATACCTCTTCGGGAATACGAAATCCCAAAGGAACCGATGGCCCTCGGTTTATCAAGTGAGACGCGGTATTGACGGCATCGGCCCAAAACATCTTCGGCATCCCGGAGTGTAGCCTCATACTCCGTGCCCTCTCGTTCAAAGTCCGATTCATCCTCTCGGCAATACCGTTTTTTTGAGGAGTGCCGGGGATCGTCTTTTCCATTTTGATTCCATGCTCGGCACAATAGTTCTTGAAGCTCCCATCAATGTACTCACCTCCATTGTCGGACCTCAAGCACTTCACCCTCAAACCCGTCTCATTTTCCACCAAGGGCTTCCATTTCTTGAAGACATCGAACACTTCCGATTTCGTCTTCATGAAATACACCCACACCTTTCTTGTGGCATCATCAATGAAAGTCACATAGTATTGTGACCCTCCAAACGAAGAAACCGGGGAAGGACCCCACACGTCCGAGTGGACCAACTCCAACTTCCCTTCTTTCGGTTCTCTTCCACCTTTCAAGAAGCTCACCTTCCTTTGCTTTCCTAAGATGCAACTCTCACACGGATGAGGGGTAGTCGACTTCAACTCCGGCAAGAGCCCTTTAGTCGACAACATCTTCAACCCCTTATCACTAATATGTCCCAACCGGCAATGCCATAGCTCCGTGCTCTTAGCATCATTCACATCCCCGAAGGTCTCTGATACCACTTGTCACGACCTTCGCGAGTGGCGGAAACACTCGCGTCGCGAGGCAACCTCGAACGAGAGGTTCAGCCTTAACCATCGAGACAATTGCTGGTTTCGCCCTGCTTGGGCTCCTCAGGGAGACGGCTCCAGTCCCCGACCAGTGTGGCCCGACCGTATTTGGGACAAGGGATGGTCGAATTCCCTCCATTCAAGTTAAGTCCTCGACTAGCGACAAGCACCCCGAACTCAACCGGGTCAGCATGTCTGAACTCGGAGGGTGATCTTCCCTTCCACACCTCGGAGCCGTCCTCATTAAAGCACATCAACCAGCAATTGTCCTGCTGTTGCGCCCAAAAAGTTATGGGCGTGACATTCTCCCACACTCAAAATGGTGTACGTCCTCGTACACGGCACTCTACCCAGAGTTGACACCACAAAGGACGCCTCGCCTTTTCCTCAGCGAAACACGACGCCCAAGTGCCAATAGGCAAGACAACACCCATTGTGTTGCAGCCTACCCGACGAAGAATCGCACACGTGGCCTTATATCCTTTGACCAGATTCCTTCCTCGAAGCCCTTGCCGAGGTCCTTACTCACGAAGGACGGATCACTGGCCTTCGGTGGCCCCTCGGACATTAGCAAGCACAACTGTACCCCTCGAGACTCGATCGATTGCACTCGGCCCCTTACCGCTCCAACGTCTTCTAACTCCTCTGAGTAGTTGACGCGCGGCGTCCACTGGCATGATCGGCCCCGACGCATGGCTCGTCACGCCTGCGAGTCCTTCTGTTGGAGAACGCCACAGTCCCCTTCGACAAAGCGAGTACACACCCTGTGTACATTCATCGCCGCAGCCGATGGGGTATCCTCGGATCGTCCCGACGAAGTTGCGCGTCCTTGCCTACTCGTCCCCTCTGACCGGATGCGAGCGCTTAGCGACGCATTGCAACAGGGTCGGGGTCTTTAGCTCTGATACCAATTGTTAGGGACCCGATCAACCCGATCGTCCAAGTCCCAAAACACAACAACGAAGATACGAACTCTACGACAAACAAACGGCGAAAAACGATACTACTACTCCGAGCACAAGATACGAAACGAGCAACGAAACGCGAAAGCAACGAGAAAATAAAGAACAAACGATGTATAGTGGTTCACCCTTGAATGGGCTACGTCCACTTCTTGCCGCCACGAACTTTCCACTAGAAACGAGATACAAAGTCGAGATTACAAAGAATTTCCCACAAACTCTCAATCTCACAATTTCTCTCTTTCTCTCTTTTTCTAGATCTAGATCTAAAATCTAATCTCTCAAAAGTGTGGTAGGTTAGGTAGGTAGAGGGGAGGAAGTGCTTTTATAGGTGGTAGGTGGAAACCCTAAAGTCCAATGCTTGAAGCCCATCAAAAAACCCGAGTCAAACTTGAGTCAAACCTGGGCACCATCAACGCCGCGGCGGAGGAGCCGCGCGCGCGTTGACAGTCGACAACGCCGCGGCGTTGTCTCCGCTCGCGCGTTGTCAACAGCAGCGGAAATGGTCTGCAAAGCCCAACGCGCTGGCGTAGACTCCGCTCGCGCGTTGGCGCTTCATTTCCTCGGCTCGACTCCCGTCTTGATAGTTTGGCTCCACCTCCAACACAGACACAGTACTGCGACAACGATTGGGGCACATCTAGAACTTCTTTTGAGCAGGATCAGCTTTGATGGCCAACAGAGGAACACCACCGCTGCCGGAAGCATCTACGGGTTGCAAGAGGGAGGTTTTGGGCTGGTTTGGCTGCATGTAAGTTTCGCTCAGTTTCTCAATGCTCTCATACAAGTTTGCTAGCGAGCCCACCATAGACTGTTTACCGACAAGCCCGATAACCTTAGCAAACGGCAATGTGATTACGCCAAAGAGAAAGTCGACAAAGTCCTTGCCGGCTTCGGCGAATAGGACCTTATGGGTTTGGGTGTTTATCAGCAGCTTCAAGCTCATAACTGCCGAGGAGGATTTAGCCATATATGTTTATTTTGTTAAGGATTATATATTGGAATGATGAAGACTAATGAGTTTGCATCTTCTTATTTATAGACAAGAAGCGCAACTAGGGTTTGATTCTAATTATTCAAATTTCAAAATTAAAATAAATAAAATACTCGATCCGTAGTTAATTAAAAAAAAGAAATACATTTAATTAAACAACAAATTCAATTAATGAACGAGCTCTTCTATGTTTGTTTTCATTGCTATTGGCGGGAGTGTTCTGGAAGACCGTGTTATGTTTTTGTTATTATCAAAATTGTGCGGGTTCCCCTTGAATAGTTGAACACTCCAAAAAATACCCATAATACTATGCTTTTGTCATATTCAATTATTCCTCTACATTTATTAAAGCTATTATTTTATGTTTGTATACTCACTCCCATTCTTTATAAGTGTCGTTCTGTTTTTTTAATTTTTTTCATTTCAAGTGTCGTTTTATGATTTTTTGCCTACTATACCCTTATTTATTACTTGTTTATTAATTATTCTGCTCATTTTTTGATAACGGCTTGTTTTGCGGTAACTGTTCATTTTTTTTTCATTATTTAATAATTTTTGTGTAATTTTATATATTTTTTAATTAATTTTTTTGAATTTTTTTTAAAATAATTTTTCAATTTAAATTAATTATATTAAAATTCATTTTTTATTTTTCCACTCACTTACAAATTTTGTGGTTGACGCTATTTATTTTGTTTATAATTATCAGATTTATACATTATTATTTTATGAAAAAAAATAGAGAAAAGTTAAAAAAAGGAGGTTCAAAGATAATTATCTGAAATAAATAGATTTAATCAAAAATCAATAAATAAGGTTAAAATAGGAATAAAAAAATTACATTAATAATTGTGCAAAACTCTAAAACGACACTTATAAAGAATGAGAGGGAGTATTATTTAATTAATCTTCAATGTTTTTTATAATTTATTACTCCCTTTGTCTCAGAACTGTTTGTTACCCTGGTAGACTGTTATCTTGTTTGGCCGTCGATTACTTGTTATAAAAAATTGTATCAAAATTATAAAAAAAAAATACTAAAATAAAATTTATAATATGAATTTTATTTTAATATTTTTTTTATAATTTTTTATATTTTTTATCATAATTAATCGATAGTCAAACAAAATTCTGGGATAGATGGAATAACACTTTTATTTATACATATATCACATTTATATATAGCAAGTACTGTAGTACACATCTTGCCTTGTTAAAATCACACTAATAAACGGCAAGTTCGACCCTGGATATATGGATTGTGCCCATACATTCCCTATGATTGACACGTGTATTCCACTCAACATTTTTTAATGTATTTATGTTTAATTATTTCTTAGTCATTGTTTAAGTGTTAATTTATTTATTAGATTTATAACTAATATTGTTTCCACTAATTTAAAAAATAATTAAAATAAAAAAATACTCATATTTAAACATTAGCTATGTGTTTTAAAAAATCCATATTTTTTATTTGGCTAATCACAACTAAATTTTTTATTCATTCTTTATTATGTTTATTAATTTATTTGATATAACTTAAATTTCGTGTTGGCTAAATAAATGATTCGTGATTTAAAAAATCTATATTTTTTATTAGGCTAATCAAAACTAAATATTTTATTCATTCTTTATTATGTTTATTAATTTATTTGATATAACTTAAATTTTGTGTTGGATAAATAAATGATTCGTTAAATATAAATAAACATAAAACATGTATCGGAATATAAATAAACACTATATAAATTAAATAAACGCAAATAAATTATTCAAATTGTATGTATACTCATATCATCATATAAAATATATTGAACTTCAATCAAATCTATGAAATATTTGAAAATATATTTACAAATATATTTTTGTTAATAAATTTATTAATACATTCTAAATAGATAATGAAAATCAATATTTAAAACATTTTAAATATATATCATTCACATTTTATCAAATTGTTAAAAGTAATAATTTTTTAATTTTTTTGTCCGAAAAAATAGTTTTATATTTCTAAAATAGAAAATTTATAAAATTTTTCAACATTAATTTTTGAGTTTTTTTAGAGAAATTAATAACTGATAATAATAAATTAATTTTTTAAGTTTTCATTTATATGTATTTATTTATTTTAATCATTTTTTAAATCAATGGAATATTAATTCTAAATCTAATAAATCAATTAACACTAAAAAATGACTAGCAAATAATTAAACATAATACATTAAAAATGTTTAGTAGAATACACGTGTCAATCATAGGGAATGTGTGTGCACAATCCATATACCCAACGTCGAACTTGCCCTAATAAATATTGTGCCTAGTATTTTTTAACATCTCTATGGTTAAAATTCAATCAACATATATTTATTAATGGAGGTTTCATAAAAAGAGTAAATTCTAAGTGTTTTGTTATAAACAAATACTAATGTTTTATCGAATAGGAGTAATAAAAAAGTAAACACTTTTCATAATACCCTTTATTTTTAACTAGTACCTCTGTCCCATATTAATGGTCATACTTCCTTTGTTATTTGTGAAGGAAATGTGACCATTACCTTGGGACAGAGGTAGTATTAACAAACAATACTTATATATCAAATTCTTTAATTTTAGAAAATCTCAACCTAAACCAATTCTGTCAAGAGAGAGAGAGACCAGAGAACTCACCAACCAAAACCTCCGGCGGCGCTTCTCCAAATTCCTAATTCACTGATCGACTGGAGAGCTTCATCGGAGACCCTCCACCAAAAACCCAATTTCAGGTTTTATCAGATCATTCCTCGAGAACCACAACAACGCATAACCCCCCAATACGACGTTGTCCTGAGCCCTAGTTTCAAGACGTTGTGCGTGGACACGACGACCGGCGTCGACGTCTTCGCGTTGAGGGAGATCGGCGTGGAGGACTCTATTGTCATCTCGAAGAAATGGTTCACGCTTCTGGTGGTTTCGAGGCAGGGCTTCAAGCAGTCGTTCGACGACTATGATTTCGATTTCGGTTTCTGTGGGGTTGGAGTGGTGGAGAAATCAGTGAGGCCCGGTGAATTCGAGCCTGAGATTGGTCGGACCTTGAGACCCAAAGGGTTTCTGGTTGTCCACACTGCGGCAAACGACACGTACAATTTTGAATCATTACTTGGATTGCTTGGTGTGTATCATATCGTTGTGTGAATGAGTGGTTAGTTTTGGTCTTTTACTGGTCTGTTAACTTTGGCTGATTTATTTTTTATCAGTATGAGAAACAAGTTCTTTTGTTTGGCATAAAACAAAATGGATAATTGTATTCTACAAAACTAGAAATAAAACTAGCAAACTTTGGTTATTTAAAACTAAGAATAAAACTAGTAAAAAATTGGTATTTTTATTTCATAACTAGGAATAAAACTAGCAAAAAATTGGTTATTTAAAATTAAGAATAAAACTAGTAAAAAATTGGTAATTTTATTTTATAGAGTAATTGTATTTCACAAAACTAGAAATAAAACTAACAAAAAAATAATAATTGTATTCCATACAATTAAGAACAAAATTAATTGCATTTCACAAAACTAAAAATAAAACTAAAAAAAATTGATAATTGTATTTCAAACAATTAAGAACAAGACATCAAGCAAAGCATTAATTGGGTATCCGAATCTTGCAATGCGACTCCGAGCAAACTCACGGAGTCCTTGATAAACAACAAGTTGTTAGCGGTCTCCATAATATTCATAATATTCATATATATATAACAATTGTGGGCTATGCACCACCAATATATTTATATTAATATTTTGATCACAAATTTGGTAAAACAATGCATATAGTCGTCTTAAATATTATTTGGTGTCTTGAATTCCAAATTCATGAAAAATACAAGAATTCCAAATTCTTTATTAATCATGATTGAGAGATAAAATTGACAAAATATTATTCCAAATAATTCATCAATTTCGAATTTCACAGTATAGCGATTTGATTTATGCACACAAATTTAACCAAATTAATTTTGCCAAAAATCAAGTATTATTTTTCCAAAAAATATTCCATGAAAAATTAATGAAAAAATCAAAAAACAATTCATGGACACTTGATTCATACAAAATATAATCTCAATTAAATTAACATAATCAAATACTATTTTTCCAAAAAATAGTCCACCGAAAAATTCACAAATAAAATAAAAACAATTTTATAGACACTTGTTCTACGTATACGAAAACGCACGACAAGGCTCTGATACCACTGTTGGGATTTTCATGGATCTCATCCATACCCAATAGATGGAGTTTATGTGTTTTACAAGCATGAAATAAAGTGCGGAAATAATAACATGCTAAACACGTAAAATCCTAGACATGGATCTAGTGCGCACGTAGTAGTAAGAACAATTAATTGAGTTAGTATAGAATATACCTTGTTGTTCTTCTATGATGTTGATGCCCGGACGTAGACGGATCAGCCGCGAAAGTACCCGGCCTCAATTCGTTGCACGGACCCTCCTTGATCACGAACGGCGGTTCCCCAAACGTAGTATCGAGTCCCACTCGATTCTCTCGACTCCCTCGTATTTTGGTGCTTATGGGGTGATGATATTTCACGTAATGTAGCAGCAAAATCGTGAGTCTAAGGTCCCCTTTATATAGGAGGAGGGGGAGAGAGTTTAGGGTTGAAAAGGAGAGAAAATAAGGTCCGCGACCTAATTTTCGCCGCTGTCGGCCGACACATATAAGCTGTCGACCGACAGCCTTTGAAAAGTCAAACCGCCATAAAATTACACATGGTGTCGGCCGACACTACCCATAGGCAAAATGGGTGTCGGCCGACATGTAGTATAAAAATGCCGAAATGCCGATTTTTCGTTTTCGCTCCGTTTCTTCCGTCGTTCAACCTCGATTCTCAACCAAAGTTTATATACTCCAAGTATACACGATCGATAAGGCCCGTGTGACTCATTTGGCTTGATTGTCGACTATTTAAGTTCAAGTTCTCAACTCGACACTTAACGTCGCACAATCGATCCATCTACACAGGACGCACTATATAGCTCGTTTCGGTTCGACACACGTGGGATGAAGGACACCATTCCAACAATCTCCCACTTGGACTTCATATCCAGTGTGTATCCACGTTTCCCTTATCACTTGATGTCTAAGTTCGAACTAGAGGTAAGACCAGTGTCACCCTCGTTCCGTTCGAACCTTTCTCGAATATCTGAGCGGATTGCGAACCGGATGATCACCATGATACAGATCCGGGCATGGCCATGCAGTTTTGAAATCCCAACTCTCCGAGTGGCCTTTAAGACATTTAGTCCTACCTCGTAGGAGGATAATCCCATCTTGTCAATCTAAGTGCTCCCACTTGCTTCTTGAGGTATCCAACGACTATCTTTATAGTTCCGTTTTACCGAGAACGTTTGACAGCGTCAAAACACAACATTCCACAATGTAGCTACTCTAGACTACTCAGGTCTGAGGAGACGTCCGAAAGCTATATGAATTGGTATTATGACACACTGCCTTATATACCATTCTTAGGCGAGTCACGTCTGACACCCAGCTCCCAGCCGTTGTCTATACAATTGTACTCGACGTCCCACGTCTAGCCCATGAGGTGGCGCTATAGTACAACTTGCAATCTAATCTTTATAATGATCCATTGTGTCTGTTCGTACACGGTGATCTAGATTAGGGACTTAGGTTGATTTTAATTTTAGTTCAATCACTGAGCCTCATTATGTGACATTATCACATAACTCATATAAAATTTAAAATCTACGTTGAACAGTTCATATAATCCAAACCATGAGAATATGAATAAAATTGATTTAATAATCAAAATGAATGTTTACATTATAATCTCCGAAGTAAAATAAATCACAACATAAGAATTTAGTCCTCAAGACGTTTAATTCCTATCGCATCACATAAGGTATTATGCCTTAACTGCGGGAGAGGTTTAGTAAATGGGTCAGCAACGTTCTCCTCGGTTGCTATCTTGCGCATTTCTATATCACCTCTTCCCACGAAATCGGGATGACGTGATATTTTCTGAGTATGTGTTTGACTTTGTGGTGATCCCATGGCTCTATTGCCTGAGCTATGGCTCCACTATTATCGCAATAGAGAACCATAGGTTTGGCAGCACTGGGGACGACACCAAGTTCCTGAAGGAACATTTTCATCCATACACCTTCCTTTCCAGCCTCCGAGGCTGCAATGTACTCAGACTCTGTAGTTGAGTCGGCGACAGAGGTTTGTTTGGAACTCTTCCAACTAACCGCTCCTCCGTTCAGACAGAAGACGTAACCAGACTGAGACTGCTGATCGTCTTTATCAGTCTGAAAACTCGCGTCCGTATAGCCCGTCATTTCTAACTCATCTTGTCCCCCATAGACAAGATAATTCTCCTTAGTCCGGTTAAGGTATCTGAGAATATTTTTTGCCGCAGTCCAATGCGCCTCACCCGGGTTCGACTGAAAACGACTCGTCATGCTCAAAGCATACGATACGTCTGGCCTCGTACATATCATGGCATACATAATCGATCCTATTGCCGAAGCATAAGGAACATTATCCATCCTCTTTTGCTCAACAGGTCCTTGCGGGCACTGTTTAAGACTAAGAGGTTGGCCATGTGTCATGGGTAGAAGGCCCTTCTTAGAGTCCTTCATCTTGAACCTTTCAAGTATCTTGTCAATATATGACTCTTGATTTAGTCCAAGCATCCTTTTAGATCTATTCCGATAGATCTTGATGCCCATTATGTATTGTGCTTCTCCCAGATCCTTCATTGAGAAACACTTTCCTAGCCACTCCTTCACAGAGTTCAACATCGGAATGTCATTTCCAATAAGGAGTATGTCATCGACATACAACACAAGAAAAACGATTGCGCTCCCACTGACTTTCTTGTATATACAAGAATCCTCTAGGTTACGTTCAAAGCCGAATTCCTTTACGGCTTCGTCGAAACGCAGATTCCAACTCCGAGATGCTTGCTTGAGTCCATAAATGGCTCTCTTAAGCTTGCATACCTTCTTAGCCCCTTTTGGATCGATAAAACCCTCAGGTTGTGTCATATACACATCCTCTTCAAGAATCCCATTCAAGAAAGCGGTTTTAACATCCATTTGCCATATCTCATAATCATAATGAGCGGCAATGGCAAGAAGTATCCTGATAGACTTAAGCATCGCGACTGGTGAATAGGTCTCGTCGTAGTCCACCCCGTGGATTTGGCGAAATCCTTTTGCTACCAATCTAGCTTTGAAAACCTCGGGTTTTCCATTCATGTCGGTCTTGATCTTATAGATCCATTTACACTCAATAGGCCTAGCCTCTTGAGGTAAATCGATCAAGTCCCAGACTTGATTTTCAGACATGGAGTCCATTTCGGATTTCATGGCTCTCAGCCATTTCTCGGAATCCGGACTTGTCACGGCTTGACTATAGGTGGATGGTTCCTCATTCCTCAAGATATTAATATATCTAGCGGGACGAGTTATTGTCCTTCCCGACCTACGAAGATCAGTTGCCACCTGCGAGGGTTCAGGAATCACCACGACCTCGTCGTTTGCTTCCTCGGCAACTGGTTGTTCATCATGGACCTCGTCCAGAACAACTTTACTCCCACTATCTTTCTTAGAAAGGAATTCCTTTTCCAGAAAGATACCATCACGAGCAACAAAAACTTTGTTCTCTGATTGGTTGTAGAAATGATATCCTCGGGTTTCTTTGGGGTATCCCACAAAGAAAACCTTGTCAGATTTGGGTTCAAGCTTGCCAGAGATATTTCTCTTGACATAGGCTTCGCAACCCCAAATCTTGAGATAAGACAAATTCGGGACCCTCCCACTCCATATCTCATATGGTGTCTTACTCACAGCCTTTGACGGTGTCCTGTTCAGTATTAGAGCAGCAGTAGAGAGTGCATGTCCCCAAAAGGATATAGGAAGTTTTGCTGAGCTCATCATAGATCGAACCATGTCCAACAGAGTTCGATTCCTTCTTTCAGACACTCCATTCAACTGAGGAGTTCCAGGAGGGGTGAGTTGAGATCTAATCCCACACTTCACTAGATGATCATCAAACTCATGACTCAGATATTCGCCTCATCGATCCGATCGAAGGACTTTTATCGTCTTGCCAAATTGATTTTCTACTTCATTTTGGAATTCTTTGAATCGCTCAAAAGATTCCGACTTATGCTTCATTAAATAGACATAACCATATCTACTTAAATCATCAGTAAAAGTTATGAAGTATACGTAACCACCTCGTGCTGGTGAACTCATTGGTCCACACACATCAGTGTGTATAAGGCCCAATAGATCACTAGCTCGCTCACCAGTTCCCAGAAATGCTGATTTCGTCATTTTGCCTAATAGACATCCATCGCATGTATCAAATGATTCCAAATCAAATGATTTGAGAACACCCTCCTTGAGGAGTTTCTCAACACGCTTAGTGTTTATATGGCCTAAACGACAGTGCCAGAGGTATGTTTCGTTAGTCTCGTTTGATTTAGCTCGTTTGGTATTTACATTGTAGATTTGTTTATCTAAATCGAGCACGTATAAGCCACGCTCAAGACGTGCTAAACCATAAAATACATCACGATTAAACAACGAAAAAATTCCATTAATAATCGTAAAATTAAATCCTTCAGCATCCAATGCAGAAATAGAAATAATATTCATGGTTATACTAGGAACAAAATAAACATTATTGAGTTCTAGTACGAGCCCAGAGGGCAAAGATAAACTATAAGTCCCTACGGCTAATGCAGCGACCCTCGCTCCATTCCCCACGCGCAGATGGACTTCACCTTTCTCTAACTTCTTACTTCTTTGCAGTCCCTGCACATTTCGAACAATGTGAGTTCCACAACCGGTATCCAATACCCATGAAGTAGTGTCAGAAAAATGTATATCTACAACGAAAATACCTGAAGACGATGGGGCGACCCCATTCTTCACATCTTCCTTGTATTTAGAACAGTCCCTCTTGTAATGGCCCTCGCCATTACAGTAGAAGCATGTCGGTCCCACCGAATTCTTCCTTTTGTCTTTGGCCTTGGGTGCAGCAACAGCTTTTCCCTTGCCTTTGACTATGGACTTGTTCTTCCTTTTGGAAATCCCTCCTTCCTTTATCATAAGAACATCTCTCCCAGAGTTGCTCTTAATCGAGGGCTCTACAGTCTTCAAAAGACCATGTAGATCCATCAACGATTTCTGAACTCCGTTCACATGATAGTTCGTCCTAAAGGAGTCATAACCATCATGCAACGAGTGCAGAACGATATCTACTGCCAATGCCTCTTCATATGGGAATCCTAGGCGCTCACTCGTCGCAAAAAGGCCCATCATCTTTTGCACGTGTGGCCCAACAGGTTTCCCTTTTTGAAGCTTTGTATCCATTATGTCACGAAGGACATTGAACCTCTCAATCCTCGCTTGTTCCCCGAACATGCTCTTGAGTTGTTCAATGATGCTATAGGCATCCATGTGTTCGAACTGCCTTTGAAAGGCGGGTTCCATGGCCCCTAGCATGATGCAGGTCACCTCTCGCGAGGCTTCCTCATGCTTCTTGACATTGGTCTTTTCAGAACCAGTGGCATTTTCAGTAAGTTTAGGAATAGGAGCTTCCAGCACAGTCTCTCGTTTCTCGTATTTGAGAGCAATTCTCAAATTTTGATGCCAATCGAGAAAATTAGTACCGTTCAATTTTTCCTTCTCAAGGATTGAACGCATGGTACTTGGGTTGATTGAGTTAGTTGACGACATATTAACTACAGAATGAAATAAACAAGTATTTAGTAAACATTCAATGTTTGACAACAAGTCGTTCCTAGAACACTTATATAGTTGTCTATTTCGTTCTCCAATGTCCAACATCGGTGTCTCTAGAACAAAATAATTCCAAGATCCTCATCTCGCAATTTCTCGAGCCAAGGAGAGCTTGACACTCGAAAAATCCAAGATAGGTAGACAATCTCATTGTCAATGTTATTTCAATAGTCTCACTATCGACAATAACACTCTTGGTCGATAAGAATCCCATTCTTATCTCCTCGCCTCGACTACCACGCCTCCAGTGGGTTCGTCGATGAGAAACCAAAAACACGTTGTAGAGGCCTCGTTGTTCCTCTACCCTCACCTTATCTCAAGATCAAAAATATAGCACCCCGCGGAGGCGGAACCTACTAATTGATGATCGATAGCTTTAGGGGGGGTGTCTATTTGGACAAGGCGATAACTCATTTTATGAGACTATACATGCAGGTTTTGTTTTTAATCGATTGAACATGATGAAAACGCATAATATAAACCTAAAGCATGCATACTACCGCAGAGCATAACATCGAGCAAGCACAAGAATTCTCAATTCCTAGCAGGCAAGATGCAACAATTAACTCAAAAATGCCTATTAATTTTTATTCTCAATAAAATTCAGATTTAATTGTTTCAACAACGATTATTCCCAATAATCGCCTTTTATTTGTATCCCCGTCATAATCATCCCAATAATCAAAACGCGATAAATCGTAAGTGAAAACTCGAGGTTTCTAACCAGCGATTTATCATGCAATTGCGCCCTATCTCCCATGTGACATGGGGGAGCCAACCAGACGATCGTACCATCCCATGGTTCGAAAGTCTCTAATTTGCGTCATCGACTAATTTAAGCACTCTGGTCTCATTTCCACTCCCCGGGGTGAGAAATAGATCGGCTTGAAATTAATCTTTGAAAAAACAAATTAGGCATTGTTTTGAAAATTTGATAAAACATGAACTTCATGAAAAATACAAGAATTCCAAATTCTTTATTAATCATGATTGAGAGATAAAATTGACAAAATATTATTCCAAATAATTCATCAATTTCGAATTTCACAGTATAGCGATTTGATTTATGCACACAAATTTAACCAAATTAATTTTGCCAAAAATCAAGTATTATTTTTCCAAAAAATATTCCATGAAAAATTAATGAAAAAATCAAAAAACAATTCATGGACACTTGATTCATACAAAATATAATCTCAATTAAATTAACATAATCAAATACTATTTTTCCAAAAAATAGTCCACCGAAAAATTCACAAATAAAATAAAAACAATTTTATAGACACTTGTTCTACGTATACGAAAACGCACGACAAGGCTCTGATACCACTGTTGGGATTTTCATGGATCTCATCCATACCCAATAGATGGAGTTTATGTGTTTTACAAGCATGAAATAAAGTGCGGAAATAATAACATGCTAAACACGTAAAATCCTAGACATGGATCTAGTGCGCACGTAGTAGTAAGAACAATTAATTGAGTTAGTATAGAATATACCTTGTTGTTCTTCTATGATGTTGATGCCCGGACGTAGACGGATCAGCCGCGAAAGTACCCGGCCTCAATTCGTTGCACGGACCCTCCTTGATCACGAACGGCGGTTCCCCAAACGTAGTATCGAGTCCCACTCGATTCTCTCGACTCCCTCGTATTTTGGTGCTTATGGGGTGATGATATTTCACGTAATGTAGCAGCAAAATCGTGAGTCTAAGGTCCCCTTTATATAGGAGGAGGGGGAGAGAGTTTAGGGTTGAAAAGGAGAGAAAATAAGGTCCGCGACCTAATTTTCGCCGCTGTCGGCCGACACATATAAGCTGTCGACCGACAGCCTTTGAAAAGTCAAACCGCCATAAAATTACACATGGTGTCGGCCGACACTACCCATAGGCAAAATGGGTGTCGGCCGACATGTAGTATAAAAATGCCGAAATGCCGATTTTTCGTTTTCGCTCCGTTTCTTCCGTCGTTCAACCTCGATTCTCAACCAAAGTTTATATACTCCAAGTATACACGATCGATAAGGCCCGTGTGACTCATTTAGCTTGATTGTCGACTATTTAAGTTCAAGTTCTCAACTCGACACTTAACGTCGCACAATCGATCCATCTACACAGGACGCACTATATAGCTCGTTTCGGTTCGACACACGTGGGATGAAGGACACCATTCCAACAGACTACCCGAAAAAACATTTATCACCCATAGCGGAAGGGATGAAACCACAAACTACTACGAATACATGAAATTAAACAAAAATTAAATTAGACACAATTAAAAATACATAAAAGTTATTTAAGACATTTTAAATTTAAAAAAAATACTTAAATTATAATTATTACCTTTCAAGTAACTTAAATTTTCAAGTAACTTAAATTAGGATAAAGACTAATATAATAAACATTATTATTTACCATTATTCTTTTTTTTTTTGGTAAACTTTTTTACCATTATTCCAAAGTATAGTAATTTATTATAGTATCAATACTAAAGTATTTTTTTCTCTAAAATTCTCTTATTTTATTTAGTTTTTTATTGGCATAAAAAGGGCAAATTCGTATTTGACCAAAAAATAACTAATATTCAACAAATTAAGTTGAGAGATATGGGACAATTAATGATCGATACTCCATATATAGTATCTTATAAATTTCTGGAAATGGTAATAACAAAAAAGAATTTGACAAAATTCGACGAAATTTGAGAACTCAAAAGGTTAATTATTGAGAAAAGCAGAGCTTAAACCAGCAATGGCATGATTAATTACTTGAGAAAGACATTTGTAAGAACATTCTTGGTCTCCAGTGAAGCCTTCAACAACCTCACAGCCTACATTTCAGTAATGGAAATTAATTAATTATTAATAATGAACAATAGCACAATATATATATACACCTCACCTCATCCATTCCGAACTCGACGACTTTTTCCTCCAAAGCCCCGACTTCCTTGACATTAAACCTGTTAAGTATAGTGATGCTCGAAATCGTGGACAAAGGCTTTACGACTAAATCGTCCATCACCATATAAGTCACCACGCCCTTCACGATTCCGCCTTCACTAGGAAGGCACTGTTCTGCAGGCGGGGCCACGAACGTTACAACAGACGACATTTTATGGTTGCAATTCGGACAAGTAGCACGTGGGTCTTCGGAAACATTTTTGTGACAATAACAGCACTTGTAAAATGTCTTTTCGGCAGCGGCATCCTTGATCATGGGCAGAAGAGGAACACACGAACCGGGAGAAACGGCAGGTTTCAAGAGGGTGTTTTTGTCCTGGTTCGGTTGGATGTAGCTTTCGTTCAGGTTCTCGACACTCTTGTAGATGTTCGAGAGGGAGCCGACCATGCCCTGTTTGTGGACGAGGCTGATGACCTTAGCCACTGGCAAAGAGAGTATGTAAAAAAGGAAGTCGACAAAGTCCTTGCCGGCTTCGGCGAAGAGGACCTGTTTGGTTTGGGTATTGATCAGGAGCTTCAAGCTTACTACGGTAGGGTTACCCATTGTTTTTAATTAATTAGCTAGGAGTAATTATGAGGAATGACTACCGAACTGATCCATGAGTTTATATATAAACCTAGCTACCTAGGTTATGGAGTATAATTAAGGTCAGCAAATCTCATACATAATTGAATTGCGATACTTACCTTCTTCACTGCAGTCTAGCTTAAATAGATAAAGAA
The DNA here is from genome assembly GCA_954870475.1 of Euphrasia confusa. NCBI lineage: Eukaryota > Viridiplantae > Streptophyta > Magnoliopsida > Lamiales > Orobanchaceae > Euphrasia > Euphrasia confusa. The sequence continues at coordinate 20,481,076 of OX940969.1, forward strand.
AAATCACACCAATTACTCGTTCAAAATTACTGCCTAATATAGACATGGCTCGTGATATTTAGAGCATCTCCAATGTGAGGGTCACTTTTTGAGTTCCACTCCCTGCTTTTTTACAATACTTATTTCTGTACATGTACATTCGGCCCATCCAAATAAAGAAGCCCAGCAGTGAAAGTTCACCATATTAAATATTTGTAGCCCAAATAACAATCAAGAAATCGTTGCGCCATGTTGCACCGAAATCGCTGTGATTTTACGACTCCGTAGCGCTGGTGGTAGTCCGACGACTCAATTTCATATAGTATTCCATGAAGGTACCATAAAACTCATTATAAAGCTCTTAATTTTAATTTCGTTATCGTAATCGTAATGATGTCCTTTTTTCTCCTATATATAGTTAGTTGAATATGGATGAAGGTGTGTTGGTATCTCATTGAATATTTTAAAAGTTATTGTATGTGCTATTTATTTTTAATAGGGATCCAATTGTGTTGAATTGTTTTTATTGATAGTGGACAAAATTTGTAGTACATCAACAGGTACATGCTTAACAAAACATAATTTCTTTATAACTTTTTATTTTACCTCGTTCCATAAGAATCAGTATCATCTTCGTGTATTTTTACATCAACAGGTACATGCTTAACAAAACATAATTTCTTTATAACTTTTTATTTTACCTCGTTCCATAAGAATCAGTATCATCTTCGTGTATTTTTTGACAAATATTCAGTATGTGTAATGATATTTGTTCCCGATTAAAGATTTTGCAAATTTTGGAAACAATTGTATGTTGTTCATCCAACTTTTCAAGACAAAGTACAATATTTTGACAAATACTAGTACTATCTCTTATTACTAGAATTTATTCTTATATATAGGGGCGGAGGCATTTTAAGACCAAAGCATAAGAGTATATAAGTTCTAAAGCCTCGTCCATAAGAATATAAGTTTTATAGGCAATGGACAGTTATACCCTTATGACACAATAGTACAATTCATTAATTGAAAAAGAATATTAAAAAACAAAGGCACCTTACTCTCTTTTTGGCAATTGAAATTCACGCGCACACACATTTAAATATTACGGTGAGTTTTCGCTATGTATGGTCACTGTGACACGGTGAATTACACTGTGTCACGGTGACTTTTCACTGTGTCACGGTGACACACGGTGAAAGTACACGGTGTCACGGTGGGGTACAATGTTGCACGGTGAAGTACACTGTCACGGTGACATTTCACTGTGTCACGGTGACATTTCACTGTGTCACGGTGACACGCGGTGAAAGTACACTGTGACACGGTGAAGTACACTGTGTCACGGTGACATTTCACTGTGTCACGGTGACAAACAGTGAAAGTACATTGTGTTACGGTGACATTTCACTGTGTCACGGTGACATTTCACTGTGTCACGGTGACACATGGTGACGTACACTGTGACATGGTGAAGTACACTGTGTCACGGTGACACACGGTGGAGTACAATGTGGCACGGTGGTATGTCACTGTGACATGGTGAAGCACAAAGTTTATTTATTACAAGTAAGGGTATTATAGACTTTTCACGTGCCAAATGCCTATAATTGCCTATAAAACTTCTACTTTTAAGGACGGGGCCTCAGAACTTATTTATTTTATGAGGTGGTCCTGAACCCGGTATTACCACTTATATATATATATAGAATATTACTATATAGGGTTTCTAAGTAAAAATAAAAATTTAAATTTAAGAATGTAACAAACAAAAACAAATGTGTTTTGCGTAATTATTGATTCAATGTGTGTAATTAATGATTATAATTATTTATTTAACGAGCGAGAGAAAAATAGACAAGGCAGCTCCTGTGTGTAATTTCTCAACGACACAAAGTTCGAACTTCGAGTGTGACAAAATTTCAATGAAATTTTATGACGTTTGTCCTGGACCTGTTCACTCTCTCTTACAAGTGTCTGCTAATCGGGCACATCTCTTGATTTACATTATACCCGATCGAGGAGAATTCGATCGGATGAAAGAGAAGTTTCTCGTCTCTCCTCCTTATAAAAAAGGTCTCCTTCTTATTAAAAAAAAGGGAGAAAGATAGAGGAAAAAACCTAAAAGAATAAATGTGATTATTTCGCCTACAACTTTTATACAAAAAAATTTAGGTATACCATTCATTGGACACCTAGCAATTAGATATAAATTGCCATTTTTTATGCCACATCATTTGAACTGAACTTAAACATCTGAGCTGAACTGAATTGATTTTTTTAATTAAAAATAATAATAATTTTTATAAATTATTAAATATTTTTTAAAAAATATTAATAAAATTATGATAATAACTAGATTTTATATTTAAAATTATAGATTGCAATTATTTTTTGTTTATTTTATTTTAATTTATTTTGAACATAACAACTGAAGAACTTAACGAAGAGATCTGAACTGAACTGAAATTAATTCCAAAAGAACATACTTATTTTATATTATTATTATTATTATTATTATTATTATTATTATTATTATTATTATTATTATTATTATTATTATTATTATTATTATTATTATTATTATTATTACTATATTATATTTATAATAAAATGATATTTTTAAAATTTATAATAAATAAAATAAAATTATTAATTTTTATTAAAAATATTTTTACAATAACAATGAAATATCAGTTTAATAACTAATATAGATCATAAATTGTTTGAATTTATTTTGAGAATTTAAAATTGAAAAAATATGAATATGGTTATTAAATTGAGTTAAAATTAATATTTGTAGAAAATGAGAATTAAAAAATTAATTTAATTAATAAAAAAAATATATTGAAGTGGCACGTGCTAGGACAGAGGCACCGCCCACTTCCCATAAAATTCATCCAATACCAAAAATTGAAAAATGATATACTGATAAAAATAAGGCAAAAATTGTGTTTTATTGTGCAAGCTATTATTATTTCATTTATTTTAATTCATTTATTTTAGTTTATTCTATTACAGCTTTAGTATTAGTATTTATATGTGGTTTTTATCATTAATTGAGTTGTTTTTTATGAAATAAAAAGAGAGTTTTTTCGTTATTCAAGGTTTTCTTGAAATTTATTAATTTATGGTATTCTTAGTAATTAACGAATTTTGATTTATTAATTTTCGTGCATTTTGAGAATCAATGAGTAATAACCCTGTGTGTTTATGCTTTCGACGGACACAGGGAGCGTGGGCAGTAAGTCGGGACGCAGGGCCCCAAATCCAGCAAGAAGGGTGAGAGACGAGGTCACGGGGACTATGGGCGTTGAGTCGGCCAATCGCGACGCAAATCTGAGACTGTGTCGTAGTGGAGGCGACGATAATTTGTTGGTGATAGCAAGACGAAGTTCCTCAATTTCAACAACAAGGGTTGCGATCTGGTGGCTTAAGGCGGCGACTCGTCGGCGTCGCAACGGGTTGCGGCCTAAACAGCAGATTCGCGAGCATATATACTGGCGACGAGGAGGCATCGTTCCGACTCTGATACCAACTAATTGATGGAGTTGTATTCTAAATGTCTAGTTTAGTGCAAATACGGAACTCCTTATCTATACCTTAATTCGAGATATGATTCAAACATGATTGCATTTAATGCAATAGTCCTTGATGTATACGTTGTAGACAGTATGGCGTGAGGAGACACGCGGAAGATCATACTGTCGGTTACTTGTATACTATCGAACAGTAGCTAACGACTTAGATGGACAGTGACAATCCATCGGTACGTCGTAGTGTGACTGGTAGACAGTCGGTCTTGACTATCATGTTACACTCGTACACTTGGTGTATTGAGCAGGACCACGGGAGGGCGTTCGATTTATACTAATCGCAGTAATCGAACTAGACCTCAGATATTACGGATATACGAATTCTTAATCCCTATATAATTATAGGTGCGTGTGTCCAATTCTCGGTTCTTTGACTTGCTAGTGAGTGAGACTAATTGATTAGTCAATATTCTCGGTAAATTGAGAATCAGAATTGTACACACGACATGCTATAGATTATAGACAGGAAACCGTGTCCCATTTATTGGGTTGATGATGTCCCCGAGATGAGCTCATAAAGTTTATCATGTAAACCCTGCAGGTGGATTCGTTCCACATGATAATAAGGATGAGTGGTACTAGTCTCGGATAACAAGAAACGAGTTAATTTAATTATTAGTAATTAAAGTTAATTCTTGGACATACGATATCTTAAACACGGGGAAAGTCGTATATGTAATTTCGGCGGAAATATTATTAGTAAAATAATATAGATTAATTAATTAGGAATTAATTATAATTTTATAGTGGAATTAATTATAATTAAAATTGCATTTAATTAAAGGTTTTCTTTTAAGGACACCGGTTTAATTAAATTACAATTTAGCCTAATTAATTAATTAATTGTCCTAAGGTCCCTAGTGTGGCCTATATAAACCCCTCAATCTCTCTTCTCCTAACCTAAGTTTCGCCGCTATAATTAATTCTTCTCCTAACCTAAGTTTCGCCGCTATAATTAATTCTGTGGAGAGAAAATAATAGTTAGCGCAATTATTTTATTCTCTCCTTAATTAATTTAGATTAGCGCAGTAATTATTCTGTAGAAATAAATTGGTTGCGCAATTATATTTCTGAGACAGAAAAATAAAACGTGAGAAAGAGGTTTTGAGAGAGAAGAAGAAGAGAAGACTCCGGTGGATCGTTGCCCACACAACGTCCGGCGTCGAGGGCTAGGATACACACTAGAAGATCTCAGGGTGTTCGCCTATTCGGCTTCTCCGAATCACGCATCAAAGGTATAAGAAATCGAAAACCTATTTCCGCAATAATTCGATTTCTTTCTCGTTGATTTTACATCGAATCTTAGATCGGGTTCCGGGCGTCGTGGATCATGTTCCTCGACTACTGGGGGTTCAAGGACCTCCGGATCGGTAGTCGGAAGAGGAAAACCGACCCGGAAACGCGCTCGGAACAGCAGCGTCGCGCTGCTGTTCGAGCAGGCAAGCGCCCGCTTGGGGGGGCAGGCGTCCGCTTGCTCCGCGCAGATTGCGCTGCTGTTCGAGCAGGCAAGCGCCCGCTTGGGGGGGCAGGCGGCCGCTTGCTCCGGGCAGATTGCGAGCCGCGGCCTCGGCTGCGGCGGACGCGCGATCTCTTGGGCGGGCGGCCATGGCTGTTCGGAGGTGACCTCCAGAAGTCGATTGGGGACGTCCGGATCTTCGAGGGTTCGAACGGACGTGTCCCGGATAGTCGATTTCCAACAATTGGTATCAGAGTCGGTTTTGTCGATTCGTTGTATTTTTGCGAGATTTGTTTTGCAGGTTCGAACCCGATTATTATGGCCATGTGTTTGTGATTTAATGTTTGTGGTTTGTTAAACTCTCGGGCTTGTCGAGATCGATTTTGGTTTTGAAATCGTTTCATGTATGTAATAGTTAAAACGACGGGTTGAGTCGTTTAGGTTCTATTTATCGTTTTCGTTGTATCCGGATTGTATAGGATCGATCAACCTGTATAGGATCGATGCCGGAAGTAGTTAGTTTTACTTATGTAATGTTGTTGCTACTTGGTGGATCGAGAGAAGATCGAAGGCCGGACGAACGAGGGTCGAGAAGTCGAACCCGCGGCTAACTGGGCTCAATCAGCGACCGCTGGAGATGGGGTAGCGCCCGCTGCCCAGGGCTTCTCCAGCGAGCACTGAATGTGAGGCAGCGCCCGCCGCCCGAGGCTCGGCAGCAACGTCGTAGGGGTTCGACGGACACCACGGAACGCTCATCGAGGCTTGGTGCGATACTCCAGTGGGAGGGGTTCGTCTCTTGGCACTTAGACGAGTCGGTGGTGGATCGAGACCGAGACGAGCAACGAGCCGAAGTTCCGAGAAGATGTGCATCCAAGATATTTAAGGTCATAATAATCGGGGCCACGTTAAATGCTTTATATGTGTTTACGTGCTTTTATTATGCTTAAATTGTCTATGCATGTTTATCCCTTTCCCTTTCGTAAAATACTAAGTGGGAGAGGGATTGGAAACAATCCCGCGGTCTCCATTCTCTGTTTTGATAGTGATGTGTGTCACTTACGAGTTGGCTTTAGTGTCATCCTCCCTATCGGATAAAGTCGACACACGGATATCACTGGATCAAAATTCGAATTTAAAATCCTTATATAAAATTGAACAATTATATTTCTCAAAAGCAATGCCTAATCTGTCATTCAAAGACTAATTTCAACTCGACTCATTCTCACCCCGGGGAGTGGAATGGAGCCAAAGCGCTTGGTTATGTCGATGACACAGATTAGAGACTTTCGAGTCATTCGATGACTAGATCGATTGTCTGATTGGCTCCCTCACTTTGTGAGAGATAGGGCTCAATTGCATGATTGATCGCTGGTTAGAAACTTCGAGTTTCACTTACGAGATATCAAGCTTTGATTAATAAAATTGTGAAATTTAATAAATGTAAGAGTCAATTAACAAAGTTGTTTGTTTTAGTAAAACGTCCACACTATCGTGGCTTGCTAAATGGAAACGGTACTTTGGGATTAATTGAGGCTCGACAGTTATAGAAAGTCGTGGAGGACCGCATGTCAACGTAAACGTCCACAAGAACGTGGCTTGCGGTGGACATGTAGTTCCCGAGCGGTGGACTTAGTACTGAGAAATGGTACACACTTAGGTACGCTTTATAGTATCCTCCCCATCGGAGTCACTGCTATGATGATGTACGACCGAAGTGAAATCCAATCATAAAATCATTTGGACTGGTAAACGTCCACAAGAACGTGGCTTGCTATGTCTGATGGGATTTTGGAAATGATTGGTAGTTTAATGATATCACTTGAGGGAAATGATATCGAATTAAACTCATTGTTTGTTTTATATGGTATTATTCCCATTAAAAGTCAATAAACTCACTGAACCTGATTGTATGGATAAGAGAGGTAACTTGGACATTGTCCTAACTGCAGAGGAGTACAAATATGTACTCCAAGTCAATTGACCTGCTGAACCAAATGATGCTTCCACTACTGAGGAAAGGAAGCTCATTGGAAATGGATTAATGCTAATGTGATGACGCGGAGCAACATTATGACTTTCATGTCAAAAGTGCTGCGACATCAGGATCATGCCATGACCATTACCTATGATATGATGCTTAACCTCAAGAAGTTTTTGGTTATCAGGACAGGACAGCCGGGCAAAGTGAAATGAGGCAACTCATGACGGCCATCATGTCGGAAAGAACGCCCGTGAGGAATCACGTTTTTAGAATAATGGGCTATCTTAATGAGATAGAGATTCTGGGAATAATTATCAATGGGGTAACCCAAGTTGATATTGTGCTCCAGTCTCTGCCGAGAAGTTTTGAGAAGTTCCGCTAGAACTATGACATGAATAAGAGGTCTTATTCATTGACGGAACTTCTGATTGAACTTCAAGCGGCTGAGGGAATCTTTAAGGGCTCTCAAGCACTTGTGGCTGAGAAATCGGCTCTTCCTAGGCCTTCGGGCGGCAAAAGGAAGAAGAAGCAAATACGGAAACCCAGTGGGCCTAATATATCTGGACCACGGAATGGGACAAGCAAGCCCAAGGGGCAAGTGCTTCCGTTGTAAGCAGTCTGGATACTGGGAGTTTTAATTGTCCTCTCAAGCAACAAGAAGTTGACTCTTCCTTAGTCACCGAAACATGTTTAGTGGTAGTATCTACCAGTACCTGGTGTGTGGATACGGGAACCACTAATCATGTCTGCACTTAATGCGGGGGTTCCAGGAAACCCGGAGACTTAGAAAGGAAGAAGTTGTAACCTACATGGGCAATACTGTTAAGGTAACATCCGTTGCAGTGGGAGATGTTAAATGTTTTCACGATAGGATTTTAGTTCTAATAAATTGTCTTTATGTGCCGGCATTTAGAAAGAATTTTCATTTCGGATTTCTAAATTGGCTTAGAATGGATATTCCGTTTCTTTGGATGGTTTCATACCTATCAGAGTAGGAAACGGGGATATTATCTATTCTGGTACATTGATAGACAATTTAATACTAAATCCATATTCTTCCACGATGCAACACACCGGAGCAAATAACACATTGTCGAACCCCAATAAGAGTAAAGATCCTTCTAGGATGAATCAAATGTACTTATGACATCTTAGGATAGATCATTTTAACTTGAGTACGATTCAAAGGGTGAAAGCTGATGGACTACTCAGCTAGGTTGAAGGAAAGGACCTTCCAACCTTCGAATCATACTTGGAAGTTTAAATGACCAAGCAACCCTTTACGGTTAAAGGGAAAAGATCCAAGAAAGTACTAGAGTTGATTCGCTCTGATATATGCAGACCTCTTTGAGGAGTAAGGCATACTTATCAGAAAATGGGATTAAACCCCGACAGACTACACCATTTATGCCTCGGCAAAATCATGTGTTGTAAAGAAGGAATAGGACTCTTATAGATATGGGAAAGTAGACAATGAGTTATTCGGAGTTACCTAATTCGTTTTTGGGATATGGCTTGGAAACAGCGGCGTTTATCCTGAACTTGATTCCTTTGGAAACTTGTATAGATATTCGGCTGTTTATAGGATACCCTAAGAAAACGAATTGAGATATGTAATATAGTCCAAAGGACCAGATGTTCGTTGATTGCATCAATGTTCGGTTCTTAGACATGTACTATATATATGCAATATCACAAGCCCAAGAGTAGGGTAATACTTAATGTGCTTAGAGGGACTGATCAAGACTTAGAACCAGCCTAACTGAGTAGTTCACTACTGTAATCTTTATTCACTAAAGACACACCGGAGCGTCGTCGTAGTGGGAGGGTTGTTAGACAACCCGACAGGTTCATGTTTATAGGAGAGTCTTCGGACTTGTTACCTGGAGAACATGAAGCCGATCCCTAGATCTATGACGAGACGCTGGAAGATCAAGATGCTCAGTCTTGGCAAAAGATGATGAAATCTGAGATTGAATCTATGGATTCAAATCATGTTTGGGATCTTGTAGCACCTCCCAAAGGTGTAAAAGCCATTGGTTTCAAGTAGGTGTACAAGAGGAAAAGAGGGTCTGACGGGAAGGTGTAAACCTTCAAGGCTAGGCTTGTTGCGAGAGGGTGCACTCAGAAAGAAAGGGATCGATTATGAGTAAACTTTCTCGCCGGTAGCTATGCTAAAGTCGATCCGGATTCTTTTGTCTTCACATGGAAGATGGAAGTCAAGACGGATTTCCTAAATCGAAGTCTTGACGGGACCATCTGTGTGGGACAGCCAGAGGGATTCATCCAAATGAGCCAAGAGCATTTGGTAAGCAAGCTTAATCGATCTTAGGATTGAAGGAAGCTTCAAGATCTTGGACACATGCGGACCTATATGAAAATCCATTTCATGGACTCATTCAAGGCATGTTTAGGTCCTGTGTATAATATAGAAGTGACAGAAAAGATGTGGTGTTTTCTCATTCTTTATGTAGACGACATCCTTCTGAATTGGCAACAATATGAAAGATGTTATCGGGCATAAAGGGGTGGTTGTCCGAGTAATTCAATGTAAGAGACTTAGGAGAAGTCGGGAATGTTCTTGGGATTAAATTATTAAATGATTGCCAGAAAAGAACATAGAACTTATCTCGAGCCTCATACATAAATACAATTCTTACTCGTTGCAGCATACAGAATTCCAAGAAAGGTCTTCACCTTTTAGATGTGGAATTCATCTATCCAAAGTTTTGTGTCCGACACAATAAAGGAGATAGATGAAGATTAAGCAGTTCCCTGCACCTTAATGGTGGGAAGCTTAATGTATGTAATGCTATGCACGAGACTGATATCTACTATGCCGTGGGCATGGTGGTGAGATATCATAGTAATCCTGGAAAGGATCACTCGATTGATGTAAAGAACATGTTTAGGCTCCTGCAGAGGACCAGGAATTATGTTCTGAGTTACAAAGCAGTCAAGTTGTTTCCTTTGGATTACATAGAATTGGATTTCCAAATCAAACAGGGACAGTCGAAAGTCGAAGTCAGGCTATGTGTTCTCACTGTGAAGTGGAGCAGTCACATGGAAGAATGTAAAGCAGCGATGCATTACGGACTCTACCATGGAAACTGAAAGGATAACGGCCTCTGAGGCAGTTAAAAGGTCAGTGTGGCTCCAGAACTTCCTAAGGGACTTAGATGTGGTTTCTAGTTCACCCAAAGCTATTTTGAATAGCGGTATTGGCAAACTTGAAATGCCACGAGTCCACAGTGGGAGATAACACGTAGAGCGCAAGTACCACCTGATTCGAGAGATCGTCTAGTAAGACGATGCAGTTGTCACCTAGATAGCATCGAGAGGATTGCCTGGTAAAACCCGTTCACAGAGGCACTTACAGCGAAAGCGTTGGGTAGGCGTGATGAGGTTATGGGAATCTGATGTTTGGGGGAGGGCGACTAGACTTTTAGTATAAGTGGGATATTGATGGAGTTGTATTCTAAATGTCTAGTTTAGTGCAAATACGGAACTCCTTATCTATACCTTAATTCGAGATATGATTCAAACATGATTGCATTTAATGCAATAGTCCTTGATGTATACGTTGTAGACAGTATGGCGTGAGGAGACACGCGGAAGATCATACTGTCGGTTACTTGTATACTATCGAACAGTAGCTCACGACTTAGATGGACAGGGACAATCCATCGGTACGTCGTAGTGTGACTGGTAGATAGTCGGTCTTGACTATCATGTTACACTCGTACACTTGGTGTATTGAGCAGGACCACGGGAGGGCGTTCGATTTATACTAATCGCAGTAATCGAACTAGACCTCAGATATTACGGATATACGAATTCTTAATTCCTATATAATTATAGGTGCGTGTGTCCAATTCTCGGTTCTTTGACTTGCTAGTGAGTGAGACTAATTGATTAGTCAATATTCTCGGTAAATTGGGAATCAGAATTGTACACACGGCATGCTATAGATTATAGACAGGAAACCGTGTCCCATTTATTGGGTTGATGATGTCCCCGAGATGAGCTCATAAAGTTTATCATGTAAACCCTGCAGGTGGATTCGTTCCACATGATAATAAGGATGAGTGGTACTAGTCTCGGATAACAAGAAACGAGTTAATTTAATTATTAGTAATTAAAGTTAATTCGTGGACATACGATATCTTAAACACGGGGAAAGTCGTATATGTAATTTCGGCGGAAATATTATTGGTAAAATAATATAGATTAATTAATTGGGAATTCAATTATAATTTTATAGTGGAATTAATTATAATTAAAATTGTATTTAATTAAAGGTTTTCTTTTAAGGACACCGGTTTAATTAAATTACAATTTAGCCTAATTAATTAATTGTCCTAAGGTCCCTAGTGTGGCCTATATAAACCCCTCAATCTCTCTTCTCCTAACCTAAGTTTCGCCGCTATAATTAATTCTGTGGAGAGAAAATAATAGTTAGCGCAATTATTTTCTTCTCTGCTTAATTAATTTAGATTAGCGCAGTAATTATTCTGTAGAAATAAATTGCTTGCGCAATTATATTTTTGAGACAGAAAAATAAAACGTGAGAAAGAGGTTTTGAGAGAGAAGAAGAAGAGAAGACGTGAGAAAGAGGTTTTGAGAGAGAAGAAGAAGAGAAGACTCCGTAATTATTCTGTAGAAATAAATTGCTTGCGCAATTATATTTTTGAGACAGAAAAATAAAACGTGAGAAAGAGGTTTTGAGAGAGAAGAAGAAGAGAAGACTCCGGTGGATCGTTGCCCACACAACGTCCGGCGACGAGGGCTAGGATACACACTAGAAGATCTCAGGGTGTTCGCCTATTCGGCTTCTCCGAATCACGCATCAAAGGTATAAGAAATCGAAAACCTATTTCCGCAATAATTCGATTTCTTTCTCGTTGATTTTACATCGAATCTTAGATCGGGTTCCGGGCGTCGTGGATCATGTTCCTCGACTACTGGGGGTTCAAGGACCTCCGGATCGGTAGTCGGAAGAGGAAAATCGACCCGGAAACGCGCTCGGAACAGCAGCGCCGCGCTGCTGTTCGAGCAGGCAAGCGCCCGCTTGGGGGGGCAGGCGTCCGCTTGCTCCGCGCAGATTGCGCTGCTGTTCGAGCAGGCAAGCGCCCGCTTGGGGGGGCAGGCGGCCGCTTGCTCCGGGCAGATTGCGAGCCGCGGCCTCGGCTGCGGCGGACGCGCGATCTCTTGGGCGGGCGGCCATGGCTGTTCGGAGGTGACCTCCAGAAGTCGATTGGGGACGTCCGGATGTTCGAGGGTTCGAACGGACGTGTTCCGGATAGTCGATTTCCAACACTAATGTAACGGAAGCTATAGAACAATATTAAAACTTGTTGATTCTAAGAATAACCAAGGATTAAAACATCAAAGTTCGTTAATTCCATCGAATATCAAAACTTGATAAACAAAGAGAGAACTTTTTTATTCAATCTAAAAAACAACTGTATAATTAAATAATTGAATTATACGAAATATAAGTAACTACAAAACTTTAAACATATTAGATTTTATTAAAAGATAAGCAAATAACCTAATTAAATACTAATGGGTAGACAGCGGCCCGCCGCTGCACAACTTTTCTGCCACTGTCCACATCGCCAATACACTGGACTACTTCACCCCTACCTCTGTTGTCGTCGAGGACATTGCACAAATTATAGCCCTTTCATACTCTCTCTCTCTCTCCACCACAGTGCCACCGCCACCGTCCGACGCCCATAGACATATATAGGCCCTTCCGAAGCCCAAAGCCTTTGTTTAATTATATCAGTTGGGCTTAAGCCGATCAGAGCCCACCACATACGGCCAGTTAACAATCCTAAATACAGTAGAGTCCAATGGATAATAACGACGACATAGTACGTCTTTTCTTTTACTTCAAAATCACGGATATGATTCTTGTTTAAATATGATTAATAGCGTCGAATGCATGGTTAATTGTACTTTATAATAGTAATTAGTAACACACTTTATAAAAATCTAAATATAAAAGGATTAATATGTATTTCGTCTGCTTTTTAATAAATATCACACTTTGTCTTTTTTGTTTTCAGTTAATAGTCACACCTCCTCCTTCACTCATAATTTACACTTCAGAAAAGAAAAAAAACAATTAATTAATATATAGTTAGTCAATTAGAGGTTGACTAGTGTTGGAATTAATTAATTAACCAATTGATTAATGAGAATTTAGAGAAAAAAATACTTAGGTATTGATATTATAATAAATTCGTCGAACACCTTGTCCACTGTACTATGTCCACGCCTTCGCCGAACTCTCCGTGGGCAAGCCGCTGTCCTGTCACGAGCTCGAGCAACACCACGCCGAAGCAGTACACTTCACAAATCAAAACATTAAAATGTAAACTGGAGAATACAAAAACCCAAACACTTATAATCTGGAGTACAATTAAAACATTAAAAACTAACAAACTTGAATCAAAACTAGAGAATAAAAAACTAAAGAAGAAAAGAGAAGAGGAGCGAGGTCTAAAGCAGATCTGGTATAATACAATACCTTGCAATTAGAGAGTCTCAGCAAAAGAAAAGAGAAGATGATCGAGGGTTAAAGCAGATCTAGTATAATACAATACCTTGCAATTAGAGAGTCCCAACAATCTGGTTTTTGTGCTCTTCATAAAAACTATTTTTATATAAGCACTATTTAAATTGGCGGTTCCATGAATTAGTAGCAAAGCGAATTCCATAGAAATGAGAAGAAGAAGAAGAAGAAGAAGAAGAAGAAGAAGAAGAAGAAAAAGAAGAAGAAGAAGACCCAACCGGAGTCGGAAACTAGCCCGATTGAAAGATGAATTAAAGCATAAATCCCCTGGATTTTGAGAACTTGGTTCTTCAAATTACAAATCATATTGTGTAAATCCTAAAATTTACACGAAATAGGATAGTGATACATCTTATTTGTACTAGAACATAAAAAAAACCGGTTAATTACACTGAATTACTGATATACCCTTGTACATATTACCGAATTTTCTTTTCCAGATAGAATGATATGTATATTTAGTTTTGGTTTGTCGAATTGTTATTTCTTGTCGAACGTGTGTCGAATGTGTGAAATATACGTCGAATGTGTTGATATGTGTGTCGATTTTCTTAATTCTTTTGTCGAACTGTGTTGCACGTGTGAAATTTGTGTCGAATGTGTTGAAGTGTGTGTCGAATGTGTACATATGTGTGTCGAATTAAAGAAATATTATTCAGATTAGGCCATAAATAAAGATTAACGCCATTACATTACAATATAAAATTAGATTTTCCATAAATATAATGAATAATCTTGAAAATTTTAGGCCAAATTGAAATATTTGTGTTAACTTTTTTTCAATGTGTGAATTTTTTAGTGAATCAAAATATAAAGTAATTTTTTTTGAAATATTTGTGTTAACTTTTTTTTATTTTTCTGAATTAAAATATAAAATATTTTTTTTTGAAATATTTGCGTTAACTTTTTTTTAATGTGAATTTTTAGAGCAGATTGTGGGTTCGCCAATGGCCAATGTGGATTCGCCGAATGGATTCTCTACAGCGAATGTGGATTCTCCACAGCGAATGTGGATTCTCCACGGGAATGTGAATTCTCGAATAAAGGATTTTAGGAGAGGCATCCTGCGTATTTTGATAAGTTACTATAGCTATGGATCTAGAAGGATGCACAATCTTCTCAATCCTTGTACATAGAAACTATTTTTGAAATGGTTTAGCATAGAAGAATCCTGAAGACATTCTTGCCAATGTCCCATGGGGTTCTGATACGAAACTCGTTAGGATAGAATTGATAGTTGGAAGAAGAACGAAGAACGGAAACGATAAAGAAAAGGATACCTTGCGGAAGTCCCAAAATCCTTGATCCTAACCCACGAAATGATTTAGGTTCGAAAGCCCTAAACCCCAACGAGACGTTGAATCAATAATTCGGAGATGATGAAGACACACAGACGAGATTTGACTGGCTCGTTGATTCGTCGTTTGAACTCTTTTGGATAGTCGGGTAGAATTCGAACCCGAGAGAGATTTTAATAAAAACTCACAAAACGATATTTATTCATCATCCAAGTCTTTATTAAAACAATGAACTAGCAAGCCCTTTTATAGGCAAACAAAAACAATGTAGAAAAAGGAAGGAAAACAAGTAAAACACCCTAAAACCTAATTAAATCCGCCGCTGCTGCCCGTTCTGTGAAGATGTCGGCCGACATGGTATAGGTATCGGCCGACACCAACCCGAAATTCGGGTTCTAACTCGTGTTGATCCTCGGGTTCGCCAGAATATCGTTTTTGGCCACTT
This sequence comes from Euphrasia confusa, assembly GCA_954870475.1. Classification (NCBI taxonomy): domain Eukaryota; kingdom Viridiplantae; phylum Streptophyta; class Magnoliopsida; order Lamiales; family Orobanchaceae; genus Euphrasia; species Euphrasia confusa. The sequence goes on from OX940969.1 coordinate 20,496,417, forward strand.
TGTCGGCCGACAGGCCATGGTGTCGGCCGACACCAAGCACTACAAAAAAATCGCGGGATCCCTACGGCCATTCCCGTAGGGATCCCCGTAGGGAAGCCATTCCCCTACGGCATCCCCTACGGGATTTTGACGTAGGGGTTCTCTCGTAGGGAGCTTGATCCCTACGGGAAATATGCGCCGTAGGGGAAATCCCCTACGGGATTCCCGTAAGGGAGGTCGTAGGGGATAGGTTTCCCCCGCCCCTTCTCCCCCGTAGGCCCGGCCGACGTCGACGCCGTAAGGGAGGACGTAGGGGTGTCCCCTACGGGGGATCCCGTAGGGAAGCCTCAGAGGTGAGCCCCTACGGCAAACGCCGTAGGGGTTAAGGGCTGCCTATCCCCTACGGGAGTAGCCGTAGGGGACTCATAGCGTGACATCCCTACGGGCTTAGCCGTAGGGGCCATACAAGTGCAATCCCTACGGCGTTTGCCGTAGGGATTCTGCTGTTTTTTTGGCAGGGCAAATTCTGTTTTTATTGCCCAAACCTGCACACAAATAACCGAATACAATCCAATTTAAACCTGAATACAATCCAATTCAATCCTGCTACTCAAATTCTACACAAACACAATATGAAAATCATTCAAATCAACACAATAAACAAACATCCAAAATCAATCCAAAGTATCCAAAAACATTCAAAAACATCTAAAATATCAAGTTAACAAAATAAGGATAACAACACACTATGTGTACTAATCAAGGAGGTGGAGGTGGTCGACGTAGAAGCTCATCTCGTAAACGCTGCTCCATCTCTCTCATGCTCTCAGCGAACCCCCTCTGTAACTCTTCACGATCAGCAGCACGCTCAGCCTCTCGCTCCCGAGCAAGACGTTCCTCGGTCTCTTTTTGCTTCTGCTCGAACTCCTCTCTCAAAGCCTGTCTGAAGCGCTCCTCCGACTCTGACGGGCCAGACGAGGAGGACACAGAAAATGAGGAGGAAGAGCTGCTGAAGACCTGAAGCAGACGGAAGAGTAAATAAACAATTAAACTCGTTGATTTTAAGAATAAACAAACAATTAAAATCGATACCTTCGCTAAAGCGCCCATTCCGAAGATCCTATTCTTCTTCTTCGGGGCGACGCTCAGGTAAACCTCGTCCACGTCGGGCTCCTCCTGCGTAGAGGCTCGACGCTCCTCAATAGCCTGCTCCACCGAAGTCTAAAAGAAATCTTTAATTAGTCAAGAATAATTTAAACATAAAATTTAGAAAAACTCAAATTGTTTAAGTTATAAACTTACAATGAGCTGATGTGCTCGCTGAGATGTCGGGGTCCCGTCCTTCTTCACGTGCAGACGTTTTGCAACGTCCAGAGCCGTCGCAGGTCGACCTAACTCCTGAGCCTTCAAAATATAAAAACATGTATAATTAAAGAACAAATATAATTTAAAATATGAAAACATAATTAATTTATAAACTTACAATGTCCAAGGCATATCTGACGCCCGATCGGGATCCTCCAGCGGCCTTTGAAATGCCGGTGCCCGGCCCATCGGGCTCACTCATCCGATTCTTCGTGTTACGCTCAGACCTCTCTTTATAGTCATCTGAGTCGAAGATCACCAACCACCTCTTCCACACTTCATCGGGCACACACCTCGGCTTTGTCTGATCGGCCCTCCACTTCTTACGCCACTCGCTCACGCGGCTGTTGTACCTCCTCATCAGCACTCCTCTGAAATGTTTATAGATCACAGCATCACTGAACCTGCTCCTATCCCAAGAAAAGCGCTTCTTCAAAACAGACAAAATAAATACAGTTAGTAAAATCAAACATATGTGTAGAAGAATAAAATATCAACACACGTACCTTAAACTCGGTCCAATAAATGTCCTGATGGACCTTAGGGACCTTAGCAAGAGTGTATCCATCTGGGTGGATACGAGCCTCAATGATCTCTCGGAGCTCGGCTGCAATGTTCGCATTATTGCGAGCTATAAAACTGCATTAAAAAGATTAGATTAACAAAAGACAAAATCAATAGTTACTGAAATTCAAATAAAATTAAACTTACGTGTTTCCCTCTGGCCAAATCTCGACAGGAGGAGGGGGAGCAGCTGAAGAGGATGCATCTGCACTCGGAGGAGTAGCAGCAGGAGTCAGCTCAGCAGTAGGAGTCGCTGGAACACTCCCTGAAGAAGGAGTCGCTGGAACACTCCCTGAAGAAGGAGACTGCATGAAGGTGTCGTCATCGCCATCACGATCACTCAGTCTACGAACACCTCCACCTCCACCTCCAACTCTACGTTCCTCGACCCGCCATCATATCTGCATATACAAAAACAACAATAATATTAATTTACAAACATATTTAACAACAATATTACACATCATTCCAATATTACCTGAGGATGACACTATATTATCATCATCCTCATCAAACGATCCTAGATCATCACTATCATCATTAAGTGCATCAGCATCTTCGTGCATTTCAGTGTCTTCTTGATTGATATTTGGATTTGTTAACAAAAGCAACGCATCGTCTGCTTGTACCGGGACGTGATCATCAATTATTTCTTCTTGAAAAGAGTCTGACAAATGTTCAATATATTCTATGGAAGCCCTTGGTTTTATCTTATATGTTGCCCACCAATCTTTATTCTCTCTACGAGTACTCGGGTAAGCTGAGTAATAAACTTGCTCAGCTTGTGATGCCTGAACGAATGGCTCGTAGCCTCTGAAACGTCGATTGTGATTGATATCGACCAGTCTGTATCGCCGATCTAGTCTCGTGCCTGCTGGTGTAGGGTCAAACCATTCACATTTGAATATCAAGACTTTATTTTGAAGCATTCCCGTGTAGTCGAGATATAAAACTTCGTTTAGAAGTCCATAGTAGTCATCATCTTCAGATGAGTAGCTACTTCCTCGAATACAAACACCCATATTTGACGACGTTCTGTTAGACCCATATTCAACAGTGTGAAACTTATATCCATTGACCTTGCAGCCGGGATATACTGTCACGAAAGCAGATGGCCCTATTGCTAAATTTCGAATGTCTTCGTTTACAACATTGTTTGACGGGTCTTCAGCCTACACATTTGAACAATGAACAATTTAACTAGTAATTGAAGTTCATTCTTTGAAAATGTAATAAGTTACAAACTCACATATTCTTTAAACCAGCTGGCAAATTCTTTGTCTAGTCTTTCATTGAGCCTCGCATCTGAGATTCTCGGGTCCTGTTGCTTCACCATCTCTGTGTATATACTTTTATACACATAGACATAGTAAATATTAATAAGTTATTAGTGAAAGATCATATTGATTAATACTTCAGGTGCGATTTGTAGTTTGAAACTTACTTCACATACTCTTCGACTTCAGGGCTATTCAACAGCACATAGATTGGGCCATCGGTACATAAACCTAATCTGATATTTCGAGAATCAGCTGCGAAATCTGGATGTTCTTGGTTGAAATGCTTCCAAGCCATTGAATCTGATGGATGATGCATAATATCGTCTTTGACAACATGTTCGGCATGCCATCTCATGTCTGCAGCTGTGGCATTAGATGCATTCAAACGCTGCAAACGGGGCGTCAAAGGAAAATAATGCATTCTCTTGTACGGTGTGCTTGTCTTCTTCCGTTTGTTACTGGTCGTGTTCACTGGTTTGAATCGCGGATGATCACAAATCTTACAACTCTTTCTGTCACGGTCTTCGCTTCCCCAGTATATTATACAGTTATTGATACACGTGTCAATTTTCTCAACTGGTAAACCCATGCCTCGAAGTAGTTGCTTGCTCTTGTAGAAGTTTTCAGTTACCAAGTTACCTTTGGGCAACACTTCTTTGAACAACGATCCGTATAGGTCGTAACCTTTCTCTGAGATGTGACACTCGGACTTTATATTCATCGTTCTAGCAACAAAAGACAACTTCGAATGAGTTTCACATCCTTCGTACAATGGGTCATTCGCTGCTTTCAACATATCATAAAATCTTTGAGCCTCTGGATTGGGTGGTTCCTCAACTGTTTCAGACTGATTGAATGAAGGACCAGCAGCATCACGGATCATATCGATATATGGATTTGGATCGGCCGGAATGTTTGATTGGCTTCGAACAGGGATCACATTCTGATTCTGAACGTGCTCATAAAGATGGTCTTCGCCGTGGAATAGCCATGTGTAATAACCCGGAACAAACCCATGTTTCAGCAGATGCTGCGTGATTGTCTCAATGTCCAAGTAATTAATATTGCTACACCTCTTTCGACTACAAGGACATTTCAACTTATCACCGTCTTTCCATTCAGCATTTATTCTTGCAAACCCAATGAATGACTCTACTCCATCAATATATTCCTTAGACAGATAACCGCCAACCCTCCGTTTGTACATCCAATTACGATCAGAGTTCATTCTATAGAATTAAAACGATAATTTATAAACAAAATAAACAATCATACACATTTAAAAAAGTATACTAAACAATCATACACATTTAAAAAAGTTAATGAGATAATTTTTAAACAAAATAAACAAATATACACATTTAAGAAAGTATACTAAACAATCATACACATTTAAAAAAGTTAATGAGATTTTGACATGAATTCGACAGCACATATGCGTTGTAATTGCTTTATTGGTAAGGGTCCTATCCCATTCAAGAATGTGATATGATGTTCTTTGTTAGTTAGTGTCTCGAATGGACTTCAAAAATTGGGCAGCACTTCCCTACAGTTCTCTAAGTACACGTGTTTCAATGTACCCGAGAACGTAGAGAAATAACTAACCAAATCTTAAAATAAGTCCATAATCGAAACACATATCAACTAACAAAGAACATCATAATCACATTCTCAAACTGTCCAAAAATGGGACAATTCAAGATTCAATATCGAATGGTAAGTTCGATATTAAATCTCAAACGGGTCTAAGCTCTTGTACATAGAACACAAAATCAAACATGTAACATATTTAACATATATTAAACACACATTACAAATTACAAAATAACAACATAAACATTAATAAAATTATCAACCCCTAAAATGATAATTACCATTTCATACTCATTCCAATATTAATCAAATCCCAAATATCATACTCAAACCTACATTCAATTCCCCAAAACACCTTACCATTTTATACTCATTCCAATATTTATAAAATCCAAACATTTATCTAAATTCCAATATTAATCAACTCCCAAACTTCATACTCAAATCAAATCCAAAAATGATTTCATACTCACAAACTTGAAACACCACATTTTACAATGTCAGAAACACTCTTTTTTGAAAAAATCCCAATTTCTATTCAACCCTCGATTTTAACAAATATCGACAAATATCCAAAAAAATATCAACAAATATCCAAAAACCCTATTCCAAAACCTAATGCTGCCCCTGCCCCTTTTAACTTCTATTCCAAATCCCTAAAATTTTCAAAATCGAAAAACGAAACAATTAAAAGTTGAAAAGGAAGTTCAAACCTGAAAATCTTGGAGAATCGGTACGAAAGAGGTCACTTGCTGTTGAATTCGCCGGAGAAAGCCGAAAACCCTAAATCGCAGCCCCTCCCCTCTTTCTCTAAAACCCTAACTTCATAATAATCAAAAATTCAAACTCAAAATCATCCTAATACATGATATATTTACTAAGGAAAACTCATTAACAATCATACAACTAACAATCAAACCAAAAATTTCGATTTCTAACAAACCATAAAATTTTCAAATTTGAAAAATTAAACCAATAAAAAGGGGAAATTCGTGTTCTTACCTTAAAGACTTCGAGTTTTGGAAGGATTGAGTTGCTTGGCCCTTGAATTCGCCGGAGAAATGACCTCGTCGCCGGAAATCGCTCGAACCCTAACCCCTCTCTTTTTGTTTTCGCAAAGAACAGAATGAAAAAAAGACTCTGTCCCGTTTCTGATATTCAGAAAAGCCCTACGGCTTTCCCCTACGGCTCGACCCGTAGGGAGTAAGTAGTATAAGAAACGGCGCCGTTTTGAAGTCCTCTACGGGGATTAGCCGTAGGGGAATAACTTAACTCCAAACGGCACCGTTTCAATTATCCCTTACGGGGATTAGCCGTAGGTCTCTCCTACGGGGACGTAGCCGTAGGGCTCCTCTACGGGGATTGCCGTAGGGCATAAGTAAGCCTCCAAAACGGTGCCGTTTAATAATCCCCTACGGGGGGAATGCCGTAAGCCATCCCTACGAGATCTCAGCCGTAGGGCTCCCCTACGGCTACAGCCGTAGGGTTAATGGTCTACGGGTCTCCCGTAGGGGATCCCGTAGTAAGTTTTGGAGGGAAGCTAGGTGCGGCAATGCGCGCGCTCCCCCCTACGGGTAGACCCTTACGGGATTAACCCCTACGGCTACAGCCGTAGTAGTGCCCGTAGGGATCATATATGTAGAAATCCCCGCAGGGGATGCCGTAGGAAAGGCCTACGGGTAATTTGCCGTAGGGAAACCCCGTAGGGGATCCGCGGTTTTTTTGTAGTGAAGGCAAAACCTCGACCGAACTTCTCGTCTTCATCTTGGCACACTCCCGACTCATGTTTCGGCAGCTCCTTTGTTGTTCTGGCCTGAATATGATCATCTTGACTAATCAACGGTCCTTGGATTGCATCAGGTTCATCTCTCGTAATTCGTGTGCCTGCAATGTTGATGGGATTCGAGGAGATGAAATGGACAACACATATATCTCCGCACTAGGGAGCATTATGTATGGCATGCTGTGTACTAGACGTGATATTATAAATGTTGTGAGTGTTACAAGTGAATATCAGTCGAACCCAAGATCGGCTTATTAGAAGTCGTGAAGGACGAAATCCTTAAGCACTAGCAAATCAAAAGCATTAAGGGAACTGTTCTTAGTCTGTGGGAGGTCCGAGTTGAATTTAGAGGTACTTACGAACTCTAGTTTTCAATCGGATGTGGATGACTAAAAGTCGATATCGGGATTCATATTCAAGCTTAGAGGTGGTGTCGTATGCTGGAATGGTTCCTGCAATGACTAATGATTCTACCACGAGAACCTGAATATGTTGCAGCATCTAAAGCTGTAAAAGAGACTGTTTTGGACACAGAACTTTATCCAAATGTTGGTTATAGTTCCGGACGCAAATAATTAAGTAACTTGTACTGTGATTATACGGTGTCCTGTAGCGAATGCTAAGGAACTGAGATCTCATCAGAAGTCCAAATATGTACTTGAGAGAATATCATGTGATCTAAGAGATCAATGACAGAGGTGACGTCTGAGTCGAGAGTGTCACTTCGGAAGATAACTTTGTAAATCCCTGTACCAGGCCTTTATCTGAATATGTCCGCGAGAAACATCGACAATCGATGGGACTAAGATTCATGGATAGTGAAGCATTGCTGCTAGACGCTCGTCACTGATTCGTTGGGCACCGACTTGTTCGGAGATTAAATAATATGATTATTAATCTAAAACTATTGTGAGTAGTTGAAATAAGAACAATATGTTGTTCGAATCACAATAAGTTATGAGCCCACGGCTAGTTATACACCTGAACCATTGAGGGTCACATTCTCGTGTAAACCGATCCTTGGATACGATCATGTATTAATTAACTGTTAATTAAGTACATATAGTCGGAGGTCAATATGATTGAATCCGAGATTCATAATTGTGATTATGAGTTGGAAATATTACTGAGCTAAAGAAAACAGACACGGTGGTGTACATTTTCTATTTTGGAAAATTTCCCGATTTAGCAGTACCCCTGAAATGGGCTTTCCGGTTTTTTTTTAAACTGGAAACTTTTATTATTATCTCATATTGATGCGAAAATTAAAACGAGAACGAAAATATATTTGTTATATTTTTCGGAGATCATATTGATTGTCAATTTTGGAGAAACGTAATGACGGCTAGTATATTGGGCCGACTAGGGTTAATGGATCCGATCCATTAGGGTTTGAGCTCAACAAGCTCTTTTCTTCACCTATAAAAGGAGCTCCATGGGCATGAGAATTAACACACCAAAGTGAAGAGCTCAAAACCCTAGTTTCACTTTCTCTCTTCTCCTCTCTCCCTCTCGTCCGCCCCCTAGGTCGCCTCCCTCGGAGGACCGCCGACAACCGGAGCCGCCGCCTAGTGCCGCCGCGGCCACCGCCTCCCCTCGCCGGAATCCGATTCTGGCACCGTTTTTCCGGCCCGTTTTTACCGTCGTATACTACTTTACGTATTTCTAGTGCAATACGTGAGTTGGATTACCTATATGAGGTGAAACCTGATTAGACGAGAGACGCTGAAGGAATGCCCGAGCCGCGCCCGTGCGCTCCAGCCGTGAAACACGAGTCCAGCCGAGAGCCCCGCCACTCGCTCGGCTCTCCCCGCACACGACCCGTGACGTCCCCGCGTCGCATCCGCGCGACTTCCGACGAACCTCGTTTCGTCCGACGAATCCCTAATGTACTTACGATTGAATTTAGATTTAATTGTTTGCGTTAATTGTTTGCGCTAAGTGTACAATTAAATTTTATTTAATTATTAATTCAAATTAAATAATATGATATCTTAATTTTCAATTTGACGCAAATGCACATCTTTACGTAATTAATTATATATGTGTAATTAATTAATTTGATTAATTTAATTGCATAATTCAAGTTGATTAGAATTAAATAATATGATTATGTTAATTGTCAATTTGACGCAAATTAATTATATGCGGATGTTTAGATAAACTCAAGTTGATTAGAATTAAATAATAAGATTATGTTGATTGTCAATTTGACGCAAATTAATTATGTGCGCATGTTTATAATTAAGTGTAACGAGTGTAATTAATTAATGTGATTAATTTAATTGCGCTAGAAGTAATTAATTTATTTGATAAATTTAATTGGCTAGATTTAATTTGTGTAGTATGGGATGCACGATCCCCAACACTCGGCGCGTTCTCGGCTCTTGTTTGACCTCCGTTCCGGCGTCTTCTTCGTCGTTCCAGCCAGAAAACGAACATATTGTCTCTTCGCCGAACCTCGAACCACATCACAACAACACTCGAAAAATAAGAAACGAGCAATTGAGGGTGATCATGACTCGCTGAATAAAAGTCATATTTTAACTCTATAGTACACAACTTAAATATTATCACAGAAGGATATATGTGGGTGTTAGTAGGAAAACGAATAATGATGTGGTGAGATATAAAAGCGAGATTAATTGCTTAAGAGTTTTTCGCAGAAACTCGATGTTTATCAAATATTTTTAAGGATGACATTAAGTTCCGCTACCTAATATTTATGGCAGCTACAACGAAAAATATATGAATCGAATGTATGATTTCACTATGTAGAAGTCATTAGAAAGATACATACATGAAAATCCCTAGATGGATTTTAAGATTCCTGAAATGAAACGAAATGTAAAATATCATATTACATATGTACAAAAATGATATTGAATATAAGGTCCTGAAGACCAGTGATTGGTCCCGAAGACCAGTGATTGCACTCTTTTTCCCTCTACTAAGTTTTTCTCACAAGGTTTTCTTAGTTAAAGGTTTTTAACGAGACAATCACCACAATTTAAATGTGACATCATGTACTCTTTTCCACGAGTATTTTTTCCTACAAGGTTTTATAACGAGGTTTTTAACGAGTCATGTACATCACTCGATAATAATTAATGAGGAAATTGGAATGTTGCATATGAGCTTGTTTTCTAGAGAACCTGGAGTTCAAAGAAAAATATAATCTTCTAGATGATTGTGAATTGAAGTTCATATTATTCATTTGTCAAGGATTGTTGTATATTCGACATTAGACGCATCTAATATATTCTTGAAGAGTTACCGGCCGGTTATCGCAATTGTGAATGCTCTAGTCAATATAGATGTATGGTAAAGACATGTCTCAGAAGGATGAAAAATATACAATAATACAAATGAATATGAAACTCGACAAGGTTGAGTCCTGAAGACCAAAAATTATATTTGAATAACTAAGTTTTTCCTATATGGTTTTATTAGTTACACGTTTTAATGAGACGGATTGATCACAAATAATTACTTTGTGTTGTAGAACGACGATGTATAGTACGAACAATATGCGGAACCTCGAATATAACTCAACAATAAATAAAGAAGGAGACAAGAAAAGAAGACAAGGAATTTACGTGGAAACCCAAATCGGGAAAAACCACGGGAGGAACGACGAGAACTTTTACTATAATATTGTCGATGATTACAAGGATTGATATACACTCTAAAACCCTCTAATCTCACACAATATTATCTCTCTCTATGATGGTGTGTTAACTCGTGTTTTAATTGTGTCTATGGAGATCCTTATTTATAGGTGTAGAAAACCCATAAATTAGGTGACCAATAGGAATAGGAATAAACCCTTTTTCCTCATATATGACTCTAAATCCATAAGGAATAGAATTATATTATATTAAATATAATTCTAATTTTCCTAAATAAGGAAACAAAAATTCCTACGGATTCGAGTCATATTTTAACAATCTCCACCTTGACGAGAAACCGCGAAATCCCATCGCACATGTGAAATCACATCACATATAACACCAAGCCGCGAAATCCCATCGCGCATGCGAAATCACATCGCACTACCACCAAGCCTCGTCCATCGTCTTCCTCCAAACGCCCCAACGGGCCTAGTTCCTAGAAGATTGGACCTTCAAAGGTCCCCGTGAATCGGAACATACATACCCGAGTGTCTTCTTCGAATTGTGAGCCCAATTCGAGATATACCCTCTCGACCGCTTTCCAAGCGCACATGGCTCACCAGGTTTAGAAACACTCCATAGATCGAGAAACACTCGATCCTCCTTGTCGACTTTCCTCACATGCCCAAGCCGCACATGGTCTAGTCGTGTAGACTCTTCACCCGAGAGCCTAGTTTTTCCCACGGTTACTTCGTTCACCGCTTCATCTTTAATCAGCTTGGTCACTCCGGCCTTACTTGGTTGCGCGCCTCTAAGCCGGATAGACTCTTCTACCAAGAGTCGGGTTTCGGCCCCGGTTACTTCCTTCACCGTGCCTTCTTGGAGGACATAAGGTCGTCTCGCCTTTTCTTCTCCTCCCAACACTACCAAAGCCTCTTCGGTAGCCTCATGAACTCCACCTTCTCCGGTGTAGTTTGTATCAACCTCGGTTACTTCTTTCGCCGAGCTTCCATCGAGGACATAAAGACGACTCGTCTTTCTCTTTCCCCGCAATATTACCAAACCACCTTTGGTAACCTTTAAAACTCCACCTTTACAAGTGAGTTTATAGTCCTTCATATCAAGGGTACTCAAGGAAATCAAATTCCTCTTCAAGTCAGGGACATGTCTTACCTCGCCTAACGTGCGCACCGTGCCATCGAACATCTTCAAGCGGATATTACCAATCCCTTCGACCTTGCACGAGGTGTCATTAGCCATGAACACCGCACCATGCTCCAAGGATTAATAAGTCTCGAACAACGACCGGTCCGGACACATATGAAACGAGCAATCCGAGTCTAAGATCCAATCATCACACAAGTTGGAGTTCTCGCCTAGAGCCATTAGTAGTTCTCCATAGAAATTCCCATCTACTAATCCAACGTCACCGGAATTCCGATTACCGGAATTATTGTTGTTGCTCTCCCTATTCTTCAACGCGTAGCACTCCGACTTTATGTGTCCCTTCTTCTTGCAATAGAAACACACCTTATTCCCGTGTCGCGACTTCGAATTCCCCGAGTCGCTCCCTTTATCACGGTACTTCTTTTGGACGCTAAGTCCTTCACCCACATCGGGCACACCATCCTTGTTGGACTCCATCCTTTGTACGTTTTCCCTTGACGAGAGAGCCGAAGTTACGTCTTTAAACGTGAGACTATCTCGTCCATAGAGAAGCGTGTCCCGAAAAGCCGCCATGGAGGGGGGTAGCGAGCATAACATCCAAAACGCAAGATCATCATCTTCGATCTTCACGCCAATTTTCCCAAGGTCAGCTACACGCTCCTTGAATCTCGCTACATGGTCTTGAATCGACGACCCCTCCGCCATCTTGAGGAAGTAGAGACTTCTCTTCAAGTGATGCTTGCTGGACACCGTTTTCTCAACGCACATTGACTCCAACAACTCCCATAATTCCTTTGCATTCTTCGCCTCCGTCGTTTCCTCAGTCAACGAATCCGAAACATGAAGCCATATGGTCGCCATAGCCATCTGATCGAGCTCCACCCACTCGTCATGCTTCATGTCTTTCGGCTTGTTGTTAATACCAAGTAGAACAATCTCTTGCTTAAGAGATCTGAGGACTAACCTCATCTTGTATTGCCAAATAGGAAACCTCGTGTTGAGACTTAAATTCGGTAGATCGTACCTCACGCTCGCCATCGAAACCTTAGCTCTGATACCACTTGTTGTAAAACGACGATGTATAGTACGAACAATATGCGGAACCTCGAATATAACTCAACAATAAATAAAGAAGGAGACAAGAAAAGAAGACAAGGAATTTACGTGGAAACCCAAATCGGGAAAAACCACGGGAGGAACGACGAGAACTTTTACTATAATATTGTCGATGATTACAAGGATTGATATACACTCTAAAACCCTCTAATCTCACACAATATTATCTCTCTCTATGATGGTGTGTTAACTCGTGTTTTAATTGTGTCTATGGAGATCCTTATTTATAGGTGTAGAAAACCCATAAATTAGGTGACCAATAGGAATAGGAATAAACCCTTTTTCCTAATATATGACTCTAAATCCATAAGGAATAGAATTATATTATATTAAATATAATTCTAATTTTCCTAAATAAGGAAACAAAAATTCCTACGGATTCGAGTCATATTTTAACACTTTGAAAAAGTCAAAGATTTTCGGTGATTACAATCAGGGGAGCAAGTTGTACTCTTTTTCTTTCGCTCAGGTTTTGTCCCACTGAGTTTTCCTGGTAATATTTTAACGAGTCACCAATCCTGTAAATAGTCATTCAAGGTGAGTGTTATGAATATTATTAATTAGTGAATGACTAGTTACCCTTTCTTAGTGAACAAGACAAAAATCCTACTTTTTATAGGGATGTCCAATGAAATAACAATTCACAAAAATTCTATTCTCTTATCATTGTCTTTATACTCTTTTATTCTTTCTCAATTTCTCTTAAGTTTATAATATAGAGGAAGTAATTAATAGTCACATTTCCTTTAATTTACATGACCATTCCTGATGTAAAGAAGAAACAATATGTATTTCTGCAATTGCATATGATCTAGACGCTACCATTGTCATTTTTTATTTTATTTTTATATAAACATATATATATATATATATATATATATATATATATATATATATATATTTGCATAATTTGTATGAATGTAAATACGGATATGTTTAATTTTGAATTGAATTAATATAATTATTTATGTTAATGTAAAAATCGTTTAATACTATATAATATGAAAATTCTCTAGAATAAATTATGTATGTGCATTTCACCTATAATTAATTAAGGAATCGGTTTCTAATTTAATTATTTAATCAATACCTTCGATTAATATATTATTTTTATAAATCTATATTAAGAATTTGTTTATTCATTAATAAAAAATCGGCGGTAACCATTTATTTATGTATTATTATCGAGTCAATACTGGACTATTAAGATTCCTTAATTTAGGGATTAATATTAATTCCGTTAATATTTAAGAATTCAGAGATAATTTAGTGATTAAGATTTCTAACATTTATCAATATGATTGATTGTGATTTTTTTTAACTGAGTTTTTTTTTGTGTTTACGTGATTATATCAAGTAGAGGAGTACTATGACACGTTAGAATGATATCATTTGCGTGCAAATCATATTAAATTCTATTGTACAAATAATATTATGTATTAGAAATTTAGAATATAGTCTATAAATTAATGACATGATTATAATATAATTAATTATATTATAAAAACATAGTATATATTTGACTGACGAAACTAATGACATTTTTTGATATATACTTCAGTAATCATTCCATAATTCTTAACAATTAAATTTTAATTAATTAGTGTATTGATAATCGGAGAAAACTGCGAATCCCGATTAAAAATAGATTTGGAAATTCGCAAGTATATATTGTTAGAGTGTGGTGCGATTGGTTTTAAGGTTGAATTATGGAAACGCGAGGAAGAAGAGATGGTTCGGACCGGATATCCGAATTGCCAGAGCCTGTATTGCATCACATACTCTGCTTTCTCTCGCAGAAGAGGGCAGTAAAAACTTGCGTGCTCTCCAAATCATGGCGCCAATTGGGAACTACCCGACCCGTAATCGACTTCCGGGAAGCATGTGATCCGATTCACGCCACCTCTTGTGAAGATTGCTTTGGCGGAAATAACGAAACATTCTTATCCACTCTGGAGACGACATTTCAAAGGTACCGTGACCTAAACCTCTCTGCTCAAAAACTTACTTTAGATATTTTGGACCTCGACTCCAGTTCGATTTCGCTGCTTCAAAAATGGATCCCCATATTCTTCAATCCCAATTCCTGTGTAACTGAGTTTCGCCTAAGTTTTTCAGACCAAACCCCCCAAGATAATTGGTCAGGTCTTGAATTGCCTTCGGCAGTCTTTCGGGCCGAATCCCTGGAAAGCTTGTACTTGCATCGATGCAAAATCCATTGTATCGAGAATTCAGTGGTGTTCAAAAATCTACAAAAGCTTTCCCTCATCAATGTCTGTATCGACGACGAGACTCTGAAAAGGATAATTTCCAGCTGTCGTTTCCTTGAATATGCGGAGCTCAGGTATTGCAAGGGGCTGAAAACTATTGTGTTGGAAAGCTCTATCAAGGTTTATATTGATGCCCCAAAGATACTTCATTTTAAGTTTCCGGCCAAGTTTTTTCCAACCACAGTCACTCTCATGACCACTTCTAGGGAGTGGAAGACAGACATAAGCTTGAATGAAGATTTTGCCTATGATGATGTTTTGCTGAGGTTCCGTGGGTTAAATGAGATGCTCAAGGCAGTAAGTGGATCTCAAATCTTTCTCGATATTTCCGAAAGGATGTTGACTGAGATAGAAGCAGGAGTTGAATTTGGTATCCATGATCCAGTTGTAGTGGAAGTCCTGTCAATCGGAGACATTGACCTGTCGATGATTGACAACCCAATTGGTTGTCTTTTTAATGCTTTGTTTCAAATTTGTCGACCACGATACATTACCACATGGTATAGTTCGTGGCGTCCAACAGATAATGAGACTGCTGAAGTAGGTGATCACATATTTGTCATCCTCATAAATGCGGGAGAATCTGACGGATACCCTTGGCATGGTTATTTGGAGGATGTAGCCATTGAAGTCTGTGACTCTGACCGAGAAGTATGGAAACATGTTAATTGGACATGTTTGCCAGAAGAATCCACTGATGGCTATAAAAGGATCCGCTTTGGAATGAAATGGAGAGAATAGATTAATGTTGATCTGAGTTTTGAGGATTGTCTTTTAGTTTATTTTTATAAGATCTGCTATCTAGCTCTTTCATTGGTTGGTATTGTATTAGATGGATTATGTTTGTGCATGTTTCTTCAAACAATCAAATTATCCTCATTATAATGATAATGCTCGTGATTTTGTTTGTCTTTTCGTACTATATATATGTTACTGTTTTGGGCTTACAGTTTGAATTGTAATTGCAATTAGATGGTTGGTAGGATGGTATAAAATTGAGATACCCAATTAATGTAGGTGAAGATGAATTGCCCCGAGAACCCCTTTAACGTACGTGACGACCCTGTCGATTTGCTATTAAACCTATCTCTCGACCACACAACCAAAAATCGAGGATAGACTATTCATACTCTCGTTTATTATCATTTCAAAAGAGATTGTACTCGTGTTTTCATGCCACTTTTTATTATTAATATTTTCAAACAAACACATTCACTTTGATACTACAATAAGAACATTTCTCGAGAGTATTCGGGCGACTAAGTGTAAACGCAAGTTCGATTATTTTTAAATTGTAATTTTTATAATACTTATTAGAAAATATATTCGAATCACTATAATAAATATGAATAAATATCAAGTTGTTCAATTTCTCTAACAACTCAAACTTTTAGATGATACAATTTCTAACGCATTGTTGTTTGTGAGTATTTTAGGTGTTATCATTGTGTAAATTGTGTAAGTTATTTAGTTAATTTGTTTCATTTTTGTTACTCCTATTTATTTATCGTTTCTTAAGTAGTTGTAATACTTTGAATCACCCAAACCCATTCTTACTTGATTTTGGATTGTCATTGTGCTTGTAAGACTGAAGGAGCGTACGAAGACCACTCATCTCCCATCTCAACAGTTGTGGAGCTAGAAAAATAATTTTGTAGGGAGTGGACTTTCTTAAAAATGACTCCATAAGAGCCACTATTATATATGTACGTATGCATAAATTTTTTTTTTTTGAAAAAATCTATATATAATTCAATTAAACGGGATCATATACAACAACAAAAACAACATAAAATTTGAAAAAAAAAATATGTGTGCGTTTTTTCATAATAATTTTTTTTTCAAATGCAAAAAATGAAAACTTTTAATACTCCTATATCATCTTTCAAATACTATGTAGTTTTTTTATGTTTTTTTACATTTAAGTTAAAAGGTTATATAATTAAATTTGGAGAATTTTATTTAAGTTAGAGTACTAATATTGAAATATATTCACTCTCATTAATAATGTCACATTTTTGTTATGTGTCATATATATTTTTATATTCAAAAAATAAATAATTCTTATTACTTTTTCGATTTAAAATATAAATATACTTTTAACTTTTTGCAAAATTTTATAACTTTATTAATATTTTTTTTATTTTTTCACTTTAAATATAAATTTATTTTTAATAATAATAATAATAATAATAATAATAATAATAATAATTTTTCTTAATCTGGTATTTTCAAAGAATGAAAATATTTACTAAAGGGATAGTGCATTACCCACACAATCAATTTCATTAGGTATTGAAAGAGTCTTATGAGATTAAAGGTATTTCCGATTTGATCTATCGGGAAGTCCAATTCAGCGTCACAAACTTTTTTTTGTTTTCAAACTCACATGCTCTATTTATATTATTAAAAAAAAAAAGAGTTCGAAAATAAGATTTTTCCTTTTTTTGGGTGGATCAAAAAAATATTTTGGAATTGCTGCATACTGTACGTATATCAAAGACAAAAAAAGAATTTGTTTTAAAATATTAAGAAGCAATGGAGCCATCATAGTATTTTAATTTAGAGCCGTACATATGCATGCACAAAAGATTATACTAAACGAATAATATTTTAGTTAATATTTAAATAATTTAATTAATATTTAAAATATTTCTAATAAAAAATTATATTTAAATTAAAAATTATTCCTTTAAAACTAGAACAAACATATAATAAAATAAAGAGAAATTATATCCACATACAAGCTTTTCTTAATATTATAACCATTATTTGAATTATGACTCAATCACACTAGTCCCTCCCTCAATCACACTAGTCCCTCCCACATTCGCTACTACAAAAATAGGCTTTAACAACGGGCTATTTACATCGGTTCATAGGGAACCGTTGTGAATTATATGATACACATCGGGTCATAAACAAACTGATGTGAAAACTTGGTGTACATCGGTTATTAAACGGACTGATGTCCATGATCTTAAATTAACATCAATTAATTTACAACCGTCGTAATTAAATCAGTTATATCGGTTCCAAATTGACTGTTGTGGCTACATGAGTCTCCCAACATCGTTCCAATTACAACCATTGCCGAAATTATTAGGGACATCGGGGAAATATAATTATTAATTATTCTTATAGAAAAATAAACGATGTCAAAATACTCTTTTATATACAAATAAAATACATACTAAGTACAGATCTACTGAAAAATAATTTTATCTCCACACAAATGAAAACTTTCACCTACGCCGGTCACCACAACCGCCACCGTCTTCCCATACTTGGCTCCAGTTGCCGACGCCGCCTTTCCCGCGATCGATACCACTGCCTTTATTAAATGATTGAAGCCGTTGTTTGTTGTCTGTTGCACCGCTTAATTCTAATCGTCGTCGCCTCCCGACGACATTGTCGCCTCATGTAGTCTGCTTCCCTTGACTCCTTCGATTCAGGTTATTTGTTATCCCCCAACTGTTTTTTTGGTTCTAGATTCACTTGCGCTCTTGAAATTATGGGCTTATTAGAGTTTATCTTCCAAATCATATAGATTGCAATTTTATGTGTAATTGTGGATTTGTGAATTTAATTTATATTGATCTCTCTTTTTGGAGTGTAATCTGGTCCAATTGTTTTGAGTAATTTGTTCCAATTTTTCTATGTGATTTTTCAAATTCATGGTAAGATAATTTGTGGTATGATTTTTGGAGCATAGCGGACCGACTCGAGCATGTTCGAAATTCTGACCCACACTTTGGGAGAGTTCTAGCGGCCAGCGAGCTCCAACAAAAAAAGCGGTGGGTCTTCTCGGTCGAGAAACTGGTAGACTTCGCGACATCAATGCTCTGGAGGATTGCGCCGGTCCGGACTACTACTGCCACTAGGAAAAGTGCATCCAATCAACAGTGGGAAAGTGACGAAATGGTGTCCTGCGTAACTCCTGCCATCAGAGCCTTTTCCCGTACCTCGTCTACTACTGCCACTCGAAAACCGAGAAGGTGAACAAAGGCGTCAACATATGTACTTGGATACAAGTTCCTAGAGTGAGGGACATGCAAATTTTGTTGTGTTCAATTCAGGGGACAATGCCACTCTAGTAAAACAGAGGTGTTGTTAATTCAGCTCATTCTTAAATTGTATTTCTGTTATGCTCACATTAAATATATATTGATACTATATTATATATTGCTTATTGCAGTCTAACCCCATAATTTTTTAGGTTTTGTCAGATTTTGTGGCGACTGTTGTGTCAAAGATGATTCATAAAATGTTATAGGCTTGAATAGGATGTTATGTGCACGCAAATATAAAAGGTATCTAGCTATTTTTTTAAAATTGTTTTTGCATCTCATTATAATTCGTTTCAGACAGTACAACTCATGTTTGTTGGTTGTTCATGACAAAAGCTAATAGTAATATTGGGTGGGTTTTAAATATTTTGTTGTTTTTGTCTATATTTTGGGGTCTTAATTATACTGCTGAAAGGAATGCATGTGAATAATGTGATCCTTGATAATTAGTAAAAATCTCAAGGGAAGTATTTGTAATTATTGCAGGCTTCTCACATTTTTAACCACTGAGTGGCTGACCTCTTCAAGAATCATCTCTCATCTTCTCAAGCTTATTGAAGAGGTTCAATAAAGTAAAAAATTCTCGCGAGTCTTATCATTTTTGCATAAATAAATTACCATTATTAATAGAATGACCATATAGTTTTTCAATATTTTGTTCTCTCAGCCGATATGCTAACGAAGATACGTTGAAGATATAAGCAAAAAATGTAACAAGGGACTCTTCGCTTGCGAAACCAAACACTTGCAGGATATGAAAGATATACGAGAGCATACTATTAATGGATTCCTCTCTGCAGCTGCTGCAACAACAGATAGTTCTTATGGTACGTTTTTATTCAAGCAATGTGTTAGTTGAAGTTATACATTGAATAAAACTTTACTATGGTGAAGAGAAGATTTTGTTTTGTGTTGTCTTGATGTGGTGGTTTAGGACTAATTTTGTTCTGGTATGCTCTTCCTTACTCTTTAACAACAGCAACTTACTTGGGTTGATTATATAATTTAGTACTGTGAAGTAAAGGTAGTATATAAGTTGATTCGGTTGATGTTTCACAGGCTCTCAGTTGAGCTAACTTCTCATAAATACCATTGACTTCTCACATGCTGGAAAAAAGACGTCTTCCTCAAGAATCAAGTTTAGTCTTCTCTAGCATTATTGAAGCTGATCGAGTAAGTCTTAAATTATCACTAGTCTTATCAATTTTGCATAAATAAATTACCATTAAAAATAGGATGACCTATAGTTTGTTATTATTTTGTCCTCTATGCGGATATTTGAAAATTTGAGATGTACATATGTGAACGGTGCTACGTGATTGCTAGATTAGATTAAATAGTATGGCCATATATTGTGCCAGTTTTTTCAATGGAACTTTTAAATATTTGTAACCTCTATTTTTTTCTTTGTCAGACCTCTTAAGGATATAGTGCAATGCTCCGAGTTGTGGTCCAACGAAAATTTACATGGAGCTTTTTCGTGTCGGAGTTTAACAAATGTTTGTCAATTTGTGTAATACAATGATAGAAAGTGAATTTGATATTTATTTGTTTGTTATATGGAATTTAATATATGTTTAAATATTAAAATTTTGAAATAATTATTATTGAATATAATAAATTGAAAATGTATTTTTTTTAATTTTTTTTATTAATAAATTACATCGGTTGTATAGTAACTGATGTTAATATACACAATTTGCATCGGTTAAATATAAGAACTGATGAGTATGTGAGAACTAACACCGTCAAATTTGACGTTAAATATAAGAACTGATGAGTATGTGAGAACTAACACCGTCAAATTTGACGTTACACTGATGTTACTGAATAACTTCACATCGGTTCCCATAAAACCGATGTTACTGTTACAATGTTTACATCAGTTGTAAAACCGATGTTAATTTACTAACTATTTTACATCGGCGCTTTGGACATCAGTTGCAAAACCGATGTAAATAGGCCTTTTTAACCGATGTGAAAGCCCTTTTTTGTAGTAGTGATATTGGTGCTTCCTTTTTATTCTTCAATCTGTACCAATTGATCATATTACTTGAGAAAGACACTAGTAAGAACCTTCTTCGTCTCCAGGGAAGCCTTCAACAACTTCACAGCCTACATGGAGTACATTATAACAATTTATGATTATTAATTAATTAGTACTCCATGAAAACTGATTGACACAAGTAAGCAACGTAACATATTACATTATATACATACTTAATACAAGTACCATTTCCTCCAAAGCCCCGACTTCCTTGACATTAAACTTGTTGAGCATTGTGATGCTTGAAATAGTAGACATTGGCGTCACCACCAAATCGTCCGTGACCATATTACCATTAGCTATGGTTACCGATAGATCGATGAGTTTGTGCTTATATATATAGTTATAATAAAGAGTATACGGAAGCTGAGGGTAGGGCGCCATTACCCATGTACTAATTTTAATTATAACCACATCGTGTGTCCACTACTTACTCCGACCACTAGCTTGTTATTTTATTGTTTAAAGTTTTACTACTCCTATTTCAGTTGTAAATTTGTTTTATCTATTTTTAAATTAAAAAAAAACTTTTATAGTTTAATTAATTTTATATTTTATAAAAACCTTACATTTTAAAATATTATTGTAAAGTTTATACATTATATATATATATATATATATATATATTAACGTACCAAATGTTAATTAGTATATGAAGGTTAAAAACATGGCATATGCATAATAATAATAATATGTATTTCCGCAGTTACATGGTATGATTGTGATTTTATTTTGTTTGATATAAACATATGTATTTTTGCATATATAATTTGTTAATAATATTTATACATTTATATTATGTATATTGTTGACTTACTAATACTGTATGAAAGAAGCACAAATTAGATAAACTAATTAAAGAGCACAACAACTAAAAGTTAATAAAGAAACTCAAAAGCCCAATTAATAAGGCGATCTACTAATTAAAGAGCACAACAGCTGAAAGTTAATAAAGAAACGAGATAATATCAATTTACGTCCTGTAACTAAAGTCGAATCCAATTTTGGTCCTGTGTCTTTCAAAATCATTAAATGTCATCCTTTCCGTCCAATTTTGCAAAACACCGTTAACTATTGCTGACGTGGCAACTACTTTCGTCTAATCTAAATTACGCGGTGCGCTGAATCCAATTTTGGTCCTGTATCTTTTAAAATTATCAAATTTCATCCTTTTCGTCCAATTTTGCAGAGTACCATTAACGATTGTGTTGTACCATAAAAATCCAACAACGACATGTGTCAAGAATACCGGAGTCACGTCATCAAAAGAAGAGTCAACCAAAGACCAAGTCAAAAGAAAGATAAATCAACAAAAAGGAAGTCAAAGGAAGAAACTAGACAAATCCAAAGAACGCTCAGGACGAACTTTTTGGGGCAGAATTATAGGATGCATCAGAAACGGTACCAGACAGGAGACAGTGCCTTTCCGGGAAGCAACAACAAGTGGATCAACATTGCTAATGGGTTTTTAATATTATGCTTAGTGCTTTTTTTGGTCCAATTAGAGGCTAATAGGTGGCTATTAGGTGGCAATGCATGCACATGCAAAGAGTAGTATATAAAGAGTGGTCTCGTCTTGAATCCCACAAAGGGATTCGAACCTACGCATGAGTTCGTCTTTTAGAGACGCGCTTTCCTCCATACACATGGTTAACTTTGTTTGGATCTCCCTCAGGTGCTTGTAAATAGGTTGGGCCTCGTACATGTGTTGCGTTGTGACACTGCCTTCGACTAGCTACTTGTCCTTGAAATTCGTGCTGAATCGCAGCCATAATTCAAGGTTCTCGTCGAGGATCGCGTCGATCACGACGCGTATCTTTTCTTCGTTGTTGTTATCGCGTCGATCACGACGCGTCGATCATGACTGTGATCTCATCCATCCTCATATTCTCATCTTCTTTGTTGTTTCGCCGATGACATCTTCGTTCGCTTTGGTTTGGGGTAGTTCATCGACGTTGTTATTGTTGTTTCCTTGCACGTTGTTATCTCGGCAGTTTCTTCGGCGTCTTCCTCGTCCGGCTTCACCGTGCTTAGCTTATCCGAGAGGTGGTCGAGGCACGAACGAGCCTCGTAGAAATTCGTCTGGAGATTCGTGTTCTGATTCTCTATGTTCTTGTTTAAACTCTCGACTCGTCTGAGATTATCCCCCATTTCCTTCACTCATGTGCTCAAATTCTGTTTGTCCCCGATCAGACTCTCTTTTTCGTTTTCAAACTTCTTTATGATTCATAGGGTTACACCGATTCTTGTTGTCGTCGACGACACCTCTTTAATGGATTTTGTCTTCTGCAATTATGGTTACAATGGGGAAATAGGATTTTCCGAATTTAAAAAGAAATACGCAGTCAAATATTACGAAAAAACCATTGCCAATTAATAAAAGTATTGAAAATGATTTCCACGTCAGCGATCGTTAATGGTGCTCTGCAAAATTGGACGAAAAGGATGTAATTTGATGAGTTTAAAAGATACATGACCAAAATTGGATTAAGCGCACCGCATAATTTAGATCAGACGGAGGTATTTGCCACGTCAGCAATCGTTAACGTTGTTTTGCAAAATTTGCCGGAAAGGATGACATTTGATGATTTTGAAAGACACAGGACCAAAATTGGATTCGACCTTTGTTACAGGACGTAAATTGATATTATCTCTAAAGAAACTCAAAAGCCCAATTAATAAGGCGATCCATATATAGAAGAGAAATAAAATAATATTAGAACATAAATAAATATATGATATGATACGAAATACGATGAGCTTATTATACTGCGCAATAATTATAAGCTAGCTAGCGAGCAAGATCAATCGATCGATGATCAGTTTTTAGGCTTGATGAGAAAGACAGTAGTAAGGACATTTTTGATTTTGCACATTAAAAGTAATGGACAATATATAAGTACCTCATCCATTCCAAAATTGACAACCTTTTCCTCCAAATCCCGAATTTCCTTGACATTATATTAAACTTGCTGAAAATGGTGATGCTTGAAATAGTAGACATAGGCGTGATCACCACCAAATAGTGGAACAATTGATGAGATACCCAATTGACTTGCCATATTTCACTGACTACCCTATTATTTAAATAATTCAAAAAGAAAATAGAAATATACATTAATTAGTGTTTTAGGTAGGAAAAGTCCATATTGCCCCCATTTATAAATGTGTTTCATTACGATTTTCTTAAAGTAAAAATATATTTTCATACCTTTATCCATCACATTCACGGCAGAATTCCAAGCTCTCGTTTTTTTTCCCGTCGAAATCAAAGAAAAGCTACTATCGACAAAACCTAGCCTAAATCACCTTCGCCCCCTGTGTGCTCCTTGAAATCCCCAACAATATCTAACTACACGAAAGAACAAAACCCTAGCTCACGACGTCTGCGACCCAATGTGCTAAGCCCCCAACTACGGCGGCCAAATCTCCTGAATCAAGGAGAACCACATACATATAAACCCACAACCCTTCAAATCGCGAAATAAAGGGTTAGTTTAATTTTTAGTTTTGTGTGTTGAATTTAGTTTTTTTTTTAGTGCTAAGGGTTCAGTTCGAGGAAATTTATATGATGGTTTTGTCTGTATTGTTTAAACGAGTTCAATTTTGAATTTGGTGTTGTTTTCCGTTTTTTGTTGAATTTGATTTTGTGCTAGCTTCTAGGCTCGAATAGCACCGGAGGAGGGGGCTGCCATCGTCACAGTTGTCTGCAGCGTGGCTAAGCTCGAAAGGGACGCACGAGTTAGCTGGTGAAGTTGTCATCGAGCGGCTCGGGGACTCGACCCGCGGCTTCTGGCTGCTCGGTGGGAACATGATCAAGTTGAGGTTGAGCTTCGGCCCGTTCATCATCGTAGGTCAGTTGAATTTTCTTTTTACCCATTAGTTTTGAAAAAGAACAAGTATCTAATAGAAGACACAAGGTGTGTGTGATTATTTAAATACTTGTAACTGAGAATTATGCGGAGATTGTCGGGGAATCAACAGTGGCTTCTCGGTATTCACCTGAGGGTTTTGTTTGCATTGCTGAATCGAGTTCTATTTAGAATTTGGTTCAAGTTTTCAATTTTTGGTTGAATTTGATTTCGGTTTTTCAGTTTTGTGTTGATTTCGGTTTTGGATTTGTCAGTGTTAATTGTATCCTTTGTATTGTATAAATTGTTTTGGATTTGTTTGTGCAAATTGTATCCAAATTGCAATGTAAGCTTGTTTGATAATAATATTGTTTAGAGAGTTGGTAATTAAATTTCTTGTGTCATTTGTCAGGAACTATTGCGGCTTGTATGCATTGAACTTTATAGAGTTCGTGGTCGAGAAGCAAAATATTGGAAGATTGAATTCAATCGACATGCAACAATGTAAAAAGAAACTCGTCGCGGAAATTGTCACATGCACATCAAATTGCAAAAAGATTCTCGCTGCGGAACTTGTCTCAACAAAAGGACTGGATTTTGGGAACTGATGAATGCTATTGAAAATTAACACGTGTTTTGTGAATTGATGAATGCTAGTGAACTAATTGGATTTTATCCTCTTGCTTGTGAACTGTGTTTAGAAAGTAAATTCTTGGAAACTAATGCAGGTCATTGTGAAAACTCATAAGATGTTCTCTTGTTTGTATAACATCAAATTTTATTTACAATTTAATGAGTACAATTTCAAGTATTATATTTACAATTTCATTTTCATGTTATTAGTTCAGTCCTCCTCATTTACAAAGTGCATCAACATGTTTCATGCAATGAAAACAAAACAAAGTACATCAACATGTTCCATACATTGAAAATAAAACAAAGAAACTAACAAGAAGTATTGCATAACAAATTATATCTTTTAATCGTAACCAACGTCTTCAACTTCACTCTTAATCCTTGCATTTCCAGAATATGCTATCAAACACCTTACCGCCTTACGAATTGATTGGCAACACTTGCATAAAATTCTCACACAATTGATTGGTTACAAGAGTTACACATGTTCAAAAAATCACCACAACCTTCCGCTTTGCTCAATTATATAAATTATCTAAGAGCATACGTCTCCCATCATCAACACGATCATAATAAACAATTTCGTGTTCCCAATCAGAAATAAAAGAATCACAAATAGGTCTTGCCAGTGGAGATGGTTGGGAAGGAGGTTATAGAGTTTCAAATCGTTGTGCACAAATCTGTAATAAGCATTTTCGTCTTCATCAAATGTATACTTACTCGAAAAACACATTCTCTGTAGGCCTATATGAAAAAGCAAAAAAATTAGGATACCAATTGAACAATAAATACAAATCGTAAGCGAATTCATTAATTTAACCCCCAATTCAAGCTTCTAAAATCGATTTTTAACAGCAAATTGATTGATTTTACCCATAAATAACTTGAAGAAGTACAACGAGAAGGTACAGGAAGACGTTACCCTCAATGTGTGCGTGAATTTGAAAATTGATAGAAATGGGAATTAGGGTTGTAGGTGGTGGGAGAGAATTTGAATTCTTTGAAGATTATGGATTTTGAATTTGGGTCGATTTGAAAGTACAAATGTAGTGGAGCTTAAAATTTGAAGAAGTGGGAGAGAGAGCGAATTTGAAATTTTGAATTAGCGGGAGACAATTGAAAAATGAAAAAAATTGGAAATTTGAATTCACATACCTACGCATTGTTGTTATATACCTTATGCATTCTGAACCGTTTAGAATGAAGTCAATCTTATAGGCAAAAGACATATATCTAATCCATCTTTTATGCTATAACGTATGTAATAGATTTATATTCCACACACCTAAGTACTGAATGTCATATACCTTCTTACTTATAATGTAATTAAAATGAAAAATTAACTTTATATTAGTAATTAAAATGTAATTTATTGAAAATCTTATATTAGTAATTCAAATGTAATTAAATTGAAAAAAAATTATATTAGTAATTCAAATGTAAATAAATTGAAAAATTAACTTTATATTAGTAATTAAAATACAATTTAATGAAAATTAACTTTATATTAATTATTAAAATGTAATTAAATTGAAAATTTAACTTTATATTAGTAATTAAAATGTAATTTAATGAAAATTAACTTTAAATCAGTTATTAAAATTTAAAATTAACTTTATATTAGTAATTAAAATGTTCTCGGGGCTGCTGCTCTCGGGGCTGCTGCTCGTCAACACGAACATCGACTATAGGTTCCGGTGGTTGTTGCTCGTCAACACCAACATCGACTATAGGTTCCGATGGGTGCTGCTCGTCTACGGCCACTGCACGCCTTTTACGTCCCCTCTTCAACTCACGATGGTCTCTCGCTTCTCCAACATACTTTTTCCGAGCCTTAACTTCCTATTTTGCACATGCTAGGATAAACATACTCATCTCCATTTGGGAAAGGCATGATACGATACGTTATGTTTTTCGAAACAAGAAATGGGATTACTATACCATTGTCAAGCCCACCGTCGAACACCCAAGAGACAACACCATCGAAGAGAGTGAAATCCCATGTATAACAGACCAACAACCACGTTTAGATCCCTTGTCATTGCCAATAATGCGGTATTGAATTGAATACACTGAAGTTACTGAATTAAAAGGAGAACCGAAAGCATCAAACTAAAACCCAGCTTAAACACACAAAAAAGGATTGAACCGAAAATTGAGCACATGCTGCACTAAAACAATTGTGGTTAATCAGAGCTCATACGAATCAAGTTCATTAATTTATAAACTACCAAGGGCTACATTTCTAGAGAAATAAATTATAGTAATACATTAATAAAAAAAATAGACAGCAAATTCATCCCGCAAAACAAACAAACCGTTCGTCCGTCGTCGATGATCGGATAAATCAGTCGAATGAACCGCCGGCCCACGCAACTTCTCTGGAGATGTTAATTGAATTCGGGGATCCACACAACAAACACTAACCCTGCAGAATTGAATTGAATTTGGGGGATAATGCGATTGCGGGCTTCATATTGGAGACGATGAGCTCGAGGCATCGACGGTCGTCGGACGGCGAACGGTGGATTGGAAACGATGAAGTGATTCAAGAATCGAAAATTTGGATTTCGATAGAAAATCGATTCTGGGAAATTAGGTTTAAAAAAAAAAGCGAATGGGTTTGCGAATTAGTTTTCAGGAAAAAAACGCGATTGAAAATTAGGAAATGTGGATTTGGGTTTGCAGTGTCGGGTATAAGATATTGGGTTTGGGTAGGATTTGTATATGGGTCAAAGGGTGTTATAGTAATAGCACATATTTTTTAATTAGTAAATAAAAAATGGGTACCTCATGAAGAAAAATTGAGAGAGAGATAGTTCACTAATAAATATGTGACAATATGGTAATTTGTCAACCAGGCCAGTTTTAGTTCAGTTAACCTCCATTAAGATTTTTTAAAAATAAATTATAATAAAATCAATAAAAAATAATTCGAATCTATAATTTTAAATACTCAATCTACTTAACAATTTATAAAAAAAATATTATTATTTTTATAAGAAAATTCAATGGATTTCAAATCTATTCAATTTAGTACTAGTTCAATTGAGCAAATTTCAGTCCAAAACAAAAAAAACCTAAATAAGAATTAAACTAATTAATATTTAACTAGTCATCCTACCCGTGCGATGCACGTGTATTTAATTCAACTTTTTATTACTCGGAGTAGTGCTCTTTCTTCGGAGTAGTGATCTTTCTGCTTAATATTAGATGTAGATATTGATAATGGACAAATAAAAATTACATTCATGTTACAAATTTTTGAATACTTCTTTATAGACTACATTTTTTCTATTCGTAAGACGACAACGCTGGTCACAAAGCAGAAGCTTCAATCCGGTCGTGTTGGTTACTCTAGACAACACAACGTACAATTGATCGTGCGTAAATACTTATTTCTTCAAAAATATTCCAACATTTGTCAACGACTGACCTTGACTCTTATTAATAGTCATGACATACGATATTATAATCGATAATTGTATTAGTTGAAAAGCAATCTGGAATTTGGTATCTGAGGGCGTCAAAGTAATTCGAGTATTAAAAACCATTTCCCCAGAATTATTTTCTCCTAATACTTTCGCGTGGATAATATAATTACCACAAGTTGTGTTACAATCATCCTAGTATCATTGCATAGTCCGACAGAGGCATCCATGTTCCGCAATAGCATAACGGACATCCAAACCTGATACGAAACAGTTCATGTATAAAAAACTATATACCATGTCACAACATTTAATTAATTCGTTAATTATATACAATAAATAGAATATGACATGACTATATAAATTGTTGCTTAAAGAAAAATAAGTTTATATATATATATATATAAATACTAAGTAATGCAGATAATCCTTTCGTCCGTATTATGCATTGCAACCATGTAATCGTTGATTTCATTAACGTCATCCAGGATCAGCGCTAGAATCGCTCGTCCTTCTAGAAAATTGATATTTTCGATGTAATCATAGAAAGATGGGTACGCGGCATGAACAATCGATTCCATATAATTATCCGATTGAATTATTAAATATTCATTCGGGGTCTCTATATCTACTTCCACATCGTTCTCGCCGTCAGTAGTACAATCCTCTGTAGAAGAGCCAATCAGAGAACTCTCGTACATTTAAGCATGACCAGTCAAATTTGAAGAAAATCTCCTCCTGAAAATATATTACCCGTGAAAATTATAAAAGTTGAATGATTGCTTTCTAATAAAATTAAATTGGTGAATAATATTTATGTTTGTTTGTATTTTAAGTATGTTCGATCTAAATATAATTGATTTATTAATTTATTTGATATAGAAAATGATATATTCATCAAATTCAATACAAAAAATCAGCATTACATTATTAATTAATTAAGTAATTAATATAATAAAAAATACAATTATAAAATAACAGAAAAATAAAATTACATAAAAAAATTGATATATATGTAGGAGAGAATTAAATACCGAGAGGATTGAAAGAACCAATCGATCAGCTGATTTCTGATTTAGAAATAATGCAACTTCATTCATCAATACAAAATTCGCGAATTGCTTTCCGTCATGAACTTGTAGATGAATTTTAAACTTGGTGTGACGAATAAGATTACGATAACAAAAATAACACATAAAATTGCAATAATTGACATTCTGTATGATTGCATGTGTAAATACCATCGCTTGGACAGTTTTTCATGGATTTTAAAAGCTGTGCAAATTTTAATAACCTGTCGTAAATATAATAACAATTATAAATCACTTATTTATTACAATATATAATAAAAAAATGTATTTAAGTCTATAAACATTAAATTCAATAATATATCTTTAGTAAAACTGAACAGAATTCTTTTTCGAAGGGATTAACATCGAACAAAGATGAATATAACCAACACATATATTGAAAATGATTAGTAAAGAGTTGAAAAAAAAATGAAATTATTATACAAAGATAAAGAGAAAGATTGAATAGAATACAATTAAAGAATAACAAATTAATTTAGTACTATAAATAAATAATAGTATAATAAAATAAACGTAATTAAAGGAGATAAATAAGGAATAAATTTGATATTCTGAATATTCCTTATTTAAATAAATCAAAATATATTAATTTAGTTTCAATAGATTAATTGAATATTAAATTGTTTTTGAATTTATTAATTTATGGTAAATTATTTTTTTAATGCTGCATTAAAGTAATATAAATAGAGGATAATATTATTACTAATGGTAAATTAATAAAAAATTGAATTATTATTATTTTATTCTCAAATTAATTATGTCGACATTTGAATTAATTTAATTGTAATAAATTTACTATACTCATAATTAATAATATTATTGAAATATAATTTATAATCAAGATAATAAAATTTTTATTTGATTTCTCTAACTAAGGATATAATTTTATTTTATAAATTTATAATATTATTTATACATCATATTGGATGATAATATAATAATTATTTTTGCGATTTATTATTTTAATTATTTGTAATTCCTATAATTAAAATACATAAATTAATTAAATCACAATTATTATTATTATTATTAATATTTATATATAAAAAAAAGATCGAACTAAAATACATAAATTATTTTTGAATTTATTTTTGTAAATAAAAAAAAATAAAAAAAAATCTAATTATAAACAATTTTTTTTTTTTACAAAAATAATAATCATTGATTGTATTATTGTTTTTTTCAATTATTCAATAATTATTAAATACGATTTTATTTCATTAACTCAATCAAAGATTTTTAATTCATGTTTTAGTAATATTTGTAAGTAATACAAATAAAGATATTGTTGCATACAATTTTATTTCATTAACTCAATCAAAGATTTTAATTCTGTTTTAGTAATATTTGTAAGTAATACAAATAAAGATATTGTTGCGTAAGTTACAACATAAACAAAAGGGGGATTCGCAAAAAGAGTAAGTTCTAAGAGCATCTCCAACCGATACCAAAAACCTATTTTGGAGTAGGGGAGATGCTCCAAGCGATACCAAAACATAAACCTATTATAGGTTTTAAGGTGGGACCCACAGAAAAAATACTTAAATTTACGTTTACCTTAAACTCAAACCAAAAACTTTATTATTTATAAAATGATCCTTTTTATATAAATTAATAAAAATAATCTATCTACATTTTTTTAGTTTCTTATTTAATATTTTTTATAATGTAATTTTTTTTAATAAACATATAATTAACAATTAAAATAAATTTTAATAAAAATAAAATAACCGTATGGGATATCACAATATTTTTTTATTATGTTTAAAATTTTAAATTAAAAATAATAACTATTAAATTTTTTTAATATCAAAAGTTACGAGGTTAAATTACAAATTTGTAAAGATTTTGGTTATTTATAAAAAAATTGTATAAGAAGAATATTTTGAGAATATTCTTTTAAGTTTAAGTATTGGAATCTCGGTTGGAGTCAAATTACTGTAAACTTAAAATAAAACTTATATTTGAGTTTAAGTTTTTGTGTTCGGTTGGAGATGGCCTAAGTGTTATACTTTATTTAAATACCTATCTTTTGTCTAATAGTAAAAAAGAAAAAACTTACAAAACTACCCTTTAATTTATGTTTTACACGATTAGACAATAATCTACCAAAATCTTTCCTAGTCAAAATATTTATCCCGTAGTATCAGTTCTTTCCATTATCCAACCAACCCTAAAACAACACATTTATTCACTCATAATTCATCATAATTCACGCTTCGAAAAATGAAAATCAAAGCTGCAGCTAGAGGAGAACCCGCTCACCATCGGCGTAAGAAGATCCATATCCATTGCCCCGGCGAGGTCGGACAAATTTCGCTAGCTATGGCAGCAACGATATAATCCTCCGGCGGGGAACTACTACACCGGCGCGCAACGATAAGCCATTTAGGTTTTCCCCAAATCCCCCGTGCACAAAAGTCAATTTCTGTGTCGTAATATGAAGAATATTAAACATGCAATAATTTTATTGTAAGCCCTCAGTTTTAAATTTGGGCGACTTCGTAAATTTGTTCCACGTTTGACATATGGGTATGTTTAATAGTTTCAGTTCTTGTTTTGATAGTTTTAATATTCATGAACAAATGTTCACAGATTTTGTAGTTCCAAACATTGTTTTGGATCTATGTTTTTTATAGTTCCAAATACAATTTTGGATCTATGTTTTTGATAGTTCCAAACACAGTCTTGGATCTATGTTTTTTTATTTTAGTTATTGAATCAGTATACCCACATATTGATTGTTAAATTATGGAGAACTGTAAGGAGCATAGTTCCAGAACTGTTTCACATATATGTTCAGTTGTGGGCTATTTTTTCCCCTTGGAACTTTGATAGTTCTAAGTCCTTTTTATTTAGGCTTCATAATCATTGGGATTTGAGAACTTAATGTTACATTCTGCAAGGTTGTTTGTTGAGTACAATCTTTTTTGCTAAGTAGTTCTGTAAGTTGTTTTGGACCATAACATCATTTACTCATTTATATTCAAAGCAGTAAAGAGCAGTGTTTGTTTGTTGAAGATTACAGGCCTTATTATAGTTCCTCATGTGAGACTTGTGTCCAGTTTCGAACATCTTTTTTTACCATAGAAGTACGTCGTCTCAAGTGAACCGCCACATTCATTTTATAGCTAACGCCTTTAATCATGCTTCAAGGTTTTATCTAAGCTATTTTTTTGAATCAACAGGTCCGTGAAAGAAGCTACGAAAGCAAAGTCCTCATGTCGACGTGTCAACCAAAGGAACGAAAAGCGTAGAATTGTCCATGGCTCAAGGGGAACAACTTCCGGTGCAAGCCATGGGGAACAACTTCCGGTGCGATTACAACCCACCATATAATATGATGATGGATCAGATGGATGATGTATTATTATGTCTCTTTAAGTAGTTTGAACTAGTGAGGATGATGATGATGATGGGCTTATAACCACCCCTCAAGTTTGTTGTTATGTAAAACAATTTAA
Organism: Euphrasia confusa; assembly: GCA_954870475.1. Lineage (NCBI taxonomy): Eukaryota > Viridiplantae > Streptophyta > Magnoliopsida > Lamiales > Orobanchaceae > Euphrasia > Euphrasia confusa. Next base: position 20,529,738 of record OX940969.1, read on the forward strand.
ATCTTGTTAAACTTATTTTGTAATGCAAAAATGTATGTAGAAGCGATATGATATTAAATGTAGTGCGTCTATGACTATGAGTCATGTAGGAACCAGGTTGATAGAAAAAGAATAATGAACATTGACAATCTAGCTAATATATTTGTTTATATTTGACCTTTATTTTTTGTTGTCATTGAAACTAACGATATTAAAACTAAATTAACATAAAATTGATAATTGTATAACACAAAAATTGATAATTGTATTATTTGATAATTGAATCACGCCGAAACAGCCATCGGAACGGCCGCAAGAACTCCGCCCACTTCTTCCTACAGAACCAAATAAATGACTGCAGTGTATTGTTCATTTCGGATCTTCCGAGTGGCCGCTCTCCAATCATACTTTTCCATTTCAGGGGGGTCATCTCGGCCTATGGCACCACAACCCAAAAGGGAAAAGGGATAAAACAAATCAAGCGCATAACAAATCATCACCGACACATACAACTCAAAACGAAGCCATAAAGAATAATAATTCATTCAAATTAATAATCATCATCACCGGCCAGCGGCCACCATAAAATCGATAATTGTATTACATCAAAAAGTCGTGTACTTATCCTTCCTTCCTCGAGCTTACGTCGAGCTTACAAGTCCGAGAAAAATCGATAATTACATTACACAAAACTAAAAATACTAAGCACAAAATCGATAATTGTATTACATAGTATCCTTCCTTCCTCGAGCTTACAAGTCCTAGAAACAGATAATAACGATCGAGAAGGATGAGAGGAGCTTAGCCCCAAAGACCCGAGGCCCCTTAGCGAGATATGGACACTACTCGAGCAACCAACTGGGACAGGAGGCTGGACCCCATCAACTTCCATCTCCATCGCGAGATCATCCGCTAAGGTGAAATGACCCCCAGGCCTACTACGACTCCTTCGATTTCGATCCCCAATCCAAATACTGCAATTCTTCGAAATCGAAATGGCAGAGAACGAAGAGGATCAGCCGACCTAAGTGTACGCGATTGAGCCAAAAAAAAGGGGATGACGATGATGAGGCCGATGAACAAAGGTTTCCGTGATTGTTTGAAAGCAAAAGGTACAGAATCAAGCGGAGTGATCGAGCCGCTTACAAACCTTATAACTTTGTGGCCGCAGACTTCAGATTGTACCTCAATTCTCATCAATGAGTTTGAATGTAGTGTAATGGACATGGCCCACAAAAATTTGACATGGGCGTCTCAGAAGGATCCCTATTACTGTAAGTATTAGAAAAAAAAAATACCTAGAATTGGATGCTTCCATCAGTTGAAATCAAATCAACTGATTCTTTAATCCACGCACCCAAGGTTTAAAATCGATTGTTGAGAACGGCTAGTATTATAGTTTCCGTTGATTTTTAACAGAGAAACTCTTAAAGATTATTAAATATCTTGCACAAAATAAGAGATACTATACTAAAAGATTTTATTTTATTCAATAAATTAAATATAATTATCAAAACATAAAAGTTATTAAAGACATTTTAAATTTGAAAAAGTTACTCAAAAGTAAAATTATGAAACTTTTAATTGCTTAAAATTATGATAAAGAAACATTAAATTTACTTAAATTTCAATTAGTCAAAAGAATAGTATTTTTTTATAGTATCTTTAACCAAAGTATTTTTTTTCCTAAAAATAGCTAAACAAAATTAGAATAAAATTAAATAGAATTATTGTAAATTCCATAAATTTTATAAATTAAAGTAAATAGATAAAATACATCATACATAAAATGAAAACAAACTAATCTAAAATTACAGTAAATTGAGTAATTACAACATAAATAAAATTAACAAAAACTACTTTAATTTTATTAGGAAACATAAACAAAAACTTGGAATCCATTTAAAATTTGTGCAATCCAATGTCTCGATCTTTTTTCATGGACTTCTAATTGTTCAATTCGTAGAGTATTTTACTTATAATAAAACCTACAAAATAAATAGTTATAAAAAATATTACAAAATAAACAAAAAATAGTGAGAAATCCAAAAGTTCTGCAAAAAAATAAATCATCAAAAAGAATAAAAAATTCAAAAAACTTGAAAAAAAATACAAAAATCATTACAAAATAAATTGTTATATTTTGATACAATTATAATCAACAAACTGTTAATATTAATTAATATTAATTAGTAAAAAATATTTACATTAAAACTGCAAAAAATAAAAATATTAATGATCAAACAATAATATTAAAACTAAAATTTAAATTAGTAAAAAATACTTTGCAAAAAAATACAAATATTAATAATAAAACAATAATATTAAAATTAAAATTTGAATTAGTAAAAGATACTTTATATTTGAAGGCTACAAAAAATAAAAATATTAATTATCAAACAATCAAATTTAAATTAAAATATTAGTAAAATAATACTTAGCAAAATAACAAAATTATATAAATAAATAAATATGAACATTAACAAATAAAAAATAGCTAAAATGAAAAGATTGAAAAAATAAAAAAAAAACAACAACAAAAAACAACAACAAAACTTACATAATCTGCAAAAATAAATTAATGTGAGAATAAATAAATAAAAAAAATAATTGAAATGAAAAGTGAGAAATATGGAGTGAGTGTAGATGACGCCATTTATATAGACACGAATTTGAAGTAAGATTTGATAATTATTATTATTTTTTAAATATAATAAATTTGAATTACTTTAAATTTCGATATTATTGTTTGTATAATATAAATTTATTAATTAATCAATTAAATATATTAATGCAATTCTCTCATCATTTTTTTAATTACGATAATTAATTTTAGTAGTATAATAAAATAAACTTAATTAAAGGAGATAATTAAGGAATAAAGATGATATTTTGAATATTTCAAGTCAATATTTACTACAATTAAGGAATATATTAAAGAGATTATAAATGTAATTAATTAAAAATAAATGCGCTAATTAATTATGCTAAAAATAATAATTAATAATGACATTATGAACACAAATTAAAAATAATAATTAATAATGACATTGTGAACACAAATTTAATCTAACGGTGGTGCTTGTTTATTAATAAGTGTGAACACAAAAAAAAATCAAACGATTAAAACATATAGGACAATTGCTAGCTATTATATATTATAAGGATTTGTAAGTAATACAAATAAAAATATTGTAGAACAATTGTTAGCTATTATATATTATAAGGATTTGTAAGTAATACAAATAAAAATATTGTTGCGTAAGTTACAAAATAAACAAAATTATAATAAAATTAAATAGAATTGTTGTAAATTGCGAATTTCATTAATTACGTTAAACAGATAAAATACATCATAAATAAAATGAAAACAAACTATTTTAAAATTACAATAAATTGAGTAACTACTCTAATTTTATCAGAAAAATAAACAAAAGCTTATAATCCATTTATAATTTGTGCAATCAAATGTTTAGATCTTTTTTCATGACTTCGTCGCACAGTATTTTACTTATAATGAAACCTACAAAATAAATAGTTATAAATAAACCTACAAAATAAACAAAAAATTAGTAAGAAATTCAAAAGGTCTGAAAAAAATAACTTACTTCCAAAAGTTATTAAAATCAAATTAGTAAAAGAATACTTAGCTGGAAAAAATACAAAAAACAACAAAAAAACAACAAAACATACTTAGACCTCTGAAAAAAAAATAAACGTGAGTATAAACAAATAAAAAAAAATAGCTAAATGAAAAGGCTACAAAAAAATACAAAAAAACAAAAAAAAACAACAAAACTTACATAAAGCTCTCCACAAAAATAAATAAATGTGAGCATAAATAAATAAAAAAAATAGCTGAAATAAAAATTGAATAAATAAATGTGAGCATTAACAAATAAAATAAATAGTTTAAATTAAAAGTAAGAGGTAGTCCAAAAAATACAAAAACACACAAAAAAAAAACTTACATAGAGCTCTACAAAAATAAATAAATGTGAGCATAAACAAATAAAAAAATAGCTCAAATGAAAAAGCTACAAAAAATGCAAAAAAAAAAAAAAAAAAAAAACTTACATAGAGCTCTGCACAAAAATAAATAAATGTGAGAATGAATAAAAAAAAATAGCTGAAATGAAAATTGAATAAATAAATATAAGCATGAACAAATAAAAAAAATAGGTGAAAATAAAAGTGAGAGGTAGTGCAAAAAATACAAAAAAACAAAAAAAACAACAAAACTTACCTAAAGTTCTGTACAAAAAAAAAATAAAACTTACCTCTCCACAAAAATAAATAAATGTGAGCATGAATAAATAAAAAAAACAGATTGAATAAATAAATGTAAGAATGAACAAATAAAAAAAAAATAGCTTGAATTTAAAAGTGAGAGTTAGTGCAGAAATAAAAAAAAACAAAAAAAACAACAAAACTTAAATAGAGTTCTGCACAAAAATAAATAAATGTGAGCATGAACAAATAAAAAAAATAGTTGAAATGAAAAGGCTAAAAAAATACAAAAAAAAAGAACAAAACTTATCTGCACAAAAATAAATAAATGTGAGCATAAATAAAAAAAAACTGAAATGAAAAGTGAATAAATAAATGTGAACAATGAACAAATAAAAAAAATAGCTAAATGAAAAGTGAAAGGTAGGGAGTGAGTGATAAATGAAAAGTGAAAGGTAGGGAGTGAGTGAAAATGACGTTTTTATATAAGAACAGATTTGAAGTAGGGTTTGATAATATTTATTATTTTTAAATATAACTAATTTGAATTCCCTTAAATTTCGTTATTATTGTTTGTATAATAAAAATTAATTAATTTATCCATTAAATATATCAATATTATAATAGAATAAACGTAATTAAAGGAGATAAATAAGGAATAAATGTTATATTTTGAATATTTCAAAGTCAATATTTACGGAGATTATATTATAGAGATTATAAATGTAAATTATATTATATAAAAAAATAAATAATTATACTAATTAATTAAAAATAATTACGCAAATTAATTACACTAAAAATAATATTTATATTTATTATATTAAAAAGATTATAAATGTAAATTATATTATATAAAGAAAGAAAAAAATAATTACACTAAACAATTAAAAATAATTGCGCTAATTAATTAAAAATAATTACGCTAATTAATTACACTAAAAATAATATTATTAATGTAAATTATATTATATAAATAAAGAAATAAATAATTACGCTAATTAATTAGAAATAATTGAGCTAATTAATTAAAAATAATAATTATTTAATTAATTACTTAAAAATAATTGAGCTAATTAATTAAAAATAATAATTATCTAATTAATTACGCTAAATTAATTAGGCGTTTTTGTAATTAATAATTATTTTACCTAATTAATTAAGTTAAAAATAATAATTAATTTCAAATAATTGCCTAATTAATTAAAAATAATTACACTAATTAATTATGCTAAAAATAATATTGAATTATATTAAGGAAAATATAAATGAAAATTATATTATATAAAGAAATAAATAATACGCTAATTAATTAAAAATAATTGTTTCAATTAATTACGCAAAAAATTCTAATTAATTAAGCTAAAAATAATAATTAATAATGACCAGTGAACACAAATTTAATCTAACGGTGCTTGTTTAATAATAGGTGTGAAAACAAAAAAATCAAACGGTGAAAACATACGACACCTCGGACAATTGCTAGCTGAATTATATATTATAAGGATTTATATTAAAAAAATTAAAAAACAACATTTAAATATAATTAAAAATAATTTGAAAGGCCAAAAAAATTAAGTAACAAAGAAGCACTACAAAAATAGATAAACTAATTAAAGACCCAATGAACTGAAAATAAAGGAACATAGAGGTAAATTAGAAATACGTAGATTGCAAAGTACAAGTTAAACAACCCAAATATTAGAACATGAATGGAAATATGATATGATTCGATATGAGCTTCTACACTTCAACAATCACTTCATCATCCTCAGGCTGGAGAAAGACATTTGTAAGAACACTTTCAGTCTTCATTGAAGCCTTCAACAACTTCACAGCCTGCATGCATTTTCATACACACATATATATAGTATTAATTTGTGCAAGAAAACTGATGATATACAGACAACATTAACATATACAAATATATACATGACCTAGCTCACCTCAGCCATTCCGAAATGGACAACTTTTTCCTCCAAAGCCCCAACTTCCTTGACATTAAACTTGTTGAGCATTGTGATGCTTGAGATAGTAGACATGGGCTTCACCACCAAATCGTCCATGACCATATACGTCACCACACCCTTCACAAATCCGCCTCCTTCACCAACGGGAACTTGTTGTTTAGGTGAAGGTGGAGACACATACGGCATTTCAGTCGTCATTTTTCGCTTGCACTCCGGACAAGTAGCACGTGGGTCATCTGAAACATAATTAAGGGTACAATAATCGTCATCGTCATCGGGATAGGGAGAAAAGCTGCACTTGTAGAACCTCCTTTGAGCTGGAGGTGCGGCGGCATCAATGGCCAATAGCGGAACAGCGGTGGACGGTGTGGACCCCACCGGTGGTTTCAAGAGGCTGCTTTTGCTCATGTTTGGTTGCACGTAGGTCTCACTCAAGTTCTCTACGCTCTCGTACAAGTTGGCGAGTGAGCCCACCATAGACTGTTTGCCAACAAGTCCGATCACCTTAGCCACAGGCAAAGAGAGTACGTAAAACAAGAAGTCGACAAAGTCATTGCCGGCTTCGGCGAATAGGACCTTCTGGGTTTGGGTGTTTATCAGAAGCTTCAAGCTCATAACTGTCGAGGAGGAGGATGTGTTGGCCATGTTTATTGGATTAATGACAACTCAGTCCAAGGGCGGAGGTACTCTATGGCTGGGGTGGGCTTTAGCCCACCCTGATTTTTAAATTTAAAAGGGTTATATATACTAAAAACCAATATTTATTAATATAAATTGGCTAGCCCAATTGGTAGATGAAGTCCAATCTGTCTATTTGGTCAAGTGTTCAATCCCTTTCATTGCTTTTTTTATTAGTTTAGCCCACCCTTTCATTGCTTTTTTTATTAGTTTAGCCCGTCTAGAAATTTTTTCCTGGCTCCGCCATTGACTCAGTCATTAGTTCGCATCTTATTTATAGAGAATTTAGTTGTACTGTACATGCATGAGGGTTTTAATTTTATTCAAATTCAAATTTCAAAAATTAAAATAGATTATTGAAATATTTAATTAAACAACAAATTTAATTGAACTCGAGCTCTTCCATGTATGTATGGTTGTATGGTTTGTTTTCATTGGTAGTATTTGGCGGTAGTGTTTTGGAAGACCGTGTTGTTATGTTTTTGTTATTAACATTGCGCAGGTTGCCCTCGAATAGTTGAACCGTCCGTCTAAAACACCAATTACCTATAAAATATGCTTTTGTCAGATTCAATTACTCTTCTACATTTATTAAAGTTATTGTTTCATTTAATCTTCTACATCAATTTTAAATAATTTTAAAATATTTTAAACTGTGTGAAAATAATTTTTTTAAGTAATTTTAAAATTCTTTTAAAGTAAATCAAAATAAGTTTTAAATAAATAAAAATATTTTTTTAAGTATTATTAAATAATATTCTAATTATTTGAAATATCTTTTAAACATTCTTAGAATATTTTTTAAATAATTTTTTTTGTGATTTGAAATAACTATTAATTATTTTAACGAGTCATAAAATATTTTGAAATAATTTAAAATATCTTAAAATAATTTTAAGAAGTATTTAAGAAAAGGTAATATTAGGGTATGAGGCAGATTGGATTTTTTAAATACTAAGTAGGGGCATTTTTTAAAATATATAAAGTCATAAATATCCCTACAATAATATTACGGTAATATATATTAATTTATTTTAATATCCACTAATATTAAACACGCTACTAATATATATTTATATATTTGCGCTAAATATATTTGGTAAAATATATTTGCGCTGAGATTACATTAATATCAAAATATATTACGCAAACAAAATATATTTGCATTATATATTTATAATTATATATAAATATAATTATATATTTTGGATGAGCGAAGAGATGCGTGTTTTATGAGATGCGTATGTGGAACATTCTTTGTGTAATGTTTTTACATATTTTTTGCATCTATAATAGATTTTAGTTTAGTTTGTAAATATCTATAATAGATTTATGATTTACATTTCTAGTTTAGTTTGTAAATATCTATAATAGATTTATGATTTACGTATGTGATTTTATGAATTCTTTGATATCTATGATAGATTTCAATTTTTTTTTCATATCTATGATAGATATATCAATATTATTATACGAATTATCTATGACAAAATTTTGAATTCAAGTGATTTTATATCTATGATAGAAGTGTTGATTTTATATCAATGAGCTAGAAGAGTTATCTATCGGAACAATACTCTTATCGAAGATGAAAGATTTTGGAATGTCTTTGACGAAATGTGTAGTCAATGAGGAACTATTGAACGTAGGATAGTTTAGATTTTTGCGTAATTTTATATATCAATTAATTTTGATTTTATATCAATGAGCCGAAAGATTTTTTAATGTATTTGAAGAAACTTCAATATATGTGTAGTCGAATGAGGAACTATTGAATGTAGGATGATAGTTTAGATTTTTTGCGTAATTTTATATATCAATTAATTTCTTAATTTTTTTTAATGAAAAAGGATAAAATGGGCAGAGTGCCCTGTATAATACTAAGATTTCGGATGTTGTTTTGTTTGGTTTAGTTCGGGTCGAAATTGCGACGACCGAAACCGATAGTTACTCGGTGGCGTGCGACGATCGAAATTGCGACGAAAAAGTGGCGCGCGGCGATCGAATATGCGACAACCAAAACTGATAGATATTACGGAAGCGCGCGGCGATCTCGGACATTATTTTGTTTGGTTTAGTTCGGATCGAACCTGCGACGACCAAAGGCGCGCAGCGATCTCGAACGTTATTTTATTTGATCGATTTAGTTTGTTTCGGGCTGGGTAGAGTTGATCGAAACTCGGAAGACGGAAAAAATCTGATGTTTATGGTGGGGCTGGAAGGTTTCCTACGATCCAGCGTATGTATTTTTGGCGCCACTGCCCCTACGGATCCCCGACCATAGGAGACGAGCCGCAAATGGTTCCCTCCAAAAAATTCGAGGTTTCCTACGGTCCAGCGTATGTATTTTTGGTGCCACTGCCCCTACGGATCCCCGATCATAGGAGACGAGCCGCGAATTGCTCCCTCCAAAAATTTGGAGGTTCCCTAAGGTCTACCTTAGGTATTTATGGCGCCAGCGCCCCTACGGGTCCACGTCCGTCGGGACGAGCTACGAATGCTTCCCTCCAAAAAATTGGAGGTTCCCTGATTAGTCATTTACCACGCGTCAAAATCAATTAAAAATATTTTTAATTAATTGTTGAATCAATTTGTCCGAGTCGATCTCTGGAGGAACACTACTATAAGTACTCGTATTCGTGCTCAAGTAGTTGCAAAGGGAAAGAAGAAGTATAACATAATGCGAGTTTTGGGTTGATTTGTTTTAATAATCTAAGTTCTAAACTAATAAAATAATAGCAAGTAAATTAAAAATGAATGAATAAGTTTCAAATTATAAAAAAAGGGACTAGGGATTGGATTCACCAATATTCAATTTCATAGTTAAATCATAGTATGCAAAAATTACATTAATATGTGTGTCTCCGGTTAGCACTAACGTAGTTCGATAATATAAATCATGAGATTGCCTTACAATGAGTTTAAAATCAAGTTAACATTTTATCGAAAACTTTGTATGGTAACCAAAACTCAATCACTACTTTAAAAAATCTAGTGTTGGATATCGTGCATCTATATACAGCAAAAAATAAATTTTTTATGAATAACGATATTTTCATTAATTTAAACAACATACATTATATTGTATACATGCATTAATTGATTAATTCAAAAAAATTATCGTTTTAATTCAACGGGCATATGATTCGGAATTAATGTTTTAATACCCGAATGTCGTTCTCTAAGAGAGCAATACTATAGGGCATATGATGGGGAATTAATGTTTTAATACTCGAATGTCGTTCTCTAAGAGAGTAATACTATAGGTTTTAAGCGTTCTATTCATTCTTGTTCCGATTCGAGTCACACTTTGATAAAAATATTATTGAAATCATTTAAAAATAATTTTAAGAAGGTGATACAGTGTATTTACATTTTTGCAAATAGATTCTGTATCTTTATTGTTGTGTTTAATGTTGAAGTCGAAGAAGATGACATATACATTTCATATACAGTATGTTTTAAAAAATGCAATATTTTCTTACCAACCTTGATTAATTCAATATTGAATATTTTAAATATTTTATGTGTTTAACTTTAATTTGTATTTTTTTCAACATTTCACAATTTTTTTTAATTAAATTTGTTTTTTTTACCATAAAAAAATAAGAGTAATTTAGAGAAAAAATAAGAATGGTTTTAAATTTTAAAAAAACTACCATACTTTAGCTTTTTATTAAAAAAGGTAATTAATTTATATCATTTATATAATTAAATACCATAATATTTAATCTAATCACAATTTAGGTAAGCTATTCAAATTTGAATTGTCCTTTTTAACCTTTGTATTATATCAATTTTATATGATTTTTATTACTTAACTCATATCAATCACCGAATCTTTTTTCGTAAATAGTTTAGGTTTGAAATTTGATTTTTTTATTTATTTTCTCAATAACTAGTCGTGGTGTTTCGTGTTTCTCACGTAGTATTTCTCTCAATCACGAAATCGTTCTTGTTCTTGATCCAGATAGTGTTTCGTCTGTAACCCGTAGGTAATTCGTTATTTCATTATTTTTGCTTGAACCCGGTAATTCGTTTCTAACTATTCGATCAATCAACCCAAAATTAGATGCACTCACGGAGATGAGCCAAGGCCACTGGAAAGGCTGCCACTTCGTACACAAATTCCAGCCTGACTTTTCTACCCCGTCTGGAGAATCACTTCGCCAGGTCCAATTCCGCATGGTTCAGTTCCTAAATGGCACCATCATGCCATTCCCCCATAAATATTTCTCCCCTAATTTCCCCACCCAAGACGTGCCTTCACTGGCCCACCGTCCTCCACCTGGGACTTGCATAACAGGTAAGAGTCGCCTTCAGGTAGTCACATAGACTGGCCATGATGACGAGATGACCCCACGCTTGCCCTTGATCTAAGCCTGCTTACTTCAGGATGTGAATGCCATGAGGACCAATAATAATAATAATAATAATAATAATAATAATAACAACACACTAGTACTAGTATTGGTAATATTAGTGATAATTGCCCGTCTGCTTCTTCTGTAACTATTGGGGTTTTCAGTCACCCGACCCCGATTAAGTGTCTTGTGATGGGTGTCCTTGGCTGTAGTCCGATAATGTCAAATAAGATTTGCGTGGAGGATTCCTCAGTAACAGTGCTACAACATTCTTGGAGAGGCGGCTGGCAGATCAAGAGATTGAACGACACCTCTCATCTTAGCCTGCTTTGATCGTGCTTGCTAACAAGATGGAATGCCACATATTTATTCCAGTGAGGGATAAGTTAGCACACACATACATACTCATGATTGATTCTTTTGTGTTTCATTGTAGCATTAATAGTTACATAGTCTCCGTGTGTTGTTTTTTGTGTTGATGATTTAAGTGAAATCATTGTCCATTTAATGTAATTGGATTCATACAAAGTTTCGGTAATGATCCTAAAGCACTACAATATGATTTAGGCGAAGTGCGGAGTGCACGGTTGTATAAAAGTGATAACGGATCATTGTTTGGTTAAGTGAATGTTGGTGTTGATTTATTGTGTGTAAATTAGCATGAAATATATGTTAATTTCATGGTTTGCATGGTTGTAATATGCAGCCACGAAATTGCATGCATGGCACCTAAAGAAAGTGATTTCTAAGAGGTGTGACCATTCTTAAAGGGTGCAACTCTTCCCAAAGGGTGCAGCCCTTCATGAAAGGGTATTTTCACTATCCAAAGGGGTGTTTCAACACCTATATAAGGGTGTTGAAAATCAGATTCTAAGACTAACGAAAATTAAGAGCTTTGTGTTAACGAAGTATAGCAAATAAACATTCTATAGTATACTTGTTTCTACGCCAAAGAACAAGTGCGGTATTGTCTTATCCTAGAAGAAGTTTCGTGATACCTTGGCTGTTATAGGGTCGAAATATTCTTTAAGGAAAACGTGTAAACGTGATTCAATATTTTCCAAAGCCTCCACATTCAGAAACACACAAAAGAAACAACAATCTTAAAGAATATTTACTATTCTGAACGATGGAGTCGGTTCGTGAGATGAACAGCAAATTCGGAAAATTGGAGAAGTTCGAAGGCGTAGACTTTCGAAGGTGGCAAAAGAAGATGCATTTCTTGCTAACAACGTTGAAGGTGGTGTACGTTCTAAGTACTCCACAACCAGAAGCAGCAGACAACGAATCGCCGGAGGAAACTCGGAAACGCTGCAAATGGGAAAATGACGACTATATATGTCGTGGGCATATATTAAACGGTATGTCTGACTCTCTCTTCGATATCTATCAAAATGTGGAGTCTGCTAAGGCCCTTTGGGATAGCCTTGAATCCAAGTACATTGACGAGGACGCTTCTAGTAAGAAGTTCCTAGTTGGTAATTTTATGAATTACAAGATGTGCGATGGAAGGCCGGTAATGGAGCAATATAATGAATTGCTCCGGATATTGGGTCAATTTACCCAACATAATATGAAGATGGACGAGTCCATCTCGGTGTCTAGTATTATAGACAAATTACCGCCGTCGTGGAAAGACTTCAAACACACCTTGAAACATAAAAAGGAAGAGTTGTCTTTAGTACAACTCGGTAGTCACTTGCGCATAGAGGAATCTCTAAGGGCGCAAGAGGGTGAAAAACCCAAGGACAAGGAACCGATAAGGTCTGCAACTATCAATATGATGGAAGCAGGGGAGAGTTCGTATAAGAACCGAGGGACAAAGCGTCCCTACAACAACAACAACGGCAACAATGCTGGGAGTAAGAAGCCTAAGGGCGCTTGCTGGATATGCGGAAAAACGGGTCACTTTAAAAGTGATTGTCGTGCGAACAAGAATAAAAAGGGAACGATGAATAATCGCTCGGGACAAAGGTCTAATAACCAGGGTCCGGACACCAATCAAGGTGAGACTACTATACATAATTTTGATGTAAATTTAAATTATGTCCCTATAGTTTCTGAAGCATTTTATGTGCAGGATGATTCGGTGGCGTGGTGGATTGACTCGGGTGCTACTAAGCATGTTTGCAAGGATCGTCATTGGTTTCAAAAGTATGAACCAGTTGTAGATGGATCAGTGCTTTACATGGGAAACGAGTCAACAGCCCCTATTCTTGGTCGCGGCGAAGTGTTGTTGGAATTCAGTTCCGGAAAGTCCTTAGTATTATTAGATGTATTACATGTACCTGGAATAAGGAAAAATCTTGTATCCGGTAGTGTTTTATCCAAGTATGGATATAAACAAGTATACGAATCTAATAAATATGTATTGACTAAGAATGGTGTATTTGTCGGTTTTGGATACCAATGTAACGGGATGTTTATGCTTAATATTATGAATAAAGTTGATGATTCTGTTCTTATGGTTTCTTCTAAAGTGAATGATTCATTATTGTGGCATGCTAGACTAGGACATGTTCATTATAAACGCATGATTGATATGTCCAAACTTGAATTAATCCCTGCTATGAACATAGAAGAAGATAAGTGTAATACATGCATGCTAACTAAAATCGTTAGGCAGCCTTTTAAAGATGTTCAACGTGAATCTTGTATGCTTGAACTTGTGCATAGCGACTTATGTGATTTCCATGCTACACCTTCGTTGGGGAATAAGAAATACTTAGTAACTTTCATAGATGATTATTCTAGATTTTGCTATGTATTTCTGCTAAGTACTAAAGATGAAGCGCTAGAAAAGTTTAAAGTATTTAAAACTGAAGTTGAACTACAACAAGAGTGCATGATTAAAAAGTTGAGAACCGATAGGGGAGGTGAATATTATGATCCTGTTTTGTTTGAATCATGTGGTATTATTCATGAAATAACTGCGCCCTATACTCCTCAACAAAACGGTATATCCGAAAGGAAGAACCGTGTACTAAAGGAAATGGTGAATTCCATGTTATCCTATTCGGGTTTGAATAGTGGATTCTGGGGAGAAGCCGTGTTAACAGCTTGCTATTTATTAAATAGGGTTCCTAACAAAAGGAACAAAGTTACCCCCTACGAACTTTGGTACAAAAAGAAGCCGAACCTTAATTATCTTAAGGTTTGGGGCTGTCGGGCTGTCGTAAGACTACCGGATCCCAAAAGGAAAACTTTGGGAGAAAGAGGCATTGATTGCATCTTTGTTGGATATGCTGTGCATTCCAAGGCATATCGATTCTACGTGATTGAGCCGAATGATTCAGTAGCGATTCATTCTATCATAGAATCGAGGGACGCCATATTTGATGAAACTAGATTTTTATCAATGGTTAGGACCAAGGATCTGGTGCCTAAGGTGGCTGAAAGCAAAGAATTAACTTTGCCCGAGCCTGAGTCGCTTGAACCTCGTCGAGGCACGAGGATAAGGACTAAGAAATCGTTCGGTCCTGATTTCCAGACCTTTCTGGTTGAAGGATCAAGGGACGAAGTTGGATTTCAATACTCGTATAGTTATCATGTTGATAATGAGCCTAAAACATACGAGGAAGTCTTGAAATCGCAAGATGTTGCATTTTGGAAAGAAGCCATCAATGATGAGATGGATTCCATTATGGGAAACAACACTTGGGTGCTTGCTGATTTACCTAACGGTTGTAAACCATTAGGATGCAAGTGGATCTTTAAGAAAAAGATGAAAGTCGATGGTTCAATTGACAAGTATAAAGCCCGATTAGTCATTCAAGGCTTTAGGCAAAAGGAAGGTATTGATTACTTCGATACCTATGCTCCTGTTGCGCGAATAACTACGATTAGATTATTGATAGCCTTGGCTGCAATACATAATCTAGTGATCCATCAAATGGATGTAAAAACAGCATTCCTTAACGGTGAGTTAGAGGAGGAAATTTACATGAAACAACCCGAAGGGTTCGTTATGCCTGGTAATGAGCATAAGGTATGTAAACTTGTTAAATCCTTGTATGGATTAAAACAAGCACCTAAGCAGTGGCATCGGAAATTTGATGAAATAATTTTATCGAATGGTTTTAAGTTAAACCAATCGGATAAATGTGTGTATAGCAAATTCGATGACTTTGGTAAAGGAGTCATTATTTGTCTATATGTTGATGATATGCTTATCTTTGGTACTGACCAAAGACAAGTGGATTTGACTAAGTCATTTTTATCATCAAACTTCGATATGAAGGATATGGGGGAGGCGGATGTGATTTTAGGAATTAAAATCATTCGTGAAAACAATGCCATTACTTTAACTCAATCTCATTACATTGAGAAAGTGTTAAAGAAATTCCATTGTGATGACTATTCTACGGTCAGTACTCCATATGATTCGAGTGTAAAACTCATGCCCAATATGGGTGTTGCTGTGTCCCAGTTGGAATACTCCAAGGTAATTGGGTGCCTTATGTATGCTATGACTAGCACAAGGCCAGACATTGCATTTGCGGTAGGCAAACTAAGTAGATACACAAGTAATCCTAGCACGCATCATTGGCAGGCTGTTAGGCGTGTATTAAAATACTTAAAGGGAACCAAAGACTTTGGTTTGACATATGTCGGATATCCTTCGGTAATAGAAGGGTATTCTGATGCGAGTTGGATAACCAATATAGAGGATCATTCCTCTACTTCTGGTTGGGTTTTCCTACTCGGAGGCGGTGCTATAAGTTGGGCTTCAAAGAAGCAAACTTGTATTACGAGTTCCACTATGGAATCGGAATTTATAGCACTTGCGGCAGCTGGTAAAGAAGCTGAATGGTTAAGGAATTTGGTTTATGAAATTCCTTTGTGGCCAAAGCCTATTTCGGCGTTTTCAATTCATTGTGACAGTGCAGCCACTTTGGCTAAGGCATATAGTCATGTTTATAATGGCAAGTCAAGACACTTGGGCGTTAGACATAGCGCGATCCGTGAGCTGATCACTCAAGGAGTAATCTCTATTGATTTTGTGAGATCACAACATAATCTTGCTGATCATTTGACCAAGGGATTAGCAAAAGACTTGGTAGTAAAGTCGGTGATTGGGATGGGTCTGAAGCCTCTTTGAATCTTCAAATATGGGATACCAAATTCATTTCTAATTGTATTAGAACCAGAATTCAATTGGGAAGCCTATATTTGAGATTGAAACACATGGAAATTATCCCAAAGGTATGTGTTTGAACCTGCATGTTAAGGTTGAAGTTAATTCTTAATGAATCATTTGATAAAGTGCATTTTGCAGGTGCACGAAGAAATGATTCACCTATATGAGTGGGAAGTGTGGCAGCTTCAAGAGTCGTGGCTAAGCTCTATATACACTCAAGAATGGATGGGATACAAGGCCTAATTTTGTATCGGAAATCATTATAGAATGTATTTGGAATTATGTGTGTATTATCTTTTATGTATTCAGATGGGTTGAAGAGTTCAATCTTTTAAGACACTCTGATTCTCGAATATATAAGTTGTATATAAACACTAAGATGAAAATTCAATCTTCAAGACATTTTCATTTTATGCATAATTCTGGCTGTTATTGTTAAAATAAGTGATTCAAGGATTACACTTAAATGGGGGAGGAATGTTGATGATTTAAGTGAAATCATTGTCCATTTAATGTAATTGGATTCATACAAAGTTTCGGTAATGATCCTAAAGCACTACAATATGATTTAGGCGAAGTGCGGAGTGCACGGTTGTATAAAAGTGATAACGGATCATTGTTTGGTTAAGTGAATGTTGGTGTTGATTTATTGTGTGTAAATTAGCATGAAATATATGTTAATTTCATGGTTTGCATGGTTGTAATATGCAGCCACGAAATTGCATGCATGGCACCTAAAGAAAGTGATTTCTAAGAGGTGTGACCATTCTTAAAGGGTGCAACTCTTCCCAAAGGGTGCAGCCCTTCATGAAAGGGTATTTTCACTATCCAAAGGGGTGTTTCAACACCTATATAAGGGTGTTGAAAATCAGATTCTAAGACTAACGAAAATTAAGAGCTTTGTGTTAACGAAGTATAGCAAATAAACATTCTATAGTATACTTGTTTCTACGCCAAAGAACAAGTGCGGTATTGTCTTATCCTAGAAGAAGTTTCGTGATACCTTGGCTGTTATAGGGTCGAAATATTCTTTAAGGAAAACGTGTAAACGTGATTCAATATTTTCCAAAGCCTCCACATTCAGAAACACACAAAAGAAACAACATTTTGTACCATTCTTCCTCTTTCCTTGAAACAACAATTCTTAGTAGAAAATGTGTGTTGACATTTAACAGAAACTGTACCTGCAGAGGATTTTTATACTTACTGCTTATATGATAAGGATAATGACATCAAAGTTTGACTTCTTGCAACGAAAAAAAAAAAGAGACCTTTCTTTTAGGCCTCAAAGGCTGTATAGCACACTAAAGGGTAATGTTCTGACTAAGTTACCAATTTTTTTTGCAACTACATATATGTGCACCACATTTTTACTTAACCAAAAACTGTTAATATTGATCACAGGGCATCGTAGTCATCAGTGGGTTCAAAAGTGATCTCCGGTCCAAACCTCGGCGAGTTGATTGATTCCCCAACATAGTTGAGGGGTGAGTCATCCAAGAATGTAATGTCATACTCGTACTCGTATAAATTTTCCGGGAAATCCATATCAGGGAGTGCTGCCCGCTGTTTGGAATCATTTGGCGACTCATTTATTGGGAGATCATTGAAGGTGCAAGGTGCACTATATTCCTCCTTCTTCTTTGCGTCAATGACCTGATAATCATAGAATTTTCAAGAGTCAATTGCCAGTTTTTGAGGATAATTTCCAAGAGACAAATATAACTCTAGATAGAAAGCAATCTTTTGTTGTGTTGTATGCTTACATATTGTCCATCTTCCGTGCTCTGGTACACGAGGACGTAATCGCCAGTTACTAAGCGGTGAGCATCGACAAATCCCCCTGGTACGGGATTCATTAGATTTGAGATGCAACATGTTTTTATTTACTTGTAGAGCCAAAAAAAAAATTAGGAGATGTTACCAGTAGACTTGAGCACGTACATCCTGCTGTTGTTGTTTGGTCACCATCTGTTATACAAAAAGATATGAACTGAGTAGAGTATGATATAAATTAAATAGGCACGCAAACATTGAGCTTCAAACCATTTGTGGAAACGTGAATTCATAAATATACATATGCTACAGCTACACGCACTACTAAAAAAAGTGTCATACAAATCGGGTATTACCTGATGTAAATGACTTGTGCGACCGATGTGTATGGAGACGATGTCTATACTCGCCTTATTTCAGACATCAGTTATTAACCGATATCTATATTAACATTTAAATCAGGTTTACTAAGAAAAGCGATATAATTGTGAACTTATAAAATCGAGTATTAACTGATTTCGTTGCGAGCACAAAAACCCGATATAATTGTGAACTTATAAAATCGAGTATTAACCGATTTTGTTGCTAGCACAAAAAACCGATTTCTTAAATATGCCGATTTCATTTAATTAATAAAAAGTGATGTCTTTTACCGTTTGATACATCTTTTTACTCTTTTACAAACGATATCCTTAACACTAAAATCACACCAAATATATAAATATATTAATAAATACATCAATACCATAATATTTGCTTCAATAACATCCTAAACATTGTCAATATTAACCAATATCCAAGACATTCGATCAACCAATAAACATCATAATAGCCGATAAACATTGGTGTCTTCTATCAAATAATATCTCACGCTCATAGCCTCAGACAAGGCCCCTCTGTTTGAAGACTTCAAGCATTGGAGTGCCTATCTTTGCAGGCTACTCAACCACAGTAACTCCGGCTTCTCTTAGAGTCTTAATGTTGTCCTGTGCATTACCTTTACCTCCTGATACACAATGGCTGCAAATTCAATAAGAACTTGGTCAATTTCTACTGCCTATGAAAACCCCAAACAAGTAAATCATAAACCATTAAAAGTTGGCTCTCACTCAAATATTACAGGTATATTGAGTTGAAAATGTTCACTTCGCAGATTCTTTAATCTCAAAATCCCAAGAGTACAAATATTCTAAAAAGGTACAAAATTGAGCATTGAGATTGTACTAAAAATCACGTTTGCTCTATAGACACATTCCTGAGATGCTAATGTGGATAACAAAATATAAGGCTATAGAGGAATATCAATAAAAATAAACAAATAATATATGACATCTTATCTTCACATATATACAGCAAAAATATTACTTAAAGGCTTGCATCTTGTGATCAAATGCAGAAAAAATAACATGGTCAAAAAATAAGGATGATAAAAAGACTTGGAGCTTACTCCATTTCTTTCACTCCTGAGCTGACCCACAATTTTGCAAAAGAAAACAGCATCCGCACGCATTGGCCAACCCAAACGGAAACAGCTCACAGACCTAGTTTTTTGTTATCATTAATAATAAAGGAATTAAATATATAAACGAAAAAAAAAAGTATATGATAAACATATTTATTGAAATCGTGTGAGATAATCTTTTTTACCAAAAGTACTCGGTCAAATCATCATAATTTCTCCACTACGAATGTTTCGATTTTCCTTGTTTGCTCCTGGTAGCTTCCTGAACATTAATCATATAGATTGAATGAACTCGAGTGAAAACTAAAACAGGTTATTAAAGGTATCATCCAGATAATGTACGGTTGCCTTATACCCTCGCAATCACTTCGTAGATCGGGGTCACAACTTTTCTTAGGAAAGCCTCCTCTTCTCCTTCGTAAGCCGGCTTCACGTTTTCACCAGTCATGGGGCTAACGCTTCCAGCTAGCATACCATAAAGCTCAAAAGCCATCTGCCAAAGCCAAATGTGATTATTTATTAGCTACTGGAGTCAGTGACCGCGTAGATTCAGCACGTGCGGCATGATATCGGAAGCCAACCATAAGTCGGCGACGCCTCCGATTAGAGCTTCTGTCGATACGCAAAACGCATTCAAGCTATCCGCCATCTCTCCGGTTGAATTTTCACTCGGGGAGTCGAGAATCCCCAAATTTCACATTGGCGAACGAGGCTCTGAAAAATTTGGGGTCGAGAATCAAAATATGGGGATCATTTTCAACAGATCGACTACACCCCGACCAAGAATCAAAATAAATCAGATCTAACGCAAGAATCAATCTAAAGTTCTTACCAAATTCACGGAGCCGCGGGTCCTTAGGATCCGAAATAGAGTCGCAAACCTCAACCAAATCGATATTCGCGTCGTTCCTAATTTCAAATTCACAATTTCAATTCAATTCAACCATTTACCTTCAGGAGCCGGCAACGGTGGCTCTGGGACAGAAGAGAAGATGCGGAGGCGCCGTGACTTGGCAAAGAAAGGAGTCGTCGGAGGCACTGGGTCGTCGCGCGGGTCGACTGGTGCTGCTTCTGAAGGAGCAAGGTATGGGTGGGGGTTAGATGTTGTAGGCGGTGGTCGTGGTGTTCCTGGTGGCTGCCGGTGCCAAAGTGAGGGTTGGGGTCGACGGCGGGAGTGAGCTGGGTTTCGACGGGGGAGCCTTCTTCGACGGAGAAGCCTTACTCTGGTGGTGTAAGTACTCTTGCTTTGGCGACGTCTCAACTGCGGTGGAGTTTCGAAGGGGGCCTAAGCGGCGGAGGTGTTTGAGGTAGGGTTTGTGTGTGAGAAAAGAGGGAAATGAATTATTGAACTGAATATATTGACATTACTCCCCGTCCAGTATAGATAAAGATTTTTGTAAAATATCTAAGGATTTTTTTTAAATATCAATGACATCGCTTGCATAATAAAAGAGTTTTAATTGTTTTTTAAAATGACCTTATTTAAATCGTTTTCATTTAAAAACGATGTTGTTATTAAGATTTAAATCAGTTGTTTTTTAACCGATTAAAATATATATACTAATATCGGGCCAATTTAGAGATGATTTAAATGAACTGATGTCTATGGCTCTGTTTTTAGTAGTGACGAGAGGATATAATTGAGTGTGTTTTAAGGGAGAAGAATATTTGAAAGATTTTTCAGACATTATTAGATACACTACTTGAACAGTGTTCTGATGGTTAAAATACTTGAAAGTATATTTGGTAGTGTCCATGATCAGGTGTCAACCATAACCTAAATAATACACTATCAAAGAATGTGCAGTGTTTGCAATAGACTAATGACTTTTGCCTTGAATTTTTGTACATAATATGTTTTAATCTTGAGATCAGATTAGTTGAAAGATTTTTCAGACACTATTAGATACACTACTTGAACATGGTATTTGGTAGTGTCCATGACCAAGTTTCATACATTATAATCAGATTATACATGCCAAAAATTGCGTAGTGTTGGCAATAGATTAATAGTTTTTACCTTGATTATTTGTACATAATATGTTTTAATCTTGAGATCAGATTATAGTAAGATTTACCAAAAACTAATATATACACTGTATGAGACATGTTTTCCAATTCCTGTTTCAAAATAGAAAGTTTTTAGATATTAGTTAACTAAATTAATCATCGACAACACATAACTATGAATACTAAACTATATGGAGCTATGTTATGTTGATAAAACAAATATCAAAACCAATCTCAGCCACAATATGGACCATATGTTATCAACTAATTCTAGTTTTCCTTATATCTTACCATTTTTTTTTACCATGAAGCATTGGTGAAAAGCAACGAGGTGTTTGAAACATTTAAGCAAGAAATTGAGAAGGTACAGATTAGTAACACCTTTTGCTGAGGTTTATCTTTTTCTGTCCCATATTTTATTTTCCTGATTACACTCAATATTATGCTGAACTGTCTATATGCATTAAGACCGGATGGCAAAATCAAATAAAGAACTGAAAAAGGAAAACACCATGTTGAAGAGCAAATGTGAAAAAACAGATGTCACCCTCATAGAACTTGCTGAAGAGGTATACCTTTGCTCAGACACATGTCGTATAATGAAATCAACTGTTGAAATATTTACTTTTCCTTTGTCTTAATGTATGTATATCCACACCTCTCGGTCCTCTCTTTTTATGTTTTTCATTGTCCTTGATTTGAGTCGATTGAAAAAAACAATTCAAGAACCATAAATCATATGCAATCATTTCGAGTTTCGACTAGTACACTATGTCAATTAAAACCTAAAAACTAATAATTTGGGTATAATCAAACTCAAAATCCAAGAACCCTAAAATCTGGTATGAAATCTAATAACTCAGTAATTAAAATTCAGTGATAATGAATTGAGAAAATTTACCTTAACACGAGAATGCTTGGAGGTTTGAGAGGAGAAACTAGGACGACGACACTGGAGGAGGAATCACAAATCGCCGGAGGTAGTGAATTTTACGTTTCCGTTCCGCAATTGTAATATACACAGTGTATTGTTAGTATTTTTGGTGAAAAGTTAATATTTAATACGTTTCTTTTTTTTGGTAGTGTACTACATCATGGTAAATTTATATTTAATACCTCCGATGAAGAGATATCGGTGTGAATAATAAAATATATTACACAGTTTTTAATAAATAAAAGGGTTGATTAGGTAAATCTAATTTTTTTATAAATAATGTAAAGATTGATCTTAATGTATAATAAAGTTTAAGATAATTACTTTTTTTAAAAATTCCCCAAAAAATAAAGGGCAATTTTGTTTTTAATTAATCTCAGACACCGAGACTATGACAGTATCTTTTAAATTTCTGGAAAATAGTAATAACAAAAAAAAAAGAATGACAAAATTCGATCAAATTTGAGAACTCAAGAAGAGGTTAATTATTAAGAAAGGCAGAACTTAAACCAAACAATCTGTCCATTAGAGCATCTCCAATGCAGCCCATTTGGGTGCATTGGGCCAAGTAAAATGGACTTGGGCACTCAAAATTCATTTTCTTTGCATTGGAGCAAATATGAAAAGGGTGAGTTTATTTACACCTCCAATATTACTAAACTCACCCCTTTACTAAATTCACCTCATTAAATTTATTAATTGGATTAGTTCACCCCTTGTCAAATACCAATTTTAACCTTTTTATATATTGAAATTGACATTATCCACACGCCTCCTCAATTCTCATTGCCAACACAGTAAGATTTAATTTCATAAATTCATCTCAATTTAGTTTCAAGACAATTTTGATCGATTTCCTTTTGAGCAAGTAAATTGAAATCGTTTCTCGGAGTTTGTGCTATCTGTAATTTAATCCCAAATATGAAATTGTAGAAAACTTAAATTAGGAGAATAATGACGAATCAATTTCATCATCGAGAATCCTCGTCCAATCTCAATTGATCGTTGGTGACGACGATTCGGTATTGAAAAACAAAATTGTTTCTTTTTTATTCTTTTTCTGAATTCGAATAAAAACAGAGATGATGAAGGAGGGGTTTTCGTTAAATCTTTTTTCCACCTCAAATCGCGCGAACTCTTCGATGGCAGCAAGAATTCCAAGTTTTCCCGAGCCATGGAATTGTACAATAGTACATGAAGAAAGCAATTTATGAAGATTGACGAGTAAATTGCTGTAATTTGTTTACTGGAGTGAGAAAGATAATTAGCCATTTAAAAGGTCTATATAAAATAAAATTAATATATCAAAGGCTAATATTGGTATTTTACTAATTGAATTAATAACCTAATTTTAAAAGTGTGTGAGTTTAGTAATGTTGGAGGTGTAAATAAACTCACCCATATGAAAATAGTGGGCATGCCCACTGTCTTGGCCATGCCTATTTCTGACATGTGGGCCTTAATTATTTTTTTCTCACTTTTTGTATGTTGTAATAGTATTATTTAATTAATATAATTGGAATTTAAAAGTTAGAAAGTGGGCTTTTGCATTGGAGTGAATTGCCCACTTTTTTCATTTGCCCACTTAATATGATGTGGCAATAAATGAGCCCACAAAAAGTGAAAAAGAGGGTTTGTGCATTGGAGATACTCTTATGAATTACTTGAGAAAGACATTTGTAAGAACACTCTTCGTCTCCAACGAAGCCTTCAACAACATTACAGCCTACATTTTCAGTAACGGAAATTAATTAATTAATTAATTAATAATAAATTATTGAAAAAATGAAAGAGAATCTTATACTGTACCGTACATATATACATACCTCACCCATTCCGAAATTGACCACTTTTTCCTGCAAAGCCCCGACTTCCTTGACATTAAACCTGTTAAGTATAGTGATGCTCGAAATCGTGGACAAAGGCTTTACTACTAAATCGTCCATCACCGTATAAGTGTTAGTAATTTGTATTACGTAAATAAAATTTATTTATTTTAAATAGATATAATATTTTACGTAAATAGATTAATTATATCAGTTTCCAACAGATATAAATTAATAATTAATAAAACAATAAAGTTTAATAAACTGAAAACGCAGAAAAGTTAACGTTATATAATTGAAACATCAGTATAATCTCAAACGTTGTATCCCTCTTAAACAGCGTTATAATATGAAACGTTGTGTTTAATCTCAAAAGTTGTGATTCTCTTGAACAGTAATATATGTTTGCGCTAAGAAACAAAAGAGTCAATAACACATAAAGAGAAGAAACACAAGTCAAACAGAGAAGTACAAGAGTACAGTACATACAAACGCAGAAAAAGAATCTCCTGTTTCTCAAATGAATTTTGTGTCTTGTTGTATCCTGTAAACAAATTTCTACATAGTGGAAATATTGTTTTTCGGATAGTGATCAACACGCCTCAAGACTTTTCAATTTATGTTTCCTATACATATAAAAATACACAACAATCGAAAAACAATATCTCTATAATGGAGACAGAAGTATCAACAACATAAGGTGCAATTCAAGGAGAAGGATTACATTCAAACTGGCACAAACTATACAAGGTGACAAATTATAATAATGTTTCTTCTACTCTCTTTGATACGTTGTATATATTATTATAAAGTTACTGGTCCTAATTAATCCAAGTTAAGACCAAGTGACATTAAAAATCTTCTGTTGGTTATGCTCAAAATTCTGAAGCATGAAGATTGTTAGACTTACAATCTAATATAATAGTGAATCCATTTAAGTGAAATTTTTGAAGATAGATTCTTATATCGTTGAGTCTATAATAGAAGATAAGAGTCAAGAGAATTTAAATGATGGTTACACAAATGTATCAAATAATCATGGTATACAGGAAAACCGTGAAAAGATCGAGTGTAAATCCATGAATAAGCCAACGAGTAAGAAAAGAAAAGGACTTTGGTTCTATTTTTATTTTAGTGGATTAAATCACTTTTATAGTAGAAAGCTACTAGAAAAAAAGTTCAAAGAAAAGGACTTTGGTTTTATTTATATTTATTAGTGAATTCAATCACTTTTATAGTAGAAAGCTACTAGAGAAAAAAAGTTCAAAATATAAAGTTAATAATAACTTTTCAAATGTGATATTAATTTATTATTATTTAAAGATGGATATCCCATAATAATAAGTGATAATCTATTCTCAATAGGTGGACGCTATAAGTTGGTCGTCCAAGAAAACAAACTTGCATATTATATTGCATAATAAAATCCAGCTTGTTAGAAAAAGAAGCAGAATGATTAAATAAATAAAATAGATATAGAGTTGTGGCCACAACCCATGTCTGCTATTTTCTTTATACTATAAGACCTGCTATTTTCTTTATGTAAGAGTTGCGCTGCAATTTCAAGAGCTAGCGATATATATAATAAACATATTGGTTTAAAACACTAATATGTAAAAAAATTTAATTACAAAGTGTGTAATTATAATTAAAGAGCATAAAGCCAGATATATAATAAACATATTGGTTTAAGAAACTAATATGTAAAAGATTTAATTACAAAGTGTGTAATATCAACATATATAATAAACATATTGGTTTAAAAGACTAATATGTAAGAGATTTAATTACAAAAGGAATTACAATTATTTATATAAGATCTGCAAAGACTAATATGTAAGAGATTTAATTACAAAAGGATGTAATTACAATTATTTATATAAGATCTGCGCAGATCATCTCATTAAAGCAATTAGTGAGTAATTCGAACAAAATTATTGGAATTAAAAAAAAAATAAACACCTATGATGGGAACCCAACTTTGAATTAGTAACAATAATGATAAAGTTCAATAGGTAATAACAAGTCATAGTAATGAGCTTGATAGCACTAATGTATTTCAAAACAATACAATTATAACTAGTGATGACAATTGCCAGAAGAAGAGGATGAATATATTGTTCTTAATAAAGTCTTAAGTCTAAAGCAATTGGGACAAATTAAAGACTTTACCTAAGTAAACATAGAACTGGTGCCGCTTCGATTAGAATTTGTGATATTCTATTAATGTTTACGAAAGTGACAGGATTAGCACATGGTCATATATAATAGTGCTAAGGTTAGTGAAAATCTTTTGAGAAATATAATAATAAATATATTATGTGTGTTATATTTTCGGTTTAACATTTAAGAGATTAAGGTTCAAATATTAACGATACCTATAATTTCCTTAAACTTTAAAGTATATACACTAATTGAAGATTGAAGGTCCAAATCGAAAGATACCTTCTTGTATTCATAATATGTTTAAAGTGGAGAATATACAAATTAGTGGGGGATTGTTAGTAATTTGTATTACGTAAATAAAATAAATTGTATCTATTTTAAATAGATATAATATCTTACGTAAATAGATTAATTATATCGTTTCCAACAGATATAAATTAATAATTAATAAAACAATAAAGTTTAATAAACTGAAAAGTTAACGTTATAATTGAAACGTTGAGTATAATCTCAAACGTTGTATCCCTCTTAACAGCGTTATAATATGAAACGTTGTGTTTAATCTCAAACGTTGTGATTCTCTTGAACAATTAACACAAGTCAAAACAGAGAAGTACAAGAGAGTACAGTACATACAAACGCAGAAAAAGAATCTCCTGTTTCTCAAATGAATTTTGTGCCTTGTTGTATCCTGTAAACAAATTTCTACATAGTGGAAATATTGTTTTTCGGATAGTAATCAACACGCCTCAAGGCTTTTCAATTTCTGTTTCCTATACATATAAAAATACACAACAATAAGTCACCACGCTCTTCATGAATCCGCCTTCACTAGGAAGGCACTGTTCTGCAGGTGGGGCCACGAACTTTACAACAGACGACATTTTTGTTGGGATATGTCCTTCGATCCTACGTGTGCAATCGATAAAGTCATAAGGTCGTCTATGGATGTTAAATGATTATTTGATAATATTAATTGTCGGGAACAATATAATATTGATCAATTAAATCATACCTACAGGGTCACACACGGACTCGAAGATAATGTACGATGATTGATATATATATTGATTTAGAATCAATATTTACGTGGATTTAATTCCCATGCATGGGATGCATGGCTTGCATGGATGCATGTCACATAGTGTGACATGGCATGCCACACAAGCAAGTGGGACCACATACAATGCATAGTGGCATGTGTATGTGGCATGACCTTTCACCTCCTTTGTAACCTCTTTTGCATGTTAATGGTGCATCTTTATGCACATTAAGATGGAGGTTACATAGAGGTGTAATGGTGTGAATAATGGTGTGTTTATATAGATGAAAATCTGATTTTCATCACAAAAAAGCATCAACCACGAAAATCCACACAAAAAGAGAGAAAAGAGGTGATCTTGGAGATCCATTCTCAAGCAATCAAAGGTGTTCATTATCCGGGTTCGTGTGCAACACGTAGAGGCCGGGCCATTTGTGCGGCTTCAACATCCGGGTGATCTAGACAAGAGGAGTGACGAGGTCATTCACAAGGAGAGCTTCGAGAGGCTGATCCAATTGAGGTGGTTCAATCGACTCAACACCACCTCAACGACATCAACGAACCACTTCGTCACAAAAGTAAGTAATCGTTGAACCTTATATATATATATATATATTGGATGTGTATATATATATGTTTATATGTGTTCTTATACACATTAAGTGTGCACTAAGATCACGGCATAGTAGATCTATTGCTTTACACGCTTCCGCACACACGGTATATCGATCGGATCGGTATATCGGTACCTGCAATTGGTATCAGAGCCTAGGGATCGTGCACACTTTTGTGTTGGACACAATATGTTTAAATCAACATAATTGGCTTAATTGTTTTATGTGATTATGTGATTATATGTTTAGATATAAGTCCGGCCACCGTTAGTGGTCGGGTGAATGGAATTGTCGTTTTTTACGTACGATTGGCCATAGTTTTGGAGGGCTGCGTCCCTTGGAATAATTTGTAATAGATAGGTTTTTCTATTATATTTGTATTGTACTACTTGTAAGCGATGGACTTGGTCCATGGTTCGATGGAGGATCTCGGCTCTCCGGCGAAAACGAGAAGAAACGAAGCAAAACGAAGCAAACCGGGGCTGCTGGAGCCAAACGGCGGGCGCCGTTTTAGCTCCGGCGGGCGCCGTTTTGATTCGGCGGGCGCCGTTTTGGAAACGGCGACCGCCGAAAGCCCTGTTTTTGGGAAGATTTTTTCCGAACCCTTTCGGCGGGCGCCGTTTTGGAAACGGCGACCGCCGGTGGTGTTCGGCGACCGCTGATTGTGAAACGGCGGGCGCCGTTCGTGGTTTTTTGGGTACGGAATAGATTTGACCAAAATCGGAGGGCACGGAACTGAAATGGCGGGCGAGGAGCAGTCCAGAAGATGTTCAAGGCTTTTGTTGTTACTTTAATTCTTTTCTTTTGAGAGTTGTGAGGTTCTAGGGGCCTTTCGATTTCGTATTTATTTGCTTTGCTAGTTATAGGTTGTTTTATGTTATAAATGTTCAACTTACATATAAACAAACCTATGCATGCAAGTTCCCAAAATAATGAGTATAATGTCTTGTCCAAAACATCACACTCATGAAGCCCTCGATCATAAGTTGGTAGGTCCGCCTCAGCGGGGTACTACTTGTTATCTTGGGATAAGTGGGAGTAAAGGTTAGACCTTTACATGTGAGTTTGGTTTTCTCATCGATAGATCCACTGCAGGCGTGGCTATCGAGACATGAGATGAGAATGGGACTCTCATCGACCGAGAGTGACATTAGATGTCATTGACATGGGATGTCTACCTATCTTGGACTTCTTAAGTGCGGACTCAGTCGGCTTAAGAATTTGCAAGATGAGGGTCTTGGGATTGTTTTGTTCAAGGGAACAAAGATATTAGATATCGATTGAACAAAATGGAATAAATAACTAGCTTGTTAGACAACCTTATTTGTTTACCGCTTTGTGAATGTTTACATACTTTATTTATCTTTCTTTTATAGTTTATCATGTCAAATATCAACTCAATTCAAGTTTGGTTCAATTCTTGATTATGAAAAATTGAACAAATTTTCTTGATTCACAACGTAATTTGAGGATGGTCCTCAAACACGAAGATAAGGAAAATGTGTTAGATAACCACATCCTAAGATATCATTGAACAACTCAATAGCATGTTCGGGGAATATGCCAAGATTGAGCAGTTCTGAATGACCAGGGTCATCGCTTCAGCTAGGCTGAATAAGAAAAATCTATAAGGACCACATGTACAGCAAATGATTGGATTATTTGCTTTAAGTGATCTCCTAAATTTTTCTAAGATGATGAGTCGTCAATTAAAAATGGACCCTAAGAGGGATATTCTTGTGATAAAGGATGAGGTAATCAAAAGAGCATGGGCAAGAAGGCTACTAGGGTTCCTAGGGAATCTGAATGCGTCTACTGCAAAGGTGTTGGACACTACTTGCAAATATGTAGAAGTTCATATTTTATTCAATTTCAAAACAAATGCCTAATTTGTCTTTCATATGATGGATTCTAAAGTTAGGATTATTTTCACCTCGGGGAGTGATTTAATCCAAAACAATTAGTTCATAAATGACACAAATTAGAGACTTTTGAGCCATGGGATGGCGTTAGTCGATTGTCTGGTTGGCTCCCTCATATTTTATGAGAGATAGGGCTTCAATTGCATGATATTATCACTGGTTAGAAAACTTCAAGTTTTCACTTACGATTTATCACGTTTTGACATTGAGATAATTTTGAATGGGAAATTCGAATAAGAGTCAATTATTGAGAATAATTGAACTTGCCCAAAGTTCAAAGAAGATGTGAAGAGCGGGGTTGCTTCATCTTCAGGTATTAATGTTATAGACATTAAACTTCACAAATTCTACTTCTTGGGTATTGGATGCCAAACGTAGTTCTCACATTTGTATGTGGAGGAACTACATAGAAGTATAAGTTTGGAGAGTAGAGATGTCGATCTACGGGCGAGAAATGGAGCGAAGGTCGCTGCATTAGCCGTATGATCATATGATGTTGTTTTGCCTTAGGGCCTTGTTTTAGTATTATAACTATATAATTTCGTACCTTCAATAAACAATGAATATTGGTTCAGTATAGGATACTGATGGATTAGTTTTTCACTATTAAATAGTTTGGAAACTATTTTAATTGTGAATTATTCCTTGTTTTGGTACGATTATTATATTGTTTATGTATACTTTAACTTGACAAAATCACATATATCATTAAGACCAAAGGCCAAATCGAATAAGTATCAATGAGACATAACTGAAACATTGTTGATTAGATCAAATCAAAATCTAAACATGTAACGAATTCTTTTAGAAGGAATTTTAGAATCATTTGACTTGGAGTCATTTGATACATGTGAATGATGTGTGATTTAAAAGATAGCAATGTCATCTTTCTTGGAGAAAGGAGAACATGTGAGTGATTAGGGATGATCCATACTGATGTATGTGGAACCTATCAGTTCACAAGCACATGAAGGTTATGTTTCAGAAAAGAGAAAACAAACTATATTAGATATAGTTCGACCATTCGATGAGAGGTCTAAATGAACTACTGGTCTCTTTTGGGAACACACAATTCTTGACTTCAACTTATACACTGAATAGGACGCTGTCAAAAGCTGTTGATAAGACACCATACTAGGTATGGAAAGGGAGGGTCCCTACATTGTTTTCATCAAAATTTGAGGTTCTAAAAGCTTCTCTGACGAGATTTATCTCTATAGAGCTTTAACTCAAATGGGATAAAAGTTTCTTTAATGTATCCATAAGAAACTCGAGGGTACAACTTCTACGATCTATCTGAGAACAATATTTTGTTGCTCGAGATAGTGATTTTCTTGAAAAGAGTAATCTTTCCTAGAAAGTCAGTGGGAGCTTGGTTATCTTGAACGAGGTTCAAGTGAAACAACCAATAATGAATACTCAAGACTGGGTTGAGAGTATTCTTATGGTTTTGGAAGCCATACCAGCCCTCGTAGGTCCGAAAGGCATAAATCTATCTCTATTATTCAAATACTTAGATATTGTGACCAATGAGAGATATGAATTCATGCTTTTGGAAAGTGGTGAACCTTCGACCTAATTCCAAGCTATGACGAGTCCAGCTACTGAAAATTGGCATGATGCCATGAAATCTGAGATGATATCAATATCTGATAATCAAGTTTGGAACTTGATATATTTGCATCACGGGGTTAGACCCAATGAATGCTAATAGATCTTTAAGATCTAAACAGACAGATGGAAAACCTAGGGTTTTCAAAGCAAGGTTGATGGTAAAAGTTTTATTCACGAGGTGGATTATGGAAAAACTTTCACCTGTTGCTTTGATTAAATCATTCAGATCATCTTAGCCATTGCTACTCATCTTGATAATGAGGTATGGTAATATTGGATGTTAAAACTAACTTCTTGAATTGGATTCTAGAAGAGAATGTGTTTTGACACAACCAAAGAGTTTTATCGATCCTAATAAGGCTGAGAAATTATGCAATCTTATAATTCCATTTATGGAATAAAGCAAAGCATATCGGAGTAGTAGTCTTCAGTTCAATGAATCCATACTGGGTTTTGGATTTCAGAGGAACTCGTAAGAATCTTGTTTTACAAGAAGAACAGTGGGAGTTACGTTGTATACATTGTGTTGTATGTCGATGACATACTCCTTATTGGAAACAATGTTTCTATGCTTAATTCTATTAAAGAATGGCTTGGAAATTATTTTCAATAAAGGATCTTGGAGAAGCACAGTACATATTGGGCATCAAGATCTGTCGGAACAGATCGAAAATGATGTTTGGACTTAGTCAAGTGACCTATATTGATAAGGTACTTGATAAGTTCAGAATGAAAGACGCCAAAAAGGGTCTCATTCCAATGAGTCATGGCACATCTCTTAGCAAGATGCAAGGCCCTACGGGACTTGATGAGCAAAAGAGGATGGAAAACATTCCTTATGCTTCGGCAATAGGGTCTATAATGTACGCCATGATATGTACACGACCGGACGTATCGTATGCTTTGAGCATGACGAGTCAGTTTCAAGGAAATCCAGGTGAGGCGCGTTAGACTGCGACCAAGAATATTCTTATGTACCTTAGATGGACAAAAGAATATTTTGTTGTCTTTGGAAGACAAAAAGAGTTGATATTAACAAAGCTGTTTGAATGCTAACTTCAAAACAGACTAAGATAATTTCCGATTTTAATCTGGTTATATCTTTTGTCTAGTTAGAGGTAAAATTTGCTGGAATAGTTCCATGCAATGCAATATAGCTAATTAAACTACAGAAGCTGAGCACAGTATTGCATTGGATGCAATAATGTTGGCAGTTAAGATTTGAAAGTTCTTGAATGAACTAGGTGGTGTAACTAGCTCAGCCCATCCGATAGTTCTCTATTTATAGTAGAGTTATCGCGCAAGCCAATGAGCTAGGAAGCACCACAAGTCTAAAACTGGTGCTCAGGAAGTTTCACATTAATTGGGAGATAGTTTTGTGGAGACATCGAGATAATAAAGTTGCAACTTTTGGTAAGGTTGCAAACCCGCTTTCTTAACCTCTTCAGCAGTTTAAGCTTGAGGCTTTCACGACTGCAATAGATATCAGACATCTTAGAGATGGGTTGTGATTTCTATTACTGTATTAGATACTTTTGGAGATTTGGTAAACATTCACTCATATGTATAATACATAATTCTTCATATAAATATGGTTTAATTTATATGAATTGTCCAAATGATTAAGTTATATCAATTGGGTTATGAGGTCGACTTACCGCATAATGAAGTCCCAATGGTTGAACTGATATACTTGAATCATATAGCTGTTCCTGGTTCGTATAATCGAGTACGGACAAACCGATAATACAAAGAACTAGATTGTAATGTGTACTATAGCGCCGCTTCATGGGCTAGTGATGTGGGACATCAAGTACAATTACATAGATATTAGCTGGGAGCTAATGATCGAACAGACCCGACTGGAATAGTATTTAAGATTTCGAGTCATAATACTATTTCATTGACTGTCGAGCAATTTCCTCTGACCTGAGTAGTCCAGAGTGATTCCATTGTGAAATGGTGTACTTTGATACAAGTAAAAACGCCTTTCGTAAAAGGAGGTTATAAAACTTGTTATTGGGTATATCAGGAAGCAAGTGGGAGAGCTTGGATTGACAAGATGGGATTGTCCTCCATTTTATAATGGGATACATGTCTTACCGGCCACTTGGAGAGTCGAGACTGTGGAAAATACGTGGCCACGTCCAGATTCGTATCATAGTGATAAATCTGGTTTTACAGTCTGTCTCAAAGTCCAAGAAAGGTTTGAACCGATTGAGGATGACTCGAGTCTTGCCTCAAGTTCAAACTTAGACATAAAGTGACAACAGGAAGTTGGCAGCACACTGGCTCTGAAGGCCAAGTGGGAGATTGTTGGGATATGTCCTTCGATCCTACGTGTGCAATCGATAAAGTCATAAGGTCGTCTATGGATGTTAAATGATTATTTGATAATATTAATTGTTGGGAACAATATAATATTGATCAATTAAATCATACCTACAGGGTCACACACGGACTCGAAGATAATGTACGATGATTGATATATATATTGATTTAGAATCAATATTTACGTGGATTTAATTCCCATGCATGGGATGCATGGCTTGCATGGATGCATGTCACATAGTGTGACATGGCATGCCACACAAGCAAGTGGGACCACATACAATGCATAGTGGCATGTGTATGTGGCATGACCTTTCACCTCCTTTGTAACCTCTTTTGCATGTTAATGGTGCATCTTTATGCACATTAAGATGGAGGTTACATAGAGGTGTAATGGTGTGAATAATAGTGTGTTTATATAGATGAAAATCTGATTTTCATCACAAAAAAGCATCAACCACGAAAATCCACACAAAAAGAGAGAAAAGAGGTGATCTTGGAGATCCATTCTCAAGCAATCAAAGGTGTTCATTATCCGGGTTCGTGTGCAACACGTAGAGGCCGGGCCATTTGTGCGGCTTCAACATCCGGGTGATCTAGACAAGAGGAGTGACGAGGTCATTCACAAGGAGAGCTTCGAGAGGCTGATCCAATTGAGGTGGTTCAATCGACTCAACACCACCTCAACGACATCAACGAACCACTTCGTCACAAAAGTAAGTAATCGTTGAACCTTATATATATATATATATTGGATGTGTATATATATATGTTTATATGTGTTCTTATACACATTAAGTGTGCACTAAGATCACGGCATAGTAGATCTATTGCTTTACACGCTTCCGCACACACGGTATATCGATCGGATCGGTATATCGGTACCTGCAATTTTATGGTTGCAATTCGGACAAGTAGCTCGCGGGTCTTGGGAGACATTTTTTGTGACAATTGCAGCACTTGTAAAACGTCTTTTCGGCAGCGGCATCCTTGATCATGGGCAGCAGCAGAGGATTAACACACGAACCGGGAGAAACGGCAGGTTTCAAGAGTGTGTTTTTTTCCTGGTTCGATTGGATGTAGCATGTAGGTTTTGTTTAGATTCTCGACGCTCTCGTACAAGTTTCCGAGAGAGCCAACCATGCCTTGTTTGTGGACGAGGCTGATGACATTAGCCACTGGCAAAGAGAGTATGTAAAACAGGAAGTCGACAAAGTCCTTGCCGGCTTCGGCGAAGAGGACTTGTTTGGTTTGGGTATTGATCAAGAGCTTCAAGATGTAGCCTGTAGGTTTCGTTTAAATTCTCGACGCTCTCGTACAAGTTTCCGAGAGAGCCAACCATGCCTTGTTTGTGGACGAGGCTGATGACATTAGCCACTGGCAAAGAGAGTATGTAAAGGAAGTCGACAAAGTCCTTGCCGGCTTCGGCGAAGAGGACCTGTTGTAAGATCGGACGATGTATAGTATGATAATATCAAGAATACCGAAGAAAAAAAATCAACGAAAAATAGAGAAGACAAGAATTTACGTGGAAACCCAACTGGGAAAAACCACGGGAGGAACGACGAACAATTCACTATAATATTGCTTCACGATTACAAGGATGATATACGCTCTAAACCCTCAAATCTCACACAATAGCTATAGAATTATAATATGTTGTTTATGCCCATGGTGTAGCTCTCTTTATATAGGGGAGAGACCTAATTAATGTATGGAAACATTAATTCTCGCCCATGCTTTGCCTTAAAGGAGAAGGAAACCAAAACGGACCAAAAATAGGACTTTTCAAAGTCCTCCCGCGCCTGCCACTTTTGGCGACCGCCTTTTTCAAAACGGCGGTCGCGGAACCATTTCGGCGGTCGCCGAAACCCCTGATTTTAGGCAGCCCCGATATCGTCAACTTGACGTAAAATGGCGACCGCCGTTTCCAAAACGGCGGTCGCGGAAATCCTCCTGCGAGCGCTGATGATGTCCGGCGGGCGCTGAAACCTTCAGCGATGCTTCCTTCTCGGTTTTGTGGAAAACTTCAACAAATCTCCACCTTGGCACTAAACCGCGAACTTCCTTCGCCGTCCGTCTTCCTCCAAAAGCCCCTAAGGGCTTAATCTCTCGATCGAAGTCCAACCAAGCTAGAGCAAAGCTCAAACTTGGTTGCGGGTAAACTCTTCATCAACATGTCCGCCGGATTGTCGTGAGTTCTAATCTTACTCACCTTAATATCGCCTCGAGCGATCACCTCACGGACAAAGTGATAACGAATATCAATGTGCTTCGTTCTCTCATGGAACACTTGATCTTTTGTGAGACAAATAGCACTTTGACTATCACAAAAGATGGACGTCGTCTTAGAACCCTTCAAGAGCTCCTTAAACTAACCTCTCAACCATAGAGCCTCTTTGCACGCTTCAGTGACCGTCATATACTCCGCCTCGGTAGTAGATAAGGCCACCGTACTTTGCAAAATAGCTTTCCAACTTATGGCACACCCACCAATGGTAAAAACATACCCGATAAGAGATCTTCTTTTATCTAAATCACCGCCATAGTCGGAATCCACGAACCCTCGCACATCTTCTTGATTCCTCCCGAACACTAGCTTCTTGTTAGACGTACCTCTCAAGTAGCGCAACACCCACTGCACCGCCTTCCAATGCTCTCTTCCCGGATTCGCCATATACCGACTCACGGCACTTACGGCGTGGGCCAAATCCGGACGAGTACACACCATTGCGTACATCAAAGACCCAACGGCATTGGAATAAGGGACTCGAGCCATATCCTCGATGTCCTTCTCCGTAGTCAGAGAGTAAGCAGAGGTGAGTCTAAATTGTGTTCCAAGGGGAGTACTTACCGGGTTCGCATCCTCAAGGTTGAACCGACGTAGCACCTTCTCTATATACCTCTTTTGGCCAAGATACAACTTGCCATCTCTTCGATCTCTTGTGATTTCCATTCCTAGGATCTTCTTTGCCGCACCAAGATCCTTCATCTCGAACTCCTTACTAAGTTGTGCCTTGACTCTCTCCACCTCCGACTTATCCTTAGCCGCTATCAACATATCGTCGACGTAGAGGAGAAGATAAACTAAAGACCCATCACGGCCTTTTCGGAAATACACACAACTATCATAGGAGCTCCTTCAAAAACCATTCTTGATCATAAACGTATCAAAACGTTTGTACCACTGTCTAGGAGACTGTTTCAAACCATATAAGGACTTCTTGAGAAAACACACCTTGTTCTCTTGGTTTGAACCCTCGAAACCCTCGGGTTGGACCATGTAGATATCTTCATCGAGCTCCCCATGTAGAAAGGCCGTCTTCACATCCATTTGCTCAAGCTCCAAATCATGCATTGCCACAATGCCTAGAATTGCTCGAATCGAGCTATGCTTGACCACCGGTGAAAACACATCGTTGAAATTTACTCCGGGAATTTGGCTAAGACCCTTAGCCACTAATCTCGCCTTGTATCTCTCGTCTTCAACCCCAGGGATGCCCTCCTTCTTCTTGAAGATCCATTTGCACTTGATGGCTTTCTTTCCTTTAGGGAGATCAACCAACTCCCAAGTGCCATTCTTATGGAGAGACTCCATCTCTTCTTGCATAGCCAAGACCCACTTACTTGAGTCATCACACGCAACCGCCTTGGCATACGAGGAAGGCTCCTCATATGAATCAACTTCATCGGCTACGTTTAGAGCATAAGCCACTAACTCATAATCGGCTAACCTTTTAGGTGGTCGATTCTCACGTCTTGGCCTATCTCGTGCTATGCATTGCGGCTCTTTTGGATCTTCTGGAGTAGTCGAACTACTCGTCTCATCGTTCGGGGAACTTGACCCATCATCTTCCTCTTGCACCCTGTCCGGCTCCACCTCAATAGGAGTACTTGGAATCTCGAGATTCCCTTTAGACGACCGATCACCAATCATAGAAGCCTCATCGAAGACTACATCACGGCTTAGAATGACCTTCTTCGTCTCTGGACACCAAAGCTTGTATCCTTTAACTCCTTCCTTAAAGTCAACGAATATGCACTTCTTAGCTCGTGCATTCAATTTCCCTTCGTTGACGTGCATGTAGGCCGGACACCCAAACACCCTCAAGTCCTCATAATTTGCCGGAGATCCTTTCCACAATTCTTGTGGCGTCTTTTTATTAATCGCCATGGACGGGGAACGGTTGATAAGTTAACATGCTAAAGAAGCCGCTTCAGCCCAAAAACCTTTACTCAACCCAGAAGTCGCTAACAAGCAATGTACCTTGTCCATAATCGTGCGATTCATTCTCTCGGCTACTCCGTTTTGCTGAGGGGTGTATCTCACAGTGTGGTGCCTCACAATCCCCGAACTCTTGCAGAATTGGTTGAATTCTTCGGACACAAATTCTAGGCCGTTGTCCGTACGTAGGTTCTTCACGACTTTCCCGGTTCGTTTCTCTATCATCACCTTCCAATCTCTGAAGGTAGAAAACACGTCGCTCTTGTGTTTCAAGAAGAACGACCAAACCTTTCGGGAATAGTCATCGATGATGGTAAGCATGTAGTAAGAACCTCCAGTGGAGGGGACCGGGGATGGTCCCCATAGATCGGAATGAACATACCCTAGTATCTCTTTTGTCGTGTGAGCGCCGGTGGTGAACTTCACCCTCGTTTGCTTCCCATAGACGCACTGCTCACAGAACTCCAACTTCGACAAGCCCTTATCCCCAAGAAGCCCTTGCCTACTCAACTCGGCCATCCCGGAATCACTCATATGCCCTAGACGCATATGCCAAAGTCTCGTTGTATCGACATCCGGGACTTTGGAATCACCTACGGCTACTTCACCTTTCACCGTGGTTCCTTCAAGAACATAAAGCCTATTCGACTTACGTTCACCTCTCATAACCACCAACGAACCGCTGGCAACCTTCACGACTCCACTTTCTCCGGTGAACGAGTAACCCTTGAGCTCCAAAGTACTAAGGGAAATCAAATTCCGCTTTAAGCCGGGAACGTATCTAACCTCGCTTAGGGTGCAGATCGCGCCGTCAAACATCTTGATCCGGATGCTTCCTATCCCTTCGATCTTGCATGACGCGTTGTTGCCCATAGTCACCGCACCTTGCTCCACCTTTTCAAAAGTATCGAACCACCCACGATTCGGACACATGTGGAACGTACATCCCGAGTCTAGAATCCATTCCTCGCTTGATTTGGAGACCTCACCCAAAGCCATGAGAAGGTCACAATAATTCTCGGCTACACCAACTTCACCGGAACTCTTACCGGAATTATTATTGTTGTTGTTGCCGCCTTCTCTCTCCTTCCTATTCTTCAAGGAATAACAATCGGCTTTGATGTGACCCTTCTTCTTGCAATAATTGCAAACTTTGTTACTATGTCGTGACTTCGATCGAGACCTATCTTGCCCCGTCGATCTTTGGTTGGTCCGTCCACGGACATTCAATCCTTCGCTTGGCGTCTCTCCCGAATTAGGACTCTCCATCATCAAAATATTCTCTCTAGATGAGAGAGCCGAGGTTACGTCTTTAAACGTGAAGCTATCTCGAAAATATATGAGAGTATCACGGAAACTCGCCATAGAAGGGGGTAGCGAAATTAGGAGCCAAAACGCGAGGTCGTCATCTTCGAGCTTCACGCCAATGTTGCCGAGGTCGGCGACTTTCTCCTTGAATTTCGCTACGTGCGCGGGGATAGAGGAACCCTCCGCCATCCTGAGCAAATATAAGCTTCTCTTCAAATTGTGCTTACTTGACACCGTCTTGGTGTTGCACATCTCTTCAAGCATCTCCCACAATTCTTTTGCTGTCTTCGCTTTCATGATGTCCTCCGCCAAAGCGTTCGAAACATGGAGCCCTATGGTCGCCATGGTCATCTGATCGAGCTCTTCCCAATCTTCATGCTTCATGTCCGTCGGCTTATTTTCAATACCTTTGAGGGCGCCCTCTTGCTTCAGGGATCGAAGAACTAACCTCATCTTGTATTGCCACGTCGGGAACCTTGTGTTGAGATCCAGCAACGGTATGTCATACCTCACGCTCGTCATCCTTAGCTCTGATACCACTTGTTGTAAGATCGGACGATGTATAGTATGATAATATCAAGAATACCGAAGAAAAGAAATCAACGAAAAATAGAGAAGACAAGAATTTACGTGGAAACCCAACTGGGAAAAACCACGGGAGGAACGACGAACAATTCACTATAATATTGCTTTACGATTACAAGGATGATATACGCTCTAAACCCTCAAATCTCACGCAATAGCTATAGAATTATAATATATTGTTTATGCCCATGGAGTAGCTCTCTTTATATAGGGGAGAGACCTAATTTGTTGGAGTTGTGTACTTAATGTCTAGATTTAAGTATCGGTAAACTCCCTGTCATAGCATTTAACCTATTTAATTAATAAACAATTATTTGCATTTAATTATTATTAATTAATTATGAAAATTATAGTTCTGGATTTTATACGTTGTAGTTAGTGTGGTGTGCATGGGCACACAGAAGATCATACTATCGGTTACTCGTATTTAATCGAACAGTTGCTCACGACCTAGATGGACGCAGACCAATCCATCGGT
The DNA here is from genome assembly GCA_954870475.1 of Euphrasia confusa. Taxonomy (NCBI): domain Eukaryota; kingdom Viridiplantae; phylum Streptophyta; class Magnoliopsida; order Lamiales; family Orobanchaceae; genus Euphrasia; species Euphrasia confusa. The sequence continues at coordinate 20,570,392 of OX940969.1, forward strand.
ATAGTCGTTGTGTGAGAGAAAAAATAATTTATCTTAATTATTTTATCACACTTGTACACTCGGTGTATTGGGCGGATCGTTTGAGATTTATTGATTAGGATTGCCTTGGATAATCAATTTAAATCTCAGAGTATTTTATTCTTAATCCCCGATACTATTGCGGGTGTGTATATTTAATATAAGTGACTTTGATTTTCCAAAGGAATTAACCGATTTAATTATTGGGTTAATTACCGGTTAAGTTGGGTCACTATATTTTATATACGACACGCCGTGAATACTTGACGGGAAAGTGTATCCCGTAAGGGTTGATAATATCCCCGAGATGAGTTCATAAGGAATTATTATGTAAACCCTGCAGGTGGATTTAATCCGCATAATAATTAAAGTTTAATGGTACTATTCTCGGATATAAGAGATGAATAAATTAATTAGCAATAAATTAATTTTATTCATGGATATTTAAATCTTAAATACACGGAATAAATAATACTACCGGAGAAATATTATTTGATATAATATGGTTTAATATTGGGAGTGCAATTAATATATATAGTGAAAAATAAATTAATTAATATTGATAAGGATTAATAGATTTGGGCTGGGCTCAATTTAATCATCAATATTAGAAGCCCAATATTCCACCTTCTTTTGATCCCCTACGTAGCCTATAAAAGCACTACATGGCCTTCATAAATCATAAGACAAGAATATCAATCGTTGATAGTTCTAGAGAGTTGAAGGAGATCCATAGGAGTTCGATAGATCGTCGCCCACACGACGTTCGAACGGAGTGCAAGGAATACGTGGCAAGATCCGAAGGTCATCAAAGGTGTTTGATTTCGTTTCTCCGCACAACGAATCGAAGGTAAAATCATAAAGCTTTTCTATGATTTTATGTGAATTAATTGTAGCGTATACATGAACACACGATCCGGATAAACGTACGAACTTCGGGGACGGGGATTCAAGATCCCCGGCGAAGGTCGAAAGAACCCTCGATGGAATCGAGGGTGGCGGCCGAACCCTAGGGTTCGACCGCCGGCGTGCGTCGAGAAGGGAGCCCCGGCTGGACGCCGGGGCAGACGATCGACGGGGGTCGATCGTCGGGGAGGCCGCGGGCTAGCGCCGCGGTGGATCCCCTCTGCCCCTCGACGGCGGCGCGCACCAAGGGAGGCCCCGACTGGAAGCCGGGGCGAGCGATCGAACCCCGAAGGGTCGATCGCTGGGGGCTGCCGCGGGCTGGTGCCGCGGCGGGTGCCCCCTGCCTCCTATGGTGGTGGCGGTGAGTCGTCGGACTCACCGCCAGGGGCTGTTCCGAACAGCCCCAGGGGTGCGATCGCGCACCCCACGCGATCGATTGATCGCGAGCCCCGGCGGGGGCTCGGCTAGGGTTTCGGCCGCGGGTTTATCCCGCGGCGGCGATTCTCTCGTCGGGCTCCGGCTCGTACGGCGGTTCGTGTTCGGATCTCCGGCGATGAAGGATTTCGGTCGGGTTGTCGGTTCCGCATATTTTGATAACCCGGGATATCGATTTCCAACATAATTAATGTATGGAAACATTAATTCTCGCCCATGCTTTGCCTTGAAGGAGAAGGAAACCAAAACGGACCAAAAATAGGACTTTCCAAAGTCCTCTCGCGCCTGGCACTTTTGGGGACCGCCTTTTTCAAAACGGCGGTCGCGGAACCATTTCGGCGGTCGCCGAATCCCTTTCGGCGGTCGCCGAAACCCCTGATTTTAGGCAGCCCCGATATCGTCAACTTGACGTAAAATGGCGACCGCCGTTTCCAAAACGGCGGTCGCGGAAATCCTCCTGCGAGCGCTGATGATGTCCGGCGGGCGCTGAAACCTTCAGCGATGCTTCCTTCTCGGTTTTGTGGCAAACTTCAACAGGACCTGTTTGGTTTGGGTATTGATCAAGAGCTTCAAACTCACCGTAGGGAGGTTAGCCATTGTTTATAATTAATTGGCTAGCTATAGGGTAATGAGTAATGAAGTGATGCTTGAGGTTATATATATATGTTAGTAATTTGTATCTGTTATTTTACGTAAATAAAATAAATTATATCTGTTTAAAATAAATATAATATTTTACGTAAACAAATTAATTATATCAGTTCAAAAGATATAAATTAATAATTAATAAAACAGTTTAATTATTTTTCAGATAAAGAATGATATTAACGCTGAAAAGTTAGCGTTAGATTATAAAACGTTGCGTATAATAATAGTTTCAATTGTGAAACGTTGCGTATAATAGTTGCAAATAATAATTGCATAATCTGAAATAATATTTGCTGAAACAAATTGCGCCCTTATGAACGGTTGTCTTCTGTGTATAAATATAAGTTTGCGTAAGACACAAACACAGAAGAAACACAGTAATAGTACAAAATAATAGAAACACAAGTCAAAACAGAGTAACAACAGTATAATGTCTCTTATAAGTTTCTCGAAAGAATTTTGTGCCTTGTTGTATCCTGTAAACAAATTTCTACATAGTGGAAATATTGTTTTTCGGATAGTGATCAACACGCCTCAAGGTTTTAGATTTCTGTCTCCTATATATATAAAAAAATACACAACAATCGAAAAACAATATCTCTATAATTGAGACAGAAGAAATCATCAAGAAGGTGCAATTCCAGAAATCAACATGTGAAGGTGCAATTCCAAGGAGAAGGATTTCATCAAACTCGATGGCACAAACTATATAAGGTGACAAGATAAAATAAGGTGACATCTACTCTCTTTGATACGTTGTATAGCTTATTATTAACTTATTGTTCCTAATAAATCCAAGTTAGGATCAAGGGACATTAAAAGTGTTTGTTGGTTATTGTCCCTAATAAATGTTAGGATCAAAGAACATTAAAAGCGTTTTGTTGGTTATGCTCAAAATTATAAAGCATAGAGATTGTTGTACTTACAATCTAATATAATAATGAATCCATGTGGAATTTTTGAAGATATATTCTTACCTCATACGTTGAGCTTGAGATAAAAAGCAAAAGATTTTAAAGCCTATTATAGAAGATGAAATACATCAAATAATCATGGTAAACAGAAAAAAACCGTGAAAATATTAAGTGTAAATTCACGAAAAAGCCAACGAGTAAGAAAAGAAAAGGATTTTAGTCCTGATTTTATTTCACTGGATATAATCACTTTTATAGTAGAAAACTACTAGAGTAAAAGTTCAAAATATAGAATTAATTTATAATAATTTTTCAAATGTGATATTAAGTTATTGTGATTTAAAGATGGATACCCCATACTAATAAGGGATAATCTATTCTCAATAAGTGGACGCTATAAGTTGGTTGTCTAAGGAAACAAACTTGCATAGCACATTCCACAATAGAATCAAATTTTATAACGTCAGCCGTAAAAGAAGTAGAATGATTAAAATTTTGTTAATCGATTAATTAATCGATATAGAGTTGTGGCCACAACCCTGCTATTTCTTTATACCGTGACGCTACAATGTCAAAAGTTTATATATATATATATATATATATATATATATATATATATATATATATATATATATATATATATATATAATAAACATATTGGTTTAAAACATTACAAAGTGTGTAATTAAAATTAAAGAGTAGACATATATAATTTAATTACAAAGTGTGTAATTACAAGACATATAATAAACATATTGGTTTAAAATACTAAATATGTAAGAGATTTAATATATAAGATTTGCACAAATCGTCTCATTAAAGCAATTAGTGAGTAATAATAATAAAAAATAAATAAGCACCTGTGATGGGAACCTTTGATAAAGTTCAATGGGTAATAACAAGTCAGAGTAATGTGCTTGATAGCACTAGTGTATTTCAAAACAATACGATTAAAACTAGTGGTGACGATTGCCAGAAGAAGAGGATGAACATATTGTTCTTAATAAAGTCTTAAGTCTAAAAGCAATTGAGACAAATTAAAGACTTTACCAAAGTAAACATAGAAGTGGTGCCGCTTCGATTAGAAATTGTGATATTCTATTAATGTTTACAAAAGTGATAGGATTAGCACATGGCCATATATAATAGTGCTAAGGTTAGTTAAAATCTTTTGAGAAATATAATAATAAATATATTATGTGTGTTATACTTTCGGTTTAACATTTAAGAGATTAAGGTTCAAATCTTAAAGATACCTATAATTTCGTTAAATTTAAAGTATATACACTAATTGGAGGTCCAAATCGAAAGATAACTTCTTGTATTCATAATATGTTTAAAGTGGAGAATATACAAGTTAGCGGGTGTTTCGCTCTTTACGATCCTCTGACAACACTTGTTGCGATATTGAAACACTAAATCTCTCACGACTCACGAAATATATATGAGATGCGAAGAAAAAGATAAACGAAAGGAACGGACACACAAGTTTACGTGGAAACCCAAAACACGGGAAAAACCACGGGAAGAAAGAACCAATCGACTACATCGTTGAGGCTTACAATAATTCACCATATTGCACTCTATGATTTTCGTCTACCGGAGAACCCCAATTTATAGGTGTAGAAAACCTATCAAATTGGAAACAATTAGAATTAGGAATAAATCATTTTCCTAATTTATGACTCCTAAATTAATATAGAATAGAATTATATTCAATATAATTCTTATTTCCTAATTAAAACAAAAAAGCCACGCAAAAACTCCTTTTCTCACGCGAAAATACATTGCGCAAACCTGCGCAAAAATCCTCTTGATGTCGGCCGATAGTCCCATGTTGTCGGCCGACATGTCTGAAGCATTCACGCCACAGCCTCTGAAGATTGACGCGAATGCTGGAGAAAAACAAGAGTTGTCGGCCGACACTCCTAGCTGTCGGCCGACACCAATGCTGGGCCAGATTCGAGTCATATATAACAAATCTCCACCTTGACGAGAATCCCCGCGACTCCATGCCGCACCATCCTCCAACGATCATAGACCAATTTTTCTTCTTCCACCCAGCCCCGCAGGACTCACTCAAAACATGAGCAACCTAAGTTTGAACCGCACCAAACTTAGTACAAGAATGCGAAGTTGCACCGATCATCCCTTGGGTACCACCAAGCTCTATGACCTCCACGCAATCTCCATTCTCAAATCTCGCCTTCCCACTACTATCAGCACCACCTGCATTCGCCAATACTCCAGTGCTATCCATAGTACGCCTAGGCTCGATTCTCCAAATTTGAATACTATTCGGGTTAGTATTCCCGGTCTCCCCGACACCAACACACATGCGCATGACTTTTAAAACCAAGGTGATCCTGACTCACCTTCCAGCGAATGACTTCCTTGGACAGAGGCAGTTGCCCTCTTGGTAATTGTGTTGCCGCATAGCTCATACAATCCACCAAATCTTTCTCTCGCCTCGAAAAATAAGTCGCCCCGACTTACTTTCAACACTCCACCTTTACCGAAGTTGGTACCCATTCAGATCTAAGTTCTATGAGAGATAAGATTACCATTCAGGACCGGAACGTACCTTGTAGTACCGAGGGTTCGAATATGCCCATCGACCATCTTGATTCTCACAGTTCCCGTGTCGCGTATCTCACACGATGTATCATGCCCCATGACCACCGATCCAACGACACCATCGAACATTTAGAATCCAAGATCCACCCCTCACACGTTCCCCAAATCAGAGACAACCAGGAGTTCCCCATCAGGAAAACCTCCTTCTCCGGAATCGGCCACCTTCGATTCCTTTCTCCGATTCATCAGGGCCTGACAGTCCCCCTATATGTGGCCATCTTCCTTGCAGTAGTGACAAACCCCCTAGAATTTCTTCCATGCTCCACCTTGGCCATTAAGAAATTCACCTAGATTTTCACCACGCCCCTTTTCTTGCAGTAATGACAAACCCCCTGGAATTTCTTCATCTTTGCCCAACCCTGGACATCAAGACATTCCCCTGGATTTTCACTACTCAAAACCTCCTTCATCGTCTCCCTCGATCGCAAAGCCGCGACCGCATGAAACAAATCACCGGAGGGATAGAGTGCAATTATACCTCACCTTTCTATTATTCCATACCTTCTCTTATGGCTCCATCGCGCTTGACATCGTCCATGCTCCAGCAACGCATCATCAAGATCCATGTTGGTTAGAACCACAGAACCAACTCCACCTTGAATCGCCATGAAAAGAACCACGTGTTCCGATCTAACACCGAATATCAACCATCGTCGCCATCTCCCAAAATATTCTCGAGCTCCACCTTGATCTAGAAACACCAATATCCGCAATGTCCGCCTCGTATGAATTCCGCGACCGGGATCCCCAACGAAAGCTCCGATAACAGGTCGCAGGATCGTAACCTAGCTCTGATACCACTTGTTGCGCTCTTTACGATCCTCTGATACCACTTGTTGCGATATTGAAACACTAAATCTCTCACGACTCACGAAATATATATGAGATGCGAAGAAAAAGATAAACGAAAGGAACGAACACACAAGTTTACGTGGAAACCCAAAACACGGGAAAAACCATGGGAAGAAAGAACCAATCGATTACATCGTTGAGGCTTACAATAATTCACCCTATTGCACTCTATGATTTTCGTCTACCGGAGAACCCCAATTTATAGTTGTAGAAAACCTATCAAATTGGAAACAATTAGAATTAGGAATAAATACTTTTCCTAATTTATGACTCCTAAATTAATATAGAATAGAATTATATTCAATATAATTCTTATTCCCTAATTAAAACAAAAAAGTCACGCAAAAACTCCTTTTCTCACTCGAAAATACTTTGCGCAAACCTGCGCAAAAATCCTCTTGATGTCGGCCGACAGTCCCATGTTGTCGGCCGACATGTCTGAAGCATTCGCGCCACAGCCTCTGAAGATTGACGCGAACGCTGGAGAAAAACAAGAGTTGTCGGCCGACACTCCTAGCTGTCGGCCGACACCAATGCTGGGCCAGATTCGAGTCATATATAACAGCGGGGATTATTAGTAATTTGTATATGGTTATTATTTTACGTAAATAAAATTGATTATATCCGTTCAAAAGATATAAATTAATAATTAATAAAACAGATTAATTATTTTTCAGATAAAGAATGATATTAACGCTGAAAAGTTAGAGTTAGATTATAAAACGTAGCGGGGGATTGTTAGTAATTTGTTAGTAATTTGTATATGTTATTTTACGTAAATAAAATTAATTATATCAGTTCAAAAGATATAAATTAATAATTAATAAACAGATTAATTATTTTTCAGATAAAGAATGATATTAACGCTGAAAAAGTTAGAGTTAGATTATAAAACGTTGTAGTTTCAATTGTGAAACGTTGCGTATAATAGTTGCAAATAATAATTGCGTAATCTGAAATAATAGTTGCTGAAACAAATTGCACCCTTATAAACGGTTGTCTTCTGTGTATAAATATAAGTTTGCGTAAGACACAAACACAGAAGAAACACAATAATAGTACAAAATAATAGAAACACAAGTCAAAATAGAGTAACAACATTATAATGTCTCTTATAAGTTTCTCAAAAGAATTATGTGTCTTGTTGTATTCTGTAAACAAATTTCTACATAGTGTAAACAAGTGGAAATATTGTTTTTCGGATAGTGATCAACACGCCTCAAAGTTTTAGATTCCTGTCTCATATATATATAAAAATACACAACAATATACTCCTAAGTTATACTCTATATGTAAGGTAAGCGAATCTCACACATAAATGAATATCGATACAATTCCCTAATATGGACATGTTTAGGACCTTCCGATTTTCGAAGAACAAAGGCTTTGTTAAATTAAGGGTCCAATGGTAATAAACAACCTACTTTTTTCTTTTTCTTCAAAATCACGAATTCTTGTATAAAATATGATGAGATGGGCGTCGGATGGTTAATTACAAAATTAACCTCATACCGAGTATCATATAATATGTAGTAACACACATTACTTAAATCGGAATGTAAAAATATTTATATATATATATATATATATATATATATATATATATATATATATATATATATATATATATATATATATATCATTATCATTATTATTATATATATAAAGAGAAGAATACGAGTGCCACGTCTCACCCTCTTTTTTGTACATATCTCTTCATAAATCAATCTATCTATACATATATAATTTCAGAATCCACTAATGCCACGTAGACGAATAAGAAAGCAATAATAATGTTGTGTTCACACTATAAATTATAAATAAAAATAATATAAATTATAAATAGTAATATTATTAAGCAAATTTAAATTATTATATATAAATTTTTTAAATAGTAATTTAAAATTATATACTTTTGATAATAATTAATTATCATCTTAAATATATAAATTTTTATTTCTTTTCTCAAAATTCTTTTTCATTCCATTAATATTAATTTAATTTCAATCTTTTCATATTCCCTAATCCATTTGAGTTAAAAAAAATTGATGAAACTTTTTAAGTATATTGTATTCTCTTACTATAATTTGAGTTCGTAAGTCCTTTTTATTTTTCTGAACATTGAATCGATTTACATGTATACGTTCTTCTATTCATTCATATTTTTCCTCGATTTTTTTAATTTTATGTATTAATTATGATTTCTTATTCCAAAATCAAATTGTCGAGTTATTAATTATGTTCGTCTAGATTTTTTTTTTTAGTTTATCCCTAATTCAGTTATGTTAAATTTTGCAGGTTAACATACATTATATTAATATAATTGTATTCCTCTCCTCTCATCTCCTTCATGTTCACCAAATAATTATAATTTTTTTATATTTCTATTTATTTTTCAACTTTATAATTTTTATTTTTCATTTATTTGGATTTTCCCCTAGCGGTTTTAGGTATTTGTTGGATGCGTTTCACACTAGAGACGATAAAATCCTCTTCCACCAGATCAGAGACTCCTCGATCGGGTAGGATGAGACGAGAAACTTCTCTTCCACCAGATCTGAGGCTCCTCGATCGGGTAGGATGTAAATCGAAGGATGCGCTCGAGTAGCAGACACATGTGGGAGAGAGATCGGGTAGGATGAGACGAGAAACTACTCTTCCACCAGATCAGAGGCTCCTATGTATTAATTATGATTTTTTATTCCAAAATCAAATTGTCGAGTTATTAATTATGTTCGACTAGATTTTTTTTTTAATTTTTAGTTTATCCATAATTCAGTTATGTTAAATTTTGCAGGTTAACATACGATATATTAATATAATTGCATTTCTCCCATCTAATGTCTTTCATCTTCACCAAGTAAATTCAATTTTTTTATATTTTTATTTATTTTCTACTTTATAATTTTTATTATTCATTTATTTGGATTTTCCTCCAGCGGTTTTAGGTATTTGTTGGATGCGTTTGACACTAGAGAAATGCAGAGACGAGAAACTCCTCTTCCACCAGATCAGAGGCTCCTCGATCGGGTAGGATGAGACGAGAAACTCCTCTTCCACCAGATCTGAGGCTCCTCGATCGGGTAGGATGTAAATCGAGGGATGCGCCCGAGTAGCAGACACATGCATGTGGGAGAGAGATCGGGTAGGATGAGACGAGAAACTTTTCTTCCACCAGATCAGAGGCTCCTCAATCGGGTAGGATATAAATCGAGGGATATGTTCGAGTAGCAGACACATGTGGGAGAGAGCCAATATGTCTCATTACAGGATTAACTTCATAATATTTCAATGAAAATTTGTCATATCCGAGATATTACACTAACATCACCACATACCTTACCACTCGGCTATTGCCCAAGAAGCTTACATTCTATAAATTACATCAAACAAACAGGCGTAATCTTTGAAAATAATAGAAATTTCATAATTGAGATAATGGTTAATAATGAGATTAATACGAGTTTACAAATTTAAGTGAGAGTTCGATTATTAAATAAAATAATTTGTTAGTCCATTAATAAATATTTAGCAAAATACGTTAGAGATTAAATAAAATTGTAGATTATTTCAAACAAATAAATCACGTGCATCGCACGGGCAACGGTACTAGTTCAAACAATTGATTTCATTTGGGGTCAAGATTTTTCCTAACAATTAAAATTAATAATAATTTGAAAAACCAAAACAAACATAGAAAATAAAAGAACATTGAGGTGAAATAGAACAACATACATTGCAAAACAACCAAAATATTAAAAGGAAATAATAAAAAAAAATGAAAATATAATAAGTTGGGGCTTGGGCCCACAAATCCAATTTGTACGTTAAGCACCAATTATTCGATACTCATTTTTCTCATACTTCAATTTTACATACATCTACAACGGTGTATTTATGTATAATTCTATGTCATATATGAATTGTACTTATAATTGAGAATAATCAAAGGATACAATGTTAGACTGTGTTATTTTGAACTTAATTAATTCAATTGTAATTAAATTTAGTTTAGTTCAATTATCTCACATTTAATTCAGCTCGTTTCAATTCATATAAAAATAAAATTATAAAAAAATATTATTGTTTATTTATATAAGAATAGGACCTTATGGGTTTGGCCGTTTGGGTGTTTATCAGCAAAGAGAAAGTCGACAAAGTCCTTGCCGGCTTCGGCGAATAGGACCTTATGGGTTTGGGTGTTTATCAGCAGCTTCAAGTTCATAACTGCCGAGGAGGATTTAGCCATATATGTTTATTTGGTTAAGGATTATATATTGGAGTGATGAAGACTAATGAGTTTGCATCTTCTTATTTATAGACAAGAAGCGCAACTAGGGTTTGATTCCAATTATTCAAATTTCAAAATTAAAATAAATAACAACAAAAAAAAAATGAAATATTTAATTAAACAACGAATTCAATTGAACGAGCTCTTCTATGTTTGTTTTCCTTGCTATTGGCGGGAGTGTTTTGGAAGACCGCGTTATGTTTTTGTTATTATCAAAATTGTGCAGGTTCCCCTTAAATAGTTGAACATTCTAAAAAACGGTAATTCTTTGTGGGCAGATTTCTGCCCATGGGCAGATTCTGCCTGTTTAGCATGATCCTCCAAAAAATACCCATAATAATGGTAATATGCTTTTGTCAGATTCAATTACTCTTCCGCAGTAGTACATCTTGCAATCTTAAAATCACACTAATAAACATATACTCTTCTGCAGGAGTATTTGTTAACATCTCTATGATTAAAATTCAATCAACGTATATTTATTAATTAGTTATTAAAATTGTCCATAGTCTCAAGATTAAAAATTAATTTATAATTCTTTTTATTAATACGCAAAATAAAAAAATATTATTAATTTTTTATCAAAAAAAGTTTAAAATATTTATTAAAATTGATTAATTATGTAATTTAGAATAAAAATTTTAAAAAAAGTATGTCAAAATCTAATAAATTAAAAAATATATATAATCAAACAATTTCTTAATTTTATAATTTTTAGTATAACAATTTAGTATGTCAAAATATAATCAAACAGGAGTAGTCTAGTTTTTTTTTAAATAACAACTTCTTAATTTTATTTTATTTGATTAAAAATACATTCTAAACATTTTAAATTGAATTAAAATATTATTTAAATAAATTAAGAATATTTAAAAATATTTAAGTATGGCGTATTTTTTTTAAATATCTTGAAAAATCTTTTAACTTTTAAGTGTCATTTACAAATAATTTTTTAATAATTTGAAATATAAGTCAATTACAATGTCTTGGGATTCAAACCTAAGACTTTTTGATCCTCAATTCGAGTGCTCAACCAACTGAGCTAACAACTGAAATATATTTTAAAATATTTTAACTTAATGTAAAACACCATGGAATTGAAGTTCTTCCCCAACAAAGGCCTGCCGCCGTCCGGACCGTAACTGTCTAGCCGTAACCGAGAAGCCGATCAATAATCTCGTCTGCCGGAGCCACGTCGACCACGTCCGTGCCACTCCAACATCGTGAGCCGACGACGAACTTACTACCGGAATTTGGACGAGCGCTCGTTGTAGAAACTGTTGAAGTTGTTAATGTGTGAAAGCCACTTGTGAGTTGTCCCACATCGAATAATTGTGGGAGGGGAGTCTATGATATAAGCCTAGTGAGTTCTCCTACTTAATACCATATGGTTTTGAGTTAGAATGAGGCTCTCTAGTGCATATTCGAGCTCTCGCTCTCGTGTGTGCGCTAGGCGTGGGACCGCACGTTTGCACCCCATTGGACTTCGACATGGTATCAGAGCGGGAGCTCGATCCTGTTTGTGAGTTGGGTGGTTTGACCACCCGTTGACTAGGACTCACAAGTGGAGGGGGTGTGTTGAAGTTGTTAATGTGTGAAGGTCACTTGTGAGTTGTCCCACATCGAATATATAAGCCTAGGGAGTTCTCCTACTTAATACCATATGGTTTTGAGTTAGAATGAGACTCTCTAGTGCATATATATGGTTTTGAGTTAGAATGAGGCTCTCTAGTGCATATTCGAGCTCCCGCTCTCGTGTGTGCGCTAGGCGTGGGACCGCACGTTAGCACTCCATTGGATTTCGACATGGTATCAGAGCGGGAGCTCGATCCTGTTTGTGAGCCGTTGACTAGGACTCACAAGTGGAGGGGTGTGTTAAAGTTGTTAATGTGTGAAGGCCACTTGTGAGTTGTCCCACATCGAATAATTGTGAGAGGAAAGTCTATAATATAAGCCTAGGGAGTTCTCCTACTTAATACCATATGATTTTGAGTTAGATTGAGGCTCTCTAGTACATATTCGAGCTCCCGCACTCGTGTGCACGTTTGCACCACCATCGCATCCAAACGTTGCCTTCGGGAATCGCCGCTGTTAATTCTTTCCCACTTCGATCCCCTCTCTGTAAGTGAGTAATGTATATGATTTATGGATTTAAGGTTAGGCCGACTGATTCTATTGACTTGTTTTAGTATTTATTTATGTTATTGTTTTGATCCTCTGTAAGTGAGTAAAGTATATGATTTATGGATTTAAGGTTAGGCCGACTGATTCTATTGACTTGTTTTAGTATTTATTTATGTTATTGTTTTGATCCCCGTTCACAGTTGAGTTTAGTTTCATCCCAATTGTGATACTCGACCCATTATATTCTCTAGCCTAAATATTTGGTCTACTCTATATTATCTATATATCTTGCGGTCCAAATGGTTCCCAAGTTCAACACCTTAAATATCTGCTTCTCAATATTTACTTTTTTGTCCAGTAGAATATTTTCCATCCTATTCCAAATTCATTAACTCAAACTAATAATTAAAAATACTTCAACATGCATGTGCATAAATACATGTACATTTAAATAAACTAGCTAATGCAAATGAAAATAAATACATTAATGATGTAATATTATTTCAAAATACTTTATATAGGAGGAGTTGAACAGTTGAGACTTAAGAATTTGACTTCCTAATTTAAGAGATTTTGCTTTAGGGATCGACACAGACTAGGAACTCACACGCTACCAGAGGTAAGGAGACACTCTTATCATCTCTTTTTAACATATTTATGTTCAAAGTATGTGTACGTGAATTGAAATGTGCAAATTGTAAATGTTTGAAATGTTAAACTCGGTGACTACGAAAAGGACCAGTGGTCCATATAAGTTGACCATCGGGATTACGACCGTCGAGCTATGTTTGCTATGTTAAACTCAGTGACTAGGAAAAGGGTCAGTGGTCCATATAAGTTGATCATCGGGCTTACGACCCGTCGAGCTATGAATGAAATGTTTGGCCGATGACTAGGAAAAGGGTCAGTGGTCCATATAAGTTGACCATCGGGCTTACGACCCGTCGAGCTATATGTTTATATGAAACTTGTGGCTAGGAAAAGGGCCGGTAATCCTTATAAGTTGATCATCGGGCTTACGACCCGCTTGTATATATATATATATATGTGCAACTAAATGTTACATGCTACGTGTTTATTTATGATTCATGTGTTTGAGGAATGTATGTCGTACGATGATAATGATTATTGTGTTTATTTATGATTCATGTGTTTGAGGAATGTATGTCGTAAGATGATAATGATTGTTATGTTTAGATGATGTTATGTTTTAGATGATTATTGTTTTTCCTTGCTGAGCACAGTAACTAAACGTTATTTAAAAACCCCGCATTTGATTAAATGTTATTTTAAAATAAATTATTTTATTTTAAAGACTTTTATTTTAAAATAAATTATTTTATTTTAAAGACTTCCGTTTTAGACTTTTATTTTAAAATAAATTATTTTATTTTAAAGACTTCTTTTATTTTACAAAATGAAATCTGGGGGTAATAAACAACTTCTTTAATTTCTTTTACTTCAAAATAAAAGAATCCTTGTTTAAATTTGATCAATGGCAGAGCCTCTACCGTAGAGGTTATCCTTGTCGGGTACATAGATTATGTATACTAGATAGAGTCCAATGGTAATAAACAACTTCTTTAATTTCTTTTACTTCAAAATAAAAGAATCCTTGTTTAAATTTGATCAATGGCAGAGCCTCTACCGTAGAGGTCATCCTTGTCGGGTACATAGATTATGTATACTAGATAGAGTCCAATGGTAATAAACAACTTCTTTAATTTCTTTTACTTCAAAATAAAAGAATCCTTGTTTAAATTTGATCCATGGCAGAGCCTCTACCGTAGGGATTGAGGGAGCGTCCAGTGCACTTTTGCACCGGACAATAGTAAGTGCAATCTTGCACCATACACGTGTACAATAAATAATTTAACGGTAAATAAATGATATGTTTTGTTGTTTTAATTTGTTTTTTTACTTAATTTATAATAATAGTATTTTATTGTTTTAATTTGTTTTGTTTACGCAATTTGTATTGTCTTATTTATTTTTATAATATTTATAAAAAATCTAAAATCATACAAAATATATACAAAATAATTATATAATTAAATTCAAACACTAAATCTAAATTAAATTTAAAATTATATATAATTTTTTATAGGTTGAACCTCTAAATTTAAAATATTATTTATAATTATTATAATATATTTAATTATATTATTCAGATTGAGTATTTGAATTTAATTATATTATTATTTGGTAATATATATTTTATATTATTTCATATTTTATATAAATATTAAAAATAAATAAAACAATAGCGTAAATAAAACAAATTAAAACACAAAAACATATCATAAATAAATAAAATAATAGCGTAAAGAAAACAAATTAAAACACAAAAACATATCATTTATTTATACCGTTAGATTATTTATTGTACATGTGTATGGTGCAAGATTGCACTTGCTATTGTCCGGTGCAAAAGTGCACTGGACGCCCCCTCAATCCCTACCGTAGAGGTTATCTGAGCGGTAGTGATGAGAATTAACCAAGTAAATTAAGATCGAGTATTTCTGAACTCCATATATAAATTAATTGTTGAATATTGGTAAAGAAAACAAAAACAGAATTGGAACAAATTTAAGAACTCAAAAGGTTAATATTATTGAGAAAAGCAGAGCATCAAGCGCATGATTAATTACTTGAGAAAGACATTTGTAAGAACATTCTTGGTCTCCAGTGAAGCCTTCAACAACTTCAAAGCCTAAAATATTAGATCAATTATAAGTAATAAAATGAATTAGTATGTAACATTATTATACAAATGATCTCTTATATATAGTAGATGAAAAGGTTTGGATGAATACACAACACACACAACACATATATACCTGATCCATCCCGAAATCAACGAGCTTTTCCTCCAAAGCCGCGATATCCTTGACATTAAACCTGTTAAGTATAGTGATGCTTGAAATCGTAGACATTGGCGTCACCACCAAATCGTCCGTGACCATGTAGGTCACCACGCTCTTCACGAATCCTCTTTCGTCTTCACCAACGGGAACCTGCTGCTTGGGTGCAGGTGGGGCCACATACGTCACTTCAGTCGTCATTGCCCGTTTGCAATTGGGACAAGTAGCACGAGGGTCATCGGACACGGAAAAGATACAATTATATTGGGAGCACCTGTACAACTTGTTTGGAGTAGAAGGCTTATCTTCGATGTAAAGAAATTGTTTTTCTTATATTACAGTGAACAAGCATACATGGTTTATATACTATTACAATGAGTATCATTTCTATGATTGAGCCGTGATACTCTCTTTAATTAGGGAGATTAAATGGCTGTCAAATATTCCTAAATAATTACAAAATCACATAATTGTAGGAATTGATATAGATGGATAATCACGAGACTTGATTATCTTCAATATTCCCGCGCAAGATGGACGGTCGTTGTCGAAGTCCGATCTTGGATATAAGCTGATGGAAACGCTGTTTGTGAAGAGGTTTCGTAAGTGCGTCTGCAAGTTGGTCAGTTCCATTGATAGGTTGGATTCGAATTGCACCGCTGTTCACCTGTTCTTTGACAAAATGGAAGGCGAGAGCTAAGTGTTTCATACGGGAGTGAAAGACTGGATTAGCGGAGTAGTGAGTAGCGCTGAGATTGTCACAATAGATGGTGGGAGATGTTGCGATTTTAATGTCCAGCTCTTGAAGAAGAGATTTAAGCCAGAGTACTTCAGAAGTTGTGTCGGCAATGGCTCGAAATTCAGCTTCGGTAGAGGATCTAGACAGAGCACGTTGTTTTTTGGAGCCCCAGGAGAGAGGGTTATTGCCGAGGTAAACAACGAACCCTGTTGTAGATATATAGTCGTCGGGGTCACCTGCCCAATCGGCGTCGCAGAAGGCATGTAGACATGGTGGGGATAGTTTATTTAGGTGAATTCCGTAGTTGATGGTTCCCTGTAAGTATCGGAGAACTCGTTTTAAGGCTGTCCAGTGGATAGTCGTTGGATGGTGTAGATATTGGGCGAGTTTGTTGACGGGATAAGCTATATCAGGACGGGTAAGAGAGAGGTATTGTAGGCTACCGACTGTGGCGCGATAGTCCGTCTCATTTTCGAGTGGCTGATTTGGTTGTTTGGTGAGGGGGGGATGAGGCAACATGGGTGTGTTTGCTGGTTTGCATTCATGCATGTTAAATTTGTGAAGGAGGTCAGAAGTATATTTTGTTTGATTCAAGTGGAGACCATGGAGGGTGGGTGTGACCTCTATACCAAGAAAGTAGGAAAGAGGACCAAGGTCTTTAAGGGAGAACTATTTGGAAATTGTTTCGATAAATTTGGTAATGAGATCAAGGGTTGGACCTGTGACGATAATATCGTCTACATAAACTAATACGTAAAGGTGAATGGAATTGTGATTATATATAAATAGAGAGGGATCTGAAAGTGAAGGAATAAAACCATAAGAGAGTAGGTAGTTTCGAAGTTCGGTGTACCATGCTCGTGGCGCTTGCTTGAGACCATAAATAGCCTTGTCAAGTTTGCATACATAGTCGGGTTTTTCTGGATCAAAGAAACCAGGTGGTTGACTCATAAAGACAGTATCAGTGAGTGTTCCCCGCAAAAAAGCATTGTTAACATCAATTTGGCGAAGATGCCATTTGTTTGTTACGGCCAAAGTGAGTAATAGACGAATGGTGGTTGGTTTTATGACGGGACTAAAGGTCTCAGAGTAATCGACACCGGGTCGTTGGTGAAATCCTTTAGCTACTAGACGAGCTTTGTGTTGTTTTAAACTACCATCTGGGTTGTATTTGATACGGTATACCCACTTGCATCCAACAACATTTTGAGCTTGGTTACGAGGAACGAGTTTCCAAGTTTGATTACGGAGAAGGGCGTCATATTCCGTAACCATGGCTTCTCGCCAACGGGGATCTACTAGAGCTTGTTTGGTGGTGTTTGGGGTTAAGTGTGGATTGGGTGAGATGGCTAGGTTGGCGTATTTAGGGTTGGGCTTGCGAATGTTGTTGCTTAAACGGGTTGTGGGACGAGGAGGTAATGGTGGCGGGTTTGACAGAGAAGGTGTTGGTGTGATTAACGGTGAAGTGGGAATTGAGGATGTGGGATGATTTGTGTCTGTGGGTAGTTCATTAGAGGTGTTTGAGGAGTGTGGTAGTGCATGAGTGACAGGGGTATGTGATGGTGATTGTGGTGTTAGGGGGTCATATGGGGTTAGGTTTGTGTTTTGGTCAGTAGGTGGTTGGAGGATAGGAAGGCTGAAAGTGCACCATTTTTCTGGTGTTATGGCGTTGGAGTCAGAGGTTTTAGCAGTGAGCGAGGGATAAGGGTACTCGGTTCAACGAAACGAACATGGCGAGAGGTGTAGATACGATTTGAGGTGGGATCGAGACAGTGATAGGCGCTTTGAGTTGTTGAGTAGCCGAGAAAGATACAAGGAATTGATTTGGGATCTAATTTATTGTTGTTGTAGGGACGCAACCATGGAAAACAGAGGCATCCAAAAGGTCGAAGTTTCATGTAGTTTGGGTGTTGTCCATGCAGACGATTATAAGGAGAGGTGTTTTGGAGTGTTGGTGTTGGTAGTCTATTAATTAAATAGACGGCTGTAGAAAAAGCATATGGCCAGAAGATATGAGGTATTTTGGCATGTGTGAGGAGGGTAAGACCAGTTTCAACGATGTGGCGATGTCGTCTTTCAGCAAATCCGTTGTGTTCAGGTGTATGTGGTGGTGAGGTAAGGTGGTTTATTCCATCATTAAGAAGAGAATGGTTTAATTTTTTGAATTCTCCTCCATTGTCAGAGTAGAATTGTTTGATTGGTGTTTGGAAATATTTTTCTACGATGGCTTTGAAACGAAGAAATGTGGGAGTTGTATCGGATTTGTTTTTGAGTGGATATATCCAAATATAGTGTGTAAAGTGTGTTGGGATATGTCCTTCGATCCTACGTGTGCAATCGATAAAGTCATAAGGTCGTCTATGGATGTTAAATGATTAGTCGATAATGTTAATTGTTGGGAACAATATAATATTGATCGATAATCAAACCTACAGGGTCACACACGGACTCGGTGTTGATATACGTTGCTTGATAATAATATTGATTTAGAATCAATATTTACGTGGATTTTCACATGCATGGGATGCATGGCTTGCATGGAATGCATGTCACATAGTGTGACATGGCATGCCACACAAGCCAATGGGACCACATATCATGATTTGGCATGATTATGTGGAGGTGACCTTTGAACTTCACCATAACACCCCATTATGTGTGGTTATGACACACACATTATGGTGGGGGTTACATGTGAAGTAAAAGAAGGATAATGAGCATGAAAATCAGATTTTCATGTCTCATTCTAACACCATCATCATCAGCCACGAAATTCACACCAAAAGGAGAGAATAGAGAGTGTTCTCGGAGAACCACTTCAAGCAAGCAAGGTATTCATCATCCGGGTTCGTGTGCAACACGTAGAGGCCGGGCCATTTGTGCGGATTCCACATCCGGACGATCTAAAGGAGTGACGAGGTCATTCACAAGGAGAGCTTCGAGAGACTGATCCATTTGAGGTGGTTCAATCGACTCAACACCACCTCAACGACATCAACGAATCACTTCGTCACCAAAAGTAAGATTTCGTTGATATCTCTATATATATATATTGGATGTATATATATATATATATATATAAATATATGTGTGTCATATAATGTGTGCCTAGATCTTCATGTTGTTCGTGTTCTATTGTTTTACACGCTTCCGCACACACGAACAAGGTAATCGAGCGATTGGATCGGCATCGAAAACCATCAATTGGTATCAGAGCTTAGGGCTCGTGCACACTTTTGTGTTGTACACAATATGTTTAAATCAACATAATTGGCTTAATTGTTTTATGTGATTATGTGATTATGTGTTTAGATATAAGGCCGGCCACCGTTAGTGGTCGGGTGAATGGAATTGTCGTTTTTTACGTACGATTGGCCATAGTTTTGGAGGGCTGCGTCCCTTGGAATCTTTTGTAATAGATAGGTTTTTTCTATTCAAAAATGTATTGTTCAATGTGTAAGCAATGGATTGAATCCATGGATCGACGTTGGATATCGGCTCTCCGGCGAAAACGAGAAGAAACGAAGCAAAACGAAGCGAAACGGGCGAAATCCGGGCTGCTGGAGCAAAACCGCGGGCGCCGTTTGTGCTCCGGCGGGCGCCGAATGTATTCAGCGGGCGCCATTTTGGAAACGGCGACCGCCGAAAGGCTGTTTTTGGGTCAGCCCCGTTTTATACCCTTTTGGCGACCGCCGTTTTGGAAACGGCGACCGCCGGTGGTGTTCGGCGACCGCCGTTTGTAAAATGGCGGGCGACGTTCGTGGTTTTTGGGGTACGGACTAAGGTTGACCTAAATCGGAGGGCACGGAACTGAAACGGCGGCCGAGGACCAGTCCAGAAGATGTTCAAGGCCTATTTTGTTGCTTTTAATCTTTTCATTTGAGAGTTGTGAGGTTCTAGGGGCCTTTCGATTACGTATTTAATTGCTTTGCTAGTTATAGGATGTTTTATGTTATAAATGTTCAACTTACATATAAACACCTATGCATGCAAGTTACCAAAATAATGAGTATAATGTCTTGTCCAAAAACAACACACTCATGAAGCCCTCGATCATAAGTTGGTAGGTCCGCCTCAGCGGGGTACTACTTGTTATCTTGGGATAAGTGGGAGTAAAGGTTAGACTTTTACACGTGAGTTTGGTTTTCTCATCGATAGATCCACTGCAGGCGTGGCTATCGAGACATGAGATGAGAATGAGATTCTCATCGACCGAGAGTGATATTAGATATCATTGACATGGGTATGTCTACCTATCTTGAAATACTTAAGTGCGGACTCAGTCGGCTTAAAGATTTGCAAGATGAGGATCTCGAGATCGTTTTGTTCTAAGGGACAATGATATTGGATATCAATTGAACAAAATGAAATAAATAAGTACAATTGTTAGACAACTTTATTTGTTTACCGCTTTGTGGATGTTTACATACTTTAGTTATCTTTCTTTTATAGTTTATCATGTCAACTCAATTCATGTTTGGTTCAATTCTTGATTATGAAAAATTGAACAAATTTTCTTGATTCACAACGTAATTTGAGGATGGTCCTCAAACACGAAGACAAGGAAAATGTGTTAGATAACCACATCCTAATATATCATTGAACAACTCAATAGCATGTTCGGGGAATATGCTAAGATTGAGCAGTTCTGAATGACCAGGGTCATCGCTTCAGCTAGGCTGAATAAGAGAAATCTATAAGGACCACATGTACAGCAAATGATTGGATTATTTGCTTTAAGTGATCTCCTAAATTTTTCTAAGATGATGAGTCGTCAATTAAAAATGGACCCTAAGAGGGATATTCTTGTGATAAAGGATGAGGTAATCAAAAGAGCATGAGCAAGAATGCTACTAGGGTTCCTAGGGAATCTGAATGCGTCTACTGCAAAGGTGTTGGACACTACTTGCAAATATGTAGAAGTTCATATTTTATTCAAATTCAAAACAAATGCCTAATTTGTCTTTCATATGATGGATTCTAAAGTTAGGATTATTTTCACCTCGGGGAGTGGTTTAATCCAAAACACTTAGTTCATACATGACACAAATTAGAGACTTTCGAGCCATGGGATGACGTTAGTCGATTGTCTGGTTGGCTCCCTCATATTTTATGAGAGATAGGGCTTCAATTGCATGATATTATCGCTGGTTAGAAAACTTCGAGTTTTCACTTACGATTTATCACGTTTTGATATTGGGATAATTTTGAATGGGAAATTTGAATGAGACTCAATTATTGGGAATAATTGAATTTGCCCAAAGTTCAAAGAAGATGTGAAGAACGGGGTTGCTTCATCTTCAGGCATTAATGTTATAGACATTAAAATTCACAAATTTAACTTATTGGGTATTGGATGCCAAATGTGGTTCTCACATTTGTATGTGGAGGAACTACATAGAAGTATAAGTTTGGTGAGTAGAGATGTCGATCTACGGGCAAGAAATGGAGCGAAGGTCGCTGCATTAGCCGTATGATCATATGATGTTGTTTTGCCTTAGGGCCTTGTTTTAGTATTATAACTATGTAATTTCGTACCTTCAATAAACAATGAATGTTGGTTCAGTATTAGATACTGATGGATTAGTTTTTTCACTATTAAATAGTTTGGTAACTATTTTAATTGTGAATTATTCTTTGTCTTGGTACGATTATTATATTGTTTATGTATACTTTAAACTTGACAAATCATTTATATCATTAAGACCAAAGGCCAAATCGAATAAGTATCGATGAGACATAACTGAAACATTGTTGATTAGATCAAATCAAAATCTAAACATGTAACGAAGCTTCTTTTAGAAGGAATTTTAGAATCATTTGACTTGGAGTCATTTGATACATGTGAATGATGTGTGATTGAAAATATAACAATGTCATCTTTCTTGGAGAAAGGAGAACATGTGAGTAAATAGGGATGATCCATACTGATGTATGTGGAACCTATTAGTTCACAAGCACATGAAGGTTATGTTTCGGAAAAGAGAAAACAAACTATATTAGATATAGTTCGACCATTCGATGAGAGGTCTAAATGAACTACTGGTCTCTTTTGGGAACACACAATTCTAGACTTCAACTTATACACTGAATAGGACGCTGTCAAAAGTTGTTGATAAGACACCATACTAGGTATGGAAAGGGAGGGTCCCTAAATTGTTTTCATCAAGATTTGAGGTTCTAAAAGCTTCTCTGACGAGATTTATCTCTATAGAGCTTGAACTCAAATGGGATAAAAGTTTCCTTATGGTATGTCCATAAGAAATTCGAGGGTACAACTTCTACGATCTATTTGAGAACAATATTTTGTTGCTCGAGATAGTGATTTTCTTGAAAAGAGTTATATTTCCTAGAAATTCAGTGGGAGCTCGGTTGTCTTGAACGAGGTTCAAGTGAAACAACCAATGATGAATACTCAAGACTGGGTTGAGAGTATTCTTATGGTTTTGGAAGCCATACCAGCCCTCGTAGGTCCGAAAGGCATAAATCTATCTCTATTATTCAAATACTTAGATATTGTGACCAATGAGAGATATGAATTCATGCTTTTGGAAAGCGGTGAACCTTCGACCTAATTCCAAGCTATGACGAGTCCAGCTACTGAAAATTGGCATGGTGCCATGAAATCTGAGATGATATCAATATCTGATAATCAAGTTTGGAACTTGATATATTTGCATCACGGGGTTAAACCCAATGAATGCTAATAGATTTTTAAGATCTAAACAGACAGATGGAAAACCTAGGGTTTTCAAAGCAAGGTTGATGGTAAAAGTTTTATTCACGAGGTGGATTATGGAAAAACTTTCACCTGTTGCTTGGATTAAATCATTCAGATCATCTTAGCCATTGCTACTCATTTTGATAATGAGGTATGGTAATATTGGATGTTAAAACTAACTTCTTGAATTGGATTCTAGAAGAGAATGTGTTTTGACACAGCCAAAGAGTTTTATTGATCCTAATAAGGCTGAGAAATTATGCAATCTTATAATTCCATTTATGGAATAAAGCAAAGCATATCGGAGTAGCAGTCTTCAGTTCAATGAATCCATACTGGGTTTTGGATTTCAGAGGAACTCGTAAGAATCTTGTTTTACAAGAAGAACAGTGGGAGTTACGTTGTATACATTGTGTTGTATGTCAATGACATACTCCTTATTGGAAACAATGTTTCTATGCTTAATTCTATTAAAGAATAGCTTGGAAATTGTTTTCAATGAAGGATCTTGGAGAAGCACAGTACATATTAGGCATCAAGATCTGTCGGAACAGATCGAAAATGATGTTTGGACTTAGTCAAGTGACCTATATTGATAAGGTACTTGATAAGTTCAGAATGAAAGACGCCAAAAAGGGTCTCATTCCAATGAGTCATGGCACATCTCTTAGCAAGATGCAAGGCCCTACGGGACTTGATGAGCAAAAGAGGATGGAAAACATTCCTTATGCCTCGGAAATAGGGTCTATAATGTACGCCATGATATGTACACGACCGGACGTATCGTATGCTTTGAGCATGACGAGTCAGTTTCAAGGAAATCCAGGTGAGGCGCGTTAGACTGCGACCAAGAATATTCTTATGTACCTTAGATGGACAAAAGAATATTTTGTTGTCTTTGGAAGACAAAAAGAGTTGATATTAACAAGCTGTTTGAATGCTAACTTCAAAACAGACTAAGATAATTTCCGATTTTAATCTGGTTATATCTTTTGTCTGGTTAGAGGTGATATTTGCTGGAATAGTTCCATGCAATGCAATATAGCTGATTAAACTACAGAAGTTGAGCACAGTATTGCATTGGATGCAGTAATGTTGGCAGTTAGGATTTGAAAGTTCTTGAATGAACTAGGTGGCGTAACTAGCTCAGCCCATCCGATAATTCTCTATTTATAGTAGAGTTATCGCGCAAGCCAATGAGCTAGGAAGCACCACAAGTCTAAAACTGGTGCTCAGGAAGTTCCACATTATCTGGGAGATAGTTTTGTGGAGACATCAAGATAATAAAGTTGCAACTTTTGGTAAGGTTGCAAACCCGCTTTCTAAACCTCTCCAGCAGTTTAAGCTTGAGGCTTTCACGACTGCAATAGATATCAGACATCTTAGAGATGGGTTGTGATTTCTATTACTGTATTAGATACTTTTGGAGATTTGGTAAACATTCACTCATATGTATAATACATAATTCTTCATATAAATATGGTTTAATTTATATGAATTGTCCAAATGATTAAGTTATATCAATTGGGTTATGAGTTCGACTTACCGCATAATGAAGTCCCAATGGTTGAACTGATATACTTGAATCATATAGCTGTTCCTGGTTCGTATAATCGAGTACGGACAAACCGATAATACAAAGAACTAGATTGTAATGTGTACTATAGCGCCGCTTCATGGGCTAGTGATGTGGAACATCAAGTACAATTACATAGATATTAGCTGGGAGCTAATGATCGAACAGACCCGACTGGAATAGTATTTAAGATTTCGAGTCATAATACTATTTCATTGACTGTCGAGCAATTTCCTCTGACCTGAGTAGTCCAGAGTGATTCCATTGTGAAATGGTGTACTTTGATACAAGTAAACGCCTTTCGTAAAAGGGGGTTATAAAACTTGTTATTGGGTATATTAGGAAGCAAGTGGGAGAGCTTGGATTGACAAGATGGGATTGTCCTCCATTTTATAATGGGATACATGTCTTAACGGCCACTTGGAGAGTCGAGACTGTGGAAAATACGTGGCCACGTCCAGATTCGTATCATAGTGATAAATCTGGTTTTACAGTCTGTCTCATAGTCCAAGAAAGGTTTGAACCGATTGAGGATGACTCAAGTCTTGCCTCAAGTTCAAACTTAGAAATAAAGTGACAACAGGAAATTGGCAGCACACTGGCTCTGAAGGCCAAGTGGGAGATTGTTGGGATATGTCCTTCGATCCTACGTGTGCAATCGATAAATTCATAAGGTCGTCTATGGATGTTAAATGATTAGTCGATAATGTTAATTGTTGGGAACAATATAATATTGATCGATAATCAAACCTACAGGGTCACACACGGACTCGGTGTTGATATACGTTGCTTGATAATAATATTGATTTAGAATCAATATTTACGTGGATTTTCACATGCATGGGATGCATGGCTTGCATGGAATGCATGTCACATAGTGTGACATGGCATGCCACACAAGCCAATGGGACCACATATCATGATTTGACATGATTATGAGGAGGTGACCTTTGAACTTCACCATAACACCCCATTATGTGTGGTTATGACACACACATTATGGTGGGGGTTACATGTGAAGTAAAAGAAGGATAATGAGCATGAAAATCAGATTTTCATGTCTCATTCTAACACCATCATCATCAGCCACGAAATTCACACCAAAAGGAGAGAATAGAGAGTGTTCTTGGAGAACCACTTCAAGCAAGCAAGGTATTCATCATCCGGATTCGTGTGCAACACGTAGAGGCCGGGCCATTTGTGCGGCTTCCACATCCGGACGATCTAAAGGAGTGACGAGGTCATTCACAAGGAGAGCTTCGAGAGACTGATCCATTTGAGGTGGTTCAATCGACTCAACACCACCTCAACGACATCAACGAATCACTTCGTCACCAAAAGTAAGATTTCGTTGATATCTCTATATATATATATATTGGATGTATATATATATATATATAAATATATGTGTGTCATATAATGTGTGCCTAGATCTTCATGTTGTTCGTGTTCTATTGTTTTACACGCTTCCGCACACACGAACAAGGTAATCGAGCGATTGGATCGGCATCGAAAACCATCAAAGTGATCGACAAAGATGATGTAGTATTTGTAATGTTCATGAGACAAGATGGGTGAGGTCCAAACATCAGAAAATATAATATCAAGGGGTGCAGATGATTTTAGAGAGGAGATGGAGAAAGGTAACTTATGGCTTTTATTAATGAGGCATGAACTACAGTGCGTAAAAGAAGAAGAGCGAATTTGAAGGTGACGATTAATAAGTTGTAGTATTATTGTGGACGGATGTCCGAGACGATGATGCCATAAGGTGGAGTTTTGAGGTTGTGCTGAATATGCTTGGGGTTTTGAAGGTCGCCATTCATAAGTACCTTCATGGAGTTGACCTTGAATTAAAATCTCCCCCGTCGAGATTGCCTTAAAGTAAAAAGAAGTTGGTGAGAAAATAGCAACAGCATGATTATCTCGACAAAATTGAGAGACGGAAAATAAATTACGGGAGATAGATGGCACAATTAAAACGTTAGAAAAAAATAGAGAAGTAGTGGAGGTAGGGACTGAGAATGAACCGATGTGTGAAATGGGAAGAGATGTGCCATCTCCAATTATGAGATCGTCGGGGCCATTGTATGGAGAGTGGAGTGAGAGCATATTGAGGTCATGAGTAACGTGATGTGATGCTCCACTGTCAATTGTCCAAGAGGAGGGAATGTGAGTATTGGCCGTGGCTGTGTTGGCTTGTGGTTTAGTGTATCGGTTTGTTGGTTTTGGTGGAGGAAAAATGACATGGGGGTAGTTCTTTTTGAAGTCAGGACATGCACTGGTGACATGACCCACTTCTCGGTAGTAGTGGCATTTTCCTTTGAAGGGTTTGGGTTGGTTATTGACATTGGTTTGAGGGCGATAAGAGTTTTGGACTGGTGCATTAGGATGGGTTGAATGGTTTGTGGAGTTGTAATTGGTGGCAGCAAGAGCAGATGGGACGAAGGACGTGGGATTTGGTTTAGTCTTGACGGTTAATTCATGTTGGATGAGTTTCTCATGAAGGGCCTCAAACGAGATAGAGGTATCACGTGCTCGTACGGCATCGATGACAGGTTTGTATAACTCGTAGTCGAGACCGGTTATGATTTTGGAGGTTATATCTTCGGCGTCCATCGGTTTTCCAAGTTGGGCTAGTTGGTCGGTGCACGATTTAATTGCTAGCATATACTCCGTGATGGTAGAAGTGCCGAGGGATGTGTTATTGAGGCGATCTTTTATTTGAAGGATGTGTCCCCGAGAGGGATTCGCATAAGTCTGGGCTAGGAGGTCCCACGCTTCTTTGGAGGTGGTGGCACCGAGTATAAGAGGGGCGATATTCTCATGGAGTGTGCTGACTAATGCACTAAGAATAAGTTGATCTTGGCGAAACCAAGTGTTGTAAGCAGGATTGGGAATTGGTGTTGAGGGTTCGGTTGTGGTGGCTTCTGTGGTGGGTGGGTTTATTGTTTTGGGTGGTGGTGATTGAGAACCATCTAGGAAGGAAAATAAACCATAGCCCATGAGAAGGCGAGTGATATGAAAACGCCAAGATTGATAGGTGTTTGGCTTGAGTTCGACTCTGTGGACGATTTGGATAGAAAGGAGTGGTTTGGATGGTTCATCGGAGTTGGGAATGGTGGCACTGTGCGAAGCCATGGGTAAACCGAATAGGAGTGAGGCAGCGGAGGTGGCTATTAGGATCGTAAGGATTCCTGATACCATGTAAAGAAATTGTTTTTCTTATATTACAGTGAACAAGCATACATGGTTTATATACTATTACAATGAGTATCATTTCTATGATTGAGCCGTGATACTCTCTTTAATTAGGGAGATTAAATGGCTGTCAAATATTCCTAAATAATTACAAAATCACATAATTGTAGGAATTGATATAGATGGATAATCACGAGGCTTGATTATCTTCAATATTCGATGGGCAGAAGAGGAATACACGAACGGGGAGAAACGGCAGGTTTCAAGATTTTGTTTTTGTCCTGGTTCGGTTGGATGTAGGTTTCGTTTAGATTCTCAACGCTCTCGTATAAGTTCGAGAGCGAGCTCACCATGTCGTGTTTGTCTTGAACTAGGCTGATGACCTTAGCCAACGGCAAAGAAAGTATGCTAAACAAGAAGTCCACGAAATCCTTGTCGGCTTCCGCGAACAGGACCTGCTTCGTTTGGGTATTGATCAGGAGCTTCAAACTTACTACCGTAGGGTTAGCCATATGATTATTTTAATTAGGGTTACGTACTGAGTAATTACTAATCAATGAGTTTATATATACTCCTACCTACGTACGATATTTATATTTATATTAGATACACAAATCTCATAGGATACGTACCTAATTGCACTAGTCTAGCTTAAATAGACAAAGATACGGTAAATCACATCAATTACTCATAGTACTAAATAACTCCCTAATATAGACATACGTAGGCCCTTATGAAGCCCAAAGCCTTTTTTAAATTATACGGAGTATCTATTGAGCTTATTTAAGCC
The DNA here is from genome assembly GCA_954870475.1 of Euphrasia confusa. Lineage (NCBI taxonomy): Eukaryota > Viridiplantae > Streptophyta > Magnoliopsida > Lamiales > Orobanchaceae > Euphrasia > Euphrasia confusa. The sequence goes on from OX940969.1 coordinate 20,599,108, forward strand.
GATTAAAGACCACCCCATACGACCCAATTAAAGTCTTTTAAAAACAATTAACGTGGTAAAAGTATCTCTAATCGATATAATACAATAATGATACCAAAACATAAACCTTTGGTTTGATAGTGGACCCACACAAAAAAAAAATTATATTTAATGCATAGAGAAATTTGTGCGTACAATAAGAAAAAATGATTTTTATGTTTAATAACATAAGGGGGAGGTATAATAGGTATTGATTGATAAATAATAAAGCAGTTAATGGAAAAAGAAGTGGTATAAAGGTAGATAAATGTGTATTGAAATAATAAAATTGTGAAAAGACATTCCATTTATAGATGTGCGCGCATTGTTTTAAGGATTAACAAAAAAAATATATATATGCATTATTGTGATGGAGGTTTTACATGAGATTTTGGAGTGGCATATCAAGGCTGAGTCGGAGTTCCAGTATCATTGGAGATATGAGAGGACCAGACTTATATGTTGAGTTTTGCTGATGACCTACTACTTGTCTGTCATGATGATCTTGTGTCTATCGCTACACTCAAACGGGGAGTGCAACTTTTCTCGACTTACTCCGGCCTACATGAAAATGTAGATAAGAGTAATATTTATCTCTTCCTCTAAAAGTAATATTTATCTCTCCCTCCAGGCGCAAGATGATGTTTCGATACTCCAGCCAGTGTTTGATTTCCCGGTCGGGACGCTTTCGGTGCGTTATCTGGGAGTTCCCCTGATTTCGATACTCCAGCCAGTGTTTGATTTCCCGGTCGGGGCGCTTTCGGTGCGTTATCTGGGAGTTCCCCTGATTTCTTCCCAGTTGCGTCTGAGGGATTGTGCCCCCCTGCTACAAAGGATTGATGCTCGACTGGGTTCCTGGACTTCTCGTACCTTATCTTATGCAGGGCACTTACAACTGATTCAATTAGTTCTTTGTACATATATCTACTAGGCCGATGTTTTCATACTCCCCAGGGGATTATTGAGGAAATTGAGAAGAGGTTGAGGCGTTTTCTTTGGTTCGGGTTCAGATGGGTTGATATCTGCCGGCCTGCTAGTGAGGGTAGACTGGGTATCCGTGATATAACTATCCAGAATCGAGCCTTTATGACCAGACACTTCTGGGCTATTCTGAGTCAGGATCCGGAATCGGTTTGGGCCAGTTGGATTCAGGAGAATCGACTGAGGAGGCATTCTTTTTGGAGTGCCAAGGTGTAGGAGGTTTGCTCCTGGACTTGGCATCAACTTCTTAAGCTACGCCCCGCTGTGTTACCAACCATGCAAACCATGCAGATGCGGGTCGGGGATGGACGACAGTTTTTTCTCTGGCGAGACCCGTGTCATCCTCTAGGTCGATTGGACGAGGTGTGTCAGTTGGCATAAATTGCCATAAAACAAGTTTAAATTAGAAGGACCATGATGCTGGTGAATTCATGTTCCATGGCGCAGATATGGAATTAACAAGCTGGTAAGAGATCCAAACATGAGTAACGAGCACAAGGTTTTGTAGTTTATAATTAATTAGCTAGGGTAATGACTAATGAACTGATCAAAATTGAGTGGATTGTGTAAAATATATTTTAATAAATTTAAATAGATTTTAATTTATTATGACTATTGATTATGATCTGATTAAATAATAATAACATAAATTTTAAAATATAAATATTCAAAATTAATTACAAGTAATTAATTAATTAATTATATTTGATGTCGTACTATTCATACATATACATAAATATGTATTTAAATTACTTAAATAATTAATATTTTTTAAAATTTTCGAAATTAGTGGTATTAACATTATAAAAAAATATTTAAATGAAAATAACATTATTATAAACTAATAAATAAAAACTCAAACATGATGACTAAAATTCAATTGTTGTTTAAAAATATTGTGAAACATTTAAATTTTTTTACTTCTACTTATCATTTTTTTTTTGTTATTTAAAAATGAAGTATTTAGGAAAGGGGTATTATAATTTATAATATTTGTACTTAGCCATAAATTTTCGCTTTGAATTTAATTTTTAATTTTAATAGATTATTTATTTATTAGAGTAATTAAAAAATATAATTACATAATAGTGTAATAACGGTGTGCTTTATATATTAAATAATACTTAATAACTGTTACTCACAGAATTATTTGTCAACTGTTATCTTGTTTCCGTCGATTACTTATAATAAAAAATATATAAAAATTATAAATAAAATTACTAAAATAAAATTTATAACATTAATTTTATTTTAGTATTATTTTATAATTTTTATATATTTTTTATTAGAAGTAATGATGGTGAAAAGTTGACCAGATTGACAAACAGTTCTGGGACAGAGAAAATATTTAATTTAATAAAATTAAAATAATAGGTTTGCTTTATATAATAAATAATACTTAATATTCATTATTTAATTTAATAAAATTAAAATAATATTAAATATACTGCTCTTATTCATAATTAGGAAAAAAATGAATCACTTAATTTTAACAAAAATTTAAAATTTTTACTTTATCCAAATTCTCTCTTTAAAAATTGTGTGAAACATTTTAATTTTTTAAGTCTACTTATCATAATCTTTTTGTTGATTATTTTTTTTTTTGGGAAATTTTGGATAAAAGTTTAAATAACATACTTTTTCAAAATTAAAAATAAGAGCATTTTACTTAAATTTATTATAATTTTATAAATTTACATGAGTGTTATTAACTAATATTAATTACACTTTTATTAATTACACTATTTTATAAATAAAATCTTCAAACTACTCTTATTAATAAAAGACTTAAAACAATTAAACTTTAAATTATCAACTTAAATTTATAGGGTAAAAATTATAATATCAAAAATTTCAGGTAAAAATTATAATATCAACTTAAATTTATAGGGTAAAAATTATAATATCAAAAATCATGTTGCACTCTTTTCTAAAAACTTCTTCTCTTTATCATTCACTCCAAACTCTATTTTTCATTTTTTAAACATAATTTCAAGTTTTATTATTTTTAATAATAATTTAGCTAATTAAAAATATATATAATTTCCAAAGTTATATTATTTTTAATAATTTTTTCATTAGAAAAGAGAAAAGGAGTATTATTGTTTTTATATAGTAATTTTTATAAGTTTTATTATTTTTGTTAATGTTTTAGTTTAATCCATAAAAATCTCAGGTGATTGTAAGGTATTAAAATCCATACACTTTTTAATACGATTTTTAAGACTATTTAAAACAAATGAAATTCTCTCAAACTTAATTTATAAAGTCTCAATCCCATACATCTTCCTAAATCAAAATATAGTATTTCAGATCATGAACTCACTCCATAACTTATGGAATAATTGTAAAAGGAAAAACAAACGAATTTGACAAAATTAATTTGAACAAATTTGAGAACTCAAAAGGTTAATTAATTATTGAGAAAAACAGAGCTTAACTCAAACAATGGCATGATTATAAATACTTGCGAAAGACATATGTAAGAACATTCTTCGTCTCCAATGAAGCATTCAACAACTTCAAAGCCTACAATAATATTTTCAATAAGCAATAAAAATTGAAAAAATGTGATGAATTCACAACATATGTACTCCCTTCATCCACTATTAATAGTCACAGTGACTTTTTTCGACCGTCCAATACATATGATAAACAGTATAGAAAAATTATGAAAAAAATACTAAAATAAAATTTAATAGTTAAATTTTATTTTAGTATTTTTTTCATAATTTTTCTATACTGTTTATCATATGTATTGGACGATCGAAAAAAGTCACTGTGACTATTATTAGTGGATGGAGAGAGTATATAGTACGTACCTCATACCACCCGAGGTCAACGACTTTTTCCTCCAAAGCCGCGATATCCTTGACTTTAAACTTGTTAAGTATAGTGATGCTTGAAATAGTAGACATTGGCGAGACGACCAAATCATCCGTGACCATGTAGGTCACCATGCCCTTGACGAATCCTCCTCCTTCTTCACGGGAACATGCTGCTCCGGTGGTGCAGGTGGGGCCACGTACTTCAATGGAAACGACATTGCTCGTCTGCAATCGGGACAAATGGCACGCGGGTCATCTGACACGGAATTGCTACAATTAGCGTATTGGCATCTGTAGAACTTGTTTGGTGCACAAGGCTTATCTTCGATGGGCAGCAGATGAGGAACACGCGAAACTGCCAGAGAAACGCAAGGCTTCAAGAGTGTGTTTGAAAATAATAAAATTTTAATACTTTACCACTCGGCTATACCCCAATAAGCTTATATACTATAAATTATATCAAACATTCGTAGTCTTTGAAAATAATAAAATTTTAATACAAATTTACAAATTTTAGTAAGAGTTCGATTATTAAATAAAATAATTTGTTAGTCCATTAATAATTTTTTGGCCGAAATACGTTCAAAATTAAATAAAATTTTAGATTATTTCAAACAAATGACGTACGGGCGATGGTACTAGTTAAATAAATTTAAAAATCTTATTTAATTAAGTTTTTATAAACCTCAAATTAAAAAAAAATTGTTGCGCACTAACCTTAAATTAATTAATTAAAAAATAATAGTTGAGTGTTGACACCGGTTTAATGGGTAAAAAAAAATTATACTGTGTGAGAATCCTCACCATAGTATTATATTCTTTCATTAAATCTAAATTAAAAGCTCCTATTAAATATTAAAATCTAATGGTTAAGATTTAATTGAATGTATCATGCCTTAGCCTCTCTCTCTTTCTATATATATATTAGAAACTATATACAGTCATATCGTTGGTATTGGGAAAAAATATTACTCCCTCTGTCTAAGAATAATTTAAATTTTATTTTAATATTTTTTTAATAATTTTTATATATTTTTTATTATAAGTAATCCACGGTCAAACAAGAGAACAGTTTACCAAATGTGACATCTATTCTTGGACAGATTCTTGGATAGGTGAGTACTATAGAGGGTTATTCTTATACGGGGGTTTTACAAAATAAAAATAATTTTTTCGTATAAAAAATAATATAAATATAAAAATAATATACATACAATATTATTTATCTTTAAATTCACAAAATCAATTTAATAGTTTTGGATAATAAAATTTAACCATATATGTGTAAATATTGTGTTTAACATACAAATTAAATAAAATATTAATGAATTTAAGGACTATAAACTTTGACTATATACTTATATTTTATTGATTTTGATAAATATTTAAGTTATCTTAAACATGTTATTGATTTTAATAAATAAAGATATTATTAATAAATATTTTTATTATATAATTAATCATTTATTCTTGTATAGAGTTATAAATCTTTAAAGCGGGACTTGGAAAATGTATGAGTTATGACAATGTGGAGTTTATTTCTATTTATAACTAGTTCGGGACTTGGATTATTTATTACTATAGGGAGTTTATTCCTATATAAAGTAGTACTATATAGAGTTTCTACCATATATATACTATTACTATAAGGAGTTTATTCCTATATAAAGTAGTACTATATAGAGTTTCTACCATATATATAGGGCACTTCTACCATGCATTCAAGGTACGATATTTTATTTTTCATTTCAACGATTAGATTTAATTAATTAATATGAACCGTTCAGATTTATTAAAGAATATAATAATTATAATGGATATTACAACAGACAATTATTATCTTCGGTGTAAAAACCGGTGATATACATTAATATTCTGATTTTTCAAAGCATTGTTAATCAATTTTGTAACTAATAAAAAAATTAAAAAATTCTAATATTTTATTTAAAAATAAAATAAAAAATTATTTTTTATTCTTATTAAAAAATATAATGCAAATAATTATAAAAGATATATTATATTAAAATGCACGTAAATTAAAATAAATTATATTATATCAAAATGCACAAATTATGTTAAAAACTAAAAAGATTTTGGATATAAAGCACAGTGTATATATATTGTAAAATGTATGTTTAAATTAATGAACAAAAATAGTAATTGTACATTTTAATTTTATTTATTTTTTTGTAATGAAATGGATTTAAGGGTGTGGAATTAAAATTCAAATTAATTAAGAGAAGGGGTAGGTGCAATGCATGTTATCTTTAAAACAAGGTACGTACGTAGCTAGGTTTGTATATAAAATCAATAAAATGCAAAAAATAATATAGTTTTGGAGGGAATCCTTACTAATTGATAATTAAGCTACAGGCTGATGGCCTTGTAGCTTAAAGGGAAGCTGTTGGCGGATATCACAAGAAAAAACAATTCAATCAAACTTAAATCAACAATATAATAAAAATCATAAAATACTTTAAACATATTATATAAACACCTAAATTTCACATGAAATTTACACCAATAATTCACTAGAATGATAAATACATAATTATATAGTTGCGTTACCGATTTCAAAAAGAACACAAATCTTCATTTTAATTAACATTGTTTTCATTTTTATTTTACATCATCCTTCGTTAATTTGAAAATGTAATTTTTCATTTCATTCACTATTAATCAACTATCATCATTCTCAAATGAAAACAAAATATAAAGCATAGTATATTAAAAAAAATACTAAAAAAAAAAAAATTAATGTCCATTTTTAGTTTTTTGTTTTTGAATCAAACGGTCACTTTCTTAAATGGGCTCGAAAAATGGGCTATCGACTGTGTAATATTTTTTTGATTGGGCCGAATAAAAATCGAAGCTCAATTATACATGGGTCCTTTTACGCGCTCATTTAATTTAGTGGTACTACTGTCCCTCCTCTCCTCCTCCTCCTCCTCATCGGATGGCGGCCAGAAGCTGCTGGCCTCGTTGATAGCTAGGGTTGAAATGAAATTCTAATTAAAAAGATGAACACAAAAGATACTAGTATAATGCATGAGTTTGTTTTTAATGTTCATTTGCATGTTAATTCGCTCATCATGAATTGAATTATGTAATTAGTGTAATATATATGAATGATTGAGACTGCATCTATACTATATATATATATATATATATATATATATATATATATATATATATATATATATATATATATATATATGATCATCTTATTTACTAATATCTTATAAAGAAACAAACATACTAGCTTGTTACAACACTGCACTCTCTTCATTCATTGAAATCAGAAAATCAACAACCAAATAATATATAGTAGTACTGTAATCATGATCATGACTTACAGTAACAACCAAATAATATATATTTCTTTTTCGAGCTCTTTTTCTATCTCATTGATCGTCTGGATTTGTTGGGACTCAAGTGCCTCAATGACCAATTTCGTGCATTTTAATTTAAAAAATATATTATATTAAAATGCACGTAAATTAAAATAAATTTTATTATATTAAAATGCACAAATTATGAACAACATACTCATCTATGTGAAATATATGTGTAAATTGTATAAAATATATGTGTAAATTGTATGGATGCTGTTGCACGTGAGAGGGATGAGCTGGCCGGGGAGCAAAGTTGTTTTAAGCAAAGCTCGAGACATTTAGAGAGCTTGTTGTGGAAAACGAAGCAATCAAAGTTGAAACAATTGGAAAAATCAAATTAATTAGTAAAATTTTGATATAATAATTGTTTTCTATAAATAAAGTTGAATCGATACTTTTTTCTATTAGTGAATAATGTATATCATATCAACACTCATGCCTTCCCCAAAAAGTTACACCAACATTAAAAAAAGTAAATAATCTATATCATATCAAGTGCTCTTAATTTTGTTCTCAATTTAAAGCCGAAGTAAGAAACATAAATAAAAAACAATATGATGATGGATTCGAACCCACGACCTTTCGGATCAAAACCTTAATATTTGTGAAGTGCTCTTAATTCTGTTCTCAATTTAAAGCCGAAAGTAAGTAACATAAATAAAAAACAATATAATGATGGGATTCGAACCCACAACATTTCGGATCAAAACCTTAATTTTTATGGTTAAATTTATTTTTTTGAAAACTTATAAAAAAACAAATACTAAATACTATAAGAACTTACTACTAAATACTCAATTACAGTACTAAGTATATAAAATGAATCAATTTGACTTGGTATTAATTTCGAAAACAATTTTGGAAAAACAATTCAATTGTGATATAATAATTAACTTATATGGAGATCCTCACAAATTAAATATATCTTCTCATCTTCTATCAATAATTGTTTTGTAGGAGTACTATATAAACAAAAAGAAGTTTAATTTAACTTGTTATTTTCTCCAATAAAGTAAACCATATTTTTTTCTTTTTTTAATGAAAACTTTCTCCTAAATGTAGGTGTAAATTAACATATTTCAATTACTACTCCTAAATGTATGTGTAAATTAATGAACCAAAATCGTAATAGTACATTTTTTTTTTTTTGTAATGAAATGGATTGAAGGGTGGAATTAAAAGTCAAATTAATTAAGAGAGGGGTAGATGCATGCATGTGAAAATTAATGAGCAAAAATCCTAATTAGTGTACATTTTAATATTTTTTTGTGCATTTTAATTTAAAAAATATATTATATTAAAATGCACGTAAATTAAAATAAATTATATTATATCAAAATGCACAAATTATGAACAACATACTCATCTATGTGAAATATATGTGTAAATTGTATGAAATATATGTGTAAATTATGAACAAAAATCCTAAATGTACATGTTAATTAATTTTATTCTATTTTGTAATGAAATGGATTTAAGGGATGGTATTAAAAGTCAAAGAAAGAGATACCTTTGTAACAATGTAGCTAGGTTTGTATATAAAATCAATAATGAAAAAAATAATTAAATCTTTAAGTGGAGTGATTTCTTAATTTTGTTTGAAGCCATTTTGATAGGAAAGAAAATAAATTGACTAACCACCTATATATACAATTAATTTACTAAATTGTTTTAACTAGGTAGCTAGCTAGGGTTGAAATGAAGTTCTAATAAAAAAAGATGAACACAAAAGATACTAGTATAATGCATGAGTTTATTTTTAATGTTAAATGCATTCATTTGCATGTTAATTCGCTCATGAATTGAATTATGTAATTAGTGTAATATATATGAATGATTGAGACTGCATCTATATATATATATATATATATATATATATGATCATCATCTGTACTAATATCTTATAAAGAAACAAACACACTAGCTTGTTACAACACTGCACTCTCTTGATTCATTGAAATCAGAAAATCAACAACCAAATAATATATAGTAGTGTGATCATGATCATGACTTATAGTAATAAGCTCATGGTGGTGGTTCTACTATTCCTCCTCTCCTCCTCCTCCTCGGATCGAGCATTGGCGGCAGGATATCCCTCTTGGTTGGAGGCTGGAGATCAGCTGGAGCTTCTAGCAGCAGGAGGTGCCTCGTTGAAAGCAGATGTGGTGGTTGCCAAGGATGGCAGCGGCAATTACAAGACTATCGTAGAGGGGGTGGCTGCCTACCCTCCCAACCACCAAGGCCGATTTGTGATCCAAGTGAAAGCATCTACCCCTCTCTTAATTAATTTGAATTTTAATTCCACACCCTTATATCCTTCTCATTACAAAAAAAATTAAATTGTACAATTACTATTTTTGTTCATTAATTTAAACATACATTTTATAATATACTATACACTATGTCTTATATTCAAAATCTCTCTAGTTTTTTTTATATAATCTGTGTCTTTTGATATAATATAATTTATGTGCATTTTGATATAATATATTTATTTTAATTTACGTGCATTTTAATATAATATTTTTTTAAAATGCACGAAATTGGTCATTGAGGCACTTGAGTCCCAACAAATCCAGACGATCAACGAGATAGAAGAAAAGGAGCTCGAAATCTCTAATTTGAAGCATGCGGGAGAGCGAGTATTCTCCTTTAGAAAGAAAGTTGAGTAAAATGCATAGATCTCTTGAAACGGCCAAGAAACTGAACATGTTTTATAAAAGTGATCTCAAGAGTCTAATGAACAATTTAGTATATATATATATATATATATATATATATATATATATATATATATATATATATATATATATATATATATATATATATTAGGAAAAAATCTAATAGATTTTGCCAAATATTAAATATTTGGAAGTAATTTTTTAAAGAATTATATTGATTTTATTTAACATTTTAGAAGATTTTTGTAATTTATTTTTCTAATTAATAATTAAATTTAATAATAATTAAAATAATACTTATTTAATTAATTAATATAATAATAGCACTTAAAAGTCGCATTTTGATTGACGTGTACGGAAGGCCGGTTCACCAATCATTCTCTTATAAAGCCTAGTAAATTTGGTAGAAAAAAATAATTAAATAAATAAATTCATTTTTTATAAATTAAAATTTATTATTTAGGCAAGTTACTTCGGACTTTCGGAGTAAATAATTTAAGACTCTTACATTCTTACCTTACTATCCTTAATTAATTAGTTTTTACTAATGATGGTAAATTAATTAATTATCCTGATGAAAATTTTCGACCAAATTTAATTATTGCACTAAATTAAATAATTCAATCTATAATTAAATCGTATGATCACTAACTTCCATAGTTATTGAAATTAGATAAAAATCTAGATTAAATCTTATACCCTTCCATGATTATTAAAATTAATTAAAATAAAAATCTAAATTAAATCTTATCACCTTCCATAAGTATTCAAATTAATTAGATAAAAATCTTGACAAAATCGTATCTCACCTTCCATAATCATTCTAGTAAACAGTACATTTTACGGAAAAGGCTACAGTTACACAAGGTGTACCGGGCCTCCGGTACACCGTCAATCAAAATGTGATATGTGTCATTAATTAATTAATTAATTAGATAAATATTATTTGAATTATTATAAATTGAATTATTAATTAGGAAAATAAATCATAAGAATCTTCTAAAAAGTTCAAAAAATAAATCAATATAATGTTTCCAAATATTAAATATAATTCAAAATCTATGAGATTTTTTCATCTTATAATATAATATTAACTAACAAATAAAATAAAATAAAATAATATATATATATATATTAAATTGAAAAAAAAAACTTAGGATTTTTACAACAAAAAAAACCGTAAGTTTTTAAAAAAAAATATTTATATTTCATTTTTTTAAGTAAAATTAATTTATACAATATTAAATTTTATATACACTAATTTAATTATTTAATTTATAAATAAATATATTTAAAAAATATGAATAATATATGTGTACGTGATAATTATTGTTTTAAAATGAATGATTTATTCAATCTATATTATATATGTAAATATGAAATAAAAATGAATTCATAATTAGTATTTATATTTTTAAGAACCATGAAAATTTGAATCAAATATCAAATTGAGTCGAATAATTCTATTAATTTTTCATTCTATTGTTAGTTATGTACAAATGACAATAATTAATTTTATTTTTTAGGATTAAATTGTAAGAAAAGTATTTTGCATATAAGCATGTCAAAATATTTTAATATTATTATTAACCTGACATGTGATATTATATTTCGTATTTATTAAAAATAGAAATAATATAATTTAAATAAAAATAATATTTTGATTTAAATATTACATTTGATAGCTCAATTTTCAATATTATCTCACTTTTAATTATATTTTTCAATAAAATAAAAATGTATTCAATTCCAATATTCGTATTTATTAAAAATAGAAATAATATAATTTAAATAAAAATAATATTTTGATTTAAATATTACATTTGATAGCTCAATTTTCAATATTATCTCACTTTTAATTATATTTTTCAATAAAATAAAAATGTATTCAATTCCAATATTATATTCAATTTTAAAATATTATTGCATGACTGCATCAATGTTAAGTAAATTGAGTATGGTTTTAAAAGTTAATTTCATGTCAAGATAATTAATGTAAATAATTTATAGTCACGCAAAATTATCTCACTTTATTTGTAGTCACGCAAAATTAAATTAAACAACGTAGTAAAATATCGTTTAATTTTCAAATACATATTATCAACGTGTGAAATTAAATAAATATATTAAATAAAATAAATATTGATTTTTTACAAAATCAAAGAATTCATGATGTATTCATAGTAAGTTTAGAAAATTACATATATTATTATAATTTTAATACTTAATTATAAATTTTAAAACATTAAAATATTATTTTTCTTAGAACAAATTCAAATTTTCTATGTAAATGTAGATAGTACAAAAATAAAATAAAACACGATTATATTTATTCAATGAATAAATTATCTGTTTTTAATTTTATAATTAAGTGTTAGGGAAAATTACATTTAATTTTCAAATATCACAATAATTTTTTAAGAAAATTAAATTTATTCAATGAATGTAACATTTTCTAAAGATAATACTACAAATAAAAACTTATAAAATCATTTTTACTCAACATTGATACAAAATAAAATGATAGAGCGGTAATATTTTAAAATTGAACATAGTATTTGAATTGAATATTTTTTTTAAATAGAAAAAATAATTTAAATAAAAATGCATAATATTTGATTTAAATATTACAATGATAGCTCAATTTTTAATATATATATATATTATTGTTAAGTATATATAATTTTACAAAAATAAAATATAATTTTTTTTACTTTAAATATTATTTTTTAATGAGTTGACATTTTTTAAATTTAGTGTGAATTATCATTTTAATATAAAAAAATTAAATTATGTTATATCATTTTATTTTTAAAAAATAAAATATTTTTTAATGTTTTTTCCTTACGTAATTTTTTTTTCAATTTTATATATATATATATATATATATATATATATATATATATATATATATATATATATATAATCTATTTTATTTTGTTAGTAATATTATATGGGGAAAAAATCTTATAGATTTTGTAGTATATTTAATATTAGGAAATATAATATTAATTTTATTTTTACATATTTTAGAAGATTTTGAAAATTTATTTTCCTAATTAATAATTCAATTTAATAATAATTAAAATATTAATTAATTAATTAATTAATTTAATAATTTCACGTGTCGAATTTTCATTGGCGGTGTACCGAAAGTCCGGTACACCTTGTGTAACTGTATCATCTTCCACATTTTACTCGGTTTCCTTATTACTTACCTTAAAACTACACAATACACTTTCATATTGTAAGAAAATCCGTACACCCCCAACTCTATAAAATCCGTACAAGGGTCTAACGCTGATAAGAGGAACGTTTATCATGTGTTCCCTCATTTCAAAGCAATCACTGAGCCGACAGAGGCAACTCCATTCACTGCCACATCAGTCTTTCTTTCTGGACAAGATTGGCTGCCGCAAACAGGCGCACCTTACGATTTAGGCCTCACACCACCTGCCTAATTACACTAGTTACTAACTATTTTTAAGTTTTTAATTCTCATGCATTGTTTTTAGATTTCAATTTATTTCTAATATATGAATATTTTATATATCAATTTTATTTCAAATTTTGTATGTTTTTTTTGTCAATAAAAATAGATATATAGCGTGTAGTAGTATTTAATAAGAATTAAATTACCTCATTAGGCAAAAAATTAACATGCTGCATGACTATCATCCAACGGGCTCTGAAATTCGGCTTTGACTGCCTTCTTTATGTATTGGGAGTTGGGACGAATAGAAAAGGCACAATTATAGCTCAACTTCCATAACCGTTTTTATATTTAAATCAATAAATATTTTTAAATAAAAAAAATTATGCATCATCAATCCTTACATCTTGGAAACCGTCTTTCATCAACCCCATTTTTTTCTTCTATTTTTTATGTAATTAATATTTAAAATTACATATTAGAAAATCGTTTAGAAAGCTGAAGAACAGAGGAACCACCTCCTTCCAGAATAAATTAGATTTCGGTGAGTTTTTTTTTTTTTTTTTAATTAAAATTTTGATATTGATCCATGGCGATTGCATTGGATTGATGTTAATGCTTGTAATATGTTACAAGGGGAAGGAATCGATGAATACGACAATGAGGCGGATTCTTTTGATCTCGACCGTGGCGACGATGATGGTATTGGCTCGATCGGACGACATGAATCCGGTTTTCGACCCATGCACGGACGCCAAAGTCCAGAGATCGGACGGGTTCACGTTCGGGCTCGCATTCTCATCGAGGGACTCCTTCTTCTTCAACCAAACTCAGCTCTCGCCTTGCGATCGTCGACTCGCCCTCTCGGGGAGCGGTGCTCAGCTCGCAGTCTTCAGGCCTAAAATCGACGAGATTTCTCTTCTCACTCTCAATGCCTCCACTTTCGATCCGGTAAGCAAGTGCTACCACATATTGCTTCGATTAGAGGTATAATCTATCTATCTATCGATAATAACACGTGTTTGTTTTTAGAGTAAAACCGGGGGATATATGGTGGCGTTTGCCGGAAGACAGTATGCGGCTCGCTCGTTTCCTGCATTCGTAGCTGACGGCACTCACACTGTTACTAGCTTTACCCTGGTAACTTAGATCACTCGGCCTTCTCGAAGAAGTTGGCATAATGGAACGAGCGCGGTTGCGGCCTGCGGGTGCGACGAGCGCAGATTATGCAATAAAATGAACATGCTGCATGCATGCATATCATACAACGGGCTCTAAAATTGAGCTTTGAAACTGCCTTCGTTATTTATTGGGCCGAATAGAAAAGCCCGCCCCAATTATACGTCAACTTCCATAACCATTTTTTTATATAAATCAATAAATATTTTTAAATAAAAATGAAATTATGTATCAATCCTTTGAAGGATAAATAAAATTATGTATCAACCCTAAACCCTAATTCTATCTAAAGGAATCACCTCCTTCCAGAATAAATTAAATTTCGGTGAGTTTTTTTATTTTAAATTAATTTTGATATTGATCCATCGGGTTTGATATCTTTTTCATAATTATAAATTTGGGTAATCTATCTATACATATATAATTTCAGGATCTACTAATGCCACGTGGAATAGCAAAGCAATATTAATATTGTGTTCACACTATAAATTATAAATAAAAATAATATAAATTATAAATAGTTATATTATTAAGCATATTTTAATTATTATATATTAATTATAAATAGTAATTTGAAAAAATAAAAATAATATAAATTATAAATAGTTATATTATTAAGCATATTTAAATTATTATATATTAATTATAAATAGTAATTTGAAATTATATATTTTTGATAGTAATAATTAATCATCATCTTAAATATATAACCATTAATATTAATTTAATTTCAATTAATCTTATCTCATAAAAATTGATCTTCTCCTATTCTCTAATCCATGGAAGTTAAAAAAAAATTGATAAAACTTTTTAGGTATACGATTTTCTCTTGCTGTAATATGCTTCGTATATTCTTTTTTATTTTTCTTAACATTGAATCGATTTACATGTATACGTTATTCTATTCATTCATTTTTTTCTCCATTTTTTTAATTTTATATATTAATTATGATTTTTTCGCAGATTCCATAATCAAATTGTCGAGTTATTAATTATGTTTGACTATATATTTTTTTTTAATTTTTAGTTTATCCTTAATTCAGTTATGTTAAATTAATAAAATTGCATTTGTGTCATCTCATCTCCCTAATGTTCACCAAGTAAATTCATTTTTTTTTTATATTTCTATTTATTTTTCAGCTTTATAATTTTTATTTTCCCCCCGATTTTAGGTATTTGTTGGATGCGTTTGACACTTTAGGTATATGATTTTCTCTTGCTGTAATATGCTTCGTATATTCTTTTTTATTTTTCTTAACATTGAATCGATTTACATGTATACGTTATTCTATTCATTCATTTTTTTCTCCATTTTTTTAATTTTATATATTAATTATGATTTTTTCGCAGATTCCATAATCAAATTGTCGAGTTATTAATTATGTTTGACTATATATATTTTTTTAATTTTTAGTTTATCCTTAATTCAGTTATGTTAAATTAATAAAATTGCATTTGTGTCATCTCATCTCCCTAATGTTCACCAAGTAAATTCATTTTTTTTTATATTTCTATTTATTTTTTAGCTTTATAATTTTTATTTTCCCCCCGATTTTAGGTATTTGTTGGATGCGTTTGACACTAGAGAAATGTAGAGACGAGAAACTCCTCTTCCACCAGATCAGAGACTCCTCGATCGGGTAGGATGAGACGAGAAACTCCTCTTTCATCAGATCAGAGGCTCCTCGATCGGGTAGAATGTAAATCGAGGGATGCGCCGAGTAGCAGACACATGTGGGAGAAAGATCGGGTAGGATGAGAAGAGAAACTCCTCTTCCACCAGATCAGAGGCTACTCGATCGGGTATGATGTAAATCGAAAGATGCGCCCGAGTAGCAGACAAATGTGGGAGAGAGCCAATAGGTCTGCAGACACATGTGGGAGAGAGCCAATAGGTCTCATCCAAGGACTAACTTCATAATATTTCATTGAAAATTTGTCATATCCGAGATTCGAACTCTGCGTTGTCGGGAAATTACACCAACATCACCATAGACTTTACCACTCAGCTATGCCCCAAGAAGCTTACATACTATAAATTACATCAAACATGTGTAGTCTTTGAAAATAATAAAATTTTCATAATTGAGATAACGGTTAACAATGAGATTAATACGAATTTACAAATTTAAGTGAGAGTTCGATTATTAAATAAAATAATTTGTTAGTCGATTAATAATTTTTTGGCCGAAATACGTTGAAGATTTAATAAAATTGTAGATTATTTTAAAAAAATAAATCACGTGCATCGCACGGGCAGTGATACTAGTATTTTAAAATTATCTTTGTTTATAATAAATGACGGGTAGTTATATTAAGGGTATTATAGTAAGGGAGATTTTGGATATAGGGCTAGGGTAGATTTTAAGTTTCATTAGAATTAAGGGTAATCGTTTTTCCTAATTATAAATCAGGGGATAATTGATTAATTAATTATAAATTAAATATAATTTATATAAATTAAGAGTAATTAATAACATGCGGTTATTTCCCTTTTTCATAATTATAACTATATTATACTCTAATTAATAAAAGATAAAAATATATTAGATACTAAATTTTAAAGTTTATTTTATGAAGTATTAAATGTAATTTTATAAACTATACTTCCCTTTTTCCAAAATAGTTCTTATAGTAATTAATTTTACTTTTTTTTTATAATTATAAAATTAATAATAACCCTATTAATAAAAACAGTTAAAAAAAACTATAAGGTTTATTTTATTAAGATTGAAATATAAATTAAAAAATCAAATTATCTTTTTCCTTAATTACTTAAAAAACAAAACTTCTACAAAATATTTACAAGAAAAAAATTAAAATAATTTAAAACATGAAAAAACCAACTACTGAATTGTTTTTGTAATTTTATACTCCCTCTGTCCCAGAGCTATAGTCACAGGTGGTCAACGCTGACTTTTTTTGACCGTCCAATACGTATGATAAAAGGTACACAAAAATTATGAAAAAATAACGAAAATAAAATTTTATTTTCGTTATTTTTTCATAATTTTTGTGTACCTTTTATCATACGTATTGGACGGTCAAAAAAAGTCAGCGTTGACCACCTGTGACTATAGCTCTGGGACAGAGGGAGTATAATTTATACTTAATAAAACTAATATTTTATATTAATAATATATATAAACATTAAAAAATAATATGATAACAAAGATGTATTAAAGGTATAAAAAATTAAATTCTCAAAAATTTTGTAATAGTTTTTATTTATCTCCAAAACTTTAATAAAATGCATGAAATTCAAAATGTTGATAAAAAATGCACTTTGGTAAAATTTTATTATTTTGGCATCATTAATTGTTTTTCCTGCGTAAATATATTGACTCAAACATTTATTATTCATATACACTTTTTTCAAAGATTAGATTGAAATAAATGTCTCAAAATTTGTAATAGTATTACACCTTAAAATTTCCCCAAATATATATACACCTCCCTCTTGTAACAATATATCGAAAAAGAAAAATGGAGACCAAGAATAATAATAATTGTTTCTCATCGGCCATACTTCTTCTTCTCTTGATTTTGTCCGAAGCTGCCGCCGCATCGGATGAAGTGAGCCCGTTCTGCGCGGACGAAGCGATGAAACCGGACCAAAAAGCCCTCTGCACTAAATTTGTTAAGGGCGCAAAAACATGGCCAAACGCAACGACTAACTCCATCAAAGCCGTGATCCAAATCAGCATCGAGGCCAAACCTATGGTGAACGGGTTGGAAAAAAAGCTCCCACGCGGGAGAGAAGGCGTAGCTAAAGTTTGTAAAATAGCGCTCGATGATCAAATTTCCTACCTCCAACAGTGCATCGACCTCGTGAAGAATGACCCAACACACGCACTCGGGGTATACCTTGGAGGGATCATGTTCAGTGGTTGCAAGAATGCATTTGAGGACGACCATTTGGATAATCCGGATGTTGATCGATTCCTCGACACCACCATCAACTTTACCGAAATCCTCATGTACCTTTTTCGGAAGAAGCCTAGAAATTGATTAGGCACAAATAATATTTGTTACTGTAATAATTATGCCTAATAATTGATTACAATTTCCATGTGCTGATAATTATTTCAAGATACTTATTAGTAATAATTATTTGGGAGTTGAATTTTGACGTAGCGGAAGCAATAACACACGATTAAAACTCGTTGATTCTATGAATACCCGAGAATCAATACATCAAATATCGTTGATTCCGAAGAATACCGACAAAACAAGAGAAAACTCTTTTATTTCATATCAATAACAACTGTTAAATGAATGTAAAAACAGAATATAAATAGTACTAAAACCCTAATTAAATAAATTAAAATAAATAAATAAAATAATAATAATGTCTTGTTCAACAAGACACAATCTTTTCATTTTCAGTATCCGCATCATTCTCCCCATCTAGGAGAAGGTTCGACCGCGAACCTAAAAGACCGAGCAAGGAGATACCGGGATCAAACACCAATCGTTGGCGATCCTGAGGGCACGGCGCAAGAGCAGCGACACGTTGACGTGGCGCAAGGGCAATGGATGGAAGAACGGCAGTAACTTGAGAAGGCGACGCAAGGGCATCGTCAACGACATCGAGATGCCGCGCAAGAACAGTAACATGCGAGACAAAGGCAACTTCATCGGGATGCGGCATCGGGGCAACGCTGTGGTGAAGCGGCTCGTCGTCCCAAATCGACTCGGCAACCCAAATTGGCTCGGCATCCAAGATCGGCTCGGCGGACTCGGCATCCCAGATCGGCTCGTCGGGCTCGGCGTCCCAGATCGGCTCATCGGGCTCGGCGTCCCAGATCGGCTCGTCGAGCTCGGCGTCCCAGATCGGCTCGGCATCCCAAATTGGCTCGTCATCCCAAATCGAGGCCGATTCGTCTTCCGAATCATCGTATGGATCGAGTTCATCAACAAGGGTGCGCTCAAGCACGGGGATCGGTCGACGTGGAGGTGACGATAGCTTGTTGGAAACCATAAGACGGAGTTCCTCGAGATCGACGGCGAGGGCTGCGATTTGGCGGCTTAAGGCGGCGACGTCGGCGTCGCGACGGGCTGCGGCCTCAACGGCGAATTCGCGAGCATACTGGCGACGAGGAGGCATCGTGCCTGGAACCTGGCTCTGATACCAACTGACGTAGCGGAAGCAATAACACACGATTAAAACTCGTTGATTCTATGAATACCCGAGAATCAATACATCAAATATCGTTGATTCCGAAGAATACCGACAAAACAAGAGAAAACTCTTTTATTTCATATAATAACAACTGTTAAATGAATGTAAAAACAGAATATAAATCTATTAATATATAAATCCCGAATAAACTAAAAACTCGAAAGCCAATAAAATTTCTTAATTTTGCCATGTCAGCTTCAATTGACCAATAGAAATCAGCAATTTCATTTGTGTTCACACCATACACAATCTTTTCTACCTATTCTTTTATTAAAATAAAATTAAAATAATAAAAAGCAGTAATTGAAAACTAAATGTTCGGTCAACTATCGTCATCTTCCTCTCCTTTCTTTATGCCTTAGAGTTTCAGTACAGATTTGTTTTGCTCTTCGTTTCTCTATTCTAGCTTTCCATCTCTATCAGGTATATGGTTTCCTGACAACATTGTTTGATGCTCTATTCTAGGTTTTTTGGCTCTTCGATGCTCTATTCTAATAGATGTGTTGTGTTGAAGATTGCAATTTTATTCATTATTCCGCTTCATCCGCTTCTTCTCTTTTCCAAATCCATAATTCTGTATCCTTCGCTTTCATCTTTCTCTAAGTTTATTTTGCTCTTCCATTCTCTAAGAATTATTGCTGGAAGCTGTGTTTTATTCATTTTTCCCGTTTTAGATTTTTTTTTGTGCTGACTAATTTTTTTTGCAGATTCCCAAATCTCGGCCGCGGGAGATCTGCCTGTTTTTATCATGTAAGTAAAATAAACTGGGCAATGAGATTAGGTTTTCCGTTTCTCCTTTTCAATTTTACTACGAAACGTCCTGATTTTTTTTTTCACGCTATTCCGATTCCGATTTTTTTCACGCTATTCCGATTCCGATTTTTTTTCTTATTCTGCAATCGGTTTTGTTCAATATAGATCCCCTTTTAATAAAACGGACAAAGAAGAAGAAGAAAGCTTGAAATCCGACGGCTCCAATTCTCACCCCCTGCTACGACTCGAATCCGGCCATCCTCCGAGCGACGTCGCCGCACGAGCCGTTCATCGGATAGACAATTCGATTTTATTTTTTTTGTTTTTTTCCTTTGAATTTGATGGTTAATAATGCAGAGGATTTGATCAGCTTTTTATGAAGGGTGGATGGATAGGCGCTTTTCACCCATCCACGCCCCCCTTACCCCTCCCCTCTCTCTAAGTAATCTATTTTCATTTATTTTTCTAATTAAATAAAATACCTTCTTATTTCTTCTTCTGTTCACGCAGAGGGATCGAGTAATTGACGGAGAGAGGCTGAGAAAAATAGATGGCGGTAAAACGAGACGGAAACTGATGAAGTAGATCTCGAAGGGCCTCATTGGGAACCACAACAACGCTTGACGACGACCGCAATTCTGATTTGTAATGTTTTTTAGTAGGTTAAGATATTTGGAGAGGAGTATCGAATGGGACAGTTTGTTATCTCTTAAGGCGACAAGGTATTTTCATTCTTTCTACACTATTTTTCCTTCAAGCAACCATGAATTTTTATAATTAGTTAGAATATTCCTTTCATGGAATCTTTAACTTTTCTTTTATATTATGTTTTAATGGGATATTGATCTTTCTTTGTGCTTCCTTGATTCTCCTCAGGACATGGAATTGGAATTCGGTATGACGAAACATCGGATGACGAGAATTGCGGTTTTCATAACACCAGTGAGGTAAATGTTGAATAATTAGTTTGAATTGAGTTGTGTTTTCGTTAGAAACGTGGTGGGGATCATTGAAATCTAGGTTATGTAAAACCGATTATAATCACAATTTTTTTGTGGGAAGGTAGTAGACCGATTGTATTTGGATGCTTTTAATTCAGTTCTGGCTTGCTGTTTTTGGGTTGTTTAATTGATTTGAGAAGGCGCGTGTTTCCAGGTATTATACTCTGTTTTATCTAGCAGGATTACCTAACTATTGAGGGTGAAAGATGTGGGATTTGTATGGATGTTTTGATCGATAGAGGCGTGCTTGATTGCTGTCAGCCTAGGTATGTTGATTTTGTTATTCTATGCTTCTATTACTTCAAATTTCATTGAATGCTCTTTGCATTGCGGGTTTCGATCCTTCTGGCTTCAGTGTCGGCAGAGGACCGATGGATCTTGACGGCGAGCATCGACAGAGTGTATACATCGAGCCGACAGATCTTCGTCGGGGAACATGGAAGGATGACATACGGCGAGGCGGCGGGCGACTTACGGCAAGCGGCAACACATTTACCAAGTTTGGTTAATTTCCCCTTTTTTATTTTTTTTCATTGTTTGTTAGTGTAAATTTATTTCATTTGTTGGTTCGAAGTATATGTGTTCACTATTAATAATTTGAAATTGAAATATAATTAAATTTTTAAATGCTTGATCTACTCGCTCATTAGTATTAGAATGATTGCTTATTTGTATTTGAAAATTTGAAAATATAATGAAATTTATAAAAGTGAAGTGGAATCATTTATATTAAAATTTCAATTTTAGCACAGTTTCTTGGATACGGAAATGACATCTTTTGAGGACAACCCACATGTGTTGATGAGGTATGAAACAGTGAAAGTTTTCTCTGAAGCATTTTCACAAACACTTGAAGAGCATGACTTCGCCATGGCTGCATTTTCAGGATGGAAAATATTGCAGTGTTTAAGATGTACCCTGAATCGTCAATTGCAAGAAAGATCGAACATATATTATTATTATTATTATTATTATTATTATTATTTAAATTTAGATTTTTTCCGTATAAAAACATTTCTTCCGTGCTATGAATTACCCAACATCTTATTATAATTTCTTTAATTTCAAAATGTTCCTTAGCACCTATTATTGTTAAATATGTTTATGAATCTATACAATTCATTGTTTCGACAGGTGGTAGTCTCTGCAAGGAAGCCATAGTTCTTTCAGATGTCACAAGCACACTCCATTATCCGTTGTGGTCCGGTCTCATGCGTTCATGTTTTAAGGCTCAGTTATGTGATCATATTTATTGTGTTATTTCATGTTGGTTGATTTAAATCACGTTCATGTTTTAAGGTTCAGATATGTGATCATATTTATTGTGTTATTTGACTGATTTCATGTTGGTTGATTTAAATCACACCCACAGCAAACTAAAGCAGCCTATCTTTAATATGGATTAGCAAATTACAGTGTACTACCAACACATGCCATGTTTTTTTGTTTCGTTTAATGCATGATTTCTATCATTTTTTGTATGTAATTTTGGTAATGTTTTTGTAAATCGTTTAATGCCCATCATTTTTTTGTAGCCTAATTCAAATTTTTTTGCAGTATCAGGTATGTAATTTTATTCATGTTTTTGGAAATAGTTTTATTTCTTCCTTATTTCCTGGGATTTTTCGTAACTCTAATTCAATTTTTGGTGTTTTTTTACACTATAATTTATGTAATTTTATCTTCTTAACTTCAATATGTTTTTTTTTACAACTTTTCCCCATTATGAAACTTTTTTTTTTTATTTTGCATATTACTGAAAATACATCCTAGGATTTCTCAACTACAAGTTTTTGTAAGAAAAAATCCGTTTGCTATTCGTTTTATATCAGTATTTGAATTTTTTTTATATCATGATCCTAATCAATTTTCATAGAGGTATGTAATTTTCATATATGTAATCTATTTTTAATTGTTATATAGAGGACACTAATCGAACAGTCCTAATCTCATTGTTAGTTCTGATATTCAATCTAAAATTTGATTGTTTAGGCCCAATGTCCATCTACAACAGATTATCATTTTTTGTACGACATTGTTGTTCAAGTCTGTAACTTTGTTCGCATTTGGTATGAAATTTAATCAGAATTGTTTTTTGCATGTTCTATTGTAAATCTCACTAATTTGTTTTCTCTTTTTGTATTTTTTAAGAAAATCTAATAAGTTTATAAAGACACCGGATATCTAATAATTTAATCAATTAGAGTTGTCTCTTTTATTTCCAAAAGTATTAAAAATTATCAAAAATTACCAGTTTCCTATTTTCTTCCCAGTTTCCTATTTTTGTTATTAAACATGCAGTTCAATTTTGTAATATGTTTCCTATTTTGTTAGTCGTTGCGCATATTCATTGTATTTTTATGTTTGAGCATTGATCAAAGTTCTATTGGATCAATATTCTACTGGTCCAAATTCATACTCGCATATTCATTGTATTTTTATGTTTGAGCATTGATCAAAGTTCTATTGGATCAATATTCTACTGGTCCAAATTCATACTCGCAAGTGTAATAGACGCCGTTGTTAGCCAAGTAATGTTACCTCTTAGAGAAAGAGGTCTGCAGTTGATCCATGACATACCGAGGTAAAGACGTTGACCGTCTGTGGTGATCAAGTTAGAATTCAACATATCCTGGCCGATTTCTTACTGATCATGGTTCGCCATGCACCGTCCCCGAATGGTTGGGTAGAATTACAACTTAGGCCAAGCTTGAAGCAAGCTTCTGAAGGAATAACCATCGTGATTGAATTCAGGTAATTTTATTTTTTTCATTTGGTTCTTTCAGTTTTCTTTTATGGTTGTAAATATATCTTGCATCGTCAAACTTGGTACTTTGCTATTGTTGGTACTTTGCGATGGTTCTTTCAGTTTTCTATTATTTTAAATCATCAGTTTTATATGCTTAACTGAATTTTGCAGACTCATGACATTTTCAAGAAACTAATTGATTCTCACAGTAATGTGATCGAAGTGCGGCAAGACGGAATTGGTGCACCTACGGTAATATGGAAACGTGATATTTTTTGCATGAGTTGTTGTGGTTTTTAGTTGTTATAGTTCCACATTTGTCATCTGCCATGTGTTCATGTCATGAACTGCCTAAATGTATTGTGTTAGTAACTGGACAAAACTTGACGTATCGTGGCTACTAATATGATATATGCGCCGAAGCCAAATGCCTTAGTCGTCGTCATATTATAAAAGGGACACTGAATAAATATTTCTTGAAGTATTTTGAAATTCTTGGCTTGTTTTTGCATCCACAAATTATTTTTCTTATAGTTGTATAGTTTGCCAACTCTCTCTCTTTCTCTCTCAGATTGAGAGGCTTTTGCAGAAACACGGTTGTAGGCTTGACCACAATGAGACATACTATGGTTCATGTTTTGGTGCTGAAGCGGTGTAAGATAGTATCTTATAAATACCTTCTTCTACTATTTATTTGTGTTTGCAATTTGACTAAAAGAAATTAGAATCGTGTTCCACCACTTCCTGAGCTTTAATTGACCATTTTTTTTTTATGGTTGGTTCATGATATCTATATTCTTTTTCATGCACATTAGCAAATATTGGGTTATAATTATGATTTTGAAATAATCTGTATATTAATTTTTTGTTCTTAAAATAAATCAATAAATAAAATTAAAATATAATTCATTAAAACACAAATAAAATAACTATTTACCAATTTAATTTAGGTATATTTAGATAAAAAAATACTTTGGGTTTGAATACTATAAATAAATACTAATCGTTTGACTAATTGAAATTAATGCACATTTTATTATTGTGTATCATAATTTAATGTAGTTTAAAGTTTCATAATTATATTTTCAGTATCTTTGTCAAATTTTAAATGTCTTTAATAACCTTTATGTTTTGATTATTGTATCTAATTTTTTTACATTAAAAAATCTTTTAGTATAAAAAAATATATAATACAAAGACATCACGAATTTATAATAGGGTTTCAAGTTCCAACCCTTTTTTCTTCAGTCGCCACCAACATAACATTGCTCGACACATTCCGATTGAATTTCAAATCTCAAGATGACGCCGGTGGTGCTCGACACGCTGGTCCAGTGGTCCTCGAGGAGCCCGACGAGGTTGTGGTGCTTGCGTGGCGGAAGGGGACTCTCTCCCTCCGCGGCAGGCGTTCGTCATGACACAATTCGCCGGGAAGAACTACTTATTGATTGTGGGCGTGGAGAGCGGTGTTCTGATGAAGCACGGTGTTCTGGTGAAGCACGACACGAGCCACATATCCTGGTCTCGTTGGTGGCGCTCGAGGAAATGCAGAGCGTGATTAGAGCGCCGCTTGTTAGCGAAAGAAGATGCACGCTCACGAAACGAACCCATCTTATAATTCGGCATGTGGACAGGAACAATCCAACACTGATTGCCACTCTACTTTGTATAGTAAGACCAAGATTCGGCTTGTTTTGTTTTCCCTGGTCCTTTATTTATTCAACAAAGTTTGGGATTACAAATCTCAAGCTAGAAACACTCTTGTTAAAGTGTGGTACATCTGCGAGCAATTTACATAAAGTAAAAGTCAGCTACTCGCTTACAAGCAGTCGTCTGTCGTCAATGCATGTATGCTTGTATCGATTAATTGTGTAATACAATTATTAGTTTTTGCTAGTTTCGACGTTCCTAGTTTTGTTTAATACAATTACCCATTTTTTTAATAAATTTTATGTAATACAATTACTTGTATAATACAATTATTAATTTTTTTTGTTAGTTTTTACTAGTTTTGTGTATTACAATTAAAAGTTTTTTGGCTAGTTTCGACGTTCCTATGTGTAATATAATTATCAATTTTTTACTAGTTTTGTTTAATAAAATTACTAATTTTTTTTCTAGTTTCGTATAGTTTCTAATTTTTTACTAGTTTTGTGTAATAAAATTACCCATTTTTTTTCTAGTTTTGTTTTTAATTTTGTGTGATCCAATAACTCGTCTAGTTTCGTTCTTAATTTTGTGTAATACAAAGTTTTTTGCTAGTTTTGTGTAATACAATTATCATTTACAATTATCAATTTTTTGCTAGTTTCGTTCTTAGTGTGTAATACAATTACCTGTTTTTTGCTAGTTTCGTTTTAAATTTTTTGTTTGCTAGTTTTGTTTAATCCAATTACTTGTTTTTTGCTAGTTCCGTTCTTATTTTATATAATACAATTACTTGTTTTTTTGCTAGTTTCATTCTTATTTTATATAATACAATTACTTGTTTTTTGCTAATTTCATTCTTATTTTATATAATACAATTTTTTGTTATTTGCTAGTTTGGTTTCAAGATTAGTAAAGTCTTTGTTACAAACTAAAATTGAACAGTGTCAATTACTCCTTTCAAACAAATGGTTTACTAGTTTCTACTTCCTCAGACTCACGAGGAAGCTCATAACCAGATTTCGGATTCGGAGTACATGATAAAAAATTCTTGTTCTGAAAATAAAATATTTTCCACTTCTAAAATCCAAAACCCAAGAGAAAAGAATTCAAGAAAGTAAAAAACACCAACTTACAACTACGATCAGGATTTAGATTATGTGGTCAAACAACAACTCTTGATAAACTCACTTCATACTTGAAAATTCAAACAACTTAAAAACATTTTGAGGACAACAATCAATCAAATTACTTTCATTATATATTCAGAAATAACTTGCTTTTGTCGATAACCTATTGCGAGTTCCCGGAACCCGAAAGTTCAAGGAAGGAGACAATGGTGATTTAGAGGTGAAATTCGAAGCCCTAAATTCAGGGCACATGTTCGAGAGGAGTGGGCGCTGAGGTAGTGTTTGAAGGCAAACACGATTTCTCCCCTATCGATTGAAGCCCCCACGGCGGTTCATGTACTACCGCTTGGTGACCTTCCTCACGACACCGATGTCGTTTCCGTTGTAGAATCGAACCAAACGGGATCCCGAATTTCTTCATCGTCTCCATCTCGTCCTCAGTGCTCTCACATCTTTCCCACATATTTCTCCTTTTGCTTCTTTTCCTTCAAGGCAGCGTCGTTTTTGTGTCTGTCCTTGTCTCTGGAGACGACTCTTTGTGGCGCTTCCGGAGCAGGGAGGCAGGGGAGCGCGAGCAGTGTTGGCGGTGACGGTGGCGATGACGCTCGAAGCTTTGGTTTCAATATTTGATTTCTCAAATTTTTGGAAGCTTTGGTTTCAATATTTGATTTCTCAAATTTTTGGTGTAAGAGTTCTGGTTTCTTCCGTTTATTTGAAATAATTAACTGTTGGAGCTAGGTTTTTTATTAATGAAAGAAGTATAGATTGTATTTTGTTAATTGTTAAAAAAAAACACACAAAAAAAAGGTTAGTTTCGGAAGTTTTGACTCTTTTATGATTAGGCTAAACATTAGTATTTAGATATATTAAAACACTTAGGACTTACTCTATTCGTGAATGCCCATTTAATTTAATGATATTAATTATACAACTTTTCAACATCTATTATTCACATTGGTTATATCATTTAAATGTCCAATAAAAACGTGGAAATTTATAATTAGAAAACACTTAAACACATGTTTTTTTTTCTAAATCTTTATAAATACAAATAAATTAATAATACGGTGTTATTGAAAATTGATACAGTTCAAATACAAAAATTCAATTATTCAATAATATAATATTAATATAAAAATTCACAAATGTTATATGTTTCAAGAGTGAAAATTGCAATAAAAAAATTCATAATTATGATTGAAAAATACTTCAATTTGTTTTCAATTTTTTTTATGTTTTGTATCTTTATAAAAATTATCAAAACAAATTGAAAAATGATATATTTTAAATAAAAACAAAATAATGTTCAACAATTTAATTTTATTAACTATTCAACCATTTCACATTTATAATTTACAATGTTATATGCTTAAGAAATGAAAGCATTGTAAATTATTATTAAAAAAATTCTAAATCATCTTTTTAATTTATTTTTAAAAATAAAAATAAATTAATAAAACAAAGTGAGATAAAAGATAGTCAAATAGATAAATAAAAAAAATAGCAATAATTCAAAATTTTTATTTTATTAATTATACCATAATTATAGTAAAATTCAAAAATTATTTTATAAATTAAATTTTATCCTTAATTTTAGTACATCAATAAAATCAATATTATTTTTAATCAAATATCTTAATTACATAAACATTCAAAATTATTTTAAATATCTTATCTCTAATCAAATATTTTTAAATATACTGATAATGAATTAGTATTACATATATTGTTTTTTAATTGATTGACTGACTAAATATTTTGATTAGAGATACTTTAGTTGACTTTCTAATATGTATTTTTTAAAATTTTAAATTAACATTAGGGTT
This sequence comes from Euphrasia confusa, assembly GCA_954870475.1. Taxonomy (NCBI): domain Eukaryota; kingdom Viridiplantae; phylum Streptophyta; class Magnoliopsida; order Lamiales; family Orobanchaceae; genus Euphrasia; species Euphrasia confusa. The sequence continues at coordinate 20,627,914 of OX940969.1, forward strand.
TTCAAACAATCGGATATAAAAAGTTGTTCATTTTTAATTTATTTACAATATTAAAGCTAATTTATTTATAAAATCATAATACTAAATCTTATAAATCTTATGTTGAATTACATTCTTTTTTAAAAAAGAAAAAATATTAACTACAAAACATATCATTTATTATTATTTATATTTTTAAATGAAATATAAACTAAAATAGTAATTATTATATTTATATAGATTTATTATTTATGTTTATTATTAACTATATTAATTAATGTTAAAGAAATTTAAATATGGTTAGTCATTCTATGTCCATATTAAAATTCTTCATTATTATTTACCTTATCATCTTACATAAATAGTTTGAATTAATTTTTTTGTAAGCGGAATATAATTATTACTCCATATAAATTTTGAATGACGCTTTGAATACTTATTTAAAATATTAAATAATTTTTTCTATATTCAATAATAAGACATTTAATAATTGTACGCAAAAATACTAATGCAAAAAAAAAAATCTTATTAATTTATCTATACCATGAATATTTTATATATTTAATTAATTTTATTATTATTTTAGTTAAATCCAATATAGTTGAAATACAACCAAAATAATTATTTAAATTATAGTTAACGTGATAATATTCACATGCATGGCATGGGCTGAAGAATACTATTATCTAAGAATAAAATGTTGCTACTTGCACTTTCTAATTCAAAATTGTCCGTTCCAACGTTATCAATTCTCAATTATAATATATTATGCTATGACAATTACCAAAAGTTAAGGACAATATTTGTCAAAAGTAGACAATTACCAAAAGTTAAGGACAATGTTTGTCAAAAGTAGGGATTCTGTTGAGAAGACCGGTATTCACGCACGGGCAGTTGTATGTTGCAGTTTCAAAGGTAACTAATAGAGCAAGTTTGAAATTTTTATGCGGTGATCAAAATGAGAACCTCACGAATAAGATTACTAATGTAGTTTACAAGGAGGTGTTCAGAAATTTACAGTGAAACTGAAACTACTTTGATCATTGTTTATTAATGTAAGTTAATGTTTTCTGTTTATTAATGCAATTTAATGTTTTCCAGGATATTGAAGTACTTTTTCTGAGAGAAGACATTTCATTTTCTTTAAAAAAAATTATATTGAATTGTATTCATTCCGTCACAACAAAAGATGCAATACTTTTTTTGTAATTTACAAAGGAAGTATTGAATCTTTTGTTGAACGGAGAAAGTATATGTTAAGGAGATGGATAGTTTAAAAAAAAATCTCCATATATACATAGGCCTAAAAATATATTTATCAAAAAATTCATAAATACAGGAATAAACTACAGTTAACCATCCCGGTGCAACGCACGGGCCGAATCAACTAGTAGTACTAAAACCCTAATTAAATAAATTAAAATAAATAAATAAAATAATAATAATGTCTTGTTCAACAAGACACAATCTTTTCCTTTTCAGTATCCGCATCAAATTTTTAACTAATTAAATTTGGTAAAATTAATTTAGTTATCATTAATTTAGCAAAAAGCTACATTTACACTTAGTTGTAGAGAAACTTCTTTCCGTGTTGCTAATAAAATTTTGACATGTAAATTTTTTAAAGTATTATATATATATATATATATATATATATATATATATATATATATATATATATATATATTAAATTTCAACACGTAGATTTTCTTATGTATTATATAAAAAATCTCAGTTGTTACTTTCTAATTATTTACTATAATAATATTTGATAAAAAAATCAATCTTAAAAAATTAAATTTATATAAATTGAATTATATTTGGATAAATATTCTACAATCCAATTCTAACGTAAATATTAAAAAACATTGATTAATTCATTTACTTGAAAATTAATTATATGAATGGTCAAGATCGGATTGAATTAAAAGATTCATTATATGAATGGTCAAGATTAAATTTAAAAGATATCTTGATCCTTCATGTAAAATGGAAGGTCTGATTTTGTTATTAGAAAAAAATAAAAGATTTATTATGAGGAGAGACCGGAGAGCCATAAATATGGTAGCAAAGATTTAATTAATTAAAGATGTAATTAAAATTAAAATTTATTATTAATGCTAAATAATTAATAATTTCAAACTCTTAACATATTACTATCCTTAATTAATTAGTATTTTGTACTTAAATACTAATGATGGTAAATTAATTAGTTATCCCTAAAGAAAAATAAATATTTAATTATTCCATGAAATTAGATAATATACTTTTAAATTTTATTAATTTAGAGATATTATTAATTTATCAAGTATTTTTTTCTTGGTTTAAAAGACCAAGTGGACGTAATTTATAGAAGTTTTAGTGAAATAGTATACACTATTCTATAATTATTCAAATTAGATAGATACATAAAAATGTAGATTAAATGGTATCATATTCCATAAAAAATCATTTAGGTATCAAATTCCAGATATAATTATTCATGTTATCCGGATTCCTTTGTAGTTACGTATACCTTAAAAACAACAGAAAATACTTTGTTATTTCTAAGAAAATTCGGTACACCCTCCCAACCCTATATATACCACATTCAAACATCATAACATCTATCACCATGTTGGAGAAAATTAAGTCTACTATATTTATTATTATTTTATATTTTATATTTATATCTTTTCCTTCTCTTACGGACCTGTTTTTGTGTATATATATTCTGATGTTGAATAAAACATTCTTTGAGGCAATTTATATTATTTACTATCATGGTATCAGCCTAATTTTTTGCTTGAAACCCTAGTCTCCGTTCTCTTCTTCTCTTTCCGGTTCGCTGTTAATCTTGCGCATCCATGGCACACTCAAGTGAGTTGTTTCAAAAATCTAATGATAATACTAATACTTCTTCCCACATGTCACAGGCAGTAGCTTTCACAACCACTACACGCAAATGTGGTGGCGGCTATGGTACCAGCAACTCCAGAGGTCGTGGTGGCTCCGGCAGCACCTCTAGTACTCCCAGCAACTATCGAGGCCGTCGAAAATTCACGCCTCGTTGCTATTTATGTCGAGAAATCGATCATGCCGCATTTGATTGTCCCAAGCGTTTTGATCGTGCTTACGATCGCTCCTCTCGCCCAGCTTACACGACGAATCTTGCTGAGGCTTTCTCCGCCGGATGTAGCGTGTCCCCATCTACCTCGTCCGATTGGTTTCTAGATACCGGTGCTTCCGCTCATATGGCTACCGACCCTAACAGTCTGGATAATGTGTCCACGTATTCTGGTACCGACCACGTTACAGTCGGCAATGGTTCGACTCTTTCTATCTCTCACACTGGCTCTCTTTATTTTTCGAAAAATCTGATTTTGCGCGATGTTCTTGTTGTGCCCGGATTAACTAAGAATTTATTGTCGGTTAGCCAGTTGACTCGTGATCTTCCGGTAATAGTTATTTTTAACGAGTCCCGCTTTTCCATTCAGAATCGGTTCACAGGACAAGTTCTCGCCACCGGAACTCGTGATCAGGGTCTCTATTCATTGGATTCTACACGACATGCTCTAGCCGCCGCCCTTAATAAACCAGTGTCTGCTTCCTTCGAATTGTGGCACTCTAGGCTTGGGCATCCTGCTCATTCAACTGTCAGCTTATTAAATAAATTTGGTTTGTTATCGGTCTCAGCTCTACTTCCTTTACCGCATGTCTGCAAGACATGTCAATTGGCAAAAAGCACTCGTTTACCGTTTACTCTGAATGTTAAACGTGCTACTAATATTTTGGATTTGGTTCACTGTGATTTGTGGGGTCCGGCGCCTACTACGAGCATATTTGGATTTCGTTACTACGCTATTTTTATCGATGACTATTCGCGTTTTTGCTGGTTTTATCCGTTGCGGGCAAAGTCTGAATTTGTCGACATCTTTCTCACGTTTCAGCGTTTCGTTGAAACTCAGTTCTCTAGAAAGATTAAACAATTTCAGAGTGACGGGGGTACGGAGTTCACAAATAATCGTCTCAAATCTCATTTTTCATCCTGCGGTATTCATCACCTTATGTCATGCTCGCACACGCCAGCCCAAAATGGTCGAGCCGAACGAAAACATCGTCATATAACTGAAATGGGTCTGGCCTTGCTCTTTCATTCTTCAACTCCGTTGTCATATTGGGTGGACGCTTTCAGCACTGCCGTCTACACTATTAATCGTCTTCCCAATGCACTTCTTGGCCATAAATCTCCATTTGATGTACTGTTTGGACGACCGCCTGCTTACGACAGTTTTCATGTGTTCGGTTGTCGTGTTTACCCATGTCTCCGTGACTATGCCCCAACAAAATTTGCCCCACGCAGTCAACCATGCGTCTTCTTGGGTTATAGCACACACCATAAAGGTTTTCGATGTTTGGATCTCTCTACTCGTCGTACGTACATCACTCGGCATGCCAAATTTGATGAGGCATCTTTTCCGTTTGCCTCTCCACATGCTCGTCCCTCCTCGTCATTGAATTTGTCTACGTTTCTCGACGCCGGTGACTCCATTTCTTCGGCATCTTCATGCGACTCAGACCCTTCCTCTCCACCAGATGTTGCTTCTACACGTCTACCACCGCTGCCTCTCCTTTGTCAGGACGAGGATTGCCCGTTACCTGCTGCACCTATGTCTCCGCCTCCGTCGTCCAACGTCCTGCCACCCCCACAACAGCCTGTTCAGCCACAACAACATGTTCAGCCACAACATCCTCCAGTTGGTCCTACTACTGCAGCCAACAGCTCCCACCCACCAGCTCCCGCACGTTTTCATCGAATGACAACCCGGGCACAGTCTGGAATTTTTAAACCAAAATATCCCGTGGATATCACGCTTCTACAGTCGCATGCCCTATGCTCAGCTCTCCTTGCTGTATCTGAACCTAAGGGCATCAAAACCGCGCTTAAACACCCTGAGTGGGTGCACGCTATGAATGAAGAAATGGATGCCCTTCGTCGTAATCAGACGTGGGAACTCGTTCCTCGTCCCTCCACTGTCAACATCGTCGGATCTAAGTGGGTCTATCGTACAAAATTTCTTGCCGATGGTACAATTGATCGCCACAAAGCTCGACTTGTGGCTCAGGGTTTCAGCCAAATTCCTGGTTTTGATTTTACACATACTTTCAGTCCGGTCGTCAAAGCCTCCACTGTTCGTATCATCATCTCCCTCGCAGTGATGCACTCCTGGCCGTTGCATCAACTTGATGTGAAAAATGCTTTTCTTAATGGTGTCCTTGATAAACCTGTCTACATGGAACAACCGCCTGGGTTTATCGACCCTTTGCATCCCGATCATGTATGCCGCCTTCGAAAGGCTCTTTATGGACTCCGTCAAGCTCCTTTGGCGTGGTATCAGCGACTACGTGCCTTCCTCCTTCAACTTGGCTTCGCATGCAGCACCGCTGATACGTCATTGTTCATCTTTCGCCGAAAGTCTCTCCTCATTTATCTTCTAGTTTACGTTGACGATATTATCGTCACCAGCAACGAGCTTACCTCGCTACGTGCCTTGTTGTCACGTCTGAGTACTGAGTTTGCATTAAAAGACCTTGGCCGCCTCGGTTATTTTCTCGGTTTGGAAGTCTCGTATCCGTCGTCTGGTCTATTTCTTAACCAATCTAAGTATGCTCGTGACATTCTTATTCGGGCTGATCTTTTGGATTCCAAGCCCGTGGCTACTCCTCTTGCACCGGGTGCTTCTTTCACCTCCGCGGGGATTGCTTATTCGGACCCTACCTTTTATCGGTCCTTGGTCGGAGCTTTGCAATACCTCACTATTACTCGTCCGGATCTCTCGTATTCCGTCAACACAGTCAGTCAGTTTCAGCAACACCCTACAGTAGACCATTTTCAGGCCGTAAAACGCATTTTGCGCTACGTTAAAGGCACCCTTAACTATGGTTTGTCCTTCTCTCCAGGTTCGTCATCTATCCTTGGCTACTCCGATGCTGATTGGGCTCGATGTGTCGACACTCGCCGCTCCACCTACGGCTACGCTATTTTTCTCGGCCCTAACCTCGTCTCTTGGAGCGCAAAGAAGCAACCAACCGTATCTCGCTCAAGCTGTGAATCCGAGTACCGCGCCTTGGCGAACACGTCCGCCGAACTTCTCTGGGTATGTAATCTTCTTCGTGACCTACATGCTCTTCCGTCTCAACCGCCTATACTTCTGAGTGATAACCGAAGTGCGCTCTTCTTGACACAAAACCCCATCTCTCACAAGCGGGCGAAACACATAGACATTGACTGTCATTTTGTTCGGGAACTTGTTGAGTCTGGCCGCCTGTCTACCCGTTTCGTTCCCTCTCATCTCCAGATCGCCGACATCTTCACCAAGAGTCTGCCTCGTCCTCTTTTCAGTTTATTTCGGTCCAAGCTTCGCGTTCTTCCCTGTACCTCGCTTAGCTTGCGGGGGGGTGTTGGAGAAAATTAAGTCTACTATATTTATTATTATTTTATATTTTATATTTATATCTTTTCCTTCTCTTACGGACCTGTTTTTGTGTATATATATTCTGATGTTGAATAAAACATTCTTTGAGGCAATTTATATTATTTACTATCACACCATATAGAAGGAACATCATATCACACATAAACAAAAAAATCAATTCATATATATATATATGAAGCAGATGTTGTCCGGCGACATGGAGGTGGTGGTTGCCAAGGATGGCAGCGGCCAGTTCACCACCATCGGCCAGGGGGTGGCCGCCTACCCTCCCAACCACCGAGGTAGAAGGTTTGTGATCCACGTGAAGAGCAGGTGGTGATCGACTCCCACAAGCCCAACATACTCATCTACGGAGACGGAATCGGCAGAACCATCGTTACCGGGAACAAAAACTACGGGAAGCAAGGGATCGAGACGAGCCTCACCGCCACCTTCGCCAACGAGGCAGCCGGCTTCCGGAACACAGCGGGCCTAAAGGGCATGCAAGCCGTGGCCTTCAGGTGCAAAGGTGACAAGTCGGCCATGTTCCGGTGTAGCTTCGAGGGCTACCAAGACACCTTGTGTTACCAAGCTAACCAAGATTGCAATATCTATGGCACGATCGATTTCATCTTCGGGAAAGGTCGAGCTGTGGTAATTAGATATATAAAATATTCATATTAAATAAAAACTTAAAAATACTACTACTATTGTAGTAACATGAACACGCTGTATGCATGCATATCATACAACGGGCTCGGAAATTGAGCTTTGACTGCCTTCCTTATTTATTGGGCCCAATAGAAAAGCCTCAATTATACGTCAACTTCAATCAATAAATATTTTTAAATAAAAATAAAATTATGTATCAATCATTCCTTCTAGAGGAATCACCTCCTTCCAGAATAAAATTTCGGTGAGTTTTTTTTTCTTTTAATTTAATTTTGATAATATTGGATCCATGGCTTTTGATTTTTCATAATTATAAATTTGTGTAATATTTTAAAATTATTTTTGTTTATTATAGTTGTAGTTTTTCTTATAATTATAAAATTAATAATACCCCTATTAATAAAAACGGATAAAAAAACCTACCTTTAATTAGAAAATTTATTTTATTAAGATTAAAATATAAATTAAAAAAAATAAAATTATCTTTTTCCTTAAATACTTCAAAAAAATTAAGGTGACAAGTCGGCCATGTTCCGGTGCAGCTTCGAGGGCTACCAAGACACCTTGTACTACCAATCCAACCGCCAATTCTACCAAGATTGCAGGATCTACGGCACGATCGATTTCATATTCGGGCAGGGTCGAGCCATGGTCCAAAACTGCGACATAATCATGAGGCTGCCGGGCAATACAACACGGTGACAGCAGACGGGAGAGATGATAGTCGTACACCGGGGGGGTGTTGGTTATCCAGAACTGCACTATCGCCCTGGGCGAGGACTTGAGCGCGGTGGAAAAAGCTAGGCGGCGCTAACGATGGTGATGGAGAGCGACTTGGGGTTCGTCATCACTCCAGAGGGTTGGAGTGTGTGGGAAGGGTCGACAAACAACCAGACGTGCGAGTTGTACGAATTCGCCAACGACATGCCCAAGACTAACACTGATCAGAGCCAGAGGGACACTAAAGTGTTCCCTCATTTCAAAGCGATCACTGAGGCGAATCACTACTACAAAATACCATTTATAGTGACGCTTTTTTAGTGACCCTTGTAAAGAAGTGTCACCATATTAGGTATATAAAGACACTTTGTATTGTAATACTATGTAGTGACGCTGTAGTTATAAAAAAAGTCCGGTACTTTGTTTTAAAGGTTTGGGGTTCAAGTCTTAAAATCATTATTTTTTTAAATCACAAATTAGTAGTACTTGTTATGAATAATATTATATTATAGTGAATGACTTGTTGGCTAAGTCAGAAACCCTAGATTGTATCCTATATAAAGGAGTCTCCCCATATGAATGAATACAACAATTCACAAGAATTCACAACAATTCTATTCTCTCTCCATATTCTCTCTTACTCTAATATATTATTCTCTATCAATTTCCTTTGAGTTTATAACAGTACTTAATTAATAGGAGACTTATTAATATTAATTTACTAATTACACTTACCGCAAGCAAATGTCGATCCCCTCGGTTGCCCTAGCATAACTGCATAATCTTCTTCAAAAATTCTCCCTCAAATCTCGATGGCTCGAAAATTCTTACAAATTTCGTCGTCATTTTCTACTAATTCATTCACAGTAGACGACTATTGTAACAATGGCGAAATCATTTCCACTGCTGCAGATTCGGGAATTCACAATTTATGGTGGCGCATAAAAAGGGTTTCTCTCAAGACGTTGAATCTGGAACGGGTATTCGTATCAATTGACATACACAACATTTGATCAGAGTTAGTATTTAGAAGTTTTCGTCTTTTTATTTTCCTTTTTGTACTGGATTGTGGTGATTATTATTTAGGGCTTGATTGTGTGAGTGGTTTTTACTCGTGATAAAATCGTTTTTCTGCTCTGGATGCTTTTGCAAGATAATGAGTTTTTAATTTATATGATTTCTATGTAAAAAAATAGTTATTGAATTGATGGGCTCTATATGTCTTTTCCAGGACTAAATCTTAGTATAAATAAATGTTATTTTACTCACTGCACCACCAGTTATGATGCAACCCTCAACCCTCACAGATGATAACTTGTTCGAAGTGATATCTATTCTGTTGTTGCCAATACATATGAAAGGATTAATGACTCGTAAGCAATCTAATGTTGATAGTTTATTCATAATGTGTTCTTTGATCGATTGATCCTTAAACTCTTTTGTATGTTTCCCAAGTATATTTAGTCTAAATATTTCCCATAAAAATCCTCCCTAAGATGCTTTGCTCGGGTAGAGAATTTATTTTGCACATAGATATGAAGTGCGCTGCATATTTGATTCATCTCCTTAATTCTAGAGGTGGTAAAAAATAATTTATTTATTTATTTAATGTTTATTATTTTTGGTTTCTTTGTCTAGTACAAATTAAATGAAATTGGATGTATCTGTAGAGATTGTATCAATATCCCTGTTATCTTAATATTGAGATTTTATGTATTTATTTTTATTCTTTTGTTTCATCTGATCAAAATGATATTCATTGCATTATTAGGGAAGAAGAAAGATTAGAAAGAGAAGTTGGAAAGAAGAATGACTTTATTGCAAAATTGTTGAGAAATGAGGACTTAGGTTATTCAAGTATTACAATGACCCTTCTAATAAACAAGTATAATCTTGGGCATTCACTGGGATCTTCAAATATCAATTCATAAATCAAGTAAGTGTATAATTATGCAAAATGTTCTTTACCATTTATTCATAATTCAAGCACGTGTCATGATATTATGAGAAACACGATCATCCTCGAGGTACCATATATTATTTTTTATACTACGTGTTCTTTTATCTTTTAAACATTTATCTTTAAAATTTTCCTATTATTTTTATCAATAATAAAATGTAGTTTGAAGGGAAAACATGAAAGGAGTGCTTCGTATTGTCCCATTGTAGTCATGACACCAAATAAGTGCAAATCATGTAGCAGACTAACAAACACGTCAAAATATTAATGGTGTAGTTCGAGACCAGCATGTTAATTCTCAAGTTATGAAAACAAACTTATCTTTAAGTAACTTAGTAAAATAAGTGGAGTGTTTTTTTTCACCATTTTTTTGTGAATTTCATAGTATGTAGTATGCTGTAGCAAATTCAACCGGAAACGTGGATGTGCTGAAATAGTTAGGCAAGCTATAGGAGATGGAGAGCATTGATTGGCCAAAATAATTTGTAATATTTGTCCTGATATTCTATAATTACTTTTGTTGCATTTTTTCAATTTAATCTAAATATATTTATTTTTGTTCATTATACAGGTTTAAGTGCAGATGCAATAAAGCTATCAAGAATAATTATGCAGCTCATAGCATGTGTAGATATGTTTTGATTTTTTTTTTCATTATCTTGATTTAGAATATTAGATAGGAGGATTGATTACAAGATTGAGTTAATTTGTATTTGGAGTGAGATGATATTTTATTATTACATTTTTTTTTTTGAATTGTGAAGAAAATTTATTTTATGAAAAAGGTATTAGTTTTAAAAAAAAAATGACAATGAAAGCGTTGCAATAATGTTACTTCACAGATAGTGATGCAAGCGTCACAAAATAACTTTTTTCGTGATGGATAAAAACGTTACTAAAGTGTACTATCATGACGCTTGTTAACGTTACTAAATAAAGTTATAATAACACCTAAAAGTGTCACGAAATAATGTTATCATGACGCTAAGAAGCGTCATAATATAATGTTTTTAAAACGCGTCAAAAGTGTCACTAATACGCGTTTATGGTGACGCTTTTGAAGTGTCACAATACTTACTTATAGTAACGCCAAATCAAGTGACGCTTTATCAAAGCGTCACTATAGTAAAAGCGTCATTAAAAGTTATTTTTAATGACACTTTGAGCGTCTCTAAAACGCGTTTTTGTAGTAGTGAATGAGGCAACTCAGTTCACTGTCGGAGTCTTTCTTTCCGGACAAGATTGGCTGCCCGCAACCGGCGTCCCTTGCAATTTGGGCCTCACACCACCTCACTCGTTGCTCTATTAGTAATATTTTTCAAGACAATACAACCTCACTTCTACTCAATCAACCTCACCCCAAAACACACTGAATGTCCGACACTGAATGTTAGACACTGAATACCATGAAAAGACACTGAATGACACTGAATAACATTAAAAGACACTGAATAACACTGAATACCATTAAAAGACACTGAATAACATTAAAAGACACTGAATAACATTAAAAGACACTGAATAACATTAAAAGACACTGAATAACATTAAAAGACACTGAATAACACTGAAAGACACTGAATAACATTAAAAGACACTGAATACCATTAAAAGACACTGAATACCATTAAAAGACACTGAACGTCACCCAGACACTGAATACCATTAAAAGACACTGAATAACATTAAAAGACACTGAATGTCGGATTTTTACACTAAAATATTATATGAACACTGAATATCATTATAAAACACTGAATATTATAAGAACACTGAACGTCATTAAAAAACACTGAATCTAAAAAAAAACACTGAATATTATAAAAACACTGAATGTCATAAAAAACACTGAACTTCGTAAAAAAACAATGAAAATGAAATAAATATTTCAAAAATAAAAAATAAAATAAAAAATACAACGACTCTCGCCCTCAACGACGACGTGCTCGGACTTATCGTCTTCAAGTCGGGCTTACAAGACCCCTCGGGTTCCCTCGACACCTGCGATCAAAATCCAATTGTACAGTCAAATTGTATATCAAGCTCGAGTACAATGAAACACAAGTAGCATTCACATTTCACAAAGATCGCACAAGCGTGATAAAAAAAATCCAGTTTTTTTATAATAGTCAAAAAATGCAAGAAGAAATCCCAAAAATGTGACATGAACAAATCAATACCCTAAAAAAATCAGAAGACAATATAAAATACATAAAACAAAGAATCGTGATATCAATCCTGAAGAGAAAGAAACCAAAATTACAACATGCTTTGCATAAGGGATAACAACCAATATAAATCAACTTACGATTGATGTTGGTTTTTTGATAAACTCCATGAATATAACAACAAAACGAAAATAGATTACGATATTAAAAAACAAATCGAATTCGAAGTATTCTTATCGATCAATCACCACAGGTAATGGAATGAAAAAGGTGAAAACTATACATGATCATATCGCGAAAAATACATGAATCCTTTGAAACGATTCGAATGATAAGATAATCAGATGAATTTACTTATCAACAATACGATCAAAAGCAATGCGATACCAAATTCTGGAAAGGGTGAAAAATTGGGGGAACCGGAACATACCATTTTTGCGCGTGCTTCAGTTTCAAGCAGAAAAAACGATGAGCAGTACGCGTCGATCATCGAAGCCCTCTTCAGGCGCTTTTTCGAACATCCGACGGCTGAACGTTCTCGAACCGCTTCACCCTCACGGAAGCCTCGTCCACCCTCGACAAATTGCAGTCCCTCATATCGCCACTGCTCCAATAAATCGGCCCCTTTCGCCTGATCAGCAGCCGGTCGGCTCCGATCGAGTCCCACTGGAGAGGGAAGGCTCCGGGGGCAGGGTTGGTGGCGTCGAACCACGAAGAACCTCTTTCGAGTATCTTGTCAATGTTGTCCACCATTATAGTACGAACCTGCACCATACATATACATATCGTTGATTCAGATATCACTCCCAAGTTCACAAATGAATATTAGAGATACTTCTATGATCAAGAAGCTCCAGAAACTTCGGAAACAGGGTGTGTGTTTGTGTGTATTAAATATGTATGTAATGTATATACACACACGCACGCACGATGGGTTGAACAAAAATGCACTGTATTAGCAAGACCTCTGTAACGCATTGAGATATTATTTCAGTTTGCTCTTTCGATTAGCTAAGACACTTAAATTAGGAAACGAAAAACTATAATAAAACACACCAAAAATTCCCAGGCGCATTTCGTCGAACAGGTGGCGGGCGGGTTGATCCGGAGGTCGAGATCCTCGTAGCTAGCGCTCCGAAGCTCTCGTCGGCGACGGTGAGATCTGAACCGTGGAGGGCGGCGGTGGTGGTGCGTGGTTGAAGTCCGACCGAACCCCCTGTACGGGCAGTAGCACCTAGGCAGGCCCGCCGTGGAGGACTGGAAGGCGGGCGTGGCGATCAGAGGCTGGGATTCCGATTGGGGGTTGGAGATCGAGAGCGTCGCCGTGGAGGTGGTGATTGATTCTGAAAGTGTTGACGATCGAGAGGGTTTTCTGATAGATTTGCTTGGTATTGATGTCGAGATCCTCTAGGAGAGGGGGCTCGTCGTCGAAGCCGATAGATCCGGTGACGATGCGTTTTCTTCCCCAATTCGGTTCCCGACTCCAGAACATCCGATCGAGGCGATTGCAGAGGACCGAGGCTTCGGTTTAGAGACGAGAGGAAAATCGGAGGCGGGGGCTTGACCTGTGGTTTGGCTAGTCTGGAGTCTCCGGCAGCGGCGTCGACATGGTGAGGCTCGGAAACGAAGGTGACACGGGCTTCGTGCGGGTCGGTTGTGGGGAAAGGAGGGGACGCGACTTCTGGAAACGAACTGAATCGGCTCGATGGATGTGTGAGGGAGGAGGGGTGGGTGAGCGTACAAGAAAGGTAATAGGGTCTTTATGCATTTTAGGCGGCCTAATTGACACGTGTAATTTCTCGAAAGTCTTATTGCCAAAAAAAAATTGAAAATTGGCCTTATTGCTATTTTTCCCTTTATTCAATAGGCATTTATTTAATATATATATATCAATTTGATTTACAATTTTGTATTAATTTTTTTTAAATAAAAACTAGATATATTGCAATTTATTAGTTGCACCCCATTCCAAAATAACAAAACGAATTGAAGAATTAAATTGGATATATATATACTACACAATATATTTAACCTACAAAATATAAAATAATTAAATATAAATATATACAATATTCACAGCTCGAACATTCACCTACAATTACTTCCGATAAATTTTCCAGTGACGAAAAAACCCCAATCGCGATGTTCAAGACCTAATTGAGTATAAGGTCTATTAGATGCTGACTACACCCAATGTAATACACTATCCACGTCGGTGTGTGTGATTGTGTGTTTATTTATATAAAATAAGGGTCAGGTTATTTACACCTCCCCTATTATTCTTCCTACCCTCTACATTAACACACCCTCCTAATTTTATTAATTTACTTAGTACACCATCCTTATAGTTCCGATAATACCCTTCCTGATTTAAAAAATCAATTTTACTTTCTTACACCCGACTCCTTGTCTTTTACCCTAATAACACGACCAGACATAGTAAATCTCTCTCTCCTATTCTGTCATTTTTTTCTTCAATTTTTGAAAAATCACTCTCTTGATTCTCACACATGGAAGCACAAAGCTTGAAGTCACCGATAAACATAGAACGATTCTCAAGATTCTCAAAAGGTAAATAAACCATCTATATTGTCTTCGACAGGTAGTGTAATTAGTAATCATATTTAGATAATAAGGGTAATATAGAACTTTTTACAAGTGTTTAAAATTAAAATTTAAAAGAGGGGTGAGAAGAGTAATAGCGGAAGTGTAAATAACCAGACCCATAAAATAATAGTAAATATACTGTTATTAGATACATGGTGTACTCCACTGTGTAGCATAGATTAAACCCTGAGTATAACGGTAGCTATTAGTAAATTATGAGATTATATATAATATCATAGCATAAGTATATTTGTTGCGAAAATTTTAATGTGATTTTTTAATTTAATTAAATTTGGTAAAATTAATTTAATTTTCATAAATTTAGAAACAAGAAATTTGGTGGAATTTGGTGGGAACTAATTTTGATAGAACGAAATTAATTAAATAAATAAATTCATTCTTTAAAATTAAATTTTAATATTTACGTTATGTACTTTTTTTTTTCATAATCTTAAACTTATGATCGTTAATTAATTATTTTTACTAATGAAGGTAAGTTTATTTTTCGAAATTTATCCAGACTAACAAATTAGAAAAAAAAAATCTAGATTAAATTTTATCCCCTTTCATAATTATTCAAATTAATTAATTAGATAAAAATCTAGATTAAAAATCTTATCCCCTTCCATAATTATTTTAGTTACTCGATTTCTTATTACTTACCTCAAAATACATCATTTTTCCTTACACCCTCTCAATCCTATATATAACACATGCAAACATTCAAACATCACAATACAACCCCATCAACAATTAAAAAAAGAATCACTTGATCAATTGCATGAAGATAGAGGAGCAAGAAAAGCAATTGTCGTCCGGCGGATACCCCGCATGGATCGAGGCAAGCGACTACATCGTCAATCCAGATCCAGACGTAATGGTTGCCAAGGATGGCAGCGGCCAATTCACCATCGGGCAGGGGCAGGGCCGGCCCTGGGCATAGGCTCAGGGTGCGACGGCCTAGGGCCCCATTATTAAAAAAAAAATTATATATATATTTATATTTTTGAAAAATAATATTAATATATATAATTTAAAATGGTTATTTAATTATTTTATATTTGTAACATTAAAAATTTAAATTTTTTATTGTAATTTATTTATTTTTTTAACAAAATCTTTTAAAAATTCTCAAATCTTATTAAATAACATAAAAAAAATTCGTTTATCTTAATAATTAATCAAAAATAACGTGCTTATCTTAATTATTTTATATTTGTAACATTAAAAATTTTAAACTTTTTTATCGAAATTTATTTATTTATTAACAAAATCTTTTAAAAATTCTCAAATTTTATTAAATAACATAAAAAAATCTCGTTTATCTTAATAATTCCTAAAAAATAATGTGTTCTATTTTTTTATTACTACGTATTTTAGAAATTAGAATGAACAATAATTAATTCTTATTTTTTTTTCCAATAATGCGTTATATTTAGAATTATTTATTCGCTTTACAATAATAATTAAAAAAATAAAACAATAATTAATTCTTAATTTTTTTTTCCAATAATGCGTTATATTTAGAATTATTTATTCGCTTTACGATACGTAATAATTAAAAAAATAGAACAAGTTGTTATTTTTCCAATAACTAGTTGATTCGGCCCGTGCGTTGCACCGGAATGATTAACTGTAGTTTATTCCTGTATTTATATAAATTTTGATAAATATACTTTTAGGCTATATATATATATATATACACACCCAAAATTGAATATAAGAATTCTATAATAGTGAAATAGATTTGTATTGTATTGATTTATAACCGGGACACCAGAACCACAAAAAGTTTATTTCAATAATAGGAAATCATAATGGGAAATCATACTCAGCCATGAAGACAATTTTAAGTAACTAAAAATCATTAACGTACATGAAAAATAATGAACGAAGATAAAATAACTAAAAACCATTAACGTATATGAAAAATAATGAACGAAGATGTTAGAGTTTCATTTCAAATTTCTAAATACCTCTTTGTAAACTATATTAGTCGTTTTATTGGTGAGGTCACTATTTTTATCACAAAATAAAATTTTCAATCCTGCTCTATTAGTTACCCTTGAAACTGGAATATACAACTGTCCGTGCGTGAATACCGACTTTTTTAAAAGAATCCCGACTTTTGACAATGATTGCCCTTGACTTTTATTAATTGTCATAGCATAAGATACCATAATCGGGAATTGGCGACGTTGAAAACGAAATGACAATTTTGAATCATACGGAGAAAGTGATAACCTTGGAATGTAAACAATTTCATTTTTTTTTTTCGCCTCGTAACACTTTCGCCTCAAACACATAGGTTCCCAATTTTGTAATTATCAATCGAGTGTCATTACATAATCCAGCCGAGTGATTGATGTTTCGTAACAACATAATTGAAACTACAACCTAAAAAAAAGAGAAATATGGAGAAGTCAAATACAGAAGTATTAACTAAACTAAAATATAATTATAAACTGTAATTATGAAAAACAAATCAATATGAACATGGAAATAAAAATTAAATGTTATTATATATAAATATTTATCAGAAAAATTAAATGAGTATTAGTAAGAGACTGTTACATTATATTTAAAATCAAATTAAGAACTTTCAGATTTTTACAAAAAGGTTTTTGAAACTATTACAATCTTAATTTTAGAAGGCTATTTACAATTAAATCAAAAATTGAACAAAAGTTATTTGTATACCCGAGTAGCAAAGGGAAAAAATAAATTGAACAAATTTTATTCTAATAAAAAATCAGATTAATGTAGTTTTACCCGATTTATTTTTATTTTAATTTAATTGTATATATTTAAAAAATTATATAAATATTTATATTTGCATACATTTGTTTGTAATAATTAAAAGAATTTTTTCACAAACTTTTAAATTAATTCGGATATGGATAGTTTTTAATTTATTTATTCACTTATATAATAAAAAGAGTTTTATAGTTCAAAGTATTTTGTTCAATATCCCTATGGAACATAGATAAAAAAAAACTAAAATAAATATTATTTATTGTAAAATAATTTTAGAATTTGAAAAAAAAATTTATTCAATTTTTTTATGAAAAAAAATAACTGAAAATAAAATTTTAAAATATATTTTAAAGTATTATTAAATTATAAATAATATGGATACTCTTTGTAATATTTAATGATATTAAACTTATTTAGGATATGACTTTTAATATTCATCCATAAAAATAAATAAATAAATATAAATGTCATAACTATTAATAAAAATATTTGATATTTTAAACATTTTTGGTATGTTTAATTATTCTTATTATTTTTAAACCCATTTAATTCATTTATTTTTGCTTAAAAAATAAAAAAATTGAAATCTATCAAATAAATAAATAATTTTGTATTCTGATTTAAAAAAAAAACATATTAATTAATATATAATAATATAAAAACTCAAAAAATATATAAAAAATTACGTTAATTAGAATTTAGAATATTTTCATTTTTTTAAAATAATTTAAAAAAATCATGTCATATTATGTATCATTTATTTTAAAAAAATAATGTTATATAGTGTATTCTGTATCCTAAAAATTAATCTTATAATATTTATGTGTAATAAGTATAATTATGAATTTGAATTTAAAAGATCGTTAGTTTATAATAAATAAAAGATCATTAGTTTATAATAAATAAAACTAATTTTTTTACAAACTTTTAATTTATAGTTTTTAATTTATCTCATTCTCTTATATAATAAAAAAATTTATAGTTCACAGCCTCGCAATGACTTTGTTTAATATTCCTACCGAACATATATAAAAAATCAAATAATAAATATTATTTATTGTAAAATAATTTTAGAATTTAATTTTTTTTATTCAATTTTTGATGCAAAAAAAATAATTGAAAATAAAATATAAAAATATATTTTGAAGCATTATTAAATTATAAATAATATAGATAATTTTTTTGTGTAATATTTGAGGAAATTAAATTCTTATCTCTCTTATCAAATTCTTAATAATATATTTGTATTAATAATGATAAAAAAATTACAAAATGTAATAATAAATTAAACAACTTCCCAAAAAAGCTGCAAAACAAAAGAAAAAAAAAATATCGAGGTTAAATTATAATAAAAAAATAGAAATAAAAAATATAACAAAATAAAAAGAATACTAATATTAATTAATTAATTAAAAAGAGCTAATATGAAATGTCAAAGCAATAATACTCTTACAATATTAAAAAAAAAACTACCAATTTGGAGCACAGTTGTTGACTTATAAAATATAAGTAATTATATTAAGTAACATGGATTAACCAACAAAAAATTATGGCTAGAGAATTGTTGCTTAAGATGGATAGATGGCTTTAGAAAATTATTTCATGCGCATAGAACAACTCTATAATACGTACAGTTTCAATCCAACTTCACAAATGCAATGATTATCTTCCACGTTATCACATCTCGCATAAAAAAGTTATTCATAACACACTTGTAATCACATCATGAAAAAATCATAAGTTGTTACAGAAATTCGATTAGAGCATGACAAAAATCGTGAAATAGTTATAAACAACAATACATACAATATTAAACAACAAACATTTTACCTATTTCCAAAAAGCACGTAA
Source organism: Euphrasia confusa (assembly GCA_954870475.1). Taxonomy (NCBI): domain Eukaryota; kingdom Viridiplantae; phylum Streptophyta; class Magnoliopsida; order Lamiales; family Orobanchaceae; genus Euphrasia; species Euphrasia confusa. The sequence goes on from OX940969.1 coordinate 20,647,083, forward strand.
AATTTAAGTTGGTTTTTGACCGGGCAAGTGTCGCAGTTCAATTTGGCATCGCATTTGTTGCTGCTTGAACTTGAACACAAATTCACTAATCTGCAAAATTAATTATTTTCGCTCATAGAATAAAATTAACATGATAAATTTCAAAATTATATTAAAAAAATACTTTGACTGATCAAAAGAAAAACTTAATAAATAGGAAATAAAAGAAACTATCCAAAACAACTTCACCAACAGATATGAAACCCTTTAAACATGAGATCAAATTAATAAATAAATAATTTTATTAGATGCAAAATTATAATGAAAAAAGAATACCTTGAAAGATGGACTCATGAAATAGTTGAAGGTGTTGCATTGCATCTCTTTCTGCATTACTCTACAAAAATTAAACTCATAAAAAATTACAATAAGTATACAACATAATATACATATAATTTTAAAGCGCAAAAAATAAATAAAGTAATATTGTAATAAAGTTATTAGGCTTTTAATGTTAAAAAAAAAAATTCACAAACATAAATTTAATTACAGTACCTCCAAATGCAAGGGATGTAGAATCCCTAATCTCCTAATTTAATCTACGATTTATTGGGATGAAATTCTTCCACAAATCCAAAAGCAACATAAAAGAATAAAATAAAATGTTTTTTTAAGGAGACATGAATACCTGATGGCCATCTCCACCTTTCTCTTTCGGGTTAACTCCGAAATCAGCTAGAATTGCCTCAAGTTCAGCAAGCTCCTTTTTCTTTCTCTCCTTGGAAAGCTGCCTTTCTGACTCTTTAGGTGCAGGAGAAGCTTCTGTGGGTATCTTCAACACAGGCTGAGGCTGATCTTGGACCTCCGATTCATGGCCATGCTCCTTTCCCGCATCATCATCGCCTTCATCAAAATGTTCGTCATCTTCGCTTTCAACTTTCCTGTGATTATGTGAGGAAGAAAATAATTCTTACAGTTCAGCCTTGTATCAAATTAATACTAATAAGCAAAAGTGGCACAGAGGATTAGAGATCAAAAGACAGAAAATATATATTCAATGTATTGCAAAATACTGTAGATGTTAGTTTTGGCAACAACATATGTGTTTGTTGTTTTTGTCTGTGATTTCAGGTGTAGGTTGAGTGAATGCAAAATAATCAACATGAAGTCCATCCTCAAGTCCATGCGACTGGAGTCGCACGACAAGGCATCACCACAACACGCGACAGAGTCGCACGCGACAGAGTCGCATGACTCCGCACTTCACCATCTCACGCGACAGAGTCGCGTGACCTTGTCCTCTCTCTCCTTTCGCGACAGCGTCGCGCGCGACAGAGTCGCGTGACTCTACTCTTCCACATCTCACGCGACAAAGTCGCTTCACCTTGGTTGTACCTCGCGACGGGAGTCGCACGCGACAATGTCGCTTGAACTACCTCTCTCAGCTGGCGCGACTGTGTCGCACGCGACTGAAGTCGGGAATGATGCTCCTTCATCTTATGCGACTGATGTCCCATGCAATGCTCTTTTGACTTCGTGTATCAACTGATGCATGAAGTGCTGTTTACTACTTCAACTCTATTGACGACAATGAAGACGATGAAATATGAAATGTTCAACGACAAGTGTTCATCACGATGAAGTATTGAGATCGACGGAGTCAAGATGTGTTGAAGTCTGAAGTTGAAGAATCGAAGATTCAAGATTCGAAGATTCAAGAATCGAAGATTCAAGATTCCAAGATTCAAGAATCGAAGATTCCGAATGTGATGTCATCCATGGAATTGTGATGTAGGTCAAGCATGTGGCCAATCAGATTGCTCTATTTCAAGGCCTCACATGTGCGAGACTACTATATATACCCATGGAGTTGGATGACATCCTTTGACGATTTTGAGAGAACGAAATTTGATATTCGAGTATCGACGATCGTTGTTTACGGCTCTCTGCCTTAGTAGAGTTTTGGTAGTTGCTTTGTGCTGTGCACCGATAGTAGAGTTATGTGATTTAGCTCTAGGTGTTATAGTACTAGATCTCTGGTTCGTTGGAGTGCTACGTCACTTGGGATACGGCCTTTGATCATTCCGTCTACCTTTCTCAACAAGTGTAATAGTTTAGTTTTGTTTATCAATGAAATGAAAACTATTACATAACTTTGTCTTCAGCACTTTACTTTACTTTCGTTGGGTTCGAACACGCAACACATACCGTGCGACTTTTGGAGCAAGTGATAGTTAAGTTGTGCGAACGAAGTTGCTGAAGTGTTAGTGTTTAAGACCGACTTCGCGAAAAGTTGGTATCTTACGTCGAAGACGTAATTTCAATTGGTATCAGAGCGGGACGTCATACGTATAAGACGTGATCCGTTACTTGACTCCATATTTCCGCTACAATGGAGTCGTCTATGTTTGTTCAGAAACCGATTATGCTTACTCATCAAAATTATTCTAACTGGAAAGCGAAAGTGTCTGCTAGAATCAAGGGATTTGATTCAAGAGCATGGATGGCTGTGTTAGAAGGATGGGAGCGTCCTTACACTGAAGATGCAGATGGTCTTAGAACTCCTAAACCTGAGCGTAGTTGGACCAGAGAAGAGCATGACTTGTCTACTGCGAATAGCAAAGCTCTTCTACTTATTTGTGAATGGCTGGACCTCAGCATGTATCAGCTGGTCAAAAATTGCACATCAGCCAGAGATGCGTGGGAGACGCTACAGAGGACATGTGAGGGTAGTCACGCTGTTAAGCGCTCTAAGATCCGAACTATAACTGCCCAGTTTCATCAACTCCGTATGAGAGAAGATGAAGACATAAATGACTACCTGGACAAGGTGATGAGATATGTCAATGAGGCATTTGAACTAGGAGAAGTCTTTCCTGCCATCATGGTATACGAGAAGGTTCTATCGAGTGTAAGCTCGAGATTCGAGAGCAAGGTGCTAACTATTGAAGCACGTAACGATGGTAATCAAAACTGGGATTATGCTGACCTGATGGCTGATTTGAGAAACTATGACTTGACTCTCAAAGTACGAAGCAACCCAGATATGTCTCTTGTTTATGAGCCTATGACTGCTCTTAAGATTTCTCAGAAGGGGAAGAGTTCAAGAAGCACAAAATCTCAACAATCTCGTTTGAAAAATGAGAAGTGTGAAAATAGCTTTTCAGCTGATTTAAATGAGTCCGACGATGAGGAAGCAGAGGACATTGAACGATTGATGAACTCTAACAATCCGGACAAGCTTGCTGTTTTGACTGATATAGTCACATATCTTGTGAAACAAGATTTTAAGAGAAAGAACCGAGCACGAAATTTCCGAAAATTTCAGAAAAGTTCTAACTCATATCTGAACACTCCAGAAAATCGAAATCAGGGGTCTACATCTGATAAGAAGTTTAAAGGCACAAAGCTATCACCATACACATCTAATAGCAAAGATGTCTCAAAGATGCAGTGCTTTGAATGTAAAGGATATGGACACGTGAAGTATGAATGTCCGAACCTGCATAGAAAGAAGAAGCTGCCCGTGAGCTATGTGGTTATTGATGATGAAGATGTGATCTCTGAGAATGATGTATCTGATGATGATAACTCTGATGACGAGGAAGACAACGCTCTAGTTGTCACTTTTGGTGAAACATTTGACCTCGAAAATGTGGAGGTTGAAAACTTTGTTTTCGATTCTTTTCTAAAAGACACTGCAACAGCCGATAACATCTTTCGTGTGGCTTCAGTGAATCGAAACTACTGTGATGATGATATTTTCTCAGATGATGAATCTGAGTCTGAAGCTGAAGATATGAAGATGACTGCTGAAGTGAGTCAAACTGAAACAGTGAGTGACGAACTACTTACTCTGAGAGATGATCTCTCTGAACTTCAAAGTTTGAATGACTTAGCTATCACTGAGAACGTTACACTTGCGGTGTCGCAGAAGTTTCTGACAGAATCTATTGCTGAACTCTCGAATGAGAAACACAAGATGTATGATGTGACTGTTGAGTTAAAAAATTCGATTGAAAAGACAGAGGATGAGAAGGTAAGGCTGAATAACTCTCTGACAATTCTGAAAATTAAATTTGATGCTCTCTTCGAAGAGAAACATAAATATTACAAGGAAGTTGTCGAACTGAGAGAATCATTTGAGAAGTCGAGTTCTGAAAACTCGAAACTGAAGGCATCACTGAAGAAGGAAACATCTGAAGTGAAGAAACTCCAAACTCTCTTCAAGAACACTGATGCTGAGAATGATGAGCTAAAGTCATCCTTGATGAAAGCTCAAACTGACCTAGCTATGTGTGACAAGGAACGTTATGTTCTAAAGGAGAAGCTTCAGATGACGGATGAGCTTTTGAGAAAGATGAATACTAACTCTTCAGTGTTTGACAACGCCGCATCTTATATGAACCCAGGTCGTGTTGGACTTGGATTTCAGAAAGTATTTGAATCTATCTATACTGCACCTGAAAAGAAAGAAGTGACCTTTGTCAAGGCTTCTACTGACTCTACTGAGAATATGAACATAGATGATTCTGAAAGACTGAAACGCAAGGAAATTGCTGATGGAAAGAAGGTTGTAACATCTCCGAAAGCTGAAACTCAAAAGTCAAACTCGACTACTAGCTTGAAGGCGGAGACATATCAATTTCCTAAATCCATTGTGAAACATCCTCGTGGCATCCTGCCATACGAGAAGACGTTGCTGAAGAAGTTGAGTAAGCCTCAGAACGTAAAACCAAATATAAAATTCTCTCGCTCTAAACCTGTCATGGTCAAGACTTCGACAAATGCTGAACCTCGTCAAAAGAGAAAATATGTGTGTCACTACTGCAATGAGCCCGGACATATTAGACCTTTCTGCTTTAAGCTGAGAGATGACATCAACCGGGATCTGGTGACTGAGAAGAAGAGTGTTGTTGTTAAGAGTGTGAAGAAACACAAGTCTCCAGTGCCAAAGGTTTAAAAGAATGTAAAACTTGTGACTGAGACTAAGTCACGAAATTCTGGCATGAAGAAGAAGTGGGTACCTAAGTCCCAGAAGAGTGAAGTTAAGCTTAACTCCACCACTTCAACTACTTGGAGGCCTAGAGAACTTATTTTTTGCAATGTTGCACTGAATGCCTCCGACTCTGGAAACAAAGGCATTTGGTATTTTGACAACGGTTGTTCCCGACACATGACAGGAACCAAGAAGTTCTTAAAAGAATATGATCCTATGAGTGGTTCTCCCGTGGTGTTTGGAGGGGGAGCTAAAGGCGTCGTCATGGGAAAGGGAACGCTGCATATCAAGGGATTGCCACCAATTCGAAATGTTGTTCATGTGAAGGGTCTCGTGGCAAATCTCATTAGCATCAGTCAACTGTGTGATGAAGGGCTGAATGTTAGTTTTGATAGAGACTCATGCAAAGTATTTGATGCTGAAGGGAAGTGCATCATGGAAGGTCCGCGTGCTAAGAACAATTGCTATACAACTGAGTATAGTTGCTTCTCAGTGACTGTTCCTGATGAAGTCGATTTGTGGCATCAACGCCTTGGACACACCAGCACTCGAAATCTGAGTAAATTAGTTAAGGGGGAGATTATTCGAGGAATCTCTCAACTCCCCAAAATTGAGAAAAGAGTGTGTGGTGACTGTCAGAAGGGTAAGCTGACGAGAACTCCTCATCCTGCACTACCAACACTAATGAGCACTTCTGCTCCCTTTGAACTACTTCACATGGATCTCATGGGTCCAATGGAAGTGAAGAGTATTGCTAAGAAAGAGTACATGCTGGTGGTTGTTGATGATTTCTCTCGCTATACTTGGACGAGATTTCTTGCCACTAAGGATGAGACTTTCAATGCCTTCAAAGGTATTGTGAAATGGATTAGAACGAATCATGAAGCTAAGGTGAAGAGGATCAGGAGTGATCACGGGACTGAATTCGAAAATTCTAGCTTCAATGAATATTGTCTGATGAAGGGGATTCATCATGAATACTCGGCTCCTAAAACACCCCAACAGAATGGGATCGCCGAACGGAAGAACCGTACGTTGCAAGAGATGGCTCGTGTCATGCTAATTTCGAAAAATCTTGCTCGTACCTTTTGGGCAGAAGCCGTCTCTACCGCTGGATATATCCTTAATCGTATAAGCATTCGATCCGGCACAACGGCAACCGCCTATGAACTTGTGAATGGCAAGAAGCCATCTGTATCTCACTTTCGTGTCTTTGGCTGCACGTGCTATATCTTGAAGAATCGTGATCCTCTAAAGAAGTTTGAAGCCAAAGCTGATCGTGGTATCTTCGTTGGCTATAGTCAGAATAGTCATGCCTACCGTGCTTACAACCTCCGAACTAAGAAAGTTCTTGAAACTGTTAACATTAACTTTGATGAACAAGACTTTCTCGGGAAGGATGCCAACGAAGATTGGGTTAAGGAAGGGATTCTGGAGTATCGTATATTTCCATCTACACCGACTACTGAGATACCAGATATTCCTACTCCTAACACATCTCCTGAAGTTGGAGAGACTAGTCGGCGGAACAATGATACTTCATCGTCTGATGGTGAAGAAAATGAACAAGTTGACAACCCAGCTGATGCTCCAAGAGAAGCACCTGGGTACATTCAAAAACGCCATCCTCCGACACAGATGATTGGAAACATGAACGAGCGAACTACACGCTCGAAGAAACAAATTCCTTCTCCTGATGAACTCTACAACATTTGCACTTCTGCTGTGTGCCATGAAATCGGAGTCTCTTGCTTCCTATCTGAAACGGAACCGAAAAATTACAAGGAAGCTATGAAGGATGACTTCTGGATAATGGCTATGCAAGAAGAACTTAATGAGTTCACGAGAAACAATGTTTGGTCCTTGGTTCCCCGTACTTCGAACATCAATGTTGTTGGGACCAAATGGATTTTTAAGAACAAAACGGATGAGCATAACCAAGTCGTTCGAAACAAAGCTCGTCTCGTTGCACAAGGCTATGCCCAAGTTGAAGGGATAGATTTTGATGAAACCTTTGCTCCAGTTGCTCGCATTGAGTCTATTCGTCTTCTGATTGCTATTGCATGCCATCTCGGCATCAAACTTAGACAAATGGATGTCAAAGCTGCATTCCTAAATGGAGTACTAGAAGAAGAAGTGTATGTTGCTCAACCGAAAGGCTTCGAGGACCCGAAGAAGCCGAATCATGTTTACAAGCTTCACAAAGCTTTATACGGGTTGAAGCAAGCACCGAGGGCGTGGTATGGGTGTCTGACAGACTATCTTCAAAAGTTTGGATTTGTTCGTGGTTCAGTCGACAAGACCCTATTCTTAAAACGTGATGGCAAACATATGATGGTTGCTCAGATTTACGTTGACGACATTGTTTTTGGTGCTACGTGCCCCAAGCTCGTGAAAGCTTTCACGGACTCTATGTCTTCAACATTTCAGATGAGTCTTGAAGGAGAGCTACACCAATTTTTGGGTCTTCAGATATCTCAACGACCGAATGGGATCTTCGTCTCACAAAGCAAATATGCTAAGAACATGGTTGAGAAATTTGAGATGCACCATGCCAAGCCAGCTAACACTCCCAAGGCGACAACTGACCGCCTATCTATGTCGACTAAGAGTCGAAGTGTTGATCAAACTCTCTATCGTTCTATGATTGGGAGTTTACTTTATTTAACTGCTACTCGCCCTGACATAATGTTTAGTGTTTGTATGTGTGCCAGGTACCAAGCTGATCCTAAGGAAGACCATCTACGAGCTGTGAAACGGATACTCCGCTACATCTCTGGAACTTCTGACCTCGGTCTTTGGTATGCATGTGACACTACAGCAAATCTTGTCGGTTTCTCCGACGCGGATTGGGCGAGTGACAATGATGAACGAAAGAGCACCTCTGGATGCTGCTGCTTCCTTGGCAATAACATAGTGTCATGGCATAGTCGGAAGCAAAATTGCATCGCTCTATCGACAGCTGAGTCTGAGTATGTTGCAGCCGGGAGTTGCTGCACTCAATTGCTTTGGCTAAAGCAGATGTTGGATGATTATCTTATCGAGAGTGCTCCCTTGGTGCTGTACTGTGATAACCAAAGTGCTATCAAAATCAGCGAAAATCCTGTTCAGCATTCTCGCACTAAACACATCGACATTCGACATCATTTCATTAGAGATTTGGTTGATCGTGATATAGTCAGTCTACAGCATATTTCAACAGAAAAACAAATTGCTGACATCTTCACCAAACCTCTTGACTTTGAGAGATTCAAAAAATTAAGAAATTCTCTCTGCATGTGTTCTCTCTAAGAGTTCACGAAAATTTTGAAGTCTGAAAGATTGTTTTCTTTACTTCTGAATACGCACTATGGATCGTCGTGGATTAATCTAATAAGATGAACATGGATCGAGGCCGCTTTAGTCTTCGGACCCAAGTGCATTTATTCCTCTGAGTGTAAACATGTGAACTTGGCATATAACTCCCATAAGCTCATTTGCATTGATCTATAATACCGAGTAGCGGAGGACGCCGGATCACTTTGTCCGCCGGCTCCCCTCTTCGAAAGGTAGCACATAGACGCTATAATTTAAGATGCTCAATCATCACACTTCGGAGATGCAGGATGATCCTTGCTCCCCTCTGACTGCTGTAATGAGCATCTGCTGCATAATCATTTCAAAGCTAAAACTTGTCTAGAGGACGCCGGATCACATTGTCCGCCGGCTCCCCTCTGATGTAGTAACGCTTGTCCCAAATGGAGTGCCTTAAGAGTTCACCTTACACTCATGAATTAAAATCTCTTGTGCGGTGTTAACTCACCATATATGTTCCGATGAAACACGATTGCATTCTTGTGATTGCGACGAAGGACAAGTTAAACTTATTTCAACATACTTCGGTCCGTTTCACCGGTTTTTACTTCGAGAGATATTTCATTATACCTCAAAGTTTTTATTCACCTTGTGTGATATTTTTGATTTGGAGATTGATGAAAAGTGAAATTTTTTTTTTGGGAAAATATTTGCTCTTCACTGCCTGGTATCACCGATTGAATCTCCACTAAAATGTTTTCGAATGTTTTGCAGTGTGTTGAACGCTTGAATACTAACTCGGGATGTGTTGTTTTGATATTCTTATAACTCATGTTCAGCATCTCGTGGAGTACAACCCTTAAGGCGGAAGATGAGTGTAGCAGCTTCCAATGCATAACTCCTCATGCAGAGATGGGTATGTGGATGGACGCTTGATGGACCTGTGCGACACAGTCGCACGCGACAGAGTCGCGTGGCCAGGTATTGCGATGTCAGTCGCACGCGACAGATTCGCGTGGTCAGGACTTGCGACGCCAGTCGCACGCGACTCAGTCGCTTGGCTTGTTCCTTTGCGCTACACAATTTCTCTTCATCTCTGCTGTTCAACACTTATGATGCAACACACCTCATCTCCGCCAACCTGATATCCGACGATGAATGTCATTGCTACATCTTGCTCGTCGACGAAATTTTCGAAAATTTTTGAAAATTTTGAAATTTTTTTTACTTAGAATATTTTCCATGTTTTTCACCTGATTATTTTATTCTATTTTATTCGTTTTTTGTACTGATGGGCCAATTTTGTACTGTTAAATGGGCTTTTTCGCAGGTCTTTTTGTCCAAGACGAGCCGGCCCAAATTTTTTCTATATATAGGCCATTGAAATCAAGGATTAGGGTTACTTGCATCTCTGAATTTCCTAAGTATCATCGCCTTCCTGCTCTCGTGGTTGAAGTATCATCGATCTCTTGCTTCTCGCATCCGGCGATCGACGTTCGATTCTTCGCTTACTTCGTGCATCAGGCACTAGTGTTCCTCACTTAGGATCTTAGATCTTCATTCTTGCTAACTCTCGCTGTCTCGCTATGACTTCATCTGCTGGTAACGTGTTTGATGAAATTGACAAAGAAGTTCTCACCGAACTAACTACTGCGTGGAGGGATGCTTCTCCCAATTCTAAGAAGAAGGCGCTTCATGCTTTACAGAAGCATATGGACAAGATGGACTCTCGTGGTAGTAAGTCCCCGTCAGTCGATCTGACGAAACTTGTGTTGCCTGCGCACTCAGTATCGAGGAGTGGAGGTCCAAGTACTAAATCTGAACAACTGCCGAAGAAGTATCCATCCAATTTCCTTCGTTGCTATAAGGGTCTCGTTTCACCCTCTGAGTATAAGAAACTTGTTGATGATGGGTTAATGACCGATGATGGAAAGAAAATTGTGAAGACCCCGCTGCCTGCTGTTGTTGTTGCGGGTGAGAAGAAAACTATCTCTGGCCCTGGTGCCACTACTAAGAAGACGTCATCTGACGTCGCTGCTGAACAGAGGAGATCTAAACCCTCTATCACTGTTGATGTTGATTCTAGGAAATCAAAATCCTCTATCTCCGCTGCTGTTGATCCCAAGAAGGTTATCCCTTCTATCTCCACTGCTGAGACTACTCCGAAGAAAGTTCTTTCTTCAACTCCCACTGCCTCTGCTGGAGGTTCAAAGAAGAAGTCTTCTGGCTCCGGTGAGGGAGAGAAGTCTTTATCTCATGACTCTAGGAAGCCACCTCGTGCTCCTACTACTTCTGGCTCAACTGGAGCCACTGCTGAGGTTGTGTACTATCAAACTGTTGAAGAGTGCGGGAAGCACTATAAACCTGATTTTTTCTATCCCAAGGCCGAGCGTCGGCTTGGTTTGATTGAGAACCTACCTATCCTGAATGACCGTCACATCCGCCCTGCGGATTATGAAAAACAGGGTATTACCAAGTTCTTTGAAGATATGAAGCTGTTGGAGTCTGTCACTGCTACCTATCGCTACTCCATTCCTATCATCCAGAAATTCTATGCTAACCTCACTCCTGAGTTTGCTGATCCTTCGAGCCCGATGTATGGGCGTTTTGTTTTCAGAAATAAGTTGTATACTCTCCGACCTCTGAACATCAATATCTTCTTGAAGAGAATAGAGGTTGATAGTACCTGGACTTCACCTTCTGATGATGATCGCATGAATGCGACGAAGATTGGGTCTTTCTTGACCCATGGCAAGGTTAAGTCTCCTCTTCCACACCCTAGCAAGCTAACTGCCTTCTACGGCAATCTTCATAGATTTGGTGTGACCAATTGGGCTGCTCATCCTGATGAGAACTATCTTTCGCCCAAACTGATGCATATCATATTCCGTCTCGGCTGCGGAGAACAGGTCGATCTCGGCGACATCATCTTCGCTGATATTTGTAGAATAGCCACGGCATCTGACTCCTTGCTCATTCAACAGTCAGAGGTAGAGGAGAACCGTCGTATGCACTTAACTCATCCTTGTCTCATTTATGGGATGTTGACTGAACAGAAGTTCATTCCAATGACGGAGACGGAGAGAAAGGTGAAGAAGAACTCACATGTCAATATCACTCCGACTTGGTTGAAGAATAGGGTGTTTGATCTTCCGTGGACGAAGTTTGCAAAGAGGGAAGATGTTAAGGACCCTATCACTCCACCTCTTTCACCGGTGAAGACTAAGAAGCGTTCTGCTACAGCTGCCAAGCTTGAACCCTCTGGCTCTAAGCGTCATAAGCCTGAGGTGATTCCCATTGAAGATGTTGATGAGGGTGATGAGTTTGAGAATGATGATGCTGTGAAGGAGTTGAAGCGTGAAAAAGTGGCGCCTCAGAAGTTTGGCCCTCAGTCTGGGCTACCGCCAAAGGAGAACCCCTATCACCCAATGCACAATTATCGTTCGGTGGTTCCCTCAGCTGCGATCCATCAATGCTATATCACGACTCAAAGACTTGAGCGTAAACAAGCAGCTCATGCCATTGCCCTAGCTGAGATGTTGGATGCTCAGAAGGATCAGAAAGCCGCTTTCACTCATCTTCACCAGCTGACCCATCAAGGGGGAGGATTGGGTGGTATATCTCGTGCTGGCTCATCTGGTCAAGGCTTAAGTGACACGTTCATCTTTCAACTGATCAAAGATGGAATCAAGGAAGCGATGGCGGATCTAGTCAAGCCTAAACGTGATGAAAGTGACGATGAGGGTGATGAGGGTGTTCGTGAAATGTTGGCAGGAGAGGTGTTTGAAATGCTGAGAAAAGGAAAAGAGAAGGTTGTTGATGAAGGTGATGATACTACACATCCAGAGGCATCGCGTGCGATGCCGTCTGACGGTTTGAAGGATGAGAGTGAAGATGTTGATATCGAAGGCGTTGGTATGGACGATGATGATGATGAAGAGAGGATCAAGCTCGGTGAGGATGAGTTTGGTCAGTATGAGGTCTACGGCAACCGTGACGATGACTTCGCGACTGATGATGATGAAGTGGAGGATGACTTGGGTGATGGCGTTGGCAATGATGATGAAGAGATGAAGACTGGTGATGTATCACCACTAACTTCTCCTGTGCGCTCACCATCTCCAGTTGGATCTCCGAAGACTTGAAGTCTTTTCATTCCTTTGCTTTTATCTTGAACAATTTCGTATTTCAGTTTCATCTATCTCTTGCATGCATGTGACATTGATATTTTCCATCATGCATGTTTTTCATATCCTTTTTGTTGAACTTTGACTCTGTTGGTTTGATGATCGAATTCTTATCTAAGTGTTTGGGTTTTTCATATCTATTCACTGATAATGCTTAGTGGTTGAATGTTGTTTGAGATTTATTTTACTTGTTTGTTTTTTATATGCTTTGCTTGAGGGGGAGATTTGTGCATCTCCGTTACTAACCTTTGGTCACATGAGTTGTGCCAAAAAGGGGGAGATTGTAGATGTTAGTTTTGGCAACAACATATGTGTTTGTTGTTTTTGTCTGTGATTTCAGGTGTAGGTTGAGTGAATGCAAAATAATCAACATGAAGTCCATCCTCAAGTCCATGCGACTGGAGTCGCACGACAAGGCATCACCACAACACGCGACAGAGTCACACGCGACAGAGTCGCATGACTCCGCACTTCACCATCTCACGCGACAGAGTCGCGTGACCTTGTCCTCTCTCTCCTTTCGCGACAGCGTCGCGCGCGACAGAGTCGCGTGACTCTACTCTTCCACATCTCACGCGACAAAGTCGCTTCACCTTGGTTGTACCTCGCGACGGGAGTCGCACGCGACAATTGTTGGAATTCGCTATCCCGGGTTATCAAAATTGCGGAACCGATAACCCGAACGAACCCTTCGCCGGAGATCACACGAACGCCGACTCATCCGCAGAGGTCCAGGCTTTGGAGACTATGCGTCCGAAGACGCACAACCCGCCCCCACCCGAACCCCCGCGAGTCGGGGTTCGTCCAATCAAGTGATCGATCGCACGCGGCGATCGATCGGGGTGGACTGCCCAGCAGCCGCCCGCGGCGGGTCCGGCGACCCGCCGCCACCAGGAGGCCCCCGCCTTCACGGCGGGGTAGGGCACGGCACCAGCCCGTGCCCAGCGATCGATCCCCTCGGGTCGATCGCACACCCTCGGCTCAGCCGAGGGTTCGGCCCCCATCGCCCCCACGCCGAAACCCTAGGCGGATCTTCGGATCTTCGTCCTACGGTATTCTCGATAAAACAAATCGAACAATTAACAAGTGCGTTGAGAATTGTACCTACGATTCGTTGTTCGGAGAAACGAAATCGATGATGACCTCGTGACCTTCCCGCGTATTCCTTGCACTCCGTTCGAACGTCGGGTGGGCGACGAGCTATCGAACTTATGGATCCTCTTCACTCTCAGAACTTTATTGTTGGCGTAACGTAGGTTAGTAAAAGTGAAGACCATGTAGTGCTTTTATAGGCTACGAAGGGGATCAAAAGGAGAATAAATATTGGGCTTTAATATTGAAAATTAAATTGGGTCCAACCCAAATCCATTAATTCTTATCAATATTAATTTTATTTATTTTCCACTATATAAATAAAATTGAACTCCCAATATTATTCCATATTATACCAAATAATATTTCTCCAACTTAGTATTATTTATTCCGTGTATTTAAGATTTAAATATCCATGAATAAAATTTATTTATTGCTTAATAAATTTATTCATCTCTTATATCCGAGAATAGTACCACTCAACCTTATTTATTATGCGGAACAAATCCACTCGCGAGGTTTACGTAATAAATCCTTATGAGCTCATCTCGGGGATATTATCAACCCTTCCGGGATACACTGCCCCTTCAAGAATTCACGGCATGCCATATATAAAATATAGTGACCCAACTTAACCGGTAATTAACCCAATAATTAAATCGGTTAATTCCTTTGGTAAATCAAAGTCACTTATATTAAATATACACACCCGCAATTGTTTCAGGGATTAAGAATAAAATACTCCGAGTCTCAAATCAATTATCGCCGAGCAATCCTAATTGATGAGTCTCAATCGATCCGCTCAATACACCAAGTGTACAAGTGTGATAAAATAATTAAGATAAATTATTTTCTCTCTCACACAACGACTATACCGATGGATTGGTCCGTGTCCATCTAGGTCGTGAGCAACTGTTCGATTAAATACGAGTAACCGATAGTATGATCTTCTGTGTGCCCATGCAACACCATACTAACTACAACGTATAAAATCCAGGACTATAATTTGCATATATTTAATTAACAATAATTAAAAGCAAATGAATGTCTGTAATAGATAGGTAAATGAAAGTGCATACAGAGTTCAGAATACTCAAATCTAGACATTAAGTATACTACTCCATCAATCTCCCACTTATACTAAGGTCTAGTCATTTCCTCCAAACTCCCGACTCCCATACTCATCACGTGCTTAAGTTGTACTTCCAAGAAGTACTATGTGAATGAGCACTCTAGGTTGCCGCTCTGAAGTTATCTTGGTGACTACAGCGTCGTCTCCTTGACGATGACTCGTATCAGGTGGTACTTGCTCTATGTGTTATCTTACACTTATGGACTTGTGACTTCTTACCATTTGCCATCGCACCGCTATTGACAAAGCCTTTGGCAAATTAAGAATCACATCTAAGTCCCAGAGATTATCCCGGAGCTATACCAAAACTTCCGCTGCCTCTGAGGCCGCTTATTTGGTTACCCATGGCAGAGTCCGAAAAGCATCGTGCTTATCACTCTTCCATTTTAAAACTCCTTCTCCTTTAATAGTGAAACACATAGCCTGATATCGACTTACACCGGTCCTTATTCGATTAGAAATCTAAGAGAATGTAATCCAAAGGAAATGTTTGTCTGCTCCGTAATCCAGAACATAGTTTCCAGTACTTCGAAAGTACTTAAAATGTTCATTACAGCAGTCAAGTATTCCTTTCCAGGATTACCTTGATATCCTCCCACTATGCTAACCGCATAGCCGATATCAGGTTCTTGTTTTCAACAATGCATTCATCGAGCTTTCCACACTTAAAGTGTAGGAAACTGCTTTCATTGCTTCTATCTCCTTCTGTGTTCCAAAACACATATCCTTAGATAGATGCATTCCGTATCTGAAAGGTAACGAACCTTTCTGGGAATCTTGCATGTTAAAACGAACCACAATCATATATATGTAAGATGTCCAGGAGAAGTACAATGTTCTCTCCTAGAGATCCAAGATCTCAAGAACAGGTCCAACTTCTTCCTATATCTTTCATAATGATTTATCCAGACAACCATCATTTCATGTCTGATTACATCTTTACATTGTTGCCAATGATAAAATGTTATCTACATAAAACCCGAGAAACACCACCTTGTTTCCATCATGTTTCCCATACACACGATTCGTCTATGCTTTGATGAATCCATAAAATGGACTATCTCATCAATTTGCAAGTACCACGAACTCGAGGCTTGTTTCAATCCATAAATGGATCGATTAAGCTTGCACACTAGATGATCTCGCCCCTTAGCAATGAATCCTTCTGGTTGTTTGTCTCGTCAAGACTTCCATTAAGGAAAGCTGTCTTGACTTCCATTTGCCACACCTCATAATCCATATGAGCTACTATGGATAAGAGAATCCGGATCGACTTAATCTTGGCTACCGGCGAGAAGGTCTCCTCATAATCGATTCCCTCTTTCTGAGTATATCCTTTCGCAACAAGCCTAGCTTTAAAGGTTTCAACCTTTCCGTCAGATCCTCTCTTTCTCTTGTAGACCCATTTACACCCAATTGGCTTTACGCCGCTTGGTGGTTCTACAAGATCCCAGACTTTATTAGAATCCATAGATTCTATTTCGGATTTCATCGCTTTCTTCCAAGAAGGCGCATCTATATCTTGTACCGCCTTATCATAGGTCCAGGGATCGATTTCATGAACTCCGGGTGCCGAGTCCGAAGACTCACCCAGTCCAATCCATCTGTCCGGTTGTTTAACAACCCTCCCACTACGACGGCGTTCCGGTGTATTAACAGTGACAGTATTAGGTGCAGGTTCTAGTGGTGTATCTATACTCGGTTCGGCTGTGTCCAGGTCTTCCTCGTTACCTCTCAACTCATCAAGTATTATGTCACTTTTGGGCTTGTGGTCCATGACATAGTCTTCCTCTAAGAACCGAGCGTTAGTACTTATAACGATCTTCTGGTCCGTAGGACTATAGAACATGCCACCCTTAGTTCCTTTCGGGTATCCTACAAACAGCCGTATTTCTGATCTAGGTTCTAACTTATCGGCGCCTTGTCGCAACACATGTGCTGGACATCCCCAGATCCGAATGTGTTTCAAGTTAGGCTTACGCCCACTCCACAATTCCATGGGTGTAGTTGGCACCGTTTTGGTCGGAACCCTGTTCAGAATGTACGCCGCTGTTTCCAAGGCAAGTCCCCAGAACATAACAGGTAAATCCGAGTAACTCATCATCGATCGCACCATCTCCATAAGAGTCCTATTCCTTCTTTCTGACACACCATTCTGCTGAGTATATGGTGAAGTCAGCTGGGATTCAATCCCATTCTCTGCCAAGTATGCCTTGAATTCTCCAGACAGGTACTCGCCTCCGCGATCAGATCGCAGGCATTTTATGGATTTACCACGAAGGTTCTCCACAAGAGCCCTGAATTCCTTGAACTTGTCAAAAGAATCACTCTTGTGGCGCATCAGGTAAATATATCCATACCTTGAGTAATCATCAGTAAAGGTGATGAAATACTCGTACCCTCCCCTTGCCTGAGTAGACATAGGTCCGCATACATCAGAGTGAATCAAATCCAATACTTGTTCAGCTCTACGTCCTTTACCAGAAAAAGAACGCTTGGTCATTTTACCCTCCAAACAGGATTCGCAGGTTGGAAGGTCCTCTCCTTCTATGCCGCTAATGAGACCATCAGCTTTCAACCTTTGAATTCTATTTGAATTAATATGACCTAGCCTTAGATGCCACAAGTATAATTGATTCATTTTAGAAGGTTCCTTTCTCTTATTGGTGTTCGTAGATGTGTTATTACTCTCGGTTAGTTGCATCGTGTTAGACTCAGGATTTAGAATATACAAATCGTCCACCAATGTACCAGAACAGACAATCTCACTGTTTCTTCTTATGACCACAGAGTGATCAAAAGAAACAGAATATCCATTCAGAATTAACTTAGAAACCGAAATCAAATTATTTCTAAAATTCGGTACATAAAGACAATTTTGTAAAACTAAAACCCTATCACTACTAAAGCGTAAGTGAACGTCTCCCACTGCAACAGCCGCCACCTTCGCGGCATTGCCCATGTAGACTACGATCTCTCCCTCTCTAAGTCTCCGGGTTTCCTGGAACCCCTGCAATGAATTGCAGACATGGTCAGTGGCACCCGTATCTACACACCAGGTGCTGGTAGATATCACCGCTGACAATGTTTCAGTGACTAAGGAAAATTTCGTACCTTTGATGAGAGGACAATCAGACCTCCAGTGCCCAAACTGCTTGCATCGAAAGCACTTGCCCAAAGGCTTGCCTTTCCCAATCCGTGGCTTTGAGCCACTGGGTTTCTTTGCATGCTTTTCCCCTAGCCTTGCCACAAAAGCTTGTGATTCTCTTAACTTACGCACAAACTCCGCTCTCGTTGATTCCTTTTTAAGGGACTCATTGAGAGAGAATTCTGTGAGTATGTTAATCACCTCTTGCCCGGCCTCCACGCTATGTCTCAACATCATCCTGAGGTCATTTCGAATGTCCTCATCAGTTGGGACAACAGTGGATTCGGAAAGCTCAACAGTCTGGACAATGTCCAGATTTCGTTCCCAATCATCACCATATGGAACCGGTGAGTTTTCATCCTTAAGTATATCACAAAGTGGGGTCACAGTCATTCTTAACCTATAAGCACATAAAACAGACAAACAATTTAATATCCGATATTATCTCCCTTAAATAATATCATTAAATCACTAATCACATCTAAAATCCCATCAGGTAAGGCAAGCCACGTGGTGTGGACGTTTACCCACCCAAATGATTTAGCAATTAGATTTTCTTCGGTCATACATCAATTATAGCGTGACCTCGTGGGGAGGAATACTATAACGCGTATCTAAGTGTAAACCATTACTCAGTACCAAAGTAAATTACTTGGAATTGCTACATCACCGCAAGCCACGTGGTGTGGACGTTTACGATAACTTCACAACTCTTCATAATTACTTACAACTGTCTACATCAATTAATCCAAAGTCCGTCAGCATAGCAAGCCACGTGGTGTGGACGTTTACTACACTAAGAGACTTTTATAATTGACTCCCAATTACTTGATCCATTTGATCTCGTAAATCAAGACGCGGAGAATCATAAGTGAAACTCGAAGTTTCTAACCAGTGATTCACCATGCGAACGACCCTATCTCTCATAAATGAGGGAGCCGAGCAGACAAACGACCCATCTATCAAAGAATGGCACGAAAGTCTCTAATTTGTGTCCTCTACATGACCAAGTGGCTCTGGCTCCATTCCACTCCCCGGGGTGAGAATGAGTCGACTTGAAATCAGCTTTGGAAAGACAAATTAGGCATTGTTTGATAAACTTAATCAATGTTTCTTGTAAGAGGAATTACAAGAACTCTCCTACAATGACCTATCTATATAAACTTCAAAAGTTTATAAAAGTCACCAAGAGAGCAGCAATGGAGACCATGGGTATGTTTCCATACCCTCTCCCACTTAGCTTTTTACAATAAAGGGATACGCTATCTAGTGCATAAAATAAACACATATAGCATGCATACATGTAATAAAGCACATAGTATTATCACATAGTCAAAATAATTACTAGAATATTATTTTCCGACTATTATGGCTTCATCACATCCCCGTACGCATCTTCTAGTCTTTAGTCTTCGTTTCTTGAATGCTCCATGTGACGAATATTAATTTCCAATATTTACATCTATTTATTTTCAATTAATCCAAGAGTTACTTAATTCGAAAATTAAGTCAATTGAATATATCAAAAATAAAATTAAATATTATTAATATTTTTATTTATTTTATTTTCTTTTTCCACTTCATTAAATCTCTAGAATAATCCATCCAAGTAAAACTTGGAATATTCTAGATGATATCTATAATGAAATAAAGAAATAAAATAATTAGGACTATTATACTTTTCCAAATTTATTTTTATTCCTAATCCATGAATATTCCCATGAGTAGGAATAATCAAATAGGAAAAATAAATTTAGTACTAAATTAATTCTTTTTCTATTTTTCTAGATTATTCCATAAAGAAATAATCAAAATAGGAAATAATGAATTAATTAGGAAAGTATATTTCCGGTAGGAGTAGCCCGGGTTGGGAGACCCCGAACCACCCCCACCTTCGATCGACCGGCCAGCCACGGGGAGGAGCGCCGCCGCCAAGCCAAGCCGACAACCACCGAGATGGTGGCAGCCGCGGCTAGGGCAACAGCCCCCATCGCCCATAGCCTTCGATCGGGCATCCATGGGGATCGATCCAATCGATCCCTAGCCCTTCGTCCATCCCCGTCACTTCGTCTTCTCCGGCGGTCTTCGATACGTCGATCCAATCGCAAAATAAATTTACAAAAATCTAAATTACAATTCCGGTATCGATTCTATACACGAAATCGACCCTATACATTTTCCGGAAAATTAACGAACATAATAATAAATTCTAAATTCGGTCAACCCCCGAATTTTTACTATTACAAGCATTCACCACCAAAAACGAATCTCGACATGTCCGAGAGTTTAATCAAACCAACAATCACATGACAAAATAATTAAACGAATAATCATCAAGCCATAATAGTCGGAACCCTGCAAGGTAGAACAATTTTATCGAAAATACCGCGAACGTAAACCTCTCTCTGATACCAGTTGTTGGAATTCGCTATCCCGGGTTATCAAAATTGCGGAACAGATAACCCGAACGAACCCTTCGCCGGAGATCACACGAACGCCGACTCATCCGCAGAGGTCCAGGCTTTGGAGACCATGCGTCCGAAGACGCACAGCCCGCCCCCACTCGAACCCCCGCGAGTCGGGGTTCGTCCAATCAAGTGATCGATCGCACGCGGCGATCGATCGGGGTGGACTGCCCAGCAGCCGCCCGCGGCGGGTCCGGCGACCCGCCGCCACCAGGAGGCCCCCGCCTTCACGGCAGGGTAGGGCACGGCACCAGCCCGTGCCCAGCGATCGATCCCCTCGGGTCGATCGCACACCCTCGGCTCAGCCGAGGGTTCGGCCCCCATCGCCCCCACGCCGAAACCCTAGGCGGGCGTGCGCCGCGGTCCGGTGGCTTCGCCACCACCGCGCGTCCGTCCGTCTACTCCGGGCCTCGATCTTCGGATCTTCGTCCTACGGTATTCTCGATAAAAACAAATCGAACAATTAACAAGTGCGTTGAGAATTGTACCTACGATTCGTTGTTCGGAGAAACGAAATCGATGATGACCTCGTGACCTTCCCGCGTATTCCTTGCACTCCGTTCGAACGTCGGGTGGGCGACGAGCTATCGAACTTATGGATCCTCTTCACTCTCAAAACTTTTTAGTTGGCGTAACTTAGGTTAGTAAAAGTGAAGACCATGTAGTGCTTTTATAGGCTACGAAGGGGATCAAAAGGAGAATAAATATTGGGCTTTAATATTGAAAATTAAATTGGGTCCAACCCAAATCTATTAATTCTTATCAATATTAATTTTATTTATTTTCCACTATATAAATAAAATTGAACTCCCAATATTATTCCATATTATACCAAATAATATTTCTCCAACTTAGTATTATTTATTCCGTGTATTTAAGATTTAAATATCCATGAATAAAATTTATTTATTGCTTAATAAATTTATTCATCTCTTATATCCGAGAATAGTACCACTCAACCTTATTTATTATGCGGAACAAATCCACTCGCGAGGTTTACATAATAAATCCTTATGAGCTCATCTCGGGGATATTATCAACCCTTCCGGGATACACTGCCCCTTCAAGAATTCACGGGATGCCATATATAAAATATAGTGACCCAACTTAACCGGTAATTAACCCAATAATTAAATCGGTTAATTCCTTTGGAAAATCAAAGTCACTAATATTAAATATACACACCCGCAATTATTTTAGGGATTAAGAATAAAATACTCCGAGTCTCAAATCAATTATCGCCGAGCAATCCTAATTGATGAGTCTCAATCGATCCGCTCAATACACCAAGTGTACAAGTGTGATAAGATAATCAAGACAAATTATCTTCTCTCTCACACAACGACTATACCGATGGATTGGTCCGTGTCCATCTAGGTCGTGAGCAACTGTTCGATTAAATACGAGTGACCGATAGTATGATCTTCTGTGTGGGCCAGACACACCATACTAACTACAACGTATAAAATCCAGGACTATGATTTGCATGTATTTAATTAACAATAATTAAAAGCAAATGAATGTCTGTAATAGATAGGTAAATGAAAGTGCATACAGAGTTCAGAATACTCAAATCTAGACATTAAGTATACTACTCCATCAGTTCTGAGTAACTCATCATAGATCTTACCATTTCCATAAGAGTCCTATTCCTTCTTTCTGCTACACCATTCTGCTGGGGCGTGTATGGTGCAGTTATCTGGGAGTCAATCCCATTCTCTAATAAGTGCGCCTTAAACTCTCCCGAGAGGTACTCTCCTCCACCATCAGATCGTAGAGTCTTTATGGTTTTACCATGAAGGTTCTCCACAAGAGCTTTGTACTCCTTGAACTTGTCAAAGCACTCGCTCTTGCGGCGCATCAGGTATATAAAACCATACCTTGAGTAATCATCAGTGAAGGTTACAAAATATTCGTAACCTCCTCTCGCTTGGACAGATAAAGGCCCGCACAGATCAGAGTGAATCAATTCCAGTACTTCCTTGGATCTATACCCCTTATCACTAAAGGGTCGCTTGGTCATTTTTCCTTCCAGGCATGATTCGCAGGTTGGAAAGTCCTCATCTTTCACATCACTGAGTATTCCATCAGTTATCAACCTTTGAATCCTGCCCAAGTTAATATGACCTAGCCTAAGATGTCATAAGTACTTTTGATTCATTCTAGAAGGATCCTTTCTCTTATTGGTACTAGATGTGTTATACGACTCTACTCGTTGCATCGTGGAATAATTAGGATTCAGTATATATAAGTTGCCTATCAATGTACCAGAACAGATATGATCACCATTTTTCTTGACAATAACAGAATTATCAAAAGAAACTGAATATCCATTCAAAACCAACTTAGAAACCGAAATAAGGTTCTTTCTAAAATTTGGTACATAAAGACAATTATTCAATACCAAAACATTATTATTAAAAGATAAATAAACATCTCCCACTGCAACTGCCGCCACTTTCGTAGCGTTGCCCATGTAGATGGTGATCTCTCCCTCTCTAAGCCGCCGGGTTTCCAGGAACCCCTGCAAAGAATTGCAGACATGACCAGTGGCTCCTGTATCCACACACCAGGTACCGGTGGATAACACCGCTAAACATGTTTCAGTGACTAAGGAAAACTTCATACCTCCTTGTCTGAGAGGACAATTAGACTTCCAATGTCCAGACTGCTTCCAACGGAAACACTTGCCCTTAGGCCTGTTCACTCCATTCTGTGGTCCACCAACTTTGGGTCCACTGGGTTTCCGTCCTTGCTTTTTCTTCTTCTTAATCCCCGAAGGGCGAGGAAGAGTCGATTTCACTACCACAAGTGCTTGAGAGCCCTTAAAGATTCCCTCTGCCGCCTGGAGTTCAGTCAGGAGTTCCGCCAACGTATATAACCTCTTGTTCATGTTATAGTTCAGGCGGAACTGCTCAAAACTCCTAGGCAGAGACTTGAGCACTATATCGATCTGGGTTTCCCCATCGATAGCTCCTCCCATAATCTCTATCTCATTCAGATAGCCTATCATCCTAAGAACGTGATCCCTAACGGGCGTTCCTTCGGACATGGTGGCCGTCATGAGTTTCCTCATAGCATCTTGCCTGCCTGCCCTGTCCTGATTACCAAACATCTCCCTGAGGTTAAGCATCATATCATAAGCAGTGTCCATGACTTCATGCTGATGTTGCAGCACATTTGACATAGAAGCCAAAATGTAGCACCGCGCCATCTGATCAGCCTTGACCCACTTCCGATGAGCTTCCTTTTCCTCAGGAGTGGATGTATCAATGGGTTCAGCAGGGCAATCGACCTGGAGTGCATACTTGTACTCCTCAGCAGTTAGGACAATTTCCAAGTTTCGCTTCCAATCAATATAGTTCGGACCAGTGAGTTTGTTTTCTATTAGTATCACAAATAGTGGGTTGAGTGCCATATCTATAAAAGAGACAAATCAAACCGTCAAATTTAATTCAATATTAACTCCCTTAATTAATATCATTAAATTTACCAATCAATCCTAAAATCCCATCAGACTAGCATGCCACGTTCATGTGGACGTATACTAATCCAAACGATTTTATAACTGGACATTTACTTCGGTCGTACATCATTTCAGCAGTGACTCCGATGGGGAGGATACTGTAAAGCGTACCTAAGTGTATACCATTTATCAGTACTAAGTCAACCGCTCGGGAACTACATATCCACCGCAAGACACGTTAGTGTGGACGTTTACGTTGACATGCGGTCCCTTTACGATTTCCTATAAATGTCGAGCCTCAATTAACCCAAAGTTCCGTTTCCATCTAGTAAGCCACGATAGTGTGGATGTTTACTAAATAAACAACTTTGTTAATTGAATTCCATTTATTAAATTTCACAATTTCATTAATCAAAGCTTGATATCTCGTAAGTGAAACTCGATGTTTCTAACCAGCGATCAATCATGCAATTGAGCCCTATCTCTCACTAGGTGAGGGAGCCAACCAGACATTCGATCTAGTCATCGAATGACTCGAATGTCTCTAATTTGTGTCATCGACATAAGCAAGCGCTTTGGCTCCATTCCACTCCCCGGGGTGAGAATGAGTCGAGTTGAACTTAGTCTTTGAAAGAGAGATTAGGCATTGCTTTGAAAAACTTAAGTGTTCAATTCTATAAATGGAATTGAATTCGAATTTTGATCCAGTGATATCCGTTTGTCAACTTTATCCGATAGGGAGGATGTGTTGGAATTCGATATCCCGGGCTATTAAAATTTGCGGAAAATAATAACCCGATCAAAACCCTTCGCCGGGGATCACACGAACGCCAACGAACGCGCCGGAGTCCAGCCGAGGAGACCACACACCCGAAGGCGTGCGGCTGCCCCAGGCCGAACCCCCGCATCGCGGGGTTCATGCGATAGCCGATCGCATCATGCGATCGTTCGGGGTGGGGCTGCCCAGCAGCCCCCGCGGCGAGTCCGGCGACTCGCCGCCGCCTGGAGGGGACCTTCCTTCACGGTGGGGAGGGGCGGCACCAGCCCGCACCCTCCGCGATCGATCGATGCGATCGATCGCATGCCCTCGGCCCAGCCGAGGGTCGATCCCTCTCGCCCCTTCGAAACCCTAGGGGCGATCGCCGTGGTCCGGCGATCCTAGATCGCCACCACGTGCTCGTCCTCTAATCCGGGGTTCGTATTTCGGATCTTGCGTTCACGGTATTTCACGATAATTAATCGAATAAAATCATCAAGGGTGTTTAACGATTTTATACCTTTGATTCATTGTTCGGAGAAACGAGATCAATCGATGACTTTGAAACCTTCTCACGTATTCCTTGCACTAGCTCGAATGTCGGGTGGGCGACGATCTTCCGAACTCCATGGATCTCCCTCTCTACTTTCTCTCTCTAGAATTGTGATCTTCAAGTTATGAGAATAGAGAAGACCATGTAGTGCTTTTATAGGCTACGTAGGGGATCTTAAGGAGGTGGAATATTGGGCTTCCAATATTGATGATTAAATTGAGCCCAAGCCCAAATCTATTAATCCCATCAATATTAATTAATTTATTTTCCACTATATAAATTAATTCCACTCCCAATATTAAACCATATTATATCAAATAATATTTCTCCGGTAGTATTATTTATTCCGTGTATTTAAGATATAAATATCCATGAATAAAATTAATTTATTGCTAATTAATTTATTCATCTCTTATATTCGAGAATAGTACCATTCAACCTTAATTATTATGCGGAACAAACCCACCTGCAGGGTTTACATAATAATTCCTTATGAACTCATCTCGGGGATATTATCAACCTTTACGGGATACACTTTCCCGTCAAGTATTCACGGCATGTCATAAATAAAATATAGCGACCCAACTTAACCGGTAATTGACCCAATAATTAAACCGGTCAATTCCTTTGGAAAATCAAAGTCACTTATATTAAATATACACACCCGCAATAGTATCGGGGATTAAGAATAAAATACACTGAGATTTAAATCGATTATCCAAGGCAATCCTAATCGATAAATCTCAAGCGATCCGCCCAATACACCAAGTGTACAAGTATGATAAAATAATCAAGACAAATTATTTTCTCCCTCATACAACGACTATACCGATGGATTGGTCCGTGTCCATCTAGGTCGTGAGCAATTGTTCGATTAAATTCGAATAACCGATAGTATGATCTTCTGTGTGGGCCCGCACACCATACTAACTACATCGTATATAATCTAGGACTATAAATTGCATATATTTAATTATAAATAATTAAACGCAAATAATTGTTTATTTAATTAAATAGATTAATGGCAATGGATCGGGAGTTTCCGTTACTTAAATCTAGACATTAAGTACACAACTCCAACAATCTCCCACTTGTACTAAGGTCTAGTCATTTCCTCCAAACTCCCGACTCCCATACTCATCACGTGCTTAAACTGTACTTCCAAGAAGTACCATGTGAATGAGAAATCTAGGTTGCCGCTCTGAAGTTATCTTGGTGACTACAGCGTCGTCTTCCCTGACGATGATTCGTATCAGGTGGTACTTGCTCTATGTGTTATCTTACACTTATGGACTTGTGATTTCTTACCATTTCCCATTGCATCGCTATTTAC
Organism: Euphrasia confusa; assembly: GCA_954870475.1. NCBI lineage: Eukaryota > Viridiplantae > Streptophyta > Magnoliopsida > Lamiales > Orobanchaceae > Euphrasia > Euphrasia confusa. Next base: position 20,673,488 of record OX940969.1, read on the forward strand.
ATAGCCTTTGGCAAACTAAGAATCACATCTAAGTCCCAGAGATTATCCCGGAGCTATACCAAAACTTCCGCTGCCTCTGAGGCCGCTATTTGGTTACCCATAGCAGAGTCCGAAAAGCATCGTGCTTATCTGTTGGAGTTGTGTACTTAATGTCTAGATTTATGTATCGGTAAACTCCCGGTCATAGCATTTAACCTATTTAATTAATAAACAATTATTTGCATTTAATTATTATTAATTAATTATGCAAAATATAGTCCTGGATTTTATACGCAGTAGTTAGTATGGTGTGTCGGGCCCACACAAAAGATCATACTATCGGTTACTCGTATTTAATCAAACAGTTGCTCACGACCTAGATGGACACGGACCAATCCATCGGTATAGTCGTTGTGTGAGAGAGAAAATAATTTATCTTAATTATTTGATCACACTTGTACACTCGGTGTATTGGGCGGATCGCTTGAGATTTATCGATTAGGATTGCCTTGGATAATCGATTTAAATCTCGAAGTATTTTATTCTTAATCCCCGATACTATTGCGGGTGTGTATATTTAATATAAGTGACTTTGATTTTCCAAAGGAATTAACCGATTTAATTATTGGGTTAATTACCGGTTAAGTTGGGTCACTATATTTTATATACGACACGCCGTGAATACTTGACGGGAAAGTGTATCCCGTAAGGGTTGATAATATCCTCGAGATGAGTTCATAAGGAATTATTATGTAAACCCTGCAGGTGGATTTCATCCGCATAATAATTAAAGTTGAATGGTACTATTCTCGGATATAAGAGATGAATAAATTAATTAGCAATAAATTAATTTTATTCATGGATATTTAAATCTTAAATACACGGAATAAATAATACTACCGGAGAAATATTATTTGATATAATATGGTTTAATATTGGGAGTGCAATTAATTTATATAGTGGAAAATAAATTAATTAATATTGATAAGGATTAATAGATTTGGGCTGGGCTCAATTTAATCTTCAATATTAGAAGCCCAATATTCCACCTCCTTTTGATCCCCTACGTAGCCTATAAAAGCACTACATGGACTTCATAAATCATAAGACAAGAATATCAATATTTGATAGTTCTAGAGAGTTGAAAGGAGATCCAATCGCAAAATTAAATTTACAAAAATCTAAATTACAATTCCGGTATCGATTCTATACACGAAATCGACCCTATACATTTTCCGGAAAAACAACGAACATAATAATAAATCCTAAATTCGGTCAACCCCCGAATTTTTACTATTACAAGCATTCACCACCAAAAACGAATCTCGACATGTCCGAGAGTTTAATAAAACCAACAATCACATGACAAAATAATTAAACGAATAATCATCAAGCCATAATAGTCGGAACCCTGCAAGGTAGAACAATTTTATCGAAAATACCGCGAACGTAAACCACGCTCTGATACCAATTGTTGGAATTCGCTATCCCGGGTTATCAAAATTGCGGAACCGATAACCCGAACGAACCCTTCGCCGGAGATCACACGAACGCCGACTCATCCGCAGAGGTCCAGGCTTTGGAGACTATGCGTCCGAAGACGCACAGCCCGCCCCCACCCGAACCCCCGCGAGTCGGGGTTCGTCCAATCAAGTGATCGATCGCACGCGGCGATCGATCGGGGTGGACTGCCCAGCAGCCGCCCGCGGCGGGTCCGGCGACCCGCCGCCACCAGGAGGCCCCCGCCTTCACGGCGGGGTAGGGCACGGCACCAGCCCGTGCCCAGCGATCGATCCCCTCGGGTCGATCGCACACCCTCGGCTCAGCCGAGGGTTCGGCCCCCATCGCCCCCACGCCGAAACCCTAGGCGGGCGTGCGCCGCGGTCCGGTGGCTTCGCCACCACCGCGCGTTCGTCCGTCTACTCCGGGCTTCGATCTTCGGATCTTCGTCCTACGGTATTCTCGATAAAACAAATCGAACAATTAACAAGTGCGTTGAGAATTGTACCTACGATTCGTTGTTCGGAGAAACGAAATCGATGATGACCTCGTGACCTTCCCGCGTATTCCTTGCACTCCGTTCGAACGTCGGGTGGGCGACGAGCTATCGAACTTATGGATCCTCTTCACTCTCAGAACTTTATTGTTGGCGTAACGTAGGTTAGTAAAAGTGAAGACCATGTAGTGCTTTTATAGGCTACGAAGGGGATCAAAAGGAGAATAAATATTGGGCTTTAATATTGAAAATTAAATTGGGTCCAACCCAAATCCATTAATTCTTATCAATATTAATTTTATTTATTTTCCACTATATAAATAAAATTGAACTCCCAATATTATTCCATATTATACCAAATAATATTTCTCCAACTTAGTATTATTTATTCCGTGTATTTAAGATTTAAATATCCATGAATAAAATTTATTTATTGCTTAATAAATTTATTCATCTCTTATATCCGAGAATAGTACCACTCAACCTTATTTATTATGCGGAACAAATCCACTCGCGAGGTTTACATAATAAATCCTTATGAGCTCATCTCGGGGATATTATCAACCCTTCCGGGATACACTGCCCCTTCAAGAATTCACGGCATGCCATATATAAAATATAGTGACCCAACTTAACCGGTAATTAACCCAATAATTAAATCGGTTAATTTCTTTGGTAAATCAAAGTCACTTATATTAAATATACACACCCGCAATTGTTTCAGGGATTAAGAATAAAATACTCCGAGTCTCAAATCAATTATCGCCGAGCAATCCTAATTGATGAGTCTCAATCGATCCGCTCAATACACCAAGTGTACAAGTGTGATAAAATAATTAAGATAAATTATTTTCTCTCTCACACAACGACTATACCGATGGATTGGTCCGTGTCCATCTAGGTCGTGAGCAACTGTTCGATTAAATACGAGTAACCGATAGTATGATCTTCTGTGTGCCCATGCAACACCATACTAACTACAACGTATAAAATCCAGGACTATAATTTGCATATATTTAATTAACAATAATTAAAAGCAAATGAATATCTGTAATAGATAGGTAAATGAAAGTGCATACAGAGTTCAGAATACTCAAATCTAGACATTAAGTATACTACTCCATCAACAATGTCGCTTGAACTACCTCTCTCAGCTGGCGCGACTGTGTCGCACGCGACTGAAGTCGGGAATGATGCTCCTTCATCTTATGCGACTGATGTCCCATGCCATGCTCTTTTGACTTCGTGTATCAACTGATGCATGAAGTGCTGTTTACTACTTCAACTCTATTGACGACAATGAAGACGATGAAATATGAAATGTTCAACGACAAGTGTTCATCACGATGAAGTTGAAGATGAAGTATTGAGATCGACGGAGTCAAGATGTGTTGAAGTCTGAAGTTGAAGAATCGAAGATTCAAGATTCGAAGATTCAAGAATCGAAGATTCAAGATTCCAAGATTCAAGAATCGAAGATTCCGAATGTGATGTCATCCATGGAATTGTGATGTAGGTCAAGCATGTGGCCAATCAGATTGCTCTATTTCAAGGCCTCACATGTGCGAGACTACTATATATACCCATGGAGTTGGATGACATCCTTTGACGATTTTGAGAGAACGAAATTTGATATTCGAGTATCGACGATCGTTGTTTACGGCTCTCTGCCTTAGTAGAGTTTTGGTAGTTGCTTTGTGCTGTGCACCGATAGTAGAGTTATGTGATTTAGCTCTAGGTGTTATAGTACTAGATCTCTGGTTCGTTGGAGTGCTACGTCACTTGGGATACGGCCTTTGATCATTCCGTCTACCTTTCTCAACAAGTGTAATAGTTTAGTTTTGTTTATCAATGAAATGAAAACTATTACATAACTTTGTCTTCAGCACTTTACTTTACTTTCGTTGGGTTCGAACACGCAACACATACCGTGCGACTTTTGGAGCAAGTGATAGTTAAGTTGTGCGAACGAAGTTGCTGAAGTGTTAGTGTTTAAGACCGACTTCGCGAAAAGTTGGTATCTTACGTCGAAGACGTAATTTCAAATACGGAGTATTATTTTTAGCGTAAAGCACTCACATAGATAAAGAAGGCTGAAAATACAAAACATGAGTACAATTTAATTTAGCGATGAATAAATTAATCAATTTGACATGCTAAGGCTAGATCGAGAATGCTATTCAAATTGTTTGTCCTATCAGAACATTACTTGACCTCTCAAAAATTCAAAATACAACTTATTGATTTAAGGAAATATAGATATCAAAAAATATAAGGTTGTTTCAGTTTCATTGATAATTGTACCTCAACTTCAGCAAGCTCCTTTTTCTTTCTCTCCTTGGAAAGCTGTCTTTCTGACTCTTTAGGTGCAGGAGAAGCTTCTGTGGGTTTCTTCAACACAGGCTGAGGCTGATCTTGAACCTCCGGTTCATGGCCATGCTCCTCTTCCACATCATCGCCTTAATTTAAAATACGTGTTCTTATCTATTTCTGCTAGAGCCACATCATCATTGAACATGCTCCTCTTCCACATCATCATCGCCTTAATTTAAAATACGTGTTCTTATCTATTTCTGCTAGAGCCACATCATCATTGAACGTATCATTGTACAGACAGGCCAACTTTATATATATGCGGGAACAACTACTATAAAATTATGTATACAAAGTTACAAACCAATGCGAAAGCACAATCACTCCTATTTAATTCTTTAGCCAAAACCTATGAAGGCGGAGAGGAATCCCACCAAATGCAGCATTCTTTAATTCTTATTTTTTTAATATGTTCTAAAATTTATAGAAAACCTAAAATCCAAATTTCTACTAAAAAACTAATTCTTCTCATGGCTAAAAAATGACTGCATTTCCTTAACCAACTTCTAAACCCATATCGTAGATACTAATTATATACTCCCTTACATGGGGGAATTTCCATCAGATCAGGTTAGATAAGATGTACACTTTATATGAATCATCACAGAAAACACATGTTAAAGACAAAGTTCTACCTTAAGGAATACGTGTCAATTGAGGGCTCCATGCACTTCAAATTAACATCTGAACATGCACTTCAAATTAACATCTGAACATGACGTGCAAATATTCATGTATATCACTCAAAAATATGTTTTGGATAAAGGAACACGCATGCACTAAAAAAATTAATTCCGGGAAAATCACTTCTAACATTGGCAAGAATTTGATGCATTTATGCACTTAAATTACCTCAGTAACAGTAAGAGAAACCTCATCCCAGATGTCAGTGTTCCTATCCCTGAAAAACAAAATTATTTCAGAGACTACACTTTTGCATATTTAGTAAGATAAACTCGGAATTAAAAATTATAATCTCATTATTTCCAGCAACAACAAAATTCAAATCATATAAGTAATAAAATTTGGAAAGGAAAAAAAATGAGGTTATTAAAATTTAAATTTGCATGTTTTCATTCTAGCAGTAGCTTCCAGTTTTGCAGACCTTGAAATTACATAAGGCGTGATGAAAAAATGCAATAGAATAGCAATCATGTTAAAGATGACCGAAAATCATTTTTTTTACTGTGATTTGACCTCTGACCATTCAAAAAGCATATGAAGTTACTAATACATACAAATAATTGTCACAGCAATACTATTGATCAAAGAATTTTATAATATCACACTGCACGAAGAAAAAATCAATAAAATAATTTTTCCTTTTCGACATTGAAGTCAGTGGGCTATCAAATTATTAGGACCGTGAGAAATTAACAAAATCACCTTATAGGAGTCATCAAATCCCATCCCTCAACATATTGTGCAACAACATCTTTCCCAGTCTGGAATCAACTTTGAAATAGTAAGAACGGGTTCAATGCAAGATAAATTTAATTATAAATAAATAAAAGAATCGATGAAATGTTATTATAGTGGAATCAAGTCATACCTCATGATCACCACCTTCTTCATGTTTCACGATTCCTCAAGGAGAGAGTTTTTTTAACAAAGACTGAAAGTCAGCAATGTGCATCAACGTGATATATGAATAAAAAAACAAATTATGCATGTGTATTAGGTTGATGCACCACATACCAGAGTACATTCAAAAGTAGTGAAAAACCATAATGTGTAATGTTCCCTCCCCAAATTCGCAATATCGATGATCGTCTCGTTCTCCAAACCATAAAAGGGATCCGACACCAGCTTGTTCTTCAGCAGGGTAGCCAAAACACTGACAATCAAACCCCTCCAATTCATCAGAGAATGCATGTTTACTTCTAATAATTCACTCAAAAATAAATTGAATATTATCCTCAAAAGTATATACGGGTAAGGTCGAAACAGGGACGGAGAGGCAACGCCGATGTAAGGGAATAAACAAAATCAAACTCTATTAAATCAAATAGAATAAATAAAATAGAAATCAAATAGAATAAACAGAATCAAACTCTAGTAAATCAATTAGATGAATCAATTACCCCCTCCACAGCATCTCGCACATCACGGCACCCGGAATCCCATGGTTCACCAACTGGAAAAAACCCCTGAGAAGTGGGCCGAGGAGCGTGATTCGACGTGTCGTGGTGATGAATGATGGAGGCGAAGGTGGGCCGAAAAATTACTCGTCATACCTAAACTTGAGGAAAAGAGCAATATGCGAGAATTAAAGCAGTAAGAATTTGCAAAAAAAAAAAAAGAAAAAACCAAATTTGCATCAGGAGAAGTAGAGGAAGAGGACGCCGATGATTAGGGCCGGAACTGGATGTAGTCCCAGGGTAGCGTGGAAGGCTCGAGTAGGTGTTTGATCTTGTCACTGTACACATCCACCGCCAACACCTATTTATGAATCTGGTTGATTCTGAAACTGCAAAAAAAAAAAAAAATTGATAAGAGCCCTAATTATGATAGAACGGGGAAGGAAAAAAACCTCGATCGAAACCTAATTCTGATCGAATTTGGAATTTGGGATGATAGAGAAGGGGATGAAGATCCAAGAAAAAAAAATCAGATGCTGAAGAAGCGGAAAAAAGAATGAAATTGTGAGATGTTTGACGAACATTTATTTTACTTACAGAGGAAAAAAATAGGCGGATACCCAGCTTCAGAGATTTGCGTTGAGGAATCTGCAAAAAAAAATTAGTCAGCACAAAAAAAATTTGAAACGGCAAAAAGTAATAAAACACAGCTTCCAGCAATAATTCTAGCAATAATTCTGATAGAGAATCGAAGAGCAAACAAACCTGGACTGAAACCGTAAGGCCTGATAAAGAAGGAGAGGAAGATGACAATAAGAATTATGATTTTGTTTGAAACGGCAAAAAGTAATAAAACACAGCTTCCAGCAATAATTCTAGCAATAATTCTGATAGAGAATCGAAGAGCAAACAAACCTGGACTGAAACCGTAAGGCCTGATAAAGAAGGAGAGGAAGATGACAATAAGAATTATGATTTTGGAAAAAGAAGCGGTTCAAGCGGAGAATGAATATAATTATGGTATAGTTGACCGACATTTAGATTTCAATTAATGTTTTTTATTATTTTAATTTTATTTTAATAAAAGAATAGGTAGAAAAGATTGTGTATGGTGTGAACACAAATGAAATTGTTGATTTCTATTGGTCAATTGAAGCTGACATGGCAAAATTGAGAGGTTTTATTGGCTTTCGGTATTTTAGTTTATTCGGAATTTATATATTAATTAATAGATGCGTTATATTGAGAATTATTTATTCGTTCTAAAATAAGTAATAATTAAAAAAACAGAACAAAATATTGAAAAAAATAGAGAATTAATTAGTAAATTTTTTATTTTATTTTTTTAAGTTTTTTATATAGTTTTAAAATTTTGAAAACTTTTATTAATTTTTTAAAAAAAACCAATTTTTTTTAATTGTGATTTTGGTTATTTTTTTCATACTACTATATTAAAATTACATCATTCTTTTGATAAATTTGTTCAAAAATATAAAAATTTAAATGAATAATTGTTTTTAGTAATTTAGTATGGGCCGTTTACGATATTTTGCCTAGGGCCCCTCTAAACTCAGGAACGGGCCTGGGCAGGGGGTGGCCGCCTACCCTACGGCACCATCGATTTCATATTCGGGCAAGGTTAGGTCGAGCCGTGGTCAAAAACTGCGACAAAATCGTGAGGCGACCATTGCCGGGACAATACAACACGGTGACAGCGGAGGCGACTCCATTCACTGCCAGAGTCTTTAATTTCTTTCTGGCAAGATTGGCTGCCGGAAACAGGCGCACCTTACGATTTAAGCCTCACACCACCTGATCACTAATAACACACTTTTAGTAGTACTAGTAGTATTTTTATGTTTTTATTTTGCATGCATTGTTTTTAGATTTTAATATTTATTTATTCAATAAGTGTTTAATTAATATATATGTTTCTATTTCAATTTATACTTTATATAAATAAAGTTCTAATTCACGAATATTTTATTAATCAATTTTACTTAAAATTTTGTATTAATCATTCTTTCATAAATAAAATATCTATTAAAATTCAATAGTTTTCCTAATTTAAAAAAAAGTTAAATACCAATATTACTCGTTGATCGATTTATTATTTGTGTTAATATTGTTTGAAACTGTTTTATCTAAAAGTTCGAATTGATAGATTAATTAGACAACTTTCTTTTATATTAATGTTGTCGAATATATTCTACAACTTCCTTTTATTATTTGTGGTGTAATATGACTCGGAATTAAAGTGCTATATTATATATTCATCCATACATATACAAGGCGACCACAGGAAATGTGACACTTATATTATATCTGAAGAGACTAATTGGAGAGGAAAGTTGAATTTGCGTTTTGGCTTTTTTTTTTCCTTTATTCTTTTTCTTTTATTCAGCACTTGTATTGTCGGATACCATTGGAGAAAATTATCTGGTTTCCGAACCGCTTTAGAGCTATGTCATTGTCGATGTTGTGTGAATTTTTACGTACAAAAATCAAATCACAATATATACATATATATGCATATTTAATTATACATACACATATATTACGTATATAGTATACGTTGTATAGTTTTTAATTATACATACACATATATATATAGTATACGTTGTATACTTGTATGTATTATAGATATTTCTCTGCAAGTTTTGACAAGGAAAATTAATCGAGAAATCGACCTCAACCAAAGGGTTTTTTGGTTGGAAACTTATTAAATCAATGGTGTTGGCAAACCATATGTCATTTCTGTTGAAGGCCACTTGTGAGTTGTCCCACATCGAATAATTGTGAGAGGGGAGTCTATGATATAAGCCTAGGGAGTTCTCCTACTTAGTACCATATGGTTTTGAGATAGATTGAGGCTCTCTAGTGCATATTCAAGCTCCCTCTCTCGTGTGTGCGCTAGGCGTGGGACCGCACTTGAACACCCCCATTTGGAATTTGACATGGTATCAGAGCCTAGGGAGTTCTCCTACTTAGTACCATATGCTCTCGTGTGTGCGCTAGGCGTGGGACCGCACTTGAACACCCCCATTTGGAATTTGACATGGTATCAGAGCCTAGGGAGTTCTCCTACTTAGTACCATATGCTCTCGTGTGTGCGCTAGGCGTGGGACCGCACTTGAACACCCCCATTTGAAATTGACATGGTATCAGAGCAGGTTTCGATCCTGTTTGTGAGTGGTTATAACCACCCTTTGACTAGGACTCACAAGTGGAGGGGGTGTGTTGAAGGCCACTTGTGAGTTGTCCCACATCGAATAATTGTGAGAGGGGAGTCTATGATATAAGCCTAGGGAGTTCTCCTACTTAGTACCATATTCAAGCTCCCTCTCTCGTGTGTGCGCTAGGCGTGGGACCGCACTTGAACACCCCCATTTGGAATTTGACAATTTCAAACCGAAACAAAAGGGCAAAAGAGTAATTTATATACATAGTAAATGAGATCAAAAGAGTAATATGGTTTGAATTTTGAGAATAACAAAATATGTTAATTCAATAAAAAAGAAATGGGTTGATTTTATGGAGAAAATAACACCTTAAATTAAACTTGTTATTGTTTTAGAAAACAATTATTTGAATAGATAGAAGATCTGTTTAATTTGTGAGTATCTCTCCATTTAATTTAATTAATCCAATTGAAATTTTTTTCCAAAATTGTTTTGAAATTAATATATCTCTATTTATTTATTTATTTTGAATAATAATAGAAATTTTATATTTTCATCTATTAATTTTCTTATCATTTCTGACATCATATTTTTTTTCCTACTTAAATCAATTGACTCAAACATTTATGATTTATATACACTTTTTTCAACGATTAGATTGAAATAAATGTATCTAAATTTGTAATAATATTACACCTTAAATTCTAATTAACCCTAAACTCTCCCAAAGTATATAAACACCTCTCTTATAACAAAATACTCAGAAGAAAATATTACTAGAGAAAAAAATGGAGATCAAGAATAATAATAATTGTTTCTCATCGGTCATACTTCTTCTCTTGATTTTGTCCGAAGCTGCCGCCGCATCGGATGAAGTGAGCCCGTTCTGCGCGGACGAAGCGATGAAACCGGACCAAAAAGCCCTCTGCACTAAATTTGTTAAGGGCGCAAAAACATGGCCAAACGCAATGACTAACTCCATCAAAGTCGTGATCCAAATCAGCATCGAGGCCAAACCTATGGTGAACGGGTTGGAAAAAAAGCTCCCACGCGGGAGAGAAGGCGTAGCTAAAGTTTGTAAAATAGCGCTCGATGATCAAATTTCCTACCTCCAACAGTGCATCGACCTCGTGAAGAATGACCCAACACACGCACTCGGGGTATACCTTGGAGGGATCATGTTCAGTGGTTGCAAGAATGCATTTGAGGACGACCATTTGGATAATCCGGATGTTGATCGATTTCTCGACACCACCATCAACTTTACCGAAATCCTCATGTACCTTTTTCGGAAGAAGCCTAGAAATTGATTCAGGCACAAATAATATTTGTTACTGTAATAATTATGCCTAATAATTGATTACAATTTCCATGTGCTGATAATTATTTCAAGATACTTATTAGTAATAATTATTTGGGAGTTGAATTTTTAACTAATTAAATTTGATAGAAATAATTTAATTATCATAAATTTAGTGAAAATACTACATTTACACGTAGAGAAATTTATTTCCACTACCAATATAATTTTGACACGTATATTTTTTTAATGTATTATACATATTATTAAGTTTATATAAAAATCGTATATATATTGATACTTTCTAATTATTTACTATAATAATATTTGATAAAAAAATTAATCTTAAAAAAATTAAATTTACAAATATTTAATTATATTTGGATAAATATTCTACATTCCAATTATAACGTTTAATATTAAAAAAAATTGATTAATTCATTTACTTGAAAATTAATTAAATTGAATTCTATTATATACATTAAGTCAAGAAAAGTCAATTATAATATTTAAATATTAACAAAAATAATTTTAAAGAATTAATTAAATAAAAAATATATAAAATACATATAAATAAATTTTTAATTAAAATTTTCTAATGTTAAGAAATATTGCGCCAGATCCAATGTAATTTTAATGTCATTTTTATACGTATATATAATTATTTTGTGTTTAATTATTCCACTATTCATTTTATTTTTTTAAACAATCAAACCATGTTGAATAAAGAACATTGTCACGATCTGGTTGATGGGGATTATTATACCGGGAAGGCGGACGGTGCTTTACGAGACAACCGACTACTCGTCGGACCACCTCGACCTGCCTCGAGAGCACGAGAAATTTTTCCTTGACTCGTCGATACTCGATCGACCGAACACGCTCAATGCGTGACGGAAACTCCGATCGATCTCCAAACGAATCCACCCCGTACTCTACAATCAATCCCCCGAGAACAAACGACGTTCAACCGTTGTCGGGAATTCACTCAACCCGAGTGTACCAAATTCAAGCAATAAAGGAGCTATCTCACAATCGAAGCAATCAACACAAACGAAAGCGAGAACGAGAAAACAAACACGACATCGAGAATTATAGTGGTTCACTTTTAAATAGGCTACATCCACTTTGCCGCCACGATTCTTTCACTAGATACACCGAATCGATACACCGAGCTTACGAGAATTCTCCCTCGAATTCTAACTCTCTCGACTCTCTCTAGGATCCTCACACTTTAGCCCACCCAAGAAATACACTGAAATATAAACGAGAGCTTCCAAGAGCTTACAAGATTTTTCTCCCAAAATCTAACTCTAACTCACTTCCTATATTTCTCTCTTTATAATGGTTGGTGGCTACTAATGTTGTGGATAGTGTAGAAGTAAGGGGGAGGAAGTATATATAGTAGTAAGGTCAAGACCTAGTCGAAGCCTAAAAAAAGCCTTAAAAAAATCCCAAAAAAAGCCCCAAAAACGAGTTGGCCCAAAAGCATCCTGGAAGTGGCACGAACGTGCCAGTTTGGGCACGAACATGCCATACCCTCTGAAGTTTGAGAATATTGGTACGACTTGGCAAGAACGTGCCAGTTCCTGAACCGACTTCGGCTCCTTCTCCGTCCGCGCTCGTCTTCGTCGTGGCTTCGTCGGTTCGTCGACTTTCTCTTGGTTTGGTTTGGCTCCACCAAACCCTATTAACACTTGTCGTGATGCGATATGAGACAGTTGATGAAAAAAGTGGGTCATAAAATCTCCGGAGACGGCGTGTATGAAGTTGCATGCTCCTACTGCAAAGAGGGATTGTCAAGCTGCAAGCGAAATCAGCAAACAAATTGATCAGTTTAGGTTTATAATAGTGTCGCTATATTGTTTTTAAGTGTTAGGTTGTTTTTTATTCTATTGTTTATAGGTTTAGGTTTAGAAAATACATTGCTAATTTATTGAAAAATGTGTTCATTGCAAAATTGACCTCTAATGTTTAAAAAGTTACAACGATAAAAATAATTTGTGCCCATAACTTTGATAGTCTTTTTCCAATTAACAAAATATATATATTCATGGGGTTATTGTTATGTAAAATAAATTTAAAGGTTATTTAAGAAATATGATATAATGGTTTTCATTATTATAATAGGATATAATGGTTTTTTAACTTTACAAAAAAATGTATTATATTATTTATTATTTATGAAATAGGGTATTGAAATGTTTTTAATTATTGTGTAAAGTACTTATTAAAATATGTAATGTGTAATATACTCTTACCATCCCATGTATATATGTATATATATTAAAAAAGTTAATTTTAGAAGTTTGATCTTATTCATAATTAGGATTAACTACTAAACCTAATTATATAAATATAATTAGAACTTTTCTTAAATAAAAATAACTCATTTTACATGGATCGTATTGGTAACAGTTAATAATATTTTTTTGTTTTTTGTTTCTTGTAATTTCTCAAAATTTTATTATAATTTTTTTAAGAAAAATTATCCTTAAAGCTTATGACTCATGAGTATTTCTAAATCCATTTTAAATAACTACAAAATAACTTTTAATACTACAAAATCACGCTATAAACGGTACAAAATAACTTTTAATACTACAATATCATCTGACCTTACCACTTGGCTATAAACTTTGAACATAATTTATATGTTACTGATTTTGATAAATATTTTAAGTCAATTGAAAAATGTTATTAATTTTGATAAATAAAAATATTATAAATAAAATTTTTTATTGTATATTAATCATTTATTCTTATATAGAGGTGAACTTGAAAAATGTATGACTTATGACAATGTAAAGTTTATTTCTATTTATAACTCGTACCAAGTTGGGACTTGAATTTAATTTTTATTATGATAGAAATTTATTTCTATATATAGTATGAATATATAGAGTTTCTAAATCGTATCACATTCCTTAATTGTTAAAATTAGATGGATAAAAAACTATAGTAAACCTCTATAAATTAATAAAATTGGGAATGTAAAATTTTATTAATTTATGCCTATTTTTTTATTCATTAAAAGTAAAGCTGCACATCCGGGCCGAATCGGCCGATTCCGGGCTATCCGGTTCAGGTTCGGAGTTTCGATGAACCGAACCCGAACCTGTGAAAACAGGTTCAAGGTTCAGGTTCAATCCGGTTCAGGTTCAGGTTCTGAACCGACCGATTCAGGTCCGAACCTTGAAACCGGGTTTTTTTTAGTTTTTAAAAAGGTTTTTGAGAATTAATTGTTTTAAAAAGTTTTTTAAAAAAATAAAAGATTTTATGTAGTTAACTTATTTTTAGAAATAATGTGAAAAAATGAAAGTTAAATAAAAATTCGACTTGAGTTTAATTTTAATATCGAAAAATAAAATATTTTTTTAGTTTTCGATATAAAAATAAAGTGCCTACGTATTCTCGTTGAGAAATCAAAGTTCACGTAATTTTCTTAAAATAAAATAAAAATTAAAATTAAACTTGAGTTTAATTTTAATTTCGAAAAATAAAATAATTTTTTTATTTTTCGATACCAAATTAAAGTGTCTATGTATCCTCGGAATCAAAGTCCACGTATTAGTTACTTCACTTATCTAACTTACCTAGACGACTAATTTTTCAAATTTAGTTGAATTTAGACCATAAAATCAAATAACGACTAATTTTTTCAAATTTCAAATTTAAATATTTAGTAAATACAAATTTAAAAATTAAAAAAATTAAGAATATTGTAAATAAGTTTATTTTTAATTAGTATCTAGGAAAACATAAAAAAAAAACTATAAAAAATATAAAAAAAAATTATTCGGGCCGAATCGGCGATTCAGGTTCGGAACCGGACCGGATCAGCCTTGAACCTAACCCGGACCGGTTAAAACCAGTCCAAGGTTCAGGTTCAGGTTCCGAACCGGCCGGTTCAGGTTTATCCGGTTTCGATTCAGGTTCCGAACCGGTCGGTTCAGGGTCGAACCGGACCGGATGTGCAGCTCTAATTCAAAGGATTAAGACGGGACTTAAAAGATTATATTAAATTAGAAATGTTATTAGTTTATGCTCTATTAATTTATAGAGGTTTTAACGTAAATAAAAATATTATATTAAATTAAATTTGTTATTAATTTATAGAGGTTTTGGACTGAAACTAACTGAACTTTACTGAACTGAACAGATCTGAATTGAATTGAACTAAACTGAACTGAATGGACCTGAACTGAACTGAACTGAAATTAAGTTCAAAATAAGAAACTTAAAATAATGAAAAAACTAAAATTAGTATTATTAAAATTTCAATATTTTGTATATTATAAACAATTTTATTAAATTTCTTATTTTTTTATGAGGTTAATAAAATTAAAAAATAATTTAAATTCTATAACTTTTATGGTTTATCGATAAATTCAAATAAATTGTTCGTATTGTTTCTTTAATTTTGATGCAAAATTTATTTTACAGGTAAATACTATTTGGTAGACTCTGGATATATTAATACTCTGGGATATTTGTCTCCTATTTGCGATCCCAACGTCAGATATCATATTATGGAATATAAGCATGGACTACCTAGAGGAATTTCAGAACATTTCAATTACCGACATTCTTTATTAAGAATGAAAGTTGAATGTGCTTTTGGTCAGTTGAAAAAAAGGTGAAAAGTGTTGAAAATTATGTCTCAAATATCACAAAAGTATCAAATGTCAATTATTGTTTCTTGTTTCACACTTCATAATTTCATACGAATGCACGAGAGTGGTATTCCAATTGTACATTATGATGTTGCCAGTGGGAGAACAGATACAAACTTGGATGATAAAAATCGAATAAAGCTCATGTCTAAGGTAAGGATGGATATAACCGAAGCTATTTGGAAAGATAACAACACCGAAAAGCATGAAGATGGAGTACAACAAAATGATAAGGAGGTAGATCATATGGAAGTAGATTGACCGATTATTTAAATTTTGTAATTTTTTTGATTTTTTTAGTATTACAAACATTTAATATTTATTGATATTAATTTTTATTAATTATAATAATTATTATTATTTTTATTATTATAATAATAATTATTATTGTTGTTGTTATTATTATTATTATTAAAAATCGAACTGAAATTGAATTGAATTGAACTGAAAACTAACTGAACTGAAATGAATTGAAATTAAGTCCAAAAGAACAGGGTCAAATCATAAAGTATCATATTCCATAACAATTATTCAAATTAGATTGATAAGAATCTAGATTAAATGGTATCAATTCCAGATAATTATTCATGTTATCCGGATTCCTTTGTAGTTACGTATACCTTAAAACAACAGAAAATACTTTGTTATTTCTAAGAAAATTCGGTACACCCTCCCAACCCTATATATACCACATTCAAACATCATAACATCTATGAAGGAACATCATATCACACATAAACAAAAAATAAAATAAAAAAAAAGAATATTACTCAGCTCAATCAATTGATGAATCAGATGTTGTCCGGCGACATGGAGGTGGTGGTTGCCAGGGATGGCAGCGGCCAATTCACCACCATCGGCCAGGGGGTGGCCGCCTACCCTCCCAACCACCGAGGTGGAAGGTTCGTCATCCACGTGAAGGAAGGCGTATACGACGAGCACGTCGTGATCGACTCCCACAAGCCTAACATACTCATCTATGGAGACGGAATCGTCAGAACCATCGTGACGGGAAACAAGAACAAAGGGATACAAGGGATCGAGACGAGCCTCACAGCCACGTTCGCCAACGAGGCAGCCGGCTTCGTGGCCCGCGACATGACCTTCCGGAACACGGCGGGCCCAAAGGGCATGCAAGCCGTTGCCTTCAGGTGCAAAGGCGACAAGTCGGCCATGTTCCGGTGCAGCTTCGAGGGCTACCAAGACACCTTTTACTACCAATCCAACCGACAATTCTACCGAGATTGTGACATATATGGTACGATAGATTTCATATTCGGGCAGGGTCAAGCAGTTGTCCAACACTGCAATATATTCGTGAGGCAACCTTTGCCGGGACAATACAACACGGTGACAGCAGACATCGGAACTCTCGGAGGGTTGGTTATCCAGAAGTGCATTATCGGCCCAGACGGGAACTTGGGCCCGGAGGTAAAGACGTACCGTGGAGAAAAACAACTCTGACGATGGTGATGGAGAGCAAGCTGGAAGGTCTCATCCATCGAGAGGGTTGGAGTGTGTGGGAAGCTAGGTTCCAAAAACAACGAGACTTGCGAGTTGTACGAATTCGCCAACTGGGGGGCAGGGGCTAACACTGATCGGAAGAACATCATTCATCAAGTGTTCCCTCGTTTCAAAGCCATCAAAGAGGCGACGGAGGCAACTCCTTTCACTGCCGCAGTCTTTCTTTCTGGACAAGATTGGCTGCCGGCAACCGGCGTCCCTTGCAATTTAGGCCTCTAAATCACACACAGCCACTGAATAAATGACATCTTTAACATCGGTTCCTTATATAAAAAAACATATGTTGGCCTTTGAAACGTACTCATCGGTTACCATAAAGCATTAATTAATGTCCTTCTACATCATATATGATGTTAATAATTTATTCAATGTCATTATCATCAAGTACACTTATATCACTAAATACCTGCAAAATAAATCATTTAACATAGAATAAACCTAACTATACTTTATAACTAGTTAAAAATTATAAACACTTCACCTCCAATCTACTCACATATAATTAATTTATTTAATAAAGTAAGAATACAAATTTAACCAATAAAGTAAAAATTAAAATTAAAAATTTAATACGCATGTATCTTCTTCCTTTTCCAAAATCAGAAATAATCTTAACGCTAAAAAAATCAATTCCTTGAATTATAAAAGAACTCCAAATCTGTTTTCATCCTCATTTCGATAACCCTAATTCAAAATTTAATATCTATGAAGTTCTTCCAGATGTAGATCCAACGAGAAAAAATTCAAAATAGGCCACTGTTAAAAAACGCTTCATCTTTCCAAAATCAGAAATAATCTTAACAATTCACGCTAAAAAAATCGATTTCTTGAATTATAAAAGAACTCCAAATCTATTTTCATCCTCATTTGATAACCCTAATTCAAAATTTAAGATCTATGATAAATTCGAAAAACTCCAAATCTATTTTCATCCTCATTTGATAACCCTAATTCAAAATTTAAGATCTATGATAAATTCGAAATAGGCCACTGTTTAGAAACTGCTTCATCTAAAAGCTCGAACTGTTAGTGAAGTTGAGCAACTAGACATTTATAGTGGGCCGAATTGCTCATGGCGGGAGTCGAACTCAGGACATGCCACAAGGCTAAGCTCTGATACCATGTTAGAAACCTCTTCACCCAACAGCTCGAACTGTTAGAAAAGTTAGACAACTAGACATTTATAGTGGACCGAATATATTCTCCAATAACCCCAACCGGTGGAATTTTTGGCTCGCCACAAATTAAAGATGACTGTGATCCACGAGTAGAGCCGGTGGAATTTCAGGCCTACTCGCGAGGGGGAGTGTTAGATATCCCACATCGATTGGATTAAGAACTATGTGCTCACATATAAGTTGGACAACATTATCACTTTAATAAGGCATTGATCGTATTGGGCTCGATCTGATACCATGTTAGAAGCCGCTTCATCCAACAGCTCAAACTGTTAAAGAACTTAGGCAACTAGACATTTATAGTAGGCCGAATATATATTCTCCAATAGCCACCTTCGTCGTGTCTTCGAGCCTCAAACCACAAGGAGCCACCATCTCTATCCATTTTCCGGACGACGAAGCACCACCACGATGCCTCCCCTCAAACCACAAGGAGCCACCATCTCTATCCATTTTCCGGACGACTAAGCACCACCACGATGCCTCCCCCGTCGATCGAGCTCGCCATAGCAATCGACTGTTAGAGAACTTAGACAACTAGATATTTATAGTGGGCCGAATATATATTCTCCAATAGCCACCTTCGTCGTGTCTTCGAGCCTCAAACCACAAGGAGCCACCATCTCTATCCATTTTCCGGACGACGAAGCACCACCACGACGCCTCCCCTGTCGATCGAGCTCGCCATAGCAATTGGGTCGTTGCCCCGCCCCTTCTCAGCCGCTGCCCTCGTCGAGGAGACAATGTTGATGACTTCTCTCTCACGGGATCACCGTGAGACACACCACCGCTGTGCCTATTGCTTTTGCGCAAACGGAGTCTTTTTGTTTTTTAAAATTTTGAATTGTTTAGTTTATTATTGAGATTTTTTTATTTTCTAGATTTGTAGATTGTAGACGTAAAAGATGTTTGGATGATGATGATAATTTTTAATTTTTATTTTATTTTTGGATTGAATTGAATCTGCTCAAATTGCTCAAAATTGATGTAATTTTAATTTTTGTTCAAAGGAAGATGAATGCAATTTTTAATTTAATTTTTATGTTAATATGGAAATGATTTTAGTTTAATTTAATTGCATTTTATTTTTTAATAATGTTGACTAAATGTTGACTGATGATATATTTGTAATCAGTCAAAAATTTAAGTAGGTAGTTACAAATTTACCCTTCAAATCAAAATATTATGTCAAATATTATATTTCATTTTGGAGAGTGGCATGTAAGTTTTTGTAAATGTGTTAAACTTCATATGGTAAAATGCAATAATTTTCCATAGGTAGGAAAGTGTAAAAAAAATGTAAACATCATGTACGAAATTGTAATTTATCTTTTTAATAAAAATATTTTGCATAAATATATGTATTTTGTTTTTTGTTTTTTCGATCAATTTGTTGCTTTGAACTTGTCCGGTATATGTATTATGTGCGTCGTGCATGTGCTTATTCTTAATATCTGCTAAGGCAGAACCGCGTCATACATGGTAGTTTGATTGATCGGTTTATGGGGTGGTCGTTACTCGTTACCGTCTCTGCGCAATAATGTCAATGGAAAAATGAAGTACTACCAACTATACTCGATAGTCAATTGAAATTACGTAAAAATTGAACATGCTGCATGACTATAATCCAACGGGCTCTGAAATTGGGCTTTGACTGCCTTCCTTATATATTAATAATTAAATTATGGGATATTATTCTTATATTACAAATTAAATTATGGGATTACATAATATCATACCATAAATATATTTGGTGTAGAGATTTTAATTTGATTTTTGAACAAAATTAAATTTGGTAAAATTAATTTAATTTTCATATATTTTAAAAACAAGAAATTTGGTAGAACAAAATTAATCAAATAAATAAATTAATTCTTTAAAATTAAAATTTAATATTTACCGTATTTACGTACTTTTTTTATTTCATAATCTTAAACTTATGATGTTAAGTAATTATTTTTACTAGTGAGGGTAAGTTTATTTTTCCCTAAAGAAATTTATCCAGGCTACCAAATTTAAAATTCCACCAAATTGGATAAAAAAATCTACTGTAGATTAAATTTTATCCCTTTCCATAATTACAGTAGAAACTCTATATAGTAATACTCTATATAGGAATAAACTCCCTATAGTAATAAAAAATCCAGGTCCCGACTTTGGACCAGTTATAAATAGGAATAAACTCCACATTGTCATAAGTCATATATTTTTCAAGTTCCGCCTTAAGGATTTATACCTCTATATAAGAATAAATGATTAATATATAATAAAAATATTTATTAATAATACTTTTATTTATCAAAATCAACAATATGTTTAAAATGACTTACAATATTTATTAAAATCAATAAGATATAGTATATGATCGAGATTTATAATCCTTAGATTCATTAGTATTTTATTTAATATATACATTAAACATAATTTTTACATATTTATGGTCAAATATTCATAGTCAACACTATTAAATACTATTAAATTTGTTATGTGAACTTTAAAATAGATAAATACAATGCATTTTATTTTTATATTTATATTATTTTTTTATAGGAAAAAATTATTTTTATTTTGTAAAACCCTATATAAGAATAACTGTAGGGAGTTTCTACTGTATTCAAATTAATTAGATAAAAATGTAGATTAAATCTTATCCCCTTCTATAATTATTTTAGTTACTTGATTTTTTATTAGTTACCTTAAAATACATCATTATCCTCACACCCTGCCAACCCTATATATAACACATGCAAACATCACGAACAATCACATATTCACATCAACAACAATTAAAAAAAAAAGAAAAAAACTCGATCAACTCATGATGAAGATAGAGGAGCAAGAAAAGCCAGACGTGGTGGTTGCCAAGGATGGCAGCGGCCAGTTCACCACCATCGTCCAGGGGTGGCCGCCTACCCTGCCACCCTCGGAAGAAGGTTCGTCATCCAAGTCAAGGCGGGCGTTTACGACGAGCACGTCGTGATAGACTCTCAGAAGCCAAACATACTCATGTTCGGGAAAACCATCGTCACCGGGACAAGAACAAAGGGATACAAGGGATCGAGACGAGCCTCACTGCCACCTTCGCCAACGAGGCGGCCGGCTTCGTGGCCCACGGCGGGCCCAAAGGGCATGCAAGCCGTGGCCTTCAGGCTTCGTTTAGATTTTGTACGCTGTCGTACAAGTTTGAGAGAGAGCCCATCAATCATCATACTGTGTTTATAGCGCCCAACGGCAAAGTGAGTATGCAAAACAGGAAGTCGACAAAGTCCTTGTCGGCTTCGGCATACAGGACCTGCTTCGTCTGGGTATTGATCAGGAGCTTCAAACTTACTACCGTAGAATTACCCATTGTTTATAATAATTAGGGTTAAATGAGTTTATATATACTCCTACCTACCTAGGATATTTATATTTATATTAGATACGCAAATCTCATACATAAATGAATAGGATACGTACCTAATTGCACTAGTCTAGCTTAAATAGATAAAAGATACGGTAAATCACATCAATTATACGGCCGATTAACAATCCTACAAACAAATAAATATTGGTTAAGCTTATTTACATTTACAAACAAATAAGTTTATTTACAAACAAATAAGTTTTTAAGCAAATGTAAAATATCTAATCTACCCCTCAATTAAGTTATTACGATTACTGACTTATTTCCGCCAAACTAAGAAAAGGAAAATAAATTGAACTCGATCGAGTAGTCGAGTACTAACGCTTGCACTCCACGTTTTCGGGAACGGAGGAAATCTTGTTTGACAGACAGTGCTTGAGGCTGTGTCAACGGATCGACGATCGGGGGATTTCCCTGCCAGAGTCGGAGCGTCGGACAAGCATCGGAAAGTGTATCGGGAGATGTGGTTTTCCAAATCGGGGTCACGGGTATTTATAGGCGTCTTGCACATGTAAGTACCGGAGTTCGCACGTGTAAACGCCGGGCTGACGTCACACGGAAATTCTTGACGTCACGCTTCCGGAATCTTTGAATCTTAAATCTTGAATATTGATTCTTCGACTCTTGATTTCTTGAATTCTTTGAGCGCATGAATTCTTGAGCGCTTCAACTTTTACTTAGCTCCAATGCACCTCAACGCTTCAACTTCACTTGATCTTGAAATTCTTCTAAGTGTTGAAGTTGAACGCATCGTCATCTTCATTGCATGGAGGAAATGTTGACGCAACTCTTTTAGAATCTTGCACGCCTGAATTCCGGATGGACGCCTCAATATACGTAGCGCAAGAGTGCACAGCGCAACACATGCGCTCGTCACACGGTTTGGAGCGCATTCATGCGCTCGGCTACGGCTTGGAGCGCAAATGCGCTCAGCGCTCTTCTGGTGCGCTCATGCGCTCGGCGCTCCATGCGTTCGGGCGCTCATACGCGCTTATGCGCTCGACTTCTTGGTTTGAGCGCAAATGCGCTTGGTGCTCCGGGCTGGGTGTTCATGCGCTCAGCTGTTTACCTGCATAAACGAGTCGACGCCAAAACATACCTTAACAGATAGGTAGAGGTTAATCATCTGAGCGGTAGTGATAAGAATTAACTTTGTAAATTAATCAAGATGGTGTATTTCTGAACTCTATAACAAAAAATCAAATTTCAACAAAATTCCAACAAATTTAAGAACTCAAAAGGTAAATTATTGAGAAAAGCAGAGCATCAAGCGCATGATTAATTACTTGAGAAAGACATTTGTAAGAACATTCTTGGTCTCCAGTGAAGACCTTAGCAACTTCAAAGCCTACAATATATTTTCAACAAGTAATTAAAATGAATTAATGATCTCTTAAAGTCAGTATGAATAATAATACACAACACACACGTATTATATTAATACCTGATCCATCCCAAAATCAACGAGCTTTTCCTCCATAGCCGAAATATCCTTGACATTAAAATTGTTAAGTATAGTGATGCTTGAAATCATAGACATTGGCGTGACGACCAAATCGTCTGTTACCATGTAGGTCACCACGCCCTTCACGAATCCTCCTCCGCCTTCACCGGAAACCTGCTGCTTATTCGGTGCAGGTGGGTCCACGTACGATGTCATTTCAGTCGTCAGTGCTCGTTTGCATTTGGGACAAGTGGCACGCGTGTCATGAGACACGGACCAGGTACAACTTTCGGGGCACCTGTACAACTTGTTTTTTGCAGGTTTATCTTCGATGGGCAACAGAGGAATTACACACGACGATCCGGGAGAAACTACTGCAGGCGGCTTCAAGATTTTGGTTTTTTCCTGGTTCGGTTGGATGTAGGTTTCGTTTAGATTCTGTACGTTGTCGTACAAGTTTGAGAGAGAGCCCATCATGCTTTGTTTGTGGACGAGGCTGATGGCATTAGCCACCGGCAGAGAGAGTATGCAAAACAAGAAGTCCACGAAATCCTTGCCAGAGAGCCCATCATGCTTTGTTTGTGGACGAGGCTGATGGCATTAGTCACCGGCAGAGAGAGTATGCAAAACAAGAAGTCCACGAAATCCTTGCCGGCTTCAGCGAACAAGACCTGCTTCGTTTGGGTATTGATCAGGAGCTTCATGTTATTGATGCCACATAATTCAATTGGGCGGCAAAATTGGATGGCATAAGAGGTAATTACTTAGCAGTTGAAGGACAAACACACAACTCCCTACTTAGATCACTCTCAATCTATTTTCAGAAAATATTAAATACAATTACAAAAATTCCCCTTCTCACCGATAGAACCCTAACCCTAATTCCCAAAATCGAAACAAAAATCAAGCACTGTAAAATCAAAAGGTTGGTACTAAAAATCAGCCATGGGAGCTAGCGAAAGCATCCAAGGTAGCCGTAAGTTCAAGCATCCAAGAAGGGTCTCTGAGGATAGCGAGCACGAAAGTCATGGACTTGTTCAGAGGGGTACGCTTAGACTTCGACAACCTGGAGAAGAACAACCGGTCTATGAATCTGAGGCAGATTTCTTTTCTTTGAAATTATGTTATGGAGGTAATTTTCAGATAAATCCTACTAGTTATGTTGGTGGCAGTGTAGTATACTATGACTTCGTGACCTGGCCTGATTTCACAGTGAAAAAATTGCTGAAGTTTTGTGAAGGAAAATCTCTTACTGGTCAGAATAGATTTTATGGAATATTTGAAAATGGTTTCCAAACCCTAACTTCAGATTATGATTTATATGCTTGGGTTAAAGACTCTATGGTTGCCTCTGAAGTTCAAGTCTGTGTAGAGAATGAGGAGGAGTTAAATGTAGGACAAGAATCTGTTAATTTTGAAGTGGTAGATGAGCACTTAGTAGATGTAGGTGTGATTGATGAGGTGAATGTGGTGGGGCAGGAGTGTAAATGTTGTTGGCAGTGATGAAGAGAGTGATTTGTTTGATAGTGATTATGCTGCTGAGAGTGAATGTTCTGATAGTGAATCTGTACCCAGAGGATTTGTAGATGAAGAGATTGAATGTGGTGACAGTGAAAGTGATGATGAAGATATTGTTGATGATGGAAGTGATTTTGATGAGAGGAGGGTTTCTGATGATGAACTGCCATCATAGGTGTTGGAATAGGTGACCGGCGAGCCAACGGTTGGCCGAGCGGTTAACCGTATTCCGTTATATAACGGTTTATTTCGTTAATTAATGAAACATATATTAATGGCATATACTATATCTGCTCCCAATGTTGAATCATAGATATAGTCCTGTACAGTTACACATGTTGTATGAATTCGGTTTTGTGGAAACCGAGAGATAATTCTGTTAACGCAACGTAACTGGTCAAACTCAGTTCCTATTCGATGGGTTACGCCAATAACAAGGATACCCGACCTTTCCCCCTTGAGACTAGCACTTAGTGTATGTGGGCTAATCTCAAGCCTCGGTGTTGGGACATCGACATACTTGAGTGGGTGCTCACTGTTGATGAGTTCACTGAACCCCCTCTCCCTGGAATCTCTAAGTGGTTATCACTGATCGAGTAGAGAATTCCATAATATAGTTGTACACAATTAATCCTTAAGAGGACTAGTTGTATCGTGACGTGTCTCTGATTCCCTGGAAAGGGAGTAAGTCGAAAAAGGAGACAATGTTCGTGCAGTTCGAAATCTGATGTGAAGTCTGTGCATGGTAGCTAGTAGGGGATCTGATCGCTTGATAAATGGGGGATCTGATCGCTTGATAAATGGAATCTCTGGCCAGAGTTGAATAGTGAGGTGATTAGAGAAATGTGTTTCTCTGAATCAATCACGACTGGATTTTACGAAACCTAGAACGTACGCACAGTTATCAAACTCAACAAGAGATCTCGATTAACCAATATCTCTAGTTTGACCGGGACATATGTATCGGAGGGATCGTACTGTACGCTAACTATATTACAAGGTTCTTGCAGACACTTCATTTGTATCTAGGGAATTAGTGAAGCGTGGCTACTAGACGCTCGTCACTGATTCGTTGGGCACCGACTTGTTCGGAGATTAAATAATATGATTATTAATCTAAAACTCTTGGGAGTAGTTGAAATAAGAACAATATGTTGTTCGAATCACAATATGTTGTGAGCCCACGGCTAGTTATACACCTGAACCATTGAGGGTCACATTCTCGTGTAAACCGATCCTTGAATACGATCATGTATTAATTAACTGTTAATTAAGTACATATAGTCGGAGGTCAATATGATTGAATCCGAGATTCATAATTGTGATTATGAGTTGGAAATAATACTGAGCTAAAGAAAACGGACACGATGGTGTACACTTTCTATTTTGGGAAATTTCCCGATTTAGCAGTACCCCTCAAATGGGCTTTCCGATTTTGTGAAATTGGAAATTTTTATTATTATCTCATATTGATGAGAAAATTAAAACGAGAAAGAAAATATAATCGTTATATTTTTCGGAGATGAAATTGATTGTCAATTTTGGAGAAACGTAATGACGGCTAATGTATTGGGCCGGCTAGGGTTAATGGATCCGATCCATTAGGGTTTGAGCCCAACAAGCTCCTTTCTTCACCTATAAAAGGATCTCCATAGGCATGAGAATAAACACACCAAAGTGAAGAGCTCAAAACCCTAGCCTCACTTTCTCTCCTCTCCTCTCTCCCTCTCGTCCGCCCCCTCGGCCCCTCCCTCGGAGGACCTCCGACAACCGGAGCCGCCGCCCGCCGCCGCCTAGTGTCGCCGTCGGCAGCCTCCTCCCCTCGCCGGAATCCGATTCCGGCACCGTTTTTCCGGCCCGTTTTTCCCGTCGTATTCTCCCTTACGTGTTTCTATTGCAATACGTAAGTTGGATTACCTATACGAGGTGAAACCTGATTAGACGAGAGACGCCGAAGGAACGCCCGAGCACAGCCCGAGTCGCGCCCGTGCGCTCCAGCCGTGACACACGAGTCCAGCCGAGAGCCCCGCCACTCGCCCGGCTCTCCCCGCACACGACCCGTGTCGTCCCCGCGTCGCATCCGCGCGACTTCCGACGAACCTAATTTCGTCCGATAAATCCCTGAGGTACTTACAATTAAATTTAGATTTAATTGTTTACTTTAAATGTTTGCGCTATGTACTGTTAATGTTTGCGCTATGTAATGGAAATTTTAATTGATAAAGAAAAATTAATTGTGATTAATTTAAATGTCAATTAAATTAAAATTGATTCGAATTAAATAATATAATTATCTTAATTAGAGCATCTCCAACCGATACTAAAAACCTATTTTGGAGTAGGGTAGATGCTCCAATCGATACCAAAACATAAACCTATTATAGGTTTTATGGTGGGACCACCAAAAAATACTTAAATTTACGTCTACCGTAAATTCAAACAAAAAACTATTCATTATTTATAAAATGATCTTTTTTTTATAAATTAATAAAAATGACTCATTATTCTTTTTTGTTTTTTATTTAATATTTTTTGTAATTTAATGTTTTTAAATAATCATATCATTAATAATTAAAACAAATTATTTTATAAAAAAATAAATATCACAATATAAAATATAATTAAATATTTAATATTTAATTGATAATAAAAATAAAATAAAATAAGATACTTAAAATAAAATGCTACGAATTACAAAAATAAATAAACTAGAAATCACAACAACAAAATTGATCGATAAGCAGGTAAATTGAAAATAATATTTATTAAATTTTTTTGATGTCAAAAGTTATGTGGTTAAATAGTAAATTTATAAAGATGTTGGTTATTTATAAAAATAGTATAAATAATTGTATAAAAAGAATATTTAAAAAATATTTTTTTAAGTTTGAATATATGTTTTTCGGTTGGAGTCAAATTACTGTAAACTAAACTTAAACTTATTTTGAGTTTAAGTTTTGGTTTCTCGGTTGGAGATGGCCTTATGTGCACATGTTTACGTAATCAATTATATATGTGTAATTAATTAATTTGATTAATTTAATTGCATATTAGAATTAAATAATTTAATTATGTTAATTGTATTTGACGCAAATTAATTATGTGCGCATGTTTAATTGTTTAGTGTAATATATTAATATGATTAATATAATTGCGCTAGAAGTAATTATTTTATATGATAATATAATTGCGTTAGAAGTAATTATTTTATATGATAATATAATTGCGCTAGAAATTTAATTTATATGATAAATTTAATTGGCTAGAAGTAATTATTTTATATGATAATATAATTGCGCTATAAATAATTAATTTATATGATAAATTTAATTGCGCTAGATTTAATTTATGTAGTATGAGATGTATGAATTAAATATTTAATTATTTGATAATTAAATTAAATGGTGGATTATTTATTCTAATTAGATTTGAATTAAGTCAATTAATGCATGTAATATTGAAAATAGAATTTTCAATAAAATAAAATAAATATAATGTAAAATGTTTACATTAATGAAAAATGGTTTTTCATAAAATTTTTGTTTTACGCTGCGTATAATGCACGATCCACAACAATAGGTGCATTCTATATTTAATAAAGAGATGATTTATACCCCAGTGTTCAAGCTTGGAATGGAATTTGAAAGTAAGGAATTGTTTAAAAAGGCAATGACTTCTCATGCTATAAACACTAAGAGGTGTTTACACTTTTCAAAGAATGACAACATCAGAATCTATGCAAAATGCAAAGAAGAGGGTTGTTATTGGGCTTGTCATGCATTGAAAGTTCCTGGAGTAGCCACTTTTAAGATTAGAAAGTATATTTCCAGTCACAAGTGTGCTCCCACTTTTCATGTGTCAAACATGTCTAGCACTTGGTTGGGAGATAAAAGTGTTACTGATTTTCAGATTGACCCTAAGAGGAGTGTTAAGGGATGGAGAGCAGAAATGATGAGGAAGATGAATGTTGACATCTCAAAACAACAAGCTTATAGAGCAAAGGCCAGGGCTTTGGAGATAAATGAAGGTGTTCCAGACCTCCAGTACACTAAATTGTGGGACTATGCTGCTGAAATAAGGAGGTCAAATCCTGGATCAACTGTGGTGCTTGATATTAATGAAGACCAGACCTTCTCAAAAATGTACATGTGTTTTGAAGCTGCCAAAAGAGGGTTCAAGAATGGTTGTAGACCATTTATAGGAGTTGATGGATGTTGGTTGAAGGGCCCTAGAGGAGGGATTCTACTTTCAGCTGTTGGAGTTGACCCAAACAATGCCATTTTCCCAATAGCATATGATGTGGTTCCTGTTGAGAACAGGGAGACCTGGGATTTGTTCCTCATCAATCTGAAGCATGACATGAATATCCAGAGGCACAGTAACTTCACTTTCATTTCAGACAAGCAGAAAGGATTTATTGATCTAAGTAGGGAATTGTGTGTTTGTCCTTCAATTGCTAAGTAATTACCTCTTATGCCATCCAATTTTGCCGCCCAATTGAATTATGTGGCATCAATAACATAAATTTCAAATGCCACGTAATTAAGTTGCCTGGAAAATTGATAAAAAGAGCAGCACGTGAGGAGCACGTGCTGATTCCGGCTCAAATTGACCGGAAAGACGACGTTTGATTTTTTAAAAAAACTACAGGACTGATTGTGGAATCCGCTTTAGTTACGGGACGATTTGTGATTTAATCTCTATTTGTAGGGCAGTTCGATCGGCCAGTTCCCTTCCAAGTTCCAAGCTGAAAATAAAATAGCTAGTGCACTGACTCGAGGAAAGATGATACCGTTACACTACGAAACTTCTAAAAATATGACACATGGAATTATTATTTTTAAAATTTATTAATTAAATAGAAAGAATATTTTAGAGAATATTTTATTCAATCATTCATTAAGAAAATAAATCAATACAATTTTTTTAAAATATCAAAAAAAAAATCAAATAAATTTAATCATATATTCAAAAATATTACTCCATCCTATCTTTTTTTAATTGACGTTTTGTGTTTTTGTAAATCTTCTTTTTAATTGGGGTGTTTTTGTTTTGTGTTTTTGTAAATCTTCTTTTTAAGTATGGTGTTTTTATCTTTTATACTCGTTCTTAATCATTATCTCATTAATTATAATTAATTAACTTATATTTATATTATATAAATTAAAAAAAGAATGATAAGATATAGAGATAAAGTCAAATAAATAATAGTAAATTAATATCATTAAATAGAGTTATATTAGGTAAAAAAATATTGGAGGGAGTATTATTGTGTATGATTCAATTCCATTATTTATAGGGTAAAAATTATAATATCAAAACTCACTCTTTTCTAAAAACTTTTCATCATTCACTACAAACTCTATTTTTCATTTTTTAACATATATAATTTCAAATTTTATTATTTTTAATAATTAATAATTTAGTCTAATCCATAAAAATCTCACGTGATTATAAAATATTTTGAGTGATTATAAAAGATTTTGAATAGTGAAATCTAATAGAATCAAACAAAATCCACAAGGTAAAAATTCATTAGACTTTTGAATACCTATAAATTTTTAAGACTATTTAAAACAAATGAAATTCTCTGAACTTTATAAAATCTCAATCCAATACATCTTCCTAAATCAAAATATATCATGAACTCACTCCATAACTTATGGAATAATTGTAAAAGGAAAAACAAACGAATTTGACAAAATTAATTTGAACAAACTTGAGAACTCAAAAGGTTAATTATTGAGAAAAGCATAGCTTAACCCAAACAATGCATGA
Organism: Euphrasia confusa; assembly: GCA_954870475.1. Lineage (NCBI taxonomy): Eukaryota > Viridiplantae > Streptophyta > Magnoliopsida > Lamiales > Orobanchaceae > Euphrasia > Euphrasia confusa. Next base: position 20,703,923 of record OX940969.1, read on the forward strand.
TTATGAATACTTAAAGACATATGTAAGAACATTCTTCGTCTCCAATGAAGCATTCAACAACTTCCGAGCCTACAATAATATTTTCAATAAGCAATAAAAATTGAAAAAAAAAAAGTGATGAATACACAACATATATATATAGTACGTACCTCATACCACCCGACATCAACGACTTTTTCCTCCAAAGCCGCGATATCCTTGACTTTAAACTTGTTAAGTATAGTGATGCTTGAAATAGTAGACATTGGCGTGACGACCAAATCATCCGTGACCATGTAGGTCACCATGCCCTTGACGAATCCGGCGGGAACATGCCGCTCCGGTGGTGCAGGTGGGGCCACGTACTTCAATGGAAACGACATTGCTCGTCTGCAACCGGGACAAATGGCACGCGGGTCATCTGACACGGAATTGCTACAATTAGCGTATTGGCATCTGTAGAACTTGTTTGGAGCACAAGGCTTATCTGAGATGGGCAGCAGATGAGGAACACCTGTAGAAACTGCCAGAGAAACGGAAGGCTTCAAGAGAGTGTTTTTGTCCTTGTTGGGTTGGATGTAGGCTTCGTTTAGATTTTGTACGCTGTCGTACAAGTTTAAAAGCGAGCCCGTCGTACTATGTTTATAGACGAGGCCGGGGCTGATGACCTTTGCCACCGGCAAAGTGAGTATGCAAAACAGGAAGTCCACAAAGTCCTTGTCGGCTTCGGCATACAGGACCTGCTTCGTCTGGGTATTGATCAGGAGCTTCAAACTTACTACCGTAGGGTTACCCATTGTTTATAATAATTAGGGTTACGTACTGAGAAATGACTAATCAATGAGTTTATATATACTTAATACTCCTACCTTACCTAGGATATTTATATTTATATTAGATACGCAAATCTCATACATAAATGAATAGGATACGTACCTAATTGCACTAGTCTAGCTTAAATAGATAAAAGATACGGTAAATCACATCAATTACTCATAGTACTAAATAACTCCCTAATATAGCCCTTCTGAAACCCAAAGCCTTTGTTAAATTATACGGCCGATTAACAATCCTACAAACAAATAAATATTGGTTAAGTTTATTTACATTTACACTCCAATTTTACTATACCCACCCCTCTTTTAAAAGTTTATTTTTTAAGCAAATGTAAAATATCTAATTGCACTCCACGTTTTCGGGGACGGAGGAAGTCTTGTTCGATAGACAGTGCTTGAGGCTGTGTCAACGGATCGACGATCGGGGGATTTCCCTGCCAGAGTCGGAGCGTCGGACGAGGGAGGGGCGGAGTGTTAATTAGCATTCGGATGGAAGGCATCGTTTCGGCCGTCCGTTTTTCAATGGTGTGAGTATGTGTGGGTTTTCGAACAAAAATGATACAGATTTAAAGTGTAAATAGAGATGACTGGATCTTTTTTTCCTGCAAATTGTTTGCTTAGTCTCAGAATTGGAGATCAAAGAAAAAAAAAAAAGCTTATGGGTTGTGGGGTTCACCTATGTGGTTTCATTTCCGGTCAAACGTTTTGTTAAAGAAGGGGTGAAAAGATTAAAGTATGTTTAATAACAAGGGTACGTAAAATTGATATTACACAAGGGGTGTAATTATCAAATTGGTAAATAAAAAGAGGTGAACTAAATAAACACAGCCTTCAATATTACATACATGATGTATGTACCTTTTATATTACTAATAATTGACCAAAGACTGTCCCTAGCTACATAAGTAGTACTACTAGCTAGCTTGAGAAATTAAGACAGTACTAGTTATAAAAACATTCTTCCATCTCCATAGAATACTTCATGAACAACATCACAAAATTACGATGCTATGGCAGTATGGTACAGCTTCTTGGTTGCTGCAATACCTTTTCTTTGGTTTTTGTGTTTTTTTCCACTTTTCACTTGCTGCCTCTACATGCACATTTTGAGTCGCCTGAAGATGATGGAGCTTCGTCACAGGATTCAGGCGAAGTTGAGGGAGCATCAAAGGACAAAAACCCACCCGCAGTTCACGATGATCCCATCTTACGAAGGAGACGACACTTTTGATTAAGAAGAAGTTAATAAGGTGTAAAGTTTCGAGTCCTCATCTTGAAGTTGCTGATGCTCCCTCCGTCGAGCTGCTGCCATCTTGAAGTTTGAGAGCGAGCCAACCATATATACTTTGTTTGTCAACAAAGCTAAGCTGTTGACCTTAATTAGCCACCGGCAACGATAGCATAGCGTGATAAACATGAAGTAGATCAAGTCCTTGCCCGGTAGCTACCTAGATACTAGCTATATATATACTACTAGCTCTTTTCTTTTAATTCAAAATAAAAGAGTTCTTGTTTAAATATGATCTATTTTCTTGCAAAATATTCATCTAGATATATAGATAGGTAGAGGTTAATTATCTGAGCGGTAGTGATGAGAATTAACCAATTAAGTAAATTAATTAAAATCCAGTATTTCTGAAGTCCATAAGAAAAAAACAGATTTCAACAAATTTAAGAACTCAAAAGTTTAATTATTGAGAAAAGCAGAGGTTAAACCAGCAATTCCATGATTAATTACTTGAGAAAGATATTTGTAAGAACATTCTTGGTTTCCAGTGAAGACCTCATCAACTTCAAAGCCTACAATAATTTTCAACAAGTAATTAAAATGAATTAATGATCTCTTAAAGTGATCAGTATGAATAATAATACACAACACACACCGCGTATTATATTATATTATATTAATACCTGATCCATCCCGAAATCAACGAGCTTTTCCTCCAAAGCCGAAATATCGTTGACATTAAACTTGTTAAGTAGAGTGATGCTCGAAATCATAGACATTGGGGTGACGACCAAATCGTCCGTGACCATGTAGGTCACCACGCCCTTCACGAATCCTCCTCCTCCGTCTTCACCAACGGGAACCTGCTGCTTCGATGAAGGTGGGGCCACATACGCCACTTCAGTCGTCATTGCCCGTTTGCAACGGGGACAAGTAGCACGCGGGTCATCGGACATGGACCAGGTACAATGTTGGGAGCACCTGTAATATTTGTTTGGAGCTGCTGTAGGCTTTTCTTCGATGGAAAGCAGATGAGGAACAGTTGAATTATTTTAGAATCGGAGTACGTATCTCCGAAATATATATTGACATGTGTGGGGAGGGTGAGACCCTAGACATCCATATTAGAGCTTTACGACCTCACACCTTGACACATGTTTATATGTCATATTTATACTAATACATGATCTCTAGAATGTTCTTATACTAGAACACTCTATTGCATTTCTAGACTACTCTATGTAATAATGTCCTAGATTGCTCTACATACTTCAAATATAACTACATAGCTCTAGATTATTCTAATAAGATTTTTCTAGATTATTTTGGATATTCCAACACTCCCCCTTAATCTGAAAAATCATATCGTCGAACTTGTTTAGTTGCTCCCCCTTGATGTTGAAGCTTCTTACGTCTTGACTTTGACACGTCGTATTTCTTGAACTTCAATTCTTGCACCTTGAGTTTCTTTGATGTTGCTCATCTTTTCCCTTTTTCTGATCATCTTTGTTCTTGTTATTGCTCCTCGTTTCCTTTTCTTTAGCCACGTTGAACTCTTCCCTTTGGGATCTTTCTCCCGTTTTCCTTGTAAGGGTGATTCCCCTACTTGCGTGGGTTTTCCCCCTTCGGTAGCTTAGGTCTTGTTCGCCTAGCTTGAGTTTGCGGGTCTTGTGCCCTTTGTTAGTTTGTTCGGGTTAGGACTTTCATTTGTTTATGTCCATGCCCTTTTAGTTTGGGTCTGATAATTTCGGGTTAGCTCTTTTACTTTTTGTTTTAGCTACCCGATAATTGTTCAGTACATTGTGGCTCATGTCCATCAATGCATTCTCTTTTTTTTTTAGTCTGGAAGAGAATTTGTCTTGACGAAAAATGTGGAAGCAAATAACTTTCTTACCGGATGGTAGATTTGCCGGAGATGAGATGCTTACTCCTTCAAGATGCTCTTCGGTATGATGATCACCCAGATTTGACAACCATTGGCTCTGATACCAAGTTGAATTATTTTAGAATCGGAGTACGTATCTCCGAAATATATATTGACATGTGTGGGGAGGGTGAGACCCTAGACATCCATATTAGAGCTTTACGACCTCACACCTTGACACATGTTTATATGTCATATTTATACTAATACATGATCTCTAGAATGTTCTTATACTAGAACACTCTATTGCATTTCTAGACTACTCTATGTAATAATGTCCTAGATTGCTCTACATACTTCAAATATAACTACATAGCTCTAGATTATTCTAATAAGATTTTTCTAGATTATTTTGGATATTCCAACAGGAACACAATCCGGAGAAACTACTGCCCTAGGCGGCTTCAAGATTTTGGTTTTGTCTTGGTTCGGTTGGATGTAGGTATCGTTTAGATTCTGTACGCTGTAGTACAAGTTTGAGAGGGAGCCCATCATGCTTTGTTTGTGGACGAGGCTGATGACATTAGCCACCGGCAGAGAGAGTATGCTAAACAGGAAGTCCACGAAATCCTTGCCGGCTTCAGCGAACAAGACCTGCTTCGTTTGGGTATTCATCAGGAGCTTCAAACTCACTACTGTAGGGTTAGCCATATTGTTTGTTTATAATTAGCTACCTAGGGTAACCGATCGAGTAATGACAGTATAACAGAGTAAGAGGTAATGCATATATAAATTAATTAATAGAGATTAATTGCAGCCAGATCCTTGCTTATAAATAGCTGGATAAAGATAAATCACATGAATTACTCGTACTAATCCAATATCTTTTCATTTAATTTGCCGATTTTGTATGCATAATTAACCAATGTGAGAAGTAATACACCTGTATTAAAAATTGAAAAATTAATTTAACAAATAGTAATTTTAATGAAATAAATTATTCTATTAGTCTCATTGACTTGGGCTTTTGCGCGCGGCAGATAATTGTATAGGGCACTTCGATCGGCCAGTTCCCTTCCAAGTTCCAAGCTGAAAATAAAATAGTGCACTGAGTCGAGGAAAGATGATACCGTTAGACTACTTGTATGAAACTTCTAAAAACTGGCGAATTAAAATATGACACATGAAATTATTATTTTTTAAATTTATTAATTAAATAGAAAGAATATTTTATTTAATCATTCATTAAATAACTTATAAATCAATACAATCTTTTCAAAATATTAAAAAAAAATCAAATAAATTTAATCATTCAAAAATATTATTCTTGTGTATGATTCAATTCCATATTTTCCTATATGTAGTAAACTAATTCTTCCATACCTATGAATGCATGATTAACTACATTTATTTTTTGAAAAACATTAAAATTAATTAATTTTTTTTTTTTGTTAAAGGAGTATTAACATAATTTTTATATAATAAACTGTGTAGTTTTGTAGTAATCTTGTTACGCAAAATTTTAAATTATATAGAAGATTTTAATGTATTTTTTTAAATAAAAAATTATATAAGAAAATAGTAAGTTCAAAAATATATTAACTGCCAACACATGAAATTAACATTGATTTTTGAACAAATATTAACATACATATATGAATCAAAATTTAATATTTTAATAAATATGAGAATTAATGTAAAGATTTGAATAAGCTTAAAAATACAAATCGATTTGTGAAATATTCAATTTATTCGTTTGCAACTCTAATTTAAAATAAGAATATTATTCATATTATCTCTACCATTAGAAAATAAAAATACGTACGATATTGGAGACTGTTGTGCTCTTTACGATCCTCTGTGACACCACTTGTTGCGATATTGAAAACTAAATCTCTCACGACACTCGAAATATATATGAGATGCGAAGAAAAAGATAAACGAAAAGAACGAACACACGAATTTATGTGGAAACCCAAAACACGGGAAAAAACCACGGGAAGAAAGAACCAATCGACTACATCGTTGAGGCTTACAATAATTCACCCTATGATTTTCGTCTACCGGAGAACCTCAATTTATAGGTGTAGCAAACCTATCAAATTGGTAACAATTAAAATTATGAATAAATAATTTTCCTAATTTATAACTCCTAAATAATTAAGGAATAGAATTATAATTCATATAATTCTAATTCCCTAATTAAATAAACCCACGCAAAAATCTCAGTGCAAAAAGCCACGCAAGAATCCCAATGCAATCGCGCGCACAGAAAAATCCCGCTGCTGGGAAAACGGCGACCGCCATTTCCATTCGGCGACCGCCATTTTCATTCGGCGGGCGCCGAAACCCCCGAAAACAGGCAACCCCGATTCTTCTTTTCCGGCGATCGCCAAAACCTTTCCGGCGGTCGCCGAAACCTCCTTCGGTGATTTTGACCTCTTTTGCGTTCCGATTCGAGTCATAAACAACAAATCTTCACCTTGACGAGAATCCCCGCGACTCCAAGCCGCACCAACCTCCAACGATCATACACCATTGTTTCTTCTTCCACCCAGCCCCGCAGGACTCACTCAAAACATGAGCAACATAAGTTTGAACCGCACCAAACTTAGTACAAGAATGCGAAGTTACACCGATCATCCCTTTGGGTACCACCAAGCTCTATGACCTCCACGCAATCTCCATTCTCAAATCTCGCCTTCCCACTACTATCAGCACTACCTACATTCGCTAATACTCCAGTGCTATCCATAGTACGCCTAGGCTCGATTATCCAAATTTTGAATACTATTCGGGTTAGTATTCCCGGTGTCCCCGACACCAACACACATACGCATGACTTTTAAACTAAGGTGATCCCGACTCACCTTCCAGCGAATGACTTCCTTGGACAGAGGCAGTTGTCCACTTGGTAATTGTGTTGCCGCATAGCTCATACAATCCACCAAATCTTTCTCTCGCCTCGCAAAATAAGTCGCCCCGACTTACTTTCAACACTCCACCTTTACCGAAGTTGGTACCCATTCGGATCTAAGGTCTGAGAGAGATAAGATTACCATTCAGGACCGAAACGTACCTTGCAGTACCGAGGGTTCGAATATGCCCATCGACCATCTTGATTCTCACAGTTCTCGTGTCGCGTATCTCACACGATGTATCATGCTCCATGACCACCGATCCACCGACACTCTCAACGAACATCCAGAATCCAAGATCCACCCCTCACACGTTCCCCAAATCAGAGACAACCAGGAGTTCCCCATCAGTGAAACCTCCTTCTCCGGAATCGGCCACCTTCGATTCCTTTCTCCGATTCATCAGGGCCTGAAAATCCCCCTTCACGTGGCTCTTTTCTTTGTAGTAGTGACAAACCTCCTATAATTTCTTCAATGCTCCACCTTGGCCATTAAGAAATTCACCTAGATTTTCACCACGCCCCTTTATTTGCAGTAATGACAAACCCCCTGGAATTTCTTCATCTTTGCCCAACTTTGGACACCAAGACATTCCCCCAGGTTTTCACTACTCAAAACCTCCTTCATCGTCTCCCTCGATCGCAAAACCGCGACCGCATGAAACAAATCACCGGAGGGATAGAGTGCAATTATACCTCACCTTTCTATTCTTCCATACCTTCTCTTCTGGCTCCATCGCGCTTGACATCTTGTCCATGCCTCAGCAACGCTTCATCAAGATCCATGTTGGTTAGAACCACTGAACCAACTCCACCTTGAGCCGCCATGAAGAGAACCACGTGTTCCGATCTAACACCGAATATCAACCATCGTCGCCATCTCCCAAAATATTCTTGAGCTCCACCTGGATCTAGAAACACCAATATCCGCAACGCCCGCCTTGTATGGATTCCCCGTCCGGGATCCCCACGAAAGCTCTCGATAACAGGTCACAGGATCGTAACCTAGCTCTGATACCACTTGTTGTGCTCTTTACGATCCTCTGTGACACCACTTGTTGCGATATTGAAAACTAAATCTCTCACGACACTCGAAATATATATGAGATGCGAAGAAAAAGATAAACGAAAAGAACGAACACACGAATTTACGTGGAAACCCAAAACACGGGAAAAAACCACGGGAAGAAAGAACTAATCGACTACATCGTTGAGGCTTACAATAATTCACCCTATAATTTTCGTCTACCGGAGAACCTCAATTTATAGGTGTAGCAAACCTATCAAATTGGTAACAATTAGAATTAGGAATAAATCCTTTTCCTAATTTATAACTCCTAAATAATTTAGGAATAGAATTATAATTCATATAATTCTAATTCCCTAATTAAATAAACTCACGCAAAAATCCCAGTGCAAAAAGCCACGCAAAAATCCTAGCGCAATCGCGCGCACAGAAAAATCCCGCTGCTGGGAAAACGGCGACCGCCATTTCCATTCGGCGACCGCCATTTTCATTCGGCGGGCGCCGAAACCCCCGAAAACAGGCAGCCCCGATTCTTCTTTTCCGGCGATCGCCAAAACCTTTACGGCGGTCGCCGAAACCTCCTTCGGTGATTTTGACCTCTTTTGCGTTCCGATTCGAGTCATAAACAACAGAGACTATATTCGGCCCACTATACATGTCTAGTTGCCCAACTTCTCTAACAGTTCGAGCTTTTAGATGAAGCGGTTTCTATCATGGTATCAGAGCTAATAAAAAAAAAAAAACCGTTGTTCAAGATCTATTTTGACGATGTCATCTTCGACTACGTCTTTGAACAATGATCCTACATCACCATATTACATACATCCTTCTGATTTTCCAAATCACATGTATGTTAATGAAGCTTTGAGTGATGGAAATTACGGCAATTGGGTTCAAGAGATGGAAAATTTCTTGTTTGCCAAAAACAAGATTGGTTTTGTTGATGGCACAATTAAACAACCAGAAGAAGCCACAGAACTAATGGCTTGGAGAAGATGTGATGCTATGGTAAAAGGTTGGATTACCACAGCACTTGCAAAGGAAATTAGAAATAGCGTGAGATACGCTAAGACGGCGACGGAAATTTGGAAGGATCTGCAAGAGAGGTTTAAGAAAGAAAGTGCACCCTGCGCATATGAATTGAAACGAACCCTTACTTTGACGAGACAAGAAAATTCATCTGTTTCGACATATTTTACGAAATTGAGAAGCTTGTGGGATGAGATTGATTCGGTTTCGCCAACCCCAAATTGTTCGTGTGGTGCATCAAAGAAGATTATGGAGGCGAAAGAAAATGAACGCTTATATGAGTTTCTGATGGGACTCGATGAAAGTTTTAGTACTGTGAAAACTCAAATTTTGAGTACGAAACCTATTGTTTCACTCGGCACTGCTTATCATCTTGTGGCAGAAGATGAACAACAACACAGTATTGCTATATCTCGAAAACCAAATTTTGAAGCGACGGCGTTCCAAGCAGGAGGAAGCAATCGTTTTGAAAAGGAGAATAAAAAGGAAAATAGCAAAACAAAAAAATGTCCTAAGTGTGGACGACTCGGAAATTCGATTGAATCATGTTTTGAATTGATTGGGTATCCCGAATGGTGGACTGAAAGGGAGAATAAAAGGAAGTCGGATAAAGAAAGTCGCGGCTACGATAACCGCAATACCGGGACTCGCCAACAACATATGCGCAATGTTGCTACAGATTCAAAATTGCAACATCCGCAAGCGGCAGCTATAGAGTTAATGGGGACAGGACTTGGTCTAAGTGAAACTCAAATTTCAAGATTAATGCAATTTTTAGGAAATGAAGGTTTATCCGAGACACAAATTAATCCGGTTGCGAACATGGCTGGTAAGACGGTTTTAAATAAACCTTGGATAATTGACACGGGTGCTACGGATCACATTACATATGATAAGGAATTGTTGGAGGAATTACATGTTGCTGGAAATTATATTCCTGTGAAAATTCCTAACAGAGATGTAGTTCCAGTTCAAGGAGTTGGAAATGCAATTTTAGCAAATGGATTATGTCTTAAAAATGTTTTATACATTCCCGATTTTAAATGTAATTTATTATCGGTGAGCCGTTTGACGAAGGATTTAAATTGTGGCCTAATATTTCTATCCGATTTTTGCGTAATACAGGACTCACGATCGAGGAACCTGATTGGAGCGGGTAGGTGTTGTGATGGTCTATATTTGCTAGAACCTGTCCGGAGCTTTGGGATGGGATTTTCAGTTTCTGTTGATTCCAAAATTTGGCACAGGAGATTGGGGCATCCTTCAGATGGAACACTCAAGCATCTTGATTTTCTTGGTGACTCATTTTCTTGTAGTAATAATTTTTGTGATCCTTGCTTCAGGGCTAAGCAAACAAGACTTCCTTTTGGAAATAGTTCCATTAAAACTAATGCATGTTTTGACTTGATTCACTGTGACATTTGGGGAAATTATCGAGTTTCTTCTTTTTCGGGTGCTCGTTATTTTTTGTCTATTGTTGATGATTTTAGTCGTGCTGTTTGGATGTATTTGCTTGCAAGTAAATCAGATGTTGGTGATTGTCTCATTGCTTTTTGTAACATGGTATCAACTCAGTTTGGGACAGTTGTTAAAAGAATTCGGAGTGATAATGGCGGCGAATTTCAATCTCTTCGTATGGTTGATTTTTTTGTTGAAAAGGGGATGTTTTTGGAAACGTCGTGTGTTTACACACCTCAACAAAATGGAGTTGTTGAAAGAAAGCATAGACACATTTTAGAAGTAGCGCGTGCACTTAGATTTCAAGCAAATTTGACGGTTAAATTTTGGGGCGAGTGCATATTAACTGCGGTGTATCTTATAAATAGATTGCCTTCTCGTGTGATTGAAAATAGAACTCCCTATGAAATTTTACTTGGTCGTAAACCCACTTACCATCACTTGCGTGTTTTTGGTTGCTTGGTATATGCGCATAAGAATATTAAAGCGGGTGATAAATTTGGAGAAAGGGGGAGTCCTTGTGTATTTGTTGGTTATCCTTCTGGACAAAAGGGTTATCGTGGTTTTTATTTATCCACGAATAAATTTTATGTCTCTCGGGATGTAAAATTTATTGAACATATATTTCCGTTTGTAACAAATGAGGTTGCTTCAGTTCCTCCTGATGATGTTACTAAGGAGAATTTATTTCCTTTAATTGATGAAGTTTTAATGGAGAAAGTATTGGTTCAAGATGAGCCAGTCATGGAGACACCTACAGAAGATGCTAGTATTCGGTGTTAGAAACCGCTTCATCTAAAAGCTCGAACTGTTAGAGAAGTTGGGCAACTAGACATGTATAGTGGGCCGAATATAGTCTCCAATACTCCCCCTCACTTGTGGGCCGATTTCAACCTCAGGGGAAGGTTCAACAAGTGGATAATTAATTCGGATGGAGTCGCACACGGCGGGAGTCGAACCCAGGACCTGCCACAATACTAGGCTCTGATACCATGATAAATGTGAGAATGATATCTCTATTCCGTCATCAAGAAAACAATATATACATTGTTCATCAGGGACTAAAATGTAAATAAAACATTAGTAACTAATTACAATAAAATACTAAACTATAGTATAAAAATAAATTCAACATACGAATCACAATTTTACGTTTCAATTTTAATATATTTTTCAATGAAATATAGTACAAATTTTCATATACTCTATCATTCTTAGGATGAAATATAATTTTCATATTTTGATAAATTATAATGAAAGAAAATTATATTGAATTAATATAATTATCTCTAGTTTGGTTGTCTCAAATTAGTTATCTTAGGATAAAATAGGTAACGTTTATTTGGTAATTGGTACTGTTCATTCAAAATAAATTATCACATCCACTTGGACAGATACTTCTTCTAAAGCGGAATAGTAATTAGTTACGGACCTACTTATCTAATAACAAACCAAACACCTAACTCTATAGATAACTTAGTTATCCTACCATTATCTAGGCTACCAAACGCACAAGTGAATATGACCTTTGTGTATACAGTAAAACTTCTATAAATTAATACCCTTGGGACCGAGAAATTTTATCAATTTAAAGAGGTATTAATATATCGATAAATTAATATTTTATTAATTAAAAGAGAGATGCTTCAAATTCTGTAAATTTAAGTACAATGTATTTAATCAATTTTGAAATTAATGTTTTAATCTTAAAATTAATGTTTTAATCTCAAAATTTAAGGCTATCTAATCCTAAAAAGATTAATGTTTTAGATGCTATTAATTTTGCAGTTTCCGCTTGGACAACCAATGTTTCTCAAGTGTCAATAGCAAATTGCTTTCGGCACTGCAAAATCCGTTCAAATGAAAAATTCTCAAGCAACTCAAGTGAGACAATCTTTGAAGAAAGCCTGAATGAGCATCGGGCTATGATTAAGGATATTGGTTATCGCAATGAGATGGACGTAAAAAAATTGGTGAACTATCCAGGAGAAAATGATGAATGTTCGATGATATGATTCAAAGTTTAGAGAAAATTGTTGCTGATATAAGAATATATACTACTAATGATGAAAATGAAGATGATTCAATGTCGTTGGAACCGATACCAAGAAAGGAGGCTTTGAGAGCGACAACAACTCTTCAAATTTTTTTGTTGCAACTAGACAACTCGACAACAGAACTATTGACGGCAATTAAAAAAAATTAGAGATGAAATTCAATTAGATTTAAATTTTAAGAAAAATCAAGTAACAATAGATTCATATTTTAGCAAATTACCATAATATTTATAATTGTAATATTTACAAATTATTAATTTAGAGTTTTGATGGGATCTAATACTTATAAAGGTTTTTTCAAAAAAATTATTATTATATTATCTTATCGAATTGGATCATTTTTTTCAAAGGCTCGAGTCGGAACCGGACGTTTTTATTATATTAGAGATGTTATTAATTTATCGAGTATTAATTTATAAAGGTTTTACTAGTTTTAACTATGCTACTCTTGGAGGAGTTTCAGATTTTAACCGTATATTTAATATTATATTAAATAGGCACAAAATCACACACCCAACATGTATGGTGTATGTATCTATGGTTAATATGTTAAGAGTAATGCTTCTGGATTAGCTTCTCATCAACTTTGTATATACATAAGTATAAATTAAATTTCTTTATTTATAAATCGAAACAGTATAAAATAAAATAAAAAAACATTCATTATATTAAATTTTACATTAAGTTTGGATAAAAGTTTGGCGGACCTAATTTTAAATTAAAATTACACTTTACTTCTACTACTTAATAAATAAAATACATAACTGCAAATTGGTCGGTTTTGTCAATAAAAAGTTACATGTAAGTATGTGTTAGTGTTACTACTGTACTATTTCTTTTATGTTTAAAAAATAAAGAAAAATATACTAAAATTAAGAAATAATTTAAGCAAGCGAGTAAATATTAAAATTAACAAGGAAATTGCCATGTAGTATGTGTTAGTGTTACTACTGTACTATTTCTTTTATGTTTAAAAAATAAAGAAAAATAGAGGAATTATTATGTGTTCTCAGTATACCACCTAAGCCCAAATGACGTGGTGATCCAAACCTATAAACAAGTGACATGTGGCCTTTTAAAAAATAAAATAAAAAATCAAGAATTGTTAACTTACTTCCCCTAAAAAAATCAGAATTAAAATATAAAATTATATTTTATTTTTTATTAAAAAAATCACAAACTCAGATTCCACAAAATCTCCATCTTGGAGTAAGATAATCCCGGCGGTTCTAGGTTTAGGGGCAGCGCAAAGATTGTAAAAGCGCACAAAAAGAGGAGGCGGATGAATCTGGATCGAGATGGAGAACAAGAGACTGAAAAACGAGTAAGGAGGCTGAGGCTGAGCCTGCGGCGGCGGTAGGAGTGGGCACTTCGTCCCGAAATCCCGATCCCGTTCCGATCCCATTCCGAAAACTAGCGGGATGGGATGGGATGGATTTTAAAAATGACAATCCCGTTCCGTCCCGTCCCGTTTCAATTTTTTTACAACGGGACGGGATGGGACCGGGACGATCCCGTTTAATCCCGTCTCGTCCCGTTTATTTTTTTAATATCAATAATATTTTTATTTTTTCACACATATTAATAAAAATATCAATATATTAATTATAGGTTCAATTAAATTTATTATATCTTTACAATATAACAACATTTCAAATTGATTTAATTTTTATTTATATATTTTTCTTGAAAAATATTTACTTTCTACTTTGAAAATTTTAAAAAATTATAATATTATTTAAATTGAATAAAAATAAATATTATTTAACTTATTTAATAATTTATTTTTAAAATTAAAATTTTAAATCAATTTAATATATATAGTACTCCGTATGTTAAAAAAACTTGTCATTTTTATTTTATTTAAATTTTGATTGTTTTATAAGTCGGTAATATTATTATGTAATCTCAACTTTTAATTTTTTTTTAATATTTTTATTTATTTAGAATTTTGGGACGTCCCGATCCCGACCCGAACCCAAACGGGACTGGGACGTGCGGAACAAAATTTTAAAGGGAAAAATGACAATAAGGCCATTTTTCAACATTTTTTCGGCAATAAGGCTTTCGAGAAATTACGCGTGCCAATTAGGCCACCTAAAATGTGTAAAAACCTCAATACCCTTTCTTAAATTCCATCCAACGCGAGCTCATTCGAATCCCAATTCACAATCCCCTTTCCCCTCTTCTCTTCTTGTTCGCGTACACCTACGGTGGTGGGGCCGTCCGCTACCAGCCGCCGGACGAGCACGCGGAGTCTACGACTATGACGACGACGTCTTCGTTCGTTCATCATCCCGAAGTACTCTCCGCCGACGAACACGAAGCTGGGCTGGGTTCAGCTAGGCGATCGAGGAGGTGCCGGGACCATGGGACTCGGAGAATCGGGCGCAATCAATTAAGGTTTCCATGCCCGACTTTGATTTGTGGGAGGGGGGCTTCTGGGGAGCTGGCGGTGGCGACTCACGGGAGAATGGCGGGTGTTTGACTACGTCCGCAAGGTATTCGACGAAATTCCCGCAAGAAGCGTCACTTCCTGGAACACCATCATAAGCGCTTACAGCAGAAGCAGGAACGAGGAAGGAACGACTTTCGAACTCTTCGTGGCGATGCTGAGAGACGGGTTCGGGTGAAGCGAGTTCGCCCTGTCGAGCGTTCTCTGCGCTTGTGCCTCCAGGAGTCTATCGTGTACTGAAGTTAGAATCGGATGATGAGAGTGAAGGGACGAGCAAGAGGGAGAGTTCCGATTCCGTGGGGGAAGGCGCAGTGGGTGTGACCGAGGAAGTGGTGGCGTTTGCACGTGACATTGCTATGCATCCCGAGACCTGGTTGGATTTCTAATTGCCTGAAAGTATTGGTATGATAATATTTTTAACCTCTATTGCTTTTTTGACCTTTTTAATTCACCGTTTTTCGTTTTCGATTCATGATTTGATTCTCAGACTTAACTTTGATTGAGGGTGATTTAGACTGTATAGTATGCCTGCTCGATTTTCGATATGCTTTTAAGTACATGCTGTATAGAGTTATGCAATCTCTCTGTATTGGGTGTTGAATGTCTCCTGTAATGTCTAGGCTATTCATTTTATTTATTTACTTCTTAGTTTCTGGATTTTTTTCGATCTAGCTAGTACGGAAAATTGGATATAAAACGAATGCAGTAATGCACAATATAATGATTATATTGCTTATGAAAATATGCGATTTCAAACATATTATCCTTGTTCCATGACTTCCATCAGATAAATCATTTTTAACTTATGGGATGCTTGTTGATGGTGAAGCTTGCACATTACCTCAGCTGGAGGTAACTTTTTTGTAGTAAAATTTCGCCTGCTTCTACTCTTTTATTTTCTGGGAAAACCTGTTTTGTTTACTGCATTTTTTCTGCCACTTTCTGTTCTGTGACGTGCAAAAAAGGGCTCTAAAGCAAAAAAGAAGGAAGTAAAAAAAAAAAAGATTAATTAAATTAAATCCTTCTAATCATGTACCTGTTATGAGCATTTGCACCTCCAAATTTTATGACAGTTGCTAGAAGCAACCGCTAGAGCAGTTCAACCCGTGTTAAAATGGGGCGAGTCGGGGTTTGCAGTGGCAGATGGTCTTGCAAATTTGTTGAAGGTACAAAAATCTCTTATTTGATTTGTTTTTCTTGAAATAAAACAAACCTTTAATAAGAGTTTGCTTATGATATGCAGTGGCGACTCTCGGCCACAGTTCGTTGTCTTTCGCATCCTAGTGCTCATGTCCGTGCTCTCAGTACATCGATTCTTCGTGCGGTTTTGCACGCCGATTCAATAAGATCAAGTTGCGCACAGGCTGAAGTCAACGGCATTCGTACGAGCCCCCACTATCAATACTTGAAAGTTGGCGTACACAATATAATGCACAATATAATGATTATATTGCTTATGAAAATATGCGATTTCAAACATATTATCCTTGTTCCATGATTTTTTTGGTCATGTACAGAAAGATGATGTTGTGTCCAAATGGAAATGGAAGGGAAGTTGGACGCAACTCGTCTTTGTCTGCTCTATTTTCATCAAGAGCGCAAGGAGCTGATTGAAAAGGCTATGGATCGGATGATGACGAGCACAAGTATGATGATGAAGAGGACAAGTATGATGATGACGAGCACAAGGATGTGTTTTGGTTGTTTTTGTACTTGTCGGTAGTATTTGCTGGTAATTGAGGGTTTTGATAAACAACACAAAATATAAATATGTTATAGGTAAGAAAGCAAGAGGATTAAGTTAAATGCAGAAATCATAAGTAAGAACATGGATGCTCAAGGCACCTCTTCATTCATATATTCATACTTAGAGTACTTAGTTAAAAATCAAGGTTTGCATGTCCCTTTCCACTATCTCACTCCTTTTATTTATAATACTCTATGCATGGCTTAATTCTGCCACCTAATGCCCACATTTAGGCCTCTTATTGGACCTCTACTCCACTAATATGAAGCATTAAATACCCACTAATTTCCCTTAGTGCTTAATCTGTCTCTTTCCCCGTGAAGTCCCAGCTCGTTGACTGTCATCCCAGGAGCCTCCCCAGGCGATTCCCCTGAGAGGGGACTCTGATTCTACCGTGCAATCTCTACTGTCCAATGTCCTTGTCTTCTTCTTAGATCTGTTTTTTAAGGTCTCGTTGACTATACCGGTTGACTCTCTCTCTTGATGACGTGGCCCTTTGATTCGTGACACGTGTCGGTGACTATTTTCTCGGGTACAACATAGGCCCCCAGGAAAATTAGAGTTTTCAACTTTGATTTCCCTGAAGTTTATGGTGGTCTTTCTCGGTTGACTTGTCTTGGAAATAGCATTCTGACTTTCTGTTGGTGGTTGAGACTTCATTTAATTCTGAATTTTACGCCTTTAAAGGCTCTTCTGAACTGAAGTTGACGTCATATTATGGCTTTTATTTGGAACAGAGATGTGTACCCGAATCAAATAACCAGCTTTTCTTCTCGGATTAGGAATCGGTTGATGAAAACTAAGCTGCCTCTTTCTTTGTCTTTTTCTCAGAAGTTTCCGGAGCTTGATGGACAGGATATTGCTTTGGTAGATGCTTTTGAACGGGTCTGGACAGTTAAAGTGGAGAAGGATGGTCGACGCCTTGCTCTGAGCGAGGGCTGGAACAAGTTCTGTGAACGCCGTCTTGCTTCAGTGGGCGCTACCATCTTTCTGGAGTTGCGTGGGCAGAAGTCTTTTAATATTGGAGTATTTGGGAGGGATGGAGAGGAGATCATTGATCTAGGAACTGATTCCGAAGATAGCTCGATCGATACCGAACCTGAAAATCTTCCTGTAAAAGATGACTGGGGATATTCTTCCCCGTGAGATTTATCCATAATATAAGAAATTTGTATTTTCTTTGTTAAATCGTGTTTTCCCGGTTCTATTTCCCGGTGAAATGAATAAAAGTTGTTGTTTTTCGGAAGACTCTTTTTATTTGTAAATTGTGATAAGTATCAGAAAACTTATCTTCTTAACCAATCAAGAATTTGATAGTTTAAACAAATAATAAAAGAATAAGGAAAAAGACTTTCTTCTCAACCTGTCTTTTGTCAGTAAATATTTGCCACGTGGCGTTATCCTGACCAAGTATTTTAGGTTTTACGGGGTAGTGGGGGGACACTTGAGTACGTTTTTTATTGGTAACCGCCCTCTTTTCCCCTTCCTTGATCTCAACCGTTCGATCAATTTGTGAGGCAGGGTTAATTTTTCAAAACATATTAACCCATTTCAAATTTCAAACTTCACAACTCCCCTCGATTTTCAGATCTAGAAATCGGTAAGAAGTTTTTCTCTCAGTAATTTTTCCTGTGTAATTTTGTTGAATTCGTAGTGTAAATTTCCTTCTACAACCCCATCATCATGCCAAAATACACGAAAGTCGTTCACCCCAAAGTACCTGAAGAGCCTCACGTCCTGCTCGCTCGTCAGTACAAAGAATTTATGGACACGGCGGCACCGGCCTTACCGGGATTCCGACTGGACGAACTAGACGCGGCCCACCCTTACGTTCCTGCTGTGAGGACCATCACAGCGGTTCAACCCGATCCAAACCACCAGGATTGGGGCGCGCATGGCCGAGATAGCACGGTGACAGCGGACGAACTCACCGACTGGAGGGACGACTGGCGGATTCCCTTCAACGTGCATTTGCATGCGCCGGAAGAGGGAGAATCCGCTTGCTGTCCACCTCCAGGCATGGTGGCCATCGGTGTCGACGCGATGGATCAAGGCCTGCGGTTCCCCCTGCATCCTTCAATCTCAGGCCTGTTGAACCGGTGGGGTGTGGCTCCTCATCAGATTCATCCGAACGGGTGGGCTCAGTTGTATGGGGTTTTGACGGTTCTAGGACAAGTGGGATTTTCTCGACCCCTTACGGGGGATGAATTCCATTTGTTCTTTAGCCCGGTCAATTTCCAGAAAGGGTTGTTGGGTGATTACACAGTGCGATGTAGGAAAAATATGGTGAAGATAAAGGAACCAGAAATTAAAGATCCTACCTGTTGGGATCGATGGTTTTATGTCTCGGGGAGATGGAGAACTCAGACCCGAGAGGGAGAAATTGAAATTCCCCTAACTTACTGCGTTAAAGATGAAAGTAAGTTATACTTTTAAGTTTTTTACAGTTTTGACTGATCTAAAATTGTTTTTATATTTGCAGGTGCCCGGATCTCCAAAACTGACTATAGCATCCCGTGGGATTTGGCTACAGCGAATCTTTTGGCTCAGTGCATTCCTGCTACCGAGAGGGACTCGACGTATCTCAACGACGACAGTATTCGTGACGCAGCAGGCCTCTTCTGTCCTCCGTTTGTCGAAGACCAACCTTGTTTTGGTAAAGTCTTGTATTTTCTTTTACAGTTTTTGTTTTGTCTTACTTCCTGGGGACATATCCCCCAGGGAAAGATCATTAATTTTTGTCTTATTTCCTGGGGACATACCCCCCAGGGAAAGATCATTAATTTTTGTCGGGTGTAATATCTTTACTTTTCCCGGTGCAGAATTTTTCTCTACTGTGTTTGAAGTGAAGCCTCCTGATATGGCGGATAACAAATTGTTTGCGAGACTTGGACTTGTGGATGCATCCCAGACGGGGAAAGCCCGTAAATCAAAAACCAGTTCAACCAGCATAGGTGGCCGAGGATCTGCAAAGACTCGGGGTGGAACAGTAGGTGCCCCAGCTTCCCGGACCAGATCCCGAACTGTCTCCGCCCAGGGCGGTGAGACAGATTCGATGGGGGTCATGGGGGTGGTGGACTCCTACAAAGAACCCCCGGCCTCTGCTGATACTGTGATGACTGATGTTGTTCCCAGTCAGGGTTTGCCTCCCTCCGGGTCATCCACACTTCTACAAATCAAGCTTGAAGGAGATAAGAAAAGGAAGAAATTTGATGGGGGTATAATTGATGTGACTGAATCACCTCCCCGTGCTGACATAAGTCAGTCTGTTTTTGGAGTTGAGAAAATCCTCTCTGACAAGTAAGTTTTTATTTATTATATACTTTTTCTATTATCTTTTCAGAATATTCAATCTTTACACTCTATTTCTCGGTTAGGTTTTCCCAGGAAAAACTTCCATCAGTGCTCCTTCCCTTCTTCTCTGGCAAAGGCCCCATTGACCCTGTCACTACTCTGGGCAATCCTGTTGGTGATTCAATTGATGCAGTTGGGAGGTGCTGGACCTCAGAGCTCAATGACCTGATGGACCATGAGGAGCATGCCTTTTCCCTGGCCGTGAAACTGGCCAGTCAAAGTGCAGTTGCCATCTCTGGTGCTCAAACTATGGCTGAGAAGCTCAGAGCTGAGGTTTCCAAACTACGCATCACCAACATTGGTCAAGAAACACAAGTGAAGGAGCTCAATGCAGCCTACATAGCCGCAGCAGGGGACAGGGATAAATGGAAGAAGGTTGCAGATACTGCACGGGCAGAGATAGGGAAGCTGAAATCAGAGATGCAGGAAGCCTTGAAAACCATCAAGGAAAAAGAAGAGCAGATTGAAGATGCCCAGGACAGCTTTGTCAGGGAAAAGAAAGAGCTACAGGATGAGGTGGTCAAAGTCACCAAAGAACTGAAGCAGGTCCAGGATAGCTTTGCACAATCCATGGAAAGAGTTGTGGAGCTTGAAACTCTACTGGAATCACCTGCTCACAATCCCAGGGTATTGACTGACCTCCTTTATGTAACTGCATATGCTGATCTCATTAGGTCTGCAGCAAAGGAGAAGAATGATGTGGCCAAAGAATATGGGCTCAAACTCCTGAAGGATCACATGAAGGGATGCACTCTGGATTCCAGAGTTCCTCAACCTTTTATGGATCTGGAAGTTGTCCATGGAATTGACATGAAGTGGTGGCCATCATATAGTCTCCTCTCTATGCCTGGTGAACCTGCAAAGTTGGCTGATGATGCTCCTGTTGATGATGATGAATTTGATGATGAGGGTATGGATCTACTTGGTGTTGGGCCTGATGGCAAGCCAAAAGATCCTCTGGTAACCCCTGGTGATGGTAATTCCACCTCCTGAGTTTTATAACTTAGGAGTCTGCTAAAATGAATCCTACCCTGAGTGTAAAAAGCTCAGGGGTTTTAATGTTTTATTTCTCATTTGGGCCTGAGGCCATAAGACAATATTTGTTATTTCTGTTTGAATTTCAGAGGCAGTTTTTGCCTGGGACAATTTTAAATATTTTGCTGGTGTGTAATAACTTAGTAAGTTATTTTTGGATATTATCCTTTGGGTCTTACTCATGGCCCTTCCACCATTTTGTTAAGGTTTCTTTTTACCATAATTATCTATAATTTTGACAAGTCAACTTTAGCTTGTTTGGTGAATCGTAATTCTTTGTAAATAGATAACTTTTGACTCACACCCAAGTTTTACTCTAAAAACTTTGTTGGGACTCTTTGTGAGTTCTTTGTCTTGCAAAAGTGATTTTTGGATTTTAGTTACCTCTCGGAATTCTCTTTGATTCTAAGTAACATTTTTCTCCTCCATCTCTCCTTTTACAAAGACTGACCGATCCTGTGGTTTGTTCTTTATGAATACCTCTTAGGATTTTCTTCGGACCTATATCTTCTCCCCGCGCGATTCTTGAGTTTCTTTTACTCTGTTGAATCCGTACGCAGAAAGAAGTGTTCGGCCCCATAATCTACAGATTTTTGGGTCTTTACCGAACCTTAGTATTCTTCTGTGAATACTCAATATTTATGTTTTACCGGGAAATTTATTTCTTTCCCTGGGTAATATTTTTCTTTTGTAACAGACAAAATATAACTTTTTAGAACCCATACAAGTATTTTCGGTAAATACTGAGAAACATTATAAAAGTGATAAAAGGATTTTAAAAATAATATCTTTACAAAAATCCAAAGATTAACCTTTTAATGATAAAATTTCTTTAGGTGCAACGCATTCCACCGATACTGATCTTTGGTCCCGTCGAGAAGCTCTAACTCGTACGCTCCGTTCTGGAGGCAGTGGCTTACTCTAAACGGTCCCTCCCAGTTCGGCCCCAGTGCTCCCTGGTGCGTTCCTAAGATTTTCTTCAGCACCAAGTCTCCTTCTTGGAATTCTCGCGCCTTTACTTTTGAATTAAATAATTTTGCAATTCTTTGTTTGTTCATAGCATTTAGAGAATCGGAAGCTAACCTTCTTTCTTCAAGAAGATCCAACTCTTTTCGGATGGTTAGTTCATTTTCCGGGGAAATTTCCTGAGCGGTCCGGTGTGATAACACCGTTATTTCCGCTGGGATTACCGCTTCCGTTCCAAAAGCTAAAGAGTAGGGGGTTTCTCCAGTGGCATTTCTAGCTGTGGTACGATATGACCACAGAACCTCTGGAAGTTCGTCCGCCCACTTTCCTTTGCGACTTTCCAATTTAGATTTGATGGTATGTTTTAATATTTTATTCACTGCTTCAACCTGACCATTCGTCTGGGGGTGGTAAGGAGTAGAGAATAGCCTTCTAATTTTCCATTTTTCACAGAATTCTTCCACCTCAGCCCCATCGAATTGTTTTCCGTTGTCGGAAATGATTGTCTCGGGCAAACCAAAACGACATATAATGTTTTTCCATATGAACTTGATAACCTGCGGTTGATCAATTTTGTTCAATGGTTCTGCTTCGACCCACTTAGTAAAATAGTCGACTGCTACAATCGCATATTTTACTCCGCCCCGTGCGGTTGCCAGTGGTCCGATCAAATCGATACCCCACCGAGCAAATGGCCACGGGCTGTAAATGGATTTCAGGGCTTCTGGGGAAATACGGATGTTAGGCCCATGCGTCTGGCATTTAACACATTTACGTGCATATCCGACTGCGTCCTTTCTCAGGCTTGGCCAATAAAATCCTTGCCCCATGGTTTTGTGTGCTAGGGATCTTCCCCCCGCATGGTTTCCACACACACCCTCGTGTATTTCTTCCAGGATTTTAAATCCTTCTTCCTTCGACACACATTTCAGTAATGGAAGGGAATAACTTCTTCGGTATAGTTGTGTATCTATTAAAGTATACTTTGCCGCTCGGGAGCGAAGTTGTTTTGCTTCGGTTTTATCTGCTGGTACTTCCCCGGTATCTATGTACCGTTGAATGGGAATCCGCCAGTCTTCTCCGGCCCCAGTGAGTATTTGCATTTGCATTTCTCTATGTTCTATCGACGGGGACATTAATTTTGTCAACACAATGTTTGAGAAGTCTGCTGATCCCTCAGCTGATGCTAATTTTGACAAGGCGTCTGCTTGTGAATTGTGTTCCCGTGGGATTTGTTCGATTAGAACTTCAGGGATTTTTTCACAAAGTTCCCATACCAATTTTAGGTATTTTATCATTTGTTCCCCTCTGGCCTCGTAGTCCCCACTTACATGGTTTACTACTAGCTGAGAGTCCATAAACACATGGAGTTTCCTGGCCCCAACGGCTATAGCTAATTCCAACCCAGAAATGAGAGCTTCGTACTCTGCTTCATTGTTCGATGTGGGGAATTCAAACTTTACCGCATGGGTTACTGAGTCCCCATCGGGACTGAGTAATACCACCCCTGCCCCCGAGCACGCGGTGGTAGATGATCCATCTACGAACAGCTGCCAGGCGCGTGCTTGATTCTGGGATTTCTCAGGGAAAGTTAATTCTACAATAAAATCTGCCAGGGCTTGTGCTTTAATTGCTGTCCTCGGGGCGAAAGTTATGTCATACTGACTAATTTCTAACGCCCAACGCAGGAGTCTCTCGGAGATATCTGACCGGTGCAATACTTGCCTTAAAGGCATAGTAGTCAAAACTTCGACGGGGTGCTCGAATAAGTACGCCCGGAGTTTTCTTATTGATACTATTAAAGCAAATGTTAATTTTTCCAGTGGAGTGTATTTAATTTCTGCCTCATGTAATACTTGACTCACGAAATAAATCGGAAAGTGTTGGATTCCTTCCGCTCTTGCCAAGACTGCACTGATGGCATGCTCTGAGGCGGCCAGGTATAAATACAACTTTTCTCCTGGTTTAGGTGCCACAACTACTTTCGGATGGGATAAGTATTCCTTTATCCGTACAAAAGCTTGTTGGGCCTCTTTTTTCCAGTGAAATTCCTGTCCTTTGATGGAAGCAAAGAACGGTCGAGTTTTATCTCCCAGGCAAGAAATGTATCTGTTCAGGGCGGCGAGACGACCCGTGAGTCGTTGTACGCCTTTTACGTCCCGGGGCTCTTGCATGTCCAAGATAGCTTGGACTTTGGTAGGGTTGGGCTCAATGCCTTCCTCGCTAACCACATGCCCCAGGATCATCCCTTTTTTAATTCCGAAATTACATTTCTTGGGGTTCAATTTCATATTATAATGCCCCAGAATTTTGAAAACTTCTTCGAGGTCTTTGACATGATCTGATTCGTTTTTACTTTTTACAATAATATCATCAATGTATACTTCCATGGTTCTACCAATTAATTCAGAAAACATTTGATTTACCAACCTTTGATAGGTGGCCCCAGCATTCTTCAGGCCAAAATGCATTCTTTCCCAGCAATAGATCCCTTTCTCTGAGTAGAAAGCCGTATGTTCAACGTCATCCGGATGCATAGGAATTTGGTGGTATCCAGCCTTGGCGTCCAGTGTTGAGAATATCGCGTGACCTGTCAAGTTATCAACCACATGGTCGATATGCGGCATGGGAAAAAGATCTTTCGGGCAAGCATTATTTAGGTCTGTGAAATCTATACACAAACGCCATGCCCCGGCAGTTTTTGTCACCATTACCGCATTGGAAAGCCAAGTGACATCACTCGAAGCTTTCCTGACCAGTTTATTTTCAATTAGTTTATCTACTTCCCCGGCGAGTGCCTGGCACTTCTCGGGGCCCATTTTTCTACGTTTCTGCGCAATAGGCTTTTTGCAGGGATCTATTTTCAACCGATGGCAGGCATGTTTAGGATCTATCTTTCCTAAATCCGCACTGGACCATGAGAAAGTGGAGATATTCTCTTTTAGGAATTTTATCAGATCGTTTCTGACAGTGGATTCCATATGAGACCCTACAAGTATTTGTTTTTCGGTTTGCTCTAGTCTAAAATTATAGAGTCCAGGGTTTCAACCATTTCTACAACGGGTGCTTTTTTGCATTGATATCCTCCCCGCGAGCCCCAATCCTCTAAGTTCGCTTTGGGTTTAGGCTGTTTTTCCCCAGGAGATACCAAGTCCTTACTGGGTTCTTCTTCGGGGGGTTTATTCATATCATCCGAGGGGATCAGAAGAACTTCTCCGCGCGGGTTTTCCCTGGGAGAGCTCATTCCTTCCTCGGGTATTTTAATGATATTTTTAATGTGATCAATTTGTTTTACGTTGCTTTCCTCCAAATTAATTTGGGGAATGTTAGCTTTTTCTCTGATTTTAGTTTTATCAAGATCGCGGAAATACATCAAAGTCTTCTTAGCCATTACTAGGTCCCCTCTGACGGTGCCAACTGCACCGGAGGGTGTTGGAAACTTGATACAGTCGTAATAGGACGAGGCGACTGCTTCAAAAGCGTCCAGAAAGGGCCTGCCTAACAAAGCATTATAGCCACTAACCTTATCTACTATTACAAACTTAAGATTCCTAACCATCATGACTTCAGGATTCTTCGCATCCATCATTTCTACCGGGAGAATAATTTCTCCGTAGGGAATGACTACATCGTCACCAAAACCTTTTAACACCATATCGCACGGGTTGACATAGCGCGCTAGCTTCCCCATCAGATCTAGGGTCTTCTTGTACAGAATATTGAGATGTGCGCCATTGTCTACCAGCGTGCGAGACACGTCCAGACCGAGGATTCTTGCTTTTATCACTAAAGGCACATCCTTCGGGAACTTTGTCTCGGCTCGATCTTCCGGGGTGAAAGTTATCACCGCCGTTTCACTGATTGTTGCTTCTTTTGACGGGGCGGTTTCATACCAAACTTCCCACATCTGGAAGTCTCTTTTCCTCTTCCGGTGGCTTTCCTCATTCACTGGCCTCAAACCGCCGATCATCATGATCTGGCCCACTCTCGGTGGGTCTGGAGCTACAGGAGGCGGTGGTGGAGCTAGTGCGGGAACTTCCCGGGGAGGAGGCCCCTGCGGATTTCCCCCAGCACCTGGCCTGGGCAAGAACTGCCATAGCTTCCCATCCTGAAAAAGTTTCCACAACAGTTTTACCAGTTGCCTACACTGGCTGGTGTTGTGACCAATCTTTTCATGAAAGGCACACCATTTGCTGGGATCCAACTTGTCCGGGGGAGTTAGGATTGGTGGTGGTTTTACCAACAGATCAGTTTTTTGCATGACCATGATATTCAAGATATCTGCTGGTGTATGACCAGTCTGAGCAGTGAGTTTTCCTTCCAACTCACGAATTTCATCCACACGTGGATCACTTGGCCTAGGGCCTGGTTTCTTGCCAATATAATTTGGCCTTCGATCGGAGGAAAAAGGAAGTTTTCTCTTTTGCTCGGGGGAGTGTGCCCCACTAGCAATAAGACGCTGGTACGCCACTTGGGCCCCAGCTTTCCTTTTAAAATCCTCATACGATCGGGGATAGTTGAGCATTGCAGATTTAAACAATTTAGAGTTTCTTCTCATACCTCCCAAAACGGTGTGAAGTTTGAGGCTATCGGGAATCTCTTCTCCGCCCGCCAACAGTAATTCCCCCACGCGATCCACATAAGATTCGTCAGTTTCGTTCTCACCCTGTTTGAATCCAAGCAGCTTCTGACTATACTCCATATAGGAAGCTTTGGATGCAAAATACGACACAAACCTTTGTACCAAGTCGTCAAAACACTTAATAGAATGTGTAGGTAAGCTGACGTACCATTGGTGAGGAGTATCGCCCAGGGTGAGTGGGAACAATTTGCATCGGGTAGCATCTGTGGCTCCCCGGCCGGACATATATGTCCTGAATCTGCTCAAATGCGCTTCTGGATCAGTTTTGCCGTTATACAAAGTGGTTTGCATGGGCTGAATTTCCAGTTGCATGGGAGCTTGTTCAACCTCGGGAGCCAAGGGATCGTTATGACGACCTGCCGGGGCGGCGAGAATTTGATTTTCGTTCAATCGCCTTTCCAGTTCAGAATATTTCTGCCTTAAATCGGCCAGTTCAAGATCAGCACCGGGGGCTCTGTGGGCCCTCGCCGGTGAAAAGTTTACACGTTGCCCGTGCATGTCACTTTTACTTGCCTGTCGATAAGGATCAGTAGAAGTAGCCACTGATTCGGCTCTTTTATTTAGATCTAAAGCCCGACGGGCTCTGCGGTTTCCCCGAGGAGCGCGTCTAGCTCGCTCAGGGCCCTTCCCTGGATCTTCCCCGGCGGGTGCATGCATGCCCCGCACCGGGATCACAGGGGTTGTCATCACATATTTCAAAGACATCAATTCTGCTACTGCTTCATCAATTTTCTGCGGAGTATCAAGACTTGCGAATCTGATCGGAGGTGGAACCATGGGCGTCGACGGCCCTCCGATATCGTACGGATGGAGACGGCGATTCCGACGTCGCGACCGAAGTCGGCGCCGTCGTTGATCTGCCTGACTGTCCGTAGGCTCATCGGCCTCTGCACGCTTGCTATTGTGCTCATCGGAGCTGATCTGGGTAGGCGGCGGCTGTTCCTTATTCTCAGGTTCTGGGTTTTTAGGTGGAGATGGAACCTCGGGTTCCACCATCACAGCCTTACCCATCACAGCCCGCCACCTGCCGCTTGTGCCGGACGTACCTAACACCGTGGTGTCTTCATTTTCATTCACCATTTTTGATTTTAATCGAGCTTTTCTGCAACTTTAATACCTGATGCTCGATCCTTCTAGCGCCAAATGTTTTGGTTGTTTTTGTACTTGTCGGTAGTATTTGCTGGTAATTGAGGGTTTTGATAAACAACACAAAATATAAATATGTTATAGGTAAGAAAGCAAGAGGATTAAGTTAAATGCAGAAATCATAAGTAAGAACATGGATGCTCAAGGCACCTCTTCATTCATATATTCATACTTAGAGTACTTAGTTAAAAATCAAGGTTTGCATGTCCCTTTCCACTATCTCACTCCCTCTATTTATAATACTCTATGCATGGCTTAATTCTGCCACCTAATGCCCACATTTAGGCCTCTTATTGGACCTCTACTCCACTAATATGAAGCATTAAATACCCACTAATTTCCCTTAGTGCTTAATCTGTCTCTTTCCCCGTGAAGTCCCAGCTCGTTGACTGTCATCCCAGGAGCCTCCCCAGGCGATTCCCCTGAGAGGGGACTCTGATTCTACCGTGCAATCTCTACTGTCCAATGTCCTTGTCTTCTTCTTAGATCTGTTTTTTAAGGTCTCGTTGACTATACCGGTTGACTCTCTCTCTTGATGACGTGGCCCTTTGATTCGTGACACGTGTCGGTGACTATTTTCTCGGGTACAACAGGATGGAGACGAAAATGAAGTTTTATTGTACACATAATATTAATTATGATCTTGATTATTTGTTTCGAATGAATCATTTTCTGGATTATATTTGTTTTGTAATTGAAATTGTCATGTGATACATTTTGTTAAATATGTTCGAAATGGTCGAAGTATGGATTAACATACTGAATGTCATATTTTAACACTGAATGATCTATTTTAACACTGAACATACTGAATGTCATATTTTAACACTGAACACACTGAATGTCATATTTTAACACTGAACACACTGAATGTCATATTTTAACACTGAACACACTGAATGTCATATTTTAACACTGAATGTCATATTTTAACACTGAATGTCATATTTTAACACACTGAATGTCATATTTTAACACTGAACATACTGAATGTCATATTTTAACACTGAATGACCTATTTTAACACTGAACATACTGAATGACATATTTTAACCCATTGAACGACATATTTTAACACTGAATGTCATATTTTAACACTGAATGACATATTTTAACACTGAATGTCATATTTTAACACTGAACACAATGAATGTCATATTTTAACACACTAAATGTCATATTTTAACACTGAACACACTGAATGTCTTATTTTAACACACTGAATGTCATATTTTAACACACTGAATGTCATATTTTAACACTGAATGTCACATGAATACACTAATTGATTAAAAAATACACTGAACAGGATTGAAACACACTGAATAGGAATGAAAAACACTCAACGTCACATGAATACACTGTTTGATTAAAAAATACACTGAATGCGACAAAAAACACAATGTCGTCTTCTCTTAAGAAATCGAAATTTGGATTTTCAAAATCCGGAACGTCTTCATTTTCGAGGACTCTCGTTTCCTCGCGCGGGTGACGACTCGCCACAAGAGAGCGGACAACCACCGGAACGACAAGGTGGTTGGGTTCCATTTGGGTCGTCGAGGAGTATCAGGGAGGTTATGATCTCATTCAGGTCCTTCGTCTTCTTCAATTTCCTGTCGTCGTCGGGAGCTCTGAGAACGGGGGCGTCGTCGTCCCTCCTCCTGCGTACAATAAAGAGAGTAAAATTTCCAGGCGTACAAATACTCTAATTTAAAAATACATGTGGTTTTCTCTATGTTGCCCAACTTTATGGACACTTCAACATCACTCTCTATCTTTATATACATAACAGGTGAGTGTATCATTTACACTAAATACTATAGGAATATTATCTACCTGATCGAAATAAGAGCAGCAAGAAGAACATCCCTACTACAAATAGGCTGCTAAAGTCTCGAGGAATATCCATCGAGCCCTCGCGATCCAACGACTACACCACCGCCCGGTATAACTCGACCCACGAGCACGAAAGCCCATTGGGTTCGGGCTGGGAGAGCAAGTGGCGACCAAGTCCAGAATAGAAGTTGCGGGCCTCAGCTTTGAATAAATCAACGGTTGAGGCGAGGTAGCAGAGGCGGGTGGCTTCGGGGTCGCCGTAGATTCCGACGACGAAGCACTCCTCGCGGAGCTTGTCTTCTTCGTCATCGTCTTCGTCATCGTCTTCGAGTGCTTCGCTCCCGTCCGAGAGAGGGCGGGAATCGAAATCGACGTGACCACGGCGCCGACGCCCATGGCGAGCTCGAGCAGCAGCTTCGATCTAGGGTCGGGGTCCGGGTCGGAACTTGGGTCGGCGTCGCCGCGTCGGGGTGTCGTGGGCGCACTTCATGTACAGAGGATTTGGGGGTGGTGGGGTGGGCAGGTGGGGTGGGGTAGGATAGGTAGAGGGTATTTTTGTCTTTTCGGATACATTTTTTTGGCCTAATTGGAACATTTTGGCCTAATTGACACCAAAATTGGAGATTGGCCTTATTGGTCAAAAAATGCTGAAAATTGGCCTTATTGTCATTTTTCCCAATTTTAAAATACGAATCCCGTCCCGTCCCATCCCGAAAATTTATTCTCGGGACGGGACGGGATTCGAAGAATCCCGTCCCATCTTGTCCCACGCCCAGCCCTAGGCGGCGGAATAGCGTCGACGGTGTAAGCATCGTCGAAATAAGTTGAGGCGGCGGCGTCGAGATCGAAGTCGTGGGACTCGAGGAAGAAGATGACTTCGGATTTGGAGGGCCGACGATGATTTCGCATAAGGTGTTTATGCTGGAAATATGAGGGTGAAGTTGACCGTAGCTTCATCATCAAATTCCGGCGTTCTCCATATTAAGATCTTAATTTGATTTAGGACGAGGTTTTTTATTGTTCTAGAATAAAAAAATATAAATTACTTTTGTAATTTTAATTTTGATTTTTTTAACAGGAGTAAGTTAAAGATGATTAAGTTTCTGAGTTATGCTATATGCACATTAACGGAGTGATTTGACATCTACCTTTCTAATTTTTTTTTAATTTTTTTAATTATATAATTAAAAACACGTTTTTCAATAAAATTAATTAAAATTAATTTTTACGAAATGTAAATATTTTTACATTTTCGAAATCTATAAAATACGCATGTAATATAAATATCAATTTTAAATATCAATTAATTCATGCGTTTCTATTTATTCGTACACGCAATTAAATTCTTCTCCAATCGTAAAAAAATAATTCGTTTTTAGTTTCTGAAAATTACGGAATAAATATAAACAAATACGACGAGACTTTTAAAGTATAAAATTGCGATAAAAAATCATAAAGACATTGAAACACTTTTTTACAAAATTGCGTCGAAAATAAAAAAAAACGATGTTTTTTCCGAAAATATTAATTAAAATTCGTTTTCACGAAACTTAAATATTTTTAAATTTTTGACATTGCGCACGTAGTATAAAAATCAATTTTAAATATCAATTAAGTTTTGCGTTTATACTTACTCGTAAATGCAATTAAATTTGTGACGAATTTCAAAATATAAAACGTTTTTTGTTTCGGAAAATTGCATAACAAATATAAACAATTACGATTAGCATTTTCCAAAAACGTGTTTTTTTCGATCGCAATTTTATAAAAAGGTATTTCAATATTTTTATAATTTTCTATCGCAATTTTATACTTTAAAAATCTCGTCGTATTTATTTATATTTATTCCGCAATTTTAAAAAATTAAAAATGAAATATTTTTTGAAATTCGAGACAAATTTAATCGCGTATACGAATAAGTAGAAACGAATGAATTAATTGATATTTAAAATTGATATTAATATTAATGCGTATTTTGTAGATTTCGAAAATGTAAAAATATTTAAATTTCGTAAAAATGAATTTTAAATAATTTTATTGAAAAACGTGTTTTTAATTATATAATTAAAAAAAATAAAAATAAAATGGAAAGGTAGAAGTCAAATCAAAAACCGGTAATGTGCATATAGCATTTGTGTTAAGTTTCTGGGTTTTTTTAGTGAAAAAAATCGTGATTTAAGTTTTAAATTTTGGTATTTTTAATTTATTTTTATTTTTATATATTATTTTATTTTATTTTTTATTAACGGGAGTCAAAAGAAATCAAATGGAGAAGTTGAAATTAAAAGGACTTCACATCTCACCTTTTTTATGCCACATGTCGCACACTTATAGGTTGAGAATACCAAATCATCTATGTACCGGGTACATTAAATAATTCCTTAGAAAGATATACTAAAATTAAGAAATAATTTAAGCAAGCGAGTAAATATTAAAATTAACAAGGAAATTGCCAAGTTAATAAAAACTGGAGTAAGATATAAATCCGAGTATCCGAGTATAGTTGCGCTATATACTGTACGTGTATGAACAATTATTTACTTGTGAGAATGGAATTTCAAGTTTTCAACATCACCGGCTAACAAGCATAATACTCAAGAGTTATAAGTACATTACATAAATAGGTAAAATGCTTGAAAACCATATTCTACGATACGAAAAGATCAAAAACCTACATCAACACTTACACGCCCGGTCATGCAATACACAGGATTACAAAATGCCCAACTTTCGGCTGCTTCGGGTTCTTACCACAACTTATATATTTTTACTTGGCCAAAAGACGTACATACATACTATATTAAAAAGTTAAAAGTAGGTAGCTACTTTAGAAAGACACGGGTAAGAACATTCTTGGCCTCCAGAGAAGTCTTCAACAACTTAGCAGCCTACATACATACATACAAATCATGTATAGGAATAAAATATAGTAATTAAATATCACAAGTACACAACACAACACATGTATATGAAAATATATAGAAATACCTCATCCACTCCGAAATCGACAACCCTTTCCTCCAAAGCACCGACGTTACTGATATTGAACTTGTTAAGCATGGTGATGCTTGAGATAGTAGACATTGGCTTGACGACCAGATCGTCCATGACCATGTACGTCACGACGCCCTTCACGAATCCGCCTCCACCTTCACCGGAAACTTGCAGCCCACCCGCCGGCGGGGACACAAACGACATTGGGGTCGTCATTCTTTGCATGCAGGTCGGGCAAGTAGCACGTGGGTCATCTGAAACATTATTGGTACCGTAATTATTGCGACAACTGCTGTTGCAACTGTAAAACTTTCGGTTAGCCGGCGCAGGTGCTGCATTGATTGCCAAGAGAGGAACAACAGTAGTAGTGGACACCATTGGTGGAGTCAGGAGAGTGGTTTTGGTCTGAGAGGACTGCACGTACGACTCATTCAGGTTCTCAACGCTCTCGTACAGGTTCGGGAGAGAGCCCACCATTCCATGCTTCCGGACCAGGCTGATGATCTCCGCCACCGGCAAAGACAGAACCGAAAACAGGAAATCAACGAAATCCTTGCCTGCTTCGGCGAAGAGGACTTTTTTGGCTTGGGTGTTTATTAGGAGTTTCAAGCTTATTGTTTTTGTGGAGGAGGAGGAGTCGCCCATATTGTTACTACTACAAGTTTGACTTATTGCTGCCTTCTATCTCTCGGTACCAAAATGAGTTACTTATATAGAGATTAGAGACTCCTCTCCACTCGCCTAGTTTCATAAATTATGAATATAAAAAATTACCACTAGCTACGGTAATTATTTCCATCAGTTGTCTTGTACATTGTCAACTCCCTTCTGAATGCTTACTTATCCACCACGTTTATTGTCCTCACTCCTGATCGAGGCCAGGCCAGGCCAGGCTCATGCATGCGTCTTTCACTCATTGACTTTTTGTCCTATCAATTACATATACGGAGTAGTTCGTTGGGATATACACCCATCCCACGACTACAATTAAAAGCCAGCCCAGAAACAAGAAAAACGACCAAAGTAGTGGGTATATGTGTAATTTTTAGTGCCAAAATAATACTATAAATTAGAGATATAATTATGGGTATTGATTTATAATTAAATAATTAATTAGTTGAAAAGGTAGTGTTATATGTGTAAATAAAAATGTATTTTAAAGGATTAAGTTAAAAAAATTACATTTTAAATTGTGGAAACAATTGTGAAACAAGTAAAAATGAAAGTGTGCAAACAGTTGTGGAACTAGAGAGTACTTATTTATCATTTTAAGTAAAGTAGAAAACACAAATTATTAAATTAAAAATAAAATTCTATTTTAAAATAAAAAAATAAAATTATTTGTTTTTTTGGGAAAAATACTATTATTATAAAACATCTATTTAAATTAATAGTCATTTTATTATAAAATAAAGAGTATATATATATATTTTTTATTTTCTTTTTTAAATGATAAAATAAGATGTTTAATATAATATTTATGCAAAAAATAAAAATATAAATTTATAATTTTTATTCATACATTTTTAAAATAATTTTTTCTACTTTATAGATTTTATTAACTTAACTACATACCAAAAGTTCTATTTTCGAACCAAAAACATTGTAATTGACCTATACTTAAAAAAAAAATTACTACATACAAATTAGTGTAAAACCGAAAAAATACATTAAATGGGATAGTGAGACAGCTTATTTGCACTAGAACATAAAAAAACCGCTTATATACACTAAATGACTGTTATACCCTTACTTGTAATTTTCACCAGGTTTTCCTTCTTCAGGGCGATAGATAAGTATATGTGGTTCGCCCTTGTCGAAATGATGATTCATGTCGACACCTATGTCGAATGTAATTTTCTTTGTCGAATGGTAAGTCGAATGTCAGAATTTGTGTCGAATGTGTGTTTCTTTTGTCGAATGTTGTGTTTTTGTCAAATCTGATGTATAAAGTTTGTCGAATATGTTTTGTATTTTCAGTTTCGAAAGTGTGCCGAATGTGTATTTTCAGTGTATAATGTGTTGATGTCTTTGTGTCGAATGTGTTGATGTCTGTGTCGAATTATTATTCATAAATAAGACACTGAAAACAAGATAAAATTAAGACACTGACATTATATTATGCTATAAAATTAGATTTGCCGATCTCATCATGGCCGCTCCCGGATCCGCCGATCTCGCAACCGTGACGACCGAATATGTTAATCAGGTATTCATTTGTATCTGTTCTGTTAAACACGATAGCATTCCCATAAGTTAATGAATGATCTTTGAAAAATTTAGGCCAACCTGTAGTGAAATAAAATTCTCCACCCTCTTTGATTAATTTAACGCCCCACGATTTGCCGGATTGATCTGTTAGCGAGAAATTCTGATTGACCAAAGCCTTTGTGCGGGGGTGTAGGCCGGGGGGAAGTTGAATTTTTTGTGCTTGATCTTGATGAATTATGATGCGGTAAAAATTTTCCATTTTTGAAACGTTTTAGCAAAGGAAGTATAATGGGGAGATTAAGTAATTGACTTGTTTTTATAGACCAAAGAAAGTTGAATAGTCTCTATCTATATGGGTAGATACAACGATATCATTTATTATGGGAAACCCTAACAATTTATTACAATGAATTTAAAGCGATCCCACCAATCCCGCAACTTTATATTCATTGTAGTTTGACCTGCCAATTGCCAATTACATATTCAATAGAGAGAATTATGATTCTCTTAAGGTATGATGGTTCGACACAGTTAATGTATGATTCGACAATGCAATGTTTAATTATTTAGAATCGACAATGCATGTTTGCATTATGATTGTACATACGGTTAATTATGATTCGACAATGGTTAATTATTCTAATTAGCCCTGTAATATTTATTCGTAAACCCTAAATGTTATTTTTTGTGTCGATTTGTATGTCGAATGTAAGAATGTGTCGACAATCTGTTTATCCACAATCAGATTCGTAATAATGGTTATTCCTAAACCCTAAAGCCTAAAACATAATCCAATTATATCCAGTAAGTTACGTGAATTTAAGGCTATCCCACCAACACCAAATAATTCAATGCAAAAATCAATTCTTACCAACGATTGTGAATTTAAGGCTATCCCACCAACACCAAATAATTCAATGCAAAAATCAATTCTTACCAATTCAATTTAATATAAATCTTCAAAACACACATTACAAACACGATTCATTATAGAGATTACGTTAATACAATTTATTCAACATTCGGGGAACAAACACAATTAGCAGAGACTGACTCCAGCCTTCTTTGCAACAAGCTTTTTTCATACTCCAATTTTTCAATTTCCCCCTTCAATCTTGCAATAGTAATACGTTGTAGTTTACATATGTCGTCATTGTCAACCATTTTGAAGAAGCCACAATCGTCGTACTACAGGGAAACAAATTATAAGTTATATATATGAGACTCAAAAAGAATGTGAATTAAAAAATAGTGTCATTTGATTTTACCTCATGAACACCACAACACAAATATCTTGTTGTTGATGTGAGTAGCTCTGCCTCTAAACCGTGTTCACAATTGACAGGTGGCCCATCGCCTAAAGCAGATGAGAAGGTATACCGAACTCTGCTAGGAGACTCGGGAGCGGATTTCATATTTTTTCACAGAATCAATATTCAACAATGAATATATGTGGTTTTATAGGCGTTTTCGATAACGGCTAGTTGTTGTGGACCTTACTTTTGGGCAACGACTACTAAATTTTGAACTGTTATTGATTACATTCGACACAGAAATTATAACTTTCGCCAAAGAAATGTAATCAATCGACATTCGATACAAAATTAGTTGGGCAATCGACATACAAATTAGTTGGGCAATCGACATACAGTTGAAGAGGTGTATTGTTTACATTCGATACAAAATTGAAATTCGACAAATATATTATAACATTCGCCTAGCAAATTAAAACAATCGACACACATATTGACTGTGTGTCGAATGTTATCAATTATGTGTCGAATTGTGTGTCGAATGATATCAATTGTGTGTCGAATGTTATAAATTGTTACTGTGTGTCAGAAAAAAGATTTCCTGTGATTTCCTACATTAATTCTCTGAAGAGTGTAAATGCAACCATCATTCATTCAGACTTGTCTTTTCTTAAGTTCTCATTTCTAACCAGAAAACCAGGTATTAATTCCAACCAGCAACAACAACAACAACTTAGAGTTTTTTATTTTGGATTGAAAGCTACTGTTGATCATTTCCAAAGTATTGAAATTGAAATATGTCCACTTTAAAACTGTGTGTGAGATACGGTGGTGAATGGTCTGGTTTGGAATATGTTGGAGGGGAAGATGACGTAGCTTTTGTACCGCCTGGAGACGTTGGTTATCAAACTTTGTGGGACAGCGTACACCATTGTGTTAACGCAGACATCAATCTCTACAGGTAAGATTTCTAATGTGTTACGGGTTTGTCGAATGTGATATGCATATGTGTAGTGTTGAAATGAGATATGACGAATGTTAAATACTTCATTGCTATTTACTTTCTACATCTAGGTATATCTTTGAATCATATGTGGATTTGAATGACCACCAAATCCGGAAAAAGAAACTAAAGACGGACGATGATGTTTTTGAGTTGTTTCGGAAGGACCGGTATCCAGTTGTTTTTGTATCAGTAATAAAAATTCGTCCCACTACCACTTTCACGGGCACCAATATTTTCGTGGATGAAGGTACATCTCATCCATACGATCATAACCACGGAGCACGTACACCGAATATAATACTGTCATTGGAAATACCCAATACAGTTATAGCTCTACATGGCACGAGTACTGATTTTGGTGAGGAGTGGGGTTTGCATGGAGATCCTGAGGCAGATAATATTGGAGATGATGTGGATAATGTGGCACCAGGAGATAATGTGGCACAAGGAGAAGGAAATCTCACTTAAGAAGGAAACAACAAATACCCATGTGGCTAAGTAAACCATGATTTAGTCAACTCCCAAATACCTGTTCCTTGAAGATGTACTCCAAGTCTATATGAGACATTTATTTAGTCAACTCCCATTTCAGAATCCGAGGGCTCTGTTCAGACGGGTTGGTATTTGGTTTTCCACATTCATAGCCCAAACGAGGAATAGCCTCGAATGCCCAAAACTGCAGTGTATTAATAAGAACAAAAAAATAGAATTCGACATTTCTCATTGCATAAGTAAACAGTAAATATAAGCCCTGCAGTAGCATACCAAGAACGCAAGAGAACACCCGTATACATGATACTTGGCATACCCAGCAGTTGTCCGCACCGCACTGATGTCTTGAATCAATTTCTTGAAAGCGAATGAACCCCATGGAAACTGCTCCCAATTTTCATCGTCCTCGATCAAAGCCCACACCCAGCTGTCTACTCTCTTTTTCGCATCGTCTACGCCCAACAGAATCAGATGAACAAACAAAATCTTGTACACTTTTAGTTGATCGTCATTACTAATGTCAGTGTACTGAAAACGGCCTGCCGTATATTCACCCAAAAGTTCTTTCACTTTCGGTGGCAATCTGCAATTGGAGAAAAAACGGGCATACAAACCATTCTCCGGTGTTGGGTGACTAATAGTCGTGTCAAATGTTGTAGCACCAAAACGAATTCCAGTAACAAGCGCGAATTCGGGTGCCCCAAAACATATATGCTTTGATCCAACCCTAAACCACAGTTCATCCGCTTTGACATTGGGAAAAGTTATTTGTCGACTAAGAATTGTATGAACAACACTGTTAGGCAAATCAAGTTGGTGATGATCCATTCTATGAAAGTATTTAAAACACGAATTGTCTATCTTCTGAAGCAGCCGATTATTATTACTCAAACCAACATACAAAAGATTCATATTACTGATCTTGTTGTAAAGACCAGCCTTGCTTCCAGTTCCCTGGAAAGTAGCTCTAACCCACGACCATTCTTGTATGTTTAAGGAAAAATCATCCGCATTCAATCCACTAAAACCCTAAATCCCCAATTTCAGAAACCCTAAATCCCCAATTTCAGAAAAACCTCTTAATTGGAAACCCTAACTCCCCAAATTTCAATTAACCCGAATCAGCAATATCAGAAACATTATTTGTTACATACCAGATCTGGGTCTTCCTCGACGGGCTCCGCATACACATTTTGGGTCGTCTGTGCGAAGGCTAGCAACGCATCAACCTCTTGCGTCGAGATGTAACTTCCCTGTGTATCGTTCAATCCATCATCACCGCAATCAATTGAATCCGGCAAATCGCCGGCTGGGATGTTGGCGGTTGACGGTAACTCTGCCATTGCCTTGCGGAAATTTGAGTAGAATGTTAAGTTTCAGATTCGCCACACTACAGGATGTTAATTGATGTGTGCGAAAATACCAATCGACACAGAATGTTATTTCATATAAATATGCTAATTTTATGATTATTTATCATAACCTAATATTTAATTATGGCGACACAAAGTTTATTACACTGCGTAATTAATTTTCATGACCTAATGTTATTTCCTAAAGTTTAATATTGTGTCGACACAATATTAAAATTTGTCGACACAATATTAAACTTTGTCGACACAATTTGAACACACGAAATAAAAATCGACACGGAATATTATTTCATAAAATATGGCTAATTTTATAATTAGTTTTCATAACCTAATATTTAATACTGTCGACACAATTTTAAAATTTAATATTATGTCGACACAATTTTATTAAATTTTAGAAAATTTTGTCAACACAATATTAAACTTTAGGAAAAATTGTGTCGACAAAATATTAAATTATATTATTTAATTTAATTCTTGTGTCGACACAATTTTAATTCACGAAATAAATTTTTGTTAGCCTTGTCGAATGTTTATTACACTTAGTAATATTTGTCGATTGTGTATTAATCCTTGTCGAATGTTTGTTAAACCTTGTCGATTAATATTATTTAATTAGACAATGATAAATAAAAGTTCAATAATATTAAAAAGTTCAGAGGAGGAGAGGCCCAACATACATCCGATTTTAAAACAAAAAAAATAACCCTACAACACCATCATCACGCAAGCAGAAATTAATTCCCGTCACCACCGGCAGCGGGAGCATCACCATCATCGTCGTCATCAGCGGGAGCAGCATATTCACCATCATTATCGTCAGAAGGGGGCTCAGCAGCGGGAGCGGCACCATCCTCGTCGTCGTCGTCCATATCATAGTCGTCGTAATCATCCGCATCATCATCGACGTAGACGTCTACAAAAGATTTGTTGTCAGCGAGAATGGAGCGTATTACTTCAGTGAAATCCGGCAACGAATCAGATCCGGCAGCCCAAGAGTTTGTGAAGTTAACAATCTCTTTCCCATCTCTGCCATAAACAGAGACAACAAAGCTCTTGAACCGCGTTTGCTCGAAGAAGACAATCTTCCCCAACTGCAGATGATGTGCCCTACAAAACTCTGACCAACCAGTTGTGAAAGAAAAGTAACCTGCTTGCCATGTGGCTTTCACAGTCCACGCGTTGCCAATTTTGTCCTTCAGTTCGCAATCGCCCACCACGTACTCGTGGGAGTTTGCGAAATCAGCATCTAGACGACATACCGTCTTGAAATCAGTTGAAGTAAGTATCTTCCAGAATTTTTCTAAACCGATGGTAGCCATATTTTTAGACTGTGTAAATATGTAGAAGAGAGAAAAATATATAATGGACGTGTACAATTCTAGGTTTTGTTATGTACATATTTATAGGTAAATATTAGGGTTTTACCGTAGAAAGAGAAACTAATTTGAAAGGTCACGTGACGGTTCAATTAGGTCGGTTGGTGAAAGGTTGCATTCATTCAATTCGCCAACTACACGCAATGATTCGATAAGTATGCTTTTCAGATCATTGAATTAACTCTCTTCTTTGAATTTGAATAGTCTTTTCACAACTGCTTCTATTTAAGATTACGTGAAGCATCGTGTTGGTATTTAATGTGGCCAGATTATATTAGATTGCCAATTAAGAGCTACTTTCTTACATTCGATTTATATACATTATTATACTTTCGCCTAAGATTATAATAGATTCGCCTTACATTATAATACTTTCGCCTAAGATAATATTAGATTCGCCTTACATTATTATCAATTCTTCTTAATAATATGATTACACATAATATGAATACAGTATAGATTTGCTGTACTGATTGTCGACATTAGTTTCGACACACTGATAACATTCGACACAGGAATAACATTTGACACACTGATAACATTCGCCTTCACTGATAACAATCGCCTTCACTAATAAGATTCGCAAAGGATATATACCAAACTTTCGCCTTCAGCTTCTCCACATTCGCCTTCATGATCATGTCGAATGTTAGTAAGTAATTGAAGAATCGACACAGATTCGCCATGGTATTATAATCGATTCGCCTTAATAATATGTATTCCTGATTTTCGACATTAGTTTCGACACACTGATAACATTCGCCATGGGATCCAAAAAGGTGCACACAACATTCGACACACTGATAACATTCGCCTTCACTGATAACATTCGCCAGGCTAATAAGATTCGCCAAGGATATATACCAAACATTCGCCTTCAGCTACTCCACATTCGCCTTCATGATCATGTCGAATGTTAGTAAGTAATTGAAGAATCGACACAGGTGGAGGGCAGTTCCGGAAGTTCAGCGCTTTTTTGTGTAAATAAGCGGTTTTTTATGTCTTAGTGCAAATAAGCTGTCTCTCTATCACATTTAGTGTACTTTAATTTTTCTCTCTACAAATTATGTCAATTGTAAAACCATAGTAGTTATTCAAATAAAATTTATTGATAAAGTGTAATTTTTGGAATTACCTGTATGGTTGAGGGCGGCGCTGGTACCCATTTAGCCCGATTCGTTTCATTTTTTAGGACATGCTATATTTTTTTCACCTTTCTATTTTTGTGTAAATAATAAAAAAAAGTTGCACTTTTTTTTTTAATCTAAATCAGTGCGAAAAGGTTTACTTTTACTTTTTTCTTATCAAAGAGTTAAATTTCATTTAGAATCATACAAATGATTATAGCTAGGTATACAAACTTATACAATATAAATACATTGTTCATTCATTTAATTCATTTTAACCTTTCCTATTAAACGGGGAGAGAGTATGATTATATGTAGCTACTAACTGTACAGGCGCGTAAGAAAATTTTTAGCGCTCCAACGAGCTAAAATGCTAGTTCACTAAACAACCAAAATAAATTTATATAAAGCTAAATAGTACTCTCTTTGTCCTATATTAATTTAATGGTTATATTTTATTTGTAATTTGTGAAAAAAAGTGTAATCATTACTTTAAAACAGAGGTAGACAAATAGTAAAATATAACTTCTTCCCAAAAAATAAGTACTCTCATTTAAATTTTATATAAGAAATAAATTTATTTCAAAAAATAAGTACTCTAATTTATATTTTATATAACAAATAAATTTATTTCTTTGATACCGGAGGTAGTAGTATTTACATTTCATTTTAAGTGTCAATTTCACCTTCTATATTGGTCCTTGTATCAAAAATATTCACTTTCCATTTTATTTTTCTTACAAAGTTAGTCATTTTGTATCTTTCAAATCATTTATTTTTATGCATGAAATTTTAATAAATATTATTTTTAATTTATTGAAACAGTGAATTTGTGTAATTGTAATTATTTGAGATAATTATAAGTGTGATTGTAATTATTGTATGTAATAATTATGTGATTGTAATTATTTAATAAATATTTTTAATGAATTAAAAAATGAAAGAGAATTAGTTCAAAAAAATACTACTAATGTTTTTTAATATATGCAGTGAAGTTAGAGTTTGTGTATAGGTAGAGTGAGTGGAGTTCATATACCGTGCAAATAGTTGTACGAATCATCGGTAGGGCGGAATATTTTTCTCAATTTATGAAGAATGAATCCAAATTACATATCGAGATTGACAGTTGCGCCCAAATTACAAATCGGGATCGACGGCGGCGGACTGGGGGCACGGCCGACCATTGTTCTCGGTGAGAATCACGGCGAAGCGAGAACAAATTTCGTCAGGACAGATCCAGGATATCCAATTACTCAAAGTAAAATATATTATATATTTTATACTCTCTCTGTCCCATGGCGCAAAGGGAGCAAAGCACGGTTTTTAAGAAAAAGTAAACATACGAGTTTTTCTGTCTAAATTGAGAGGGCATTTCAGTCTTCTTAGTGAAAAGATAAATTTTAATTATTGATATATTTTCATTAAACGGTGAGTTCAAAAGAATATAAATGGTTACAAAAATTCAATTTCCAGAAATTGTCTAATTAAAAAATTGTGAAAAAAAAAAATTCCATCCTAATTTCTTTCTAGATATTCTTCATAATCTTCATGTCATGTTCTTGAAAATCTGAAAAAATAAATAACATTTAAATCATAAAATAATTACAGATCTGTGATTTCAATCAACAAAAGATCAAGGATCTATGATTTTAACGGGATACAAATGACGAATCTATGATTTAACAAAGACAAATCTTAGGTCTATGATTTATGTTATGCAGATAAAATTCAACATTCATCCGAGCATAGGAGGCCCCAGTTGGGCGAGCAACCAGGAAAACAATATCAAGTTCGCCCGCAGAGGATGGGCGAAGAAGACGAACTAGGGGAGACCCATGGAAAAGGCGCGGGACAACACTGCGTCCGAGCAGGGGTCGAGGATGAGCTCCGTTTCTCACGTGACCAGACCTCCGAGGATTAAGCTTCTTCTGCCTGGGCTAGGAAAGGAGATATGGGCTTGATGGTGGACTTATTTGATGGGCTTGGCCCATTAACCTACTTAGGAAACCCTAATTTGTATTTTCTATAAATAGATGATGTAGTTTTCCATTTAAAGACATCTACACATTTCCCCAAAAATTCTTAGAGAGCATAAAAGCCTTGTTCAACACTCAATCCCCAAATCTCTATTTTTTAGTTGATTATTGGAGAACACGATTTTTCGACTATCAACAATTGGCGCTAGAAGGAGGGGTGATCCTCGGGCGTTGAGTGAATTAGAACGAGCATAGGCATGAGTTATTCGAACATCACAACGGGTCTTCTGACCACGACCGGGG
This sequence comes from Euphrasia confusa, assembly GCA_954870475.1. Taxonomy (NCBI): domain Eukaryota; kingdom Viridiplantae; phylum Streptophyta; class Magnoliopsida; order Lamiales; family Orobanchaceae; genus Euphrasia; species Euphrasia confusa. Next base: position 20,747,613 of record OX940969.1, read on the forward strand.
TCTCGGGCTTGACCTCGGCAGAGAAAGGAAAGGGTCCCGAGGAGCCGAATGATGTCCGGACCGGAGGGGCAGAGATATCTCAGATAGAGAGGGAACAGCTCGACCACATCGAAATGCTGAGAGCTGAGCAGCGAGAAATCAGGGAAGAACAGAGGGTCCTCCAAGAGAAGAAGAGGGAGGCCATCAGAAATAGGCGAGCCGTGGAGAGTTTACCCGACCTGAACCTCGAATGCCTCCAAACTCCGGAGGACATCAAGAGAACCATACGGTTGCTGCAGGAAAGGTCAGCTCGCATGGAGAAGGCGAACAGGGGTCCGGTCCAGGGACCTATAGTGAGGAATCTAGATGGAGACTTTCAAGAAGAAGAATTCGGGGAAGAGTTGGAAGCTCGGGCGATCTCACCTGCGCGCCCTCGCAAGAAAGGTCGCAGGCTGGGATTGGTCCGACAGGAGGAGTACGATGGCGATTCCAGCGAATCGCAGGAATCAGATGAGGCTTATGAAGAGTGGGATGACCAGAGGGATGTCCGAACTCCACCCCGGGCCGTTAGACGAGGTCGGAAGGCGAGGAGGCAACCCCAAGGTCGCCCCGACGAAGATGTGATCAGAAGGCTGGAAGAGATGGAGAGGCAGATCGCCTTGCAGAAAGGCGAAGGGCCTCGAAGGACGATCTTGACTGATCCGCTATCCCGCCGGCTCGCAAGTGCCGGGACCCAAGTGGACATCACGCCAATGATGAATATGGTTTATGATGGAAAAGCGGATCCGGAGGTCCATTTGAGCAAATATAACATATACATGATCGGGCGGGGAGCTAGCGATGCGACCAAATGCCGACTCTTCCCGCTTACCTTGGGAGATACGGCACATAAGTGGTATACTAGCCTCCCCAGTAGATCTGTTAGCAGCTTCGAGGAGCTAGGAGATTTGTTCGTCACCTATTTCGCCGCGAAGATCCAGCGCCCGGAAAGCAAACAAAGGCTTATGGGAGTCAAGCAAGGAAACGAAGAAACGGATGAGCAGTATCTGGATCGAGTAGAGAAAATAGTGTCTCAGGGAGAACCTATCGGCGATGATGTACTCGTGCACGCCGTGGTCGGGGGCCTAAAGCCCAGTTCAGAGCTATTCAAACCTATGATGCGGGAATATCCCAAGACTTATGCTGAATTTCGCCGGCGCGCCGGCGAAGAGATCGTGCAGCAACGCATCTACGAGCAGAGACTGAGGGAAGTCCATGGCCAAGTCAAGAAAGAAAAGCCAAATTTCGAGAAGAAAGATTGGGTTAAGAAGAACTCGGGCCCCAGACCTTTCAACGGACCGAGAAGGGAGCAACCAGCCGAGCCAGGAGAGAACGGGGTGTTCCATGGAAGAACGGCGGGGAAGATTCTGGAGATCTTCCGGGACAACAATGTGTTCGCTCTGATGCCACCACCACCACTCGTCGGGCCACCCGAGAGGAGAAACCCAAATAAGTGGTGTGAATTCCATGACGACATCGGGCACCCAACGGACGAGTGCAGGCAGCTGCTCGATCAACTGAGACAGCTATTCAGAGAAGGGAGACTCGAACAGCTGCTGAGGAGACCGGGGAGGGGAAGGGGCCGAAGAGGAAACGGCCATCAAAATCGCCCGTATGTTCCGCACAATCAGAGACTGCAGGAGCCGCAGAGGCTGCAGATCGAACAGCCCCCACCTCCTCCGCCGGTCGAAGTGAGAGGGAACAGGGATGTACCCCCAATGAGAGAAGGGGGGAGAATCAACATGATTGGAGGCGTGACCCCCGGGACCCAGAAATCGAAGAGGCAGAGAAAGGCCGAGTTGCGAGCATGGGAAAGCATCAACGCTGTGATTCCCCTGAAGGAACCAAGTATCGCAAAGGGCGTCGTCATACAATTCACCGACCAGGACCGGATCGGGGTCAGGTACCCGAAGGTCGAATCGCTGGTCGTCCTGGCTAGAATCCAGGGGGTCGAGGTAGCCCGCATCTTGATTGATAATGGAGCCCATTGCAACATTCTGTTCAAGAGGACTTTTGATCAGCTGGGAGATATGTCGGGATACCTCAAGTCATATGAAGGATCTCTGAGGGGTTTCGGCGACGTGGAGGTGAAGCCCTATGGGAAGATCAAGCTGGTTGTGGAGCTCGTCGATCACCAAGACGCCGCTGTTCGGATGACCCGAACCACTGAGTTCGTTGTGGTCGACATTGAGAACATTTATAATGCTTTTTTAGGTAGACCATTTCTGGAGGCATTCGAGGCTGTGGCCTCGTCCCATTATTATTGTATTAAGTTTCCAACCCTGAACGGATCTGTTGGAACCGTGAGGGGAGACCAATATATGGCTAAGAAGTGTTTCGATTATGATGCGTGTTCGGCCGAAAGTACCGCAACTTGTGCTTATAGGAATAAGAACGCCCCCCAAGTTAGAGTAACGAGGAAGATAACCGAGGAAGGAAAGATCGAAGTCCGAGAGATTGATCCCGCAAGAGACATGGAAATCGAAGACAGCGATTATCTGGCCACTCTCTGGGAGGAAGGAGAGGTCAGACGAACAGACCCCGTGATCGCAGAGATACAGGATAATCCGCAAGCCGTGGGGGATATGGAACCCCGCATCGGCGAAGATAACGAAGAGATTGTAGACCCACGAGGACCCTCCTCATGCTCGGCGGTTGACGACCTAGAGAATATATGTTTAGATCCTAACAGGCCGGAGACGGTAGTTCTTGTCGGGGCAAGGCTACCCGAGGACGTCAAGCAGGAGCTGGTCGCGTGTTTGCGGAGGAATATGGACGTGTTCGCCTGGTCGCACAAAGATATGACGGGAATTGACCCGGAACATGCATGCCACCATTTGAAGATTGACCCGATGAAGAAGCCCGTGGCGCAGAAGCGCCGCAGGATGGGCCCGGAGAAATACGAAGCATTGGCCGTGGAGGTGAAGAAGTTGATTGACAACGACTTGGTGGTAGAAGCCCGAGGAGAACCTCAATGGTTATCCAATTCAGTGCTCGTTAAGAAAACAGGCAACGCGTGGAGGTTGTGCGTAGACTTTACCGACCTCAATCGGGCATGCCCGAAGGACCATTTCCCAATGCCCCACATCGATCACCTCGTGGACAACACCTCGGGGTATGCGGTGCTCTCTAAATGCGATTGCTATGCAGGCTATCACCAAATCCCAATGGCCCCCGAGGACATCGAACACACCTCGTTCTACACGGAGAAGGCGGTGTTGAGCTGGAAACGGATGCCATTCGGCTTGAAAAATGCGGGGGCCACTTATCAGCGGCTGGTGAACAAAATGTTCTCCGAGCAAATCGGAGAGACCATGGAAGTATATGTGGATGACCTCATCATCAAGAGTAAGGTGTTGGGAGATCACGTGAAGGACGTGGAAACCACGTGTGAGATTCTGAGGAAGTACAACATGAAGTTGAACCCGAAGAAGTGCCACTTCGGAGTGTTCGAGACGAAATTTCTGGGCCACATCGTGAGCACCCGAGGGATCGAGGCAAACCCGAGCAAGATACAAGCCATAGTCGACCTGAGGGAGCCCCGGTGTTTGAAGGATGTTCAGCGTCTGACTGGTTGCTTGGCCGCGCTCAGCAGGTTCATACCGCGCCTGGGGGATAAGAGCCGACCTTTCTTTCAGGCCATAAAGAATCAAAAGTTTAAGTGGAAGAAAGACAGCCAAGAGGCTTTTGACAAGTTGAAGCTACACCTGCAAGATCCGCAAATCCTCTCGAAGCCGGTCCGAGGAGAAAATTTGTACCTTTACCTAGCTGCGTCGGAACATGCCATTAGCTCGGTCCTGGTGCGAGCAGAGGATAAACTTCACAAGCCCATCTATTATGTTAGTCAGACCCTACAAGATGCCGAGTCAAGATACACACCATTGGAGAAATTGGCATATGCCTTGGTGATGAGCGTCCGTAAGCTGAGATCTTATTTCTTCGATCACCCAGTCGAGGTGCTGACCACCATGCCTTTGAGACAAGTGCTGCAACGACCAGACACCACGGGCCGCTTACTAAAGTGGAGTTTGGAGGTAGGCCAGTATGACATCACCTATGCGCCGAGGACGGCGATCAAGGGTCAGGCCTTGGCCGATTTCATCGTAGAACTTACCTTCCCGCGGATTGACTCCTCGCTCCCCGTCCCACCGTGGAAGTTGTATGTCGACGGGTCGTCTACAAGCTCCCGCGCCGGGGCTGGAATAGTCTTGGTCGGACCAGGGAGTCAATCTTTCGCGCATGCGATTAGTTTCGAGTTCGACGCCACCAACAACGAGGCTGAATATGAGGCATTGATAGCAGGGCTAGAGCTCTCTTTGGCCGTTGGAGCCGAACAGTTGAAGATTTTCACCGACTCCCTACTAGTGGTGAACCAAATCAAAGGAAAGTATGAGACCAGGAACACCAGGATGGAGCAATACTACGAACATGTGATGGAGATGATAAGCAAGTTCCCCCGAGTGGAGATCGAACAGATCCCCCGGGAACTGAATACCCAAGCGGATGCCCTGTCCAAGTTAGCTTCGTCAGAAGGGACGGCCGACCTGTCCAACGTGATCCTTTTAAGTCAGGTTCGTTCGGCCTTGGATAGAGCCGAGATCAATAGGGTCGAACTGATCGATCGAGGGGATGACTGGATGAGACCAATCCTAAATTATCTACAGACGGGCGAGGTACCCGATGACAAGGTGGATGCGCGGCAGCTCCGAATACGCGCATCGAGGTACACACTGATCGGGGGTATGCTGTATCGGAGAAGCTTGTCTATGCCATTGCTACGGTGCATAACCCCCGCGGATGGAAGAAGGGTGTTCGGAGAGATTCACGATGGAGTGTGCGGAAACCATGCCGGCGGGCAATCTCTGGCACACAAAACCATCAGACAAGGTTACTATTGGCCGACCTTGAGGCGAGATGCGATTGAGTATGCGAGAAGGTGCCATCGATGCCAGATAACGGCGCCAATCACAAGAGTCCAACCCGAGTACTTGAACTCTATATACAGCCCTTGGCCATTCGCGACCTGGGGAATTGATCTGATCGGGCCTTTGCCGACAGGGCCAGGAGGGGTCAAGTATGCGATAGTGGCCGTGGACTACTTCTCCAAATGGGCAGAAGCCGAACCACTGAATAAGATCGATCAGCCTCAAATCATCCGTTTCCTATGGAAGAACATCATCTGCCGATTCGGTATACCTCACACTATCTCGTCGGATAACGGGAAACAGTTCGAGAGGCTAGAGATCATGAAGTTTTTCGATAAGTGGAAGATAAGGAAGGTGTTCTCCACACCGTACCACCCCCAGACTAACGGATAGGTGGAGGCGGTGAATAAAATCCTGAAGCACACACTGAAGGCCAGGATTGAAGAAAGGCTGGGAAGATGGGCGGCCGAGCTGCCCGATGTGTTATGGGCCTACCGAACAACGAGCAAAGTGGCCACGGGAGAAACACCATTCGCCCTCGCCTTCGGATATGAGGCGGTCGTCCCTTCCGAGGTAGAGGTGCCGACCCACCGGACGTCGCAAGAGTTGACGGATCAGAACGATCAGATGATGCGAATCGAGCTGGATTTATTAGAGGAAAGGAGAATAAACTCGATATACCGAAACGCGGCGGCCAAACAGAGGGCCGAAAAGTATTTCAATTCGAAAGTCAAGGTGAGAAAATTCAAGCAGGGGGACCTGGTACTAAAAGAAATCTTGGGAGCTAATCCAGGAGCATTAGGGCCCTCCTGGGAAGGGCCACTTCGAATAAGGAAGGTCTTACAAAATGGCTCATACGAACTGGAGCATCTGAACGGGGTGGCCGATCAGTATTTCTGGAATGCAGCGCACCTCAGGAAATACTACCAGTAGGCCTTTGGCATTGTACCGTGAGTGTCTTTGTTTTTCCTTTACGCTAATAAAAATGAAGTTTCGGAGTCTTTCGTAATCTCGATTAATCTTGAAGGGTAGAGCTCGGCTCCCCCAGAGCCCGACCGAGCATGGACCAGGTGTCCCTCGAGTCCGGGATAGTTCTTGAGGGGTAGAGCTCGGCTCCCCCAGAGCCCGACCGAGCATGGACTAGGTGTCCCTCGAGTCCGGGATAGTTCTTGAGGGGTATAGCTCGGCTCCCCCAGAGCCCGACCGAGCATGGACCAGGTGTCCCTCGAGTCCGGGATAGTTCTTGAGGGGTAGAGCTCGGCTCCCCCAGAGCCCGACCGAGCATGGACCAGGTGTCCCTCGAGTCCGAGATAGTTCTTGAGGGGTAGAGCTCGGCTCCCCCAAAGCCCGACCGAGCATGGACCAGGTGTCCCTTGAGTCCGGGATAGTTCTTGAGGGGTAGAGCTCGGCTCCCCCAGAGCCCGATGCCGGAAAATAAAGAGTTAAACGAGAATAAAATTAGACAAGCACACTGGGGCATTTTTGGGCGAACAACATCCCGCCCAAAAATAGATAAAAACAATTCTTATAACATAACCACAAGGGGAATACTTTATTACACATAATGAGCCATGTCCGAACAAGGACTGGGGCATTTTCGGCGAGGAGAAAATCCCCCGCCGAAAATCCCGAACAAGACAAGCGAAAGAAGGCAAACACATTAAGGCCTCGGGCGCCTGAATTGCACGGGGAGGGTAACGAGCTGGTTGTCAGCGTCGAACAACGCAACAGCCCACCCGCGATCGGCGTCATAACGAATGCGAATGAAATTCGACGGTTGAGGATCGAACTGGCGAACGAAGCCTCTCCACATTGGGCCCTCGAACCGGTATTTCCCACGGCGGCGAGAAACATACATAACCCACCGATCGCCATTCAGATCTACCAATGGAAGGAATCGGGGGAGCGCCGATTCATGATCCAGGTCGGCAGTAAATTCTACAGGTAAAGGCAGCCTTACCCGGTAGCGTCGATCGGAGAACGGAAGCTCGAACCACTTGGACCCGTTGGGATTCACCTGGATGTGCACCATGGAAGGAATAGCAAATAGATGGAAAGAAAAGGTAAGGAAGCAAGACAACACTGAGCTTAGGTGCGGGGTCTATAAACAAGACCTCTACATAAAAAGGCGCGCCAAAGAAAGGACAAGACAAGCAGAGCTTGGCAGTGAAAAGTCACATCCTAACAGGGAAGGTGAAAACGACAGAGGTAAGTACGGGGCTGACAAGGAACAGAACCCAAAGAGAGTCCGGTTCCCCCAAAGCCCGGGGTGACCGAGCACGATTCGGGAACTCTCAAGACCGAGGAAGAGAAATGATCCAGGAAGCACGACGCGATCTCCAAACGAGACTGGGGCACTCTTGGGCGAACAGGTCAGCCCGCCCAAAAATTCGAGGCGAAACAACGCAATGGGGAAAAGAACGAGCGAGGAACCAATCGAACCCAGCCCGCAGCTAATCAGTACGAGCAAGCAAAATGATAACGAAAAACAGCAATCCTGAGTCGACAATTTATCTTCTGAGAAAACAAACGAAAGCACAAGAACACTAAACGTCCCAAACACAACTATAGGCCGAGCATCCTGATCCTGCGAGGACCATTGCACAATAACAGTATTGAATGCCCAATAAAAATACCGATTACAGATAAATAAAAGATGCGAGAAAATAGATTAACACGGGAGCGAGATGGAGAGGGTCAGGCAACTAAGAGAAAGCCCCTCTCGTCGTACACCCGGATGGAGAAGCCCTCGTCCTCGATCCAGAGGAAGCGGATGATCAAGCCCTGATAAAGCCCTTTCTCGCGAACAAAACGTGTTGGAAATCGACTACCCCGGATGCATTCGTTCGATCACTCGAACATCCGAACACTCCCAGTCGACCTCTAGGTAGCACTGCTCCGTTCACGTAACTGCCCTCGTGCCGATTCACGCCCAACCATCGCCCCGAAGGACAACCGCGCGAATCAGCCGCTGATCTGATTCAAACAGCGGGCGCTGCTAGTCAATCAGCGGCCGCTGATTAGGCCCCAAACAGCGGGCGCTGTTTGGCCTTCAGCGGGCGCTGTTCGTCCGCAAACAGCAGCGCGACCTGCTGTTCCGAGCGCGTTTCCGGGCCGATCTTCCTCTCCCGACTACCGATCCGGAGGTCCTTGACCCCCCAGTAGTCGAGGTGATGGAGTAGTATACTTAATGTCTAGATTTGAGTATTCTGAACTCTGTATGCATTTTCATTTACCTATCTATTACAGACATTCATTTGCTTTTAATTATTGTTAATTAAATATATGCAAATTATAGTCCTGGATTTTATACGTTGTAGTTAGTATGGTGGGGCATGGGCACACAGAAGATCATACTATCGGTTACTCGTATTTAATCGAACAGTTGCTCACGACCTAGATGGACACGGACCAATCCATCGGTATAGTCGTTGTGTGAGAGAGAAAATAATTTATCTTAATTATTTTATCACACTTGTACACTTGGTGTATTGAGCGGATCGATTGAGACTCATCAATTAGGATTGCTCGGCGATAATTGATTTGAGACTCGGAGTATTTTATTCTTAATCCCTGAAACAATTGCGGGTGTGTATATTTAATATAAGTGACTTTGATTTACCAAAGGAATCAACCGGTTTAATTATTGGGTTGATTACCGGTTAAGTTGGGTCACTATATTTTATATATGGCATGCCGTGAATTCTTGAAGGGGCAGTGTATCCCGTAAGGGTTGATAATATCCCCGAGATGAGCTCATAAGGATTTATTATGTAAACCTCGCGAGTGGATTTGTTCCGCATAATAAATAAGGTTGAGTGGTACTAGTCTCGGATATAAGAGATGAATAAATTTATTAAGCAATAAATAAATTTTATTCATTGATATTTAAATCTTAAATACACGGAATAAATAATACTAAGTTGGAGAAATATTATTTGGTATAATATGGAATAATATTGGGAGTTCAATTTTATTTATATAGTGGAAAATAAATAAAATTAATATTGATAAGAATTAATGGATTTGGGTTGGACCCAATTTAATTTTCAATATTAAAGCCCAATATTTATTCTCCTTTTGATCCCCTTCGTAGCCTATAAAAGCACTACATGGTCTTCACTTTTTACTAACCTACGTTACGCCAACAATAAAGTTCCGAGAGTGAAGAGGATCCATAAGTTCGATAGCTCGTCGCCCACCCGACGTTCGAACGGAGTGCAAGGAATACGCGGGAAGGTCACGAGGTCATCGATTTCGTTTCTCCGAACAACGAATCGTAGGTACAATTCTCAACGCACTTGTTAATTGTTCGATTTGTGTTTTATTGAAAATACCGTAGGACGAAGATCCGAGATCGAAGCCCGGATTAGACGAACGATCACACGGTGGTGGCGAAGCCACCGGACCGCGGATCGCCGCCTAGGGTTTCGGCGTGGGGGCGTGGGGGCCGAACCCTCGGCTGGGCCGAGGGTGTGCGATCGATCGCGGGATCGATCGCTAGGGCACGGGCTGGTGCCGTGCCCTACCCCGCCGTGAAGGCGGGGGCCTCCTGGTGGCGGCGGGTCGCCGGACCCGCCGCGGGGGCTGCTGGGCAGCCCCACCCCGATCGATCGCCCGAGCGCGATCGATCCCTCATCGCGCGAAGCGCGCGGCCGTGGGGGTGCGGCTGGGGGCGTGCGCGGCCTTCGGGCCTCGCTGTGCGCTTCGGTCGTATCCCGGCATGGTTGTCGTATTCGTGTGATCTCCGGCGAAAGGTTCGTTCGGGTTATCGGTTCCGCAATTTTGATAACCCGGGATAGCGAATTCCAACAATTGGTATCAGAGCGTGGTTTACGTTCGCGGTATTTTCGATAAAATTGTTCTACCTTGCAGGGTTCCGACTATTATGGCTTGATGATTATTCGTTTAATTATTTTGTCATGTGATTGTTGGTTTTATTAAACTCTCGGACATGTCGAGATTCGTTTTTGGTGGTGAATGCTTGTAATAGTAAAAATTCGGGGGTTGACCGAATTTAGGATTTATTATTATGTTCGTTGATTTTCCGGAAAATGTATAGGGTCGATTTCGTGTATAGAATCGATACCGGAATTGTAATTTAGATTTTTGTATATTTAATATTACGATTGGATCGACGTATCGAAGACCGCCGGAGAAGACGAAGTGACTAGAGGGACGAAGGGCTAGGGATCGATTGGATCGATCCCCGTGATGCCCGATCGATGGCTATGGGCGTGGGGGTTGTTGCCCTAGTCGCGGCTGCCACCACCTCGGTGGTTGTCGGCATGGCTGGGCGGCGGCGCTCCTCCCCGTGGCTGGCCGGTCGATCGAAGGGTGGGGGTGGTTCGGGGTCTCCCAACCCGGACTACTCCTACCGGAAATATACTTTCCTAATTAATTCATAATTCCTATTTTGAGTATTTCTTTATGGAATATTCTAGAAAAATAGAAAAAGAATTAATTTAGTACTAAATTTATTTTTCCTATTTGATTATTCCTACTCATGGGAATATTCATGGATTAGGAATAAAAATAAATTTGGAAAAGTATAATAGTACTAACTATTTTATTTCTTTATTTCATTATGGATATCATTTAGAATATTCCAAGAATATCTTGGATAGATTATTCTAGTGATTTAATGAAGTGGAAAAAGAAAATAAAATAAATAAAAATATTAATAATATTTAATTTTATTCTTAATATATTCAATTGACTTAATTTTCGAATTAAGTAACTTTTGGATTAATTGAAAATAAATGGATTTAAATATTGGATATTAATATTCTCGTCACATGGGGCATTCAAGAAACGAAGACTGAAGACTAGAAGATGCGTACGGGGATGTGATGAAGCCATAATAGTCGGAAAATAATATTCTAGTAATTATTTTGACTATGTGATAATACTATGTGCTTTATTACATGTATGCATGCTATATGTGTTTATTTTATGCACTAGATAGCGTATCCCTTTATTGTAAAAATCTAAGTGGGAGAGGGTATGGAAACATACCCATGGTCTCCATTGCTGCTCTCTTGGTGACTTTTATAAACTTTTGAAGTTTATATAGATAGGTCATTGTAGGAGAGTTCTTGTAATTCCTCTTACGAGAAACATTGATTAAGTTTATCAAACAATGCCTAATTTGTCTTTCCAAAGCTGATTTCAAGTCGACTCATTCTCACCCCGGGGAGTGGAATGGAGCCAGAGCCACTTGGTCATGTAGAGGACACAAATTAGAGACTTTCGTGCCATTCTTTGATAGATGGGTCGTTTGTCTGCTCGGCTCCCTCATTTATGAGAGATAGGGTTGTTCGCATGGTGAATCACTGGTTAGAAACTTCGAGTTTCACTTATGATTCTCCACGTCTTGATTTACGAGATTAAATGGATCAAGTAATTGGGAGTCAATTATAAAAGTCTCTTAGTGTAGTAAACGTCCACACCACGTGGCTTGCTATGCTGACGGACTTTGGATTAATTGATGTAGACAGTTGTAAGTAATTATGAAGAGTTGTGAAGTTATCGTAAACGTCCACACCACGTGGCTTGCGGTGATGTAGCGATTCCAAGTAATTTACTTTGGTACTGAGTAATGGTTTACACTTAGATACGCGTTATAGTATTCCTCCCCACGAGGTCACGCTATAATTGATGTATGACCGAAGAAAATCTAATTGCTAAATCATTTGGGTGGGTAAACGTCCACACCACGTGGCTTGCCTTACCTGATGGGATTTTAGATGTGATTAGTGATTTAATGATATTATTTAAGGGAGATAATATCGGACATTAAATTGTTTGTTTGTTTTATGTGCTTATAGGTTAAGAATGACTGTGACCCCACTTTGTGATATACTTAAGGATGAAAACTCACCGGTTCCATATAGTGATGATTGGGAACGAAATCTGGACATTGTCCAGACTGTTGAGCTTTCCGAATCCACTGTTGTCCCAACTGATGAGGACATTCGAAATGACCTCAGGATGATGTTGAGACATAGCGTGGAAGCCGGGCAAGAGGTGATTAACATACTCACAGAATTCTCTCTCAATGAGTCCCTTAAAAAGGATTCAACGAGAGCGGAGTTTGTGCGTAAGTTAAGAGAATCACAAGCTTTTGTGGCAAGGCTAGAGGAAAAGCATGCAAAGAAACCCAGTGGCTCAAAGCCACGGATTGGGAAAGGCAAGCCTTCTGGCAAGTGATTTCGATGCAAGCAGTTTGGGCACTGGAGGTCTGATTGTCCTCTCATCAAAGGTACGAAATTTTCCTTAGTCACTGAAACATTGTCAGCGGTGATATCTACCAGCACCTGGTGTGTAGATACGGGCGCCACTGACCATGTCTGCAATTCATTGCAGGGGTTCCAGGAAACCCGGAGACTTAGAGAGGGAGAGATCGTGGTCTACATGGGCAATGCCGCGAAGGTGGCGGCTGTTGCAGTGGGAGACGTTCACTTACGTTTTAGTAGTGATAGGGTTTTGGTTTTACAAAATTGTCTTTATGTACCAAATTTTAGAAAGAATTTGATTTCAGTTTCTAAGTTAATTCTGAATGGATATTCTGTTTCTTTTGATCACTCTGTGGTCATAAGAAGAAATAGTGAGATTGTCTGTTCTGGTACATTGGTGGACGATTTGTATATTCTAAATCCTGAGTCTAACACGATGCAACTAACCGAGAGTAATAACACATCTACGAACACCAATAAGAGAAAGGAACCTTCTAAGATGAATCAATTATACTTGTGGCATCTAAGGCTAGGTCATATTAATTCGAATAGAATTCAAAGGTTGAAAGCTGATGGTCTCATTAGCGGTATAGAAGGAGAGGACCTTCCAAACTGCGAATCCTGTTTGGAGGGTAAAATGACCAAGCGTTCTTTTTCTGGTAAAGGGCGTAGAGCTGAACAAGTATTGGATTTGATTCACTCTGATGTATGCGGACCTATGTCTACTCAGGCAAGGGGAGGGTACGAGTATTTCATCACCTTTACTGATGATTACTCAAGGTATGGATATATTTACCTGATGCGCCACAAGAGTGATTCTTTTGACAAGTTCAAGGAATTCAGGGCTCTTGTGGAGAACCTTCGTGGTAAATCCATAAAATGCCTGCGATCTGATCGCGGAGGCGAGTACCTGTCTGGAGAATTCAAGGCATACTTGGCAGAGAATGGGATTGAATCCCAGCTGACTTCACCATATACTCCTCAGCAGAATGGTGTGTCAGAAAGAAGGAATAGGACTCTTATGGAAATGGTGCGATCAATGATGAGTTACTCGGATTTACCTGTTATGTTCTGGGGACTTGCCTTGGAAACAGCGGCGTATATTCTGAATAGGGTTCCGACCAAAACGGTACCAACTACACCCATGGAATTGTGGAGTGGGCGTAAGCCTAACTTGGGACACATTCGGATCTGGGGATGTCCAGCACACGTGTTGCGACAAGGCGCCGATAAGTTAGAACCGAGATCAGAAATACGGCTGTTTGTAGGATACCCGAAAGGAACTAAGGGTGGCATGTTCTATAGTCCTACGGACCAGAAGATCGTTATAAGTACTAACGCTCGGTTCTTAGAGGAAGACTATGTCATGGACCACAAGCCCAAAAGTGACATAATACTTGATGAGTTGAGAGGTAACGAGGAAGACCTGGATACAGCCGAACCGAGGGTAGATACACCACTAGAACCTGCACCTAATACTGTCACTGTTAATACACCGGAACGCCGTCGTAGTGGGAGGGTTGTCAAACAACCGGACAGATGGATTGGACTGGGTGAGTCTTCGGACTCGGCACCCGGAGTTCATGAAGTCGATCCCTGGACCTATGATGAGGCGGTACAAGATATAGATGCGCCTTCTTGGAAGAAAGCGATGAAATCCGAAATAGAATCTATGGATTCTAATAAAGTCTGGGATCTTGTAGAACCACCAAGCGGCGTAAAGCCAATTGGGTGTAAATGGGTCTACAAGAGAAAGAGAGGATCTGACGGAAAGGTTGAAACCTTTAAAGCTCGGCTTGTTGCGAAAGGATATACTCAGAAAGAGGGAATCGATTATGAGGAGACCTTCTCGCCGGTAGCCAAGATAAAGTCAATCCGGATTCTCTTATCCATAGCAGCTCATATGGATTATGAGGTGTGGCAAATGGATGTCAAGACAGCTTTCCTTAACGGAAGTCTTGACGAGACGATTTATATGAAACAACCAGAAGGATTCATTGCTAAGGGGCGAGATCATCTAGTGTGCAAGCTTAATCGATCCATTTATGGATTGAAACAAGCCTCGCGATCGTGGAACCTGCGGTTTGATGAAGTAGTCCAATCTTTTGGATTCATTCAAAGCATGGACGAATCGTGTGTGTATTGGAAACGTGATGGAAAGAAGGTGGTGTTCCTCGTGCTTTATGTAGACGACATACTTCTCATTGGCAACAGTGTGAAGATGTTATCAGACATAAAGGGATGGTTGTCTAGACAATTCGATATGAAAGATTTGGGAGAAGTCGGACATGTTCTAGGGATCAAAGTTATAAGGGATCGCCGGAATAGAACATTGTGTCTTTCCCAGCAATCTTACATAGACACGATTCTAGCTCGTTTTAACATGCAAGATTCCAAGAAGGGTGATCTGCCCTTCAGTAAAGGAACTTATCTTTCTAAGGAAATGTGTCCTCAGACACAGAAGGAGAAAGATGACATGAAAGCGGTTCCCTACGCTTCGGCTGTGGGAAGCTTAATGTATGCAATGTTATGCACGAGGCCTGATATTTGCTATGCCGTTGGCATAGTAGCGAGATATCAGAGTAACCCTGGAAAGGCTCATTGGACTGCCGTAAAGAGCATTTTCAAGTATTTGCGAAATACTAAGGATTATGTTCTGAGATACAGTGCAGACAATCTGATTCCTTTGGGTTACACAGATTCGGATTTCCAAGCTGATAAGGACCGGCGTAAGTCGACATCAGGCTATGTGTACACTTTGGGAGGTGGAGCCGTATCATGGAAGAGTGTTAAGCAAAAGTGCATTTCGCACTCTACCATGGAAGCTGAATATGTTGCAGCCTCAGAGGCAGCGAAAGAATCAGTGTGGTTCCTTAATTTCCTCCAGGACTTAGATGTGATTCCGAGTTTGCCTAAGGCTATGACAATTTATTGTGACAATAGCGGTGCAGTGGCAAACAGTAAGGAACCACGGTCCCATAGTGCTACAAAACACATAGAGCGCAAGTACCACCTCATTCGAGACATCGTCAAGAGGGGCGATGCGATAGTCACCAAGATAGCTTCGGAAGACAACCTAGCGGACCCTTTCACCAAGATACTTCCTAAGGAAGTATACTACAAGCACTTGGAGGGTTTGGGAGTCAGAAGTTTGGAGGATATGACTAGACCTTAGTATAAGTGGGAGATTGATGGAGTAGTATACTTAATGTCTAGATTTGAGTATTCTGAACTCTGTATGCATTTTCATTTACCTATCTATTACAGACATTCATTTGCTTTTAATTATTGTTAATTAAATATATGCAAATTATAGTCCTGGATTTTATACGTTGTAGTTAGTATGGTGGGGCATGGGCACACAAAAGATCATACTATCGGTTACTCGTATTTAATCGAACAGTTGCTCACGACCTAGATGGACACGGACCAATCCATCGGTATAGTCGTTGTGTGAGAGAGAAAATAATTTATCTTAATTATTTTATCACACTTGTACACTTGGTGTATTGAGCGGATCGATTGAGACTCATCAATTAGGATTGCTCGGCGATAATTGATTTGAGACTCGGAGTATTTTATTCTTAATCCCTGAAACAATTGCGGGTGTGTATATTTAATATAAGTGACTTTGATTTACCAAAGGAATCAACCGGTTTAATTATTGGGTTGATTACCGGTTAAGTTGGGTCACTATATTTTATATATGGCATGCCGTGAATTCTTGAAGGGGCAGTGTATCCCGTAAGGGTTGATAATATCCCCGAGATGAGCTCATAAGGATTTATTATGTAAACCTCGCGAGTGGATTTGTTCCGCATAATAAATAAGGTTGAGTGGTACTAGTCTCGGATATAAGAGATGAATAAATTTATTAAGCAATAAATAAATTTTATTCATGGATATTTAAATCTTAAATACACGGAATAAATAATACTAAGTTGGAGAAATATTATTTGGTATAATATGGAATAATATTGGGAGTTCAATTTTATTTATATAGTGGAAAATAAATAAAATTAATATTGATAAGAATTAATGGATTTGGGTTGGACCCAATTTAATTTTCAATATTAAAGCCCAATATTTATTCTCCTTTTGATCCCCTTCGTAGCCTATAAAAGCACTACATGGTCTTCACTTTTTACTAACCTACGTTACGCCAACAATAAAGTTCCGAGAGTGAAGAGGATCCATAAGTTCGATAGCTCGTCGCCCACCCGACGTTCGAACGGAGTGCAAGGAATACGCGGGAAGGTCACGAGGTCATCGATTTCGTTTCTCCGAACAACGAATCGTAGGTACAATTCTCAACGCACTTGTTAATTGTTCGATTTGTGTTTTATTGAAAATACCGTAGGACGAAGATCCGAGATCGAAGCCCGGATTAGACGAACGATCACACGGTGGTGGCGAAGCCACCGGACCGCGGATCGCCGCCTAGGGTTTCGGCGTGGGGGCGTGGGGGCCGAACCCTCGGTTGGGCCGAGGGTGTGCGATCGATCGCGGGATCGATCGCTAGGGCACGGGCTGGTGCCGTGCCCTACCCCGCCGTGAAGGCGGGGGCCTCCTGGTGGCGGCGGGTCGCCGGACCCGCCGCGGGGGCTGCTGGGCAGCCCCACCCCGATCGATCGCCCGAGCGCGATCGATCCCTCATCGCGCGAAGCGCGCGGCCGTGGGGGTGCGGCTGGGGCGTGCGCGGCCTTCGGGCCTCGCTGTGCGCTTCGGTCGTATCCCGGCATGGTTGTCGTATTCGTGTGAACTCCGGCGAAAGGTTCGTTCGGGTTATCGGTTCCGCAATTTTGATAACCCGGGATAGCGAATTCCAACACGAGGAACATGATCCACGACACCCGGAACTCGATCTAAGATTCGATGCATAATCAACGAGAAAGAAATCGAATTATTGCGGAAATAGGGTTTCGATTTCTTATACCTTTGATGCGTGATTCGGAGAAGCCGAATAGGCGAACACCCTGAGATCTTCTAGTGTGTATCCTAGCCCTCGACGCCGGACGTTGTGTGGGCAACGATCCACCGGAGTCTTCTCTTCTTCTTCTCTCTCAAACCCTCTTTCTCACGTTTTATTTTTCTGTCTCAGAAATATAATTGCGCAAGCAATTTATTTCTACAGAATAATTACTGCGCTAATCTAAATTAATTAAGCAGAGAAGAAAATAATTGCGCTAACTATTATTTTCTCTCCACAGAATTAATTATAGCGGCGAAACTTAGGTTAGGAGAAGAGAGATTGAGGGGTTTATATAGGCCACACTAGGGACCTTAGGACAATTAATTAATTAGGCTAAATTGTAATTTAATTAAACCGGTGTCTTTAAAAGAAAACCTTTAATTAAATCCAATTTTAATTATAATTAATTCCACTATAAAATTATAATTGAATTCCCAATTAATTAATCTATATTATTTTACCAATAATATTTCCGCCGAAATTACATATATGATTTTCCCCGTGTTTAAGATATCGAATGTCCACGAATTAACTTTAATTACTAATAATTAAATTAATTCATTTCTTATTATCCGAGACTAGTACCACTCATCCTTATTATCATGTGGAACAAATCCACCTGCAGGGTTTACATGATAAACTTTATGAGCTCATCTCGGGGACATCATCAACCCAATAAATGGGACACGGTTTCCTGTCTATAATCTACAGCATGCCGTGTGTACAATTCCGATTCCCAATATACCGAGGATCTCGACTAATCAATTAATCTCACTCATTGGCACATCAAAGAACCGAGCATTGGACACACGCACCTATAATTATATAGGGATTAGGAATTCATATATCCGTAATATCTGAGGTCTAGTTCGATTACTCCGATTAGTAAAAATCGAACGCCCTCCCGTGGTCCTGCTCAATACACCGAGTGTACGAGTGTAACATGATAGTCAAGACCGACTATCTACCAGTCACACTACGACGTACCGATGGATTGTCCCTGTCCATCTAAGTCGTGAGCTACTGTTCGATAGTATACGAGTAACCGATAGTATGATCTTCCGCGTGTCTCCTCACGCCATACTATCTACAACGTATACATCAAGGACTATTGCAATAAATGCAATCATGTTTGAATTATGTATAGACTAAGGCATAGATAAGGAGTTCCGTATTTGCACTAAACTAGACATTTAGAATACAACTCCATCAATCTCCCACTTATACTAAAAGTCTAGTCGTCCTCTCCCTAACATCAGATTCTCATAACCTTATCACGCCTACCCAATGCTTTCGCTGGAAGAGCCTCTGTGAACGGTTTTACCAGGCAATCCTCTCGATGCTGTCTAGGTGACAACTGCATTGTCTTACTAGACGATCTCTCGAATCAGGTGGTACTTGCGCTCTACATGTTACCTCCCACTGTGGACTCGTGGCATTTCAAGTCTGCCAATACCGCTATTCAAAATAGCTTTGGGAAAACTCGAAACCACATCTAAGTCCCTTAGGAAGTTCTGGAGCCACACTGACCTTTTAACTGCCTAGAGGCCGTTATCCTTTCAGTTTCCATGGTAGAGTCCGTAATGCATCGCTGCTTTACATTCTTCCATGTGACTGCTCCACTTCACAGTGAGAACACATAGCCTGACTTCGACTTTCGACTGTCCCTGTTTGATTTGGAAATCCAATTCTATGTAATCCAAAGGAAACAACTTGACTGCTTTGTAACGCAGAACATAATTCTTGGTCCTCTGCAGGAGCCTAAACATGTTCTTTACATCAGTCGAGTGATCCTTTCCAGGATTACTATGATATCTCACCACCATGCCCACGGCATAGTAGATATCAGTCTCGTGCATAGCATTACATACATTAAGCTTCCCACCATTAAGGTGCAGGGAACTGCTTACTCTTCATCTATCTCCTTTATTGTGTCGGACACAAAACTTTAGATAGATGAATTCCACATCTAAAAGGTGAAGACCTTTCTTGGAATTCTGTATGCTGCAACGAGTAAGAATTGTATTTATGTATGAGGCTCGAGATAAGTTCTATGTTCTTTTCTGGCGATCATTTATTACTTTGATCCCAAGAACATTCCCGACTTCTCCTAAGTCTCTTACATTGAATTACTCGGACAACCACCCCTTTATGTCCGATAACATCTTTCATATTATTGCCAATTTAGAAGGATGTCGTTTACATAAAGAATGAGAAAACACCACATCTTTTCTGTCACTTCTATATTATACACAGGACCTAAACATGCCTTGAATGAATCCATGAAATGGATTTTCATATAGGTCCGCATGTGTCCAAGATCTTGAAGCTTCCTTCAATCCTAAGATCGATTAAGCTTGCTTACCAAATGCTCTTGGCTCATTTGGATGAATCCCTCTGGCTGTCCCACACAGATGGTCCCGTCAAGACTTCGATTTAGGAAATCCGTCTTGACTTCCATCTTCCATGTGAAGACAAAAGAATCCGGATCGACTTTAGCATAGCTACCGGCGAAGAAGTTTACTCATAATCGATCCCTTTCTTTCTGAGTGCACCCTTTCGCCTAGCCTTAAGGTTCACACCTTCCCGTCAGACCCTCTTTTCATCTTGTACACCCACTTGCAACCAATGGCTTTTACACCTTTGGGCGGTGCTACAAGATCCCAGACATGATTTGAATCCAAAGATTCAATCTCATATTTCATCGTCTTTTACCAAGACTGAGCATCTTGATCTTTCAGCGTCTCGTCATAGATCCAGGGGTCGGCTTCATGTTCTCTAGGGAACAAGTCCGAAGACTCTCCTATAAACATGAACCTGTCGGGTTGTCTAACAACCCTCCCACTACGACGACGCTCCGGTGTACCTTTAGTGACTAAAGATTACAGTAGTGAACTACTCAGTTAGGCTGGTTCTAAGTCTTGATCAGTCCCTCTAAGCACATTAAGTATTACTCTACTCTTGGGCTTGTGATCTTGCATATATATAGTCCATGTCTAAGAACCGAACATTGATGCAATCAACGAATATCTGGTCCTTTGGACTATATTACATATCTCAATTCTTTTTCTTAGGGTATCCTATAAACAGCCGAATATCTGTACAAGTTTCCAAAGGAATCAAGTTCAGGATAAACGCCGCTGTTTCCAAGTCATATCCCAAAACGAATTAGGTAACTCCGAATAACTCATTGTCTATTTTCCCATATCTATAAGAGTCCTATTCCTTCTTTACAACACATTATTTTGCCGAGGCATAAATGGTGTAGTCTGTTGGGAGTTAATCCCATTTTCTGATAAGTATGCCTTACTCCTCAAAGAGGTCTGCATATATCAGAGCGAATCAAATCTAGTACATTCTTGGATCTTTTCCCTTTAACCGTAAAGGGTTGCTTGGTCATTAAAACTTCCAAGTATGATTCGAAGGTTGGAAAGTCCTTTCCTTCAACCTAGCTGAGTAGTCCATCAGCTTTCACCCTTTGAATCGTACTCAAGTTAAAATGATCTAGCCTAAGATTACATAAGTACATTTGATTCATCCTAGAAGGATCTTTACTCTTATTGTGGTTCGACAATGTGTTATTAGCTCCGGTCTGTTGCATCGTGGAAGAACACGGATTTAGTATTAAATTGTCTAACAATGTACCAGAATAGATAATATCCCCGTTTCCTACTCTGAAAAGTATGAAACTATCAGAAGAAACGGAATATCCATTCTAAGCCAATTTAGAAATCTGAAAAGAAATTTCTTTCTAAATGCCGGCACATAAAGACAATTTATTAGAGCTAAAATCCTACGGTTTAAAACCATTTAACATCTCCCACTGCCACGGCTGTTACCTTAACATTATTGCCCATGTAGGTTATTACTTCTTCCTTTCTAAGTCTCCGGGTTTCCTGGAACCCCTGCATTTAGATGCAGACATGATTAGTGGTTCCCGTATCCACACACCAGGTACTGGTGGATAACACCACTGAGCATGTTTCGGTGACTAAGGAAAAGTCAACTTCTTGTTGCTTGAGAGGACAATTAAAACTTCCAGTATCCAGACTGCTTACAACGGAAGCACTTGCCCCTTGGGTTTGCTTGTCCCATTCCGTGGTCCAGATATATTAGGCCCACTGGGTTTCCGTACTCGCTTCTTCTTCCTTTTGCCGCCCGAAGGCCTAGGAAGAGCCAATTTCTCAGCTACAAGTGCTTTGAGAGCCCTTAAAGATTTCCTCAGTTGCTTGAAGTTCAACCAGGAGCTCCGCCAATGAATAAGACCTCTTATCCATGTTTTAGTTCAGGCGGAACTACTCAAAACTTCTCGGCAGTGAGTGGAGCACTATATCAACCTGGGTTACCCCATTGATAATTGTTCCCAGAATCTCTATCTTATTAAGATAGCCCATCATTCTAAGAACGTGATCCCTCACGGGCGTTCTTTCCGACATGATGGCCGTCATGAGTTGCCTCATTTCATTTTGCCCGGCTGTCCTGTCCTGATAACCAAAACTTCTTGAGGTTAAGCATCATATCATAGGTAATGGTCATGGCATGATCCCGATGTCACAGCACATTTGACATGAAAGCCATAACGTTGCTCCGCGTCATCTCATTAGCCTTGATCCATTTCCAATGAGCTTCCTTTCCTCAGTAGTGGAAGCATCATTTGGTTCAGCAGGTCAATTGACTTGGAGTACATATTTGTACTCCTCTGCAGTTAGGACAATGTCCAAGTTTCTTCTTTTATCCATACAATCAGGTTCAGTGAGTTTGTTGACTTTAAAAGGGAATAATACCATATAAAACAAACAATGAGTTTAATTCGATATCATTTCCCTCAAGTGATATCATTAAACTACCAATCATTTCCAAAATCCCATCAGACATAGCAAGCCACGTTCTTGTGGACGTTTACCAGTCCAAACGATTTTATGATTGGATTTTTACTTCGGTCGTACATCATTATAGCAGTGACTCCGATGGGGAGGATACTATAAAGTGTACCTAAGTGTATACCATTTCTCAGTACTAAGTCCACCGCTCGGGAACTACATGTCCACCGCAAGCCACGTTCTTGTGGACGTTTACGTTGACATGCGGTCCTCCACGACTTTCTATAACTGTCGAGCCTCAATTAATCCCAAAGTTCCATTTCCATTTAGCAAGCCACGTTCTTGTGGACGTTTACTAAAACAAACAACTTTATTAATTGAATCTTACTTATTTAAATGTCATAGAATCTTAATTAACCCAAAGTACCATTCCCATTTAGCAAGCCACGATAGTGTGGACGTTTACTAAAACAAACAACTTTGTTAATTGACTCTTACATTTATTAAATTTCACAATTTTATTAATCAAAGCTTGATATCTCGTAAGTGAAACTCGAAGTTTCTAACCAGCGATCAATCATGCAATTGAGCCCTATCTCTCACAAGGTAAGGGAGCCAATCAGACAATCGATCTAGTCATCGAATGACTCGAAAGTCTCTAATCTGTGTCATCGACATAACCAAGCGCTTTGGCTCCATTCCACTCCCCGGGGTGAGAATGAGTCGAGTTGAAATTAGTCTTTGAATGACAGATTAGGCATTGCTTTTGAGAAATATAATTGTTCAATTTTATAAGTGGATTTTAAATTCGAATTTTGATCCAGTGATATCCGTGTGTCGACTTTATCCGATAGGGAGGATGACACTAAAGCCAACTCGTAAGTGACACACATCACTATCAAAACAGAGAATGGAGACCGCGGGATTGTTTCCAATCCCTCTCCCACTTAGTGTTTTACGAAAAAGGGATAACATGCATAGACATGGCAGGCATAATAAAAGCACGTAAATCACACAATAAGGCAATTAACGTGGTCCCGATTATTATGGCCTTTAAATATCTTCCATGCACGTCTTCTCGGATCTTCGTCTCGTTGCTCGTCTCGGTCTCGATCCACCACCGACTCGTCTAAGTGCCAAGAGACGAACCCCTCCCACTGGAGTATCGCCCCAAGCCTCGACGAGCGTTCCGTGGTGTCCGTCGAACCCCCGCGGCGTTGCTGCCGAGCCTCGGGCAGCGGGCGCTGCCTCACATTCAGCGCTCGCTGGAGAAGCACTGGGCAGCGGGCGCTGCCCCATCTCCAGCGGTCGCTGATTGAGCCCAGTCAGCCGCGGGTTCGACTTCTCGACCCTCGTTCGTCCGGCCTTCGATCTTCTCTCGATCCACCAAGTAGCAGAAACATTTACAAGGTAAAAACTACTACTTCCGGCATCGATCCTATACACGGTGATCGATCCTATACATTTCCGAATTCAACGAAAAACAAATAAACCTAAACGACTCAACTCGTCGTTTTTTATCTATTACAAACAAGCAACGATTTCAAAAACCATAACCGATCTCGACAAGCCCGAGAGTTTAATCAAACCACAAAACATAAACAACACAATCACATGGCCATAATAATCGGGTTCGAACCTGCAAAACAAATCTCGCAAAAATACAACGAATCGACAAAACCGGCTCTGATACCAATTGTTGGAAATCGACTACCCCGGATGCATTCGTTCGATCACTCGAACATCCGAACACTCCCAGTCGACCTCTAGGTAGCACTGCTCCGTTCACGTAACTGCCCTCGTGCCGATTCACGCCCAACCATCGCCCCGAAGGACAACCGCGCGAATCAGCCGCTGATCTGATTCAAACAGCGGGCGCTGCTAGTCAATCAGCGGCCGCTGATTAGGCCCCAAACAGCGGGCGCTGTTTGGCCTTCAGCGGGCGCTGTTCGTCCGCAAACAGCAGCGCGACCTGCTGTTCCGAGCGCGTTTCCGGGCCGATCTTCCTCTCCCGACTACCGATCCGGAGGTCCTTGACCCCCAGTAGTCGAGGAACATGATCCACGACACCCGGAACTCGATCTAAGATTCGATGCATAATCAACGAGAAAGAAATCGAATTATTGCGGAAATAGGGTTTCGATTTCTTATACCTTTGATGCGTGATTCGGAGAAGCCGAATAGGCGAACACCCTGAGATCTTCTAGTGTGTATCCTAGCCCTCGGCGCCGGACGTTGTGTGGGCAACGATCCACCGGAGTCTTCTCTTCTTCTTCTCTCTCAAACCCTCTTTCTCACGTTTTATTTTTCTGTCTCAGAAATATAATTGCGCAAGCAATTTATTTCTACAGAATAATTACTGCGCTAATCTAAATTAATTAAGCAGAGAAGAAAATAATTGCGCTAACTATTATTTTCTCTCCACAGAATTAATTATAGCGGCGAAACTTAGGTTAGGAGAAGAGAGATTGAGGGGTTTATATAGGCCACACTAGGGACCTTAGGACAATTAATTAATTAGGCTAAATTGTAATTTAATTAAACCGGTGTCTTTAAAAGAAAACCTTTAATTAAATCCAATTTTAATTATAATTAATTCCACTATAAAATTATAATTGAATTCCCAATTAATTAATCTATATTATTTTACCAATAATATTTCCGCTGAAATTACATATATGATTTTCCCCGTGTTTAAGATATCGAATGTCCACGAATTAACTTTAATTACTAATAATTAAATTAATTCATTTCTTATTATCCGAGACTAGTACCACTCATCCTTATTATCATGTGGAACAAATCCACCTGCAGGGTTTACATGATAAACTTTATGAGCTCATCTCGGGGACATCATCAACCCAATAAATGGGACACGGTTTCCTGTCTATAATCTACAGCATGCCGTGTGTACAATTCCGATTCCCAATATACCGAGGATCTCGACTAATCAATTAATCTCACTCATTGGCACATCAAAGAACCGAGCATTGGACACACGCACCTATAATTATATAGGGATTAGGAATTCATATATCCGTAATATCTGAGGTCTAGTTCGATTACTCCGATTAGTAAAAATCGAACGCCCTCCCGTGGTCCTGCTCAATACACCGAGTGTACGAGTGTAACATGATAGTCAAGACCGACTATCTACCAGTCACACTACGACTTACCGATGGATTGTCCCTGTCCATCTAAGTCGTGAGCTACTGTTCGATAGTATACGAGTAACCGATAGTATGATCTTCCGCGTGTCTCCTCACGCCATACTATCTACAACGTATACATCAAGGACTATTGCAATAAATGCAATCATGTTTGAATTATGTATAGACTAAGGCATAGATAAGGAGTTCCGTATTTGCACTAAACTAGACATTTAGAATACAACTCCATCAAAACGCTCCCACGCAGGGCCCCCGAGAGCGAGCTGTCTCCGATGCCGAGCAAGAGCAAACGACCAGGGATTCCCCTGGGAGTCCCGAACAGCAACGAAATGAACAAGAGACGACCTGGCGGCCCGCCGGAAGGCAGCTGGCAAGGGGAATCGACGACCATGCCACCTCCCGTTGAACACTTGGTCAACGTAGCAGTATTGATCTCGGACGACGAGGCGAACCATGGTCGGCTGAACGAAACAACAAATCCCAAATCAAGTGAGTGTGCGGTCATAAAACGAGGGAGAATAAACATTAACACGAGCGTCTCTTCAAGAAAAAATGCAACTCAAAACACTGACATAAACGAACATTGTCATAAGTTTAGATAAATAAATATTCAAACACGAGATGTTCGGAATAAAACGATATTG
This sequence comes from Euphrasia confusa, assembly GCA_954870475.1. Taxonomy (NCBI): domain Eukaryota; kingdom Viridiplantae; phylum Streptophyta; class Magnoliopsida; order Lamiales; family Orobanchaceae; genus Euphrasia; species Euphrasia confusa. The sequence continues at coordinate 20,773,400 of OX940969.1, forward strand.
TTTTGACAAATTTAAACATTAACAAAATAAAAGAAATTAACAGAAACGTCTTCACTCAATGTTGATCGGGTCCACGACTCCCGCCTCCTCTTCCGCCGCCACGAGCTGACCCTGATCGGGCCACCAAGACAGATCGATGCCGTGCACTTCCACCAAGTCCATAACAGGCAAGAGGAAAGTGGAGTCCAAGTTAGACTGGAGGCGACGGACGCGAAGATCGTCCAGGAGCAAGTCATAGGGCAGGCCGGCACGAGCATGACGCCGGATACAATCAAAATGGATCAGGAAGTAAGAATAGTCGCTATGCTGATCAAGGTCCTGCTGGGGATCCGCAGCCTTGTCCCTTTTCTCCTTCTCCAGGGCATCAGCCCTTTGGTTCAACCTCCCGATCAGGAGATCCAGGTTTTTCCGGTTTTCCTCGGCCAGTCGCACCCTCTCCGTCATCTCCTCCAGCTGGTCGTGCTCGGAGGCCGCCACCGCTTTCAATTTATTCAACTCCTCCTGACAAGCGTCCTTTTCCCTACTCGCACCCTCCGCGCTCGACTCCGCCTCGCTCACTTTGTTCCGCAATGCCACCTCGGCCTCCTGATATTGATCCACTAAGGACCGGAGGCTGGCGATCTCGAGTTCCTGCTCGGCTAACTTATCAGTTAGGGCCCCCGAAGCGGGGGCAGAAGTAGGAGTCTCGGGTTGAACAGAATGGTCCCGGGATTTACTCAAAGTGACCAGGAGCATGAGCACCCTAGAAGCCATTATAATGGCCATCTGTTCGGCATGATCAGGCTTCTGGGCGGCGAGTTCGGCTGGAATGGTCCAGGCGCGGGGTATGCACTCCATCGCCTCCCTCATCAAAGGGGGCAAAGTGGAAAAGTCGTGAGGACGAGCAGCCAAAAATTGGGCGAGGCTGGTAGCCGTGCTCGCCCGATGACCGCCCAAGCTAAGGAAAGAAATTAAGAAAGTTAGTGGATAAGAGGCAAATGGCGAAAGTCAACAAAGGCTTACCGAGCAAGGGCCTCCTCATCGACTGAAGCCACGTTGCTATAAGGATGACTTTCAGGTACGTCCGGCATCGGCTCCTTGCCCCGACGACGCTTCGGAGCCCGAGTGTTCGAAGGACCCACGGTTTCTGCAACGGGTCCGGAAAGCGGGGGAGCAAGACCCGTCCCCGGCGCGGGGGGGAACCGAGGTGGCCTCGGAATGACCCGACCGAGTTGGTTGAGCAGGTTGGGTAAGAGGCACGGCAGGTTGATTAGCGGCGGCAGCAGCAGCGGCGGCCTCAGAATTTCGGCGCGCGCGGTCGGCAATAGCAGCTAGACGAGCACGAGCATTATTACCGGCCATCTCGAGCGCGAATCACAAGCAAGAAGAAGAAACGCGAATCAACACACTCACGAGGATATCGACCCCGAGCATTACGGGGAATGGTAATGAAACGAGAAGATCGGACACGAGCACGGGTAAACACATTCTCGATAAGCCGCTGATCTTCAGGGAGGGAACGAACTCGTTCATAAACAGCAGCAAAGTCCCAATTGAGTTCGGAGACAGACGGAACGGGAGGACCTACCGAATAGAGAACGTCCGAACAGGATAAAGTCAGATTAAAACAAAGAGTTTCAAAAAAGGATAGACTAGGAAGAAAAAGACTGACGATGATATCTGGAGGCGAAGGAGGTCGGGATAGGATATGCCTCAGAGCCCCAGGCGCCATCCACATAGAACCAATCAGCCCACCAGGCCGTCACCTTGCTGGGGAGCTTCTCAAGAAGTTTGTTCGGGGCGCGCAGGTAGTGGTCCCCACCTCGGAAATGGTTGATGATAAGGAGAAAAGAAATCTCGGAAACTGAAAGATGGCGATAGAGGCCATAATGGCCGAATAGAACATTCAGGCTTATAAGCAATGACCAAGAGTTTGCATGCAACTGCATGGGTGCGATGCCCCACGCTTGCAAAACAGCGGCTATAGAATCATGGAGGGGAAAACGGAGACCCGCATCCATCATCGAGCTGGTCACAGCAACCATGCCCGGCGGAGGACAATTGGCCCGCTCGTCGGGTGTGGGACAATAAATGTGGACGTCCGAGGGGATCCCCCAGGTCGCCCGCATGTCTTGCAGCTTGTTCTCCAGGACAATCGAGCTGCGATTGCTCGCGTACATACCCGCCTGATCAGGCCCGGGGCGCGCCCCGAATCTCGTACGCTCCACGAAGACGTAAGGATTCTCGTGGAGGTAATGAGTATATATAAAAGGGGGGAGGGGACCCCGGATTTCTCCCATCATATCAATAAACCGGCGATAACAATCCGTTACTCCGCCAGCGAACAGCTCCAGTTTCTCCTCGTCGGAGAAGCCAATCATGGGAGTCGGGTCGTCCCCGGAAGAAGACGAAGCGGAGGTTCCGGAATCAGACGATTCACCAAAAGCAAGAATGTCGGAAAGCGTAGCAGAACTATCGTGATCGCTCATTCTCACTCGTTTTTAAGATATTGACACGAGAATTATATCGGAAATCTACTACAGTAAGTCCTCAAATAGCCGTAAAAGGATGGAGAAGAGAAACCTACGTGATCAAAGGTGAAGCCGAGCACTTTTCGTGATAGCCGAGCAAGAAAGTCAGGGTGTCCGGATGTCTGTAGCTTGAAGGCAAAAGGTGACAAATGAAGACTCTCGCGAGGTATTTATAAAGGGAAGAGGCGGCAAATTTCAAAATTTTGAATTTGAAAGGACGCTTGACAGAAATCGAAGCGTCACGTCAGTCAAAAGCCTCTCAGAAAATGGCACGTGGCAATAACCGCCGTCCATCATTTAATGAATCGGCGTAACCGTCGAGGCAATAAATTCTGCTCGGATTAGTCGATGACCATCTGCATTCCGAGACCGACCCTTTCATCCGAACAGGACGATCTCGGGGGGCATTTGTTATGCAGATAAAATTCAACATTCATCCGAGCATAGGAGGCCCCAGTTGGGCGAGCAACCAGGAAAACAATATCAAGTTCGCCCGCAGAGGATGGGCGAAGAAGACGAACTAGGGGAGACCCATGGAAAAGGCGCGGGACAACACTGCGTCCGAGCAGGGGTCGAGGATGAGCTCCGTTTCTCACGTGACCAGACCTCCGAGGATTAAGCTTCTTGTGCCTGGGCTAGGAAAGGAGATATGGGCTTGATGGTGGACTTATTTGATGGGCTTGGCCCATTAACCTACTTAGGAAACCCTAATTTGTATTTTCTATAAATAGATGATGTAGTTTTCCATTTAAAGACATCTACACATTTCCCCAAAAATTCTTAGAGAGCATAAAAGCCTTGTTCAACACTCAATCCCCAAATCTCTATTTTTTAGTTGATTATTGGAGAACACGATTTTTCGACTATCAACAATTTATAACGCAATAAAAAAACAGATCTCGATTTTTTTTGTTCTTAACATTAATGGATCGTGAATTAAAAATAACTTGACATAAAAAAAAAGACCAGAATATTTTTACAGTGCACCCATCAATCATCAGTTGAATATATTAATTGTAAGAATGTTTTTCTTCTGAAACTTCAGCTATATTGATGTTCTTGAAGTAAGAAGATGAGATGGATAAAAAAAATTCAATATCTCATTTAAAAAAATATGAGAAATGATTTTCTTGTAATATTTGAGTTGCAGAACAAATTTGAGGTGATGAAAAAGGATGAGATAAAAGAATGAATGATTTTAAGAATTGAGATCTAGTAGTGTGGTGAGCAACATAAATTATTAAGTTAGAGTGACAAGGGTATTTCGGGTATAGGGGGTATGACTATTGATATGGGACACCAAAAAATGAAAAATGTGACTATTATCACGGGACTGAGGTAGTAATTGCAATAGAATTAAAAAAAATAAAAATACAAAAAAATAGATAGTGATAGAGTTTTGTTACATTAGGACTTAAAAGATGTGCTTTTCTACAATAAAAAACCGTGAGTTACCAAAATTGTCTTTACCTTTTGTAGAATGTTTGTAAAATGCATGTTTGTAAAATAAATATTTGTAAAATGCATGTAATGATTGTAAAATAAATATTTGTAGAATGAATAGTTGACATTTGTAGAATGCATGTTTATAGAATAAATGTTTGTAGATTAATGGATGGTTGACATTATAGAATGTTCGACAAACATATTCGACAAACATTCTATATTCGACAAACATTTCCTATTAGACAAAAATATTCGACAAAACATTCTATATTCGACAAACATTATTCGAAACATATTCGACAAACATTATATTCGACAAACATTTCAAAAATTCGACAAATATTTTAAAATAGTTGAGCTATTTAATTTCATCTCTTTTATTTAATATTATTTATTTGAGCTAATTTATTTTGTATATTAATTGAGTCTTTGATTTAACTTTTATTTGAGTTTTTTTTTTTTTAATTTCAAGCACAAAAATGAAACACTAAATATTAAATAAAAATAAGAAAAACTATTAAATAAATAAAGATTTTGACAAAAACTAAAACTATTCGACAATAAATATTTTAAAAAATAGATTTCACACAAGAAAATGGTCGCTACCAATTTATTTGAAAGATACCAAATCTATACACGTATATATACAGATACAAAAAAATTATTTTTACCAGATCTATAAATATTAAAAAAAATCCTTTGATGAGGTGGTTTTTTCATGGTTTTGAACTAGTGAAATGAATTCATAATAAAAATGAATTAATGTAGGGGTATATTAGACACAGTATGTTTAAGAAATTGGCCTACAATGTAAATAAAATCATGTCAATACTTTATTTTCTAAAAATGTATTAAATATAAAACATTTATTTGTTAAGAAAAAAACATATGGAGTTTTTTATTATTCGATAAAACCAATCTTCTCTTTATCCTTAAAATACCTTTTTATTATTTTAGTAGAGTATTATGTATAGAAGTATATATTTGGAGTTGCAACTTAGAATGATGCAGAACTTGACATTTTGAGTATGACATATACGGAGTATAACTGAATAGAATAGCGTGAAAGAGATCAAAGTTTATGCCCAAAACTCCATTTGATATGTTCTGCATGACTCTAAATCAAACATAGTAAAATAATAGTAAGAAAAAAAACTCTGCTTGGGACTCTAGAGTACATATTTAGAAGTTAGAATTATAAAATTATAAATTTAATGTTAATTTTTTATTTTTTTTTGGTATTAAAAAATTTCAGTACATTTTTTTTAATGGAATAGCATTATATGGAGTCCGCGGTGACCTCTCAAATTTAATGAAGGAATCCATTCCAAGGCGCGGGCACTCCTCAACTTGGGAGACTTGGAGTCGAGCAGTTGTCCTTCACCAAGCGCCCGATTGGTAGACCCTGGATAATGGGTACACAAGCGCCAGTCTGGTCCATGTTTTATGGCTTTCGATTGTGGTTACTCTTTCAACTTTGAATGACTCCACACAAACTTAACATATCAGGTTAGGATCGAGTAGCGCAGCTGCCTTTATGTTAGATCATGTTAACCAACCAAGATCTAACGTCGAATTACATAAGTTTGTTCATTGTGATTCTCTCACACGATGTTGAAAAACACAATTCCTATCAAACAGAGCTAACACGTACGGTCCTTAATTCTTACAGTACATGGCAAGTTGTAATTTGTTAGGTTTTGATATTTTACAATTGTCTGTTATGATCAAGAAGAGTATAATTGAACCAACAGTTAGTGTTAAATAGTACTGCACTTGGAAACACCAGTATTATTACTCATGACAACTTTTATTTCAACAGCAATGCACTTATTGGAACTCATAAAACACCATTTTTCATTTGGTACGACCCAAGAAAACATGTGTAAGAACATTCTTAGTCTCCAGAGACGCCTTCAACAACTTCACAGCCTACAAAACACAACATATAGCATTACTTATTACTAGTAAAACATAGAGAGGAGTGCAACATTTTCAACATATATTTTTAACAAAGAAAACATACCTCGGCCATTCCCAAATGGACAACTTTTTCCTCCAAAGCCCCGACTTCCTTGACATTAAACTTATTAAGCAAAGTTATGCTTGAAATAGTAGACATAGGCGTCACCACCAAATCATCCATCACCATATAAGTCACCACACCCTTCACAAACCCTCCCTCACCCGATGCCACTTCTCTCTGAGGTGGCGCCACAAGTTCCATAACCGTGTTCGTGTGGCGATTGCAATGCGGGCAAATGGTGGTCGGGTTGAAGGAAAGGTAATTCCCACCCGAGTTGCACCTGTAAAATTTCCTATCTTCAGACTCATCATCCTTCAGCAGCAAGGGGAATGACGAGGCGCCAGATGGCACACCAGCCGGTTTGAGTACAGAGTCTTTTGTCTGGTTCGGCTGTATGTAGGACTCACTCAAGTTCTCTATGCTCTGGTATAAGTTTCCCAGTGAGCCCACCATCACCTTCTTGCCCAGCAGACGAATTATGGTGGCGACAGGAAGCGAGAGTATGTGGAAAAGGAAATCCACACCTTCTTTTGTGGCCTCGGCGAAAAGGACTCTTTTGCCATTCGAGTCGATCAACAGCTTCATGGTCACAGTGTTTGAGGTTTGTTCTGCCATTTTCTTTTCCTTTTTCTTGGTAATTTTTGGGGGGAGAGGAGTTGATATTTATACACTTATGATGTGCCTGTTCGAGTACAAATGACTCGTGGTGATATGTATCCAGAATAAACGTTTCGTAGGTACGTAATAAATTTCAACAAACAAATACATCCACTCTTAAATCTTAATCCATTCATTTTCTAACAGACAAATCTATCTCTGCTTTCTTTTCCTCATCACCACCTTCTTCCCTGAACTTCTTATAGATATCACCCCTGTAAAACTCCCGAGTCCTCGCCACTAAAATCAGCGAAACCAGAGCTCCAAAAAACGTGACAGAGGCCAAAATCACAAAAGCCAACCGATAGCATCTCGCCCCGATGCAAGTCAGCTCCTTCACGCTCGACCTCGTCATCCCCTTCCTCGCCAGATCCTTCAACGCCTCCCTATCGTAAAGCGGGCCCGCCACCTTCACATTCAGAATGTACGACCCGAGCGGGCTCGCCAGCTGGCCGCAATTGAACAGCGTCGAGTAATACTTGAGCCCGAAAAGCTCGGAAATGATGGCGAAAATCAACGGGAGCTGAGCTCCGAACGAGAACCCAATGATCACAGAGGCCATGTAAACAGATCCCGGAAAAGGGAAGGCGATGAGCAAGAGGCCTACGCAGGACAGAAGAAGCACTAACGTCATCATGAGTGTTCTTGGGAACTTGTACTTGGAGAGAAGATCTTCTGAGACGAATCCGGCGAATATCCGGCCGAAGTAGTTCCAGATGCTGAGAAGGGAAACGAAGGTCTTGATCGTTTTCGTCGGGTACCCCAAGGACTCTCCGATCTGTCCTAGATTGTCGACAGCTGTCAAGCTCGACCCCAACCCGCAGAACGTGGCAAGAAACAGGATGAGCATGTCGATGCTCAGGAGGGCTTGCAGTATGGTGTAGTCGTCTCCTCGATTCGGTTTATCGAAGATTTTCTCGAAACAGGACGGGGTGGAATCGGGTTTGGGTGGTCGAGACGGATTCTCGACAATAACAGCTGGAATACTGGGATTGATATCATTGTTTTGGGTGAAAAAAGCTTTGGATTCTTCTCTAATGGCGATCAGCAAAGGTACAAACAGCAAAGCGCAGACGACGGTGGTACAACCGGCATAAGCAGCTTGTGAGAAATTGAAGAGTTTTTGGAGGATAGTCATGAGCATGATAAAGACAGCTAAGACGATAGAGACGTATAGGAATTTGTAGAACACGCGAACCTCGTTTCCGAGCCTAACAACCTTCATCGCACGAATTGTATACACGAAAACCACAGAGAGGGCAGCTGGCAGCCACGCGATGAGGAGGATGAGGGCCTTCGAGTCGTTCCAATAGACGGCGAGATAGATCTGAGTCAAAATCGCGCCGCTCAGACCGGTGAACCCCTTCAGCAGGCCGAGCAATATGCCTCGGCTCTCCGGGAAGTTCTTCACGGAGGTCACGAGGGCGCCGGTGTTAGCGAAGTTCTGAGAATTCGCCCCGATGCAGATGTAGATGCACATCTGCCAGATTTGGGGCTTCGGGATTTTTCCGGTGACGGCGAGCCATATCATGAAATAGCCGGTGAAATTCATGGCGGAGCCGACCAGGAGGACGAACCAGGTGGGGGTTATCTCGGCGATGAGGCCGGAGAAGACGCCGACGTTCGCGCCGAGGTCTTTGAAGAAGCCGAGGAGGTTGAGAGTGGTCTGGTCGTACCCGAGGGAGGATTTGATCTCTTTGGAGTAGACGCCGAAGAGGTAAGTTGCTCCGGCTCCGGTCATAACGAGGAACGACCCGAAGAGGGAGAACCAACGCCCGCGGATGACGTGGGCGGCGAAGCTCAGCAGCTGCCGCCGGCCACCGCCGGCGACTCCTACTGTAGGCTTATCCATTGCTTTGTGAAATTGATTGTGGGGGTTAGCACTGGCAGTGCCAATTAGTCAGTTAGGTAGTGGGCAGTGGTTTACTGTTTTTCTGAGATGGGCCAAACATTTTTCCATTTTCTGGGAAAGAAGAAAAGACACCCACTTTCTAATTTTATTTTTTTATTTTTTTATGTTTTATTTTTTAGCAAGCTGATAAGAATAGTCCCTGAAGAAACAAGTTTTTCGAGAGGGCGTGATTATGTGCGAAATGAATATACATTGATATTTTTTCGTTAAAGTAACCTGTAATTGAAAATAAACGGAAATTCGGTTAATTTGTCTCGTTTTCTCAATAATATTCAACCTAAGCATGTTATTATGTGAGCTATTTCTCACTTTCTTTTTAGAGGTTTAATTGGTCATACTAATCATAAAATAATTATATGAAAATACAGTAGGGTATTCCCACACCCATTCAATTAATAAAAACGGAAATATTAAAGCAAACAAACAAAAAGAGGTCAGTGGTTCACACCATAAAAAAAGATTCTCTTTGATAAAAAATACTATCAACTTGATGAAGAAGTCAACAAAACTCACATTTACAACAAACCCGAAATCCGCAGGCCCAGGACTTGTGACTTGTGAGTAGAGTGGCCGTTTGTGCCCGACAACCGTACAACGACCCCAAAGAAATCTGTTGCCGATGGAGTTTAATTTTTTTTTTAATCGGTCTGCCATGAGCCCAGACCGGGTCGAGTTTAATTTGTTTTGAAAGGTCTGCCATGAGCCCAGACAAATAAAAAGTATGTTCGATTACGGGCCCAAACAAAATTGGGACCGAAAACTCTAAACTGCTCGTTTTTTAATTTTTATATTATTTTTTAATAAGGAAAGTGCTAAATTAGCAGAATATGGACAAAAACGCGTAAATTTTTATTTTTTACAAGTATAATAATATTTTAATTATTTTTTGACATTTGTTATAATTTATTATAATATATAAAATATATACTGTGAAAAAAAAATCAAAATTTTTTTTTAATTAAAAATAACCATTTTTTATATTTATACTAAAAAATTAATTAAATAGAAAATATATATTTTAATATATAATAATAAAAAATAAAATTTTTATTTTAACATATTTATTAAATTTATTAAATTTATAATTATGTAAAATAAAAAATAAAAAATAATAATTTTGAGCAGTTCTGGCAGAATCTGACCATATAGCATTACCGTTTTAATAAATACGGAGTATTACTCTTTCAATCCTCAAGAAGTTATCACATCTTTTCAATGGTCTCATACATAGTTGTCACAACTCAAAAAAGAAATTATCATTACACTTTTACTCAACAAAAATTATTTTCTAACTAAAAAAATACTACAATACATTTTGACTTTAATCAATAAAAATATAATAATAATAATTCTGAACATTTGTAATTTATTCTCTCACTAAAAAAAGACCACAATACTTTTTTGACTTTAACAATAATAATATAATAATATTATTTTTTAATTTCGTATATATTTTTATATAATTTTTAATATTTTAATTTATAATTCAACTTTAAAATTTTAAATTATAAATATTCTATAGAGTACTGTTATTTAAATTTTAAAATTTATTTATTTTATTAAAAAATTAATAAAAAATAATTTTTAATAATTAAAATTATTTTTTTTAATTAAAATAATTGGGCTCGAAAAACTCGAAAATCCTGCTCAAACTGCCGTCCCAATCCCAAAGGGAGCATTCATTTCAAAAAAACCCGACCCGACTGAGACCAAAAATATTGAGTTTTGAGCCGAACCTTGAAAATTTTGGGACCGGTCCAGCCTGCGCTTAGCTCTACTTGTGAGCAGTATAAATATGTTATTGAAAGATTTAATTTATTAACAGCCCCTACGTTACTTGAAAGACTTATATTACCCTTGCCTAGACCGCTCGGTCTTCTTCCTAATTGTTAAGTTAAACTCTCATTTAAGATATTTTCTACTTTCATGACAGAGCATCAAAATCTCTCCATAGCACATGCTGATGCTACGATTTTTTTTCATAATAGTAGTACTATTAATTTAATCATTCTCCAAATCTACTTAATTATTGTTATTCAAAATAATTGCTTAAATATTCAAGAAAAATATTATTCGAAATCTACTTGAATAACCCCAAGTGCTCCTTTGCTTAATTAGTCTTGACGTCAGATCTACCGCCTTCAACCTTCTGAACACTAGTTACAAGGACGTAACCGAGATTGATCTCAATCGTCGCTCAATTAACATCCATTCCTGAGTATCAAATTATAAATCACGACGTTGGAGAGCCCTCCACCGCCACTGTCGTAAGCCTTGCCGAAAAATAGATCCTACTTCTGTCCCGAAAAATTCCAAAATTTTAAGTGAATTTTTCATACTCGCTTTGTGGGTTGTAGCTCGGCTCGGCCCACCAATCCATGGGTTTGCTTTCCCAGCACGTAGCCATCGGTCCGCACGAATCAACATGAAACACTACTCTATTCGTTTTAAACATTTATTAATGTTTTGTTTGATATATAAATTAAAAAAATTAAACTTTTAAATATATAAATTAAAAAAATTAAAATTTCAAAGAAATTATATAAATGTTTTAAAAGATTGTTAAAAATTAAAATGAAATTAACATATGTTTGTAATCAGTACACTACATTATTAAGGAAAGACATAGAACATCTCATAGATAACTAGAATTAATTAAGACCGCCATTAGATTAAATTAAATATAAGTATTATAGAACTTTTCAATTTAATTAGTTAGCCTATAAAAGTTTTAATTCTTGTCCTGATTAGATTAGATTAATTAAATAATATTTCATTTCATAAACATGAACTCACCATCCCTCGTATTAAATATTAGAACTCACCATCCCACGTATTAAATATTAAATATTATTTCAATAATCATGTACTTAAACATTATCATCGGACAATCCTCTGAAAGCCAAGGCCAACGAGTACCTAAAGCTCGAGCAACGGGGAATTGCAACTGCATTTTAAATAAATAAAAAATTTAATCTTACATAATCAACTTTATTCAACTTTAATTTTTAATTAATAATAAATTATTTAAAGTAAATAAAATAAAAAGTTTGAATTTTTAATTAATACTAAACTATTAAAAATACATAAAATAAAAAGTTTTTTTATAACTTTATTATTATTTCAATACTCATCTATTTACATTAATTAATACCATTATATATTTTTTCACTGATTTATATGTATAATTAAAGTTCACACATGATTAAGTTCAAATATAGTTTCACTACCCGTTTATATGTATTTTAATGAAAATGTTATATTCAAATATAGTTTCACTGCTTGTTTGTTAGATGTTTCACACTTAGATATAATTTGTTGCTGAAACTATTACAAAAGCTAATATACATTAGTGCAAAAAGTACTATACACAAATATTACACACTTGCATACAATATAAAAACTAAATAAAAAACTACACCAAAAACTACAATGTAACACAATTACATACAATTAGCAGAACTAGTGCAAAAATTACTATACATCAAAAATTATTATGCACAAAACTACTTACAATCAATAAAAACTATTGCAAAAAATACTTATACACGAATGTATACCTACATACTGTTAGCAAAAAAATACCTAAATTAATGTTTCAACTTCATTAACGCTTTTTGTTCTCTAGTTGTCAAAATTTTGTGATTAAATTGATACGAGTCTCCACGGGATGCAAATAGCTTTAACTTATGAAACTATAAAATAGATACATATATTGATATGCCAACTACTGTATAAAATAAATTACAAAAAATAAAAAAAGAACTAATTATTTTTACATAGATTCTAAACATTCAATTAACCGTTCACACACATGAATTTTTTTATCTGATAGCTTTCTTTTACCACTTCATAGTAATTTGTATATTCAGTAGATATCAAAACATATTTGATAGTATTTTTTACGTTGGAAGTGGAACAGGGGCTGGTGGTAAGTGACGACACGACACCGTTTCGAAATTCGAGGGCGAGCATTTGGGGAAAAGGGATGGGGGATTACCGCAGAGCCCCTGGTTGCCAGAGAAGCTAGCACTACAAAAAAACCTGCTACATAAAGCAGGGTTTGAACCTTGGACTTTATGAGTGAAGAAGAGAACGATACGCTAAGCTATCTGAGTTATACTTACAATTATTAAAAGATAATATATATGTATCATTAACTTATATGTATTATGTACTATAATGTTATAATAATATAAAATACAATATATATATATATATATATATATATATATATCAAATTATAAATATTAATTATATATTTGAAATATTTATTAATTAGATTTTGTTAAAAATAATAACACTTAAATATTTTATTATAATTATTATTAAAAATAAATTACTTTTTTTAACATTTTCAATTTAACTTTATTACAAATAATATAATATTTTAATTAATTTAAAATTTTAATAAACTCAATTTTTTTACAAATACTATTATTTTTTAATTAATTAAAAAAATTGTTTGTAATTTTATTATATAGTATTTTTGTTGGTGGAAAGTATAAATTTAAAAATATATTTTAGTAATAACATTTAATTAAATTATTATTATTATATAAATTAATTTTAAAAAATTAAAAAAAAATTAATTTCTCTACGACATGGGACGTATAGAAATAAAGTCGTAGGAAATTTATTACTCCCTTACGGGATTTTTCCGTAGGGAGCCTCCAATCAATTGGAGGAAAGGCGTGTCTTCCCCTACGGGAGGCTTGCCGTAGGAGATCTTGTCCTACGGACCGCCATAGGGAATCCCTTGGGGCCTCTATAGATTCGCTGAATCTCGAGATGAGGTTGTTCAACACCAGCCCAATCATCTCATTGTTCGACAAGTTGAGGTCGTTGAGGTTTTGTAAGAATGGGACAAAATGAGAGATGTTGCGGGAGATCTCGTTGTTATGGCGGTGGCGGGAGTAGAGCTCCAGAGGTATTTGGCGGGAGAAGTCGTTGTCGGGGAGGTAGACGAGCTTGAGCTTGAGGTTGACGTTGAGGCGGCTGTCGCAGAGGTCGAGGAGACGGATCTAGTCAAGGTAGGAGATGGAAGGTGAGGGACCGAAGGGTGGCGGCGGTGATGTGGTTGTCGGTGTAGTTGGTGGAGCAGTCAGTGGAGTTGGGGTCCAGTTGGATAAAAGCGTGTCGTTGAGATCTGTTTGAGAGCGGGAGAGGAAAAGGGTGGTGCTATTGGATTCAACGGAAATGGAAATTAAAATAAAAGAAATGATATTTTGAATATTTTAATTGTAAAAAAGATAGTTGAAATATAATTTTTAAACTTTTAAGTACTTTTAATTATGGTTAAGAATAAGGTAGAATTTTTTTTTGGTCCCATAAAGTTGGGTCATTCTCGATTTGGTCCCATATAATTACACATTTTCAATTTAGTCTCATATAGATCGAAATTTTGTCTAATTTTGTCCTTTTTGCCGGAAAGTTCAATTTTGACCGGTTAACGCATGACGTGGCATCTCGAAACATCAATCGACAATATGCTCTTATACGTGTCATCATTTGATTGGTTGTTGTTGATTTTTTAAATTAAAAAATGCCACGTCATTAATTAATAAATAAATAAGAAAATAAAAATATATTTTGAAATGATTTTACGGGGTCAACCGGTGAAGCAAGATTTAACCGCTAAAGAAAAAATCACTTCCCAGTTCTCACCTCTTCTTTCTTGCGCTAATGGAGAAACTATAATCCCCAAATCATATGAACCCTAATTTTCCAACCCAATTTCTTGGCGGACGATTAGCAGGCTCAGAAGGCTCAGATTAGCAACCCAATTTTCCAAACAAACTGTCTCCCGAATCGCCCGCAACCAAAAGAACAATACCAAAATCACAAACCCACAAAATAATGAGATTTCACCATTGACGTCGTCGGCCGATGTTCTTCTCGAGATTCTGAGGCACTCTTTCCCTTCAAAGCTCTTCAATTCTCCCGCCGAGGATTCGGGCTCTTATTTCTCGAAAGCTTCCAAATGGGTTTTGGAGAGGGAAACGGTTTCGCGCGTCTCACCCCACGCAATTAACCCTCCTCACGCAATTAACCCTCTCTCTGCTTATGTCTCGATGCCACAGGTCACCTTCGGGGCCAAAAGGTTAATTAGTGAACCGGGAGAAGAGAATTAGGGTTCTTGAGATTTAGAATTGATGATTTATCATTCTCTTTCGTTTTCACCGGCTGCAACGGTTAAGAAAGAAAAAATGAAATTTTGATTTTTTTTATTTAATTAATTAGTGAATTGCTGATGTAGAATTAATTATTTTATTTTTTTAAAAAATATGGACAACAGCCAATCAAGTGAGAGCGCGTGTCATAGCAAGTCGGCGATCGTCAAGCCGGGAAGCCACGTCATTGGTTGATCGGTCAAAATTGAAGATTCCGGCCAAAAAGGACTAAATCGGACAAAAGTTTAAGCTATATGAGACTAAATTGAAAATGTGTAACTACATGGGACTAAATCGAGAATGACCCAACTTTATGGGACTAACAAAAAAATTCTCCTTTAAGAATAATAAAATCTACCTTCATTATCATTAGTCAATACTTTATTACTTTTTTAGAATAATAAAGTCAAAGTATTTTTTTCTCTAAAATTACCTAAATTAAAACAAATTAAACTTTTAAAGAAATTATATACAATTCATTTTTAAATTATAAATGAGTTATTTAAGAAAGACTTAGAACTTTCCATTGGTTAATTAAACCCCATTAAATTAAATTAAATATAAAAGACTTCCCATAAATAAAGTTAATTAGTTACCTATAAAAGATTTAACACTTATGGCAATTAGAGTAGATTGATTAAATAATATTTCATTTTATAAACATCAATTCACCACCCTCGTTCCCAACTTGAGTATCTAAAGAACAAAAAAAAAGAGTATTTAAATATTAAAAAAATAATACGATTAAATAAATAAAAAGTTTAATAATAAATTATTAAAATTAATAATTAATAATAAATAATAGTAAACTATTAAAAATAAGTTAATTTTTTAATCCTACGTCCTTATTCAACTTTTAATTTTTAATTAATAATAAATTATTTAAAGTAAATAAATAAAAGGTTTCAAATTTTAATTAATAGTAAACTATTAAAAATAAATAAAATAAAAAGTTTTTTTATAACTTTATTATTATTTCAATACTCATCTATTTACATTAATTAATACCATTATATATTTTTTCACTTAATTTTATTATTACTTCAATACTTATCTATTTACATTAATATTATTATTTTTTAATTTAATTAGAATAGAGAAAGTTTGATTTTTTCACTTAATTTTATTATTACTTCAATACTTATCTATTTACATTAATATTATTATTTTTTAATTTAATTAGAATAGAGAAAATTTGAGTATCAATTATTTGAAACTGTGTACATATAATTGGTATATTATTGGTAATGCTACAAGAGTCTTGTCAATGGTAGGTAGAATTTGTTTTTGCGGCAAACATTTGTATTTAGTACAGTACATTATAAAGGAGTGAGATACAAATTAGAATAGAGAAATTTGAATATATACTTGGCTGCAAATTGTATTTTTGTTTTATTATGTGAATAATTGTACTCAAACTATTGATATTTGTGAGATTGAAATTATTTTTGAGGAGAGACATTTTTAGTAAATGGCAGGAATTGTTGTACTGTATATACTTTCTTTTACTATTTTTTTATTATTATTATTATTATTATTATTATTACTAGTCCACTGCCCGTGCGTTGCACTGGGATCTTCAAAAGAATTGTTTTTACTGTGTGTTTGTTATTATGTTGACATTACTTATTTTTCATATAACTCATATTAATATATACGTTAAACTTGATTATTTGTCAAAAAATAGATAAATAAAATATTAGAATTAATGTATTATACGTAAATAATTATGATTAATTAACATTATCACTTATTTTGAAACACAATGAACTTACAAATTTTGAAAGACCTCCTTGCATACTACATTTGTGGTTTTGTTCGTGAGATTACCGTCACAGAGAAGAAGCTTCAGCCCTTCCTTATTGGTTACTCTAGAAAGCGCAATGTACAATTGACCATGCGTAAATACCGGTCTCTTAAAAAATAAATCTGCGACATCTGTATAAGTTAATTTTATTGTCTCAACATATATAGTATTGGTCGTGATGCAAGAACTGAACATGGTAAATTTCGCAAAAGATTTCGACAAAACTTCACCGATTCAATTAAGTTGCTCTGAAAATATTATTTATGTTGTTTCAGAATTTCATATCCAAATAATATACAAATTGGAGTAAGATTTCCATCTACAATCAAAGTATTGTTTTATTTTATCAATAACTTTATTTCAGTCGTTTTGTTCATCCGACCGATAAAATACAATTGTTACACAATCATTGTTTTCGTGAACATTTTTGATTTTTTTAATAACTAACATCTGAAAATACCTTGACATCTTGGTTTAATGTCAACTAAGATAATATCCTTGCACTGGTTCCTAATTGATTTTGGACTGTACAGAAGTAGAGGTCAGCAAATTGACGACCGAAAATCGCAACATTGTTCGTGACCCAACTTTATCACTGTCTAAAAGTTTACGGGGGTAACAATTTTTTTAAAAGATCTATATTGAATTCCATTTTACAAAGAAAATTTATTTTACAACGTGCATCGAATGACAATAAACAATATTCTAAAAAATTACAACTCTGGTTCTAGGATACACATTAGATTATATTTTGAATGATAAACTTCTTTGTCTCGGCTGTCGTTCTATTTTTTATCATCCTAAACGAATTTATTGGAATATTATGCATAAGTTAACTTTATTGTCTCAACATATTTAGTATTGGTCGTAATGCAAAAATCGAACATGGTTTTGATTCGCAAAAGCCTTCGACAAAACTTCACCGATTCAATTAAGATGCTCTGAAAATATTATTTTTGTTGTTTTGAAATTTTATATCCAAATAGTATACAAACTGCTTTGGAGTAAGATTTTAATTTACAATAAAAATAATCTTTTATTTTATCAATAACTTTATTCCAGTCGTTTTCGTCATCAGACCGGTAAAATACAATCGATCATTGCATTCGTGAACATTTTTTATTAATTATTTTAATAACTTAACTATGAAAATACATTGACGTCTCATCCTATAATATATTTTGGTTTAATGTCAACTAAGATAATATCTTTGTACTGGAGTTCCAAATTGATTCTGGACTGTAGAGAAGAAGAGGTCAGCAATCGCAACATTGTTTATGAATCTCAAAATGAATCTTCTTTTATTGTATCGACCTATACATTATCACCGTCTAAAAGTTTACGGGGATAACAATTTTTTAAAGGATCTATATTGAAATTCCATTGTACAAAGAAAATTCATTTTACAATGTACATCCACGAATGACAATGAACAGTATTCTAAAACAATTACAACTCTGGTTTTAGGATACACATTAGATTATATTTCGAATGATATGTCACGGCAGTCGTTCTATTTTTAATCATCCTATTCGAATTTATTGGAATATTCTGCATAAATTAACTTTATTGTGTCAACATATTTAGTATTGGTCGTAATGCAAAAACCGAACATGATTTTGATTCGAAAAAGCTTCGACAAAACTTCACTGATTCAATTAAAGTGCTATGAAAATATTATTTTTGTTGTTTTGAAATTTAATATCCAAATAGTATACAAACTGCTTTGAAGTAAAATTTCCATCTACAGTCAAAATAATATTTTATTTTATCAATAACTTTATTCGAGTCGTTTGGTCATCAGACCGATAAAATACAATCGTTACACGATCATTGCCTTCGTGAACATTTTTGATTAATTTTTTAATAACTTAACTATGAAAATATCTTCACCTCTTATCCTCGTAAGATATTTTGGTTTAATGTCAGCTAAGATAATATCTTTTCACTGGTTTCAAATTGATTCTGGACTGTAGAGCAGTAGAGGTCAGCAAATTGACAAACGAAAATTGCAACATTGTTCGTGAACCCCAAAATGAATCTTCTTTTATTATTACGACCTATATTTTATCACCGTCTAAAAGTTTACGGGGATAACAATTTTTTGAAAGAATCTATATTGAAATTCCATTGTACAAAGAAAATTCATTTTACAATGTACATCCACGAATGACAATGAACACTATTCTAAAAAATTACAACTCTGCTTCTAAAATAAATATTAGATTATATTTCCAACAATAAACCTCTTTGTCTCGGATTTCGTTCTATTTCTTATCATGCTAAATGAATTTATTGGAATATTCTGCATAAGTTAACTTTATTGTCTCAACATATTTTGATTAGTCGTCATGCAAAAACCGAACATGGTTTTGATTCGCAAAAGGTTTCGACAAAACTTCACCGATTCAATTACACTGCTCTGAAAATATTATTTTTGTTGTTTTGGAATTTTATATCTAAATAGTATACAAACTGGCTTGGAGTAAGACTTGCACCTACAATCAAAATACTATTTTATTTTATCAATAACTTTATTCCAGTTGTTTTGGTCATCAAAGTGATAAAATACAATCGTTACACGATCATTGCCTTCGTGAACATTTTTGATTAATTTTTTTAATAACTTAACTCTAAAAATATTTTGACGTCTTATCCTCGTAATCTATCTTGGTTTAATTCAGCTAAGATAATATTTTTGTACTGGTTCTAAATTGATTCTGGACTGTAGAGAAGTAGAGGTCAGCAAATTGAAAAACGAAAATGGCAACATTGTTCATGAACCCCAAAATGAATCTTATTTTATTGTATTCACCTATACTTTATCATTGTCTAAAAGTTTACGAAAATAACAATTTTTTAAAAGGATCTATATTGAAAATTACTTTTACAATTTACATCCACGAATGACAATGTACAAATTTCTAAAAAATTACTCTGGTTCTAGGATACACATTAGATTATATTTCGAATGATAAACCTGTTTGTATCGGCTGTCGTTCTATTTTTTATCATCCTAAACGAATTTATTGAAATATTCTGCATAAGTTTACTTTATTGTCTCAACATATTTAGTATTGGTCGTAATGCAAAAATCGAACATGGTTTTGAATCGCAAAAGGCTTCGACAAAATTTCACCGATTCATTTAAGCTGCTTTGAATATATTTTTTTCGTTGTTTTGGAATTTCATATCCAAATAGTATACAAACTGCTCTGGAGTAAAATTTGCATCTACAATCAAAATAATGTTTTATTTTATCAATAACTTTATTCCAGTCGTTTTGGTTATCAGACCGATAAAATACAATCGTTACATGATCATTGCCTTCGTGAACATTTTTGATTTTTAATAATTTAACTATAAAAATACCTTTACGTCTTATTCTCGTAAGATATTTTTGGTTTAATGTCAGCTAAGATAATATTTTTGCACTGGTTCCAAATGGATTCTTGACTGTAGAGCAGTAGAGGTCAAATTAACGAACGAAAATCGCAACATTGTTCGTGAACCCCAAAATGAATCTTTTTTTATTATTACGACATATACTTTATCACCGTCTAAAAGTTTAAGGGGATAACAATTTTTTTAAAGGATCTATATTGAAATTCTATTGTACAAAGAAAATTTATTTTACAATGTACATCCAAGAATGACAATGAACATCATTCTTAAAAATTACAACTCTGGTTTTAGGATACACATTAGATTATATTTCGAACAATGTAATGACATTTGATATCATAATCAAAAATTGTTTTCGTTGGAAAGCCGGTAATTTTGTATCAAATTGAGTTATAGAAATTATAGATTTCATGAAATTAAAACATAATCCACTGAATTGCTTTCTCTTAATAATTTCGCCTCGAAAACATAACTACTAAGGTTTGTTATAAAAAATAGCGTATCATTGTAAAGTCCGTTAGTGACATCAATATTATGCAACATTATTGAGACACCATATTAATAAATAAGAAACATCAACCGCAATTATTATAAATAACATAATTTAGGTATAAAAAAAATATAAAAAGAAAACTAACAACAATTATAATTATTTACACCAAAAATATATTAAAAATAATGTTACTTTATATAATTTGATTATATTAAATAATTTACAACAATGAGTTAGAAGTCTATAGAAATATCAACCTTCAATTTAAATTCATGATTTGGCATTCAAGTACACTTAATCTTATTTAAAAATTCAACCGAAGGCATCTGCTCAAACATAATCACGCCACATTCGAACCTGGGAAATACTATCCGAACTCAAATATATTTTATGTATAACTTCTGAATAAAATAACATATTTACTTATTTTGAATTACAATCAAATTAAATTTTTTAAAAGGCCTCTTTATATATTACATGTGTTATTCTGTTTGTGAGAGTACAATTCTCGTCACTAAGCAGAAGTTTCAACTCTTTCTTGTTGGTTACTCTAGAAACGGAACGTACAATTAATCGTGCATATATACTGGTATCTTCATGAATACGCCAACATTTGTCAAAAACTGACCCTAACTGTTATTAAATGTCATGGCATTCGATATTATAATAGGAAATTGTCTTCTTTGGAAAGCAAACGATAATTTTGTATCAGATTGAGTTATAGAAATTCGAGATTTCATTGAATTAAAACATAATCCACAGTACTTTCGTCTCGATGACATAACTACCAAGTTTTGTTATAAATAACCGCGTAACATTAGTGGGATCAATATTCTGCAATATTATTGGTACACCCACCTAATAAATAAAAAACAACTTAATAATTATTATAAAAAATATAATAAGAATACTAACAATTATAATTATTTAAACAAAAAATATATTAGAAGTAATGTTGTTTTAAATAATTTGATTATATTAAATAATGTACCACAATAATTTAAAAGTCTATAAAAATCAACCTTCAATATAAATTCATAATTTGGCATTCTGGAATATTTAAAAACTCAAACGAATGCATCCGCTAAAAAATAATCATGTCACGGTCGATCTGGGAAATAATATCCGAACTCAAATATATTTTTTGTATAACTCGTGAATAAAATAACATATTCACTTATTTTGAATTATAATCAACTTAAATTTTTTGAAAAACCTTTTCATATACTAATTTGTTTGTTCTATTTGTGAGATTACAATTCTCGTCATAAAACAGAAGTTTCAACTCTTTTCTTGTTGGTTACTCTAGAAACCGACACGTATGCATAAATACTGGTATCTTCATGAATACGTCAACTTTTATTAAAGACTGACCTTTACTGTTATAAAATATAATGACATTCGATATCAATATCGAAAATTGTTTTCGTTGAAAAAAAAGGGTAATTTGTATCAAATTGAGTTATAAAAATTTTAGATTTCATGGAATTAAAACATAATCCACATAATTGTTTTCTCTTGATACTTTCGCTTCGATGACATAACGACCAAGCTTTGTTATAAACAACCTCGTAACATTGCAAAGTCCGTTAGTGGCATCAATATTCTGCAATATTATTTATACACCGACCTAATAAATAAAAGCATCTACCTAATTATTATGTAAACATAATTCAGGTATAAAAAAATATAATAAGAAAATTAACAACAATTATAATTATTTAAACCAAAAATATATTAAAAAATAATGTTGTTTTATATAATTTGATTATATTAAATAATATAAAACAATAATTTAAAAGTCTATAAAATATCAACATTCAATTTAAATTAATGATTTGACATTCAAAAACACTTAATCGTATTTGAAAACTCAACCGAATGTATCTGCTGAAACATAAACATGCCATAGTCGAATATGGGAAATACTATCCGAACTCAAATATATTTTTTGTATAACTCGTCAATAAAATAAAATATTCAATTATTTTGAATTACAATCAACTTAAATTTTTTGAAAGACTTCTTTATATAATACATTTATTTGTTCTGTTTGTGAGATTACAATTTTTTTCACTGCAGAATTTTCAACCCTTTTTTGTTGGTTACTCCACGTACAAATGTACAATTCATCGTGCATTAATACTGGTCTTTTCATGAATACACCAAATTTTGTCAAAGACTTACCTGTTATTAAATTTAATGGCATTCGATATCATAATCGAAAATTATCTAAATTGGAAAACAAACGGTAATTAGTTATAGAAATTATAGATTTCATGTAATTAAAACATAATCCACAGAATTTCTTAGTGACATCAATATTCTGCAACATTATTGGACACCGACCTAATAAATAAAAAACATCTACCGAAATTATTATACGAAACATAATTCAGGTATAAAAATATAATACGAAAACTAACAACAATTATAATTATTTACACTAAAAATATATTATAAATAATGGTTATTTATATAATTTAATTATATTAAATAATGTACAAAAATGAGTTAGAAGTCTATAGAAATACTAACCTTCAATTTAAATATGGCATTCAAAAACACTTAATCGTA
Source organism: Euphrasia confusa (assembly GCA_954870475.1). Classification (NCBI taxonomy): domain Eukaryota; kingdom Viridiplantae; phylum Streptophyta; class Magnoliopsida; order Lamiales; family Orobanchaceae; genus Euphrasia; species Euphrasia confusa. Next base: position 20,796,406 of record OX940969.1, read on the forward strand.
TTTAAAATCTCAATCGAATACATCTGCTAAAACATAATCACGCACTATCGGATTTGGGAAATACTATCTGAACTCAAATATATTTTTTGTATAACTCAGTGAAAAAATAGCATATTTACTTATTTTGAATTACAATCAACTTAAAATTTTTGAAAGACCTCTTTATATAATTCATTTTTGTTCTATTTGTGAAATTCACAAAACAGAAGTTTCAACCCTTTCTTTTTTGTTACTTTTGAAATCGTCACGTACAATTTATCGTACGTAAATAATAGACTCTTCTGAAATATACCAACGTTTTTCAAAGACCGAAAATTGTCTTCTTTTGAAAGCAAACGAAAATTTTGTATCAGATTGATTTGTAGAAATTCTAAATACCAACCTTCTATTTAAAAACATCTTCTATTTAAAAACTCAACATATATTAAAAATAATGTTTTGGTTGCATTAAATAATATATAGCAATTAGTTAGAAGTCAATATAAATACCAACCTTCTATTTAAAAACTCTTTTAAACATAATGGTCGGATCTAGAAAATATTATCCGAACTAAGATATATATTTTTTGTATAATCAATAAAATAACATATTAACTTATTTTGAATTACAATCAATTTAAATTTTTTGAAAAACTTCTTTATATAATCTATTTGTATGTATGTGGGATCTAAGAAATATTATTATATTTTTTGTATAATCAATAAAATAACATATTCATTTATTTTGAATTACAATAAACTTAAATATTTTTTGAAAGATTTCTTTATATAATACATTTTTTTCCTATTTATAAGATTACAATTCTTGTTTGTTACTCTAAAATCGTGTAGAAATACTGGTCTATTCAATAGGCAAACTTTTGTCATTAATAATCGAAAATTCTCTCGTTGTAAAAGGAAACGTAATTTGTATGAGATTGAATTATAAAAATATTTGATTTTAATATTTTGGTAGTAAATTAGCTAATTGTATATATTTGTACAAATAAAAAAAATCTAAATATTTATTTAGCAATATTTGTAAAATTTGTTTAATAATAATTTACCCTGTTATTTTTTTATTACAAATATCTTTAATAAAAAATAAATTTTACAAATTTATTTACTAAAACAAATAACTGTGTACATTATTATTATTAAACAAATTTACAAATAATTTCGTAAATAAATATTAATAAATAAATATTAAATGAATATTAATAAATAAATAAATATTAAATAACTGTATTTAACAAATAAAAGTTTTTAATTAAAACATAATTGCGTACATTATTATTATTAAACAAATTTTACAAAAATATTACATAAAAATATATTATTAAATGATTTGAGCTGTTATTACAAAACAAATTTTACAAAAATACCATATAAAAATATATTATTAAATAATTTGAGCGGTCATAAATGATTTTTCTTTAATTAAAATATAATTGCGTACATTATTATTATTATTAAACAAATTTTACAAATAACTATATAAAAATATATTATTAAATAACATGTTTTAATGAAAAAATAATTGCGTACATTATTATTATAAAACAAATTTTACAAATAATTTTATAAATAAATATTAAAATTATTATTATAAAACAAATTTTACAAATAATTATATAAATAAATATTAAATAACTGTTTTTCGCTCACAATTATTATTAAACAAATTTTTACAAATAATTATGTAAAAATATATATTATTAAATGAGTGCACTCATAAATGATTTTTCAGCTCAATTTTTTTTCTTTAAATAATTAAACGGATTGTTTGGAAATAATTTTGGAACTGAATATTTATTATAAATAACTATATAAAAATATATTATTAAATAACATGTTTTAATGAAAAAATAATTGCGTACATTATTATTATAAAACAAATTTTACAAATAATTATATAAATAAATATTAAATAACTGTTTTTCGCTCACAATTATTATTAAACAAATTTTTACAAATAATTATGTAAAATATATATTATTAAATGAGTGCACTCATAAATGATTTTTCAGCTCAATTTTTTTTCTTTAAATAATTAAACGGATTGTTTGGAAATAATTTTGGAACTGAATATTTATTCAATTAATCAATAAAATATTCTATTTTGGAACGAAATATTTAGTCAATCTATAAAAAGATATAATCAAAGTATTAATTTTGTTACTAAAAATCTTGAACAATTCTATAAAATAATAAACACAATCTTTTATTAAATGAATTTAATATAAAATTCAAAATTAAAGGAATTATATAATTATGTCAAATTGGGGCATGATTCTAATTTATTAATTGATTGATCTAATAGGGACATCCGAATAAATATTTTAGGAAAATTAAAATATAAATTAGAAAACATATATTATAAATTAGAATGTTTCAAAACAAATTTTATATTCAAATATATTATAATCTTAATTATAATATTAGTAAATATATGGACTAAGATAAGATAAAATTAAGGTAAATGAATTTATTATGATTTAAATAAGGTAGATTACTAACTTGGAATATTAATCATTTAATCTTGTTTTGATAATTATTGTTTTGAAATAGATTTGTTCTATAAAATAGATTATATAATTTGATGTATTCTAGAAATTGAATGGAATTAAGAATTACTTAAGAATCCGTAAATAAAAAAAACTCAAGACAATTGTTGATGATTGATGAAAGTGAATTGCTAAGTGTAAAATTGAATTAGGATTTCTATTATCTTTGAAATATAATTGAATAATATTTGCTTTACAACATTTAAAATTTTGTTGTATTTCTAAAATAGAGGTTGGTAATTTATGCTTTACTTGTCCGTTTGATTTTTTAAATTTGAAAAATATATTTAAATGCTAAATATATAATGTTATAATAAGAAGGTATATTATCAAATAATTGATGAAAGTGAATTGCTAAGTGTAAAATTGAATTAGGATTTCTATTATCTTTGAAATATAATTGAATAATATTTGCTTTATAACATTTAAAATTTTGTTGTATTCCTAAAATATAGGTTGGTAATTTATGCCTTGTCCGTTTGAAATTTTAAATTTGAAAAATATATTTAAATGCTAAATATTTAATGTTATAATAAGAAGGTATATTATCAAAGAATTGTATTGCTAAGGAAATTATTTTTTTTAAATTAAATCATTTTTATTTTGGTTTGAAAATTTCATTTATTTAATTATTCATAATTCAGAGAAATTAGTTAGTTATTATTGGAAGTAAATGATAATTATGCCTTAATTACATAAAATTAGTTATTTTTTTACATTTAATAAGTATGTTATTGTTTAATTGTTTAATTATTTAATTGTTTAATTGGTAATCAATAATAAATCAATATAAAAATAAAAGATTGGTAATATAGATTAATTGTTTATTTCAAAAATTGATCCGATTTTGTAGAGAGAAATAAAGAAATACGGTGTCAATAATTAATAAATAAATAGATAATTGCGTAAAAAATATTGAGCTAATTTTTTTTTACATATTAATTGCGTAAAATTATTTCGTGAAACAATATTAATAAATAAATATTAAATAACTGTTTTTAATGCACAATATTAATAAATAAATATTAAATAACTGTTTTGAATGCGTACAATTATTATTACAAAAAATTACAAATAAAATACAATTATTATTACAAAAAATTACAAATAAAATACAATTATTATTACAAAAAATTACAAATAAAATTCTTCTGCAATTCTCCACCACAAACCTTGAATACTTGATTTAAAAAATGAGACATTTTTGGCTTATTGATGATTATATATCTTTATATTTATACATTTGTAAAAAAACAAACAAATGAAAAACTAAGACACGCTCGCACAACAAATTGATAAAGAAATAATCAAACAACAAAATAAATCAATAAATACTACAAAACATATAAATAAAAAAAATATTTACACGGCAAAAAATACAAATAAATTAATATTGTACAAACAAATCTATATAATTTAAATATGTATGACTTATAAATATAAATAAATTAATACTTAATTTTGCATATCATAATAAATACAACAAATAAATAAATGAAAGAACATATAAACAACAGAAGTGGATATGAAATAAATAACTTACGTGCTCTCTTAATTAAAGAGAATGAGACATAAAATGCATTCTGAAAAGTGGATATGAAATAAATAACTTACGGTGCTCTCTTATTAAAGAGAATGAGACATAAAAAGCATTCTGAAGTACAAAGATGAATCCATAATCACACCCTAAAAAAACCAAAACTAAAAAGTTGACCACATGAAGTCATTCCAAAAAACTCTTCACTCTAACTCGGAGATCCCACCACCATATTCATAATACATGTCTTGAGCATCTATCCGGATCTACTTAAACTGCTAGTATTAAAAAAAAGTTTTAAGAGGTCAAGTAGAGAGTAAAATAAAAAATAAAAAAATAAAAAATAAAAAAAGAAAAGGAAAAAAAGTAATGATATAGATACTTACATGACTTATAAAAAAAAGTTTCAGGAGGTCAAGTAGAAAGTAAAACAAAAAATAAAAAAAGAAAAAAGAAAAAAAGAAAAGGAAAAAAGTAATGATATAGATACTTACATGAACTCTGCAAAAAATAAATAAATAAAAATCATATGTTAGAAACTTAGATTAAATCAAAAAAATATAAATTAATGCAAAAAATAATTCATTACTTCCCGTGCATGGAGAAGAATCTTAATTAATTAAGCAAGCAATAAAAATAATATTCATAGAGAATATAATAAAATGAATGGATCGGAAGAAGAATGAAAATTAAATTCCAAACCAAATTGACCTTGGACGGGAAGCCGTCGCATATGTCGCCGGTGTAAGCTGCTTTCTTCGGAGAGAGACATTGGTGCCAAGAGAGAATTATCAGTGATGCTAGAAACATCGATAGATCGAGAGGCAACATGAGTTCGGATAAAAACAATACCTTGGAATTTAGAAGCAATTCTCTACGGATCCATCTTATGGATCCATCAATAAGAAACATTTCGAGTCAAGCAACTATTATTCATAGACCAGCTGCAAAAAGGAACTTCGAATAGATGAGAGGGTACATTAGTTCGGATAACTAAAATACCTTAGAATTTAGAAGTACTTCTCGACGTATACGTAAATAAGAAACCTTGCGAGTCTCTCAAATATTATTCCGGTACAACATCACCTGAAAAAGGAAATCAAACACAAATAATTAGATTGATTTATGCGAAAAAATTAAAGATGAAATATATTCATTAGAGTGTACAAATAACGAAAGAAAAAAAAGATGAAAAAAATGGTTATAGAGAGGATACTTATATTGAGAGATCTGCAAGAAAATATACACCCAACAAATAATACAAAACAAATGCTAGGCAGACGAGAAGAGACGGTAGTTCGGATAACTACAATACCTCGAAATATAGAAGTACTTCTTTACGTATTAAGAAATATTGCGAGTCAATACTCAATAGAATATTATCCAGCTACAATACAAAGTAGGCCACCTGAAAAAGAAAATCAAACATAACTAATTAGATTAATTTAGTTCGGAAAAATGAAAGCATGAGATATATAGAGTTTACGGAGAAAAAAACATAATGTTAAAAATAATTATAAAGAGGATACTTACATTGAGAATCTGCAAGAAAAACTAAACACAACAAATCATACAAAACAAATGCTAGGCAGATCGAATACATCGAGAGGCATGAGTTCGGAAAAAAAAACAATACCTCAAAACTTGGAAATACTTCTGGACGAATGAATGAATAAGAAACATTGATGTTTTGCATTCGTATTCACGTTGATAATCTGCAAAGAAACAAAAATAATAAAGTTTTTAAAATATTGATTTGCAGAGGAAAAAAAATAATTAGCTTGCGTAATGAATTTTTTATTAATGATGAAGAAGCTAATTAATAGAATAAGATCCGCACATAATATGGAAACAAATATATTTATTAGTATAAAATGTTTTTTTTAAATTAATACACGGTCAATAGGCAATTAATTAGGGGAATGAAATTCTAAAGATCCGCGTAATATGGAAATAAATATATTTATTAGTATAAAATATTTTTTTAAATTAATACGCGGCCGATTAATTAGGAATAAGCGTTTCACAATTAATACTAACTAAAATAATTATTTAAATTAAGGAGTTTAAATAAGTAAATAAATAAATAAATAAAATTAGATTTAATTAGAGAATTAAACAACCGGTAATATCAATAATTTTTTTTTAATCATAACTATAATTATTTATTATTTAGTCCTTATAGTGTGAACACAAAAATTAATCCAACGATCTAAATTTTTTTGGGGAATTAAAAATGGATATATCCAACGGTAAAATTCTTAAATTATATATTGTATAGATTTAGTTAGATTATGTTAGGATATATAAATTTTAATTCACATTGAAGCAAAAAGGAACCCTCAACGAACCAATACATATATAATCCTTTCTTATTATCCACTCCACCAACAAATACAGAAAGCGCCATTTCTACCACCCCTACCTATGATCCGGTCTCTCTCTCTCTCTCTTTGTCTTCACTACATAGCTTAAGAGAGAGAGAGTCTGAGAGAGATGAGTTGCAGTACGTATAGTTGAGTTTGTGATCGAAATCAAAGAGAGACAACGATGAAGCTTCTTCTGCATGGCACAAGAAACAACATGAGATCAAACTCAGAGAAAGGCTTTGTTTGCCACATACACATACACTACTACTTCAAATGGATTCTCTGGCTCTCCATCTCTTTCTATTTCTTCTCATCCTTCCTCGTCACTCGCAACAACAACCCGACAACGTCAAACGCTCTCATCAATCCCCAAGCGAAAAAAGTATCTCGCTCTCTCATCCAAGAATCTTCACGTCCCTACTCCCACGGACTGAAGGTGTTCGTCTACGAGCTTCCATCAAAGTACAACACCGACTGGTTGTCCAACCCCCGTTGCTCGAATCACCTGTTTGCATCCGAGGTCGCTATCCATCAATCTCTCACGACGAGCGGTTTCAGGACAATGGATCCCTCGGAGGCCGACTTCTTCTTCGTCCCCGTCTACGTTTCGTGTAACTTCAGCAAAGTCAACGGCTTTCCAGCCATAGGCCATGCTCGCTCTCTCATGGCCGAAGCCATCGGCTATGTCTCATCCCAACTTCCCTTCTGGAACCGTAGTCGTGGGGCCGACCACGTCTTCGTGGCGTCCCATGATTTCGGCTCTTGCTTTCACACTTTGGTATGTGTGTGCGCATTATTTTTAACTGCATGCTGAATTAATCTTTGGTTTGATGGTGATATATAGTCCAACTAAAATATTCTCTACACATATAAATCATCCCTTCACAATATTATTTCTAACAAGTCCTACCAAATTTCACAACGTTGTGGCCGGAATTAGTTTTTATTTTTTGGTTTGATGGTGATATGTACTCCGGCCAACTAAAATATATTCTTACGTACAATATTATCACAGAATTTAGGCTCATTAATTTTCTAACTATGTTTGTAGGAGGATGTGGCGATTGCGGATGGAGTGCCATCTTTCTTGAAGAATTCGATAATTCTGCAAACGTTTGGAGTGAAGTACAAGCACCCGTGCCAGGAAGTGAAGAATGTAGTGATCCCGCCTTATATCTCGCCGGAAAGCATACGCGCCACTACCCTGGAGAAATCTCCGGTCGAAAGTCGTCGTGACATATTCGCCTTTTTCAGGGGGAAGATGGAAATCAACCCTAAGAACGTCAGCGGTCGATTTTACAGCAGGCGTGTGCGGACCGAAATATGGCGGAAATACGGGAACGACAGGAGGTTCTACCTTCGGAGGGATAGGTTTTCCGGTTACCAATCGGAGATGGTTAGGTCAAAGTTCTGCCTGTGCCCGTTGGGGTGGGCCCCGTGGAGTCCGAGGCTTGTGGAATCAGTTGCTTTGGGTTGTGTCCCGGTCATCATAGCGGACGGCATTCGGCTGCCCTTTCCCGACGTCGTGCCGTGGGGGGATATATCTCTGACGGTGGGGGAGGGTGACGTGGACAGGCTTGGCGATATTCTGGAACACGTGGCGGGGACTAACCTAACGTCGATCCAGAGGAACCTGTGGGACCCAGCGGTTAAAAGTTCCCTGCTTTTCAATGTGCCTGTTTCGGAAGGGGATGCCACGTGGCATGTCCTGGACGCCCTCTCTCGGAGAAGCTGGACAAGTCCCACAATTATATAGGTCTCTAAGGTAGCGATTAAGGTTGACGACGACCGACTCATGCAGTTTATTAATCATGGTCGTCTTAATTAGGAACTAATTAAGCTTTGTCCTACTTCATTCCATACATGGCATGAAAATATCAATGTTCTAAAAATCTCCGTCTAGTTCCGATTAATCTCCGCCCAGGCTCTAGGTTGTACTCGACCGCCTCGATTTCAGGCTTTAGGCCCCTAACCCGTCTAAGGGCCGCCTAAACCCACTCAGACCCGCCTAAACTCGCTTTGAGCCGCCTACGTTCAATTAATTTTGTTTTTACTAATTACGGTTCTCGAACAGATTTAACTAAAAAATTAAATTAGATGCAAATCTTGATAAATAAAATAAAATAAATGATATTATGATAAATTTTGAGTTACGAGACCAAAATTTGAAAAACAAATATTAAATATATAATGAAAAAGATTTAAAATTTTAAATTTACAAACTATTTTGATTATTTTACTATGTTAAACTTGTGATTAATGTGATGTTTAGATTGTTTATTGATTATTTTGTTCAAAATATTTATTTATTATGTATAAAAATATTTTTAAAATATAATATTAATTAATTAAATATAAAATGTAAAACGATTAATTTTCACCTAATCCCCGATTAATCTCTTTAGGCGCTAGGCCCATAGTCACCGTTAGCCCTAGCGCTTTTTAGAAACTTGGAAAATATATCATATTTGACGTAGCGGAAGCTTATATATATAGAACAATATTAACACTCCTTGATTACGTAGAATAATGACAAAAATTAATAAATCAAATATTAATGATTTCTAAGAATATCGAAATTTGATTAACGAATCGAGAAATACATGATACTACATATACTTAAACGAATCGAAAAATCGAGAAATTTGATTAACGAATCGAGAAATTTGATTTCAAGAACGAAATAACTATTTTATTATATAAAAATAACTACTAAACTCAATGGAAATAGAACAAAAATTTATTATTACACTTTATATACTTAAAATAATATATAATATTACTAAAATAGCAAAAAAAATTATTCTTTCACTAAAAAAAGACTATAATACATTTTGACTTTAATTAATAACAATATAATAATATTATTTTTTAAAATTAATAAATATTGTATACATAAATATTATTTAAATTTTAAATTTAATTTTTTTATTAAATAATTAATAAAAAATAAAAATTTTAACTTAAAAAAATTGGGCTCGAAAAACTCGAAAATTCAGCTCGGACTGTGGGCTCAGCCCCAAGGCGAACCTTCATTTAAAAAAACCCAGCTCTGCTCAGTCAAAAAAATCGGGTTTTGTGCCGAGCTTTGAAAATTTTAGGACCGACCCGGCCTGGGCCCAGCCATACTTGTGAGCAAGTAAAAACATGTTATCTGAAAAATAAGTTTATTTACACAGCTCCAACTTTATTAAACTAACTCTTCTATCAATTTTTTTTTAACTTACATGAAATATCTATATTATCCTTGCTTAATAAATATAGACTGCTCGGTTTTCTCCTTAAATTTTAAGATTAAACTCTCATTTAAGATATTTTCTACTTCCATGGCATAGCATCAAAATCTCTCCATTGCACATGCTGATGCTACAATTTTTTTCTTAATAGTACTATTAATTGAACCATTCTCCAAATATACTGATTTTTTGTTCTTCAAATTAATTGCTTAAAGATTCAAGAAAAATATTATTCAAAATCTGCCGGAATCGAAGACGTGCTCCTTTGCTTAGTCTTGAGTGACGTCAGCACTCCAAAGCTCCGACACACCGGAAATTTAATTTGCCGCCTTCAACCTTCTTAACACTAGTTAAGAGGACGTAGAGATCGATCTCAATAGTCGCTCGATCAATTAACTTCCACCTCTGATCAGTATCGAATTATCAATCACGACGCTGGAGAGCCCTCCACCGCCATTGCCGTAATAGCCTTGCCGGAGTCTTAAAAGTGTTGCTGTCTTGTCTATCGGAGCACGAACGTCACTTTGCCGTTGACCTGACCGCAACCACACCATCTCAATTCAATTTCATGTATAGAGATTTGTGTTAGGTTAATAAGAGGGTAAACTAGATAATTTTAAGAGGGGTGTAGTTATAATCAAATTAAAAATATAAAGAATGAACTAAAAAAAATTAAAATAAAATAAATAAAAAATAATTTTAATCAATAATATTAATAATATTAAGTATGTTAATATCACAATATTATTAATAATTTTAAAAAAATATTTAATAATTTATAATAATAATTATTATTTTTATAAAAAAAATTAATTTAGTTAAAGTTCAGATCGTTTTTTCCTATTTCAAAAGAAAAGTCATACGACTCATACGGTCCATCCCGAAAAATACCAAAATCTTAAGTGAAATTTTCATACTCGCTTTGTGGGTTGTAGCTCGGCTCGCCCCACCAATGCATGGGCTTGCTTTCCTAGCACGTAGCCCCACTAATCGCCCATGTGAAACACTACTCTATTCATTTTAAATATTTATTCATGTTTTGTTTGATATATAAATTAAAAAAATTAAACTTTCAAATATATAAATTAAAAAAAAACTTACAAAAGAAATATATACCGTTCATTTTTAAATTATAAATGAGTCATTATGTTTTAAAAGATTGTTGAAAATTAAAGTGAAATTATAAATTATAAATGAGTTATTATGTTTTTAAAGATCGTTGAAAATTAAAGTGAGATTTTAAATTATAAATGAGTTATTATATTTTAAAAGATTGTTGAATATTAAAGTGAAATTAACATATGTGTGTAATGTGGTATACTATTAAGGAAAGATTAGAACTTTCCATAGATAACTAGGGTTAATCAAGTGCCACATTAGATTAAATTAAATATCAAATAGCATTATAGAACTTCCCATAAATAAAGTTAATTAGTTAGCCTATAAAAGATTTAGAGTAATTTAGAGAAAAAATTAAAATGAGTTTATAATTTATAAATAAGTATCCTAGTTTACTTCCTTAATAAAAAAGGTAATTTATTTTTTGAGTATATATAATTTAATGTATTTATGTTAATTGTATTCATAATTAAAGTAAGTCTTTCAAATTTGATTTGTCTAATTTAACCTTTGTATTATACTATTGATATTTTCCATTTATTATATACGTTTTATTTAGTTAATGCTGAAATCTTAATCGTTTGGACACAGATTCTTGAAATCAATCTCAGGACATTTTTTTTGGAAAATAATTTTTTATTGCGATTCGGTTTTTTCAAAATTCAAAAAACATCCCTAGCCGTACTCGCATTCTCATAATACTATTTGTATGTTCTTGAGATCCACTCGAGGTAAAATCTTTTTATTCTGTTCAATTTGTAATCTGGAATTTACGAGGTAGCTTTTCGGTTGATATTAAGACGGTTGTTTACGAGGTAGCCTTTCGGTCGATTTTTGTGCGTTTACTTCTAAAAACACATCAAGTTTATATATCCCGATAGACAATCGATCACACTACCAAGTCTGCTATTTTTAGCTTTTCTGTTTTTTTGAATAGCAGGCGGCTCACAGGTATGACATTATTGATTTTATGGAGTTTTTGTACAGGTCTACTGCGATTAGTTGTAATGGTGTTCAAATTTATGTTCATGTTGTATATTATGAAACGTGTTTTGCTAGCTTAGTGTATGATTCTTTTGTTTCGGGCGTTTCAACTTTTTTGCGTACTCGTATGATAGTTACATAATATTTGTCTAGGTTAAAAAGAACATTTTCGTTGCAGGATCAACAATGGTTGCATATGATGCTCAGCTTGTTTACTGTGAGGGTGCGGCTATATCGTTTGACTCCAACTTATCCTACAACGAATGCGATAATATTCGTTACCAATTCCCGGTTTTGACTGACAAGGTTTTACAACTCAAGTTCTCGGTGCTTCCTGACTCGACAATCTATTGGCTACGTAACGAAATCGACATGTCCATGTTGTTTATGGTACACTATCAACTGAAGTCGTCTTGGGTCGATATTAACGTTTCAACACACAACGAAGCGACTTCTCTGAACAATCAACCTACTGCTCCAGCACCAACGGAGGATAATTTTGCAATGGACGACGCAAACCAATATCTGGGATGCTTTAGAAGGGAGGATGTGAAGTCATATATGACCTCGTCATGGAAGAGTTATATCACGCACAAAGGTCAAATTTTTCAAAAAGGAGCTAAGGACTTTAGGTTGAAGCTGCGAATGTATGCCATCGAGTGTGATTTTGAGTACTCATACGAAATAAACAAGCCCGATCGTGTTACAACTGTTTTCAAGAAAAGGGACACCGAAGGGTGCAAATGGCGCGTGAAGGCTTCTCTGAATAGGTATTTTAGTTTACTTATCTTAGTTATTTATGTAATAAACAATAGTGTGTAATATACATTAAGTCAATCATCACTTGATATGCTTTTGTAAGTTTATAGTTGCTGTAGTTTAGCTTCAATGTCAATTAGAGGTAGTAGTATTGTTATATCTACGATATTATTAGTTACACTTTTGATCTAAACATTCTGTTGTATATTATGATGTAATCTTGTGTTTCAAAATTAAAAAAAAAAGAACATTTTACTACTACACCAGTAGTAGTAGTACTCTGTACATGTTGTAAACACTATTTAACCAAATTTAAAATATTATAAACAAATATACTAATCATCATAGTGTGCACTATGATGCCTAATGAGTCAGTAATTTTTTATCATGACATGTTGAGTTGTTATAAATATGGATTCCTGTTCAAGTCATTTGCAAACATTGTTCATAGTTGCCTTTGTTGGCATCTTAATTGTACTGTAGGTTATACAATAACCTATACTTATTGTTTAAATCCCAGGCACAATGGATTCTTCTACATATACGAGTTGGACAATGAACACAAGTGTAGATCAGTGGTTCGTCTTTCCAAGAGCAAGATGCTCTCCAGTAATATTGTTAAAGAAGTAATGGTCGACAAGATTCGTGACAACCGAACTCGAAGGCCGTTGATATTCTGAAGGATATGAAGTTGAATTTCGGATTAGATATTCTGAAGGATTTTCAGGTTTATTATTTGTGGGGTATCATATATTTGAACCGAAGCTACTTTAGGAATCTTCAATCGCTATTAAGATGTTTCTGTGACAATGTATATATAGTTTGACATTCATTTCTCACCTTAAACAACACTATTTTACCACAAACATTTGTTTGTGTTGTACTGTAGGTCTGTTATATCTGAGATTCAAATCCATCATGTTACTCATGCTTTTATAATAACAAATGCAAACTGGCCACCTAAAACACTTCAACTACACATAACTGATAGGTCAATCTCCAACAAGTAATATAAAAATAAATAAGCCAATATTTAGAACTTAAAAAGTATCTTATCCATACTCTTAACGCAAAAGTAATCTGTCCAGAACTTGAACTAATTTAAAGTAGAAAAACAAAACGATATTGTTTGATAAATCGGCTGCCTACTTATTATTGTTTGGAAAAAAAAAGCATAACTGAACTTCTTGAAAATCCAACACTTTGTTCCTAACTCGCTGCACTCAATTTGGGACAAGATCTTTCTGACCAATCAATTTGAAATTGGTCTTGAAGTTGTTCTTCACCCACTTTATACTCAATATTTCTTGCTCGCTCAAAGCATCCCGGTTCATCTGCAACGCAACATGATTTCTGCTTGTAACGCTACGCCACGCATCCACATATTTATCATTTAGACCTAATACCATTATAGAGAAATATCAGAATATTATGTTATCGAAATACTACTGTAAAACCACGTATTATGTATTGAAAATATATTTGAAATGCTAGCATTATAAAACTCTATGAAGAAAGAGTTGGTTATACCATAATAACTGCCTCTTTTAAGCACTCCTCAGACCTTGATTGTCTTGACGACATGGAGTCATAATAGAAAAAACACTTTGAAAAGGGGTCGAAAGTTAAGAGTGTGTAGTGGTATTTCCGCTGGTGGATCAGCGGAATGAGGATTAAATGCGCGCTCCCCAGGAACTCATACAGCGGCTCAAAAATAAATTGATGCATTGCCACTGCGTCAATATTCTCGATCACGACATGTATTCAGTAAAAAAAGAAAAAGTTGGGAAATTTGTTAGAGTCATTCTTATCACAGAACAATCAGCTCACAACCGATTAAATTATTATATGAAGAATAGAACTATAATATACACTGTACAGTAAGTAGCAGTGTGTGTAATAGAGTTTGAAACATGGTAATTATCTTCCTCAATTTATCCTGTGTCGATAAACTGTTTCTAAATTTCAAGCCGATTTAATAACCTGTTTATTATTTTATCATCACATACTCAAGATTTAACGCATAATTGGTAGACAAATATATATAATGGCGATACTTATATACACAAACTTCAAGCACACGGAACAAATAATAGTTACTTTAAGCTTCTGAATTTCAAGCACACAATTTTATCTATCAGAATTCGGTACACTATTCAGTAACCTATAATCAGATGAATGAAGTCCATATCTTTACTAATTGTGATGTCCATGAACAAATAATAGTTACTTTAGTTAATCACTATAACATAAATGTGGTTCAAAGATATAAGCACTCACAAAAAATCATTTGCTGGAAAAATACTATTAAATTGTCTGATTCAACTACTACATTTGTTAAATTTATAACAAATAAAAAATTACTGAATTCTAAACTATAACCTACACTGTGAAAATATATGTGTAGTGTTTGTAACAGATTAGAAAGAGTTTCTTATACCATAATAGATTTTGATATTTTTCAAAATTGGACACTTGTTCATTAATTAATGTCCTGGCAGTAATATACCTTGTGGTATAAATCCTGAGTTCATGGTTAGACTATTTGATTTTGTTTTTGGTAGTGTCCATGAACCAATTTGAGTAGTTGCATACACTACCAGAACATAGGCAGTGTCTGTAATAGTGTTAGTTCCAACTACAAAGATTACATTGTACCTGATATGTTTGTTATACACTATCTCTTGATCACAATTTAAATGAAAAGCATGTTGGTTATTAACATCTACACATAAAATTCATTACTTGCAAACATGTAAACACAGGTTAATCATACAACACTAGACATCCTAGTGTATGCCACCATACTACACTAGACAACAATATTACAACTTTTTTTAACCAACACGTAATCCAACCTTGGTCTTACTGCTTTACTTTGGTTGTTTTCTCGTTAAATATCATAATTTGCGTATGGTTGAAACTTGCAGTTTTATTTGACCCATCAAATTGCATCAAGTTGAGCATGGATCAAAAGAGAGAACTATTGTACCAAGTATCCAAGTGGTCAGATGGTGCCACAGACATCCTATACTACTGGACCCGCCAGGAGATTCTCCAGATCCTCTGCGCCAAGCTTGGTAAAGAAAGGAAGTACACTGGCCTAACAAAGACCAAACTAATCGAACACCATAGCAATCTTCCCAACGTCCTCATCAACTTGCATAATCTTTTTAATTCGAGACTGCAAATCAGGATAAAAAAATCACAAGATTGGACAAAGCATTCGTCTACATGTATATTCATCCTTGTATTCACACTATATTTTATAAAAAAAGACTCAATTTATTAGCAAACAATAAATATTGTGCTGTACAATAACGTCTACATGTATATTCATCCTTGTATTCACACTATATTTTATAAAAAAAGACTCAATTTATTAGCAAACAAGAAATATTGTGTTGTACAATGATGGGGACACGGGAGGGCTAGCATAAGAATTCTCGATAAAGCTCACGACACCTAAAAATTTATATATTTCGTGTCTATAATACACGAGCCAAACATAAAACACGTTTCGATACACTCAAAATCATCGTTCCAAATCCTCTTAAGCATAAAAAGACTTGGGCTACACTATAAAAGATCCCCGGCAAACCGAAAAACACGCCAAAAAAACTATTGCCATTAGGTGTAAGGTTCAACCAATTTATGATTAGTGTTTACACAAACAAATCAATCTGAATCGACTGAACAAGATTCTAAAAACTATTGCACACAAATCCAATAAATTAAAAAAAAAAGATTTTGAATCACTTCAATCATATAGGGAAAATAGAAACAAAGCGCGAAGAGTACTTACAACGGGAAAGTGCGTATCGAGCTTCTTCTTCATGGCGTTCCAACTTTTTTCAATCCATTATGAATTCCTAAACCCTAGCCGCAACTCGAACACAAACGCACGCCCAAATTTATTTGTGCTGAGATTGTGTTTCGCTAAAGTGAGTATCGAGCTTCTTCCTCATGGCGTTCCAACTTTTTTCAATCGATTCTGAATTCCTAAACCCTAGCCGCAACTCGAACACAAACGCATGCCCGAATTTATTTGCTACTAGTACACTATCGAAATTCAAGCCTAAAAAATAATTTTTTGAGTAGAATCAAAAACCAAATCAGAAAACCCCTAATCAGGTAGGAAATCTATTATCCCATTAATTTTAATTCACTGAAACATAATTGAGAATACTTACCTTAACACTACGACGCTTCGAGGTTTGGGAGTAAACACTGCAACGACGATGCCGGCGAGAGGTGAATTCCGCAAGACGTGATATTTTAGGTTTCAATTTGTACGCTCGTGAAAGGATCGTAGTGTATTCTTAGAAGCCGAAAGTATGGGATATATGTGTATTTAATTGCTTAACCATTTTTTTTTTGTAGTGTATGGTTATATATGGTAAATGTATATTTAGTAGTAATAATTAAGAGATACCATATAATTTGCTAATAATGAAATATATATCATAGTTTTCAGGAATTAAAAGGGCTGTTTAGGTAATTCTAGTTTTTTTATAATTAGTGTAAAGATTAGTCTTAATCTGTGTTTTAGAGTAAGATATTTACCCTTTTTAAAAATCCCCCATAGATTTAACTGTTAGTCTTAATTAGATTAAGTAGATTAAATATAACTAGTACCACTGCCCGTGCGATGCACGTGGTATATTTTTTTAAATTGATGCGTATGAAAATTTTATTTTATTTCAAAATCTTACTCTCAATCTAATTTGTAGGGGTGACCATGAGACGGAATTAGGGGAATCTCGTCTCGTCCTGATAATTTATATTCGAGATCGGGTCGAGATCGAGACGGGATCGGGACCTCCCAAAATTTTAAATAAAATTATAAAATTAACAATAAAATTAAAACTTAAATTAAATTAAATATTATTAACTTATAAAATAATCAAAATACAATA
The DNA here is from genome assembly GCA_954870475.1 of Euphrasia confusa. NCBI lineage: Eukaryota > Viridiplantae > Streptophyta > Magnoliopsida > Lamiales > Orobanchaceae > Euphrasia > Euphrasia confusa. The sequence goes on from OX940969.1 coordinate 20,813,875, forward strand.
AAAAAAAATTATGTTTTTAAGAGAAATAAGTTAAATTATTCAATTTAAAAGACTTTTTACAATTTTTAAAATATAAATACTTAAGTATTTTCAAAACAAATTATATAAAAAAATAAATTATTATGAGATTTGTGAAAATGTATTAATTAAGAAATAAATTTAATCGAAAGTGTGATTAATATTTTGATATTTATATCAATTTATGTGAAAAAATAATATTTTTTATATATATGAATAAATTTGCGGGACAGGACGGGACGGGATAAAATGGGATCGTCCCGATCCCATCCCGTCTCATTATGAAACAAATAAATCGAGACAAGACGGAACGCGATTGCCATTTTTTAAATTGATCATGTCCTATCTCGCTAACTAATTGTATCTCGTTTTCAACGAAATAATAATAAAATTATGAAATCTCATTATATAAGATATTTTATTTATTTGATTATTTTTAATATTTAAAAATTCGACACCATCATTTTGATCTTACCTACAGTGAAGAAAATATAGAAAAAAGAGAGCAAGAGTCGAGAATCATGATTAAGCTATGATGGGGGCAGATCAAGGTCGAAAACCACCGCGGTTGCGGCCCGTATGGAATTACCTTATCAAAAATAGAACTGTAAAATAGAAAATGTTAATTTATTTCTCTTCCGATCGATTAACATTGCAATTAGCAAATAGATATGCAAACCTTTCCATAGTCGTCTTTTGTCAAATCTTGTATCAATTCTACTCCTACTGAAAAGAATCTCATTCCAAACGGACTGTACGTTACAATTTCAATTCAATTTATGAGATATTGAAAAAAAAAAAACAAATTCTACTAATAAATTATACCATAATATGATTATGAAAAAAAATCCAAATTTGAATTAGAGAAAAACGAAAAAAAATGTATAATTAAATAATTAAAGCGTACATGAAATTCTGGAAAAGATAAGAAAAATTCAACGAATATATATACGCAAAAATATTGAAGCATGAGACCATGAAATACCTGGGCGAATTGATCTCGATATTTTCTATGAAACGCGGCCGATTTTTTCTTGGGAAGATTAGCGGATCGGTTGAAATTTGGAAATAGAAGGAGAATTAGTTTGATAAAAATAAAAAAATATATATGCAAATGGAAAAAAATAAAAAAAAATGTATCATTAATTAGAATTAGATATTCCTAAACTCAAATTTAATGAATATAAAAACCCACTAAATAATTATATTAATGTACAAATTTTGACTTAATAATTATATTATTATTTTTATTTATAATTTATATTGTGAACACAATAATATTAAATCTTTTTTATTGGTCCACGTGAGATGGAGAGATTCAGAAATTATATATGAACTGTAAAATAGAAAATGTTAATTTATTTCTCTTCCGATCGATTAACATTGCAATTAGCAAATAGATAAGCAAACCTTTCCATAGTTGTGTTTTGTCAAATCTTGTATCAATTTTACTTCTACTGAAAAAAATCTCATTCCAAACGGACTGTAAATTACAATTCCAATTCTATTTATGATGATATTGAAAAAAAACAAATTATACTAATAAATTATACCTTAATTTTATTATGAAAAAAATCCAAATTTGAATTAGAGAAAAACGAAAAAAAAAAATGTATAATGAAATAATTAAAGCGTACATGAAATTCTGAAAAAGATAAAAAAAATTCAACGAATATATATATATACGCAGAAATATTGAAGCATGAGACCATGAAATACCTGGGCGAATTGATCTCGATATGTTCTATGAAACGCGGCCGATTTTTTCTTGGAAAGATTAGCGGATCGGTTGAAATTTGGAAATAGGAGGAGAATAAGTTTCATAAGAATAAAAAAAAATTTATACAAATGGAAAAAAATAAAAAACATATTATTAATTAGAATTACATATTCCTAAACTGTGCAAATTTAATGAATATAAAAACCTACCAAATAATTATATTAATGTACAAATTTTTTCTTTATAATTATATTATTATTTTTATTTATAATTTATATTTAATATTATTGTTTTTATTTATAATTTATAGTGTGAACACAATAATATTAAACCTTTCTTATTGGTCCACGGAGAGATTCAAAAATTATATATGTATAGAATCTCATTCCAAACGTACCGTAAGTTACAATTCCAATTCAATTTATGATGATATTGAAAAAAAAAAACAAATTATACTAATAAATTATACCTTAATTTGATTATACAAAAAAAAAAAACCCAAATTTGAATTAGAGAAAAATGAAAAAAAATGTATAATGAAATAATTAAAGTTTACATGAAATTCTGGAAAAGATAAAAAAAATTCAACGAATATATATACGCAGAAATATTGAAGTATGAGACCATGAAATACCTGGGCGAATTGATCTCGATATGTTCTATGTGTTGGGATATGTCCTTCGATCCTACGTGTGCAATCGATAAAGTCATAAGGTCGTCTATGGATGTTAAATGATTATCTGATAATATTAATTGTTGGGAACAATATAATATTGATCAATTAAATCATACCTACAGGGTCACACACGGACTCGAAGATAATGTACGATGATTGAAATATATATTGATTTAGAATCAATATTTACGTGGATTTAATTCCCATGCATGGGATGCATGGCTTGCATGGATGCATGTCACATAGTGTGACATGGCATGCCACACAAGCAAGTGGGACCACATACAATGCATAGTGGCATGTGTATGTGGCATGACCTTTCACCTCCTTTGTAACCTCTTTTGTGTGTTAATGGTGCATCTTTATGCACATTAAGATGGAGGTTACATAGAGGAGTAAAGGAGTGAATAATGGTGTGTTTATATAGATGAAAATCTGATTTTCGTCACACACAAGCATCAGCCACGAAAATCCACACAAAATAGAGAGAAAAGAGGTGATCTTGGAGATCCATTCTCAAGCAATCAAGGTGTTCATTATCCGGGTTCGTGTGCAACACGTAGAGGCCGGGCCATTTGTGCGGCTTCAACATCCGGACGATCCAAAGGAGTGAAGAGTTCATTCACAAGGAGATCTTTGAGTTGCTGATCTATTAAGGTGGTTCAATCGACTCAACACCACCTTAACCGAAATCAACGATCACAAAAAGTAAGTAATCGTTGAACCTTATATATATATATATATATATATATATATATATATATATATATATATATATATATATATATTGGATGTGTATATATATATGTTTATATGTGTTCTTATACACATTAAGTGTGCACTAAGATCATGGCATAGTAGATCTATTGCTTTACACGCTTCCGCACACACGGTCTATCGATCGGATCGGTATACCGGTACCTACAATTGGTATCAGAGCCTAGGGCTCGTGCACACTTTTGTGTTGGACACGAAGGTTAAATCAACATAATTGGATTATTTATTTAATTGTGATTGTGTGTTTAGATGTAAGGCCGTCCACCGTTAGTGGTCGGGTGAATGATTTCGTCGTTTTTTGCGCTTCGATTGGCCGTAGTATTTGAGGGCTGCGTCCCTTGGAATCATTTGTAATATATAGGTTTTTCTATTATATTTGTATTGTACTACTTGTAAGCGATGGACTTGGTCCATGATTCGATGGAGGATCTCGGCTCTCCGGCGAAAACGAGAAGAAACGAAGCAAAACGAAGCAAACCGGGGCTGCTGGAGCCAAACGGCAGGCGCCGTTTTAGCTCCGGCGGGCGCCGTTTTGATTCGGCGGGCGCCGTTTTGGAAACGGCGACCGCCGAATGGCCTGTTTTTGGGCAGATTTTTTCCGGACCCTTTCGGCGGGCGCCGTTTTGGAAATGGCGACCGCCGGTGGTGTTCGACGACCGCTGATTGTGAAACGGCGCGCGCCGTTCGTGGTTTTTTGGGTACGGAATAGATTTTACCAAAATCGGAGGGCACGGAACTGAAATGGCGGGCGAGGAGCAGTCCAGAAGATGTTCAAGGCTTTTGTTGTTACTTTAATTCTTTTCTTTTGAGAGTTGTGAGGTTCTAGGGGCCTTTCGATTTCGTATTTATTTGCTTTGCTAGTTATAGGTTGATTTATGTTATAAATGTTCAACTTACATATAAACAAACCTATGCATGCAAGTTCCCAAAATAATGAGTATAATGTCTTGTCCAAAACGTCACACCCATAAAGCCCTCGATCATAAGTTGGTAGGTCCGCCTCAGCGGGGTACTACTTGTTATCTTGGGATAAGTGGGAGTAAGGGTTAGACCCTTACAAGTGAGTTTGGTTTTCTCATCAATAGATCCACTGCAGGCGTGGCTATCGAGACATGAGATGAGAATGGGACTCTCATCGACCGAGAGTGACATTGGATGTCATTGACATGGGATGTCTACCTATCTTGGAGTTCTTAAGTGCGGACTCAGTCGACTTAAGGATTCTCAAGATGAGGGTCTTGGGATCGTTTTGTTCTAATTTATTAAAATATCAAAAACCAATGCCTAATCTGTTTTTCAAAGACTAAGTTCAACTCGACTCATTCTCACCCCGGGGAGTGGAATGGAGCCAAAGCGCTTGCTTATGTCGATGACACAGATTAGAGACATTCGAGCCATTGGATGGCGTGAATCGATTGTCTGGTTGGCTCCCTCATTTTAATGAGAGATAGGGCTTCAATTGCATGATAAGATCGCTGGTTAGAAAACCTCGAGTTTTCACTTACGATTTATCACGGTTTTGATATTAAGATAATTGGGAACGACGATATTGGATATCGAATGAACAAAATGAAACAAATAAAGTAGTTATGCGAGACAACCTTATTTGTTTAAACGCTTTGTGGATGTTTACTTACTTAATTTATCTTTCTTCTGTAGTTTAATATGTCTGTATCAACTCAATTCAAGTTCAGCTCTATCTTGGATAGAGAAAAGTTGAACAACACCAATTTCCTTGATTGGCAACGTAACTTGAGGATAGTCCTCAAATACGAAGAAAAGGAAAGTGTGTTGGACAAACCCCTTCCCGTGCTTCCCGCTGATGGGGGCACGGATGTCCAAAAGGCATCATATGCCCTTGTTAAGAAAGCCTCGAATGAGGTGACATGTTTGATGTTGGCATCCATGGTACCCGAGTTGCAAAAACAATTCGAGTTCATGGAAGCCTATGGCATCATAGAAGAGCTCAAGAGCATGTTCGGGGAACAGGCTAGGATTGAGCGCTTCGGTGTCACCCGGGCTATAGCAACAGCTAGGCTGGAAAAGGGTAAACCCGTGGGACCACATGTGCAGCAAATGATTGGATTATTTGCTTCAAGTGCTCGCCTCGGTTTTGCATATGATGACGAGTTGGCTACCGATTTCATTCTTCATTCTCTTCATGATGGATATGACGCCTTTAGGCTGAATTTCCACATGAATGGACTGAAGAAATCGCTTCATGAGCTCCATGGGATGCTTAAGGCTGCTGAGCCGGCGATTAAGAAGGACCCTAGGAGGGAAGTTCTTATGATTCGGGAAGGAGGTACCAAAAAGTTCAAGGGGATTAAGAAACCGGAAGTGAAAGGCAAATGGAAAGGGAAAGTTGTGGCAACTCCTTCCAAAAGGTTCTTGAAAGCTTCTAAGGTTCCTGGGGAATCTGAGTGTTTCTACTGCAAGCGTGTTGGACACTACAAGCGGGATTGCCCCAAGTTCCAGGAGGATGTAAAGAACGGTGTCGTTCCTTCATCTTCAGGTATTTATGTCATAGACATAAACTTTACAAATTCTTCTTCTTGGGTATTGGATACCGGATGCGGTGCTCACATTGTTTCACATGTGCAGGGACTGCAAAGAAGTAGAAGTTTGGTAAAGGGAGATGTCGATCTGCGGGTTGGAAATGGAGCGAGGGTCGCTGCATTAGCCGTAGGATCTTATGATTTGTGTTTGCCTTCGGGCCTTGTTTTAGTATTGAATAATGTTTATTTCGTTCCAAGTATTACCAAGAACATCATTTCTATTTCAGTATTGGATACTGAAGGATTTTCCTTCACTATAATAAATGGTTTATTTACTATTTCAAAAAGTGGAGTGTTCTATGGTTCGGCACGATTAGAACATGGATTATATATACTTCAACTTGACAATCATATATATAACATTGATACCAAAAAGGCAAAATCGAATGAATTCAATGAAACATACCTTTGGCATTGTCGATTAGGCCACGTCAACATTAAACGTGTAGAGAAACTTCTTAAAGAAGGCATTCTCAAATCTTTTGACTTGGAGTCATTTGATACATGTGAAGGATGTTTGATGGGCAAAATGACAAAGTCACCTTTTCTAGGAAAAGGAGAACGTGCAAGTGACCTATTGGGTTTAATCCATACTGATGTATGTGGTCCAATGAGCTCACAAGCACGTGGAGGTTATTTCCACTTCATAACTTTTACCGATGACTTAAGTAGATATGGTTATGTCTATTTAATGAGGCATAAGTCGGAAGCCTTTGAAAAGTTCAAAGAATTCCAAAATGAAGTTGAGAATCAACTTGGTAAGAAGATAAAATCCATTCGATCGGATCGAGGTGGTGAATATCTTAGCCAAGAATTCGATGATCATCTTATGAGTTGTGGTATTTTATATCAACTCACTCCACCTGGAACACCCAGATGAATGGTGTTTCCGAAAGGAGGAATAGAACCTTATTGGATATGGTTCGATCGATGATGAGCCTTAGTGAACTACCGAAATCTTTTTGGGGACACGCACTTTTAACAGCGGCCTATACACTGAATAGGACACCGTCAAAAGCTGTTGATAAGACACCATACGAGTTATGGAAAGGGAAGGTCCCTAACTTGTCTTATATCAAGGTTTGGGGATGTGAAGCTTATGTGAAGAGAAATATCTCTACAAAGCTTGAACCCAAATCGGATAAATGTTTCTTTGTGGGTTATCCAAAAGAAACACGAGGGTACCACTTTTACAACCAATCTGAGAACAAAGTCTTTGTTGCTCGAGATGGCGTATTTCTTGAAAAGGAATATCTTTCCAAGAAAGTAAGTGGGAGCTCAGTTGAATTGAACGAAATTCATGAAAACTTGAACGAGGTTCAAGAAGATCAAAATGAGATGGACACTCAAGACCAAGTCGAGAGTACTCCATTGGTTTTGGAAACCACACCTAACCCTCGAAGGTCCGGAAGGATTAGATCTCAACCTGACAGATACCTAGGTATTCTGACAAACGAGAGCTATGAAGTCATGCTTTTAGAAAGCAATGAACCTTCGAACTATATCCAAGCTATGACGAGTCCAGATGCCGAGAAATGGCAGGGTGCCATGAAATCCGAAATGGAATCAATGTCTGAAAATCAAGTTTGGAACTTGGTCGATTTGCCTAAAGGGGCTAGGCCCATTGGATGCAAATGGATTTACAAAATAAAAACAGACATGAATGGAAAACCTAGTGTTTTCAAAGCAAGGTTGGTGGCAAAAGGATATAAACAAATTCACGGGGTGGATTATGATGAAACCTTTTCACCAGTTGCTATGATTAAATCCATTCGGATTCTCTTAGCCATTGCTGCTCATTATGATTATGAGATATGGCAAATGGACGTTAAAACCGCCTTCTTGAATGGGATTCTAGTAGAGGAAGTGTTTATGACACAACCAGAGGGTTTTATCGATCCTAATCAGGCTGAGAGAGTATGCAAGCTTAATAGATCCATTTATGGATTAAAGCAAGCATCTCGGAGCTGGAATCTTCGGTTCGATGAATCCATACAAGAGTTTGGATTTCAAAAGAACATGGAAGACTCTTGTGTTTACAAGAAAGTCAGTGGGAGTTACGTTGTATTCATTGTGTTGTATGTCGATGACATACTCCTCATTGGAAACAATATTCCTATGCTTAATTCTGTTAAAGAATGGCTGGGAAGATGGTTTTCAATGAAGGATCTTGGAGAAGCACAATACATATTGGGCATCAGGATCTGTCGGAACAGATCACAAAGGATGCTTGGACTTAGTCAAGCAACCTATATTGATAAGGTACTTGACAGGTTCAGAATGAAAGACGCCAAGAAGGGTCTCATTCCAATGACTCATGGCACATCTCTGAGCAAGAGGCAGTGCCCTTCGGGACCTGATGAGCAAATGAGGATGGCAAATATTCCTTATGCTTCGGCAATAGGGTCTATTATGTACGCCATGATATGTACACGACCGGATGTATCGTATGCTTTGAGCATGACGAGTCGGTTTCAAGGAAACCCAGGTGAGGCGCATTGGACTGCGGCAAAAAATATTCTTAAGTACCTTAGAAGGACTAAAGATTATTTTCTTGTCTTTGGAGGACAAGAAGAGTTGGTTATGACAGGCTATACGGATGCAAGCTTCCAAACAGACAGAGATGATCTCCGGTCTCAGTCCGGTTTTGTCTTTTGTCTGAATGGAGGTGTGGTGAGCTGGAAGAGTTCCAAGCAACCCACCGTAGCTGATTCTACTACAGAGGCTGAGTACATTGCTGCATCTGAAGCAGCAAAGGAGGCCGTTTGGATAAGAAAGTTCTTAGATGAGCTTGGTGTCGTACCTAGTTCGGCCCATCCGATATCTCTCTATTGTGATAATAGTGGAGCTATCGCGCAAGCCAAGGAGCCTAGGGAGCACCACAAATCCAAACATGTGCTCAGGAAGTTCCACATTCTCAGGGAGATAGTTAGTCGTGGAGACATCGAGATAAATAAAGTTGCAACTGATGATAATGTTGCAGACCCGTTAACTAAACCACTCCAGCAGTCAAAGCATGATGCTCATACGACTGCAATAGGGATACGATATCTTAGAGATGGATTGTGATTCCTATTATTGTATTATCTACTTTTGGAGTTTATGTAAACATTCACGTATCTTTTATGATATTCAATAATTTCTTCATATAATTGTGGTTTAAATTGTATGAATTGTCCAAATGATTAAATTATATTAATTGGGTTATGAGGTCAATTTACCACATAATGAAGTCCCAATTGTTGAACTAATATAATTAAGTCATAAATTGTTCCTAGTTCGTATCATCGAGTACGGACAAACTGACGATACAAAGAACTAGATTGTAATGTGTACTATGGCGCCGCTTCATGGGCTTGTGATGTGGGACATCAAGTACAATTACATAGATATTAGCTGGGAGCTAATGATCGAACAGACCCGACTGGAATAGTATTTAAGATTTCGAGTCATAATACTATTTCATTGACTGTCGAGCAATTTCCTCTGACCTGAGTAGTCCAGAGTGATTCCATTGTGAAATGGTGTACTTTGATACAAGTAAACGCCTTTCGTAAAAGGAGGTTATAAAACTTGTTATTGGGTATATCAGGAAGCAAGTGGGAGAGCTTGGATTGACAAGATGGGATTGTCCTCCATTTTATAATGGGATACATGTCTTACCGGCCACTTGGAGAGTCGAGACTGTGGAAAATACGTGGCCACGTCCAGATTCGTATCATAGTGATAAATCTGGTTTTACAGTCTGTCTCAAAGTCCAAGAAAGGTTTGAACCGATTGAGGATGACTCGAGTCTTGCCTCAAGTTCAAACTTAGACATAAAGTGACAACAGGAAGTTGACAGCACACTGGCTCTGAAGGCCAAGTGGGAGATTGTTGGGATATGTCCTTCGATCCTACGTGTGCAATCGATAAAGTCATAAGGTCGTCTATGGATGTTAAATGATTATTTGATAATATTAATTGTTGGGAACAATATAATATTGATCAATTAAATCATACCTACAGGGTCACACGCGGACTCGAAGATAATGTACGATGATTGAAATATATATTGATTTAGAATCAATATTTACGTGGATTTAATTCCCATGCATGGGATGCATGGCTTCCATGGATGCATGTCACATAGTGTGACATGGCATGCCACACAAGCAAGTGGGACCACATACAATGCATAGTGGCATGTGTATGTGGCATGACCTTTCACCTCCTTTGTAACCTCTTTTGTGTGTTAATGGTGCATCTTTATGCACATTAAGATGGAGGTTACATAGAGGAGTAAAGGAGTGAATAATGGTGTGTTTATATAGATGAAAATCTGATTTTCATCACACACAAGCATCAGCCACGAAAATCCACACAAAATAGAGAGAAAAGAGGTGATCTTGGAGATCCATTCTCAAGCAATCAAGGTGTTCATTATCCGGGTTCGTGTGCAACACGTAGAGGCCGGGCCATTTGTGCGGCTTCAACATCCGGACGATCCAAAGGAGTGAAGAGTTCATTCACAAGGAGATCTTTGAGTTGCTGATCTATTAAGGTGGTTCAATCGACTCAACACCACCTTAACCGAAATCAACGATCACAAAAAGTAAGTAATCGTTGAACCTTATATATATATATATTGGATGTGTATATATATATGTTTATATGTGTTCTTATACACATTAAGTGTGCACTAAGATCATGGCATAGTAGATCTATTGCTTTACACGCTTCCGCACACACGGTCTATCGATCGGATCGGTATACCGGTACCTACACTATGAAACGCGACCGATTTTTCTTGGGAAAATTAGCAGATCGGTTGAAATTTGAAAATATGAGGAGAATGGATTTGATAAGAATAAAAAAATATTTATGCAAATAGAAAAAAATAAAAAAACATATCATTAATTAGAATTACATATTCCTATATTAATGTACAAATTTTGACTTAATAATTATATTATTATTTTTATTTATAATTTTGATGTGGGTTGCTCTAGAGTAGGAGCGCGTCACAGGCCTTCTAACAGGTTTAAGAGGGGATTTTTGATTAGATAATTTAGCTATGGTTGCTACTAATGCAAACAAGGGGAAAATGTATGAATCGACAAAGCTTGAATAACAAGTGGGATTTTTTATTGAGAATCCCTCTAACTCCCAAAGGCTTTTCCTTGCTTCAAACTTGTCTGCTTTTCATTTATTCAATCCGCCATTAAATAGGCTTTACAAGAATGTAACATGAAAGGAAAATAATAATTTCTAAAAGAAAAGATGCAATATTCTAAAAGTAATTCAATCTTCATGATTCTCAAATCCTTGATTATCAATCAATCAATTTACCAGAATTAATTTATTTGATTGCTTGATTTGTGGCTTTCCTTCTTTTGCTCTGATATTGTTTCCCTATGAATGCATCATTACTCCCTTCGTTGAGATCAAGCTTGTCCTCAAGCTTGAAAGTAGGAAAGTGGGTTTGGAATTCTTCTAAATCTTCCCAAGTGGCTGCATCAGGGGACATGCCAGTCCAGACCACTAATACTTCCTTGACTCCTCTGTTGAGACGGCCACGTAAAACTTCTTGTGGTTGTGGCAGGATTTTTCCATCGTGCAGTGTGGGTAACTTGGGTATTTCTTCTGGAGGTGTGCCTCTAAATTCTTTAAGCATTGAGATGTGAACAACGTCATGAATTCGGCTCCCTGCTGGAAGATTCAATTTGTATGCTACTTTCCCGACACGCCGTAAGATTTTGAACGGTCCAAAATACCGTGGGGATAATTTCGTTGAGGCGCGTTTGGCTACTGTGAATTGACGATATGGTTGTAAGCGAAGCCATACCCACTGACCTTCTTCAAAAGTCACGTCGCGGTGGTGATTATCATAAGCACCACGCATTCTCTCTTGTGCTCGAATTAGATGATTTCTAGCATCGCCCAAGATTTCATCTCGAGTTTTCAACTCGACATCCAATGCCTCTATCTTGGATGATCCTGGCTCGTAAGAAAGAAGTTTCGGTGGATCGCGCCCATAAACAACCTTGAAAGGAGTGGTGCCTAATGCTGAGTGAAAAGAGGTGTTATAACAATATTCCACCCATGGCAGCCAAGTGATCCAATTGCGCGGGTGATCGCCAACCATGCATCTGAGATACATTTCCAATGTACGGTTAACCACTTCGGTTTGCCCATCCGTTTGGGGATGATATGATGAAGAAAAAGCTAATTGTGTGCCACAAAATCGAAAGAGTTCCTTCCAAAATGAGCTCGTGAAAACTGCATCTCTGTCGCTCACAATTGTTTCGGGTAAGCCATGTAACTTAAAAATGTGAGTGAAAAAAGATTGAGCCACTGAAGCTGCTGTATAAGGGTGCGAGAGTGCCATAAAATGAGCATATTTGGAGAAGCGGTCCACTACGACATAGAGCACAGATTTTCCCCCAACCTTGGGTAAGCCCTCTATAAAATCCATCGAGATATCAGCCCAAATGTGCTGAGGTATTTGGAGGGGCTGTAATAAACCCGCTGGATGCAAGTTCTCCCATTTATTTTTCTGGCAAATCTCACAGTTGGTGATAAACTCCCTGACTTGCGATGCCATGCCTTCCCAATAAAATTCTCGTTTCAATCGCTGGAGAGTCTTTTGAATTCCTTCATGAGTAGCATTGTGTATGTCACTAAGGATGATCGGAATATATTCAGACTTGGGTCTGACATAAAGTTTGGACTTGTAATAAATGAGGCCATCACGTACTGTCCAATTGGGATTATCTCCTTGGGCTACTTTTGCGAAAAAGGCTTGTCTCTCCAAAGAGTGTTGATAGTCTTGCTTCAAATCCTCCAATAGCTTAGCATAGACCATTGTGACGGCCATGAGGGTTGCTGGCTCCGGATGGCAACGAGATAGAGCATCAGCAGCTTTATTTAATTTTCCGGGCTTATACTGGACTTCAAAATCAAATCCTAAAAGCTTGCTTATCCAATGTTGTTGTGGTGAGGTCGTTAGCCGTTGTTGCAACAAATATTTGAGGCTGTAGTGATCTGTTCGAATCACAAATGAGCGTCCCCAGAGATAATGCCTCCAATTACTGATTGCTTGTGCCAAACCAATTAATTCTCGCTCGTATGCTGGGAGCTTATTGTGACGATCAGCGAGTTTCTTACTAAAGAAGGCAATAGGGTGGCCATCTTGTTGTAGTACTGCTCCAATTCCAACACCTGATGCATCACACTCGATCAAGAACGGTTTAGAGAAATCTGGTAATTGCAATACGGGCGCAGTAGACAAGGCATTTTTTAGCTCATCAAATGCCTTTTGTGCCTCCCTGGACCAAGTAAAAAAGTTACGCCTGAGCAAAGAGGTTAATGGTGCAGCATGCACTCCGAAATTCCGAATAAAACGACGATAAAACCCTGCTAAACCAAGGAATCCACGCAAGGCAGTGGTGTTGGTGGGTACTGGCCAATCAAGGACGGCTTGAATCTTTGAATTATCTGCTGCTACCCCTTGGGCGTTAATCACATGGCCGAGATATGCAACTTCAGAGACACCGAAAACGCATTTTGATCGTTTTAAAAATAATTGGTGGCGTTGGAGTAACTCGAAAACGCACCGAATGTGTTGTAGATGCTCCACCCAAGTATGACTATAAAGTAAGATGTCGTCGAAAAATACTAAAACAAACTTACGTAGATGGGGTCCAAATATCTCATTCATAAGTGCTTGAAAGGTTGACGGGGCATTACACAAACCAAACGGCATTACGAGAAACTCAAAATGCCCATGATGAGTGCGAAATGCTGTTTTTTCCACATCCTCTGGACTCATTCGTATTTGGTGGTAGCCCGAGCGTAAGTCAAGTTTGGTGAAGAACCGAGAGCCATGGAGTTCGTCTAAGAGCTCATCAATGATGGGAATAGGAAACTTGTCCTTGACAGTCTCTGCATTTAGAGCTCGATAGTCGACGCAAAAGCGCCAAGAGTTGTCACTTTTGGTAACCAACAAAACAGGAGAGGAAAATGGGCTTCGACTCGGCTGAATTTGTCCCTTCTCGAGCATCTCAGAACATTGTTTTTCAATTTCATCCTTCTGCAGTTGTGGATAACGATACGGCCTTACAACAATAGGATTTGTCCCAACTTTTAAAATGATGCGGTGGTCACACTGGCGAGGCGGTGGCAGTGATGTAGGTTCCACGAAAATAGAGCCGAAAGAGTTCAAAATCTCCTCCATTGCTTGTTCATTGGAAATTGCAGGCTGCATTGAGTGCAAGAAAGGGCCATGTGGTGGAGCTTCTCCTGTCCACGTCACAGTTCTTCCCTGTACAGTAAAAGTCACGCGTTGCTCCCGAAAATTGCATATAATATCTCCCAGTTCCTCCAACCATTTTACTCCCAAAATTATGTCAAAACCAGTTAATGGTAGGACAAAAAGAGTAGTTAAGAAAGTGACACCATCCTTACTAAGGGCTATGCGTTCACAAACACCTGTGCTAAGCAACTTTTCTCCATTTGCCACAGCAACTCGAAAGTCGTGGCGAGGCGTGATTTTCAATCCGAGTGAGAGAGCAGTTTGAGTATTAATAAAATTGTGCGTGCTTCCAGAGTCGACCAATGCAAACACAAATGCACCTGCCAATTGCACTTGCACTTGTAAGGTATTTGGGTGGCGAAGTCCAGCCATGGCATAGAGAGAAACAGTGGGCTCAGGGTGGGTGTCGAAGACTTCTTCTTGATCTTCCTCCATCCAAAGGCAGAATAGTCTTTTGCATTTATGACCTGGAACAAAGGTTTCATCACAATTGTAACAAAGACCTTTAGCCCGCCTTTCTGCGGCTTCTACTTTGGAGAGTCGCTTGATTGGTGGGGGTAGAGCCGTGCGTGTTGGCGGATGACTTGTAGTGGCTGGAAGTTGAGTGATCGGCGGTGGTGGCTCATGTGTGATCTTTGGTTGGAAACGAGGTTGTTTGGATTGAGTAGAAGTCCATAGTTGCAATTTCCTCGCAAAAAGTCTTGATACACTGATGACCATAGTCAAATTTAGTGGTTTTTGATATTCAACATCAAGGCGCAGAACTTCATCGAGCCCGGCTGTGAAAATTGCCACTTGATATTCCATACGTAACGGCGGAGCACGAGCGAGTCGGTTTTGAAAATCCTTAATGTAGTCCTCTACTGGACGACCATTTTGCTTGAGATTGGTCAAGTCACCTAGAGGGTTTGCACCACCTGGAGGACCAAAGCGTTGAATGCAATAATCCCGAAAATATTCCCAAGAAATATGTGGTTGATCTTGGCGTAAGTGGTGATACCACAATTGAGCATCTCCAGTAAGATAGTAGGCAGCTGTTGAGACTCTTTTTGCTGGAGGGACATTTTGATTCATAAAATATAACTCACAGCGATAGAGCCAACTGAGTGGGTCATCTGTTCCAGAGAAGAGAGGAAAGTCGAAGTGTGGGACTCGATCAGTGAGCGCATTATCGGAGGTCTCATGTGCTGCGTGCCCTCTTTGATCAGCAGAGCTATTATCGTCGGCGGTAGCTTTGTCTTTATCCTCAATCAATGTTTGCAGCAGCTGTTCAAGACGGTTGACGGATTCCTTCAAAGAAGAAACTTCTTCTTTTGAAGCAAATGAATCGCCCATGACGCCGGCAACGGAACCAATGATGTGGGTTGCTCTAGAGTAGGAGCGCGTCACAGGCCTTCTAACAGGTTTAAGAGGGGATTTTTGATTAGATAATTTAGCTATGGTTGCTACTAATGCAAACAAGGGGAAAATGTATGAATCGACAAAGCTTGAATAACAAGTGGGATTTTTTATTGAGAATCCCTCTAACTCCCAAAGGCTTTTCCTTGCTTCAAACTTGTCTGCTTTTCATTTATTCAATCCGCCATTAAATAGGCTTTACAAGAATGTAACATGAAAGGAAAATAATAATTTTTAAAAGAAAAGATGCAATATTCTAAAAGTAATTCAATCTTCATGATTCTCAAATCCTTGATTATCATTCAATCAATTTACCAGAATTAATTTATTTGATTGCTTGATTTGTGGCTTTCCTTCTTTTGCTCTGATATTGTTTCCCTATGAATGCATCAAATTTATAGTGTGAACACAATAATATTAAACCTTTTTATTGGTCCACATTCAGAAATTATATATGTATAGATTTCAATAATCCTCTTCCTAAACAACTTGTTAAGGCGAAACTTAACCGCAACAGCATTTCATACTTGAAGATATGGCTCCGATTGTAAGGCATAACAAAATTAAAAGTTTAATAATAAATTATTAATTATTAATAATAATGTATAGTAAACTATTAAAAATAAATATATTTTTTAATCATATGTACACACCTTATTCAACTTTAATTTTTAATTAATAATAAATTATTTAAAGTAAATAAAATAAAAAGTTTGAATTTTTAATTAATAGTAAACTATTAAAAATAAATAAAATAAAAAGTTTTTTTTTATAACATTATTATTATTTCAGTACTCATCTATTTACACTAATATCATTATTTTTTCACTTAATTAGAATAGTAAAAATTTGAGTATTGTTATAAACTCAAGAGGAATTGAGAGAGAATAATAGAGTATAAAGAGAGACAGTATGAGAGGAAAATAAGATTGTTATAAATTCTTGTATTCATTCATATGGGGAGATCCCTTTATATAGGATACAATTTAGGGTTTCTGACTTAGCCAACAAGTCATTCACTATAATATAATAATATTCATAACACTCCCCCTTGAATGACTATTTACAGGATTGCTGTCTCGTTAAAACCTTGCCAGGAAAACCCAGTGGGACAAAACCTGAGCGAAGGAAAAAGAGTATAGCCTGCCCCCCCTGATTGTAATCACCGAAGATCTTTGACTTTGTGATCAATCAGTCTCATTAAAACCTGTAACTAATAAAACCATATAGGAAAAACTTAGTTATTCAAATATACATTTTTGTCTTCAGGACACAACCTTCGAATTGTCGAGTTTCACATTCATTTGTACCATTGTATTTTTTTCGTCCTTCTGGGATATGCCTTTACCAGACATCTATTGACTAGAGCATTCGCAATTGCTATAACCGGCCGGTAACTCTTCAGGAGTATTTTAGATGCGTCTAGTGTTCAATATACATTTCTTGACAAATAAACAATAATGTGAACTTCAATTCCCAATCATTTGAACTTCAGGTTCAATATCTCACTTTATCTCGAAAATAAACTCATATGAAATATTCTGATGTCCTCATTAATTATTATCGAGTGATGTACATGCCTCGTTAAAAACCTCGTTATAAAACCCTGTAGGAAAAAATACTTGAGGAAAAGAGTACATGACATTCACATTTATATTGTGGTGATTGTCTCGTTAAAAACCTTTAACTAAGAAAACCCCGTGGGAAAAACTTAGTAGAGGGAAAAAGAGTGCAATCACTGGTCTTCGGGACCAATCATTGGTCTTCGGGACCTTGTCTTCAATATCATTTTTGTCCATAATGACATAGTAATATGATAATGTACATATTCTGATTTTCATTTCCTTTCATATCAGGAATTTTAAAATCCATCCAGGATTTTCATGTATGTATTTTTCTAATAACTTCTACATGGTCAAATCATACATTTGATGCATATATTTATCATTGTTGCTGCCATAAATATTAAGTAGCGGAACTTAATGTCATCTTTCAAAATATTTGATTAACATCGAGTTTCTGCGAAAAACTCTTGAGCAACTAATCTCGCTTTTATATCTCACCACATAATTACTCATTTTTCGTACGAACACCCACATATATCCTTCTGGGATAATATTTTGAGGTGTGTATTATAGAGTCAAAATATTTCTTCTATTTAGCGAGTCATGCTCAGCCTCAATTGCTCGTTTCTTATTTTCCGAGTGCTGCTGGCACACTATCATTGATTTAAGTTTTGGATCCAAATTTTCTAGAGCAACTTATTGAGACAAATATGTCTTTGGCGACTTTTTCCATGTTGATTACAATTCTATCAACCAAATCTTTCATCATTTCCCAAAATATTTAATTTGGTTGTTCCGCAATCCCACGATTTTCTATTATCATGTGCACATGCTTTTTCAATGGGATTTACATCTAACTCTCTTCAGGAGATTTTGAGGGTGACTTAATTTCTTTGTTTTTCCGCGGATTTATTTTATATCTTTAGATCGATCTACTACGCTTCTGGCGTATATTAGAATCAACATTTGAGTTGATCTCTTTGGTATTTGAACTCTTATAGTTTATTTTATCACAAATATATGTGATTTTGTCACACCTTCATTAATTTGGCAGATTACTTGCTTAATATTGCAAGTCACTTATTTTCATGAACTTCGGGTTCAATTGATTCGTGCGTGGATCTAAAATTAAAGATCGTTTTCATTCCATGAAATTTCTCGGCATTTATAACTTTTATATTCTTATCTCCCCCTAATGCTGGGAAATGATATTCGTTAAATATGCAAATAAACATAATTGCTGTAAACCGATCTTCAGGATCGCGGGTTCAAGATATTTAATATACCTTATATTCTATTATGCCCGTTCATACACTTTAATTTAGTGGTGATATTAATATATGCTGCATATTAATTCGCAGATGAGAAATGTTTGATCCATTTCCACGCACTTAATAATAATCATGATATGCATCATCTTCATTTTTAAGTACATTTGTAGTACTCGTGGGGATAATTAGTAAAGCTCTTCCGGAAATAATTAGTAAAGCTCTTCGGGAGCCCACTCTTAACATGTCATTCGCATAACAGTATAATGATCTTTCGGAGATACAATATCTTTATCAATCATCCTTCGGGGATACAATATTTTTACCGATCATCTTTCGGGGATACAATATGTTTACCAATGATCCTTCGGGGATCAAAATAAATTTCAAAATATAATTTTCTCAGAAATTATATTTAATTGAAATCGACTTTTTCGATATTCCACTAGTACTCACATAATAAAATACATTTGTTCTCGATTTTCAAAAGATATCCTTCAGGGATAATTCACATCTAATCATTATTTCAACGAGAACAATCGAATTTGGCGTTTCACTATTAGTATCATGAGATGTAACTTTATTTAAAAATATTTAATGTTTAGACTTTGCTTCTTCGGGAGCAATTTAATATTCTTTCAAGAATATTTTGAATATCAATATCGATTTAAAATATTTAAATTTTAATTGCTACACGACAAACAATTTGATTTGATATTTCAACGGGAATATCGTATCATAATATTCTTTGGGAACATTTAAAATTTATTCCTACTACGGGAGCAATTTAATTTGATATTTCCAAACTTATTGCTACTACGGGAGCAATTTGATTTGATATTTATCGAATAATATCAAATCATGATGTTCTTCCAGAACGATCATTATAATATTTAAACCAGAGTTTATGTTCTTCAAGAACATTCAATTTAATTGATAATTAAGAATAATTGATTTGATAATACTTCAGGAATATCAAATTTTCATGGGGATTCAAACTCATGTGGCTATTCCAATATTCAAGCAAATAAGCTATTCAACAAGGTTTGGATTAACTTTTCCTAAAGTTTCACTCACTTTGGAATTCAGGAAGTACCTCAATTGATTCATTGGTCGAGTTCGCACATACATGACTTGACCACGAAAAACTCGCACGATGTTCTTCAGGAACATTTAATATTGATATTTTGTAAGGAATATCATATAATGTTCTTCAGAAACATTTAATTTTTAATTGATTTACTAGGCATAATCAATTTGATATTGATATTTCTACAGGAATATCATATCACGATGTTCTTCAGGAACATTTAATTTTGATATTTCGTCAGGAATATCATATCATGTTCTTCAAGAACCTTTAATTTTGATATTTTTCGAGAATATCATACCACAATGTTCTTCAGAAACATTAAAAATTTAATCGATTTACTAGTATAATTAATTTGATATTATTTCAGGAATATCAGATTATAATGTTCTTCGGGAATATGATATTACTTCAGGAATATCAGTATAATGTTCTTCGGGAACATGATATTACTTCAGGAATATCAGATTATAATGTTCTTCGGGAACATATGATATTACAGGAATATCGGATTATAATATTCTTCAGGAACATATGATATTTAGAAAAAGGGAGACGAAGTAGATATATTTATAATTATTAATGAATATAAACAAATATATAAATTCTTACCTTTGAGTTCGGATTTGGATGAGTAGAACTTCGATGAAGAACGCAATTGAGCTTTCGTGCTGATAACGTGTTATAAACTCAAGAGGAATTGAGAGAGAATAATAGAGTATAAAGAGAGACAGTATGAGAGGAGAATAAGATTGTTATGAATTCTTGTATTCATTCATATGGGGAGATCCCTTTATATAAGATACAATTTAGGGTTTCTGACTTAGCCAACAAGTCATTCACTATAATATAATAATATTCATAACAAGTATCAATTCTTTGAAACCATGCACAATTGATATATTATTGGTGATGCTATAAGAGTCTTCTCAATGGTATGTAGAATATTTTTTATATTAAGGAGTTAGATATAAATGAAGAGAGAGAAATTTGAATATCAAAATTTAAATACTTTGATACAAATTGTATTTGTGTTTTATTTTGAGAATACATATGTTAATGTACTCAAACCATTTATATGTGTGAGATACAAATTATTCGTGACAAGAGACATTTTTAGTAAATGGCAGAAATTGTTGTATATATACTTTCTTTTACTACTTTTATTATTATTTATTAGTTGGATTATGTTAGGATATATAATTATTAATTAACATTGAAGCAAAAACGAACCCCCAACAAACCTATACGTATATAATCCTTTCTTAATATCCACTCCACCAACAAATACAGAAAGCACCATTTCTACCACCCTACCTATGATCCGGTCTCTCTCTCTCTCTCTCTCTCTCTCTCTCTCTCTCTCTCTCTCTCTCTCTCTCTCTCTCTCTCTCTCTCCACTACATAGCTTAAGAGAGAGATGAGTTGCAGTACGTATAGTTGAGTTTGTGATCGAAATCAAAGAGAGACGACGATGAAGCTTCTTCTGCATGGCCCAAGAAACAACATGAGATCAAACTCAGACAAAGGCTTTGTTTGTCACATGCACATACACTACTACTTCAAATGGATTCTCTGGCTCTCCATCTCTTTCTATTACGTCTCGTGCAACTTCAGCAAAGTCAACGGCTTTCCCGCCATCGGCCATGTTTCATCCCGACTTCCCTTCTGGAACCGCAGCCGCGGGGCGGACCACGTCTTCGTGGCGTCCCATGATTTCGGTGATATACGGTGATATGTACTCCAACTAATTAAAATATTTTCTACACATATGATGCAGCCCCAGAGTCGTCGATGATACAAGATCCGGTGCATGTTCCAGCTGGACCTGTTACGCGCTCGAGAGCTAAGAAGTTCAAGGCAAGCTTGATGGTGATGATTCAAGAAGTCTGGGCGCAAGAGCTGTTGAAGAAACCTATCGGTGATGTGGAGAAGCCGAGCATTATCAATATGATTTCGTACGAGGAGGCCGAACCAACCGAGGGTGATGAGTTTCAAGCTGAAACCATGAAGAAGAAGCTGGAACGGAGGTCAGACGTGAGCCGAGGACGCGCCGCGGAGTTCAGCCACGAGAATGGCTTGGTGTCGGCCGACACCAAGGCCTGTCGGCCGACATCTTCAGAAAAAGGGTTGGCTGGACAGGGGATTAAGGCCGCGATCGAAGGATTTCCCGCGGGCGCAGGTTAAATGTCGGCCGACAGAGTTCTATGTCGGGCGACAAGTGGAATGTCGGCCGACATCCCATATTGTCGGCCGACACGAAATTTAGAAATCGGGAATTTTGCCAGCGTCGCGACTTTTTGACGATTTTGGTGTTTTTGTTTCCTTTTCCTTTGTTTTTTAGGTCAGCCTATGTATAGGCCTTTGAACCCTTTGTTAAGGACACAACTTTTATGATATTGAAATATTTTGCGAGAATTATTCTCTACTCTTTTTCGTTCTCTTTTCGATTGTGCCAAAAGAGATCAACCGACGAATCAACGAAGCATACATACTTCGTTCGTGTGTCTTCATCATCGCCAAGTAGCTGCGTCAATTCCGTTTTGGGGGTTAGGTTTTCAATCTAATCAATTCAACGAATTAGGTTCAGAAGTTTGGGGATTTCCATCTATCCAGGTATCCGGAACCCGAATTCCGTGTTCTTCTTATCAATTCAATTATCCATCGATCGAGGTACGTATCAACATATAAATCATCCGCTTATTTTTTTTAAACTATATTTGTAGTTTGTAGGAGGATGTGGAATTAAGTTTTAATTTGATGGTGATACGTACTCCAACTAAAATATATTATTTGTTTGTTGTTTGTTGTTTGTTTGTGAGGTTTCTGTGTTTAGTTGTGTATTAGGGAATAGGGACATAACAAAATGGATGGTTCTTGCGATCAATGTAGAGTGAATTCATGTTGAAGAAATGTATTTCAAAATTTCCTATTAATCATTTGGTATTTTCTAACTATTAATTTGTTCTTGAAGAATTCGGTAATTCTTCAAACGTTTGGGGTGAAGTACGAGCACCCGTGCCAGGACGTGAACAATGTCGTGATCTCGCCTGAAAGCATACGCGCCACCCTTGAGAAATCTCCGGTTGGGGCCGAAAGTCGTCGCGACATATTCGCCTTTTTCAGGGGGAAGATGGAAATCCACCCCAAAAACGTCAGCAGTCGGAGACTAATTACCTAACTTCGATCCAGAGGAACTTGTGGGACCCGGCGGTTAGGCGTTCCCTGCTTTTCAATGTGCCTGTTTCGGAAGGGGATGCCACGTGGCAAGTCTTGGAAGCCCTCTCTTGGAGAAGTTGGACAAGTCCCACGATTATAGGTCAAGCTAGCGATTAAGGTTGAGGACGACCGAGTCATGCAGTTTATTAATCATAGTCGTCTTAATTAGCTAGGAACTAATTAAGCTTTGTCCTACTTCGGCATGAAAATATAATCAATACGTAAGCATGCCGAGAAATAATAATTGATCAAAGATCGTTCATTCCTTAAAATACCGAAATTTGATTACGATTCGAAAAATCTTTGATACTACGTATATTAAGTATTTCAAGAACGAAATATTTTATTATATTAAAACAACTACTTAACTCAATGAAAATACGACATATAAATAACCTTAAACTCTAACAGCTTTATTTAAAATGAGAAATAAACGACACATAAAATAATTAATTATAACTTGGGCCTTGTATATACCCATAATTAATTAATGGTGAATAATCCAATTATTCTGGACCCATTCCATGCCACTCATCTAGCTTTTATCCGCTTTTATCTTGAAATTCTTGTAGTAGGCATAGAAGGATTCTTGTTGCTGGTAGCTAATTTTGCTATTTCCTTTATCGGTGGCCCATGCAGACGCATCCCATATTGATCCGTAAACCTTCATGGACCCTTGGGGGACTTGGAAACTAGATTTCTCTGGGTAATTTCTGATCGGTATATCATCCACAAAAAATCTGCACTTCAATTCAGTCAGATCCATATATATATATATATATATATATATATATATATATATATATATATGGTGACGACCAGCGAGTCATGGAGTGAATTCATGGATTCGATTGAAAGAATAATAGAAACGAATTAAAATCAAATTAACGTGCATTTTATTAATCATAGTCTTAATTTGGAACTAAGTAAGCTTTGCTGCTTCACTCCATACATACATATATAGGCATGAAAATAAAAATATAGTAATATCCATAATTAATTAATTAATTAATTTTGAATAATCCACCTTTTCTGGACCCATTTCATGGCACTCTTCTGGTCTTCGCTGAGCTCGGTGGAGCCGTATGGAAAAACGGGAACGGGAGAGCAGTACTGGTCTCCCAGATCGCAGCCTTGTATCCTGAAATTCTTGTAGTAGGCATAGAAGGATTCTTGTTGCTGGTAGCTAATTTTGCTATTTCCTTTATCGGTGGCCCATGCAGACGCATCCCATATTGATCCGTAAACCTTCATGGACCCTTGGGGGACTTGGAAACTAGATTTCTCTGGGTAATTTCTGATCGCTTTACCATCCACATAAAATCTGCAGTTCAATTCAGATCCATTATATATATATATATATATATATATATATATATATATAATGAATGATCATGCATGAGTACTCACATGATCTGAGTCTGATCCCAGTAGATGGCATAATTGTGATAATCTTCACTGGGGTCGAACGGAAGATTAAATCTCATTCCTCGATCAATACCGTCCTGGAAATGGCCGTATACGTAAACATTTGTTGAGAGGACGTAAGGATTGCCTTTGGTGTGACCAAGAAATTCAATGTCAACCTCGTCGTGTTCCCCGGCGCAGCTGTCCGAACTTGAAAGCTGAAGCCAACCATGTTATATATATATATAGTATTAGTGTACGTAGTATATATATACGGATTAATATATATATGAGTCTTTGAGTGATCTTAGAATGGATTCTAATTACATAGAAGGATGTATCTAATCCGGCTGTATAAGGACCCGGGTCAAGCTTTATGTCAGCCCCAATATAATTACCGTCGGACACCTTGTATTTTGACTGTGAGTTGAATCCGCTACCTGCAGCAGTACGAACGTAATATTAATAACAATATATATATATATATATATATATATATGGTCGTAACGTAACGTGCCTGAAGAACTATCGAGCCACATGGTGAGCTGTACACCATCTTGGCTTAGGTTTTGATGCTGACAACCCCACTGACACTTGAACCCTTTGTGGAAATCTATTTTGGAAATATATGTGGTAGGGTAATAGCCAGGACTTGGAGGTTGATCAGCATTAATATTTCTCAGAGGAAGCAACAAGAAAAGCAAAAGGCAGCAGGAAAGAAACTGGAGATAAGTCATAGTGTATATGAATATGATGATGAATGAAGAAGAAGATTAATTAACCAACAACAAAAAAGAAACAACTTAATTTTATCAATGACTAATAATACAAGAGTATATTCTCTTATTTAATACGATGATGTGTGTATATATATAGCCAAAAAATGGTAAAAGTCAACATATAAGTTGATTAATTTCTTCTTTAAAAATCACGAGAAGTTGATTAATTAAAGTTACTGAGCAAATTATAGCACAAACACAATTCACGCGCGCATGCAAATCTAAGCATATGTAAGTACATGTATAGTAGTAATGTTTTTCTATTGACTGTTTGACTTGACTTCAGTAAGTACATGTACATCATGAATTGGGCACAAGTTAAGCCACAAATCAATGCTCGATTAAACTACAAAAATTGCAAAAATAGACCTCGTTTCTGGAAAGTGTAATCTATTTTACGTGTAAAATGATTTTGTATTTTTTTAATAATTTAAATAATTAAAAATAGAAAATGAAATATTTGGATAAGTACACCAAAAAAAGGGAAAGGAAATGTTAAATTATGACTCCAATCTTTTTATTTGACTTGGAATAAATAATTGATATGTTTTTTTGTTAGCAAAATTAGAATTAAAGTCTATTCGAGATTTTGAAGTTATATTAAGTTTATAATTTATGTGTTTTTTGCTCCTATAAATAAGAATCTACATAGGACACAATAAATTTAGAGAGATTCATAAATAAATTATTGTGTGAGAAATTATAGAGTGAGAGAAAAATCTTTGTAATTCTTCAGTTAATTCTCATAATGAATTTTTTTATCATTCTTTGTGTGGTTTTTTTTTATTTGGGTTTTCATTTAAATTTTATTATTTTTCATTTTTTTTTTCGGTTATTATTATTGTACTATTTTGTGTTGATTTCTGTTAGCTTTTAGGATCGTAACCTGATTCTGATATCACTTGTTACGGGACAAAACTTTGAACGCCACACGATCAAGATCGGTGCCACTAGATACTACTTGTTGCAGATCGACGATTTATAGTACGAATAATAATGCGGAACACCGAAAATAACTCAATAATAAATAAAGAAGAAGGAGACATGACAAGAAATTTACGTGGAAACCCAAATCGGGAAAAACAACAGGAGGAACGACGAGAACTTTCACTATAATATTGTCGACGATTACAAGGATTGATATTCACTCTAAAACCCTCTAATCTCACACAATATTATCTCTCTCTATGATGGTATTAACTCGTGTTCTACACAAAAAATTGTGTCTATGGAGATCCCTATTTATAGGTGTAGAAAACCCATAAATTAGGTAACCAATATGAATATGAATAAACCATTTTCCTAATATATGACTCCTAAATCCTTAAGGAATAGAATTATATTATATTCAATATAATTCTAATTATACTAAATAAGGAAACAAAATTCCTACGGATTCGAGTCATATTTTAACAATCTCCACCTTGACGAGAAACCGCGAAATCCAATCGCACATGCGAAATCACATCGCACATCAAACCATAAAGCGAAATCACATCGCACTCCATAGTCTCGTCCCTCGTCTTCCTCCAAATGCCCCAACGGGCCTAGTTCCTAGAAGATTGGACCTTCAAAGGTCCCCATGAATCGGAACATACATACCCGAGTGTCTTCTTCGAATTGTGAGCCCAATTCGAGATATACCCTCTCGACCGCTTTCCAAGCGCACATGGTTCACCAAGTTTAGAAACACTCCATAGATCGAGAAACACTCGATCCTTCAAATCGACTTTCCTCACATTCCCAAGCCGCACATGGTCTAGTCGTGTAGACTCTTCATCCGAGAGCCTAGTTTTTCCCACGGTTACTTCGTTCACCGCTTCATCTTTAATAAGCTTGGTCACTCCGACCTTACTTGGTTGCATGCCTCTAAGCCGGTGAGACTCTTCTAGCAAGAGTCGAGGTTCGGCCCCGGTTACTTCCTTCACCGCGCCTTCACGGAGGACATAAGGTCGCTCTGCCTTGTCGTCTCCTCCCAACACTACCAAAGCCTCTTCGGTAGCCTCAGAAACTCCACCTTCACTGGTGTAGCTAGTATCAACCTCGGTTACTTCTTTCGCCGAGCTTCCATCGAGGATATAAAGACGACTCGTCTTTCTCTTTCCCCGCAACATTATCAAACCACCTTTGGTAACCCTTAAAACTCCACCTTTACAAGTGAGTTTATAGCCCTTCCTATCAAGGGTACTCAAGGAAATCAAATTCCTCTTCAAGTCAGGGTCATGTCTTACCTCGCATAACGTGCGCACCGTGCCATCGAACATATTCAAGCGGATATTCCCAATCCCTTCGACTTTGCACGAGGTGTTATTAACCATAAACACCGCACCATGCTCTAAAGATTCATAAGTCTCGAACAACGTCCGGTCCGGACACATATGAAACGAGCAACCCGAGTCTAAGATCCAATCATCACACAAGTTGGAGTTCTCGCCTAGAGCCATTAGTAGATCCCCATAATAATGCCCATCTACTAATCCAACGTCACCAGAATTCCGATTACCGGAATTTTTGTTGTTGCTCTCCCTGTTCTTCAACACGTAGCACTCCAACTTTATGTGTCCCTTTTTCTTGCAATAGAAACACGTCTTATTCCCGTGTCGCGAATTCGAATTCCCCGAGTCACTCCCTTTATCACGGTACTTCTTTTGGATGTTAAGTCCTTCACCCACATCGGGAACACCATCCTTGTTGGACTCCATCTTTTGTACGTTTTCCCTTGACGAGAGAGCCGAAGTTACGTCTTTAAACGTGAGACTATCTCGTCCATAGAGAAGCGTGTCCCGAAAAGCCGCCATGGAGGGGGGTAGCGAGCATAACATCCAAAACGCAAGATCATCATCTTCGATCTTCACGACAATTTTCCCAAGGTCAGCTACACGCTCCTTGAATCTCGCTCCATGGTCTTGAATCGACGACCCCTCCGCCATCTTGAGGAAGTAGAGACTTCTCTTCAAGTGATGCTTGCTGGACACCGTTTTCTCAACGCACATCGATTCCAACAACTCCCATAATTTCTTTGCGGTCTTCGCCTCCGTCGTTTCCTCAGTCAAAGAATCCGAAACATGAAGCCCTATGGTCGCCATAGCCATCTGATCGAACTCCACCCACTCGTCATGCTTCATGTTTTTCGGCTTGTTGTCAATACCAAGTAGAACAATCTCTTGCTTAAGAGATCTGAGGACTAACCTCATCTTGTATTGCCAAATAGGAAACCTCGTGTTGAGACTTAAGTTCGGTAGATCGTACCTCACGCTCGCCATTGAAACCTTGCTCCGGAGGTAGAGAATCGTAGTCTGGAAGGTCACGGGATCGTTGCCTGGTTCTAATACCACTTGTTAGCTTTTGGGATCGTAACCTGGCTCTGATACCACTTGTTAGCTTTTAGGATCGTAACCTGACTCTGATACCACTTGTTACGGGACAAAGCTTTGAACGCCACACGATCAAGACCGGTGCCACTAGATACTACTTGTTGCAGATCGACGATGTATAGTACGAATAATAATGCGGAACCCCGAAAATAACTCAACAATAAATAAAGAAGAAGGAGACAAGTAAAGAAGACAAGGAATTTACGTGGAAACCCAAATCGGGAAAAACCACGGGAGGAACGACGAGAACTTTCACTATAATATTGTCGACGATTACAAGGATTGATAACCACTCTAAAACCCTCTAATCTCACACAACATTATCTCTCTCTATGATGGTATTAACTCGTATTCTACACAAAAAAATTGTGTCTATGGAGATCCTATTTATAGGTGTAGAAAACCCATAAATTAGGTAACTAATATAAATATGAATAAACAATTTTCCTAATATATGACTCCTAAATCCATAAGGGATAGAATTATATTATATTCAATATAATTCTAATTATACTAAATAAGGAAACAAAATTCCTACGGATTCGAGTCATATTTTAACAATCTCCACCTTGACGAGAAACCGCGAAATCCCATCGCACATGCGAAATCACATCGCACATCAAACCATAAAGCGAAATCACATCGCACTCCATAGTCTCGTCCCTCGTCTTCCTCCAAATGCCCCAACGGGCCTAGTCCCTCGTCATAAGGAATAGAATTATATTATATTCAATATAATTCTAATTTTCCTATATAAGGAAACAAAATTCCTACGTATTACTGTCATATTTTAACAATTTCAAAAAGTGATTAGAGAACCTCGTTTAAAGCTAACATAAAAGACATTTATTTATTGTATTTTTCTAAATTCTTACAAAAATAAAGTAAATGATAGAAAAAAATATTTTTAATTGAAAAATAAAATAATTATAATTAAAACTTAACATATATATTAAAAAATAAACGTAAAATAATATTTTAAAATTAAAAAATAGGATTAATGGGAAATCATGGATGTGGGCACTTCTAAGAGTTATATCATAGATAGTACCTATAGTTTTCCCTGATTATTATATAGGGCACGTGGACAATACTATCCTTCTCAATTTCAAAATTCACTAAATTAATTAAAAAGAGGAAAATTCAAACTCCTATTATTCCGTATTATTTTTAACGTCATTCATTCCTCTACTTTCATATTTTACACTAATTCAAATAACCATGGCAATAAAATTCAAGAAAAAAACAAGAAATCAAATCTGAGATTTATTGAAGTGCATCGTTCTTGCATCTTCAACAAGAAAATCTATCTTAGATCGGACCATCACCACAAGAACGCAAATTATTGGAGTCGGTTTCACGATTTCGAACCCATAATATTTAATATAAGTACAACTAAATTATATATAAAATCTAATCGGGGTTATACATAATATATATGTTAATTGATTGAAAATGTAGTAATTGGGGTTATACATAATATATATGCTAATTGATTGAAAATATAGTAATTGGCTAAATCCATCATCTACCGTACAATTGAAATCAAAACTATCATATATATAATCAATAAAATACAAATAAAATCAAAACTATCATAGATAAAGAAACACTTATAAGTACAATTAAAATTAAAACTATCATATGAAACACAAATAAGTACAAAAAAATTAAAACTATCATAGATGTAGTAAATTAATAATGCTAAATCCATCCTCTAAATACAATTGAAATCAAAACTATCATAGATATAATCAATGAAATACAAATAAAATCAAAATTATCATAGATAAAGAGATACTTACAAGTACAATTAAAATTAAAACTATCATAGATATAATCAATTAAACACAAATAAGTACAAACAAAATTAAAACTATCATAGATATACACCAACATTAAAATCAAAACAAACTATTATAGTAGGTACAACAACTAAAATTAGTTTGAAAACGATCAATATAATTTACCTTAAGAATAACACCAAAATATAGTACATACAACAACTATAATTATAAATGCATATGCTTGCCGCAAATTATGTAATGCAAATATATTTTGATATTAATATATATATATATGTGGTAATATTAGGGTACGAGGCAGATTGCTTTTTAATATTATTTTTAACACCTATTTTTTTTCACCTCATTTGTAGGGGTTGTATATTTTTTACTTGTTTATTTATTAGGGAATTTGTATTTTTTAAATACTAAGTAGGAGCATTTTTTAAAATGTATAAAGTCGTAAATATCCCTACATGTAACATATATTAATTTATTTACTATATATATATATATATATATATATATATATTTGCGTAAAAATATTTGCGCTAAATATATTTACGCTTTTGGTAAAATATATTTGTCCAACATTATATATATATATATGAATAGATATCTATTATAAATTTACCACATATCTATTATAGATATATAGATATCTATCATAGATATAGATATGTTATATAAATAGATATCTATTGCTATGTGGTAAATCAGTATAACATATTAGAGAGCAACTTTTTTAGATAGTTTTGTTAAATTCAAACTCAACTAAAATTTTCCCAAATTGATTAACATGCAAAAAGTAAAATAAAAAATCTAGAAATTTAACAAACCTAATTCTAACAAATATGCAAATATGGACAGTTAGTATTTCATGTTTAGATATGTTATAATACTAGGTGTTTAGCGTAGTTGTTTAAAATCTAGGTTTAGATATATAGATATATTAATTGCTAATATAAAATGTTAATAATGGAACAATGCCCTATATCAAAATTAGGGAAAAATATAGATAGTGTTAATAAAAGATTGTTTAATATTATTGTAAGGATATTTATGATTTTATACATTTTAAATAATGCTCCTACTTAGTATTTAAAGAATACAAATACCCTAATAAATAAACAAATAAAAAATATACAACTCCTAGGTGAAAAAAAATGAGTGTTCAAAATAATATTAAAAAGCAATCGGCCCCATACCCTAATATTACCTTAATTATATTTTCTTTTGTCTGTTATTATGGGAAATCTCATTAATAATATATATATATATATATATATATATATATATATAATTTTTAGTTTAGTTTAAACAAATCTAAGACTAAAAGAACATAAAAATTAATCTTGATTAATGACTTGTGTTTGGACTTCTTGACTATGCCTATCACAAGTGGGAGTCAAACACTAAAAATGTAATTCTACATTCAAACACTAAGAAATTGGGATAAAGAATACTTCTATACTCAAATTATATTATATATATATATTGAAAATAATCAAGTCTACTTTTGCAAATGTACATACTATTTATAATCAAAACATAAATAAGTTAATTAATGAAAATAAATAAAAGATTCTTGAAAACAAACAAATATGACTATCAAGGACTGTTGCTTCATCCCACTGCATATTCTTGAATACAGTATCATGTATAGTCACTTGTTCAATAATATACCAATAGAAAAGTATTTGAAGTGGCTTTTCAACACAACTGAATCTTTATTATTTAAATATTTCTACATAGGGTTGTGATTGAAATTCTAAAAACTGCCATTTTTGTTATGAAATTCGAAATTGATTAATTTGCATTTACAATTCTAAATGAACTCGAAATTAATTTTTTATTGTATAATTAAGTTGATTAATCAATGACAAAAATATTCTTAGAAATAAGCTAAAGACAAAAATCAAGATAGGCATGCACGTTTTATTAATTATGTTTTGCTGACAAAATTAAGAAATCGTGGTATAGTATAGTACTGTATATAGGAACTTATTACTTTGTGTTGATTTCGCTAATTAAGTAAATGCTTTAACGACTAATTAGGCCACAAATCATGCCCTAATAATTCTATGAAAATCATGAATCTTGAATTTCAAAAATTCTGTCACAGTAATTCATTAAATTAGTGATTTACGCCATAGATGAGATCATAAATTGACTCTTATTTAGTGGTAATTGAGTCTTCATTTTTCTTTTTATTATTATATTGTATATAGGATAACTTATTTGGACTTAGAATATTATTTCATATTTAATAAATTACTCAATTAATTTAGCACTTTGTTAATTAAATATTTAAATCAATTATTTTTAGGGAGAAAAATATTAATACACCTTTTGATATAAGACTCTATGTTTTATACACCTCCGAATAAAAAAAATCTTTTATACAATTAATTACAAAATTATCATTTACACTAAGAACTTAAAAGAAATAAAAAATCACTCACCATCTTAATTCTGAACCTCCATTGAAAGATTGTAAATAAGAAAAAAAAAATGTTCTCTCTCCTCCGTGCATTTGCAATTTGAAAACAAACTCATTTATTGTCTTCTTTCTTTATTTAAACTAGGGATAATTATGATTTCATACATGAGCTTTACACCTTTTTCTACGTTGCTACCTCACCTTTGAAAGATTGCCGATGAATATCTGACCTTTGTAAAAATTGCAGAATGCTATCTGGGATCGTCGGAATTCGACGCACATGCAAAACACGTGATGTTTGAAGTTATTTTTAATTTTTTACATAATTTTGAAAATCTACAATTACACATATACCCTTATCTTCTACATTTATTTCACCTTCATTTTCACTTAATCTTTTTTCCAAATTAAAAAAGCTACTTTTGACAGATAATTAGTTATATATAAAAAAAATTGATGTGAAAATAAAAATAAAAAATGAATTATATAAATTTTAGTAAATCTGGAAAAAAAAATTGAAAATTCGCTAAAAAAAATCAAATTAAGGAAAACAATTCATCACATCAAAATCGTCATTTCCAAAGTTTTGCTAGAACAAAGAAGAATTCATACATTCACGCAAAGCTACCAAAAATATTAAATCTGAAAATTAAAAAAAAAAAATCAAAACTTTTCTCGATTTGTCTCGAGACTGGACAATAATAGATGTCACGAGCGTATAAGAGGGTGGTGCCATGGAGGATCATGTTTCTAGAAACGCTTGACTAAATTGTTCGTAGAACAGTACCTCTCTGCGCGGCATTGATGAGTGGAGGGCATTGACAAATTCGTGGTGGAACAATGATCGCGTTGAGTGACAATGAAGCTCCGGCAAGGTTCGTGACGAAGATGAGATTGAGATTGGGTATTGCCAATTTACAATTAGGTGTTGAAAATTGAGATTGGGTATTACCAAAATCATCGATCTAATAAAACACCGTAGGGGACTGGGCGCGCTGCTTTCCCTCCAAATAATTAAGGACCCCTACGACAATCCCCGTAGGGGAGCCCTACGGCTGGGATCCCGTAGAGGTGGCTTACGGCAACCCCCCCGTAGGGGATTATTAAACAACACCGTTTTGGAGGCTTACTTATGCCCTACGGGCTAGCTGTAGGGGTTTATTAATCCCCACTACGGCTGTGTCGCCGTAGGGGACCCCTACGGGAAAGTCTCCTTAGGGGAGTATTAAAACGGCATCGTTTTAAATACTCACTTATGGCCTACGGCGAAGAGCCGTAGGGGGAGCCGTATGGATCTCGCGTATATCAGAACAGACCACAGAATACATTTCAGTTCGCGTTTTTATAAAGAAGAAAGAGGGCAGCGGCGATTTTTGGTGAACTTCGGCGATTTGAAGCTTCAACCGGCGAATACAAGCTACAAACACCTCAATCCCTCCGATTATCCAAGGCTTTGAGGTTAGAACTTCATTTTTATCTTTTATTTGGTTTGTTTTTTCGAAATAGAAAAAATTAGGGTTTGTACAAAAACTCGATTTTCGGTTTGAATGTTCTTCTTATTGTTGTTATTGAGGTTTCTAAGTATTCTAAGTCATGTACTATCATGATTTTGGACCTGAATTTTGATAATTATAAATTTAGGGTTTTGGAAAGAGGGGCAGAAAAAGGGCAGTGCGATTTCCGGCCAGTTAAGGCGTTCTCCGGCGAATACTTCTTTTCGAACTTTTCCTAAATTTTGACCGATTCTTCTTCAATTTCAGGTTTGAACTCTCTTTTCGAACTTTGAATGGTTAATTTTTTTGATTTTGAAGATTTTAGGGTTTGTTAGAAATCTTTTTTTTTTATTTATGATTGTTATGTGTATTGTTATTATGGAGCATGCTAGTTGTATAATATCTTTTTTTGTTGTTGATTTTGTGCATCAATTTAAGGTGAAAAAGGATTTTAGGGTTTGGGGTTTTTTGAATTTTTTAAAATTATTGTGTTTTAAAATGTGTAAAGTACTCAAGTCCATGTTTAGGATGATTTGTAGTAGAAAGAATTGGGTTTATATGTACAAAAACGAAATTTTAAACGAAATTGAAAGTTGTTTGATTTTGCCCCGTAAGTATAAAGGGGGCAGCTGCGGTTTTGGCTGTTTTAAGACAATAAATGACTTCGTTTGCTAAAAGTTCACTACGGTGACCCCCACTAATTTTTCGATACGCAACGTTTTCGTGTTTAGAGTTTGAACTAAATCCTTCATCTTCGTGGTCAAATTTTCTTTTGGTGTCCATTTTTAAAAACTAAAGAAATTAAAAGTGTATGTTCAAAGTTGTATTTATTTATCATAAGATGGTCTACCATCATACTTAATTAGCTCTTTCATATATATTTTATAATGTTATAATGTTTATTTTGAGATATGTTGCAATTTACCATTTGATCATATGTTGGAGCTTAGACCCGTTTGAGATTTAATATCGAACTTACCATTCGATATTGAATCTTGAATTGTCCCATTTTTGGACAGTTTGAGAATGTGATTATGATGTTCTTTGTTAGTTGATATGTGTTTCAATTATGGACTTATTTTAAGATTTGGTCAGTTATTTCTCTACGTTCTCGGGTACATTGAAACACGTGTACTTAGAGAACTGTAGGGAAGTGCTGCCAAATTTTTTAAGTCCATTCGAGACACTAACTAAAAAAGAACATCATACCACATTCTTTAATGGTATAGGACCCTTACTGATGAGCCATTTTATTTGCTCATCTTAGAGCACTTTTACACCCTTTATTGAGTCAGTTTGAGTCGTTAACGTGTCTGGGAGGGCACAATTAGGTGTTTGGGCAGAGTGTGTGGTGATGCAGGTAACAGGTGGCGCACTGGGCAAAAGAGGCAAGGAAATCCCCTTCTTTGGGCAAATCAGATTCTGGAGCGGTAGTGACAAGCAACAGTTTGACCACATCGGGCAAATGGGTAAGGTCATGAAGCAGAAGACCCAGAATTCCTACAAAGTACCGTGCCTGGTCCGACCACCTGTGGAGGAGAAGAAATACCTGCAGACTTCGATTTGGGCAGAGAGCGGCTGTTGACAGGAGATTCGCTGCGGGCAAGCTGGCAGCGTACCAGAATCCCTGGATTCGGGGGATCTGACTTATCCCCCAGCCCATTGACCAAGGATGCCTATTCCTAAGGGGCGAGCAACAGCCGGGAATTCAAAATTCAAATTCGAAGTCTACTAAAGGGGCGCGACGGGCAGCAAAGACAGAACAAATTACGCATCGAGAAATCGAGAGAGCCGCCGGTCCCGCAGTCGCCGTCGCCGCCGAAGTCGCCGGAGAGAGATCGGAGCTGTTCGTCCGAGTCTCTTTGTTTGTTTTGAGTAGAACCGACCTTCGGGTCGAGAAACAATTTCATGTTTTCAGTTTTTAATTTCCTTTAATTCCGTATTTTGATTTTCTTCAAAAACGATTCTTCGATTTGAAGCTATGATTAATATAGTTTGCTTTCCTTTAATTATTTCGTCTTTTAATTTCTGTATGATTGGCTAAATTGATTTGCATCTGGGCAGGGACGGATCGAAGGTGATTTAGGGTTTAGTTAGGCCGCGAGGTTGGAGGGGCTGAACTAACCGGTTGGGCGTTTGTTCCCGAGGCAAAGTTTGTTGAGGTTTATTTCTGGGGAGTTTGGGTAAACTAGGACGACCACTAGTGAACCTTTACAAACTGGGATACTGGTGATTGGTAAACCGCATAGATGTACCTTGTAGTATTGTTGCGGGCATAGCACTAGAACTTGCAGGAGATGCGGTCGTATGTTTCGAGCATGCTATTGGCCGAGCGGGTCTGTCTAGAGGGTAATGCGGGTTTGGGCAAACTAGATCCATGTTTGGTCGCATAGGTTATCGAATTGTTCAGATCCAGTGGGGATTAGGCAAAGTATTAACCAAGCCTTTTCTTTATACAGTAAGGATAGATAAGGGGTGGGGCAATTGCTGGGCGTGACGCAATAGGACCACTTTTGTTTTTGCACCCTATAACTGCTGACAAACCGCTGGTAAAAATCCTTAGTGCCAATGAACGGTAGTTTGCCCTGATGATCCTGAGTGAAGTTGTCTGCCCGGATGCCTTGTTTATTTATTGATTTAAGTTTTCTCTTTAGTCTGCTACTAGATCTGAGTGTTTGCTTGTTTTACTTTTGGTTTTATTTATTTGCATGTTATTTCTGTTTGCCGTAGTTAGATCTGAGTGTTTGAACGATTGCAAAACCGCTGTGCCCACAGCAACCAAACTCAAAACTTTTTGTGACAACCCCTTGGGCAAAGCCGAGATCACCTACTGTAATTGCCTCCTTGTGGGACCGACCCCACGTACTTACCATTATCTACGTTTTGTAGTTAAAGGGGTACTGGCTAAATACAAATATTATTTTGGCAGCGCGTTTGTTCCCAACGACAAACATTCGCCGCTCGTCAAAATTGGCGCCGTTGCCGGGGAGGCAAATTTCCAACAGTAAGTCGTCTGTGCTAACAGTTTGACTTGTTTTGTTTATGCAGGATTCTGTTGCTGGCAAAGAGATTGTAACCTGGTACGATCCAGAGATCGAAAAGACCGCAAAGCGAATCCGGAAAGAAACAAGGCTAGCCAAAGCATTAGCACGTGCCGCCCAAGAAGCTGCCCATACACCAAGGGCAGAAAATCCGCGAAGGGCAAGGAGAGGTGACCCAATTACCCCACCAAGACCTTCACCGGAACCAGCCATCATGGCAAACCCAACCCTCAGGGAAATGATGTTCCCTGCCAATCTGAACCTCCGACCATCAGGCATCACTTTGCCCACAATCAACGAGAACTGGGAGATGAAACACAACTTCATCCAAATACTGCCTAAGTTCAGCGATATGCCCATGGAAGACCCACAGAGGCATCTTCAAGACTTCGAGTTAGCCTGCGGAACGATAAGGGGAGGGCCCCCTTTGAGTGAATACATCCGACTGCTGGCTTTTCCCTTCTCACTTGGGGATGGAGCACGAGAGTGGCTCTACACTCTGCCCGAAGGACAAATCACTACTTGGGCACAGCTCCAACAGAAGTTCTTGGAAAAGTACTTCCCTGCCGCCCGAATCCAACACATGCGAAGAAACATCAGTAGCATTAAGATGGGGGCAGGCGAAGAGTTCCCCGCATACTGGGCACGGTTTAAACAGATGTTGGCAAAGTGTCCTCAGCACCAGATCCCTGACCACGATTTGATCCAGTACTTTGTGTCTGGGCTAAGGATGCACGAGAGAACCCTCCTGCACGCTGCCAGTGGAGGGTCCATCCTGAATAAAAGTGCTGAGGAGGCATTTAAACTCTTCAAGGAGATGGCAGAGGAGTTCAGGGATGATGGAAGTGAGTTGCCCAGGACCAATTTGGGAACAACCACCGCTGCGGATCTGAAAATCGATAAACTGTGCAGCGCAATGGAGAAATTTATGAACTCTATGGCCACCGGGCCAAAGAGAGGTGTTAAAGCTTGCCAGATCTGTCAGGGCACAGAGCATGCCACTGATGAGTGCCCCTCACTGTATGACGAGGAGGTCAAAGCAATGGGGCAGAGCAACGGTAACGGGCAAGGAAGGGGGAAACCATACTATGATAATAGGTATGGGAACAACAACAACTACAGTGAAGGGTATAATGGTAACCAAAACTTCCAGCGCTACAACCAACCGGGGCAGTACCAACAGCATGGCCCCGGGATGTACCACCAACCTACTCAGACCAAAGGGCCTACTTTGTCCGAAATGATGGAAACTCTGGTCAAAGAGAACATCAAGTTCCAGCAAGAGAACGCCAAAGCCCACCAAGAGAATGAGAAATTCAAGCAAGAAACTAGAGGGCAATTCCAAAGTCTAGGAGCCCAAGTCTCACATCTCACTCAAGTGGTGGCAAAGCTGGAACATAAAGGAGGTACTTTGCCCCCGAAAGTCGAAGTAAACAATGCCCATGTTAATGCCGTCCAGCTCAGAAGTGGCAAACCACTTACTATAGTGGAAAATTCTGCAGTAAAAGGCAAAGAGCCTGTGTTAGATGATCCCCCAGTCATTGAGGAAGACCCTGGGACAGATGTTGAGCAAGAAGAGGTGATAGTCAAGGCAAAGAGGGACAAATCCCCACCACCGAAAATCAGGCCACCCTTCCCGGGCAGATTGAATAAAAACCGGGAGAGGGAAGAAACTCAAGAGATGTTCAAGATGTTTAAGAAGGTGGAAATCAATATGCCCCTTCTAACCATACTGAATGCTATGCCCAGATGTGCTAAGTTCTTGAAGGAGCTTTGCACAAAGAAGGTGAAATATCAGGACGATGCGAAGTTTGAGGTGGGGGAGAATGTCTCCGCCGTGATTAAAAAGACTGGACCGACAAAGTGTGGAGACCCAGGCATGTTCTATATTCCGTGCATCATAGGGCATATGAAGATAGAGAAGGCAATGCTCGATCTTGGAGCATCAATCAACGTTATGCCCAAAACGATGTACGAAGACCTGGAAATAAGGCAACTGAAGCCCACTCGTGTTGTGATCCAACTGGCTGATAGATCGAACGTTTATCCTGAGGGCATACTGGAAGATGTCCTGGTCAAAGTGGAAGAGTTGATATTCCCTG
Organism: Euphrasia confusa; assembly: GCA_954870475.1. NCBI lineage: Eukaryota > Viridiplantae > Streptophyta > Magnoliopsida > Lamiales > Orobanchaceae > Euphrasia > Euphrasia confusa. Next base: position 20,852,883 of record OX940969.1, read on the forward strand.
CTGATTTCTATGTGCTCGATATGGGCAGATCAAGTAAAGCCCCAGTGATGATATTGGGCAGACCGTTCTTGAAAACAGCAAGGACCCACATCGACTGCGAAACCGGTAGGCTGACGTGCAAATTCGAGGGAGAGACGGTCACCTTTGACCTCTACAAATCCATGAAGCACCTAGCTGACACCGAGGAGATCCACTACATTGACCAAATTGAGAAGGCAGTTGAGGCAAAGGCGCTCCAATGTGGCAAGTATGACCATACTGAGATAGCCATTCAACAAGGGCTTACAGAGTTTGACATGGAGGACGAACCGGAAGAATTGCAAGAGGCAATAGAGCAGTTAGATTCTCTGGAGAGTTTTAAAGGCAGTCCGGGCAAACCGATAGAGATTGAAGAAATGATCATGGTGCCTTCCCTCGAAAAGCCACCAATGCTGGAATTGAAAAAGCTGCCCAAACACCTGAAGTACCTATATCTGGGAGACAATGACACTTTGCCCGTCATCATAAGTGCCTACTTGCAAGAGGCAGAGGAGGCAAAGTTGAGGTATGTGCTGGGGCAGTACAAACAGGCCATAGGGTGGACTTTGGCTGACATCAGAGGGATAAGTCCAAGCATCTGCCAACACCACATTCTTCTGGAAGATGACTCTGTGCCCGTACGTGATCCTCAAAGGAAGCTCAATCCAGCAATGAAGGAAGTTGTGCTCAAAGAGATCAAGAAGCTTCTCATTGTGGGCATAATCTACCCAGTGTCAGATAGCAAGTGGGTTAGCCCAGTGCATGTGGTGCCAAAGAAGTCTGGAGTTCAAGTCATAGAGAACGAAAGAAATGAGCAGATTGCCACCCGACTACAAACTGGGTGGAGAGTTTGCATTGACTACCGCAAACTGAACAAGGTAACCCGCAAGGATCACTTCCCTTTGCCTTTCATTGATGAAATGTTGGAAAGATTGGCTGGGAAGAAGCACTTTTGCTTTCTGGATGGCTACTCAGGATATATGCAGATATGGGTTGCTCAAGAGGATCAGGACAAAACCACCTTCACCTGCCCTTTTGGCACCTTTGCCTACAGGAGAATGCCCTTTGGCCTCTGCAATGCACCAGGAACTTTTCAAAGGTGCATGATGAGCATTTTTGCTGACCTGCTCGAAAATGGAATTGAAGTGTTCATGGACGATTTCACCGTGTATGGCAACTCCTTTGACTCCTGCCTGGAACACTTAGAGATGGTGCTCAAAAGGTGTGTGGAGAAGAGCCTTGTTATGAACTACGAAAAATGCCATTTCATGGTCGAAGAGGGAATTGTCCTTGGACATGTGATTTCAGCTAAGGGCATAGAGGTGGATAATGTTGGGATATGTCCTTCGATCCTACGTGTGCAATCGATAAAGTCATAAGGTCATCTATGGATGTTAAATGATTAGTCGATAATATTAATTGTTGGGAACAATATAATATTGATCGATAATCAAACCTACAGGGTCACACACGGACTCGATGTTGATATACGTTGCTTGATAATAATATTGATTTAGAATCAATATTTACGTGGAATTATACATGCATGGGATGCATGGCTTGCATGGAATGCATGTCACATAGTGTGACATGGCATGCCACACAAGCAAATGGGACCACATATCATGATTTGGCATGATTAGGTGGAAGTGTCCTTTCATCTCCCCATTAACCACCATTACTTGTGCATTATGATGCACATAATGGGGGGGTTACATGGAGTGGTTAATGGAGATGAATAAAGACATGAAAATCTGATTTTCATGAGACTTGAAGATCACCCACGAAATTCCACACAAAAAGATAGAGAAAAGAGCTCTTGGAGAGACGTCTTTACAAGCCACAAGCATGTTCATCAACCGGGTTCGTGTGCAACACGTAGAGGCCGGGCCATTTGTGCGGCTTCAACATCCGGGCGATCTAGACAAGAAGAGTGACGAGGTCATTCACAAGGAGAGCATCTAGTGACTGATCCATGAAGGTGGTTCAATCGACTCAACACCACCTTCATCAACATCAACGAGGCACGCTACACCGGTTGTAAGTGTTATCGTTAATCCCTATATATATATATTGGATGTATATATATAAACGTGTCTATACATATAATGTGTGCCTAGATCTTCATGTTGTTCGTGTTCTATTGTTTTACACGCTTCCGCACACACGAACAAGGTAATCGAGCGATTGGATCGGCATCGAAAACCTTCAATTGGTATCAGAGCCTAGGGCTCGTGCACATGTTTTGTGTTGGACACAATTTTAAACAACATAATTGCTCTTATGTGCTTCTTTGTTGTGGTGTTGATTGCTTGTCATAGATGTAAGGCCAACCACAGATAGTGGTTGGGTGAATGCAATCGTGTTTTTTACGTACCGAATGGCTTTAGTTTTGAGGCCTGCGTGCCTTGGAATCAGTTGTAATTTGGAGGACTGCGTGCCTTGGAATCATTTGTAATAGATAGGTTTCTTTTACATATGTATTGTACAACTTGTAAGCAGTGGATTTGATCCACGGATCGACCTTGGATCTCGAAGCACCGACGGATACGAAGAGAAACGAAGCAAGAAGAAGCATTTTTTCAGCCACTGGAGCAGGTAGCGGTCGCTACCCTAGGGGTAGCGGTCGCTACCCTGAACGCTAGGCTGATCGCTACTCGATCGCTACCGGGGCCGAAAAATGGTCTGGACCAAGGTAGCGGTCGCTACCCTAGGGGTAGCGGTCGCTACCCCCTCTGGAATCAGCATTGCGCCGTTTCGGTGTACGGGGCTCTACTCATGGAGTTTTGCTTATTTTTCGTTCGTTCTTTTTTCTGTGTGTTGTGAGGTTTAGGGGCCATTCGAGTATGTATTGCTTGCTGTGCTAGTTCTAGGTTTATATATGTTATAAATGTTCAACCAACATACATACAACCTTAAACATGCATGTTCCCAGAATAATGAGTATAATGTCTTGTCCAAAGCATCACACTCATGAAGCCCTCGATCATAAGTTGGTAGGTCCGCCTCAGCGGGGTACTACTTGTTATCTTGGGATAAGTGGGAGTAAAGGTTAGACCTTTACACGTGAGTTTGGTTTTCTCATCGATAGATCCACTGCAGGCGTGGCTATCGAGACATGAGATGAGAATGGGATTCTCATCGACCGAGAGTGATATTAGATATCATTGACATGGGTATGTCTACCTATCTTGAAATACTTAAGTGCGGACTCAGTCGGCTTAAGGATTTGCAAGATGAGGATCTCGGGATCGTTTTGTTCTAAGGGACAATGATATTGGATATCAATTGAACAAAATGAAATAAATAAGTACAATTGTTAGACAACCTTATTTGTTTACCGCTTTGTGGATGTTTACAAACTTTAGTTATCTTACTTTTATAGTTTATCATGTCAAATATCAACTCAATTCAAGTTTGGTTCAATTCTTGATTATGAAAAATTGAACAAATTTTCTTGATTCACAACGTAATTTTGAGGATGGTCCTCAAATATGAAGACAAAGAAAATGTGTTAGATAACCACATCCTAAGATATCATTGAACAACTCAATAGCATGTTCAGGGAATATGCTAAAATTGAGCGGTTCAGTATGACCAGGGTCATCGCTTCAGCTAGGCTGGAAAAATGGAAATCTATGGAATCACATGTGCAACAAATGATTGGATTATTTGCTTCAAGTGACCGCCTAGATTTTTCCTATGATGATTATTTGGCAACAGATTTCATACTTCAATCTCATGATGGTTATAATGCCTTTAGGCTAAAATTTCCACATGAATGATTTGAAGAAATCACTTCGTGAGCTCCACGGGATGCTCAAGGCTGCTGAGCCGGCGATAGATAAGGACCCTAAGAGGGAAATTCTTATGATATGGGATAGGGTATTCAAAAGAGCATGGGCAAGAAGGCTACTAGGGTTCCTAGGGAATCTCAATGCGTCTACTGCAAAAGTGTTGGACACTACTTGCAAACATATAAAAAATTCATATTTTATTCAATTTCAAAACAAATGCCTAATTTGTCTTTCATTTGATGGATTATAAGGTTAGGATTATTTACACCTCGGGGAGTGATTTAATCCAAAACACTTAAGTTCATCAATGACACAAATTAGAGACTTTCGAGCCATTGGATGGCGTGAAACGATTGTCTGGTTGGCTCCCTCATATTATATGAGAGATAGGGCTTCAATTGCATGATAATATCGCTGGTTAGAAAACTTTGATTTTTCACTTACGATTTATCACGTTTGGACATTGTATTAATTTTGAATGGGAAATTTGAATAAGACTCAATTATTGGGAATAATTGAATTTGCCCAAAGTTCAAAGAAGATGTGAAGAACGGGGTTGCTTCATCTTCAAGTATTAATGATATAGACATTAAACTTCACAAATTCTACTTCTTGGGTATTGGATGCCAAATATGGTTCTCACATTTTTATGTGGAGGAACTACATAGAAGTATAAATTTTGGTGAATAGAGATGTCGATCTACGAGCAAGAAATTGAGCGAAGGTCGCTGCATTAGCCGTATGATCATATGATGTTGTTTTGCCTTAGGGCATTGTTTTAGTATTATAACTATGTAATTTTTCGTACCTTAAATAAACAATGAATATTGGTTCAGTATTGGATACTGATGGATTAGTTTTTCACTATTTAAATAGTTTGATAACTATTTTAATTGTGAACTATTCTTTGTTTTGGTACAATTATTACATTATTTATTTATACTTTAAACTCAACAAATCATATATAACATTAACACCAAAGGCCGAATCGAATAAGTCTCAATGAGACATAACTGTAACATTGTTGATTAGATCAAAATCTAAACATGCAACGAATCTTCTTTTAGAAGGCATTCTAGAATCATTTGACTTGGAGTCATTTGATACATGTTAATGATGTTTGATGGACAAAGATAACAATGTCATCTTTCTTGGAGAAAGGAGAACATGTGAGTGATTAATTAGGGATGATCCATACTGATGTATGTGGAACCTATCAGTTCACAAGCACATGAAGGTTATGTTTTGGAAAAGAGAAAACAAACTATATTAGATATAGTTCGACCATTCGATGAGAGGTCTAAATGAACTACTGGTCTCTTTTGGGAACACACAATTCTTGACTTCAACTTATACACTGAATAGGACGCTGTCAAAAGCTGTTGATAAGACACCATACTAGGTATGGAAAGGGAGGGTCCCTAAATTGTTTTCATCAAGATTTGAGGTTCTAAAAGCTTCTCTGACGAGATTTATCTCTATAGAGCTTGAACTCAAATGGGATAAAAGTCTCTTTATGGTATCCATAAGAAACTCGAGGGTACAACTTCTACGATCTATCTGAGAACAATATTTTGTTGCTCGAGATAGTGATTTTCTTGAAAAGAGTTATCTTTCCTAGAAATTCAGTGGGAGCTCGGTTGTCTTGAACGAGGTTCAAGTGAAACAACCAATGATGAATACTCAAGACTGGGTTGAGAGTATTCTTATGGTTTTGGAAGCCATACCAGCCCTAGTAGGTCCGAAAGGCATAAATCTATCTCTATTATTCAAATACTTAGATATTGTGACCAATGAGAGATATGAATTCATGCTTTTGGAAAGCGATGAACCTTCGACTTAATTCCAAACTATGACGAGTCCAGCTACTGAAAATTGGCATGGTGCCATGAAATCTGAGATGATATCAATATCTGATAATCAAGTTTGGAACTTGATATATTTGCATCACGGGGTTAGACCCAATGAATGCTAATAGATCTTTAAGATCTAAACAGACAGATGGAAAACCTAGGGTTTTCAGAGCAAGGTTGATGGTAAAAGTTTTATTCACGAGGTGGATTATGGAAAAACTTTCACCCGTTGCTTTGATTAAATCATTCAGATTATCTTAGCCATTGCTACTCATCTTGATAATGAGTTATGGTAATATTGGATGTTAAAACTAACTTCTTGAATTGGATTCTAGAAGAGAATGTGTTTTGACACAGCCAAATAGTTTTATCGATCCTAATAAGGCTGAGAAATTATGCAATCTTATAATTCCATTTATGGAATAAATCAAAGCATATCGGAGTAGCAATCTTCAGTTCAATGAATCCATACTGGGTTTTGGATTTCAGAGGAACTCGGAAGAGTCTTGTTTTACAAGAAGAACAGTGGGAGTTACGTTGTATACATTGTGTTGTATGTCGATGACATACTCCTTATTGGAAACAATGTTTCTATGCTTAATTCTATTAAAGAATGACTTGGAAATTGTTTTTCAATAAAGGATCTTGGAGAAGCACAGTACATATTGGGCATCAAGATCTGTCGGAACAGATCGAAAAGGATGTTTGGACTTAGTCAAGCCACCTATATTGATAAGGTGCTTGACAGGTTCAGAATGAAAGACGCCAAAAAGGGTCTCATTCCAATGAGTCATGGCACATCTCTTAGCAAGATGCAAGGCCCTACGGGACTTGATGAGCAAAAGAGGATGGAAAACATTCCTTATGCTTCGGCAATAGGGTCTATAATGTATGCCATGATATGTACACGACCGGACGTATCGTATGCTTTGAGCATGACGAGTCAGTTTCAAGGAAACCCAGGTGAGGCGCATTAGACTGCGGCCAAGAATATTCTTATGTACCTTAGATGGACTAAAGAATATTTTGTTGTCTTTGGAAGACAAAAAGAGTTGATATTAACAAGCTGTTTGAATGCTAACTTCAAAACAGACTAAGATAATTTCCGATTTTAATCTGGTTATATATTTTGTCTAGTTAGAGGTGAAATTAGCTGGAATAGTTCCATGCAATGCAATATAGCTAATTAAACTACATAAGCTGAGTACAATACTGCATTGGATGCAGTGATGTTGGTAGTTCAGATTTGAAAGTTCTTCAATGAACTAGGTGGCGTAACTAGCTCGGCCCATCCGATAGTTCTCTATTTATAGTAGATCTATCGCGCAAGCCAATGAGCCTAGGGAGCACTACAAATCTAAAGCTGGTGCTCAGGATGTTCCACATTATCTGGGAGATAGTTTTGTGGAGACATCAAGATAATAAAGTTGCAACTTTTGGTAAGGCTGCAAACCCATTTTCTAAAGCTCTCCAGCAGTTTAAGCTTGAGGCTTTCACGACTGCAATAGAGATCAGACATCTTAGAGATGGTTTGTGATTTCTATTACTGTATTAGATACTTTTGGAGATTTGATAAACATTCACTCATATGTATAATACATATTTCTTCATATAAATATGGTTTAATTTATATGAATTGTCCAAATGATTAAGTGATATCAATTGGGTTATGAGGTCGACTTACCGCATAATGAAGTCTCAATGGTTGAACTGATATACTTGAATCATATAGTTGTTCCTGGTTCGTATAATCGAGTACGGACAAACCGATAATACAATGAACTAGATTGTAATGTGTACTATAGCGCCGCTTCGTGGGCTAGTGATGTGGGACATCAAGTACAATTACATAGATATTAGCTGGGAGCTAATGATCGAACAGACCCGACTGGAATAGTATTTGAGATTTCGAGTCATAATACTATTTCATTGACTGTCGAGCAATTTCCTCTGACCTGAGTAATCCAGAGTGACTCCATTGTGAAATGGTATACTTTGATACAAGTAAACGCCTTTCGTAAAAGGAGGTTATAAAACTTGTTATTGGGTATATCAAGAAGCAAGTGGGAGAGCTTGGATTGACAAGATGGGATTGTCCTCCATTTTTATAATGGGATATATGTCTTACCGGCCACTTGGAGAGTTGAGACTGTGGAAAATACGTGGCCACGTCCAGATTCGTATCATAGTGATAAATCTGGTTTTACAGTCTGTCTCATAGTCCAAGAAAGGTTTGAACCGATTGAGGATGACTCAAGTCTTGCCTCAAGTTCAAACTTAGACATAAAGTGACAACAGGAAATTGGCAGCACACTGGCTCTGAAGGCCAAGTGGGAGATTGTTGGGATATGTCCTTCGATCCTACGTGTGCAATCGATAAAGTCATAAGGTCATCTATGGATGTTAAATGATTAGTCGATAATATTAATTGTTGGGAACAATATAATATTGATCGATAATCAAACCTACAGGGTCACACACGGACTCGATGTTGATATACGTTGCTTGATAATAATATTGATTTAGAATCAATATTTACGTGGAATTATACATGCATGGGATGCATGGCTTGCATGGAATGCATGTCACATAGTGTGACATGGCATGCCACACAAGCAAATGGGACCACATATCATGATTTGGCATGATTAGGTGGAAGTGTCCTTTCATCTCCCCATTAACCACCATTACTTGTGCATTATGATGCACATAATGGGGGGGTTACATGGAGTGGTTAATGGAGATGAATAAAGACATGAAAATCTGATTTTCATGAGACTTGAAGATCACCCACGAAATTCCACACAAAAAGATAGAGAAAAGAGCTCTTGGAGAGACGTCTTTACAAGCCACAAGCATGTTCATCAACCGGGTTCGTGTGCAACACGTAGAGGCCGGGCCATTTGTGCGGCTTCAACATCCGGGCGATCTAGACAAGAAGAGTGACGAGGTCATTCACAAGGAGAGCATCTAGTGACTGATCCATGAAGGTGGTTCAATCGACTCAACACCACCTTCATCAACATCAACGAGGCACGCTACACCGGTTGTAAGTGTTATCGTTAATCCCTATATATATATATTGGATGTATATATATAAACGTGTCTATACATATAATGTGTGCCTAGATCTTCATGTTGTTCGTGTTCTATTGTTTTACACGCTTCCGCACACACGAACAAGGTAATCGAGCGATTGGATCGGCATCGAAAACCTTCAGATAAAGCCAAGATCGAAGTAATCTCCAAGCTGCCATACCCGAGAAATGTGAAGCAAGTCAGGGGGTTCTTAGGGCATGCTGGCTTCTACAGACGTTTTGTGAAGGACTTTGCCCAAATTGCTCGCCCTTTGACCAGACTGCTTCAGAATGATGTAGAGTGGGACTTCGATGAGGACTGCAAGGCTGCCTTCAATCACTTGAAGGAGAGGTTGGTCACAGCACCTATTATTCAACCACCAGAATGGGGCATGCCATTCGAGCTGATGTGTGATGCAAGTGGATATGCAGTGGGAGCTGTGTTAGGGCAAATGAAAGGGAAAGAAAGGCATGTGATCTACTATGCCTCGAAGACCCTTAATGCTGCCCAAAGTAACTATGCCACGACTGAGAAGGAGCTCTTGGCCATTGTCTTTGCCTTCGAGAAGTTTAGGTCTTATCTGCTGGGCAGTAAGACCATAGTGTATACAGACCACGCTGCACTAAAGTACCTCATGGCAAAGAAGGAGACTAAACCAAGGCTTATTCGATGGATCCTGTTACTTCAGGAGTTTGACATCGAAATTCGAGACAAGTCTGGCAATCAGAACCTCGTTGCAGATCATCTAAGTAGAATTCTCCAGAAGGAAGAGGATATGCCCATAACCGAGACGTTCCCTGATGAGCATTTGTATTCTATAACCACTTTGGGCGAAGAGCCATGGTTCGCTGACCTTGTGAACTTCATGGTTACTGGAATTTTCAGGGACGGCATGAGCTACTATGAGAAAAACAAAATGAAGCGTGAGGCAAGGAGCTATGTCTGGGATGAACCCTATTTGTGGAAAAGATGTGAAGACCAAGTCCTTAGAAGATGTATTCCTGAGTCCGAGCAGCAGGGCATAGTGGATCACTGCCACAAACAACCCTGTGGAGGCCATTTTGGGCCAAGGCGTACAGCAAGAAAGATTCTGGATTGCGGATTCTACTGGAACACTTTGGTTCGAGACTGCTATGAGCTATGCAAGAGATGTGATGAGTGCCAGAAGGAAGGCAATCTGACCAAGCGCAATGAAATGCCCTCTGTGCCCATACTGCCAGTAGAGATCTTCGATGTTTGGGGCATAGACTTCATGGGGCCATTTCCAAATTCACAAGGTAAGGAATATATACTCCTAGCAGTTGATTATGTCTCAAAATGGGTCGAGGCAAAGGCAACCCCTACCAACGATTCGCGCATTGTGGCTGAATTCCTCAAAGGGAATATTTTCACTCGGTTCGGTGTGCCCAGAGCACTCATAAGCGACCAGGGGACCCACTTTTGCAACGCGGTAATCGAGAGGATGTTGAGGAAATATGGAGTCACTCATCGAATCACTTGTGCCTATCACCCCCAGGCAAACGGACAAGCAGAGCTCTCCAACAGGATTATCAAAGCCATTCTGAGGAAGACAGTTAGGCCAGAGGGGAAGGATTGGGCAGGCAAACTGTATGATGCACTGTGGGCATACCGCACTGCGTTCAAGACTCCATTTGGTATCTCCCCTTACCGGATGATATTTGGGAAAGCTTGCCATTTGCCCGTAGAGATAGAGCACAAGGCACATTGGGCAGTGAATAAAGTCAACTTTGATTGGGATTTGGCTGGGAACGAGCGTAAACTTGACTTGGTCGAATTAGAGCAGCTTCGCATTGAGGCGTATGACCATGCTGCCCACTACAAAGAGCGGACCAAGAGGGCTCATGACAAACTGATCAAGAGGAAAAAGATTGAAGCTGGGCAGTTGGTGCTACTATACCAAACCAGGAATCAGTTCCGTTCGGGCAAACTGTCCTCTAAGTGGGACGGACCCTATTTTGTTCACCATGTCAGCCCAAATGGATCTGTGGAGTTGAAAAGCAAAAAAGATGATGACTACATTTTCAAGGTGAATGGCCATAGAGTGAAGCCCTACTTTGGGCAAGAGAATCTGGAAGGGCAGCTTGCCCTGATCGAGTGAACGAATGAAGCAGTTGGGTCCTGCCCGGGACTATAAATAGGGCGCTGGCCAGGAGGCAACCTGGTATGTTTGTATAATTTTGTTATTTCAATTTTTAGGTTAGGAATAAACTACTAAGCAACAAGGGACTTTAACTATGCCGTGAGAAAAGGTATTGTTTGTTTTTGATTTTGCAGGAGAACTTTGGGCAGACTGAGCCTTTGGGCAAATAGGGACGCAAGTGGGCAGTTGCGATTTTCAAGGGACTGGAGCCCGTCCCATCAGGGACTCTGCAGTTCCACCCTTATCATAACTCCCCCACGATTATCGATAACTGCCACCCCCAATTTTTCAGCCTTTTTCAAAATTCAAAACAAACATTATATACTCTCTCTCTCTCCATATGGTATCTACCCGTGCAAAAAACAAACTCAGAAAAATCCCCACTGGAACCCTAATTGATCTAACCATTGGAACCGCCGCATCAAAGTTGAAGAAGATGGTGTCTCCAAAAAGATCGAGTCCGGCCAAGCCCAAATCCCCCGCCGCCGAAGAAGCCATCCACGCCGTCCCGCTGGCCACCATCCCACCGAGCCCCGCCACGACGGAGACTGACAACACCCCTATTGACGACTTGGCCAGAGAGATTGACGAATCCAAAACCACCAGCGAGAAAGAAGACCTGGAAACCCTAGCCACCGCCGCTCAGAAGGAGGAGGGCAAAGTCGCCGTTGACAGCCCCCCGAAAAAGAAGCAGAAAAAGTCGGCGGGCAAAGGCAAGAAGAAGGTTACTCCCACCCCCACTGCCGGATCCACCTCCGACGACAAGGAAAAAGAGGAATCGACGGCCGCCGGTAAAACTCCGGTGGAAGAGGAAGAAGAAGAGGAGGTGATAAAAAGCCCAGCCCCCAAAAGCAGGACCCGCGCATCCACCAAGAAGAGAAAGGCGGTTGACACCACGGCGCGCGAAATCGCGGCCCCCAAAACCGTGTGCTTCGAATCACTCAAACTGATGGGTGTGGAGAAGGAGGTTCGAGGGTACTTCAAGGCCATAGGGTGGGAGCCGTTTCTTGAGTGGTCTGGGCAAATCAACGAAGGCATCGTGAGAGAATTCTTTGGGTCTCTGGGTATCAAAGAGACCAAGGATGAGGGAGTTATAGGGATTCAGTTTGAGTTGTTTGATCGGGCTGTGTCTATTGGTGGTAACGAATTGGATTTGTGTTTGGATATGGCAGGTATTGCAGATCTGAAGTCAAAGGCCTACCAGGAGTCACTGAGGGCTTTGCCAGAGTACACAAAGAAGGAGCTGCAGAAGATCTGGAAGCAGTTGGGCAAAGGAGGCGAGTTCGTGGGGCAAAGCACCAAGTCGATCCAGTTGAAGAGCCATGCACTCAGGGTTTGCCACAGGATCTTGGCCGTCAACTTCTTTGGCAAGACGGACACCAGTAGTGCTGTTTCCCATCTGGAACTGGGCATACTGTGGTGCATGCATCAGAAGATCAGGCTTCATTTCAGTGCCTGCCTCTGTGCCCAAATGAAGTGGCTGCACACTCACCCCCTCCAGCGCCTATCATTGGCCCATTTTCCGATGGTGTACGCAGCCAAGATGAACCTGATCAAGAAGGGCAAAGAGCTGGAGATGATGGTGGAGGGCAAGTTTGACATCCAGTGCTTCAAGCGCATGCAGGACATTGTGCCACTGAGTGACGGCGGTGTAATGTTTTTGGAAGAGAAACCAGTGAAGGTAGAGGTGAAGGATTCGGTTGCTGAGGCTAAGGCCAAAGAGGAAGTTGCAGAGAGGCAAGGCGCGATCGAGGCGCGTTTGGATAAGATCGAGAAGGTGTTCGAGGAAGTGAAGGCGATGATGATCGCATACTTTGACTACAGTGGATTCAGGTACACACCTGCTTCCACCTCCTAATTTGTACCCTCCCTTGTTTTTAGTAGTTGTTAGTTTTTTTTATTTATTTTATTTTTCTGTTTTTTGTTAAGGTCACCCCCGAGTCACTCTGGTTCGGGGGAGACTAGGTTGATCTCCCTGCTGACACACTTTGCCTAGGCAAAGTGTGTGAGGGGGCAGGTGCGCCAACTTTTTGAGTCATAGTCTGGTCGTGGTTAGCCCCTACTGATCTTATTACTTTTGCACACTTTGCCCAGGCAAAGTGTGTGAGGGGGGAAAGGGAAAGGGCAAACCCCTGTTTCTAATCGAGTCAGCATGATTATGTGTCACTTTGGGCAAACATACATACAGTAACTCAAAATTTATAGTTAAGATGCATGAAATAGGGATGATGGAACTGTTCTAGGCAAACTGTGAGAATTGAGCCTACATTGATAAATGATTTCTTTCTTTGAGAGTCTGCTGTGATCTTTACAATGCTTGTCTTTGCCTGTTTGCTGAATTGAGTAGTTTGACTGAGTAGGGTTGTTAAATGATTAGGGCATTTCTTTGTTTTATTTCCCCAGAATAAATAACATTATCCCTTGCTAGCCCCTTTGAGCCTTACTGAATATTCTTTGTGAACCCATTCTGGTATTATGCCCACAATACATAGGCAGCCAGAGAGAAAAAGGGAGTTAGGGCATAGTGTTCAAAGAAAAAAAAAGAGAAGAAAAAAAAGAGAAAAAGAAAAAGAAAAAAAATCAAAAAAAAAAAAAAAAAGATGAATAAAAAAAGTTGTTGTGCTAAGGCCCGTAAGAAAAGGGGCAAAGTGGCAGAGAAAAGGCTAACATCAAAAAAGCCCTCTGCCCAAACAGAGCCTACTCCCAGAAAAATCTACCCTTATGAGCCCAACACTACAACCCAATAAAAGTCCCTTTGATAACCCCCCTGCTTAGTTAAAACAAACTCTGATTAGCAATAAGGCAAATTTAGGCAAAGCGGAGTCACAGCAGAAAATGAGTGTCATTGAACCCAAACACTAAAAAGAGAGAAACACTGTGAGGGAGTGAACCCAAAGACCTAGAACAGACTCTTGACTTATTTTTATCTTTACCTGAATTTTGTGTTATCTGTATGTACTATGCCCTTTACTGATCATGCTAAAGTCTTTTGCTTTATTTCTTCCTATTTCTTTCATTTCTATTTTTACTTTGGTCTTGAGTCAGGCAAATCAGAGCCCACGCTTGGGGACAAGCGTATCCAAGTGTGTGCGGTTCTGATGAGCCATTTTATTTGCTCATCTTAGAGCACTTTTACACCCTTTATTGAGTCAGTTTGAGTCGTTAACGTGTCTGGGAGGGCACAATTAGGTGTTTGGGCAGAGTGTGTGGTGATGCAGGTAACAGGTGGCGCACTGGGCAAAAGAGGCAAGGAAATCCCCTTCTTTGGGCAAATCATATTCTGGAGCGGTAGTGACAAGCAACAGTTTGACCACATCGGGCAAATGGGTAAGGTCATGAAGCAGAAGACCCAGAATTCCTACAAAGTACCGTGCCTGGTCCGACCACCTGTGGAGGAGAAGAAATACCTGCAGACTTCGATTTGGGCAGAGAGCGGCTGTTGACAGGAGATTCGCTGCGGGCAAGCTGGCAGCGTACCAGAATCCCTGGATTCGGGGGATCTGACTTATCCCCCAGCCCATTGACCAAGGATGCCTATTCCTAAGGGGCGAGCAACAGCCGGGAATTCAAAATTCAAATTCGAAGTCTACTAAAGGGGCGCGACGGGCAGCAAAGACAGAACAAATTACGCATCGAGAAATCGAGAGAGCCGCCGGTCCCGCAGTCGCCGTCGCCGCCGAAGTCGCCGGAGAGAGATCGGAGCTGTTCGTCCGAGTCTCTTTGTTTGTTTTGAGTAGAACCGACCTTCGGGTCGAGAAACAATTTCATGTTTTCAGTTTTTAATTTCCTTTAATTCCGTATTTTGATTTTCTTCAAAAACGATTCTTCGATTTGAAGCTATGATTAATATAGTTTGCTTTCCTTTAATTATTTCGTCTTTTAATTTCTGTATGATTGGCTAAATTGATTTGCATCTGGGCAGGGACGGATCGAAGGTGATTTAGGGTTTAGTTAGGCCGCGAGGTTGGAGGGGCTGAACTAACCGGTTGGGCGTTTGTTCCCGAGGCAAAGTTGGTTGAGGTTTATTTCTGGGGAGTTTGGGTAAACTAGGACGACCACTAGTGAACCTTTACAAACTGGGATACTGGTGATTGGCAAACCGCATAGATGTACCTTGTAGTATTGTTGCGGGCATAGCACTAGAACTTGCAGGAGATGCGGTCGTATGTTTCGAGCATGCTATTGGCCGAGCGGGTCTGTCTAGAGGGTAATGCGGGTTTGGGCAAACTAGATCCATGTTTGGTCGCATAGGTTATCGAATTGTTCAGATCCAGGGGGATTAGGCAAAGTATTAACCAAGCCTTTTCTTTATACAGTAAGGATAGATAAGGGGTGGGGCAATTGCTGGGCGTGACGCAATAGGACCACTTTTGTTTTTGCACCCTATAACTGCTGACAAACCGCTGGTAAAAATCCTTAGTGCCAATGAACGGTAGTTTGCCCTGATGATCCTGAGTGAAGTTGTCTGCCCGGATGCCTTGTTTATTTATTGATTTAAGTTTTCTCTTTAGTCTGCTACTAGATCTGAGTGTTTGCTTGTTTTACTTTTGGTTTTATTTATTTGCATGTTATTTCTGTTTGCCGTAGTTAGATCTGAGTGTTTGAACGATTGCAAAACCGCTGTGCCCACAGCAACCAAACTCAAAACTTTTTGTGACAACCCCTTGGGCAAAGCCGAGATCACCTACTGTAATTGCCTCCTTGTAGGACCGACCCCACGTACTTACCATTATCTACGTTTTGTAGTTAAAGGGGTACTGGCTAAATACAAATATTATTTTGGCAGCGCGTTTGTTCCCAACGACAAACATTCGTCGTCGTCACTTACCAATAAAGCAATTACAACGCGTATGTGCTGTCGAATTCATGTCAAAATCTCATTAACTTTTTAAAATGTGTATGATTGTTTAGTATACTTTCTTAAATGTGTATGATTGTTTATTTTGTTTAAAGATTATCGTTTTAATTCTATAGAATGAACTCTGATCGTAATTGGATGTACAAACGGAGAGTTGGCGGTTATCTGTCTAAGGAATATATTGATGGAGTAGAGTCATTCATTGAGTTTGCAAGAATAAATGCTGAATGGAAAGACGGTGATAAGTTGAAATGTCCTTGTAGTCGAAAGAGGTGTAGCAATATTAATGACTTGGACATTGAGACAATCACGCAGCATCTGCTGAAACATGGGTTTGTTCCGGGTTATTACACATGGCTATTCCACGGCGAAGGCCATTTTTATGAACACGTTCAGAATCAGAATGTGATCCCTGTTCCAAGCCAATCAAACATTCCGGCCGATCCAAATCCATACATCGATATGATCCGTGATGCTGTTGGTCCTTCATTCAATCAGTTTGAAACAGTTGAGGAACCACCCAATCCAGAGGCTCAAAGATTTTATGATATGTTGAAAGCAGCGAATGACCCATTGTACGAAGGATGTGAAACTCATTCGAAGTTGTCTTTTGTTGCTAGAACGATGAATATAAAGTCCGAGTGTCACATCTCATAGAAAGGTTACGACCTATACGGATCGTTGATCAAAGAAGTGTTGCCCGCTGGTAACTTGGTAACTGAAAACTTCTACAAGAGCAAGCAACTACTTCGAGGCATGGGTTTACCAGTTGAGAAAATTGACACGTGTATCAATAATTGTATGATATACTGGGGAAGCGAAGACCGTGACAGAAAGAGTTGTAATATTTGTGATCATCCGTGATTCAAACAAGTGAACACGACCAATAACAAACGGAAGAAGACAAGCACACCGTACAAGAGAATGCATTATTTTCCTTTGACGCTCCGTTTGCAGCGTTTGTATGCATCTAATGCCACAACTGCGGACATGAGATGGCATGCCGAACATGTTGTCAAAGACGATATTATGCATCATCCATCAGATTCAATGGCTTGGAAGCATTTCAACCAAGAACATCCAGACTTTGTAGCTGATTCTCGAAATGTCAGATTAGGTTTATGTACCGATGGGTTTCAACCGTTTGGAAGTTTTGGTCAACAGTACTCTTCATGGCCCGTAATACTCACACCTTACAATTTGCCACCGCATATGTGCATGAAAGACCAATACATGTTTTTAACCGTATTGATCCCAGGACCAAAAAACCCGAAGGACAAAATTGACGTGTTCCTACAGCCGTTGATAGCTGAATTGCTTAATTTGTGGGAAACCGGTGTTGCATCCTATGACATATCCAGAAAACAAAATTTCGTGCTTCGTGCTGCATTGTTGTGGACAATTAGTGATTTCCCAGCTTACTCGATGTTATCGGGTAGAAGTTGTTTTGGTGTGTTTTTGCTCTTTGTTGGGGATATTTGCTGGTAACAGAGGGTTTTGGCAACAACACCAAAATGCAAATTTGTTATAGGTAAGAAAGCAAAGGGTAATAGTTTATACAGAAATCGTAAGTAGAAAATGGATGCTCATGGCACCTCTTTATTCAAATATTCATACTTAGAATTCATTTTGAAATACAATGGTTTGCATGTCCCTTTCCTCTCCTCTAATACCCTATATTTATACTAACCCATGCATGGCTAGATTATGCCACCTAATGCCCACTTATCAGCTCCTGATTGGACCACAACTCCACTAATGTCTTGCATTAAAAACCCACTTAACTCTAAACAAAGACTTTATCCTCTGCTCCCGTCAAATGCCTTTTGACCACCTGTTGACTCTGACACCTTCCCCACGGATATTCCCGTGTAATAAGTCTGACACTACCGAGCGATCGTTCCCGTCCAAGCTCTTTTCTGACTTCTGTTGGTTGCCTTTCTAGGTCTTTTTCCATAGATTAATTCTGACTTGCACATCTGATGACGTGGCTTCCTCATTGTTGACACGTGTCGGTGACCGTTTTATCGGGTATAACATAGGCCCCAAGGAAAATTGGAGTTTTCAACTTCGATTTCCCTGAAGATTGTGTTTGAATACCTCGGTCTACCCGCCTTGGAGTATGCATTCTGACTTTCTGTCGGCGGTTGACTCTTCATTTAATGTTGTCTTTACGCCTTTAAAGGCTCTTCATGTAGTAGTACGGCTTCATATCATGGCTTTCACTTGGAATAGAGAAGTGTACCCGAATAATATCACGAGTTTCTCCTTCAGGATTAGAAATCGGTCGATGAAGGCTAAGCTGCCTTTGTCTTTATCTTTTTCACAGAAGTTTCCGGAGCTTGCTGGACAGGACGTCGCTTTGGTAGATGCTTTTGAAAGAATCTGGACGGTGAAAGTGGAGAAGGATGGTCGGCGGCTGGTACTGACTGACGGTTGGAGTAAGTTTTGTGAGCGTCGGTTGGTTTCAGTGAGCGGAATCATCTTTCTGGAGTTGCGTGGGCAAAAGTCTTTCAGCATTGGTGTATTTGGAAAGGATGGAGAGGAGATCATTGATCTGGGAACTGATTCTGAAGATAGCTCTATCAATTCCGAGCTGGAAAATTCTCCTGCAAAAGATAACTGAGATTTCTTTTCCCCGTGAAATCTATTCGAGAAGTATTTTTGGCATTTTCTTATGTAAGATTACCTTTCCTGGGTTTATCTCCCAGGTTTCTTTTCTTGGGATTTTTCCCGGTGAAATAAATCAGAGTTTCGATCCTTAAAGGATTCTATGTATTTATATGGATGGGATAAGTATTCTGATACTTATCCATTAATAACCGGAATAAAATAATAATAAATTTGAAAAAGAGGGTAACTTTTTCAACTTACCTTGTCAGGAGACGATTGCCACGTGGCATTATCCTGGCCAAGTATTTTTAGGGTTTGATGGGTAGTGGAGACGTACTCGAGTGCGTTTTTCCTCGGTAACTGCTATCTCTTCCCCTCCTTCAATCCTCACCGTTGGATGGAAAACGGCAGAAATTTGATTTTTGAAATCAATAAACATATAGGAGTTTAGAATTTTGAAATTCACTCCAAGTTTTTCGACTTTTCAGATTCAAGATCTGGTAAGAACACTTCTTTCTTCCTCTGTAAATTTCCTTTGTTTATTTACTGTGTAAATCCTTTTTTACCAACCCGACAATATGCCGAAAATCTCCAAAGTCGTTCGACCGAAAATTGAAGCACCAGAAGTTCTCTTCGCACGCCAATACAAAAAGTTCATGGAAGAGGCCGCGCCGGCGCTGCCGGCGTTCCGTTTGGATGAATTGGAGGAGGCCCACCCTTACGTACCTGTCGAGAGGATCGTCACAGCGGTTCAACCAGACCCGAACCACCAGGAGTGGGGTGCACACGGCCGAGAAAGCACGGTGACGGCGGCGCAACTAGCCGACTGGAGGGACGATTGGCGGATTCCCTACAACGTGCATTTGCATGCGCCAGAAGAGGGTGAATCCGCCTGTTGTCCACCTCCGGGCATGGTGGCCATCGGCGTCGACGCAATGGATCAAGGGCTGCGGTTTCCCCTGCATCCTTCGGTTTCAGGCTTATTGAACCGGTGGGGTTTGGCTCCGCATCAGATTCATCCGAATGGATGGGCACAGATCTATGGAGTTTTGACTGTATTGGGGCAAGTGGGACTCTCTCGACCCATTTCTGGGGATGAGTTCCATCTTTTCTTCAGTCCAGTCAACTTCAACAAGAATTCGCTGGGAGACTATACCGTCCGCCACAGGAAATATATGTTGAAAATTCGAGAGCCTGAGGAGAAAGATCCGACTTGTTGGGATAGATGGTTTTTTGTTTCGGGGAGATGGAGGACTCAGACCCGAGAAGGGGAGATCGCCATCCCCCTTACTTATGGTGTTAAGGAAGAAAGTAAGCATTTAAAGCTTTAATATTTTACAGTTTAACTGATCTAAACTCGTTGGTATTTTGTAGGTGCGCGGCTTAAGCGGGCGACCTGCTCCTTCCCGTGGGATTTGGAGACTGCAAATCTTTTGGCACAGTGTATCCCGGCCGAAGAAAGAGATTCAGATTATCTGAACGACGATAGCATTCGTGACGCAGCAGGCTTGTTTTGCCCTCCGTTCGTTGAGGATCAACCCTGTTTTGGTATTTTTCCTTTATATTTTATAAGTTTTGTTTTATTTCCTGGGAGTATATTTCCCGGGGAAATTATAATATTTTTTGTCGGGAGTAATTGTATTACTTTTCCCGTGCAGAGTTTTTCTCTACTGTTTTTGAATTGAAACCTACCGAGATGGCAGACAACAAACTGTTTGATCGCCTGGGACTCCCAAACCCAGCCCTGGCCGCTAAGGCTCGTAGGGCCAAAACCAGTTCCACCAGTGTCGGTGGACGGGGATCTGCAAAAACTCGGGGCGGCACACCTGGTGCTCCGGCTTCCCGTACCAGATCCCACACGGTTTCGGCCCAGGGCGGTGAGACAGATCCTCTGGGGATTATGGATGTTGTGGATTCGTACAAGGAGAGCTCCCAGCCATCAGACGTGGTGATGACTGATGCTACTCCAAGTCAAGGTTTACCCCCTTCTGGGTCATCAACTCTTTTGCAAGTCAAGCTCGAAGGCGACAAGAAAAGAAAAAAGATTGATGAGGGTATTATTGAGGTGACAGATTCCCCCCCTCGTGCTGACAAAAATCAGTCTGTTTTTGGAGTTTAAAAAATACTTTTCACCAAGTAAGTTTTTATTCATTTACACACTTATCATATTACATGGTTCACTCAATTAACTCTTCTGTTTTATTTCTTGGTAGGTTTTCCCAGGAGAATCTCCCCTCAGCTCTGCTTCCCTTCTTCTCTGGAAAAGGCCCCATTGACCCTGTCACTACCCTGGGCAATCCAGTAGGTGACTCAATTGATGCTGTTGGTAGGTGCTGGACTTCAGAGCTCAATGATATGATGGACCATGAGGAGCATGCCTTTTCCCTGGCCCTAAAGTTGGCCAGTCAAAGTGCAGTTGCCATTTCTGGGACTCACAACATGGCCGAAAAGATCAGAGCTGAAGTGTCCAAGCTCAAAACTACCAGCAGCAAGCAAGAGGCACAGGTACAGGAGCTCAAAGCGGCATATACTGCCACTGCAGGGGACAGGGATAGGTGGAAGAAGGCTGCCGATATTGCACGGGCCGAGGTAGGGAAGCTGAAGTCTGAGATGCAGGAGGCCTTGAAGACCATAAAAGAAAAAGAAGAAGAGATTGAGGATGCCCAGGACAGCTTTACCAGGGAGAAGAAAGAGCTCAAGGAGGAGGTAGCCAAAGTTACCAGGGAGCTGAAACAGGCCAAAGATGACTTTGGACAGTCCATGGAGAGGGTCTCAGAGCTTGAAGCCCTGTTAGATTCTCCTGCTCACAATCCCCGGGTATTGGCTGACCTACTCTATGTCACTGCTTATGCTGATCTTATCAGGTCTGCAGCAAAGGAGAAGAATGATGGGGCCAGAGACTATGGTGTTCAACTCCTCAAAGCTCACATGCAAGGGTGTACTCTGGATTCCAGAGTTCCACAGCCCTTTATGGATCTGGAGGTTGTCCACGGCATAGATATGAAATGGTGGCCCACATACAGTCTCCTCTCAATGCCTGGTGAGCCTGCTAAATCCCCTGTAGAAGCGTCTGATGATGAAGGTGTTAATGAAGAGGAGGAGATGGATACTCTTGGTGTCAGGCCTGATGGCAAGCCAAAAGATTCCCTCACGACTCCCCCAGGTGATGGTGGTTCTACCTCCTGAGTATAACTGCTCAGGAGTCTGCAAAAATTTGATGACTACCCTGAGTGTGAAAAGCTCAGGGATTTTAATCTTTATTTTCTGTTCAGTTTGGGCTTAATTGCCAAAAAACAATATTTGCTTAATTTGCATTTGGGATTCTACAGGCAGTTTTTGCCTGGAACAAGTATTTATATTTTGCTGGTGTGTAATAACTTAGTATGTTTATTTTGGACATTGATCCTTTGGGTCTTACTAATAGCCCTCTCACCATTTTATTCAGGGTTTATTTTCCCATTATTATCTATCACTTTTTACAAGTCACTTTAGCTTGTTTGATGAATAATTATTCTTGTGAATAGATAACATTTGGCTCACGCCCAAGTTTTATTAAACTTTGTTGGGTTTCTCTGTGAGTTCTTTTGCTCTGTGAAAGTGATTCTCTGGATTTAGTTACCTCTCTGAATCATTATGATTCCAAGTAACATTTTTTCTCTTTAAATCTCTCCTTTCAACAGAACTGACCGATCCAGTGGTTTTAGTATGAATACTTTACCTTTTAGGATTTTCTCGGACCAGTATTTTCTTTAGGGCGATTCTTGAGTTTCTGTTACTCTATTGAATCTGTACCTTTCAAGAAATGATCGGCCCCTGATCGATAGATCTTATGGGTATTTACCGAACCTTAGTATTTCTAGAATACTCAATATTTTTATCGCACCGGGGAATTCATGTGATTTCCCGGGGAAATTATATTTCTGTTATACAGACAAGATGTGAGAGTTCACATATATATTTTGAAAGATAGAAAATGCATTTGCTAAAAACTGCATAGATATACTTTAACAAGTACAAAAGGTTTTTCAAAATATATTTTCGCAAGAAGTTTTAAGAAATAACTTTTATTCTGGGGGTTCCTCAGTGGTAGAACTTCTTTAGGTGCAACGCATTCCATCGATACTGATCTTTGGTCCCGTCGAGGAGTTCCAGCTCGTACGCTCCATTCTGGAGGCAGTGGCTCACTCTAAACGGTCCCTCCCAATTCGGTCCTAATGCTCCCTGGTGCGTTCCTAAGATTTTCTTCATCACCAAGTCCCCTTCTCGGAATTCTCGTGCTTTTACTTTTGAGTTGAATAGTTTAGCAATTCTTTGCTTATTCATGGCATTCAGAGAATCAGAAGCTAACCTCCTTTCTTCAAGGAGATCCAATTCTTTTCGAATGGTTGCTTCATTCTCCGGGGAAATTTCCTGAGCGGTACGATGTGATAACACCGATATCTCCGCTGGAATTACCGCTTCCATTCCAAAAGCCAAAGAATAGGGGGTCTCACCAGTGGCGTTTCTAGCTGTGGTTCGATATGACCACAGTACCTCTGGGAGTTCATCCGCCCATTTTCTTTTGCGGCTTTCCAGTTTTGATTTGATGGTGTGTTTCAGTATCTTATTGACCGCTTCAACCTGACCATTCGTCTGGGGGTGGTAGGGAGTAGAGAATAACCTCCTTATTTTCCATTTTTCACAGAATTCCTCTACCTCCGCCCCATCGAATTGTTTTCCGTTGTCGGAAATGATTGATTCGGGAAGACCGAAACGACATATAATGTTTTTCCATATGAATTTGATGACCTGGGGTTGATCAATCTTATTCAACGGTTCCGCTTCAACCCATTTAGTGAAATAGTCGACTGCTACAATCGCGAATTTCACCCCGCCTCGGGCGGTTGCTAGTGGTCCGATCAAGTCGATACCCCACCGAGCAAATGGCCACGGGCTGTATATGGATTTCAGGGTCTCCGGGGATATATGGATATTAGGCCCATTCGTCTGGCACTTGACACATTTACGTGCATAGCCGACGGCATCCTTTCTCAGGGTTGGCCAATAATATCCTTGTCCCATGGTTTTGTGTGCCAGGGATCTTCCACCCGCGTGGTTTCCACACACACCATCATGTATTTCTTCAAGGATTTTGAATCCTTCTTCCTTCGACACACACCTAAGTAGTGGAAGGGAATAACTTCTTCTGTACAGTTGTGAATTTATCAAAGTATACTTTTCCGCTCGGGTACGAAGTTGTCTTGCTTCGGTTTTATCTGCTGGCACTTCCCCGGTATCTATGTACCGTTGAATGGGAATTCGCCAGTCTTCCCCGGCCCCGGCAAGTACTTGTATTTGTGCTTCTCTTTGTTCCACTGATGGGATTATTAGTTTTGTCAAAACTATATTTGAGAAGTCTGCTGAGCCCTCAGCTGATGCTAGCTTTGACAGGGCGTCAGCTTGTGAATTGTGTTCCCGTGGGATTTGTTCGATTAGAACTTCTGGGATTTTTTCGCAAAGTTCCCATACCAATTTCAGGTATTTTATCATTTGTTCGCCTCTGGCTTCATACTCCCCACTTACATGGTTCACTACTAACTGCGAGTCCATGAACACATGAAGTTTTCTTGCCCCGACGGCAATGGCCAGTTCCAACCCTGAAATGAGAGCTTCGTACTCTGCTTCATTGTTGGACGCAGGAAATTCAAACTTTACCGCATGGGTTACTGAATCTCCGTCGGGACTGAGTAATACCACACCTGCCCCCGAGCACGCGGTGGTAGATGATCCATCTACGAACAGCTGCCAGGCGCGTGGTTGACTCTGGGATTTCTCAGGGAAAGTTAATTCCACAATAAAATCCGCCAGGGCTTGTGCTTTGATTGCTGTCCTCGGGGCGAAAGTTATGTCATACTGACTAATTTCTAACGCCCAGCGTAGGAGTCTTCCGGTGATATCCGACCGGTGCAATACTTGCCTTAGAGGCATAGTTGTCAAGACCTCTACGGGGTGCTCAAATAGATACGCCCGGAGTTTTCTGATTGACACTATTAAAGCATATGTTAATTTCTCCAGTGGAGTATATTTTATTTCTGCCTCGTGTAGTACTTGGCTTACGAAATATATCGGAAAATGCACCATCCCTTCTGCCCTGGTCAACACAGCACTGATGGCGTGTTCTGACGCGGCTAGGTATAGGTACAGTTTTTCTTCTGGTTTAGGGGCCACAACTACTTTGGGATTGGACAAATATTCCTTTATCCGTACAAAAGCTTGTTGGGCCTCCTTTTTCCAGTGAAATTTCTGTCCTTTGATGGTAGCAAAGAACGGACGAGTTTTATCCCCCAAGCAAGAAATGTACCGATTCAGGGCGGCTAAACGACCCGTGAGTCGTTGTACGCCTTTTATGTCCCGGGGCTCTTGCATGTCCAGAATTGCTTGGACTTTGGTAGGGTTGGGCTCAATGCCTTTCTCACTAACCACATGCCCCAGGATCATCCCTTTTTTAATTCCAAAGTTACATTTCTTGGGGTTCAATTTCATATTATAATGCCCCAGTATTTTGAATACTTCTTCGAGGTCTTTGATGTGATCTGATTCATTTTTACTTTTAACGATTATATCATCAATGTATACTTCCATGGTTACACCAATTAAATCAGAAAACATCAGATTTACCAACCTTTGATAGGTGGCCCCGGCATTCTTCAGGCCAAACGGCATTCTTTCCCAGCAATAGATTCCTTTCTCTGAGTAGAACGCCGTATGCTCGACGTCATCTGGATGCATGGGGATTTGATGATATCCTGCCTTGGCGTCCAGTGTTGAAAATATTGCGTGACCTGTCAAATTGTCAACGACATGGTCGATGTGCGGCATGGGAAAAAGATCTTTCGGGCAGGCGTTGTTTAGATCTGTAAAGTCTATACACAAACGCCACGCAGCCGTTGTTTTTGTCACCATAACCGCATTGGAAAGCCAAGTGACATCACTCGAAGCTTTCCTGACCAATTTGTTTTCTATTAGTTTGTCTACTTCCCCGGCGAGTGCTTGACACTTCTCGGGGCCCATTTTTCTACGCTTCTGCGCGATTGGTTTCTTGCAGGGATCTATTTTCAATCGATGGCAGGCATGTTTAGGATCTATCTTTCCTAAATCGGCACTGGACCATGAGAAAGTAGAGATGTTCTCTTTAAGGAAATTTATAATCCCGATCCGGGTATTTGATTCCATATGAGATCCCATAAGTATTTGTTTTTCAGCTTGTTCTGGATCTAAAATTATAGAGTCCAGATTTTCGACCATTTCTACCACTGGTACCTTTTTAGATTGATATCCACCCTTTGAACCCCAATCATCCATTTCTGGTTTTGATGGGGGAAGCTTCTGGTCAGTAGAAACTGTGTCTACGCCAGTTCCTTCTTTGGGGGGACAAATCTTGTCCGGGGGAATATCCGCTATTTCCCCGGTAGGTTTTTCCTGAGAAGGATTCAGTTGGGAATTTTGATCGTTTAATTTGATTACATCTTTTATATGATCGATTTGTTTTATCTTTGTTCCTCTCAGATTTATCTGGGGAATATTTTCGTTTACTTTGGTTTTGGAGTTATTGAGATCGTGAAAGTACATCAAAGTCTTCTTAGCCATTACTAGATCACCTCTGACGGTGCCAACTGCACCGGAGGGAGTAGGGAACTTAATACAGTAGTAGTAGGACGAGGCGATAGCTTCAAAAGCGTCTAGAAAGGGCCTGCCTAACAGAGCATTATAGCCACTAACCTTATCAACTATTACAAACTTCAGATTCCTGACCATCATGACTTCGGGATTCTTCACATCCATCAGTTCCACCGGGAGTATGATCTCACCGTAAGGAATGACTACATCATCTCCAAAACCTTTCAACACCATATCGCACGGGTTGACATAGCGCGCCAAGTTCCCCATCAGATCTAGGGTCCTCTTGTAGAGAACATTGAGATGTGCGCCATTGTCCACCAGCGTGCGAGACACATCCAAACCGAGGAGTTTGGACTTTATCACTAAGGGCACATCCTTCGGGAATTTTGTCACGGTTCGATCTTCCGGGGTGAAAGTTATCACCGCCGTGTCTGAAATTGAGGACCCCTGGCTCGGGGCCGTTTCGTACCACACTTCCCACATCTGGAAATCTCTCTTCCTCTTGCGGTGGCTTTCTTCATTCACCGGCCTCAACCCACCGATCATCATAATCTGGCCCACACGTGGTGGGCCTCCTGCCGGGGGAGGCGCTGGTGGCGCCGGTGCGGGTACTTCCTGGGGAGGTGGCCCCTGCGGATTTCCCCCTGCACCGGGCCTGGGTAAGAATTGCCATAACTTGCCATCCTGGAAAAGTTTCCACAACATTTTAACCAGTTGTCTGCACTGGCTGGTGTTGTGACCTATCTTCTCATGATAGGCACACCATTTGTTGGGATCCAACTTCTCCGGGGCAGTCAGAATTGGTGGTGGTTTCTCAATCAGATCTGATTTATGCATGAGCATTATATTCAGAATATTTGCTGGTGTATGACCAGTCTGAGTAGTTATTTTTTCTTCTAACTCACGGATCTCGTCTATCCGTGGGTCAGCTGGCTTTGGGCCTAGTTTTTTGCCAATGTAATTTGGCCTTCGATCGGAGGAAAAAGGAGGTTTTTTCTTTTGCTCGGGGGGATGTTCCCCGCCGGCGACAAGACGCTGGTAGGCAACTTGGGCCCCAGCTTTCCTCCTGAAATCCTCATACGATCGGGGATAATTCAACATTGCAGATTTAAACAACTTAGAATTTCTCCGCAAACCTGCCAACACGGTGTGAAGTTTGAGGTTGTCACCAATCTCTTCACCACCGGCCAAAAGTAGTTCTTCAACACGATCTACGTAAGATTCGTCAGATTCCGTGTTACCCTGTTTGACCCCCAAAAGCTTCTGACTATATTCCATATAGGAGGCTTTGGAGGCAAAATACGATACAAACCTCTGCACCAAATCGTCAAAACACTTAATAGAATGTGTTGGTAAGCTGACGTACCATTGGTGGGGAATATCGCCCAGGGTAAGGGGAAACAGTTTGCACCGAGTAGCATCTGTGGCTCCTCGGCCGGACATGTATGTCCTGAACCTGCTCAGGTGAGCTTCTGGATCCGTTTTGCCACTGTACAAAGTAGTTTGCATGGGCTGGATCTCTAGCTGCATAGGAGCTTGTTCGACCTCTGGGGCCAAAGGATCGTTATGACGATCAGCCAGAGCAGCGAGAATTTGATGTTCATTCAATCGCTTTTCCAGTTCAGAGTACTTCTGCCTCAAATCGGCCAGTTCAGAATTAGTACCAGGGGCTCCAGTGGCCCTCTCCGGTGGAAAGTTTGCATGACGGCCATGCATGTCACTTTGACTATTCTGCCGACGAGGCTCAGTAGAAGTGGCCATAGATTCGGCTCTTTTGTTCAGATCTAACGCTCGACGCATTCTGCGGTTCTTTTTGGGAACGCGGCCAGATTGCTCAGGAGCTACATTCAGATTTGCCCCGGTGGCTGCATGCGTGCCCTTCACCGGGATCACAGGAGTCGTCATGACGTATTTCAACGTCATAAGTTCTGCAACTGCTTCATCTATTTTTTGTGGAGTATCAAGACTTCCAAATCTAATCGGAGGCGGGCCTTTCGGCGTCGACGGCCCTCCGAGATCATAGGGGTGCAGACGGCGATTCCGACGTTGTGACCGAAGTCGACGTCGTCGTACATCAGCCTGACTGTCTGTGGGCTCATCGGCCCCTGCATGTTTGCTATTCTGCTCATCAGAGCTGATCTGGGTAAGCGGCGGCGGCGGCGGCTCCTTATTTTCAGGTTCTGGGTTCTTAGGCGGAGATGAAACCTCAGGTTCCACCATCACGGCCTTACCCATCACCGCCCGCCAACGACCACTCGTACCAGACCCAGTTGATACCGTAGTACCTTCGTTTTCATTAACCATTTTAGATTTCAGATCGAGATTTTCTGTAACTAAATTACCTGATGCTCGATCCTTCTAGCGCCAGCTGTTTTGGTGTGTTTTTGCTCTTTGTTGGGGATATTTGCTGGTAACAGAGGGTTTTGGCAACAACACCAAAATGCAAATTTGTTATAGGTAAGAAAGCAAAGGGTAATAGTTTATACAGAAATCGTAAGTAGAAAATGGATGCTCATGGCACCTCTTTATTCAAATATTCATACTTAGAATTCATTTTGAAATACAATGGTTTGCATGTCCCTTTCCTCTCCTCTAATACCCTATATTTATACTAACCCATGCATGGCTAGATTATGCCACCTAATGCCCACTTATCAGCTCCTGATTGGACCACAACTCCACTAATGTCTTGCATTAAAAACCCACTTAACTCTAAACAAAGACTTTATCCTCTGCTCCCGTCAAATGTCTTTTGACCACCTGTTGACTCTGACACCTTCCCCACGGATATTCCCGTGTAATAAGTCTGACACTACCGAGCGATCGTTCCCGTCCAAGCTCTTTTCTGACTTCTGTTGGTTGCCTTTCTAGGTCTTTTTCCATAGATTAATTCTGACTTGCACATCTGATGACGTGGCTTCCTCATTGTTGACACGTGTCGGTGACCGTTTTATCGGGTATAACAGAAGTACTGCAGGTAAAGAAGCATGTCCCTACTGTATGGAACGTTCTGAAGCGTTCAGCTTACGATGCAGTGGAAAACAATCGTGGTTTGATAACCACCGGAAGTTTCTTGAAGCCGATCACCCTTTCCGAAGGAATAAGGTAAATTTTAGGAAAAACAAAGTTGTCACTACTATCCCCCCTGCTCCGCGATCCGGGACTGGAATTCTTGCCGAGATTGATCGACTAGGTCTTTTGAAAGTGACTGAACCAGATGCAGCTCTAGTTAATGCTAATATTTTCAAGACCACCGGTTGGAAAAAAAGAAGCATCTTCTGAGATTTACCGTATTGGAGCACTAATCTCATTCGACATAATCTTGATGTAATGCACATTGAGAAAAAAAATTTTGATAATGTCTTTAATACAGTCATGAATGTGAAGGGGAAAACGAAAGACACACCGAAATCGAGAGAGGAGTTAAATGATTATTGCAGACGACCTGAGTTACAAAAAAATCCTGTAACTGGAAAATATCCTGCAGCGTGTTACTGTTTGGATAAAGCTTCCAAAACACAGTTGTGCGAATGGTTGAAGGGACTAAAATTCCCGGATGGGTATGCAAGTAATCTTGGGCGATGTGTCGACATGATTGGTTTGAGATTGATCGGCATGAAAAGTCATGATTGTCACGTATTTATGCAGAGATTGATTCCAATTGCTTTTCGTGATTTGCTACCGCAACCAGTTTGGAAGGCGCTAACAGAGTTGAGTTTGTTCTTTAAAGAATTGTGCTCTAGGTCGGTAGGCACTCATGATATGATCAGATTGGAGCGCGAAATACCGATAATATTGTGCAATTTGGAAAGGATCTTTCCCCCGAGCTTCTTCGATTCGATGGAGCATTTACCTGTTCACCTACCACACGAAGCCAAAATTGGTGGTCCAGTCCAATACAGATGGATGTATCCATTCGAGAGGTACCTTCGAAAATTGAAAAACAATGTAAGAAACAAGGCTAGAGTAGAGGGTTCGATCGCGAATGCTTATCTGATTGAAGATACTACTACATTCATGTCATTTTATTTTGAAGATCACGTGCCTACCAGGATTGACAGTTTGGGCAGAAATGAAACAAATAATGACATTGAAGTAGATACTCATCATGGCGATTGACTTTCATGCTTCATACAACGGGGAGAACCTTTTGGGGGAGCACAAAAAAGGTTTCTAACCACGAAAGAGCTCGATGCAGCTACAATCTATGTGTTGTTGAATAGCCCTGAAGTCGAAGAGTATGTGAAGTAAGTTTCAAACTACAATTCGCACCTGAAGTATTAATCAATATGCTCTTTCACTAATAACTTATTAATATATACTATGTCTATGTGTGTAAAAGTATATACACAGAGATGGTGAAGCAACAGGACCCGAGAATCTCAGATGCGAGGCTCAATGAAAGACTAGACAAAGAATTTACCAGCTGGTTTAAAGAATATGTGAGTTTGTAACTTATTACATTTTCAAAGAATGAACTTCAATTACTAGTTAAATTGTTCCTTGTTCAAATGTGTAGGCTGAAGACCCGTCAAACAATGTTGTAAACGAAGACATTCGAACATTGTAGCCGAGCTCCGAGAGATCATTGAGGCTCGTATCCACCCAGATGGATACACTCTTGCTAAGGTCCCTAAGGGCCATCAAGACATTTATTGGACCGAGTTTAAGGTACGTTTGTTGATACTTTATTCTTTTACACATATGTTTAATTTTACTAACTGTATTTATTTTGTCTGTTTTGAAGAAGCGCTTTTCTTGGGATAGGAGCAGGTTCAGTGATGTTGTGATCTATAAACATTTCATAGGAGTGCTGATGAGGAGGTAGAGCAGCCGCGTGAGCGAGTGGCGTAAGAATTCGAGGGCCGATCAGACTAAGCCGAGGTGTGTGCCCGATGAAGTGTGGAAGAGGTGGTTGGTGATCTTCGACTCAGATGACTATAAAGAGAGGTCTGAGCGTAACACAAAGAATCGGATGAGTGAGCCCGATGGGCCGGGCACCGGCATTTCAAAGGCCGCTGGAGGATCCCGATCGGACGTCAGATATGCCTTGGACATTGTAAGTTTATAAATTAATTATGTTTTCATATTTTAAATTATATATGTTCTTTAATTATACATGTTTTTATATTTTGAAGGCTGAGGAGTTAGGTCGACATGCGACGGCTTTGGACGTTGCAAAACGTCTGCACGTGAAGAAGGACGGGACCCCGACATCTCAGCGAGCACATCAGCTCATTGTAAGTTTATAACTTTAACAATTTGAGTTTTTCTAAATTTTATGTTTAAATTATTCTTGACTAATTAAAGATTTCTTTTAGACTTCGGTGGAGCAGGCTATTGAGGAGCGTCGAGCCTCTACACAGGAGGAGCCCGACGTGGACGAGGT
The DNA here is from genome assembly GCA_954870475.1 of Euphrasia confusa. Lineage (NCBI taxonomy): Eukaryota > Viridiplantae > Streptophyta > Magnoliopsida > Lamiales > Orobanchaceae > Euphrasia > Euphrasia confusa. Next base: position 20,884,309 of record OX940969.1, read on the forward strand.
TTACCTGAGCGTCGCCCCGAAGAAGAAGAATAGGATCTTCGGAACGGGCGCCTTAGCGAAGGTATCGATTTTAATTGTTTGTTTATTCTTAAAATCAACGAGTTTAATTGTTTATTTACGCTTCCGTCTGCTTCAGGTCTTCAGCAGCTCCTCCTCCTCATTTTCTGTGTCCTCCTCGTCTGGCCCGTCAGAGTCGGAGGAGCGCTTCAGACAGTCTTTGAGAGAGGAGTTCGAGCAGAAGTAAAAAGAGACCGAGGAACGTCTTGCTCGGGAGCGAGAGGCTGAGCGCGCTGCTTATCGTGCAGAGTTACAGAGAGAGTTACAGAAGGGGTTCGCTGAGAGCATGAGAGAGATGGAGCAGCGTTTACGAGATGAGCTTCTACGTCGACCACCTCCACCTCCCTGATTACACATTGTGTGTTGTTATCCTTATTTTGTTAACTAGATATTTTAGATGTTTTTGAATGTTTTTGGATACTTTGGATTGATTTTGGATGTTTCTTTATTGTGTTGTTGATTTGAATGATTTTCATATTGTGTTTGTGTAGAATTTGAGTAGCATGATTGAATTGGATTGTATTCGGTTATTTGAATTGGATTGTATTCAGGTTTGAATTGGATTGTATTCGGTTATTTGAGTGCAGGTTTGGGTAATAAAAAACAGAAATAACCCTGCCAAAAAAACAGCAGAATCCCTACGGCATTTGCCGTAGGGATTGTTCTTATATGTCCCCTACGGCTCTTCCCGTAGGGATGACACTCTTGGAGTCCCCTACGGCTAAGCCCGTAGGGGATAGGTAGCCCACTATCCCTACGGCGTTTGCCGTAGGGGATCAACTCTGAGACTTCCTTACGGGAGCCGCCGTAGGGGACACCCCTACGTCCTCCCCTACGGCGTCGACGTTGGTCGGGCCTACGGGGGGAAGGGGGCGGGGAAACCATATCCCCTACGAGCTCCCTTACGGGGATCTCGTAGGGATTCTCCCCTACGGTGTAAATCTCCCGTAGGGATGAAGCTCCCTACGAGAGAGCCCCTACGTCTCAATCCCGTAGGGGATGCCGTAGGGGAATAGCTTCCCTACGGGGATCCCTACGGGAATGGCCGTAGGGATCCCGCGATTTTTTTGTAGTGGTTTCTACACGGACTAGTGCGTACGGATTTCATAACTTTTTGAATATTATATTAATTTATATTATTACTTTTTCTTTCACTCTCCATATATATAAATTAATAAAAGATTTTATTTTTTATTTTTTTAGTAGTGAAAATTGTGAATTATTTTATTTTATTAATTAGACAAAAAACTAAGACAAAAAAATAAAAAAATTAGATGAAATGATATAATTAAAAAAAAATTATTGAAAATTGTGAATTATTTTATTTTATTAATTAGACAAAAAACTAAGACAAAAAAATAAAAAAATTAGATGAAATGATATAATTAAAAAAAATTATTAAATTTTGTTTTTTTCCATCAATTTTATATTATGCTTAAGAAAATTAATAAGAATTGAATTAATTTTTTTTAAAAAAATAATAATAATTTTTATAAATTGTTAAATATTTTTTATAAATTATAAATAATATCATACCATTAATTTGTATTTGAAAAAAATAATTTATTTTAAATTTTATATTATTTTATTATTAAATTAATTGAATTAATTGAATTGAAATTAAATTTTAAAAACAAGCGTGTGGTCTTAGCAATTATTTTTTTTGTCTAAGTTTTTTGTTAAATTAATAAAAAATTACCTTACAGTTCACATATTCATTAAAGAAAAAAAATTAATTTAATATAAAAAAAACATTAGAATATGTTGTAATGAAAATATTTTGAAGTAATGAGATTTTTTTATTAATATATAAATAAACAAAATTTTATTAATGTATAGCGTAGAAAAATTAATAATTAATATATAGCGTAGAAAAATTAATAATATAAATTAATATAATGTTAAAAACTTATTAAATTCGTACGAATTGGTACGGATGAGAAAGGGACTATATATATATATATATATATATATATATATATATATATATATATATATATATATATATATATATATATATATATATATTCTTCCTAAAAAACAACGAGATAAAACCAAACACAAGTTAACTTATCTATTATCTTTAAATAGTGTCCAAAATAGTTATCTCAAGTTAAGTTAAGATAAATTAACATGACAATCAAACAAGGCTTTAGGTTCTAAGAGTATCTCCAACCGATACCAAAAACTTATTTTGGAGTAGGATAGATGCTCCAACCGTACCAAAACATAAACCTATTATAGGTTTTATGGTAGGACCCACCAAAAAAATACTTAAATTTACGTCTAACGTAAACACAAACCAAAAACTATTCATTATTTATAAAATGATCTTTTTTTTTATAAATTAATAAAAATGACTCATTAATCTTTTTTGTTTTTTATTTAATATTTTTTGTAATGTAATGTTTTTAAATAATCATATCATTTATAATTGAAACAAATTATTTTATAAAAAAATAAATATCAAAATATGAAATATTATTAAATATTAAATATTTAATTGATAATAAAAGGAAAATAAAATAAAATACTTAAAATAAAATGCTACGAATTACAAAAATAAATAAATTATGAATCACACCAACAAAATTGATCAATAAGCAGGTAAATTGAAAATAATATTTATTAAACTTTTTTGATATCAAAACTTATGTGGTTAAATAGTAAATTTATAAAGATGTTGGTTATTTATAAAAATAGTATAAATAATTATATAAAAAAAATATTTAAAGAATATTCTTTTAAGTTTGAATATTGGTTTTTCGGTTGGAGTCAAATTACTGTAAACTTAAACTTAAACTTATTTTGTGTTTAAGTTTTGGTTTCTCGGTTGGAGATGGCCTAAAAGACGTTAGGCGCTAGGCAAGCGGTGACTAGGGGTTTAGGGCCTGGAGGGATTAATGGGGACTAAGCGGGTGTTACATTTTTATATTTAATTAATATTATATTTTTAAAATAATTTTTAGGGATAATATAGACACTTTTGTACTTTGGTTACTCACCTTGCAATCTGTACACCCGACTAGCTGAACTATGATGAAATTGCATTTTCATTCGAAAAGGGGCATTTTCCGGCCACACGTGACATGCACGTGACCTCTCATTTTTTTTTATCAGTTGATAGAGGGTATATTCGACATTTCCCCATATTAATAAATCTGAATAATTGAAAATAAAAAAAAGGGATAAAATGAATTTCGAAACACGTCTCCCCAATTTCCCTTATTCATTCTTACACATTCAAAACCAGAAACACCGAAGCTTCTCCCAAATGAAATGGGCAAATGTCTTCATCGATGGCGAGAAAACGAAAAGCCTCTTCTTCTCAACAATCGTACGAACACAGATCCAAATCAATTCGAGAAGAAGTAGTACAAGTCAGAGAAGAAGAAGAAGAACCAGTCGAAGTATCTTCATCAGATGAAGAAGAAGAGCCCGTAGAAAAATCTTCATCAGAAGGGGAGGAAGAAGAAATCGAAGAAGAAGAAGAAATTGAAGAAGACGAAGAAGAAGAGGCCATCGACGAAGACGAAGAAAAAGAAGAACCAGAACCAATCGACGACGCATCGAAGAAGGAAGGCCTGCGCGAACTACTGGCCCCCTTTTCGAAATCCCAACTCATAGACCTTCTCAAACAGGCCGCCGCATCCGACCCGCAGATTCTCCCCGAAATCGCCCAATTGGCTGATTCCGACCCGACCCACCGCAAAATATTCGTCCACGGCCTCGGCTGGGACGCCACCTCCGATCAGCTCATCGACTCCTTCACCCCATTCGGCGAGATCGAGGAAAGCAAGCTGGTCACCGACAAAAACACTGGCCATCGATGAAGACATTTGCCCATTTTATTTGGGAAATTTTGAAGACATTTTCTCATTTTATTTTAATATATAACATTTTATAAATTGAAAATTGAGTTTAGGTTTAGTAATGTAATTTGCCTCTTCAATCCAAGCAAAACGCGACATCTGGCATAGCAAGTCACGTGCATGTCACGTGTGGCCGGAAACCGCCCCTTCTCAAACGAAAATGCAATTTCGTCATAATTCAGCTAGTCGGATGTACAGATTGCAAGGTGAGTAACCAAAGTACAAAAGTGCGGTCAGCTACTAGCCTACAATTATCCCTAATTTTTATATATATTTTTCAAAAAAATAAAAAGTTTTTTACTTTAATTATAATAATTAGTTATATCATCTTTGTTTATAGATTCAATAAAGCTAAAATATTATACAAATTTTATCATTCCACAAATCAGATCAAATGACATTTTTTAAATCATTTTAACACAAAAAATATTATTTTTTAAACTTTTTTAGCCAATAAAAACGTTAAATTCGCAACGAAACGAAAAAAATATAATTATAATTTTTTTACACGAACTATCCTAGACTCGATTAATCCCCGCCTAGCCGCCTAGACCCGATTAATCCTCGCCTAAATCCGCATGGACCCACCTAGTCGCCCAAAATGGAAAATTCAGGCGATTTACCTCCGCCTAGTGCCTAAGCGCCACTTAGGCCCGATTTTTAGAACACTGATTTAAACAATTGGTCATTCCAAATTTCGACAGTATTGTTGAAGGAATTATGCTTGAAGAATTAGTGAGAGGTACTACCTCCCGCCGCCACCACAAATTCCGACGATCGTTTCTTTAATTTCGCCACCACAAATTCCGGCAATATTTTTCTTAATTTCTTGAAACTTAGAGGTTGATTTATAGTTTAAAGATTTTTTTAGAATAGATATGCTGCGATATTAAATTTATTTTTGATTTATATAATATTTTGATGTTTTTGAATAGTTTTGTTTTGGGGTTTTCTTTTGGTGGAAATCAGTTTTTGAAATTCATGATTTATTAATTTTGTTGAGATGTAAAAGGTAGATTTGCTTCAAACAATTAGAATATTTAATTAAGTTTATGGTGTTCGTCCTCCTAGACCATCTCCAACGGTGGCCAAATTGGACTCAAATGTCTAATTTTTTAGTCTAATTTTGCCACCGGATGTTGCTCCAATAGTTCATTTTTTAAACTCAAATTATAACTCAATTTGAAAATTGTGAATAGTATAACTCAAATTTTCCTCCAACTCAAATCTTTACTCAAACACTATTCATTCATTTTTCATTTATTTTAAATGTATAAATTATTAAAATATAATTAATTTAACATTCAAACATTTCTTAAATATTATATAAAAAATTATTGTTGTTTAATTTTTAAATTTATGATTATTTTGTAAATTTTAGCTATTTTTACAAGTGATTATTTATTTAAAATTTGTTTTTTTTTACTCAAATTTATTTAACTTATTATTTTATATTAATTAATTTTAATTATATAGGAAATATGGGGGCACTTCTAAGAGTTATATCATACATAGGACCTACACTTTTTCCTGATTATTATATAGGGCACTTGGACAATACTATCCTTTTTCAATTTCAAAATTCACTAAATTAATTAAAAAGAGTAAAATTCAAACTCCTATTATTTCTAGAGGTGACTATTCGGTACGGACGGGTACCCGCACCCGAATTTTTCGGGTACCAGTACCTTAATAATCAAAAAAATTCATCCCATAACCCGACTCTCTTTAGTAAATCGGGTACTCAATACCCGGGCCGAGTAAACGGGTACGGAAATCGGGTACCCAAAATTACCCTAAATTTTTAATTTACAAAAAATCAATAATAATATTCAAATTCAATGATTTGTTTTCATCAACTAACAATAAAAAATTATCAATTATAGTTTATAATTACAATAAAAAACAAAAATTATAATAAAAAATAATAAAAATATGTCATTTATTATATATATAATGTTTTAGATTTTTAATTAATATATTAATATATTTATTATTTTAATTTAAATAATTAATCGGGTATTTCGGGTATACCCGAACGGGTAATCCGGTACCCTAATACCCAATATTTTTTAAAATGAATTCCATAACCCTACCTTTTACCCAAATTTATTGGGTACGGGTACCCAAAAACCTTAACGGGTGCGGGTATTTCGGTACTAACCCGAATACCCGAACCCGAATAGTCACCCCTAATTATTTCCGTATTATTTTTTCACGGTCAGTCACGTTATTCATTCTCTACTCTCATATTTTACACTAATTCCAATAACCACTCCAATAAAATTTCAAAAGGAAAAAACAAGAAATCAAATTTGAGATTTATTGAAGTGTATCGTACTTGCGTCTTCAACAAGAAAATCTATCTCAGATCGAACCACCGACCACAAGAACGCAAATTATTGGAGTCGGTTTCACGATTCGAACCCAAGGCAAGAAGGTATCTTTCAAATGTAAAATCTAGTACAATTGTAATCAAAACTATTATAGATATAATCAAGGAAATACAAATAAAATCAAAACTATCGTAGATAAAGAAATAAAATTAAAATTATCATATAATCACTGAAACACAAATAAGTAAAACAAATTAAAACTATCATAGAGGTAGTAATCAACTAAATTCATCCTCTACACTTATAAGTGAAAATCAAAACTATCATATATATAATCAATGAAATACAAATAAAATCAAAACTATCATAGATAAAGAAACACTTACAAGTACAATTAAAATTAAAACTATATAGATATAATCAATGAAACCCAAATAAGTATACAGAAAATTAAAACTATCATAGATATACACCAACATTAAAATCAAAACAAACTATTAGTACAACAAATAAAATTAGTTTGAAAACATGAATATAATTTATCTGAATAACACATATAGTACATTCAACAACTATAATTATAAATACATATGTACTAATGCTTGCGCAATATATATATATATATATATATATATATATATATATATATATATATATATAGTAACGCTCTTACTAAATTAATATATGTTACCGTAATATTATTTACCAATGAAAGATTGTTTAATATTATTGTAGGGATATTTACGACTTTATACATCTTAAAAAAGGCCCATACTTAGTATTTAAAGAATACAAATATCCTAATAAATAAACAAATAATAAATATACAACCCCTAAAAATGAAGTTAAAAAGAATTGGTGTTAAAAATAATATTAAAAAGCAATTTGCTCCATACCCTTATATTACCTATTAATATTCATAATTTAGATTAAAATATAAATTAAAGTAAAAATAATTCAATAATAAGCAAAACATACATATTATAATACGCAATACAATATAAAATTAAACATACATGTCACATAAATAAATAAAATAAAATAAAATACATAAAAATACAAAGAAACACAAATTACAAAATCCAATATAAATACTACGAAATTATTAATAATTTATAGTGTATTTGTTGTTATTTTTTCAAAAAATGTGTAATATATAATTTATATATTGTATTTGTTGTAATAATATGTGTGTTTTCAATTATTAATATGGTATTGTATTATGTAATTTTGTAAGGTAATATTAGGGTGTGGGGCCGATTGGTTTTTAATATTATTTCCAACACCCATTCTTTTTCACCTCATTTGTAAGGGTTGTATATTTTTTACTTGTTTATTTATTAGAGTATTTGTATTTTTTAAATTCTAAGTATGAGCATTTTTTAAAATATATAAAGTCATAAATATCCATATAATAATATTACTAGAGTATTTGTATTTTTTAAATTCTAAGTATGGGCATTTTTTAAAATATATAAAGTCATAAATATCCATATAATAATATTACGGTAACATATATAAATATATTTGGTAAAATATATTTGCCCTAAATATATTTGGTAAAATATATTTGCAACCATGAGATTACATTATATGTTAATATCAAAATATATTGCGCAAACAAAATATATATGCATTACCTAATTTGCGCAAGTATTAGTACATATATATTTATAATTATATATAACTATAATTATATATAACTATAAGGGAAAAATGGCAATAAGGCCATTTTTCAACAATTTTTAGCCAATAAGGCTTTCGAGAAATTACGCGTGTCAATTAGGCCGCCTAAAATGCGTAAAGACATCGTTGTCCTCTCTTAAATTCCACGCGAGCCTCTTCCCCAAATTTGCTTCCACTCACTCTTCCCCCCAATTCATCCAGCCCGCGGACTCCTTCTCATCGATCCCAGATCCATCGCCTTCTCCTCCCTGCGCCGTTGACGACCCTGACGAAACCCAGCACCACCACCTCGACAGTGCCGCTACGCCGTCCCCTCCTCCCTCTGCTGCGTCGCCTGCAGCCTCCGATCGCGATCCTCCTCTATGAAGAGCTTGCCCAGCGAGTTCGGAGAAATTTCGCCACAGGTGGAAGCGGAAATCGCTCGCGCTGCTTCTCCTCGTGTCTTGCCTCGCGACCTTCGTGCTGATGGAGTCGCAGCGCGCCAGAATCCAAATGCTGAAATTGGTGTCTCCGCCTCTGCGAACCCCCAAAATTGCGCTCCTCTTCATCGCTCGCAATCGGATTCCGCTCGACGCCGTTTGGGACGCCTTTTTTCGGGTAGTTTGCTTCATCGCCGTTTCTGGAAGTGATTACAGTTTTGTTAATTTTTGTTGCTTATCAAATTGTATGTTCATGGTTGATAACTGTTATTTCATCATGGATCAACATTTTGAATGTTGGTTTTGTAGGGTGGTGATGGGGAGGATAGATTTTCTATCTACGTCCACTCGAGGCCTGGGTTCGTGTTGACCACGGCAACTACGAGATCAACATTCTTCTTGGATCGACAAATCAATCACAGCGTGCAGGTTCTCTTCGACTTTTTTTTTTGTTTAAAAATTCGATTTAATACGGAATATTGGCAATGCTCGTCCATTCAAGTGATGTTTAACACGACTGGTGCTTTATTAGGTAGATTGGGGCGAAGCAAGCATGATCCAGGCAGAGCGTGTTTTGCTCCAGAATGCGCTGATGGACCCTTTAAATGAGCGGTTTGTGTTCCTTTCGGACAGGTATGATATATGTGCCTTTTGATCACTGTTCGAGTAGATTATATTTCCATTTCCCAACAAGTTTCAGAGTCGTAAACAGGAAATGTGTAATTCATTTGTGTTTTGTTTCTTCTTGTCACAGCTGCATACCTCTGTACAATTTCAGCTACACGTACAACTATATTATGTCTGCCTCAACTAGCTTTGTGGACAGGTAGTGGAAATTCCTTCTTCCTGTGTACAATTATTTATCCCATGAATCTTGCTATTGATTGTTATTCCAACTGAATTTATGAACTATTTCCAATAACATTTAACAACCAATGAATACAAGTCTGTAAGAATTTGATCGGCTTATGAGAACTTGCTCTTGTCCAAGCAGCTTTGCTGATACAAAAGAAGGCCGCTACAATCCAAAAATGCATTCAGTGGTTCCTGTTCACAACTGGAGGAAAGGATCTCATGTGAACTAGTTAAACCGAGGGAACAAAAAAGTGAACCCATATAAAATAAGTCATATATTCAGTATTGTATTTATATTTTATATATTGTTGTATTTTTTTCCAGTGGGTTGTTTTGACAAGAAAGCATGCTGGGATTGTAGTTGATGATGGAACTGTATTTCCTACGTTTCAATTGCATTGCAAGGCAAGTGTTCTTATCGTTACATTTTGCAGTATATTGAACTAATGCATGCTTATATCATATGTACTGAATGTTAAATACTATAACATACTCCATATTTTTCCAGATCCTTACTTGTTTTATCTAGTATATTTGTAACTTTTTTTTGTTTGTTTTCGGTAAACAAAAAAAATCTTTACCCGAGTTTTGGCGGGACCGCCCCCCTGTAAGTATTTTCCCTGCTATCTTTGGCGGCATTTTTTCATGATCGCCATCATATTTGTAATTTGTTGACTACACATACTGTGAAATGTTTTTTCACCCTGTCAATTATGCTATTACAGCTTGCTGACGCGTCTAAGGAACATAACTGCATACCTGATGAACATTATGTTCAGACTTTGCTTACTGTATGTTCATCCTTTTTTCGATCAACTTATTTGTTGCCTTGTTGGTCATAATATCTTTAATTTATCTTTTTGTTTATAAATTCAGCAAAAAGGCATGGAGGGAGAGATTACTAGAAGGTCTCTGACTCACAGTGCTTGGGATCTCTCGTCTTCCAAAGATCCTCATAGGCGAGGATGGCATCCGACGACTTACAAGTTGGCTGATGCTAAGCCCACCCTTATACAATCCATCAAGGTATTCTTTTTTTGTGACAAAATATTACGATTTTTTAAGGAATTTGTTTATGGTTTGTTTATGGTTTGTATATATCTGATAACATTTATCTGATAACTTCTCTTCAGGTCATAGAGTTTGTATTGTATTTTTTTTCATTTTTTATTGTAATAAAGTTTTTTATATGTGAATATTATTATAGGTTGTTGATTTCCTGTTGTTTGTGTACAAAGTGTAATATATATAGGGACCAGCAGGGTACCTTGAAATTTTGAATGTCTAGTTGTTTCTTAATCTTTGATGCTAAGTCTAATCATTTTTAAAATTTCACAAGTTACATTCCTATTTGTACGAGAATTAGTAATCACTTTCTGCTAGTTTTTGTACGATTATTTACGACCATTTCCCGAAAAATTTATGAATTAAGCTATTAATAAGTATCCAGCTGGTTGGGCTTTCTGTGCATATGTTCAATCGCCAAGTTGTGAAGTCGGAAACAGCTACAATCAAGTTAACGTTTTTTTGTTTTGTTATATACTTAGAACATTTATTCTTTTTTTTTCACAGGAGGATATGAGAACATCATCAAAGAGAGTGACCAGGATTTTTATTGGAAGGATTCATTGTATTTTTTTATTTTTATTTTTATTTTTATTTTTGAGATATTTATTTTATTTTCAGTGTTTTTACGATGTTCAGTATTTTTTTACGACGTTCATTATTTTTTTATGAGATTCAGTGTTTTAACATTCAATATTTTTTTATGAGATTCAGTGTTTGTAATGACATTCAGTGTTTTTTTTTATAATATTTTATGTAAAAAATCTGAAATTCAGTGTTTTTTAATGATATTCAGTGTTTGGGATGATATTCAGTGTAAAAATTTGACATTTAGTATTTTTTTTAATGATATTCAGTGTTCTTATAATATTCAGTGTAAAAATATGATATTCAGTGTCTTTTTATGGTATTCAGTGTCTGACATTCATTGGGGAAAAAATCTGACGTTCAGTGTATTTTCATGGTATTCATCATATAATATTCAGTATAAAAATCTGACATTCAGTGTTTTTTAATGACATTCAGTGTCGAAAAAATTTGACGTTGAGTGTATTTTCATGGTATTCATCATATAATATTCAGTATAAAAATCTGACATTCAGTGTTTTTTAATGACATTCAGTGTCTTTTAATGGTATTCAGTGTCTGAGGTGACGTTCAGTGTCTTTTAATGTTATTCAGTGTCTTTTAATGGTATTCAGTGTCTTTTAATTTTATTCAGTGTCTTTTAATGTTATTCAGTGTTATTCAGTGTTATTCAGTGTCTTTTAATGTTATTCAGTGTCTTTCAGTGTTATTCAGTATCTTTTAATGTTATTCAGTGTTATTCAGTGTCTTTTAATGTTATTCAGTGTCTTTCAGTGTTATTCAGTGTCTTTTAATGTTATTCAGTGTTATTCAGTGTCTTTTAATGTTATTCAGTGTCTTTTAATGTTATTCAGTGTTATTCAGTGTCTTTTAATGTTATTCAGTGTTATTCAGTGTCTTTTAATGTTATTCAGTGTCTTTTAATGTTATTCAGTGTTATTTAGTGTTATTCAGTGTTATTCAGTGTCTTTCAGTGTTATTTAGTGTTATTCAGTGTCTTTTAATGTTATTCAGTGTCTTTTCATGGTATTCAGTGTCTGACATTCAGTGTCTGTGGTGGGGTGAGGTGGGTTGAGTAGAAAAAAAAAATCTGACGTTTAGTGTTTTTTCATGGTATTCAGTGTCTGGGCAGGGGTGGGGTGGGGTAAGTGTGGGGTGGGTTGAGTAGAAATAGAGTAAGGGTATTTTCGTCTTTCCATATACATTTTTTTGGCCTAATTGGAACAAAAGGGCCTAATTGACACATAAATTAGAACTTGGCCTTATTGGTCAAAAAATGTTGAAAATTGGCCTTATTGCCATTTTTCCCTAACTATAATTATATATTTGGATGAGCTGCATAATATATATGCATTACCTAATTTGTGCAAGCATTAGTACATATATATTTATAATTATATATAACTATAATTATATATAATTATAATTATATATTTTGGATGAGCTGTCAGGATGCGTGTTTTATGAGATGCGTATTTGAAACATTCTTTGTGTAATGTTTTTACATATTTTTTGCATCTATGATAGATTTCTAGTTTAGTTTTATTTTATGAATTCTTTGATATCTATGACAGATTTCAAAAAAAAAATTCATATCTATTATAGATATATCAATATTATTATACGAATTATCTATTACAAATTTCTGAATTCAAGTGATTTTATATCTATCATAGAATTCTATTGTTGATTTTTATTATCTTCTTAATATCTATATTAGATATCTATTTCTTTTATTGTTTTTCTGGTATAACAATTTATCATTTGGTTGTAACTTTATTGTTTATTTGTTTTTACTTTTTAGGCACAAATATTTTGTAATCATGATTGTCTTAAATATATATGACCACCCAAGTTGATTCAAATAAAATCACGCGAGTTGATTCAAATAAAATTCAGTAAGTTATTCATTATTCAATAAAAATAGTTTTATAATAGTAGGAGACGATAAATGGGAGTGGATGGTGTGACTACAAAATATATAAAACTAGGATAGTACTTTAGGTTTGATTTAATTTTATATGAATTAATTCATTAATTTTTATAATTGTAAAGGATAATATGTATTTATTAAAAAAGTTTAATATTGGAAAACTGCCCTATAAAATAATAAGGAAAAAATATAGGCAGTATTTATTATATAATTGTTAGAGCTGCCTCGATCTTGGATTCCCCCAATTTTGTATTATAATTTTTGAATTTCTATTTATTTGAGTTAAAATTTGAGTTTAATGATTGGGGATGATTTACTGTTTGAACTCAAATTTGGTGGTAATTTGAGTATTTTGAAGGCAATTTAAAGCGAACGATTGAAGATGACCTTAGAAAAAGAAAGGAAAAGAAGACGAAGTTACAGTCTTGGATGATTATAGGGAGGGCATTTTAGTCTCTTTAAACTAATTTAAAGTATTTAAATAGGTAAATTATATCAAGGTGTATAAAAGATTAATATTATATAAAAAAAGTATATATATTATATACACTTATTTACTTTTTATTTTAATTGATCAATAAATAATTTCATAAATTATTTATTGACAATTTTCCTATTTCTATTCATAATTATCAATTTAATTTTATATAACTCATACTACATAAATTAAATTCATACATAAATACATATCAATTAATTATAATAATCAATCATGTATTAAATTAAGCATGTAGCATAATTCATAACATAATCACGTAATTAATAAATAAATTGACAACACAATTAATCACAATTAATTTGTTCAACTCAATTTCATATTTCCGTAATAATTAATGAACATATGTAAATCACAATTTATCATGCTTCTGATCAATCTCTTACAAGCACATAAACTTACATATATTAAATAATTACAATTAAATAGATATTACCTCTGTCTCAAGGCAATAGTCATACTTCTTTCACAAATAACAAAGGAAGTGTGACTATTAATATGGGACAGAGGTAGTATATGAGTTTAAGCCATTGAAACTGACGCAGAGAAGCGATAAACACACAATTAAAACTCGTTGATTCTGAGAATACCCGAGAATTAATTAGAACATCAAACTTTCGTTGATTCCGAAGAATACCGAAACCTGATAAAAACCCTCAACAGAGGAGAAACTTTTATTTCATATCAATAATCAACTACTTAATTGAATGAGAAAAACGTCATATAAATAAGTATTCAAACCCTAATAAAATAAATTAAAATAATAAATAAAATAATATTAATAGCTTGGGCAAGAAGACACAATTTTTTCTTTATTTGTCTCTGCATCATTCTCCCCCTCTAGGAGAAGGTTCGACCGCGAACCTGAAAATCGAGTACGAAGATGCCGGGATCAAACACCAATCGTCGACAATCCCGAGGGCACAATGCAAGGGCAGCAGAGACACTTTGACGTGGCGTAGGGACAATGGCTGGAAGAACCGGCGCAGGGGCAACAACTTGAGGAAGCGACGTTAGGTCAGCGGCAACGACATCGGGATGCAGCGCAAGAACATGAGCATGCAGATATGGTGCAGGGGTAGTATCATCTCTTTTCAGCGCAAGAGCAAAAATATGTTGATGTGGTGCATGGGTAACAACACCAGAACTCAGCACAAGTGCCACAGGGATTTTTGAAAAGGGCTCTTCATCAAATTTAGGGGGACCATCATACGTGGATGACTCTTCATTCACACATAATGTGTGAGCAGGGGCGGAGCCAGGATTACAATTGAGGGTGAGCCAAATTTACAAGATACTTTACTATTTTCGAAGCTACAAAATATTATTTATTAATATCTTGAAGTATAATGAATTAAAAATATATATTTTTATGTTATAATGTATTTTTAAATTAGAACACAATTAAAACTCGTTGATTTTGAGAATACCCGAGAATTAATTAGAACATCAAACTTTCGTTGATTCCGAAGAATACCGAAACCTGATAAAAACTCTAAACAGAGGAGAAACTTTTATTTCATATCAATAATCAACTACTTAATTGAATGAGAAAAACGACATATAAATAAGTACTCAAACCCTAATAAAATAAATTAAAATAATAAATAAAATAATATTAATAGCTTGGGCAAGAAGACACAATCTTTTCCTTATTTGTCTCTGCATCAGAAACTTGTTAACTGAGATTAGGATCCGAGAATTTGAATTCTTCGACTTGGTTCTATTGAACCGGAGAGGCACCTTAACAAAGTGATATGTCCGGATGCGGCTAGATGGGGGTAGAAAAACGACAGCGGCGATGCGCAGATGATAATGGTCAATCGGTCAAACCAGGGCTCGGGCGCGGCTTGGGTCGATCACACGGCTGGACCAGGGCGGCTCATTTGGTAGCGGTTGTTCTTATTCGAGGCGGCGGTAATTATTAATCGTTCGATCTTCTCATCTAATCGGATTTCACTTCTGAAGGAATTACTTAATCAATATAAGCAATTCGATAAAAATAAAGTAGAAGACTTGTCTTTGATGCGGAAACGTAAATCAAACGGATTGAATCCTCTGTTGCGTGTTGCTTC
Organism: Euphrasia confusa; assembly: GCA_954870475.1. Classification (NCBI taxonomy): domain Eukaryota; kingdom Viridiplantae; phylum Streptophyta; class Magnoliopsida; order Lamiales; family Orobanchaceae; genus Euphrasia; species Euphrasia confusa. The sequence continues at coordinate 20,899,691 of OX940969.1, forward strand.
TGGTGCTACGCAGTGTCTACAACACTCTCCCGATCGGAATGTCGAATTGTTTTTCACGATCTAAGAACCTCTAATGATATGTTTATTTCTGTTTATTTTTCTCTGAGTTTTTCTCTTCTGCGCCATGCGTTAACCTTTTACAGTAATTCTTATATGTATAAATATATCACTATATATTTAATAATACAGATAACTGCATTTTCATAACCGCTGCGTAGAGAAAATTATTAGGATAATTATTTATAATATATATTTATATTACACAAATAATATATATTATAAAATAAATTAAAATAATTTTATTTTAATTATTTCACGGGTCGGGCCGAGCCCACGGACGACCCTAATCCTAACAACTTCGAATATTCAATCCAACCTTGATATAACACTAGATAAATGAGAGGTTGAATACGACAGTAAAAAGAGCTAGAAAAACGAGTTCGAAAATAATTTATGACCGAGAGGGTGAGAGGAAGAGAGAAGAGAGATTAGGGTTGTGTCAATACACAATGGTGTGAATAGTCCTAAACTCTTGAGTCTAATTTATCGGGATTAAAATCTCCTACATGGACTCAAATTAATAAACCTAATCCGTTAAGTCAATTGAGTCGAAATCCATTTTTTAATTCTCCTTTTCTTAAAATTGACAATCAATTTTTCGTTCAAAAAATTTAACAATTATATTTTTTTTCTCACGGTAATTTCTCATCCATGTGATATAAAATATAATTTTTCAATTTTGAAAAATCAGAAAGCCTTGTTTCAGTCCCACTTCTAAATCGAGAAAATTCCCAAAATAGAAAGTGTACTTTATTTTGTTCATTTTCTTTTTCATCTTTTATTCCAATCCGTAATCAACAATTATGAATTTAGGATTTAACCATATTAACCTACAACACTGCTTTCCCATCTTGCCGTCTTTGGTCAACTCCTGTCTCTGTCCAACTTCAATTTTGTCCAACTTCGAAGTTTATAAGATTTTGACATTAATTTGGCAGCACATATGCGTTATAATTTCTTATATTGGTAAGGCCCTTATCCCATTCAAAAATGATTTAAAAAATTTAGCAGCACTTCCTTACATTTTTCGAATTAACATGTTTCAATATACCCGAGAACGAAGGGAAATAACTAACCAAATCATAATAAGTCCATATCCAAGAACACACATCAACTAACAAAAGAACATCATAATCATATTCTCAAATTTTCCAAAATCGGGACAATTTAAGATTTAATATCGAATGGTAAGTTCGATATTAAATCTCAAACAGATCTAATCTCCAACATATCTATCGTAAGTTCCAACATATCTCAACATATATATTAAATATTATAACATAACATATAACATATTCTATAACATTAAAAATTAAAATTAAAATCAAAATGACAACAATTTTTAGAAAAGTAGTTCATTTCTCAAATAATTCAACAATAAGTAAAACAACCCCAAACCCATAAACCCCCAAAAATCACAACAAATTCAAAATTTACGAAAAACCAAAAATGACATCACCAATTCATATTCAAAATCAACATAATAATGATATTTCATACTTAACACTGCTCAATAACAATAATACGAAGCACACTGAACCCAAAAATCAAGTTTTTCTAACAAACCCTAATTTTTTCAAAATAAAAAAGATAAACCAATAAAAAAGGGAAAAATTGAGTTATAAACTTAAAGCTTTGGAGAATCAGAGGGATTGAGGTGTTTGTAGCTTGAAGTCACCGAGTGTAGCTTGAAATAGCTGGAAATCGCTGGAAAATCGCCGCGACCCCTTTCTTTCTCTTCAAAACTCAAAATGAAAGTAATATGTTGTCTGCTGCTGAAATAGGTTCTCCCCTACGGCCTCTACAACGGCCCCGTGCCGTAGGCACATAAGTAAGACTTAATACGACATTGTTTCTTGCCCACGGCACGCGTCGTAGGGGATATTATTTATTCCCTACGTAGGGACGCTCCAATTTTTTGGAGGGAAATATTACCTTCTACTCCCCTACAGTCGAGGCTCCATCGGCCACATTTCGCGCTAATTTCCTACGGAGGGCAGTATGCAAGGGCGTAGGGGATTTTGGAGGGAATGAGACAGCGGGCAAATGCCTACTGCCACCCCTACGAGATGGTGCCTACGGTCGTAGCCGTAGGGCTAGTCGTAGGGGATGTATATAGATTGTTCTCCATAGGGAATTTCGTAGAGATATATCAACGGCAAGCAGTCCGTAGGGGATGGAAATAGGTGTTTCCTGGTTATTTGTAGTGTTTTTTACTCGAGGTCGCTCTTGGTCACTTTCTAACTTTGCCAAATCTGGCTCGTTGCCAAACTGCGCCCGGGTGTTTGAGTCAGGTCAGCTTGCTCAAACAACATACTTGCCCAATGCGAGGGTTTTCTTGCTAAATGTGCGTCTTTTCATGTTTCACCTGCATACCTTGACCATAGACTCCAAATTTGTTCTCCCAAACACAAAAAAGTAAAAAAAAAAAACTAAAAGACTCGATTAAACTAAACAAAATAACAAAAAAATAATGAGCCAAAAAATATGGCTCATCATTGCGTATAGTACGATATCTTTGATCCATATGTTCCGATCAAACTAGAAGTATTGGTTAATCGAGACCTCCTGTTATGTTTGATAATTGTGTGTACGTTCTAGTTATTGTAAAATCCATTCATGGTCGATTCAGGATAAGCACGTTTATCTAATCACTCCGCTATCAACTTTGGCCAGGTATTTCAAGGATTAAAAACCATCAAGACACACAGGACATCCATGATTAATCAAGCGATCAGATCCCCTACTACAATCCAGAGACTTCACAATAGATATCAGAGTAATGATATGTGTAATTATATCATAGAAGTCTTTACTCGATTAGTGAAAATCTGTTAGAGATTTCTAGAAGAAGGTTTGATTCTTAGGATTGGGGACTTGGACAAAATAAAGTGACCATTAAGGATCTCATCTCACTTAGGATACATATACGGAGTCAAATGCATAAGACAACTTGCATCCACATAGTATTACGTATTTGGAGTATGTTTGGTTTCTTATGAGGGGTTGGTCAACGTAGACTCATGCGGCCGCATATGGTTGAATTGACCAAGATTAGTTAGGTTACATAAGACAACTTGTAAGTTTATAAACTTAAGAGCAGATAAAGGTTGAAGTGATTGCGTGAGTGACATTATAAGTACGTTTGCATTTTAATTGAATAACTTATAACTGATTCACGAGACTGCTAGTAGCAAAATAAATTGTGTCAATGAACATTAAACACTGAATCTGTATGATCAAAGTGACGACTATGCCCAGATGTTCTTAATTCATTGTTTATTTTTATTTTCTTTTGGTAGGTCGTATGAACCGATGTGCCCACAACAAACTAAGATTCTTCTTTTAAAAATCATGAAAATCCTTTGAGCAAAGCCCACAGAAAATAACAGTAACTTTTTAGAGGAATCGACCATGTACTTACTGTTAACTAACCCTATCTTTGGACACAAAAAAATATAACGAGCTGATCAATAACCGTTGTGCGCCAGTCATTACTAGGGCTGGAAACGAGTCGAGTCGAGCTTTGAGCTTATCGAGCCAGCTCGGAAAACAATTTAGCAGGCTTGAACTCGAGCTCGACGAGCCGCTCGGGAGAGTGCTCGAGCTCGGCTTGCGAATTTTTTTCATGCTCGAGGTCGGCTCGATCGAGCAGCTCGACTTTTGCTCGCTCGATTAGTTCAACTCCAGCTTGTTTGAGTGACTCTGCTCGTACTGTTCGAGTTCGACTCGACTCGAAATGCTCGAAAAGATCGACTCGGCTCGATATATGTACACATATTAAGAATATTTAATTAAATTTTCATATATACGAGCGGCTCGCGAGCCGCTCGATTCTTTAAGATTGAGGCTCGAGCTCGACTCGTATAGAATAATGTTCGGCTCGAGCGTTGACTCGAGCATCTCGTGAGCACTCGCGAGCTGCTTGGTTTGTTTCCCGCCCTAGTCATTACTCATGAGTTACGTTCATTACTCATAAGTTACGTTGTACTCCATAGTAGACAATTTAAACATTATTGTGAAATATAAATAATTTTCCATAGACAAATTAAACATTATTGTGAAATATAAATATATTTTTTTTTGGGAGGTGCTATTTGGGGGAGAATCTGCCAAGCCAGAAATCTTTAAAAAATATTTATTAATTTAAATAATAGTTTATTTATATTTAGATATGAATTAATATATGTTATACTATTACTCCTTCCAATTCTTTTAAATTGACGTTTTGGCTTTTATGATTTTTAGTTTTTTATTTGTGTTTTTCACTTTTTTGTCCTTCATTAATTACTCTTTAATTGATAGAATATAAATTCACAAAAGGAAAGAGAGAGGAGATTAAGAAGTAAACTTAAATAATTAATAGAATTAAATACGGTTAATTTAGAAAATTATAATATTTATTAAAAATTGTGCAGGAACTTAGGATGACATTTAAAAAAGATAAGAGGGAGTATTAATTTATATAGTCACACACTTTCACTCCTTTCAACTTCCAAATATTTAGAGGTTTGGCAGTTTAGGGTTTGGACGGTTCACCCAATTTAGACATGTGGGCCAATCACAAGACACTCAAACCAATCTTATGTATAACGAGACACCAAAGGCCAAACTCCTAGCACTCGGGTGTGTGCTTATGGTCGCGTTGTGGGTCCCTGCAGTAGTCGTAAACCTTGTAATTTCTCTGGACCCACGCCATGGCATCATACTGCTGGCGTAGAAAGGGCTGGTAATTGTAGTCGGCTCGATACTTGCCATTCTCAGTGGCCCACGAGGAGGCGTCCCAAATTGACCCATAAATCCACATGGGGCTCGTTGGAAACGTGGCGTCGCTTTTCCTCGGGTACCTTCTGATGGGCACATCATCCACGAAAAATCTGTGGCCCGAAGCCCATTTATTACTTTGTTTTGATAAGGAGGAGAGACGAGAAACTCCATCCCACACGATCGGAGGTCCCTCGATCGGGTAGAATGTAAATCGAGGAATGTGCCCGAGTAGCAGACACCTGTGTGAGAGAGCCAACAAGTTTCACCCCAGGACAAACCTTCATAATATTTCAATGAAAATTTGTCTCATCCGAGGTTCGAACCTGCGTCGCCGCGGAATTTTACCCACATCATCACAGGTCTTACCACTCGGCTATGCCCCTGGACTCATTTATTATTTTTGAGACAACGAAATCTCAATTACCAGAAGTATATTTATGACACAGGGAGTAGGAACAATTGATGAGTTGCCCCGTTGACCTGCCCTATTTCATTGAATACCCTGTTATTTAAATAATTCAAAAAGAAATTCGGAATATATAGGCATTATTGTTTTAGGAATAGAAAAGTCCACATTGCCCCCATTTATCTATGTGTTTCAATACAATTTTCTTTTAAGGACAAATTTATTTCCATCACCTTCAACAACGATTCACGCAGCAGCAGCTCCCCTTTTTTCCTGTCGAAATCAAATAAAGCTACTATCTATAAACCTTAGCACACAGCCCACATCACCTTCGCCCCGGTGTGCTATCTGAAATCCCAAACAGCGTATGCGTAAGCGAAGGAACCAAACCCTAGCCCCCAACGCCATCGGTCGAATTCCGGCGACCCACTGTGCTAATTCCCCAACTTCGGCGACCCACTGTGCTACGACGGTCGAATTCCCAAAATCAAGAAGAAAAAAGCCACATGCAAATAAATCCTCAATCTCTCGATTCAAAACAGAGGTTAGTTTGATATTTTCAGTTTTGTGTTGAATTTGATTTTGGGTTTGCTTTGAGGGATTTCATTTGAGGGATTGTTTTCATTGCTGAAACAAGTTCAATTTTGAATTCGGTTGAACTCTGATTTGTTTTTTAGTTTTGTGTTGAATTATTCTGAGTTTTCGGAGGGTTTAGAGGGTTTCATTTGACAATTTTATTTGCATTGGTGAAACGAGTTGTGAATTTGTAAATGTTTTCAACTTTCTGTTGAATTTCAATTTGTTTTTCAGCTTGTGTAGATTTTGTTTTATAATTTGGGCATGCGTTAATTGTTGTATCTATTGTATAGATTGGTGTGCTGAATATGGAGAGGATGGAGCTGCGATATACGTTAAGCCCTGTCGAAAGAGAAAAAGAATTCAAATTAAGCAATCGTATCCAATTGGAAGTATTAGTTACGGTTTATGAAGGATTGGACGCGTGTCGTCGAAAGCTGTTGAAAGGTGGATGCTTTAAATATCTGTTTTCCATGCCAAAATTGAAAGTTTCAGGTACAATTATTCATCATCTAGTTATGCGTTCATCGAAGACAATAAGCGAGGATGAATGTTGATTTATCATTGGGGGCAGTCCCATAGATTTAGCGTTATAGATTTCGCATTAGTGACAGGACTGAAAGTTGGTAGTGTTGATATGTCCATTTATGAATCAGTTGGAATAAATTTCTCCCTTGTTCAAAAATATTTCAAAGGTAAAAAAAGTGTATAGAGTGAATGTTATGCAGAAATTTCAAACGTGCCAAAATCGGATAGATAAATACAAGCTAGGTCTGATTCTGATATTAGCATATGTTGTTAATGGCTTGGATGATGTGAAAGCCATTAGTTTGTGGTGGTTTGATTTGGTGGATTATTTGAAAAGTTTCAACAACTACCCTTGGGGAAATTTATCATATAAGATGACAACGGAGGTGTTGCGTCGTGACTTATCTGTTCCGTTTAATACGGAGAGAGTTGCATATGTAGTGCATGGATTTCCCCTTTCCATCATGGTATGTATAATACTTCTTGGTTTTTGTTTTTAAATTATTCATCAAATTTTACATTCTGTAATTGTTGCATATGTTGTTTTTATAGGTTTGGGCGTTTGAATCAATTCCTTCAATTGCTGAATATGCTACCAAGCTTGATGGTGAAAAATTCCCTAGGATGATGAACTGGCAGTTGATTGAGCAACGGTTCAAGTCTAGTGAAATTGAGAAAACCTTAGAATCAGAAGAGATGGTATGTGTGTGTCTTTTAATATGCTAATTATGATAAAACCAGTATAATATGTTCATATAATCTCTGTATATTTTTGTAGGATTTAATTTCTGAATTGGTGATTACCGACGCTGAACGATCATCTATTTTTGGAGATGTTGATATCTATAATGCTGAGACTGAGAATAAAGAACCTGCGGAAAAAGTCGGTAAGAACATTGTTCAGATATTACATCAATTTGAGGGAGAAATAGATGCCTTCATTGAAACTGCATCTACCGGTGAGAAGACTGAGTTTTTTAAAATGTTACATAGACTGGAGAGGAAAATCGGGGTCGATGTCGTATTCTCAGGTTCAGAAGATAATGTCGATTAAATTCTTCAATTTCTAATTTGCTTATTTGACCTCTTTTAATGATTATTTCATTGTAGATGAGAAAGAGAATGAGGAATCAAATGGACTGGACAATGCTGTTGTTGGAAATGATGAATCCAATTGCCTGGATAATGATGCTGATGAAATTGAGGAATCCAATAGCTTGGGCAAGGATGTTGCTGAAAGAAAGAAACGGGGGAAACGTAAGATTGAAAATGTCGAAGGTAGGTTCATTTTTGTGATGTATACTAATAATAAAAACTAAATTAACAAAAAATATATGGTGAAATCAGTTAAGGAGGTTGAAAGGGCTGAACGGAAGGAACGAACGAAACGGGGAAAAAGTAAGATTGAAATTGTTCCAGGTAAGTTCATTTTGGTTATGTGTGTAAATACAAATATCAATTATTTGTTCATATATGTTTAATTTATGGTGTTGTAGTTGTGGAGGTTGAAAGGTGTGAACTAGAGAAAAGAACGAAAGAGGGGAAAAGACGGAAGGTTGAAAGAGCTGCTGACTATGATCCTTTAATGAAAATAGATGATGTGAAGATTGAGTATCTAGATAAATGGTTGATGACTGCACTAGAAATGCATGAAGTTAGGGTGTTGCATGATAGAAAGTTAGATTTTGATGAGCTTAAACAATTGTTAACAACAAGATGGGTCACAAGTTCGGTAATGACTAAATTTTAATACTATCGCATTAAGTGAATTGTGGAAATATTCAGTTTTGTGATGAAATTTGGATGTTTGTTTCTACAGATCATGGAGAATGGCCTAGCAATTTTACGTGATCGCATGCAAGAACATCCTAGAAGATTCCAGATTGGTGCGTGTATTATGAACCCGTGGTTTTCGCAATATGTCAAAAGAGCATATAAGAATTCTACCAATTATAAATCAATTGAAAATATAAAACTTGATCCTGAAACTTTTTTAAGTGGTCAGTCATGGTTTGAGGCTAGACACATATACTTTGTTGTTTGTTCGGATTCTGTTGGGAATCGATATCCCGGGCTATCAAAATTGCGGAAACGATAACCCGACCGAAATCCCGTCGCCGGAGAACCAACCGCGAACACCACGATATCCGGAGCCCGACGAGAGTATCACCGCCGCGGGATAAACTCGCGGCCGAGCCCATCGCGGGCTCGCGATCGTCGTGCATGGCGATCGCCGGGGATGCGCGTGCATCCCCGTGGGGCTGTTCGGAACAGCCCCCGGCGGTGAGTCCGGCGACTCACCGCCACCATCCGATGGGAGGAGGGGCGCCAGCCGCGGCACCAGCCCGCGGCAGCCCCGCGATCGAGCTCAAGCTCGATCGCCTGCCCCGGGCGATGCTGTGGGCAATGCTGTGGAGGAGGCAGCTTTTGCAGTGGAGGACATTTTTATAGGATTTTATTTTGAGTTATTGCTTTTATGTACCTTTTATTTTAGAAAGAACTTTATTCCGGATTTCTAAATCTTAATGAATGGATATTTTATTTCTTTTAATCATTTGATGGTTATGGGAAGAAATAATGAGATTATCTATTCTGGTACATTAACTAGCAATATATAAATGATGAATCTTGAGTCCACCACGATTCAACGAACCGTATTATATAACTCGTTTTACCAATAAGAGATGTTTCTTTAAATTAAATCATTTATACTTGTGGATTCTTATGCTAAGTCATATTTATTCAAATGAGAAGTTCAAAGGTCGAAAATTGATGGTAAGATCAATTAAGTTGAAGGAGTGGACCTTCCGACCTAAGAATCTAATTTGGAAGATAACATGACTAAGCAATCCTTTATGGATATAAGATATAAGATCCGGACAAGTATTAGGATTGATTGACTCTGATGTATGCAGACATTTGTTCACTCAGACATGAAGGTGCGAGTACTTCATTTTATGATTACTCGAAAAATGGATTAGCATACCTGATGTGCCACAAAAGCAAAGTGTTTTGACAAGTCAATGGACACAAAGCTATTGTGGGGAACCTTCATGGTATATCCATTGAAAAGCCTGCAATCTAATCGCGGAGGAAAGTACCTATCTGAGGAATGCAAGGCATACTGATCAGAGATTGGGATTAGATCCCAAGAGACTACACCATACACTCTTGTGTAGAAATGGTGTGTCGGTAATAAGAAATGGAACTCTTATAGAGATGGTAAAATAATGAGTTATACGGAACTACCTGTGTTCTATGGATATGTCTTGGAAACAACGGCGCATTCAATGCGGTTGTAGAATATCCTGAAAGAACAAAAGATGTGTGTTCCATAGTACTATGAACCATAAGGACGTTATAAGTTCCAACGCCCGGTTCTTAGAAGAAGACTATGTGATGAACCACAAGCCCAAAGTGACGTGATACTTTGAAATGAGAGAGAACGAAGAAGACTGGAAACCAGCAGAACTGAGTAGCGGTACACGACTAACTGCACTTACTGTTATTACTGTTTATACACCGGAATGCCGTTGTAGTGGGAGGTTGTGAATCAACCGAAGATGTTCATAAGGCTAGGAGAGTTTTCGTACTCTGGACCTAGTATACATGAAATCGATCCCTGGAACTACATGAAGGCAGTACTAGATCTAAATGTGCCTTCTTCGAAAGCAATAAGGATTATTGCTAAGAGGCGAGATAATTTAGAGTAAAAACTTAGTTGATCCATTTATGGATTGAAAAAAAGCATTGAGATCGTGGAACTTGCGAATTGATGAGATAGTCCATTTTATGGATTCATTAAAGCATAGATGAATCATGTGTATTGGAAACGTGATGGAAACAAGGTGGTGTTTCTCGGGTTTTATGTAGATAACATTTTATCATTGGTAACAATGTAAAGATGTAATCAGACATGAAATGATGGTTGTCTGGATAAATCATTATGAAAGATATAGGAAGAAGTTGGACATAATGTTCTTGAGATCTTGGATCTCTAGGAAAGAACATTGTACTTCTCTTGGACATCTTACATAGATATGATTATGGTTCGTTTTAACATACAAGATTCTGAGAAAGGTTTGTTACCTTTCAGACACGGAATGCATCTATCTAAGGACATGTGTTTTGAAACACAAAAGGAGATAGAAGCAATGAAAGCGGTTTCCTACACTTGGAGTGTGGAAAGTTTGATAAGTGCGATGTTAAAAACAAGAACCTGATATCTGCTATGCGGCTAGTATAGTGGGAGGATATCAAGGTAATCCTGGAAAGGAATATTCGACTGTTGTAATGAACATTTAAAAGTACTTTCGAAGTACTGGAAACTATGTTCTGGATTACGGGGCAGACTAGCTTTTCCTTTTGGATTACACTCTCTTAGATTTATAATCAAATAAGGACCGGTGTAAGTCGATATCAGGCTATGTGTTTCACTATTAAAGGAGGTGGAGCTTTAACATGGAAGAGTGATAAGCACGATGCTTTTCAGACTCTCTCATGGGTAACCAAATAGCGGCCTCAGAGGCAGCGGAAGTTTTGGTATGGCTCCGGTATTACCTCTGGGACTTAGATGTGATTCTTAATTTACCAAAGGCTATGTAAATAGCGGTGCAGTGGCAAACTTTAAGAGATCACGAGTCCATGAGTGTAAGATAACACATAGAGCGCAAGTGCCATCTGATACGAGTCATCGTCAGGGAAGACGACGCTGTAGTCACCAAGATAACTTCGAAACGACAATCTAGATTGCTCTTTCACAAGGCACTTCTTGGAAGTGCATATTAAGCACGTGAAAAGTATGGGAGTCGGGAGTTTGGAAGAAAAGACTAGACCTTAGTATAAGTGGGAGATTGTTGGAGTTGTATACTTAATGTCTAGATTTAACTGATATTAACTCCCGATCCATTGCCACTAATCTATTTAAATAAATAAATAATTGTTTGCGTTTAATTATTTATAATTAAATATATGCAAATTATAGTCCTAGATTATATACGTTGTAGTTAGTATGGTGTGTGTCGTCACACGGAAGATCATACTATCGGTTACTCGTATATAATCGAATAGTTGCTCACGACCTAGATGGACAAGGACCAATCCATCGGTATAGTCGTTGTATGAAAGAGAAAATAATTTGTCTTAATTATTTTATCATACTTGTACACTTGGTGTATTGGGCGGATCGCTTGAGATTTATCGATTAGGATTGCCTTAGATAATCGATTTAAATCTCAGTGTATTTTATTCTTAATCCCTGATATTATTGCGGGTGTGTCCATTTAATATTAGTGACTTTAATTTTCCAAAGGAATTGACTGATTAGAATAACCAGTTGATTACCGGTAAAGTTGGGTCACTGTATTTTATGTATGACATGCCGTTAATTCTTGACGGGAAAGTGTGTCCCGATAAGGGTTGATAATGTCACCCGAGATGAGTTCATAAGGAATTATTATGTAAACCCTGCAGGTGGATTAGTTCCGCATAATAATTAAGGTTGAATGGTACTAGTCTCGGATACAAGAGATGAATAAATTAATTAGCAATAAATTAATTTTATTCATGGACATTTCTATCTTAAACGCACGAAATAAATAATACTACCGGAGAGATAATATTATTTGATATAATATGGTATAATATTGGGAGTGCAATTATATTTATATAGTGGAAAATAAATATAATTAATAGATTAATTAATAGACTTGAGCTTGGGCTCAATTTAATTAATTCTATTAGAAGCCCAATATTCCACCTCATTTAGATCCCCTACGTAGTCTATAAAAGCACTACATGGCCTTCACAAATCAAGAGACAAGAACATCAATACTTGATCGTTCTAGAGAGTTGAAGGAGATCCATAGAGTTCGGAGGATCGTCGCCCACCCGACGTTCGAACGAGTGCAAGGAATACGTGGGAAGATTCAAAGGTCTTCAAAGATCTCCTTTTTCCGCACAACGAGAACAAAGTTAAAATCATTGAAATCCCCTCGATGATTTTTTGAATTTAATTATTGTTATATACACATGAACGAAGATCCGGGAAACGAACGAGACCGGGAACGGGGATAGACCGGGCGGTGGTGGTCGAAGACCACCGGACCGCCGGCGGTCTAGAGATCCCCGTCGGGATCGTAGCCAAGAACCCTCGGCTAGGAGCCGAGGAGTGCGATCGAACCTAGGGTTCGATCGCGGGCGTCGCGAGGAGCCCTCGGCTAGAGCCGAGGGATGCGATCGATCCTCGGATCGATCGCGGGTGAGCTGCGGGTTACCCCGCAGCGATCCCGTACGTGCTGCGAGGGTTCTCGCAGCGGACGCGTACGGGGTTCACCCCACGCGAGCAGCGGGTTCGTAGACCCGCTGCGGGGCTGCTACGAGCAGCCCCAGGGATGCTCGATGCATCCCCAGCGATTGCCTTGGGGCGATCGCGATCCCCATGCGGGGATCCGGCTGGGCGTGCGCGTCTTCGGCCCGGCGATGCGTTCGGTCGGAACCCCGGCTCGTGTGGTGGTTCACAGTTGGTTCTCCGGCGATCAAGGATTTCGGTCAGGTTATCGGTTCCGCGATATTTTTGATAGCCCGGGATATCGATTTCCAACAAATTGTTGTATATGCTCGTCGTGGATTTAACATCACCGTGGACACTTCACTGTTTGATGTTTCACGGTGTTAATTTAACCTCACCATGGATCGTGAAATATTGTCTAATTTGACTGATATTTTCAGGCTGGGTACGAATGGAAAAGACCATTAGCTTTGCAGTCAAACGCCCCAAAAATCAATTCGTATCACCGTTTCGAAGTGATAGGCTTGATAAAGAGTGTTATGGGTTCAATCGACGGCGGCAATGCAACATTGGCTGAATTCGCTAATCATTCCTATATGAAGCATTTTCTCCAATTTGTTGCACACGTAAATCGTTATTTGCATCATTTGCTATCTAGATAGTTGACTGATCCGGCAATACCGGAGATGAAACATTGGTTTTATGTCGGTGAGAAGATCGCGAAATTCACACCGGATGCTTATGCCATTGTAACGGGACTCAATTTTGGGTACTCCACAGGCTTTGATATCCATGCGTCAAATGAGTTTCCTCCTGATAGCTTGTTTATTTGATTTTTCAAAAGAGATACCACCATTAAATTATGGGAGTCACGCCAAAAGTTTGAGGATGTAAATCTTGGCAAAGAAGCAAAGGCGGAGGATTATATGAAAGTCGCCAAGCTCCTCATGTATTATTTCATATTGTTTTGCCGAGACCATAAGGTCAAAATCAATAAGTCGGCATGGTTGTTGGTCGATGACCCCGATTGTTGGGAGAAATTTCGATGGGGCGCTTATTCCTACCAAAATTTATCTTACTACCTCAAAACGACGGTCATACATCCTGAGCTGGATGATGAATCTACTTACCATTTCCACGGGCCGGATTGGGCTTTTTAGTTTTAGATGTACGAATTCGTACCATCCATCGAAGAGTTAAGCGCGAAATGAGCTCGGGTTACGAGATTCCCACGTTGTCTGATGTGGGACTCTACTGCAGCGAAACAAGCTATGTACAATGTCACTAAATTCTTCAATGAGAAGGTACTTTATTGTATTTTCATTCTTAAAGCACACGCGTTGTACTTTGTTTTTGTTGTAGATACGGAGTATCTTTGTATGTAAATGGAAATTTTTGAATCGTTAATTCCTACACCGGAAGAGGACAAAGCATTATCTTATATTACTGTAACTGAATTTATAGATGATTGGGAGCTATTTGCTTTTAAATTTTGTGTGATTCCGTTTTTCTCTCTGTTTATTCCGTCGTTAAACCTCGATTCCCAATCAACCTTTATATACTCCAAGTATACATGATCAATAGGGTCGTGTGACTCATTTGGCATGATTGTCGACTATTAAGTTCAAGTTCACAACCCGACACTTAATATCGCCCAATCGATTCATCTACACAGGACGCACTACATAGCTTGTTTCGGTAAAACACACGTGAGATAAAGTACACCATTCCAACACAATAACGTGAATAATCCTCAACTCTTAAGTCTTATTTATAAGTATCGAAATCTCCTACATGGACTTAAATTAATAAACCTAGTTTGTTAAGTCAATTGAGTCAAATTCCTTTTTTATTCTTTTTTCTTTTATTTTTGTTTTCTTAAAATTAACAATCAATTTTTCGTCCGAAAAATATAACAATTATATTTTTTTCTCACAGTAATTATCTCATTCATGTAATATAAAATATATTTTTTCAATTTTGCAAAATCAAAAAACTTTGTTTCAGTACCACTTCGAAATCGAGAAAATTTCCAAAATAGAAAATGCACTTTATTTTGTTCATTTTTTATCTTTAATTCCAATTCATAATCAACAATTATGAATTTCAGATTTAATCATATTAGCCTCCAAATATATGTATTTAATTAATTGTCAAGGGTTGTTAGCTTAGTTGGTTGAGCACTTGAGTTGAGGACTGTAAGGTTCAAAGTTCAAACCCCGAGATATTGCAATTGACCTAGACCAAAAAAAATATGTATTTAATTGATACATAATCGTATTCAATGATTTGTGAGTGTGAGATCAACAATAATTCAGGTGTAAGCTAGTCGTGAACTCATAACACATTGTGATTCGAACAACACATTATTTTTATTATCAGCTCCTCCTGAAGAGTCTATATATAAGTAATCATATTATTTAATCTAGATTAAATAGGTGCCCAACGAATCAATGATTGACATCTAGCAACTACACTTCACGATTCTCTAGACACAAATGAAGTGACTGAAAGAACCTTTTAATATATTTTTTGGTCTAGGTCAATTGCAGAAATTTATATACTCACACACACATGTCTCGGGTTCGAACTTTGGACTTTACAGTTCTCAATTCAAGTTCTCAACCAACTGAGCTAACAACCCTTGACAAGAACCTTTTAATATAGTTTGCGTACAATACGATCTCTTTGATTCATATGTTCCGATCAAAGTAGATGTATTGGTTAATCAAGACCTCATATGTATTGGTACAATACGATGTGTACGTTCTAGGTATTGTAAAATCTGGTACAGTACGATGTGTACGTTCTAGGTATTGTAAAATTCAATCGTGCTCGATTCGAGATAAACACATTTCTCTAATCACTCTACTATCAACTTTGGTCTGATATTCCAAGGATTAAAAACCATCAAAATACACAAGACATCCATGATTAACTAAGCGACCAGGTCTTTACTATAATGCACAGACTTCACATTAAATTTCAGATTAATGATGTGCAATTATATTATAAAAGTCTATACCCGATTATTAAAAACCATTTAGAGATTTATAGGAGAGGGTTTGATTCTTAGGGATGGGGACTTGGGCAAACTAAAGTGACCATTAAGGATCACATCTCACCCAGGATACATATATGTGAGCCAAATGCATAAGACGTACAACTTGCATCCACATAGTATTACGTATTGCGGGAGTACAGTTGTATGACTCGGATGTTCTGAGAATGCTTAGGGGCTATTCGAGTATGCTTGGTTTCTGATGAGGGGTTGGTCAATGTACCCTCATGCGATCACATATGTTTGAATTGACCAAGATTCGTTAAGTTACATAAGACAACTTGTAAGTTTATTAACGTAAGAGCGGATAAAGGTTTAGGTGATTGCGTGCGTGACATTATAAGGACGTTTGCATTTTAATTGGATAACTTATAACAGGTTGACGAGACTACTAGGAATAAAAATTGTGCCAATGAACATTAAACACTAAATTTGTATGACCAATGTGACGACTATACCTATATGTTCTTAATTCATTGTTTATTTTTATTTTTCTTTTGGCATTAACTATTGTGCCCACAATAAACTAAAATTATTCCTTGTAAAATCGTGACAAACTTTTGAGCAAAGTCGAGAGAGAAAGTAACAATAAAGTTATTTAGGAATCGATCATATACTTACCGTTAGCTAACTCTGTTTTTGACACAGAAAAATTACTATAAATGTATTTTGCACACGCTGATCAATGAATTACTCATGAGTCATGAGTTACGTTGTACTCCTTAGTAGACAAATTAAACATTCGATTGCAGTATAAATTTTTTTTTTAATTAAACACGCACACACAATCACACTTTCACTCCTTTCAACTTCCAAATATTTGGAGGTTTGGGCTTTGGACGGTTTCCCCAATTTTGACATGTGGGCCCATCACAAGACGCTCAAACCAAAATTATGTATAACGAGACACAAATAGCCAAACTCCTAGCACTCGGGTGTGTGCTTATGGTCGCGTTGTGGGTCCCCGCAGTAGTCGTAAACCTTGTAATTTCTCTGGACCCACGCCATGGCATCGTACTGCTGGCGGCTCAGCCCGGCGCCTCCGGACGGAGAGCCGGAGGCCGGCCGGCAGGCGGCGCGGCGGCCGTAGGCATTGCAGCCGCTTATCTTGAAATTGTTGTACTTTCCAACAAAGGGCTGGTAATTGTAGTCGGCCCGATACTTGCCGTTCTCGGTGGCCCACGAGGAGGCATCCCAAATTGACCCATAAACCCACATGGGCCTAGTTGGAAACGTGGCGTCGCTTTTCCTCGGGTACCTTCTGATGGGCACATCATCCACGAAAAATCTGCGGCCCAAAGCCCATTTATTATTTTTGAGACAATGAAAGCCCAATTACCACAAAGATACGATCGTTGGTGTGGGGACCACTAAGATTCTTATTGTTT
The DNA here is from genome assembly GCA_954870475.1 of Euphrasia confusa. NCBI lineage: Eukaryota > Viridiplantae > Streptophyta > Magnoliopsida > Lamiales > Orobanchaceae > Euphrasia > Euphrasia confusa. The sequence goes on from OX940969.1 coordinate 20,916,766, forward strand.
TATACAAAAAACAACATACTATATAATATACAAAACACATTTACACTATTATAGTAGGTTGTTGATGGTACAAGTAAATTAAAAAATTCCAAAATTGAATTGAATTGAATTTGAGTTATTATATGATAATTTTTGCACGTCACGATCATTTGTGCGATGAAATTCGACCAGAAACATAAACGTAAACTATATAGTAGCTATATATTGTTAAGCGTACTTACATGATCTCACTCGGATTCCAGAGGATGGCATAGTTGTGAAAAGCCTGGGTGGGGTCGAACCATAGGTGAAACTTCATTTCTCGACCGATGATATTCCCATCGCCGCTGCCTCGGATGTAAACATTTGTTTGGAGGACATAAGGTTTGTCTTTTGTAGTGCCCAAAAATTCAATGTCTATTTCATCATGGTTCCCTGGATGGGCCTCATTGTTCGAGAGCTGCCATGCCATTTTTAGTAAGTATGTATATCAACATATATTATTTAGACACAAGAATATACTACTATTATTTAGTCTCACATAGTATGATGTTATGACTCCAGCAGTATAACCAGGTTGTAGCTTAATTGCAGCCGCGAAATAGCCCGATGTGTACGGATTTAACGATTTGAACCCGCTCCCTGTAACAAATTAAAATAATTAACACTTCATGATGTATTATATATGCATATGTCCTTTCATGGTAATATAGGTAATAGTTATTATTCGTACAAGTGTGTTTATTTGGATCGACAAAAATACATGCGTACCTGAGCTTCTGTCGAGCCAAATGGTGAGTGCCCCAGATTGGTCTTGTCTCTGATGCTGAGGACCCCATAGATTCTTGAAACCTCGGTTGAAACCTATCGATCCGATTCTTGAACCGGGGTAGTAACCAGGGGAAGGTGGTCCCCCCGCATTATTTCCGGAAGGGAGCAAGAGAAGCAAGAACATGACACAAATAAGGGGAGCCATGTGATGAAGATCAACAAAAGGGATAAACATATATGTGTATATGAGACACAAGCTTAAGTAATGGTGGTATATATTGTGTGTTATGATGGTGGTATAAATAAGAAGATTGTGGGGTCCCAAAATGTGGTGATAAAAGGAAGTTGAAGTGAGGACAAAATAGAAAAGTGTTTGCAATGCAAATACAATATGCCCACAAGAAAAGAAATGATCGATTTACATAATTGGCCTTTCATTTTATTTTTTTATTATTTCTCATTTTGTTTTGCAGATTGCTTTTGTTGTTGTTTTTTGGAATGAGCTATATAGTATAGATAGATAGGTTGTTTGTTAGTTAGGAGGGTTGCTCACTTTCAGTTAGCTATAGCCTCACAGATACTCGTGAAAATTAAACAAATTATCTAATTCAATGGCAACCTAGCTCGATCACTTTTGAAAAAATATTCACACATATAAAATTTCTTTAAAAAATGAATTAAAGCGCTCCTCGTTTTGAGTTTGTTTTATTAGACGGGTAACACTTTAAAAGGTTTTTGCTGAGATGAGAATTAAGGTCGGAGGGAAAAAAAATATACAATTGTGCTTGTTTTTTAATGCCTTGCAATACCGAAATTTTTGAAGGACCAATTGGAAATAAAATATAAAGTAATTAACGTGACGGTATTAATTTGCTAAGCACCCCTAAATAGCAAATTGCGATATGCGGCAAAACCGAGTTCTATAAACTTCTGATACGTCTCTCTATAAATGCCCACAAATTATTAATTACTATTATACTGTAATTGATTAGTGTGACTAACCGATTGATATTAGTTGCGGGGTTTGATAAATAATTAATTAATAGTACACGACAACGAAATTAAAGACCGTGGATAGATATTATTGAATACTCCAACTTATAATTCCATCTGATATGTACGTACATATATAAATCATGCATTCCATATTCATTTTTTATTAGAATAAATATATGAATCTATATATGTCTTCAATGATGAAATTTGTCAATTTTTATTTTTATATGAAAAATCGTCAATTTGATCGTTCAAATCAGATCACAAATATTTCAATTGTTCTTATTTCTTTGAATAAGAGTAATACAAATATAGTGCATGAGAGACCTTCAATTCGTTGCAAGGGTTTGGGCACGAATAAAAAAGTACATGAATAATAACAAGGGTAATATGGGGATTTCAGAATCTTTTTTTCTTATACGTTCAATGTTTTCATTTCCTTTTGTGAGATGTAGAAATGGTCTGAGATTTGTTGTATTAATGGGGCTGCGACCTTATTAAAACCGAAATATATGACTGCTTTCTCAAAGTCAAGTAATATGTATACATACCTTGTCCTTGTTTCAGCTCAACAAAAATTAAAATCACTTTTCCATATAATTAATCCCGAATCTCTTAGTTTAATTCAATTTTGTCTACGATGTTACGCCAGGGAAATACAACATGTATATATTTATCACATAATGTATCAATTTTGGTGACGATTGAATTATTTTACAAATATTATAATTAAACTAACAAGTTCTACATGAATTTTCACATAACTCTTGCTTATATTTTAGGCTGAACTCCACTGTTTCGTCGCTCAAATTAAATTCTATAAGGTGTCAAAGAGCTTAAACTTGGGTGATTTCAACTTGGCTGGTAACCTAGACAAATCAAAGCAATAAGTACAGAACAATGTGATGCAAAATTTGAGAGCGATGCATGCGTTAAGATTGATGCAATAATACATATATGTCGTACGGATCGATTCATGATATTAAGATTTATGATTAATTTGGTGAGCATGAATACTCTTTCAAAACCATCAATTAATTAATTAAATATAAAATTGGTTGTTTAATTTTCACAAGTTATGGAAATTATTATTGAGACAAAAAGGATTTTATTCAAATAATTTGGCTGACGGAATATGGGCCCTCTCTGCCGACACGTTTAAAAAGTCACCCGCCATTCTCATTCGCCCCTCACATTTACTAACTGTCGGCATATATCTCAAAATACACAGTGGGAATGTGGGATTATCAAATGTTCCGTGTAAATGTAATAATTTTCCAAAGAGAAAATTAATGTGTTCGTTGATAATAAATTTTAAAACATTTAAAGTAATAATGGACAAATTATTTATTTATTATTTTATTATTAATTGAAGTAATTTTGTTTTCTAACCATAATATATATCCTCTATATAGTATTAATATTCATACAAAATTGAACACGTAGATTAACATTTTTTTTATTTTTTATTTTGTACTAGAAATAAAAAATAAAATTATATTTTGAAGTTAAAAGAAAAGGTGGTGATTAAGAAATTTTAAAAAATGGTGAAAAATAAATGTACTAATTTCGTTTCAACCTAGTTATCATATGTAAGTATTTTTAAGTTAAAAGGTTAAAATAATTGTAAATAAAATTTAAAATATTGGTAAAAATATTGAAGGATATATTAAATTAATATCATTAATATAAATGTCAAAATTATTAGACTTTTTTAACAGTTCGAACTTTTAGATGATGCGACTTTTAATTAATATTGTATCAGAGCGTTATGGGTTCGACTCCGTCAGAGGCGACTCGCCGACTCCACCGAATTAATTATTTACTTGTTGTGTTTCTCACTAGAAGTTGAAATCAATCGATAAGTGAAGGAGAATATTATAGAATACATTCCACGAGGTTGAAATCGGCACACAAAGAGAATATATTATTGAATAAAAAATTCAAGAGTAAATGTATTTTAAAATGAAAATTTAATAATTTGTTTTAAAGTAAAATTATTGTTTTTGAATGTCTCAAAAAGAAAAGGATGAATAAAATTATTGTAGGAAAGAAAAAGTATTTTAAAATGAAAACATAAAATATATTTTTTCAAGCTGTTAATACTTTTATTAGATGTCTAAAAAATGTGAATATTATTGTGAGATAAATTGAGTATTGTTTTATAAATAAAATGAATTTGTTTAATAATAATTTAATGAGAACAAAATATTACAGTATGTTCTAAAAAAATTAAAAATCACTTTAGTGATAAAAATAGTCACTTTTCAATTGAATAACGCGTCAACTTTCAAATTCAATGGCGTGCGTTTAAATCCATTATTAGAAAGAAAATATACATTTTAATTTGTATCCATTATTAGAAGTGATTATTGGTAATGTACTAATGTCATTCCCATTTTAAAAAGTCAGATGGACTAATTAACAATATACTTATACATCAATCATGCTCATGCATATATATATTTTAATTTTATTTTGTAATGAAAAAAAAAACTATAGTAACTTCGTTAAATATTGCTACTGTCACTCCTCACTCACGCAGGCTAATATTACAAAGTCAAATAAAACGATCAAATTTGATATATTAAAAATGTATCAGTCGTCCAATATACAATTTGCTTTGATTGTGTCACTAAATTTTACAAGTCCATATCACGGCCCGATCGAATATGATCAATTTTCTCTACAAATATGACCTTGCTAAACTCGAAGATCGATCACTTGGAATGACTTGAGTCGATTAACCTATCTATAAACACATGCTAAAGTTGAACACCGATAATTTAAATTTAAGTGATTCAAATTAACTCTTTTTACAATATACTCCTAGTACTTATTGTGAAAATGATTAGTAGTTTAATTAACAAATCAATTACTACTATTAATTTGTCTATGTACTGTCTTGCAAGTTGCGTACTCATGATATATGCTTAGTGTGATGATATTATAATCTTATATTTGATTTTAACTCATAATTTTATGTGTCATTCAATCTATGATTGAAACACAAAATGAAACATCTATTATTTTGATTCGGTTTCAACAATATTTTGGAACTAAGATTGGGTCGTTCGTAGCTTTAATTTCTACAATAATTGAAGAAGGAAATTAATTAATTAAATATTAATTGAACAAGAAATATAATTATAAAAATATATACCCTACCGACGGTCAATACTGATAGTGCCCATTATAATTATGAATAAATATAAAATAGGACTAATTAATTTCCTACCTTAGAATCTTTCAAAACGTCTGGTTTCCGTTATGTAATGTAATTGTCTATATTTGTTGTAAGGTACAAACTCATACACAAAACATCTTATTCGTTTAAAGCATAATATTTTATCCGCTCATTAGCAATATACACACTTCTTTTTATTTTTACAAAAAAAAATGTGTGAATTACTAATTGATAGAGGTCGTATTATTGTTGTATAAATCGTTTATTTAGTAAAAAGAACGTTATTATTGTTTTGTTGTGTCATAAAATTAGTTCATCAATATATGTAGTATGCACACGATCAACTCAAATGTGTATCGCCTATATATATAGTCAAACATGTAAATTTCAAACTTCGTATGGTCCACCAATCGGAACTGGGTTGAGTAACACTTCGCACGGAGGAGATATTCGCCACGGGACATAATTAAAGTTGCAAGCGTGGATTTCTACGACTTCATGTCTGATAAATCACACACTCTGATCAACATGAACCTAGGCCGTCTTTACACTAATTTGTTAGTAGTATTTCTTTGCAAGTATCAACCTTAAATTTGTGGAGTGTTCTCTTTATATGCAATAATAGTAATCATTATATTGGAATGAAATCATGGAATAGACCTAAATTAAATAATCATATATGAAATAAGATAACAGACACTCCTCAAAAAGCATCGTAAATACACAGCTATTTGTCAAACATGGATAGATTACTAAGTGAAATTGAAAGTCTGCCAAAATAACACTTGAGGTCGGAGATAGGGAATTCGTGCCATGTAATGTGAATGTGTTATGTGCAATGATCGGGGACAACTTTGGAGTTGGTATTCCTACATTACTAGCTACAAGATGTGTTTAGAATGAGTATGATCTTATTTGCAATTGGCTTGGTAATTCAAAAGTCGTCCATCACTTTCGTAGTTTCGTTAAAACTACAATATGTGGTAACTAGTAAGCAAATTAATCTCATGATTACTTGGGGAGGAACTTGAAGGACATGGGCGAAGGCAATGGAGTGGTACGTTCGGTCAGAAGAAGTTTCAAACGGCTCCACCAATAGACAGGGTTTAAGGTGAATGAAAAGGACCCAAGAAATAAGACGAGTTACGTACTCCTCGTACTTTCGCTAAGGTTCAATTCATAGAGTTGGTCAGATGGTACCAATGGATCTCAAAAAACCGGCATCAGAAATGTTAAGGAGGTGGATAAATGCATGGCAAGGCTATGTGAGAATTCAATGAGAAAAATATTATGTGATAATTCAAGTTAGGACAAAATATTGTTTTTTTTTTTACATTCTCATATAATTATGAAATTCTAAGAATTGTACTTTTTGTCTTGGATTTACATGCATATAATCTTGATCGCTGTAGATAATGTAAAAACTTATAATGAGGATGACCGATGATAGTTAGTAATGAAAGACCACATTTTTGCTAGAAAATCAAAAATAGTAGTACAAGTTTTCGTTAGTGTTTATTTAAGTAAGACTTACTGAGTCAAACAATAATTAAGCCAAGTTGCGGGGATAGCTCAGTTGGGAGAGCGTCAGACTGAAGATCTGAAGGTCGCGTGTTCGATCCACGCTCACCGCAAAATTAATTTATTTTTTACTTAAATTTTTTAAGTGTAGCCCAAATGGTCTAGAAAGATCTTGGCCCAAAAAAAAATTGTGCTCCTTCGGCCCGGGCTAATGGGTCAAACCAACCAGTTCTAATAGGCTCCATTTAATTTTATTTTATTTACTGTATTAAATATCAATGCCCAAATGATCTAGAAATATCTTGGCCCAAAACAATTTTGTGCTTCTTCGGCCCGGGCAGATGTGTCAAACGGGCCAATTCTATTAGGCTCCATTTATTTTTATTTTATTTACTGTATTAAATATCAATGCGTGTATTAAATTAATTTTTTAATTTAAAATATTTAAGTGTCAACAAATAAATTTAATATAATTAAAGAATTCAAATTTGACCCGATGGACCAGAAATATCGTGGTCCAAAAAAATCTGGGCTAATGGGTCAAACGAGCCAATTCTAATTGGTTAGATAAACTTGAACCGATTAAGTTTTTTATTTTTTATTATTTTTATTATAAAATATGAATGAAAGTCGCGTATTTGATTGATTACCGCATAATTAATTATCTTTTTATTTAAATTAAATTTTCTAAGTGTAGCGTCTCATCAAACAAATTAACATACTCAAAAAAAGGCTTCTTCGACCTAAGTTGATGGGTCAAACGGGCCAATTCTAATTGGCACGATGAACTTAACCCGATTATTATTTTATTTATTAAATACCAATTCTATTTTAAATTTTAACTAATATTATTTTTATTTTTATTATTTTGGTACAATTTTAATTAAATTTATTAACATAAAATATTATTAAATATTTATTTTATATGTTAATTATTTTAATAATTATATTATGTTAAAATAAATATTATAATTTTTAATATTTTTTCATTAAAAAATATCAAGTAAAAAATGGTCTGATAGCACAGAAGAAATTCAAGTCCGAATTGTTCAAGTTAAGTCGGGCTTTGCCAAAAAAATGTGTAGGGGTCAGCCCAAGTCCCACCTTGCATTTTTTTTTCTAGGTCAATTGCAAATATTTAAATACTCACACATGTATTTCGGGTTTGAACTTTGGACCTTACTGTTCTCAAGTCAAATGCTGAACCAACTGAATTAAAAACCCTTGAACTTTGCATTTAACCATTATAAAATTGCATTTTTTTATTATAACGGAAAATTGAATGTCAACATGGCATTTGTTGTCTGAATTGGTAGGGACGAAAATATGTTATCACCTTCAAGTCAAATATAACTTGAATAACATTATTTTCTTAACTATTTTTTTTTAAATGTAAACTCCATAATTACATAAATTCAATATGATATCAGAGTCAGGCATAAAATAATAAAATTTTAATTTATCCAAAATTAACATGTCCACGAGTAGAGTCGATAAAATCAAGAAAACTCGTTAATTAAAATGTAAAATATTTCACATGAATGGGAGAATTTACATTTGACAATATTATCATTTTAATAATTATGAAACTCGTTAAGGATGTCAAATGGACTGGGTTGGGCCTAAGATTGGAAACGAATCGAGTCTAGTCGAGCTTTGAGCTTATCGAGCTAGCTAAAAAAAATAGCAGGCTCGAGCTCGACGAGCCGCTCGGGAAGTTGCTCGAGCTCGGCTCGGGAATGTTTTTTTTCATACTCGAGCTCGACTCGATCGAGCAGCTCGAGTACGGCTCAATCGTGTCGCTCGACTTTTGTGTTGGGATTTGCGCTCAATTACGTCGCTGCAAGAAACGATAAATATGAACAAAAATAAACGAGAAATAAACAACACAAGAATTTATAGTGGTTCACCCGTTAACAAGGGTTACGTTCACTCTCGCCGCTGCAGATCTCTTCACTAGAATACTTAATAATTGACTCCGGAGAGTTTAGAAATATCGCTCGTATCTCAGTTTACTCACGCTCTCAATTATTCTATTTATTCTAGACTTTCGGTGTGCTCACAAGATTAACCCTAATTACACGAGTAGGTTATTAATATATAAGGGAGTCTAACTTGGAGAGCAAGACAACAAAATCCCGCTGCCACTTTCCGGAACCTGGCGGCCGACAAAGTTGGGTGTCGGCAACCATCATGGGTAGCAATCGCTACCTCGGCGTTACCCCAAGGCCACTACCCCGCTTGTCGTCCGCCTGGAAGCTCCTGGACAGGTTGTTCAGTGGTCGACGATTCTATCGGCCGATAGTCCACGGTGTCGTCCGACACCAGTCCAGAAAACCACTCGTCTCCCTCGGCTTGTTTCTCTCGCGTGAATTCGCCTACACGCTCAACAATCTCCCACTTTAAGCTAATTCACGGCCCCTATCATCTCTTCTCACTTGGAGGCGAATCCCGATCACCGATCACCTCCCACTGCAGCGGCATCCTCGGTTCTTACCAACATCGCCCAGTCGAAGTATCCACCAACTTTGACGCATTGCGACTTTTCAGGTTCTTTTAGGCCTTCATCACATTGCCATCCCCGTTAACCTTCTTATCACCTCGCAACTCCCTTTCGGACTTCCGAAACCGCTACATTGACACCAAGCTTCTCAAAGCTCCCAAACATCGCTTCCCCGAATTGCTTGTGAAACGGCTAACTCTCACTGTATGGACAACTTCAACATTCGCATGCCCATCGTCTATCACTGACGACTCCTTTTGAGAACCACCGACATTCTCACTGTTAGCTTCACGATTCCTTTGCATACTCCCCTCTTCGTTTCCAGAATCCTCGTCACCGGACTCTCTCCAAAACGATCCCCAGAGCTTCATCCAAAACGTCTAACAACTACCACCGCATTGGAAATGTCGGACTCCTCAACAATGCTCTTCGAAATTTTCATAAGACTTCTTCCAACAGAGTCGCAAGGAAACTTACCCGAATGCATTACCTCGTCTCTTACCAACGAGTCACACTGCGAAAATAACGAGCTCATCTCGTTTCTCACTGTCCTATTGCTCGCATTTTCAGCCAACGTTGCTACGTCATCTCGCTTTGAAAGCATATGATTGAACATCGAGACCTCCTCCGATTGGTCTACATGGGCCACATCTACCGGAACATCTCCCAAATCATATCTCACTCTCCATCTTCCGATTCTCTCTCGGCTACCGAGAATCGTACTCTTCTCTGCTTCTCGAGACACGGACTCCGATCCATATGAGGTTCCTCCGAACTCACTTTTGGTTGCAACCTTCTTTCGCTCATATGGCCCAGCCCACAATGCTCATGCTCATTGGTGTCGGCCATACTTATATCACGACCACAAGTCATAGTGTAAAGGGTACCCGTCCTTCGACCACGAACAATAACCATCGCACCCTTTGACACCTCTAAGACTCATTTTCGAACGTAACTTTGTGTCCACCCATCTCAAGCTGGCTAACCGAGATCAAGTTTCCCCACAGCTTCGACACACACCTTACATTCGAAAGCTTCAACGTCTGCCAAACGACGTCTTCAATCTCACGTTACCAAATCCACGACGCCCGAGGTCTTTCCATCCGCAAGATGAACCTTACCGTAATCAACGGAAACAAATCCCTCAATGCCGTTACGACTCGTCGTTGTGTGAAACGATGCTCCTGAGTCAAGTACCCAAGAGTTTCCGAGAGGCTCGGAAGATGTTAGCAAGACATCTCCACTCTCGTCTTTTCCGTCATTGTACTGGTCCCGCCCCTGATCCCCGAAAGCTCTCCTCAATGCCTCTTCAAGTGACCGATATTTCTGCAATTCCAGCACTTTAATTGCTTCTTCTTTCAGTTGCTCGAACTCACCCTTCCACTGCATTTGAAATCCCCATAGCGATGCTCACCTCGACTCATAGACATGGCAAACGTAGTCAAAGTAGATACTTCCCCGAAGTCCCTCCTCCGAACTCCCTCGGCAAGGATGTGGTTGTTGGAATAGGTGACCGGCGAGCCAACGGTTGGCCGAGCGGTTAACCGTATTCCGTTATATAACGGTTTATTTCGTTAATTAATGAAACCTATATTAATGGCATATACTATATCTGCTCCCAATGTTGAATCATAGATATAGTCCTGTACAGTTACACATGTTGTATGAATTCGGTTATGTTGAAACCGAGAGATAATTCTATTAACACAACGTAACTGGTCAAACTCAGTTCCTAGTCGATGGGTTACGCCAATAACAAGGATACCCGGCCTTTCCCCCTTGAGACTAGCACTTAGTGTATGTGGGCTAATCTCGAGCCTCGATGTTTGGACATCGACATACTTGAGTGGGTGCTCACTGTTGATGAGTTCACTGAACCCCCTCTCCCTGGAATCTCTAAGTGGTTATCACTGATCGAGTAGAGAATTCCATAATATAGTTGTACACAATTAATCCTTAAGACCCAGACATCACCGTGACTTCATCAGAGGACTAGTTGTATCGTGACATGTCTCTGATTCCCTGGAAAGGGAGTAAGTCGAAAAAGGAGACAATGTTCGTGCAGTTCGAAATCTGATGTGAAGTCTGTGCATGGTAGTAGGGGATCTGATCGCTTGATATAGATCATGGATGTCCTGTGTGTTCTAATGGTTCGTAGTCCCGGAATCTCTGGCCAGAGTTGAATAGTGAGGTGATTAGAGAAATGTGTTTCTCTGAATCAATCACGAATGGATTTTACGAAACCTAGAACGTACGCACAGTTATCAAACTCAACAAGAGATCTCGATTAACTAATATCTCTAGTTTGATCGGGACATATGTATCGGAGGGATCGTACTGTACGCTAACTATATTACAAGGTTCTTGCAGGCACTTCATTTGTATCTAGGGAATTAGTGAAGCGTGGCTGCTAGACGCTCGTCACTGATTCGTTGGGCACCGACTTGTTCGGAGATTAAATAATATGATTATTAATCTAAAACTCTTGGGAGTAGTTGAAATAAGAACAATATGTTGTTCGAATCACAATATGTTGTGAGCCCACGGCTAGTTATACACCTGAACCATTGAGGGTCACATTCTCGTGTAAACCGATCCTTGAATACGATCATGTATTAATTAACTGTTAATTAAGTACATATAGTCGGAGGTCAATATGATTGAATTCGAGATTCATAATTGTGATTATGAGTTTGAAATAATACTGAGCTAAAGAAAACGGACACGATGGTGTACACTTTCTATTTTGGGAAATTTCCCGATTTAGCAGTACCCCTGAAATGGGCTTTTCGATTTTGTGAAATTGGAAATTTTTATTATTATCTCATATTGATGAGAAAATTAAAACGAGAAAGAAAATATAATCGTTATATTTTTCGGAGATGAAATTGATTGTCAATTTTGGAGAAACGTAATGACGGCTAATGTATTGGGCCGGCTAGGGTTAATGGATCCGATCCATTAGGGTTTGAGCCCAACAAGCTCCTTTCTTCACCTATAAAAGGAGCTCCATAGGCATGAGAATAAACACACAAAAGTGAAGAGCTCAAAACCCTAGCCTCACTTTCTCTCCTCTCCTCTCTCCCTCTCGTCCGCCCCCTCGGCTCCTCCCTCGGAGGACTGCCGACAACCGGAGCCGCCGCCCGCCGCCGCCGGCAGCCGCCTCCCCTCGCCGGAATCCGATTCCGGCACCGTTTTTCCGGCCCTGTTTTTCCCGTCGTATTCTCCCTTACGTGTTTCTAGTGCAATACGTAAGTTGGATTACCAATACGAGGTGAAACCTGATTAGACGAGAGACGCCGAAGGAACGCCCGAGCACAGCCCGAGCCGCGCCCTTGCGCTCTAGCCGTGACACACGAGTCCAGCCGAGAGCCCCGCCACTCGCCCGGCTCTCCCCGCACACGACCCGTGTCGTCCCCGCGTCGCATCCGCGCGACTTCCGACGAACTTAGTTTCGTCCGATGAATCCCTGAGGTACTTACGATTAAATTTAGATTTAATTGTTTGCGTTAAATGTTTGCTATGTAATGTGATTTTTAATTGATAAAAAAAAAATTGTGATTAATTTAAATGTCAATTAAATTAAAATTGATTCGAATTAAATAATATGATTATCTTAATTGTCAATTTGACGCAAACTGATTATGTCACATGTTTACGTAATTAATTATATATGTGTAATTAATTAATTTGATTAATTTAATTGCACAATTCAAGTTGATTAGAATTAAATAATATGATTATGTTAATTATCAATTTGATGCAAATTAATTATGTGTGAATGTTTACATAAACTAATTGATTAGAATTAAATAATATGATTATGTTAATTGTCAATTTAACCGCAAATTAATTATGTGCGCATGTTTACATAATTAATTGTTTAGTGTAATATATTAATATGATTAATATAATTGCACTAGAAGTAATTATTTTATATGATAATATTATTGCGCTAGAAGTAATTAATTTATATGATAAATTTAATTGCGCTAGATTTAATTTATGTAGTATGGGATGCATGAATTAAATATTTAATTATTTGATAATTAAATTAAATGGTGGATTATTTATTCTAATAGATTTGAATTAAATCAATTAATGCATGTAATATTGAAAATATGATTTTCAATAAAATAAAATAAATATAATGTAAAATGTTTACATTAATGAAAAACGGTTTTTCATAAAATTTTTGTTTTCTGCTGCGTATACATGCACGATCCCCAACAGTGGTATCAGAGAGTAGGTTCTGAAATTGATTAATTGTCTATGAATATAATCGCCTTAAGCATGTTGTTTGTTGAATTGATTGATTTAATGTTGTTTAATTGGGACTTAGTTGTTTCTATTAAGATATTTATTTTTATCTAATAGATTGAAACAATGCCTAATTTGTTATCAAGTAACAATTCAATGTCGAACATGAATGCACCTCGGGGAGTGATTCATCTAGACTTGTTTTTGTTAAAACAAATTAGAGACATCGAGCCATTTGATGGCATGATTCGATGGTCTGCTCGGCTCCCCCATTTATGGGAGATAGGGTCGCTCGCATGATGAATCGCTGGTTAGAAACCTCGAGTTTCACTTACGAGACATCACGTTTTGATTATTAAGATATTAATAAATTGAAATAGAAAGGAAGTATCAATATTTAATTTAGTGAAATTATTTATTGACCAATTAAATAATTGATTTAAATATTCGATCAACAAGGTGATAGATTAATTATTTGATTTAATTGTTAAATCAAGTTAATTAATAGAGCACCATTTAATTTGCATACCTCGTTTTAATTGTGATTAAATGCTATGTGAATTATGTGAGATATATATATATTGTGATATATGTTATGATCGTATGTGCTCGTTAGGATGACCTATAGAGGACATAGTTGTTAAGAATCAACAATCGATCACTCACTTCATTCTCTCCTGAGAATGTACAACGATTATTCTGATGAGATAACCAATCCTATACTCCTCCATTCTCTCCCGAGAATGTATATCAAGCCTTAAAGGAGAACCGATGTGTCGTTCTTTCTCCTTTCCTTCTACCGACAATAAATTATGTGAAAGCCACTTACAAGTAGTATGGTATGCCGTGTTAGCGGGGAGTACTGCTTGTGAGTTAAGCTGTAATTTATTGACATAAGATGGAGAGGTGTTAGCTACGATTCTTTTAAATGTGTGTGGTCGGATAGATTAACTATGGGCTTACACATGTTTACTAGAGTCCAACTTTCACTTCTCAGATCGGTAGGTCGGTCTTGACACATGGTTGACTTTGAAGGTACGATTAACGTAGTTCATTGTCATGGTGAGGAAAAGTAATCTTTAGGGTCACATAGAGATGTGATTGAAAATGTTTCTACCTTTAGGTGAATGTAATCGGGCTAGATTAACTACGGGTTATATTCACGCTATTGGACCTAAAGCCCAACTAAGGAAAAATAAGTTTTCCCGTCTGTCTGCTAGAGGATAGCGGAATTCGAAAAAATTTAGTGGGAGGCAATTAAATGATAAAGACCAAACATTTAATTGTAATCTTTAATAACGAATTATCTCAATGTTAATCTTCTTAATATTTCTCAGTAATATTCTCTAAGATATCCCGTAACATCGATACTCGACCAATCCAAACTCACTGGCCCAAACCATTTGAATTGGAATCTCAATCTTGTGATTTAAAATGATGAGTGCCTCTATGTACTTGAGAATAGATTATTTGATAATCTCACTCAACCTTTGACTGCTGAGGAATGCCACTTATGAGAAGTGGATTTCTAGTTCTTATGAATCGTTCATTATGAACTACAACATGAACAAAGCTCGATCCTTCAATGGATAAGTTGTTCAAGATGTTGATCAAAGAGTCAACCATCAATACGAGAAATTTGTTCTCATTATTGCTTCTTCATGAAAGAAGTGTTCTTCTTGAAGAAAATGACGGAAATGGTTTCCGGTCTAAGTGTAAAGATGGATAAAGGTGATACTAGAAGGGCGACTAAGAACAAGGTCAACAAATGAGTTGATGACGCTTGCCATCGTTGTGTGAATAAAGGCCATAGGGCCATAACTGCTAAAATACCTTGGGCAGAAACGTTCTGACAAAGGTTCGTATTGGGTTGTAGTTATTCTATTGTTTTGAACAATTGATTATTTGTTTCGTCTAAATTTAGAAACCTGCTATTAATAGAAATGTTCTATTATTAGATCTTACTTCTATATTTGATATAGAAGATAAAGGTTTTAATTTTGTTTTGGAAATCCGATTTCCTTTATACAAAAGAAAGAAAATATGATTTGCTAAAGACGATAAACAAATAAACAAGAATGAACTAAACCCAAATATCAGCAATGGATAGAAGTCAAAACCCCGCACAACTTTAGCACGCTAGTTGAGTGTGTTGAAGATCTATTGGATTTGATCCAAACGGAGATGTGTGATCCACTAATGTGTTACTGGTGGGGGTGGTTTTCAACTACCAAATGTACTTATGAAGTACACGTCTCTAATTTTGAAGTGTTCAATAATTTTAGACATCAAAGTAGGAAACCAACTTGGTTGCTATATTACGATATGATCGTGGTAATAAATATTTAAGCACCAAGCTTATTGACTATCTAAAAGAGAATACGATTCTCTGGCAATGGACTCCATCTGGAACTCCTTAATTGTATTGAGTGTCCGAATGATGGAATCAAACTTTGTTGGACATGGTTCGATCCACAAAGGGGTTCACCAAATTGTCGACGAAACTGTAAAAGTCCTGCACTTTTGACAGTCGTCCATTTGCTGAATAGTGTTACCACCAAAGCAGTTAAAACCACACCATATGAACTTGGGCACTCCCGTATCCTGCTTGCGTGAAGCAGTGGCTAGTGGGAGATAAGTTGGATAGTAGATCCGGCTTATGCCATTTTGTGGGGTATCCTGAACATTCACAAGGATACCTGTTCTACTATATTTCTAAAACAAAATGTTTGTCTAAAGGAATGTTGCCTTCTTAGCGAAGAAGTTTCTATTCGATAGAAAAGGCAATATAGTAAATCTCGAAATAGTTCGAGAATATGAACCACACTATGAAGTTCAAACACAAGTACTTGGAGATGAACCAATTCAACAAACCACTAATATACCTCTTCATCTATCGGTTCGTAAATCCGAAAGTGTTCGGAAGGTACCTGGTAGACGGTTCCAACTTGATAATGATCAAGATAAAGTTGACGATGGATATGATCCAATAAACTTCAACTGGTTCGTATTAGATATGAATATGGGACATTGGCTTATTGCCATGAAATTCATAATGGACTGTATGTACTCCAACAAGGTTTGACCTTGGTAGATCCACCAAAGGGAATCGTTCCCAAAGGCTGCATATTGATCTATTAATTATGACGTGAGAGTATATATATAGAAAGGTGTGACCTTTAAAGCAAGGATGATGGCGAAAGAAGTTACTCAAAGACAATGTGTTGTTTATGAGGCAATCTTTCCATCAGTCGCTATGCTTAAGTCCATTACAATTTTGCTGGCCATTTCTGCATAGTACGACTATGAGATATGGAAAATAGATATGAGGTCTACTTTCCTTGAATGTGATATTATGGAAGAGTTGTAGCGCAGCCGGAATGCTTCATATTTTCTGGAAAGGAGCAAAAGGTTTGCATACTCCAGCGATCCATTTATGGATTGAAACGAGCATCCCTAAAATGGAACATGTGTTTTAAATACAATAGTCAAAACGTTGACTTGGTATAAAACTTAAAGGTACCTTGTATTCAAGAAGGTTAGTGGGAGCGCAGTGAAATTTAAGTGTTGTACGTTGATGACATACTAATCATAGGGATGATTGAGTGATGTTGCAGTCAACGAAAGCACGGTTATCCACACGTTTCTCGAATAAAGGATTTGAGCAGAGGCATCCTACGTATTGTGATACGTCACTATAGATATAGATCTAGAAGGATGCAAAATCTTCTCAATCCTTGTACATATAAACTGTTTCTGAAATGGTTTAGCATGGAAGAATCCTGAAGAGATTCTTGCCAATGTCCCATGGGGTTCATCTCTCGTAATTCGTGTGACTGTAATGTTGATGGAATTCGAGGAGATGAAATGGACAACACATATATCTCCGCACTAGGGAGCATTATGTATGGCATGCTGTGTACTAGACGTGATATTATAAATGTTGTGAGTGTCACAAGTGAATATCAGTCGAACCCAAGACCGGCTTATTTGAAGTCGTGAAGGACGAAATCCTTGAGCACTAGCAATCAAAAGCATTAAGGAATTGTTCTTAGTCTATGGGAGGTCCGAGTTGAATTTAGAGGTACTTACGAACTCTAGTTTTCAACCGGATGTGGATGACTAAAAGTCGATATCGGGATTCATATTCGAGCTTAGAGGTGGTGTCGTATGCTGGAATGGTTCCTGCAACGACTAATGATTCTACCACGAGAACCTGAATATGTTGCAGCATCTAAAGCTGTAAAAGAGACTGTTTTGGACACGGAACTTTATCCAAATGTTGGTTATAGTTCCGGACGCAAATAATCAAGTAACTTTCACTGTGATTATACGGTGTCCTGTAGCGAATGCTAAGGAACCGAGATCTCATCAGAAGTCCAAACATGTACTTGAGAGAATATCATGTGATCTAAGAGATCAATGACAGAGGTGACATCTGAGTCGAGAGTGTCACTTCGGAAGATAACTTTGTAGATCCCTGTACCAGGCCTTTATCTGAATATGTCCGCGAGAAACATCGAGAGTCGATGGGACTAAGATTCATGAATAGTTGGCTCTAGGTCAAGTGGGAGATTGTTGGAATAGGTGACCTGCGAGCCAACGGTTGGCCGAGCGGTTAACCGTATTCCATTATATAACGGTTTATTTCGTTAATTAATGAAACCTATATTAATGACATATACTATATCTGCTCCCAATGTTGAATCATAGATATAGTCCTGTACAGTTACACATGTTGTATGAATTCGGTTCTGTGGAAACCGAGAGATAATTCTATTAACACAACGTAACTGGTCAAACTCAGTTCCTAGTCGATGGGTTACGCCAATAACAAGGATACCCGGCCTTTCCCCCTTGAGACTAGCACTTAGTGTATGTGGGCTAATCTCGAGCCTCGATGTTTGGACATCGACATACTTGAGTGGGTGCTCACTGTTGATGAGTTCACTGAACCCCCTCTCCCTGGAATCTCTAAGTGGTTATCACTGATCGAGTAGAGAATTCCATAATATAGTTGTACACAATTAATCCTTAAGACCCAGACATCACCGTGACTTCATCAGAGGACTAGCTGTATCGTGACGTGTCTCTGATTCCCTGGAAAGGTGATGCAGATATAATAGGCAAAGATCGTGTCTTGTTGCCCAATCTAGTTTTATTGTTTTATTTATTTATTTTACTAGGGTTTTAGTACTATTTATATGTTTGAGTATTTTCATTTATGCAATAGTTGTTTTTGATGAAATAAAGTTTCGTCCTCTTTTGAGGTTTTATCAGATTTCGGTATTCTTAGGAATCAACGAAAGTCTTGATGTTTTAATTCTCGGGTATTCTTAGAATCAACGAGTTTTAATTGTTTGTTATATTGCTTCCCTGCATCAGTTTCGTATCAGGGAAGCAATATAACAAACAATTAAAACTCGTTGATTCTAAGAATACCCGAGAATTAAAACATCAAGACTTTCGTTGATTCCTAAGAATACTGAAATCTGATAAAACCTCAAAAGAGGACGAAACTTTATTTCATCAAAAACAACTATTGCATAAATGAAAATACTCAAACATATAAATAGTACTAAAACCCTAGTAAAATAAATAAATAAAACAATAAAACTAGATTGGGCAACAAGACACGATCTTTGCGTATTATATCTGCATCAAAAGGGAGTAAGTCGAAAAAGGAGACAATGTTCGTGCAGTTCGAAATCTGATGTGAAGTCTGTGCATGGTAGTAGGGGATCTGATCGCTTGATATAGATCATGGATGTCCTGTGTGTTCTGATGGTTCGTAGTCCCGGAATCTCTGGCCAGAGTTGAATAGTGAGGTGATTAGAGAAATGTGTTTCTCTGAATCAATCACGAATGGATTTTACGAAACCTAGAACGTACGCACAGTTATCAAACTCAACAAGAGATCTCGATTAACCAATATCTCTAGTTTGATCGGGACATATGTATCGGAGGGATCGTACTGTACGCTAACTATATTACAAGGTTCTTGCAGGCACTTCATTTGTATCTAGGGAATTAGTGAAGCGTGGCTGCTAGACGCTCGTCACTGATTCGTTGGGCACCGACTTGTTCGGAGATTAAATAATATGATTATTAATCTAAAACTCTTGGGAGTAGTTGAAATAAGAACAATATGTTGTTCGAATCACAATATGTTGTGAGCCCACGGCTAGTTATACACCTGAACCATTGAGGGTCACATTCTCGTGTAAACCGATCCTTGAATACGATCATGTATTAATTAACTGTTAATTAAGTACATATAGTCGGAGGTCAATATGATTGAATCCGAGATTCATAATTGTGATTATGAGTTGGAAATAATACTGAGCTAAAGAAAACGGACACGATGGTGTACACTTTCTATTTTGAGAAATTTCCCGATTTAGCAGTACCCCTGAAATGGGCTTTTCGATTTTGTGAAATTGGAATTTTTTATTATTATCTCATATTGATGAGAAAATTAAAACGAGAAATAAAATATAATCGTTATATTTTTCGGAGATGAAATTGATTGTCAATTTTGGAGAAACGTAATGACGGCTAATGTATTGGGCCGGCTAGGGTTAATGGATCCGATCCATTAGGGTTTGAGCCCAACAAGCTCCTTTCTTCACCTATAAAAGGAGCTCCATAGGCATGAGAATAAACACACAAAAGTGAAGAGCTCAAAACCCTAGCCTCACTTTCTCTCCTCTCCTCTCTCCCTCTCGTCCGCCCCCTCGGCTCCTCCCTCGGAGGACTGCCGACAACCGGAGCCGCCGCCCGCCGCCGCCGGCAGCCGCCTCCCCTCGCCGGAATCCGATTCCGGAACCGTTTTTCCGGCCCTGTTTTTCCCGTCGTATTCTCCCTTACGTGTTTCTAGTGCAATACGTAAGTTGGATTACCTATACGAGGTGAAACCTGATTAGACGAGAGACGCCGAAGGAACGCCCGAGCACAGCCCGAGCCGCGCCCTTGCGCTCTAGCCGTGACACACGAGTCCAGCCGAGAGCCCCGCCACTCGCCCGGCTCTCCCCGCACACGACCCGTGTCGTCCCCGCGTCGCATCCGCGCGACTTCCGACGAACTTAGTTTCGTCCGTTGAATCCCTGAGGTACTTACGATTAAATTTAGATTTAATTGTTTGCGTTAAATGTTTGCTCTATGTACTGTTAATGTTTGCGCTATGTAATGGGATTTTTAATTGATAAAAAAAAATTAATTGTGATTAATTTAAATGTCAATTAAATTAAAATTGATTCGAATTAAATAATATGATTATCTTAATTGTCAATTTGACGCAAACTGATTATGTCACATGTTCGTAATTAAATATGATTAATTTAAATGTCAATTAAATTAAAATTGATTCGAATTAAATAATATGATTATCTTAATTGTCAATTTGACGCAAACTGATTATGTCACATGTTCGTAATTAAATATATATGTGTAATTAATTAATTTGATTAATTTAATTGCACAATTCAAGTTGATTAGATTTAAATAATATGATTATGTTAATTGTCAATTTGATGCAAATTAATTATGTGTGAATGTTTACATAAACTAATTGATTAGAATTAAATAATATGATTATGTTAATTGTCAATTTAACCGCAAATTAATTATGTGCGCATGTTTACGTAATTAATTGTTTAGTGTAATATATTAATATGATTAATATAATTGCGCTAGAAGTAATTATTTTATATGATAATATTATTGCGCTAGAAGTAATTAATTTATATGATAAATTTGCGCATGTTTACGTAATTAATTGTTTAGTGTAATATATTAATATGATTAATATAATTGCGCTAGAAGTAATTATTTTATATGATAATATTATTGCGCTAGAAGTAATTAATTTATATGATAAATTTAATTGCGCTAGATTTAATTTATGTAGTATGGGAGGCATGAATTAAATATTTAATTATTTGATAATTAAATAAAATGGTGAATTATTTATTCTAATAGATTTGAATTAAATCAATTAATGCATGTAATATTGAAAATATGATTTTCAATAAAATAAAATAAATATAATGTAAAATGTTTACATTAATGAAAAACGGTTTTTCATAAAATTTTTGTTTTCTGCTGCGTATACATGCACGATCCCCAACAGTGGTCCCTCACATCTTCGAGCTTCAACTTCTCACCTCCCATGGAATCACCCAAACTAATAAGTTCCCAGCTAATCGATAGCGATGCCAATAAGGTCAGGACCAGAACTTCATCATTAATCTCGATCTCAAACGAAGCCACTTCTTTGATAATAGAGTTGAACTCGTTCACATGAGTCGCAATCACACCATCGTATTCCATCTTCAAATGTAACAATCTCTGCAACAGGGCCGCCTTGTTCGTCGCCGATGGCTTCTCATATACGTCGGACATAATTTTCATCATCCCCGCGATTGTATTCTCCTTCATCACCTTCTTGGCAACGTTCTACGAGAACGTCAATCGGATTAATCCGAGTATTTGTCGATCAAGGAGAGCCCAGTCCGTCTCGCTCGTCTCTTCCGGCTTCACGCCTTCCAACGATAGATGAATTTTGTTCTCGCCCAGGTACTTCTCGATCTCCATCCTCCAGAATGCGAAATCCAGGCTATCAAATCTCGTAACTCCAAGGATTTTTCAAATCGCCCATCGTTTCTTCGATTGCCCAACTTTTCCACCAAAGCTCTGATACCAGTTCTTGCGCCAAGCAAAATTGGTATCCTCCAACTTCACAATCTAAGGCTCTGTTGGAAATCGATATCCCGGGCTATTAAAATTTGCGGAAAATAATAACCCGACCGAAATCCTTCATCGCCGGAGATCCGAACGCGAACCACCGTACGAGCCGGGGCCCGACCGAACACCCAGCGAGGCCCGAAGGCCGCGAGCGTCCAGTCGAGCCCCCGCACGGGGCTCGCGATCATCTCCATGATGATCGCTGGGGATGCTCGTAGCAGCCCCGCAGCGAGCTCACGGGCTCGCTGCTCGCGGGGGGGTTCGATCCTCCCCGCATCGCCGCTGCGGGAAACCCCGCAGCTTGATACGAGGCGCTGCGGGTAAACCCGCAGCTCACCCGGCGATCGAACCCTAGGTTCGATCGCCCCCTCGGCTCCAGCCGAGGGCTTTAGCCCGCGACGCCGCCGGTCGATGAGGGCTGGGGTTCTCCCGCCGTGGCACCAGCCCACGGCGAACCCCGGCGGTCGACCCGAGGTCGACCCCACGCCCCGGCGTCCAGCCGGGGCTCATCCCCTTCGCCCGCGTGCCGGCGGTCGAACCCTAGGGTTCGGCCGCCACCCTCGATCCCACCGAGGGTTTTCTCGACCTTCGCCGGGGATCTCGAATCCCCGTCCCCGAAGTTCGTACGTTTACCCGGATCGTGTGTTCATGTATACGCTACAATTAATACACATAAAATCATAGAAAGGGTTTATGATTTTTACCTTCGATTCGTTGTACGGAGAAACGAATTAACGCGTTGATGACCTTGCGATCTTCCTACGTATTCCTTGCACCTCGTCCGAACGTCGTGTGGGCGACGATCTATCGAACTCTATGGATCTCCTTCACTCTCCAAGACTTTATGATTGGCGTAGGTTATCTTGTGTTATGAAAAGTGAAGACCATGTAGTGCTTATATAGGCTACGTAGGGGATCATAAGGAGATTAAATATTGGGCTTCTAATATTGAAGATTAAATTGGGTCCAACCCAAATCCATTAATCCTTATCAATATTAATTTTATTTATTTTCCACTATATAAATAAAATTGCACTCCCAATATTAAACCATATTATATCAAATAATATTTCTCCGGTAGTATTATTTATTCCGTGTATTTAAGATTTAAATATCCATGAATAAAATTAATTTATTACTAATTAATTTATTCATCTCTTATATCCGAGAATAGTACCGTTCAACTTTAATTATTATGCGGATTGAATCCACCTGCAGGGTTTACATAATAATTTCTTATGAACTCATCTCGGGGATATTATCAACCCTTACGGGATACACTTTCCCGTCAAGTATTCACGGCATGTCATATATAAAATATAGTGACCCAACTTAACCGGTAATTAACCCAATAATTAAATCGGTTAATTCCTTTAGAAAATCAAAGTCACTTATATTAAATATACACACCCGCAATAATATCGGGGATTAAGAATAAAATACTCTGAGACTTAAATTGATTATCTAAGGCAATCCTAATCAATAAATCTCAAGCGATCCGCCCAATACACCAAGTGTACAAGTGTGATAAAATAATTAAGATAAATTATTTTCTCTCTCACACAACGACTATACCGATGAATTGGTCCGTGTCCATCTAGGTCGTGAGCAACTGTTCGATTAAATACGAGTAACCGATAGTATGATCTTCTGTGCGCCCATGCACACCATACTAACTACAACGTATAAAATCCAGGACTATAATTTTGCATAATTAATTAATAATAATTAAATGCAAATAATTGTTTATTAATTAAATAGGTTAAATGCTATGACCGGGAGTTTACCGATACTTAAATCTAGACATTAAGTACACAACTCCAACAATCTCCCACTTGTACTAAGGTCTAGTCATTTCCTCCAAACTCCCGACCCCCATACTCATCACGTGCTTAAGTTATACTTCCCAGAAGTATTATGTGAATGAGCTATCTAGGTTGCCGCTCTGAAGTTATCTTGGTGACTACTGCGTCGTCTCCCTAGACGATGACTCGAATCAGGTGGTACATGCTCTATGTGTTATCATCACCTTTTGAACTTATGATTTCTTCCAGTTCACCACGCACCGCTACATAAATAGCCTTTGGTGAACCAAGAGTCATATCCAAGTTCAGAGGTCATTCCGGAACCTAACCAAAACTTCCGCTGCCTCTGAGGCTGCTATTCGGTTTATGATAGAGTCCGAGAAGCATCACGCTTATCACTCTTTCATCCTTAGGATCCACCTCTTTTAAAGATGAACACATAGCCTGATATCGACTTACACTGGTCTTTCTCTGATTTTAGATCTGAGAAACTGTAATCCAAGAAGATTTCGTCTCGCTTAGTAATCTAGTACTTCAGAGTACTTTTACAGCATTCGAACATTTCTTATCCAGATTACTTTGATATCCTCCCACTACGCTAATCGCATAGTTGATATCAGGTTCTTGTTTTACAACATTGCATCTACAAAGCTCTCTACACTGGAAGTGTAGGTAACTGCTCTGTCTATATCTATCTTCTTCATGCGTTCGAAACACATACCTTTAGATAGATGTATTCTGTTCCCGAAAGGCAATAACCTTTCTCAGAATTGTGCATGTTTAAAACAAACCATAATCGTATAAGATATCTTAAGAGAAGTACAAATGTTCTTATCTAGAGATCGAAAGATTTCTAAGAACATGATCCAACTTCATCTTAATCTTATATCTCAATTTATTCAGACAACCTCTATTTTATGTCTGACAACACTTTTACATTGCTGCCAACGATGAAGTGTTATCTACAAAATTTCCGAGAAACACCACCTTGTTTCCATTACGTCTCCAATACACCTTTCCCTGCCTTTTGATAAATCCATGAAATGGACTATCTCATCAATCCACAAGTTCCAGCTTTGTGATAATCCATAAATGGATTTACTAAGCTTGTACTTCTAAATGATCTCGCCTCTTTAACAATAATAATTTATTGCTATCCAAGTAGGCACATTTAGATTAGTACTGCCCCCTATGCAGAACTAGGGATCGATTTCATGTCTACTAGATCCAGAGTTTAAAACTCCTCCAGTCTTATGAACATCTCCGGTTGCTTAACAACCTCCCACTGCAAAGGTGTTCCGGTGTATAACAGTAATAACGTTAGGTGCAGTTAGTGGTGTACTACTACTCGGTTAGGCTGGCTCTCAGTCTTTCCTTTTCCTCATTTTAAAGTATCTTAGGGCATTGTAGTTCATCTAATAGTCTTCCTCTAAGAACCGGACGAGGACACCCCTCTGGTTCATAGTACTATTGAACATACAATTACTTGTTCTTCTAGGATATTCTACAACCACATTGAATGTGCCGTTGTATCCAGAAATATCCATAGAACATAGGTGGTTCCGAACAAACTTGTCCTTTTACTATTAGAATTCCATTCCTTATTCCTGACACACCATGTCTACACATCAGTGATTGGTGTAGTCGTTTGAGACTTAATCTCAATCTTTGATTTATGCTATGTGTTATTCAGATAGGTGATAGCCTCCGCGAACAAGTCGCAGGCTTCCAATGGATATACTTGGAAGGATCCCCATAATGGCTTTGTGTTGGAAAAACACTCCGCTTTTATGGCACATCAAGTATTCTAATCCATCTTCGAGTATTCTTGAAAGAACGACTCGTACCTCTCTAATTACACATGTTACCGCATTAATCATAAATCATTTTCAATACTTGTCCGAATTTCATCCTTTAGAAAGGCTAACTTAGTTGTATCATCTTTCAAGATCGATCCTTAGGTCGGGAGGTCCATTCCTCCAACTATAATTGATCAAATCAATTTCGACCTTTTGAATCCCTTTTTAATAGATACCACTAAGTTCAAGAATTCACAAGTATAATGATTGATAAGAGAAATACATCTAATAAGTAAAACGAGTTTATATAACGGTTTGTTGCATCGTGGTAGACTAAGGATTCATCATTCATATATTGCTATCCAATGTATCAGAATAGATATCATCATTATTTCTTATCCAAACCATCAAATGATTAAAGAAATAAAATATCCATTAATAATAGAAAACCAGAACAAAAGTTCTTTCTAAAATAAAAGGTACATAAAGCAATAAACTTGAAATGAAATCCTATAACTATCAAAACAGATAAATGTCTTCCACTGCAACCGCTGCTTCCTCAACAGCTTCGCCCATGTGGACTCGAACTCTTCTTATCTAAGTCGCCGGGTTTTCTGGAACCCCTGCATTTAGAATGCACATACCGTCAGTGGTTCCATATCTACACACCAGAATTCTGGTAGATAATACCGCTGACTATGTTTTACGACTAAAGAAAAATTCGTACCTTTGAGAGGATTAGATGTAGACCCCCAGTACTCAGACTGCTTCCCTTGGGGATATTTGCCAGAAGGCTTCTTTATCCCACCCTTTGGTCCAAGTCCTTAGAACCACTGGACCCCCTTTTCTTCTTCTCCTTTCCCTTGCCCTTAGGTCCGAAACCTTTGGCCTTGGCTATAAGAGCTTGCGATTGTTTCAACTCGTCTAAAAGATCCATCATCTCAAAAACGTGTTCAAGCGTTTCCTCGAAGCAACTGATCTTTATGAGTATCCTCATCGCCTCTTTTCTAGCTTCCCCATCATGTCCAAACATCAACTTGAGTTTAAGCATGACATCATGATTAGCGGCTAATGCATGCGCACTATCCCACTTTTCAAAGTCAACTATTTCCTCATCAGTTGAGTTAATGGTGGGTCTAGGAGGACAAGTTTCACTGAGTACGTCTTTGTACTCCTTTACAGTCTGAGCAATGTCTAACTCTTCTTTCCATTCAACACAGTATGGAACCAGTGCGTTGAATTCCTCAAGTATCAACGAAAGTGGATTCATAGCAATTTTCTAAACCTATAAGCACATATAAACAAACAATTAATTTAATATCCGACATTATTTCCCTGGAATAACATCATTAAATCACTAATCACATCTAAAATCCCATCAGGTAAGGCAAGCCACGTGGTGTGGACGTTTACCCACCCAAATGATTTAGCAATTAGATTTTCTTTGGTCATACATCGATTACAGCGTAACTTCGTGGGGAAGAATACTATAACGCGTATCTAAGTGTAAACCATCACTCAGCACTAAAGTAAATCGCTTGGAATTGCTACATCACCGCAAGCCACGTGGTGTGGACGTTTACGATAATTTCACAACTCTTCACAATTACTTATAACTGTCTACATCAATTAATCCAAAATCCGTTAGCATAGCAAGCCACGTGGTGTGGACGTTTACTACACTAAGAGATTTTTATAATTGACTCCCAATTACAAGATCCATTCGACTTTGTAAATCAAGACTCGGAGAATCATAAGTGAAACTCGAAGTTTCTAACCAGTGATTCACCATGCGAACGACCCTATCTCTCATAAATGAGGGAGCCGAGCAGACAATCGATCCATCTATCAAAGAATGGTACGAAGGTCTCTAATTTGTGTCATCCACATGACCAAGTGGCTTTGGCTCCATTCCACTCCCCGAGGTGAGAATGAGTCGACTTGAAGTCAGTTTCAGAAAGACAAATTAGGCATTGTTTGATAAACTCGATCAATGTTTCTTGTAAAAGAAATTACAAGAATTCTCCTCCAATGACTCGTCTATACGAACTTCGAAAGTCCATAAGAGTCACCAAGAGAACAGTAATGGAGACCATGGGAATGTTTTCATCCCCTCTCCCACTTAGCTTTTTATAACAAAGGGATACGCTATCTAGTGCATAAAATAAACACATATAGCATGCATACAAGCAATAAAGCACATAGTATCACATAGTCAAAATAATGCTAAAAAAATTATTTTCCGACTATCATGGCTTTATCCCATCTCCGTACGCATCTTCTAGTCTTCAGTCTTCGTTCTTGAATGCTCCATGTGACGAGAAATATTAATCTCTAATATTTAAATCTATTTATTTTCAATTAATCCAAAAGTTACTTAATTCGAAAATTAAGTCAATCGAATATATCAAAAATAAAATAAAATATTATTAATATTTTTATTTATTTATTTTCCTATCTAATTCTATTAAATCTTTAGAATAATCTATCCAAGTAAAACTCGGAATATTCTAGAAGACTTTTATAATAGAATAAGGAAATAAAATAAATTTAGGACTCTTCTACTTTCCATTATCAATTAATTTCCATCTAATGAAAATTCCCAAGAATAGGAATAATCAAATAGGAAATAAATTAATACCAAATTAATTAAATTCCTAATCCATGAATATCTCCATAAAGGAAATAAAACAAATAGGAATAAAATTAATTCAATTAATTTTTTTCCTAATCCATGAGAGTTTCCTAAAAGGAGGATACTCAAATAGGAAAGCCGAATTAATTTAGGAAAGTCGGGTTATGGCAGGAGTAGCGCGGGTTGGGAGTCCCCGCACCACCCCCACCGTCGACCGCCGCCCGGGAGGAGCACCGCCGCCGCCCCCAGCCCACGCGCCACCACCACCGGTGGCCGGCGTGGCCGGAAGCTCCCACGGACAGCCCCTTCGCCTAGGGCTCGATCGATCCTTCATGGGGATCGATCATGGGGTTGATCGACCCTTCGTCCCCTCGTCTTCTTTGTCACATCTTCTTCGTCTTCCGGCGATCGTTTCGGCATCGATCCAACGTAATTAAAATTACAAGAATTAAATTACAATTATCCGGTATCGATTCTATACATGAAATCGACCCTATACATTTTCCGGAAAAAAAAAAGAACGTAATAATAAATCCTAAATTCGGTCAACCCCCGAATTTTTACTATTACAAACATTCAACCACACAAAACGAATCTCGACATGTCCGAGAGTTTAATCATGATAATTAATTAAAAAAAACATTAATTAAATCCAACCATGATAGCCGGAAATCCTGCAAGGTAGAACAATAATCGAACATATACATGAACACGAAACCAATCGCTCTGATACCAATTGTTGGAAATCGATATCCCGGGCTATTAAAATTTGCGGAAAATAATAACCCGACCGAAATCCTTCATCGCCGGAGATCCGAACGCGAACCACCGTACGAGCCGGGGCCCGACCGAACACCCAGCGAGGCCCGAAGGCCGCGAGCGTCCAGCCGAGCCCCCGCACGGGGCTCGCGATCATCTCCATGATGATCGCTGGGGATGCGCGAGGCATCCCCGGGGCTGCTACGCAGCGAGCTCACGGGCTCGCTGCTCGCGGGGGGGTTCGATCCTCCCCGCATCGCCGCTGCGGGAAACCCCGCAGCTTGATACGAGGCGCTGCGGGTAAACCCGCAGCTCACCCGGCGATCGAACCCTAGGTTCGATCGCCCCCTCGGCTCCAGCCGAGGGCTTTAGCCCGCGACGCCGCCGGTCGATGAGGGCTGGGGTTCTCCCGCCGTGGCACCAGCCCACGACGAACCCCGGCGGTCGACCCGAGGTCGACCCCACGCCCCGGCGTCCAGCCGGGGCTCATCCCCTTCGCCCGCGTGCCGGCGGTCGAACCCTAGGGTTCGGCCGCCACCCTCGATCCCACCGAGGGTTTTCTCGACCTTCGCCGGGGATCTCGAATCCCCGTCCCCGAAGTTCGTACGTTTACCCGGATCGTGTGTTCATGTATACGCTACAATTAATACACATAAAATCATAGAAAGGGTTTATGATTTTTACCTTCGATTCGTTGTACGGAGAAACGAATTAACGCGTTGATGACCTTGCGATCTTCCTACGTATTCCTTGCACCTCGTCCGAACGTCGTGTGGGCGACGATCTATCGAACTCTATGGATCTCCTTCACTCTCCAAGACTTTATGATTGGCGTAGGTTATCTTGTGTTATGAAAAGTGAAGACCATGTAGTGCTTATATAGGCTACGTAGGGGATCATAAGGAGATTAAATATTGGGCTTCTAATATTGAAGATTA
Organism: Euphrasia confusa; assembly: GCA_954870475.1. Classification (NCBI taxonomy): domain Eukaryota; kingdom Viridiplantae; phylum Streptophyta; class Magnoliopsida; order Lamiales; family Orobanchaceae; genus Euphrasia; species Euphrasia confusa. The sequence goes on from OX940969.1 coordinate 20,946,664, forward strand.
AATTGGGTCCAACCCAAATCCATTAATCCTTATCAATATTAATTTTATTTATTTTCCACTATATAAATAAAATTGCACTCCCAATATTAAACCATATTATATCAAATAATATTTCTCCGGTAGTATTATTTATTCCGTGTATTTAAGATTTAAATATCCATGAATAAAATTAATTTATTGCTAATTAATTTATTCATCTCTTATATCCGAGAATAGTACCGTTCAACTTTAATTATTATGCGGATTGAATCCACCTGCAGGGTTTACATAATAATTCCTTATGAACTCATCTCGGGGATATTATCAACTCTTACGGGATACACTTTCCCGTCAAGTATTCACGGCATGTCATATATAAAATATAGTGACCCAACTTAACCGGTAATTAACCCAATAATTAAATCGGTTAATTCCTTTGGAAAATCAAAGTCACTTATATTAAATATACACACCCGCAATAATATCGGAGATTAAGAATAAAATACTCTGAGACTTAAATTGATTATCTAAGGCAATCCTAATCAATAAATCTCAAGCGATCCGCCCAATACACCAAGTGTACAAGTGTGATAAAATAATTAAGATAAATTATTTTCTCTCTCACACAACGACTATACCGATGAATTGGTCCGTGTCCATCTAGGTCGTGAGCAACTGTTCGATTAAATACGAGTAACCGATAGTATGATCTTCTGTGCGCCTATGCACACCATACTAACTACAACGTATAAAATCCAGGACTATAATTTTGCATAATTAATTAATAATAATTAAATGCAAATAATTGTTTATTAATTAAATAGGTTAAATGCTATGACCGGGAGTTTACCGATACTTAAATCTAGACATTAAGTACACAACTCCAACAGGCTTTGATACCAGTTATTGGGATTTGCGCTCAATTCCATCTCTACAAGAAACGATAAACACAAACAAAAATAAACGAGAAATAAACGACACAAGAATTTATAGTAGTTCACCCGTTAACAAGGGCTACGTCCACTCTCGCCGCTGCAAATCTCTTCACTAGAATACTCAATAATTGACTCTGGAGAGTTTACAAATACCACTCGTATCTCAGTATACTCACGCTCTCAATTATTCTATCCTTTTTAGACTTTCGGTGTGCTCACAAGAGATCGATTAACCCTAATTACACGAGTAGGGTATTAATATATAGGAGAGTCTAACTTGGAGGACAAGACAGCAAAATCCCGCTGCCACTTTCCGAAACCTGTCGGCTGACATCATGGGTAGCGACCGCTACCTCGGCGCTACCCCAACGCCAATAGCCTGCTTGTCGTCCGCCTGAAAGCTCCTGGACAAGGCTGTTCAATGGTCGACGATTCTGTCGGCCGATAGTCCACGGTGTCATCGGCCGACACCAGTCCAGGAAACCACTCGAATCCCTCGGCTTGTCTTCGTCCTCCTTCTATCTTTTTCTCCGACGTGAATTCGCCTTCACGCTCAACATTTTGCTCGCTCAATTAGTTCAACTTCAATTTGTTCGAGAGACTGCTCGTATGGTTCGAGTTCGACTCGACTCGAATTGCTCAAAAAAATCGAATCGACTCGATATATATCCACATATTAAAAATATTTAATTAAAAATGTATATATACGAGCGGCTCGCAAGCCGCTCGATTCTTCAAGATTGAGGCTCGAGCTCGACTCGTATAGAATAATGCTCGGCTCGAGCTCGACTTGATCTCGAGTTTGACCGAACTCGAGTACTCGAGCGTTGACTCGAGCAGCTCGCGAGCTGCTCGATTCGTTTCCAGTCCTAGTTGGACCCAACCTACTCAGGCCCATAGGCCACACAAATCTTTTGTCTCAAATTGGGCTAACTGGATTTGTTTTATGATTTTTGTGGCCCAATCAGACCCTAGACGGGTCGTTGGTCCAGTCATACATAATCGTAATACTTATAATAATTGCTATCTTCTCTTAAAAAGGAAAAAATATATACTATATATGACCATTAGTAGTACCGAATTATAAATGTTTTTTCGACAGCCTTAATGAACATTAATGGTTTGAACAGTATAGTATATTAGGACTTGGAGCATTACTTTAGGTAGTATATTAATCTTAAATATATACACTATGTATGTCGAATGTGTATAATTGAGTGTATTTAATATAATAATATTAAATTAAATGTATACACTATGTATGTCGAGTGTGTATAATTGAGCGTATTTAATATAATAATATTAAATTTAAAGTAAAGATGTACATAATGTGCTCTCCGTCGCCGCCGAGAGGATAGCATTCATAAAACCTAGTTTGAACGTTAAACTGAATTTTCCCGAAATGAGATGGGACATGTTCTTCCAGAAATGTACAGAATTTTCAACACTCGACTTTGCAAAGTGAGTGTCACGCTCTGAAGAGTCTTATCAGAAGATGTATTTATCTTGAAATTAATAATGTTACTACAACACAAAGGTACATATATAAAAAAACGATTAATTAGAAAGAAAACGCAGTACGTGTCGACAGAGATTTAGAAGATGTTCAGATAATTATGGGTCGTTCTATGATGTTTTCCCCTGCACTTTCAGGTCAATATCGGACACGTTTCGACCAACCATCAGCCACACGTCATAATAATATATACTCCTTATTTGAATTCATTATATTTATTGAGAGAGTTTAAAATTTCAATTGCGCTAAAAATTAAAAAAAGGAAGAAACAATATTCACGCATATGATAATAATATTGAAAAAATATGTTACGTACGTAAGGCACGCAACCTCTGACGTGAAGCTGTTCCATCGAATCCCTGCATGCTCCAAATAATTGCCTTTGACCTTGGTTTTCCCATTTTTATCACTTTGCACTACTTATATATATTAAATCAAAATATATTATTTATATAGATTTTAATTAATATTTTACATTTGTCTCTGAATAAATGACATATTTTAATTTTAAAAAATGTATCAATTTACCTAACCAGATAGAGTAATTAAATAGAAAGACAAATTAATTAATTACCTACATTTGGCAAATTAAAGTGACTTGAAAGTCAACCTTTTTGATGGCTTCATACAAAATATACAATTTGAACTAAACCCTAGTTAGCCAACCATCGGCACAAGTTAGGCCTTGGCTAAATGTAAGCACAAGAGTCCTTACACTAGCTGTCTCAAAGTCAATGGAGACGTGGACACTTATATAATTGTCTCCTTTTGCCCAATTGTTAATTGAATATTTATATATTATTGTATTATTTAATTGAATAATTACGATCTGCAATAATCATTTCAATAATTTTAAAGATACCTTTTTATTTTTATTATAAACGTGAGATTCGATGACTTGCAAAAAAGGACAAAAATGAGTAATGATTTAATTACAAAGTTTTTTTGTAGACGATAATTAGAGTTTAGATAGACATACAATATTTTATCCTTAATGTTTGTTTGATTAAATGTTAACGTTTTGATTGATTAAATGTATAAATAATTAAATATATAATTCACGATGGTCTACTTAATTACTATATATATACACATACATACGTGTTCAAATTTTGTCCGTGTTCTCGTAACGCCGTATTGTAAGATTTATGCGTAGCCATGCAGGAACCATACAATAATGAAGCCTGTATTTTAATTATAATACTCTTTGTTCGTAACAGAGTTGAGACGTGGTTTAATTTGTGTCAAAAAATCTCACATCTTTACGAGAAAAGGGAGTACTATTATATTATTTGTTTTTGTTTCGAATCAATTGTCACATTTTTTTTAAATATATATATAATTATTAGTTCAAACAAAAAGAGTATTGAATATAATATTTAAAATTTTATTATATTAATTAAATATTGTGCAAAATTGTTCTCAAAATCTTCAACAGTTCACTCGTACTAGTTTCTTAATTCTTATCATAATTGATAAAAACAACTCAAAATTAAAGTCTTAAATTTGGTGATTATTAAAATTTAAATACTAAAATAAGCATTTCAAGTAATTTTCTTTTTAAAATCATTTGTAAAAATATAAGTAAAAATTAACTTCCAAAAAAAAAGTATTCTGAACATTTCATACAAGCATACAGCACGGACGTTTGGATAATTTCACGGGCTGACGTTTGAATATGAATTTGGCGAAAAAATAAAACGTCGTTTAAGGGTGTATGCAGACATTTTTGTTGTCAGCTTCCAGCTAGGATATCTTGTTTGATTAACAAATAATTTACGTGTTTCTTGTTGGATCGTGATCCCTGCTAGCTCAGTTACATCATCGAGGTGGAATCATTCGATTTGACCGTGTGGTTAGGAAGAACGGGTGGTCAATTACGGGTTGATGGCTTAGATTGAGATTTCAATTTGAGCGTTTTAGTTTTATCTTATAATTACTCATGTTTGTAATTGATTAAGCATCTTTGAGCTAGAAAGAACGTGTTTTTTTTTCCCGTAGCCCGTAGGTCACTAATCGAACCACGTAAGATTTGGTGTGTTAATTATTTTTGTTTTCTCTTCACGCTTAGTTTCATATTGATCTTACGAAGTTTTTTGAGATTTAAGCGAAGTGAGATCGATTGTTATTAATTTGCCATTTTGGATTTTGCCATTGGTGATAACAAATTCAAGGAGTTATAGATTGATCGAGCTCATGTTTGCTTGATCGATTCGATTTACCAACATAATATTTACTCAATTTAAATATAATACACGAAATCATACTCAACATTATTAATTATAAGTACTGTTCTAACGGATTTGGAGTTGATTTTTTGGCTATAATTAAAGTCGTAGGGACTCTTATATAAAGAGGCCAGGAATTTACAATGTGCAATGACCGATTAATTGAAGTATGTGTGACAGTTGAAGAAAGTAATAAAAGCATAGTATAGTATATGGATCGGTGATGATAAGTCAATCCAAAAGGCATGCACGCACACCTGATCGATCGAATCGATCGATCATATGAAATTAGTAGCAATAGTAATAGCAACTGCGTGCCTGAAAATCTAAACGATCGATAGGTCATTAAAAACATGATCCTACGTACGTACGTACCCTATATAAATATACATATACATGTTGTCTCTCAACGTACAGTAAAAAAATCAGGATTCTCAACATTAATAATTACTCATGATCATGTTCTGTTTTTTTTTTTTACTGTTGCTAGCTTCTGATACTGTAGTAAATAAAATCATGTGAAATTAAATCAGATAATTAAAACTGTCCTTTAATTTGAATTAGGCCGCCATATATACATAGCATAGCAGTAACTGTCTATTTAGCATGCAATGACTTTTTTGCTAGCTAGCTCTCTATTTTGTCAATCCCCCTTAAATTCTTCTTCTTTTTTTGTAAGAAAAATAAAATTGAAGCGGATAGATGTTGTTGTATTATATATATTGTACGGATAAAGTAGTTGTGTTTGAGCAAGGTTTGTTTTTTTTTTTCAACATTATCAACATTAATTAATTGCATGAATGCATTTTTAATTTTACTGCAAAAGTGTAATTCATAAAACTACTGAGTAAAAAATCGAGCTGATCAACCGAAAGTATTCTAGCAAATAAAAGAGTTATTGGTTTGACAACAATTAAGTTATTGAATTATGTTTGTTTTGACAATGTTAGGATTTGACGAAAAACTAGAATCCAATAGAAATCAAATAATTAAAAGAGACAAAAGTTACGTTAAAAACTCAAATCGAAAAGATCACAATTTATAAATGCACAAGATTGATAAATTAAACTCAAATCGAAAAGATCACAATTTATAAATGCACAAGATTGATAAATTAAGTAAACAGTAGAATTATAAATAAAATCATTTTTATAATATAACTCAAATCTCTTAAACAAATAATTCAAAAATATTTATCTCATAAGTCAATTGAAGCCTCATGCACAAATCGAGCTCATCACAAAAATCCTCGCCGGCCCTGAAATTTTTTACTGCGACGACGCGACACACACATAGAAAAGTATATGACGGGTAAGATGACTGTACAGAGCGCATAGAATGGATAAAGTAGATACGCGATTTTGAGTCAACATTTCAAAAGACAAATTTCGAAACAATTAAAATTGTTTGTTAGTGCTTATAAGTTTTGTATAAAATTATAAATTCTTTAAATTTGTTTGTTATTTTTCTAAAAATAAAAAGAGCTTATAAAAATTAAAAATACATTTTTTTAAAGTAAAAAAAAAAATCTCAATATTATTATTAAACTTATGAATACAAAATTGAAATGCAGAGAATATAAATCACGAAATTATAACCCGTATAAACACGTGGACTTGCATTACTTACTTTATAGGAAATGAAGATATTTTCTTATTTGTTGAAGCAATTTTCAATGCTTCAAATAAATTGGCCGGCTGCGTATACGCGTTTAATGTAAAATTGTTAATAATCACTTGTCCAATTTTTAGATTCGTGAATATTGACAAACTTACATTAATCATTTACTAATTGTAAGCATTGAGAATTACTTCTACTGTTTTTTTTTATATGATACATTAATTAAATAAAATTTCACTTTAATTCGTCAAATTTGTAGATACTTTTGAATATTCGCTCTTTATTTTTTAACCTTTAGTTTTTGTTCTGGAATGGGGTCGTCCGTTTTGACTTATACAGTAGTAATTAATAATTATAGATATAAAAAAGATTAATATCCTAATGACTTAGAAGATTACTGTTTATTAATCAATCAAACTTTCCTCCATAAAAACCCTACACCACCCACAACCACAATCAATCACATGTGCCTCCAAAGTCAAATTATTACACATAAAAGACACACACACACAGAGACATAGAGAGAGAAGTTTTTTTCTTCTCAAATCAAACAAAACAACACAACACAAAACACAAGAAAGAAATGGGAAGAGCTCCTTGCTGTGACAAGGCCAATGTCAAGAAAGGCCCTTGGTCTCCTGAAGAAGACGCTAAGCTCAAAGACTTCATCGAGAAATTCGGCACCGGCGGCAACTGGATCGCTCTTCCTCAAAAAGCCGGTAAACTAAAACTTATTGTATTCACTTTCGATTTCAGTCAATCCAAAAAAAAAAAAAAAATACTAATCAATTAATGATTTTTGTTAATTAATTAAATAGGTCTGAAGAGATGCGGAAAGAGCTGTAGATTGAGGTGGCTCAACTATCTCCGACCCAACATCCGGCACGGAGAATTCTCCGACGAAGAAGATCGAATCATTTGCACACTCTTCGCAAGCATCGGAAGCAGGTATACATATATATATGCATGCATGTCAAAATTTTGTTTACTTGTTATGTCTAAATTAACATTAATTTTAATATGAGTAACTACATGAATATTTTCCTAGGTGGTCAATCATTGCCGGACAGTTACCGGGCCGAACCGACAACGACATCAAGAACTACTGGAACACCAAGCTCAAGAAAAAGCTCCTCGCCCTAACCAATAATATTAATAATAATAATACCAATAATAATTTAATTATTTCCTCGGCAACAACCAATCATCTTCCGCCACCTCCACATTACTCGCAACAAATTTACTCCGACTATCAAAACAACTCCTTCCAATTCCAGACTCCGAGCATCGATTTCGCCCCTTCCGTCGACAACTTCTCGTTTTCCACCCCACAATACCCGGACCCGTATTTCCACCTCATGAATAACCCCTCGATGCTCGTATTCGGCTCCAACAACAACGAGCCGACTTCATCGTCCGATGGGAGCTGCAGCCATAGTCTCATCAAGCAAGAAGATTCGATTACGGTTCGTAACGATTTTCAAGGGCTTGTTTCGTCAACGATTTTCGACTACAACCGTTACGATCAAAAGCCGGCGAATGTTCTAGAGGAAGTCCAGCAGTTGATCATCGATGAGAAGGAGAAGGGGTTGTACTATTACTACTCATGATGAAACTCAATAACTCTCTCTCACGCATTGCCATGCTTGTACCTCTTTGTAAAAAAAAAAATTAAAAATTTATTTCGGTTTATGGGGTTTTGTGCTGTCATGAAAAAAAAAATTATTTATTTTATTTAATATTGTACTACTGTAGTGTTTCAAATCTGAATGGCCTTATCGCAAAATCTGACAAAAACATTATAATAAAAATTGAATCACTAAAATCCAGGGCATGCACAAACATGACAATGTTATAATATCTCTGAATATGTTGACTTTGGTTTTCCAAAAGTCATAATTATTAATAATAAACGAAATTTATTTAAAAAGGGAAGGCAAAGGCAGCCCCATATATAATTGTACCTTTTGGGCGGCAACCAACAAATTGATTAATTAGTAAAATAAAATACACGGAAATTGCAATGAGTTTGAATTTCGATTCGAGTCGATAAATCGAAAGGGACATCGATCGCCACTTGCCAACCTAAGTATTTAGACACCATGACTTTTGATTTATTGGTTATTTTTTTAAGAGGACTGTTAAATCAGTATCTTGTAATAACTATACAATTGATGTAATTAGTCATGAAAAAATTAATAAAATAAGAGTGTATATAATCTGCATGGGTGGCAGTAGATATCATAGAAAAAGACAGAAGATAAAACATAATCTTACTCTTAAATCTTAATTATTTATTTATTTATACGTATGTATACACACACATATACGTACAGTGCGTGCATGTGTATGAGAGTCTTAAAAACGTAAAGGAAGCAACAAAGATTGTATAATCGCATGAGGGATTAAAAAAATGAAATGACGTGGACCGTATTTAATTAATTGATTAATGAAGTGATTTGATTGGTTGAGGATTGACCAATGTCTTATGATTATGAATAGATCAAAGGTGGGTCCCGCTCCCATTAGAGTTGACTCTTTTGCTAGCACTATCAATAATCCTTAGGTAAGCTAAATTTTATGGTACCTTATTATTAGAGTGATGAGCATATACAGCAAGCAAGCAACCAATTATTTTCAATTATTTTATTTTTATAGTTATTTTTATTATATAATTGAAGAAATATGGGTCAAAACTTTGTTAAGATGTTGTTGTCGTGTGCGTTGTTAATTATATTTTCCTTGAAAGTAATTTTGATAAAAAGCATTTACCTTAATTTGTCCATCTCTAGGGAGTTGTGTAATTGGACGTAAACTTTTTATTCATTCAGTTCGTCAAGAGTGATTACTTTTTTTTGTTTGGTTATTCGTTAAAAATATTTACACCAATAAATAGATTTTTTTTTCTTTTTTAAATTCATTTATTTACATCAATATCAGTAGTATTTCAACTCATTCATTCATTACTTACCTGACAATATTTATTATATTTCTACTTTATATATTTAACACGTAAAAAACAATTTTTTCTTAATATAAGTGAAAAATATATTAGGTTATAAAGTGTTGGGAGATGAAGAAGACATTATTATTTTCGTCTCAATTATTTATGCACACTTTCTTTTTTTTGGACGTGTCAACTAAATCAGTAAACTCTTAAAAATAAAATAATTATTTTACTTTTCCACTTTATAATAATCTCTACTATTTTATTCATTTATTTTTCAAACTTTAATCACTACTATTTTTCTTTTTAATTTTAAAATAAGGAGTACTTTTTTACTCTTTATTTTTAGTCAAAAAATCAAAAAAATATTATTTAATAAATTTACATACGTACCGATCAACCAGTGAATATGTAGTTGTGACGAGAGTAGTATTTTTCTTGTAAAAATTGTTTTTCGAGCAAAATTTGATGACTAGCGATGACAAGAAGTATACCAACAAAACAATCGGAAGTTAGAAACGCTAAACTTTTTAAATGGTCACTAATCCTAGAATTACTCTTGATCTCAACCACGCTTAACTTTGTGTTTTAATAAATAAATAAAAATGATATTATTAGCTTTTCTTGAAGTACAGTAGTATTTTACCGGTGCGTACCAAAACATTAATTTGAGTACCTCTGTCCCAAGACAATAGTCACACTTCTTTCACAAATAACAAAGGAAGTGTGACCATTAATATGAGACAGAAGTAGTAAATGTGACCTAAAATTTCTCTACCAATCCACATAATGTTTGTCGCGGTCTTCGAGTAAAAACGTGAATTGACCGAGTTAGTAAGTGTAAAACCTTTTATTTTTCTTTTTTCTTTTTTAACTGTCTGAATATTGTGAAAGTGATTGTTAGGCAAACGAGGCGAGGGAGGCTGTGGGTGCTGAAATTTGAATTGGTGATCTGTCGACACTTCCAACCTCAAATTCCTCGCGCCAGACTGTAAAGTTAAAATGGGCGTGGATTGATTGGAAGTGAGATCAATTTTGAATCACTAATTTTATACTATTAACATTCTACTTATTTTGCCCATGTTATAATCATTAATCATTTTTCTCCTCTCATTTTATCTCATCTTTTTTCTATGGACTTCTACGAAGTATTTTTTTACACGTTCTCATAATTATTTGTTACTTTTATAATTTTTGGTCTGTCTCACAATTTTTGCACAAATTTACATTTACATTTTTTTTAATTTGATGAAAATATTTTTTTATCTATGTGCTTGAATAAGTGAAAAAAAAATGTTTATGGGATAAAAGAAATACTTTGTCTATTTCCATATATAATAATACACGTGTTTGTTTTGTATGCTTTTTTGGGACGAAAAAAGTATATACCTATATAATTTGTCTAAAAAATACAATGAAGTGGATTTAGGGCATGTAGTCATGTACAGTATATATGGGGAGTATAATACTCTCTTTATTTGAAGTACTATTTATATATAGTTATATGTCACATTTAAAATCTCGCAATTTTCATTTTATTGTATTTTTGAAAGTTTCACTTTTGATATCTATGGTCCAACTAGAACAATCCTTGTTTAAGTTCCAAAAGAAGAACCCATCTTTTTCATAATAAAAACGATCAAAATAAGCTTTACACTTAAATGTAAGAATTTACAAATACAAAACATTGAAGAAAGATGCACAATCCAACACGAACCCTAATTAAGTTATCGAGAGAAATCCTCACACGTAGATCAAGTGCATTGTAATTTATTGGTATTGTATTGGTTATTAAACTATGGAGTATGATTTTTTCGTATTGGTAGATATGAAACCAAAGTAACTAAGAGGAAGTAGTTGTACCTTGTACTCTCTATATATGTTTCTATCCATACAACATAAATAGGCAAGTATACATGGAAGAAAGTACAAACACATGGAGACTCAAAATTTACAGAGAGAATCCTTATCGGGAAACCACCCCCATGATCGAGAGTCACACGATCTCAAGATCTTGTGTCAGCTCCATTGCAATTTTCTTATTTCACGGTCACGTGAAATAAAATAAGCCCTCATATCTTACATTATCATTATAATTTTCAGAGAAAAATTTTAGTAATATAAATAACTGATTCATTAATTAATTACAGTGTAGGAAAAGGAAAGGATAACTTATTATTTATCTTTCATATTATTATTGTTCGTGATTATTTTTTCTTTTTCAATTGGTATTATTATTTAAGAATATATATGTCTTTTCTAGTAAATACAAAAATGGTCAAAAACTACTGACAATCAGAAATATTTAAATGTGTATATACCAAAGTACAATGGAACCCAAAAACAAAGACGCAACCTTTGCCAAATAAAGAAGCATAAAATTTCAGCTTTATCCACTTATAAAATATGTATACATACACATCTCATCTTACATTTATTTCTCATTTTAATACTATAGTAGTATATGATACACTAAAGCCTACACTGTATAGGTCTGTCTAATGCTATGAAAACTCTGGAGAAATCAATGAAATTCGAAGAGAAATCGGAATTTTGCAATTTCGTATTCTAAGACGATACCAATACATTTTAAGCGTACACAAAGTGTCTGTGGTGCAACATGAATTTAAATTTGGCACAACTAAGGAAGAGGAAGTACTGGTGGGTTAAGTAAGATAACAGACCAAAACGAAAGAGCAATAAAACAGAGTAAAGCATCGCAGGCAATCGGCGATTAGATCTCGATGTGGGATGTATTTGATCGCTTTATTTGAGATGTTTTGACTTAACACGTTATTCAGATGGAATTGAAATCTTCTTCGTATGGCAGATATATCTTATGATGTTTGGTACATGCTGTATTAATGTAGTCTTAACTCACACTATAATGAGGACAAGAGACTAGACCAGGTGATTAGAGTACGACAACGAACATTTTAGAGAAAGTACAATTCTCAGGGGCATGCATGTCAATTTCATTCAAGATAATACTGGGCAATGGGAACTAGGGGTACTCGAAACACGGACACACAACATATGATAAATCAAATATCAGCAAGGGCAGATACTTCGGCGAGGATTGCAATATCAAATATTTTGATCCAGTAGCCATCAGGATCTTTAACAAATGCCAAATCCTTAATCTTCCTTGGAATGAACAAAATGATGCGTGCGCAAGATTAATTGACAAACAATAAATGGAAATTGTTCAAAATTTTATGTTAAAAGTAGAGCAACAAAGATGACAATCAAAGGAATAAGACAATTAAAAAAAAAATGATAGTAGAAGATCATGACCATACAAGGGGGGCTTCATTCTTATTTATAAATAATGCAAATACGGAGAAGGAAAGAGTTCATTTCTCATGTTTCTTAGGTCACTTTTAGCTTATGAACAGAGCTTATTGACAGGCTAAATGGTATCTTTGCCCCTTAAATTTTTACAATTTTACTAATACCAATCCGCACCACAAGGTTTATGTGTCATGCATTTCATGCAGGCATGAAGCAAAGTATTAGCATCTTCACATGAATAAATCCATTTAATGTGAGGTTATAAAAGAGATCAGGATTTCTTCCCATCATCCCATGTGAGAATACATAACAAATAATGCATATGAAACCAGCGTTTATGACAAACATGAAAGAAACTCCCAAAGCCAAAAGTTATATTTTACTTTATCTAATTGAAGTACAATAGCCCAAGCCTAGTCAAGAGTCAGACCAAAATTTTAATGTGTAAAAAGCCCAATTTTTAAAAACTATTTATACAGATAAGCGCAAAAAATACTTTTTGATTGAGAAGATATTATGTACATCGAGAAATATTAAATATTGACAGGTCAACTCAGCTATGTTTATTACGTTATGCGTTTCAATTTAACATATTGTTGAAACTTAATGATATAAGCATATGAAGATTGTTAATATGATAAAATACTAAATAGTCTAAGATAAAGGGTGGAGTATATATTAAAATAAGAGGCACCGAAATGTAGTTAATCAGATAATTCATAATAGAAAACATCGTATATGTATTCAAAAAATTGAAAGGATTACCATCAGGAGGTCTCTTTACAAACTCCACTCCTAAACTTTCAAATCTTTCACACGCCTTATGCACATTATCAACGACAATACCCAAGTGTCCTGCGAGTATGCTGAAAAGCGTGAAGTTATTAAAATTTGAAATCCCGACAAAAAATGAGACATGCTTCGTAATATTGTCCTGAACAAGAAGTACGTTATTCAGTAATCAGCAATTTTTCCTCGTCTTACAGGATGGTTTTATTACATATAGCAAAAATGTTCATAGTTTCTAGTTCGTCAAACATGAATTGGAAGCATACGACATACAACATTTAACAACAAACCAGAGAGCTCCTCAGAATTCAGAAATATTGATTCAAGTTGCAAATTTCTATCAAACCAATAACGAGTTACAGACAATTCTTAAATTTTAAAATACATGATTTATGACTGACTACAAAGTAAGAAAAATGTCAGTAGACAAGGAGCCAAAGGATTTCTAAATTTCAAAGGAAGAGCTACAAGACTACAAGTTATGAATAAATGTGTATATTTATGATTATGTACAAAATGTGTATGAATCTAAGAACCCTGAGAAGTCTTACCAAAATCAAGAGGCTCTGAGTTCTCATTGTGATAACCTTTGAAACCAGAATTGGTTTCACTACTCCAATTGCTGTTGCAAAACTCTTTTAAGTTTTAATAATCAGACATCAAAAGATATCATTTATATATAATAAAATGATAGTATTTCCCTTTCATGTAAAATGAAAGCTAGCACGTACTGTGTAAGTTCCAGACATGCTTTTTTGCAATAAGTCCAAGCCGTGCGCTCAATGGGATCACTTGGTTGGGGCTGAAGATGTGTCCTGAACCAACCGGGCGCGTATGAATATATGTTGATATATTAATTACTTTGTAACGTAGGTAAACTTCAATTCTGAGAAATCCAACCTTTTAAGCAACCTGTAGTTGATAAAAATAACGTCGAGAAATGAACTATGTTTACATAGTAGTACTTTAACATGTAAATTGTAAAATACCACATAAGAATAAGAAAAAAACATGAATGAATAATGAAATCAGATATATCCCCTCTGTACTCAAGCACTATGAAGATGCAATAATTTTTCATGGAGTGTAGTCCAAGAGACTAGCCAAAGGCCAACGGCCATATATGCAACTTTCAAAATATAGAAGCAAATTTGTATAACTAGAATCGACGAAACAAGAAAGAAAGAAATACTAGTAGTCACTAGCTCGAATCGATTTCAGAAAACAAAAATCAGTGATACAGGTAACGATCTTAATACGACCAAAAACAAAATTTGAAATAAAAAAGTACTAATAATTTTGATTGATTACATGGTTAGATTGAAATAAGAACATGTACATAGAACACCTACGACATTCCCATGATCCGGGAGTAGAAATCAAGGCTGAGTTTCGGGTCCTTTACTCGGATCATGGGAATGTAGCAAGAGTGAATGCATCAACCAAAAGTCAGAATGAATGGCAGATAAAGAATTATACATTAGGAATGTGTAGTGCAGAAGTCGAAGAACAGTAATTGCTTAAATTCAATCATAAAATAGAAGCGCAAAAAAAAAAAGTATCGTAAATGTAATTACAGTTTGCTGTAAAAAATAATTCTTGGTGGCTTCATCGGAAACAGAGTGGAGGCCAGGGTTGTTATCCGGCGACTATTTGGATTCCATCAATGGACTCGTTGATTAAATCTCCTTCTAGGAAGATTAGAAACCTGCAAAAAAAAAAAAAAAAAAACGGGTCATATCGAAGAAAGGGCAAATATAAAAGGGCGATTTTTTTAAAAAAATGGTGTAGACCTTAGGGTTGGAGAAGAGAGTGGGGGATGGAGATAAGAAGAGTGGTCTGTGAACGGCGGAGCAAAGGCGGTGGAGAGAGGCGGTGATCTGTGAAATTGCCATTTATTGGAGTCAGCCAGGAGGAGGTGGGGGAAGAGTGATCACCAACCCAACTCCAACTGTTGAGACTGAAATTTTTGGCTTAGTGCCTCTTAAAATACAGTATTTACTTAGAATTTGTGGGTTAAAAGTGAAATTAGTTTAGTTTTAACATTTTCTTGGGTAAAAATGAATTAACTTATTTGAGTATAGAGTATTTTAACTTTTAATGAAAAAAAATACATTCTTTTCATTTACATTTTGATAAAAAATATATTTTTTTTTAATTAATTTTCGTGTTCGCATGGGTGTGTATGTATTTTCAAGGTGAATAAAGTATATTATTCAAATTCATAACCTCTTAATGTAGCAAGTCAATTGTTGGTGGATGTGCGATATTGAGGACGACTCTGAAGTGTAGAAGGGAAGATCACCTTTCGAGTTCAGACAAGTCGACTCGGTTTGGTTCAGGTACTTTTCGCTAGTCGAAAACTTAACTTAAATAGAGGAAATTCAACTATCTCTTGTCCCAAATATGGTCGAACCACACTGGTTGGGGACTAAAGTCGTCCCCTGATGAGCCCAAAAGAGGACGAAACCAACAATTGTCTAGATGGTTCGATTTAACCTCTCGTTGTGGTGCCATCACAATGAGCTGAGTTGTTATTATTTTTTATTTTACATCTTTTTTATAATTTTAAAATTAACTGAAGTGAATATAACTAAACTAAATCAAATTAAAATTAAGTTCTAAAAAATTCTTAACCTAAAATGTGGGATAAAAATTTAATAAATGTGTTTTGTAATATTATTTGTAGTATATGTTCTCATGCACCTCAATTTAATAAGTTATCCAAACTTATGTGTTGTGAGATGTGAATTCGCAATCATACCTTCACCCTAACTAATCTCTTTATTCTAAGATCCAACATTGTTAATTACTAAAAGAAACAAATTCATGTTTGCTATTAAATTAAAGAAAAACAAACGATCATACACAATAAACTATGAAAAAAAATTGAAGAAAAAAAAAACAAGAATAGCAAGTCAAACAAATAAGCCTTTTGAAACCTAATACACAACACATGTATTGACTAAAGTCCTTATTTCAACTTAATTTGAGAGCTATCCCGATTTTTTCGACTTCAAGATTAAGCTTCAAAATTATTGTAAAAATACTCAGCAATGGTTTTAGTTTTGTGTGATTTCATACTAACTTCATAACCATTTTGGAACAAATTAAAATTTTATAGTTGGCCTCACATAAATTGAAACTTGGGTTACTTTATAAGATTACCTATTTATACATCTCAACTAACCATAAGAACTAGTACAAAATTAAATCAAAAGTACAGTACATTCCTGAGGGTGGTGGATGTCAATTCCTTTCCAGATTATACTGAATAATCGATACTGTACCCAAAACATGCACGCACAGCATACTGATACAATGGATCAAACTGCAGCAGGTGCAGTTGTTTTGGCGAGGTTTGCAGCATCAAATATTTCGATCCAGTAGCCATCGGGATCCTTAACAAATGCTATATCCTTAATTTTCCCTGGAACGAGGACATAAAATTCATTAATTACTACGTACATTGTTTTGCCACCTCAGAAAAGAAAATGAAAATTGGATATTGTATAGGAATTACCATCAGCAGGTCTCTTTACAAATTCTACTCCTAAACTTTCAAATCGCTCACACGCCTTGTGCACATTATCCACGGTAATACCTAGGTGTCCTGCAAGTATGCTAAAGATGTTAAAAGTAAACGATTTCGAAATACCAAAAATGAGAATGTTTTCTGAAAGAGGGAAAGAAAATCTTGATTATTATAATCAGCAGCATTATTTTCCTCTGTCTTACAGGATGTTATTTTATTATATGTAGCGAAAAGGTTCATACTCACTAGTTTGGAAAATATGAATCAGAAACAAACATAAAACAATGAAATGAACTACAAACACACAGCTTATCAGAAATATTGATTCAAGTTGCAGCTTCTACGAAATCAAAAAAAATAAAAAATAAATAAAAATTTATTAATATAGAACCATATGATTCCTGAATTTATTAATGTATGGATGTATGTGTGTATATGAACCAAATATAGAACCAATCAATGAATTGAAGTGACATAAAATATAATGTGAATCTATGAACTCGTCGTACGACCCTTACCAAAACCAAGAGGTTCTGAGTTCCCATTGTGATAGCCTTTGAAATTAGGATCGGTTTCGCTACCCCAATTGCTGTGTCAAAACTCTTAATAATCAGGCATCAAAAGATAGCATTACAAATAATAAGATGATAATATTTCCCTTTCATGTAAAATGAAAGCTAGCACGTACTGTGTAAGCTCCAGACATGCCTTTTTACCGAAAGTCCAAGCCGTGCGCTCAATGGGATCACTTGGGGCTGAAGATGTGTCCTGAACCATCCGGGAGGGGTATGTATATATGCTGATATATTAATTATTTTGTAACGTAGTGATTAGATTTAAGTTACCTCGTATCCCAAAAAGTATAAGGTAAACTTCAGTTCCGAGAAATCCAACCTTTTAAGCAACCTGTAGTTGATACAAATAATGGCGAGAAAGGAGCACTGTTTACATAGTAATACTCACGTAAATTGTGAAATTAGTTTATCCACTACGCACTCAAGAACTATGATGATGCAGTTTTTAATACATATAAACAGACCCGAATACATAGAAACGAAAAGGCAAAAAAGAAAGAAATACAAGCCAGTAAAAGCTCGAATCGATTTCAGCAGGCAAGAACCAATGCTAAAAATTAATCGAAACAAAGCTACAATACAAATGATTTTGATTCATTTCATGCTTACATTGAAAAACAGAACACTTACGACATTCCCATGACCCGGGAGTAGAAATCGAGGCTGAGTTTCGGGTCCTTTACTCGGATCATCTGAAATTGCACAGCTAAATGTATCAACCAAAATTCCCAATGAATAGCGGATAAGGAATTATACAGTAATTACTTAAATTCAATCATAAAATAGAAAAGCAAAAAAAAAAAAAAAAAAAAAAAGTTATCGGAAATGTAATTAGTAATTACAGTTTGCTGTAAAAAATAATCCTTGGTGGCGTCATCGGCGACGGAGTGGAGGCCAGGGTTGTTATCCGGCGACTCTTTGGATGCGGTCAATGGGCTCGTCGATATAAACCTCCTTCTGGGAAGATTAGAAACCTGCAAAAAAAAGGGGTCAAATCGAATGAAAGGGCAAATATAAAAGGGGCGATTATGGTAGACCTTAGGGTTGGAGAAGAGAGTGGGGGATGGAGATGAGAGGAGTGGTCTGGGAACGGCGGAGCAAACGCGGTGGAGAGAGGCGGTGAGCGGAGAAACTGCCATCGAGGAGGTGCGGGAAGAGTGATCGGAAAATGTAGACGTGAGAACCAAAATCTTACCAAAATCGCATTTTAAACGTGTGCTTTTTCTGTACACCCCTCATTTTTTATGAAGAGATATTCCTATAAACAATTCTTTGTTATTTAAAATTTTAAAACAATTAATACTTGTCTCTTATGTTATTTTTATAATGATTTTTAAATAAATCTTTGTTATTAAGGTATTTCATGTTCGACGTGTGACACTTTTTTGCGGTTGAATAAGTATTACGCAAATATCATAAATTGAACTTACGCAATTGCATGATAATATATCAATTAAATTGATCTCACACTATAAATAATAATAAATTATAGAATTGTATTTTATAAATTGTTTTAAGAACGTAAAAATTTAACAACATTTCACAATTTAAGATTTTATATTAACATAATTATTAAAAAAAAATTATGAACGACCAAAAATTAAAAAAAAAATGTATAAATAAAATAAGAAATTTAAAAGTATTGTATATAGTATGTAATAATTTTAGGTGTAATTTAGTATTTTATTGTTAAAGTAATAAAAACTTATAAATTGTTTAAAGAAAGTATTTCACCCTTTGCATTTTTTTACTATTAAATAGTTTATTTTTAGGGGCGGAGGCATTTAAAGGCCAAAGCATAAGAGTATACAAGTTCTGAAGTCCCGTCCATAAAAATGGAAGTTAAGTAGGCCAATTTGAATGAAAAGACTTAAGTACCCTCAAAAGTTATCTTTTCTCACAAAACAATAAATCGAATATTAAAAATTAATAAAAAGAATATCAGAAAAATAAAGTTGCCCCACAAAATCAATTTTCGACTTTTGAAATTCACACGCACGACGAGCGCCGCCACGGTGAAACATCAGCCCCGACCGTTATCGAATCAACTATTCAACTCCGTCTCCGGCGATCATCATTATGGCAAGCAGTGACAACATGGACACCCTAGACAATCGCGCTCAACCTCCGGTAAGTCCATAACCCTAGCTTTCCAACTTTTGATTATTCGAGCTTTGATGCTTGTAAATCATTCGATTTGTAATTTGATACCGGTATATTCATTCAAGATATGGTTTTTGTTTCCGACATTTTAAAATGGTTAATGGTTTATTGCTCTCTGCAATTTTTTCGCATGCGGTTGTGTGTCAGTTCTGGTAGACGACGGTTCAACCGTGAGTTTTATCACCGTGTATTATCACGGTAGAATTTAAGACGGTGATATATCTCACGGGTGACTTACACCGTTTTTACTTACGGTCTTGTACGAGCACGATCCACGACTGTGATTTATCTCACGGTGTAATGTTACCGCGTGTACTTACGGTCGTGTATGATCACGATTCACGACAGTGTTTTATTTGACGGTGTATGTGTACTTACAGTCTTGTACGTGCTCGATCCACGGTGTATATACACCGTGTGTAATGTACACCGTGGAAAAACACCGTTTTGTATGTTCACGGTGAATTTACACCGTGATATTCAATAGTTTTTTTCTTACGGTGTAATTCCGTCTTATGGTTATGCACGATCCCGGTGGTTGACATCACCGTATGTATCTTCACCGTGATATTCAATAGTTTTTGTACACCGTGGAAAAACACCGTTTTGTATGTTCCCGGTGAATTTACACCGTGATATTCAATAGTTTTTTTCTTACGGTGTAATTCCGTCTTATGGTTATGCACGATCCCGGTGGTTGACATCACCGTGTGTATCTTCACCGTATACCCTTGATAACTGTTGTATATGCTCGTCCTGGATTTAATATCTCCGTGTACACTACACCCTTAGATGTTCACCGTGTACATTTCACCCTTTGACGTGCCACGGTGTTAAGTTAAACTCACCGTGAATCGTGAAATCTTCTCTGATTTGATTGATATTTTCAGGCTGGGTACGAATGGAAAAGACCAGTAGCTTTGCAGTCGATCACCCCAAGAATCAATTTGTATTACCGTTTCGACGTGATAAACTTGATAAAGCGTGTTATGGGTTCAATCGACGGCGGCGATGCAACACTGGCTGAATTCGCTCAGCAATCCTATATGAAGCATTTTCTGGAATTCGTAAAACCCAACGAAGGATTAGTTAAAGGACATGCTGCACACGCATCTCGTTATTTGCATCATTTCCTATGTAGAGAGTGTTGGAATTCGATATCCCGGGTTATTTAAATTTGCGGAAACCACTAACCCGAACGAACCCTTCGCCGGAGATCACATGAACGCCGACTCATCCGCCGGAGTCCG
The DNA here is from genome assembly GCA_954870475.1 of Euphrasia confusa. Classification (NCBI taxonomy): domain Eukaryota; kingdom Viridiplantae; phylum Streptophyta; class Magnoliopsida; order Lamiales; family Orobanchaceae; genus Euphrasia; species Euphrasia confusa. Next base: position 20,967,495 of record OX940969.1, read on the forward strand.
GCCTTTGGAGATCACGCACCAGAAGGCACGCGGCCCGCCCCCAGCCGAACCCCCGCGAGCCGGGGTTCACACGATCGAGAGATCGATCGCACGCCGGCGATCGATCGGGGTGGGGCTGCCCAGCAGCCCCCGCGGCGAGTCCGGCGACTCGCCGCCACCAGGAGGCCCCCGCCTTCACGGCGGGGTAGGGCACGGCACCAGCCCGTGCCCAGCGATCGATCCTTGTGATCGATCGCTCACCCTCGGCCCAGCCGAGGGTTCGCCCCCATGCCCACGGCCAAAACCCTAGGCGGCGATCCGCGGTCCGGTGGCTTCGCCACCACCGCGTGATCGTTCGTCTAATCCGGGTTCGACTTCCGGATCTTCGTCCTACGGTATTCTCAATAATCGAATCAAATTAAAATCATAAAGCGCGTTTAGATTTTTACCTTCGATTCGTTGTTCGGAGAAACGAAATCTAGATGACCTTGCGATCTTCCCACGTATTCCTTGCACTCCGTTCGAACGTCGGGTGGGCGACGATCTATCGAACTCCTATGGATCTTCTTCACTCTTCAAGACTTTATGATTGGCGTATCTTAGGTTAATGAATTGTGAAGACCATGTAGTGCTTTTATAGGCTACGTAGGGGATCAAAAGGAGATTAAATATTGGGCTTCTAATATTGAAGATTAAATTGGGTCCAACCCAAATCCATTAATCCTTATCAATATTAATTTTATTTATTTTCCACTATATAAATAAAATTGCACTCCCAATATTTATCCATATTATATCAAATAATATTTCTCCGGTTAGTATTATTTATTCCGTGTATTTAAGATTTAAATATCCATGAATAAAATTTATTTATTGCTTAATAAATTTATTCATCTCTTATATCTCTTATATTCAACCTTATTTATTATGCGGAACAAATCCACTCGCGAGGTTTACATAATAAATCCTTATGAGCTCATCTCGGGGATATTATCAACCCTTCCGGGATACACTGTCCCTTCAAGAATTCACGGCATGCCATATATAAAATATAGTGACCCAACTTAACCGGTAATTAACCCAATAATTAAATCGGTTAATTCCTTTGGAAAATCAAAGTCACTTATATTAAATATACACACCCGCAATTGTTTCAGGGATTAAGAATAAAATACTCCGAGACTTAAATCAATTATCACAGAGCAATCCTAATTGATAAGTCTCAAGCGATCCGCTCAATACACCAAGTGTACAAGTGTGATAAAATAATTAAGATAAATTATTTTCTCTCTCACACAACGACTATACCGATGGATTGGTCCGTGTCCATCTAGGTCGTGAGCAACTGTTCGATTAAATACGAGTAACTGATAGTATGATCTTCTGTGTGCCCATGCACACCATACTAACTACAACGTATAAAATCCAGGACTATAATTTGCATATATTTAATTAATAATAATTAAAAGCAAATAAATGTTCATTATAAATAGGTAAATGAAAGTGTACATAGAGTTCAGAATACTCAAATCTAGACATTAAGTATACTACTCCATCAATCTCCCACTTATACTAAGGTCTAGTCTTATCTTCCAAACTTCTGACTCCCAAACCCTCCAAGTGCTTGTAATATACTTCCTTAGGAAGTATCTTGGTGAAAGGGTCCGCTAGGTTGTCTTCCGAAACTATCTTGGTGATTATCGCATCGCCCCTCTTGACGATGTCTCGAATCAGGTGGTACTTGCGCTCTATGTGTTTCGTAGCACTATGGGACCGTGGTTCCTTACTGTTTGCCACTGCACCGCTATTGTCACAATAAATTGTCATAGCCTTGGGCAAACTCGGAATCACATCTAAGTCCTGGAGGAAATTAAGGAACCACACTGACTCTTTCGCTGCCTCTGAGGCTGCAACATATTCAGCTTCCATGGTAGAGTCCGAAATGCACTTTTGCTTAACACTCTTCCATGATACGGCTCCACCTCCCAAAGTGTACACATAGCCTGACGTCGACTTACGCCGGTCCTTATCAGCTTGGAAATCCGAATCTGTGTAACCCAAAGGAATCAGATTGTCTGCACTGTATCTCAGAACATAATCCTTAGTATTTCGCAAATACTTGAAAATGCTCTTTACGGCAGTCCAATGAGCCTTTCCAGGGTTACTCTGATATCTAGCTACTATGCCAACTGCATAACAGATATCAGGCCTCGTGCATAACATTGCATACATTAAGCTTCCCACAGCCGAAGCGTAGGGTGTTGGAGTTGTGTACTTAATGTCTAGATTTAAGTAACGCAAACTCACGATTCATTGCCATTAATCTATTTAATTAAATAAACAATTATTTGCGTTTAATTATTTATAATTAAATATATGCAAATCATAGTCCTGGATTTTATACGTTGTAGTTAGTATGGTGCAAGCATGGGCGCACAGAAGATCATACTATCGGTTACTCGTATTTAATCGAACAGTTGCTCACGACCTAGATGGACACGGACCAATCCATCGGTATAGTCGTTGTGTGAGAGAGAAAATAATTTATCTTAATTATTTTATCACACTTGTACACTTGGTGTATTGAGCGGATCGTTGAGATTCATCGATTAGGATTGCCGGCGATAATCGATTCGAGTCTCAGTGTATTTTATTCTTAATCCCCGATATTATTGCGGGTGTGTATATTTAATATAAGTTACTTTGATTTACCAAAGGAATTAACTGATTTAATTATTGGGTTAATTACCGGTTAAGTTGGGTCACTATATTTCATATATGGCATGCCGTGAATGATTGACCGGACAGTGTATCCCGGAAGGGTTGATAATATCCCCGAGATGAGTTCATAAGGAATTATTATGTAAACCCTGCAGGTGGATTCGTTCCGCATAATAATTAAGGTTGAATGGTACTAGTCTCGGATACAAGAGATGAATAAATTAATTAGTAATAAATTAATTTTATTCATGAATATTTATATCTTAAATACACGGAATAAATAATACTACCGGAGAAATATTATTTGATATAATATGGTTCAATATTGGGAGTGCAATTAATTTTATATAGTGGAAAATAGAATTAATTAATATTGATAAGGATTAATGGACTTGAGCATTGGGCTCAATTTAATCTTCAATATTGGAAGCCCAATATTCCACCTCCTTAAGATCCCCTACGTAGCCTATAAAAGCACTACATGGTCTTCTCTATTCTCATAACTTGAAGATCACAATTCTAGAGAGAGAAAGGAGAGAAGGAGATCCATGGAGTTCGGTAGATCGTCGCCCACACGACGTCCGGGCTAGTGCAAGGAATACGTGGGAAGATCTCAAGGTCATCATAAGATCTCGTTTCTCCGCACAACGAATCGAAAGGTGAATTAAATATTTCCGCTATTTAATTCTTATTGAAATCAATTATCGAAAAACAAGATCCAAAGATCGAACCCCGGATTAGACGACGAACGCGTGGTGGCGATCTAGGATCGCCGGACCACGGCGATCGCCGCCTAGGGTTTCGGCGCGCGAGGAGGATCGACCCCGGCTGGGAGCCGGGGCAGCGATCGATCATCCCGATCGATCGCTGGAGCGCGGGCTGGTGCCGCGCTCCACCCCACCACGGCGGTGGGGACCTCCAGTCGGCGGCGAGTCGCCGGACTCGCCGCGGGGGCTGCATGGGCAGCCCCACCCGATCGATCACATGAGCCCCGCGGACGGGGGCTCGGGCTGGGCGTGCGCGCGGCTTCGGCCGTGTCGTGCGTTCGGCTCGTGCTCCGGCTCGTACGTGGTGTTCGTGTAATCTCCGGCGAAGGGTTTGATCGGGTTATTGGTTTCCGCAAATTTAAATAACCCGGGATATCGAATTCCAACAATTGGTATCAGAGCGTATGGTTACGTTTTTTCGTTAATTGTTTCGATAATCGATTGTCGTTGTTTATAGCCATAGATTAATTTAAATTGTTAAATTATTGTGCTATATTGTTCTACGTACTTGTTTTATCTCTCGTATGAATTGTGTTTGTCGGAAAAATTAAATATTAAAAATCGAGGGTTTTCGGAAATCGAACCGGATCGATCGTTCGTGGGCTCGGTGCAGGCTGCCGGAAGGTAGCTGGAGGCACGTGGGCTGAACACGGCTGGGCGTGTCGGCGTGTGCCACCAGTGGCGGTGGTTCGCCGGCAGCCGGCGGTTGTGCTCGGTGCTCGCGGACAGCTTCACGCTCGGACATCGAAGGCAGCGGCTGGACATCGAAGGAAGCGGGACCGGGCTGTATGGCGGCTGGGGGTCGATGGCATCAACCACCAGCGGTGGTAGTTGCCGGATGTCGACCGCTGCCCAAAGGCCAAGCGGTTCAGCCGCTACGCGCGGCGGCTCGTGGGTCGCGGCTTCGGCTGCGTACTCGGAGCGGGCTGCTGTGCGGGCTGTGTGCGGGCTGCTCGTGCGGTGGGACCACATGACGGCAGCGGGTCGATGGCATGGTTCGTCATGGGAGACGCCGTGCCGGAAATTGACCAAGCTCGTGCACAGGCTTCTTGTCAAAGACGATCGACCCCGCTGAAAAGGACGCTGCTGTAGTTGCTAATTGCATGGCGTGGGTACTTTTGATGCATGTGCAACGACTGGACGATATGAAAGCATGGCTTTGCATGGCTGTTGATTCACTTGGAATTAATTAATGGTGTGCATGTTATTACATGCATGGGACCAAATTAATTCTTGGTTTAGTTGGTCCAGTAGGTTCGATTGGGATTTTGGGATGACCGGAACTTGTTTCGGTTCGTCCCGGTAAATCCGATCTTTCCGGAAATAATTTAATCTTTCTAATTTTATTTAATTTAATTTTGGAATTAATTCAAATTCAATTTGGATTAGATTTCTTAATTATGGAATTAAATAATGGAATTAGATGGAGAGTTAAATTAGGAAAGAAAATCCTAGTTTCTCTAGATATCCTATACCTACTTGGATTAGAAGTCTTAAGAAGAATCAAAATTCGATTTTGATTAGGATTCTTGAGATCTAATCTAAATAGGATTGAGAAATTATTAAAATATTGATTTTATTTAATTTAAGTATTTTATTTAAAATCGTTAGATTAATTCAAAATTTATTTTGGATTGGAAAATCTTGGATTTTATTTAGAATAGAATTAAATATGGAGATCAATGGATTTTAATAATATTGATTTTATTTAATTTAAGTATTTTATTTAAAATCATTAGATTAATTCAAAATTTATTTTGGATTGGAAAATCTTGGATTTTATTTAGAATAGAATTAAATATGGAAATCAATGGATTTTAATAATATTGATTTTATTTAATTTAAGTATTTTATTTAAAATCATTAGATTAATTCAAAATTTATTTTGGATTGGAAAATCTTGGATTTTATTTAAAATAGAATTAAATATGGAAATCAATGGAATTGATTTTATTTAATTGGGGTAAAATTAAATATGAGAATCAAAGAATTTCTCCGTCGCTCGGCAAAGTATTCAAGACGTAGAACGAAGACTCAAGGAAAGCATGCTGGAATTCATCCAGGTACGAATAGTTGAGAAATAATTTTACTTGAGCAATTATTTGATTATTTGTGTACGTACTTGCATGAAATGTATGTTTGTGATTATGCTTATGTGTATTTAATTATGCATTAGATAGCGTATCCCTTTATTGTAAAAAGCTAAGTGGGAGAGGGTATGGAAACATATCCATGGTCTCCATTGCTGTTCTCTTGGTGACTTTTATGGACTTTTGAAGTTCGTATAGACAAGTCATTGGAGGAGAATTCTTGTAATTCCTTTTACGAGAAACATTGATTAAGTTTATCAAACAATGCCTAATTTGTCTTTCTGAAACTGATTTCAAGTCGACTCATTCTCACCCCGGGGAGTGGAATGGAGCCAAAGCCACTTGGTCATGTCGAGGACACAAATTAGAGACTTTCGTGTCATTTGATGACTAGATCGATTGTCTGCTCGGCTCCCTCATTTATGAGAGATAGGGTTGTTCGCATGGTGAATCACTGGTTAGAAACTTCGAGTTTCACTTATGATTCTCCGCGTCTTGATTTACAAGATTGAATGATTCATGTAATTGGGAGTCAATTGTAAAAGTCTTTTGGTGTAGTAAACGTCCACACTATCGTGGCTTGCTGCATTGAATGGGATTTTGGAACGATTGATGTAGACAGTTATAGAAGGGAGTAAAGGAGCGTATGTCAACGTAAACGTCCACACTATCGTGGCTTGCGGTGAATATGCGTGTCCCAAACAATCTTCTTAGATACTGAGTAATGGTTTACACTTAGGTACGCTTCTTAGTATTCTTCCCATCGAAGTAACGCTAATGATGATGTACGACCGAAGGAAATCTAATTGCTAAATCATTTGGATAGGTAAACGTCCACACTATCGTGGCTTGCCATATCTGATGGGATTTTAGATGCGATTAGTGGTTTAATGATATTATTTGAGGGAGATAATATCGGAGATTAAATCGATTGTTTGTTGTTATATGTGCTCATAGATTAGGATATGGCTTTGAACCCACTTTATGTGATACGTAAGGATTTTAAACTCATTGGTCCCTGAATGTAATGTTTGGAATAGAGATCTAGACATTACCCAAACTGTTAAAGAGTGCAAGGTTGTACTCAGTGAGCTTTGTCCTCCCGAGCCTATTGACATAGGCGGCTAGACAAGAAGCGATGAGGATACTCATAAAGGCCAGTCACTTCGAGGAAACGCTTAAAAACGTTTTTGAGATGATTGACCTTTTAGACGAGTTGAGACGGAAATCGCAAGCTCTTGTAGCCAATGCCAAAGGTTTCGAACCTAAAGGCATGAATCGGGGGAAAGGACAAGAAAGCAAAGAAACCCAGTGGTTCCTTTTGGACCACGAGATGGGACGAGAAAGCCACGAGGCAAGTATTCTCGATGCAAACAGTCTGGGTACTGGAAGTTTGATTATCCTCTCAAAGAAGGTACGAAATTTCTTTAGTCGTAAAACATAGTCAGTGGTATTATCTACCGGAACCTGGTGTGTAGATATGGAACCACTGGCGGTATGCGCATTCTAAATGCAAGGGTTCCAGGGAACCCGACGACTTAGAAAAGAAAAGATCGTAGTCTACATGGGCAATGCTGTAAGGAGGCAGCTGTTGCAGTGGAGAACATTTTATAGGATTTCATTTTGAGTTATTGCTTTTATGTACCTTTCATATTAGAAAGAACTTTGTTCTGGGTTTCTAATGAATGGATATTTTATTTCTTTTAATCATTTGATGGTTATAAGAAGAAATAATGATATTATCTATTTTGGTACATTAGCTAGCAATATATAAATGATGAATCCTGAGTCTACCACGATGCGACGAACCGTTTTATACAACTCATTTTACTAATAAGAGATTTCTTTATTAAATCATTTATACTTGTGGAATCTTATGCTAAGTCATATTTATTCAAATAAGAAGTTCAAAGGTCGAAAATTGATTGTAAGATCAATTAAGTTGAAGGAGTGGACCTTCCGACCTAAGAATCTAATTTGGAAGATAATACGACTAAGCAATCCTTTTGGATATAATATATAAGATCCGGACAAGTATTAGAATGATCAGAGCTTGGGATTGGATCCCAAGTGACTACACCATACAGTCCTCTGTAAGATTGGTGTGTCGGAAATAAGAAATGGAACTCTTATAGAAATAGTAAAAGCGCGAGTTAAACGGAACTACCTATGTTCTATGGATATGTCTTGGAAACAACGGCGCATTCAAATGCGGTTGTAGAATATCCTAGAAGAACAAAAGATGTGTGTTCAATAGTACTATGAACCAGAGGGACGTTATAAGTTCTAACGCCCGGTTCTTAGAAGAAGACTATTAGATGAACCACAAGCCCAAAATGACGTGATACTTCTGAAAAGAGAGAAAACGATTAAGACTTAGAACCAGCCGAACCGAGTAGCGGTACACCACTAACTGCACCTACTGTTATTACTGTTTATACACCGGAACGCCATTGTAGTGGGAGGTTGTATAACAACCAGAGATATTCATAAAACTAGGTGAGTCTTCGGACTCTGGACCTAGTATACGTGAAATCGATCCCTAGATCTACATGAAGGCAGTACTAGATCTAAATGTGCCTTCTTGGAGAGCAATAGGGATTATTGCTAAGAGGCGAGATCATTTAGAGTACAAGCTTAGTTGATCCATTTATGGATTGAAACAAAGCATTGAGTTCGTGGTACTTGCGAATTGATGAGATAGTTCATTTGATGGATTCATCAAAAGGCATTGACGAATCATGTGTATGGGAAACGTGATGGAAACAAAGTGGTGTTTCTCGGAGGTTTTATGTAGATAACATTTTATCATTGGTAACAATGTAAAGATGTTGTCAGACATAAAATGATGGTTGTCTAGAAAAATCGATATATGGGATAAAGAAGAAGTTAGAGCATGTTCTTAAGATCTGGGATCTCAATAAAAGAACATTGTACTTCTCCTGGACATCTTACATATATATGATTATGGTTCGTTTTAACATGCAAGATTCCGAGAAAGGTTCGTTACCTTTCTGAGACGGAATGCATCTATCTAAGGATATGTGTTTTGGAACACAAAAGGAGATAGAAGCAATGAGAGCGGTTTCCTACACTTGGAGTGTGGAAAGCTTGATAAATGCAATGTTGAAAACGAGAACCTGATATCGGCTATGCAGTGAGCATAGTGGGAGGATATCAAGGTAATCCTGGAAAGGAATATTCGACTGCTGTAAAAGTACTTTCGAAGTACTGTTCTAGACTACGAAGCAGACGAGTTTTTCCTTTGGATTACATTCTCTTAGATTTCTTATCAAATGAGGACCGGTGTAAGTCGATATCAGGCTATGTGTTTCACTGTTGAAGGAGAAGGAGTTTTAACATGGAAGAGTGATAAGCACGATGCTTTTCGGACTCTGCCATGGGTAACCAAATAGCGGCCTCAGAGGCAGCGGAAGTTTTGGTATAACTCCGGGATAATCTCTGGGACTTAGAGGTGATTCTTAAATTGCCAAAAGGCTATGTACATAGCGGTGCGATGGCAAATGGTAAGAAATCACAAGTCCATAAGTGTAAGATAACACATAGTGCAAGTACCACCTGATACGAATCATCGTCGAGGGAGACGACGCTGTAGTCACCAAGATAACTTCAGAGCGGCAACCTAGAGTGCTCATTCACATAGTACTTCTTGGAAGTACAACTTAAGCACGTGATGAGTATGGGAGTCGGGAGTTTTGGAGGAAATGGCTAGACCTTAGTACAAGTGGGAGATTGTTGGAGTTGTGTACTTAATGTCTAGATTTAAGTAACGCAAACTCACGATTCATTGCCATTAATCTATTTAATTAAATAAACAATTATTTGCGTTTAATTATTTATAATTAAATATATGCAAATCATAGTCCTGGATTTTATACGTTGTAGTTAGTATGGTGCAAGCATGGGCGCACAGAAGATCATACTATCGGTTACTCGTATTTAATCGAACAGTTGCTCACGACCTAGATGGACACGGACCAATCCATCGGTATAGTCGTTGTGTGAGAGAGAAAATAATTTATCTTAATTATTTTATCACACTTGTACACTTGGTGTATTGAGCGGATCGTTGAGATTCATCGATTAGGATTGCCGGCGATAATCGATTCGAGTCTCAGTGTATTTTATTCTTAATCCCCGATATTATTGCGGGTGTGTATATTTAATATAAGTTACTTTGATTTATGACGCTACCGTCGTGGAGTAGCGCAAAATAATATTTATAAGCCTAAACTATTTACTAGCACAAGTACTAGTAGCAAGTATAGGGTCGATCCCACGAGGAGGCGATTTAGCTTATAGTTTTCCCGGCTTTGAATGCTCAATTGGGTTGTCACGTTTGAAAAGGTTTTGTTTTGGAGAGCAGTTGGGCACTGCTGAACCGTGGTCACCGTGTTTACTTGACTGAAAAATAACAAATAACTTAAACAAAAATAAAACTAGCATGCAACCTAATTAAATGATTGAGCAATTAACAGACTCGACTAAGCAGAGAAAATGAAACAATAAAAACTAAAGTATCCAGGCATCGACTCCCCTGACTTCCCCCTTGACCTATGTGCTGCCGATCATCGGTACGTATATCATTTTGCTAACAGTTTTGTCTTCCAGTTATAGATCCCAAGTATTAACATCCCTATGATGTCACGCATATTAATACTCTGAACCCTTATTCGCTCTTATGTTTAAGTCCTGCCAGATCTCTCTCGACAGGTCTCCTGACGTTGACCAATTCGACACTATGTGACCGCATGAGTCTAAGTTGGTCAAGTCGCCTTCATCCTCCAAGCAAACCCGGAATGGCCAATAGCATGCCTGGACACACCCAAGTCATACGACCACATCTCCAGCAACATGTTGTACTTCGCGGACGCCCAGTCTCCCGGTCGCGTTGATCCACGTACTCCTGTGTTAGGCAAGTCGGGGTTCCCACTGGTCACTGTAGGATTGCCCAAGTCCCTAACATGCTTAAGTTACTACCCTGTTGAATCGGGAACAAAACTCAGCTAGTTGCTGTCATCAATAAGCCTCCCGGCACGATCACGTCTTAGGGTTGGTCAGGTTCTGTCTTTGCCCAGATACAAACAGATTAGCTACTCATGGAAATAAACGAAAATAAAACTAAGGAATTAAGACGAACTGAACTATGCATTGAAAACGGGAAATTGTTCAAAAGGAAATAACAGCAAAGTATCAAAAGCATTAAAACATAAAGGAAATTGTTTTTAGCCCGAGGGCTTAACAGAAAATAATCGCCGGCGAGTCTGGTTGCTCACGCGGCCGCCTTCTTCTTCGCTGGACAGGTTAGGGCTTGCTCCGTGTTCTTCGCTGCTCATGCGTCGTACTTCTTCTTCATCAGTCACTCTCTTATATAGACGGGCTTTAATTGATGGGAGACGTGTGGGGGAATACCTCCAGGGTTGGACGAGAGTCCTCCTTTTCTTTATCTCTGAATCTGGTCATCTTTGAAGAGTCCACGATTTTCAGGATTCTGGGTACACCGAATGCCCAACGTTCCGCCTCCGTCAATGTTAGCGCTTGCCCATGTACTTCCTTCTCTGACTGACTGAGGTAGCGGACCATGTGCGGTACTTGGTCGAGCTCAAGTCTTGCTCCACCTGCTGACGTCCTGGTTGCTTGCTCAACTCTGCTGGACCCTTTTTGTCAGTCTGGCTTGCTCAACTAGTGCTCTTGACCATGGAAGGTGATTTCCTTGCCTCTTTCACACAGTGCGCTCCTCTTTTCACTCCTTTACCTGCCCACCTGCAAAACTTGCCCAAGTACCCAAACGTGCCCTCCCAGACACAAATAAAGTAAAAACAAACTAAGGACTCGATTTACTTGACTCTAAAAACCTAAAAATGAGCCAAAAAATATGGCTCATCACACGCACACACTTTACTTCGCTTGTCCTCAAGCGTGTACGGCGACTTGCCTGCTCAAGCAGAAAACAAACAGGGGGTAGAGAAAGAAAGAAAAACAGAAGACTCAAGGACAGCATGCTTATCAAAATACAGAGAGTTGATCAAGTGAACAGATAGTCAAAATCATAGTCAATGGAATGCATAAAAAACGGTCAAGAGTTTGCAACACGATTTTGGGATTCTCACTAAGTGTTTCTCTCTATGTAGTGGATGGGTAGTGTTTCGCTCAATGCTGTTTTAAAAGAAGTTCTGCTTTGGGCTTGACCAAGTTCTATCCTGTGACATTTTCAATTGAGTTGGGCAATATCATTAGGGCTTTCTAGGGTGACTGTATAGGCTAGCTTGGGCAATGCCCAGAATTGATCTTAGGTAGGACATGCATTTTACTTAGCAACTTTCCTCCTAATTTCTTCTCTCTTACGGGCCTTAGCACACCCTTTTATTCATGGATCTATTTTTTTTCTTTTTCTTTGTTTTTTCTTTTTTTTTTTTTCTTTTTTTTTTCTCTTTTTTTTTTCTATATTTTTTCTAGAGAAGACTTTGCCCTGACTTGCTCTTTTTATGAACTTGAGCATATATGCAGGTTGGGTCAGGGCAGTAAGGGTTTTTTCCCACAGGTGATCAAGAAATAATGGCTCGGCTCAAGGGGCTAACAAGGGTCTTCTTTTTATTTGCAGTACAGAAAGAAAATGCCTAAATCATTTACTACTCAACTCAATTTTCAAATAATCACAATGGTCAGAACTTGGGCAAGCTTCAGCATTACAAACTTTTTAAACAGCTACTCTCATGAAAGAATTATATCACACAGATGTAGGCTCAAATCCTCACAGCTTACCTAGTTGCAATTCCATCGTCCCTAATATTTTTCATGCATAGACTATTAATTTTGAAAACTGTTCAAGTTGATCAAGGTATTTATCAAGCATGCGACTCGATCAAACTATGGGGTTGCTCTTGACCTTCCCCCACTCACACACTTTGCCTCTGGCAAAGTGTGCAAACAGTAATAAGTTGGGCAAGCATCCCCCCTGACTCCGACTCTAACGATGTTGGCGCACCTTCCCACATACACACTTTGCCTTGGGCAAAGTGTGCAAATAAAGAGGTCGACCCCATCAGACATGAGTCGGGCAGACTCAAGACCAAATAAAAAAAATAAAATAAAAAAAAATAAAAAAAACCTAAACTACTAAAACAAAGGGAGGGTACATTTAAGTTTTGGGTTCAGGTGGGTACCTGAATCCAACATGGACGAAGTATGCCATGAGGGCAGCGTGCAGCTCGTCCTGCCTCTCTCCAATCCGGTCCTGCTTCTCCTCGAGGACATCCAATTGCTCAAGGATCTCCTCCTTCTGCAACTCGACCCTCTCACTTGGTCGACTCACAGGCTCGGTCTTCACTTTCGCCTTGGCTGCCGTCGCCAAGGCCTTCACTTCCTCTGGGTTTGTGAACACCCAATCCTCTCCTACAACTCTGATATCAGCCATCCTATTCAAACACGCATGGTCAAACTTCTCCTCGGGCATCATCTCCATCAACTCAAAATCAAGCTTCAACTCCATCCTCTGGGCATAAATTCCTGGAAAGTGGGCAAGGGACAACCTCTGTGCTGGCTTGCTCAAGATGTTCTTCAGTTGTGCGCATAGGAAAGCTCCAAAGTTGACCTTGATCTTCTTGGTCATGCACCACAGTAGATCAAGCTCGGTCAGGGAGATAGTATTGCTGTTGTCCTTTTTTCCATAAAAATTATACGCCAGTATGCGGTGGCAGATACGCAACGCATTGTCCTTGAGCTGGTGATTTTTGGCCTCCTGTGACTTGAACACTTTCTCCTTGCTCAAGGCCCTCCAGATCTCATTTCTCTCCTTCTGCGTGCGCTCTGGTGGTGTGGTCAACCTGTCCTGGTACTCCTTTGAAAACTTGTCTTTGAAACTGGCCGCTCCCATGGCCATGTTGATCTCGAAGATGCTCGCCTCATTATACGATCCCATCAATTTGAAAGAAATTCCCAACGGCCCGCCATCCTTGCTCGTTCTCACCTCTAACTCTTCATAGAACTCCTTGACCAATTTCTCAGAGACTTGCCCTGGCCAGGTCAAGAAGTCTTCCCACCCTATAGCTGCAAAATAACCCTTAACTTGATCAAGTATATTCAAATCTTTAAGGGTTTCGAAACATACCATCTTGGGCACGACAACTGCCCTTTTCTGAATGTTCGAGGGTGGGGGTACTGACTGCTTGCCCTTGCCACGGGTGACTCGGGTCGACGCCGGAGTTTTGAACTTCTCAGATGGGGTGACCGGGACAGAGTGCTCCGATTCCTCTTTTACTTCGGTTTCTTCTTCGCCGTCTTTTTCTCCCTCTTCGTCGCCGGCGGTTGACATGTCGTCGGCCTTCTCGTCAGATGACGACTCCATGGTGGCGGCCGGCGAAGCTTCGCGGGGCTTCTTGAACTTACCTTTCTCCTCCGCCGTAAACTTCCTCTTTTTCACGACGTCCTCACTCGGCTCAGCGCTGTGGCTCGCCGGGTTTGACTCCTCTGATGGCTTTGGGGTCGTGTCGAGGTCAGAAAGTTTCGGGGCTTCAATTTCTGCCGTCAGTTGGTCTACCAGTATGGTGTTGATTGGGGCCGGGCTTGCCTCGCGCGTCGGGCTCTGTTTGGCCGGCGAAGGGGTGGTTTCTTTCTCCGTGGGTGGTGGTGGTGGTGGTGTTTTTTCCTTCGCAGGCACAGATGCGGCGGCGGCGGCTTTCGACGATTTTCCTCCGGCCATCTTCTTCGACGGTTGTGATTGAGGGCTTGTGAGATCGATTTTGGTACCGTGAGGGATTTTGTTTAACTTGGTGTTTTTGGGGCGGGTGGATACCATAATCTTCGGAGTTAGGGTTATGGGGGTAGTGGTGATGGTGGGGAAGTTGAGGAGTTGTGCGGTTTTTGAAATAGAGGTGGGGGTAGTGGTGTAGATTGATTAGGATTTTGAATTTGATAGGACTCTGCAAATTCAGGACTGATTGGACTCTTTTGCGGATTCCCGATAATTCCGCAATCATCACAACTGACCACCCCCACTCGTTGCTCAACTACCGCAGTTGCTCACTCAATTTTCCTGTTTCCTGCAGACAAAAACAGACCAAAACCCTTTCCTGCCCAAGGCTACTACTTGGCATGGTGAATTTATTAACATAAAATGAAATAAGGGAAAACATAATATACATACCGAGTTCGCCTTCGGTATTTGCCTCTATTTATTGTCATGGGCCTGACTTATTTTTCTTGCTTCACCTGGTCAAGCGGCGGGCTCAGGGGGTATCATCCCCTTGAGGTCCTCATTCCCATAGTAAGCCTTGACTCTCTGCCCATTTACTTTAAAGATATGATCGTCACCTGGCTTAAATAGCTCAACCGATCCATTTGGGCAAACAGCATGGACTATGAATGGTCCTGCCCATTTGGTGGATAGCTTTTTAGCCTTGAATTTGAACTTGGTTTGGTAAACCAGAACCAGTTGACCAGGCTCGATCTTCTTTTTCTTGATGATTTTGTCATGGGCTCTCTTTGTCCGTTCCTTGTAATTGACCGCGTTATCATACGCTTCAATCCTTATCTCCTCCAGCTCAGTTAGGTCAAGTTTACGTCCTTCGCTGGCCGCATCCCAGTCGAAATTGACCTTGTTCACTGCCCAATGCGCTTTGTGTTCGATTTCCACGGGCAAGTGGCATGACTTGCCAAACACCATGCGGTAGGGAGAGATCCCTGAGGGTGTTTTGTAGGCGGTTCTGTAGGCCCAAAGTGCATCATCGAGCTTGTCGCTCCAATCCTTACCTTCTGGCTTGACCGTCTTCCTCAAGATGGTTTTGATGATGCGATTGGATAGCTCGGCTTGCCCATTGGCCTGGGGGTGATAAGCTGTGGAGATCCTGTGGTGCACTCCATACTTCCTGAGCAACCTTTCAATTATATAATTGCAAAAGTGTGTACCTTGGTCGCTGATCAATGCGCGGGGTACACCAAATCTGCTGAATATGTCGCCCTTGAGGAAGGTGGCTACCACTCTTGAATCATTGGTTGCTGTAGCCTTGGCCTCGACCCATTTAGATACATAGTCAACTGCCAAGAGTATGTACTCCTTTCCTCTGGAGTTGGGCAAGGGTCCCATAAAGTCGATGCCCCATACGTCGAAGACTTCTACAGGCATGATGGGCATCATGGGCATCTCATCCCTCTTGGTCACGTTCCCCTCTCTTTGGCACTTGTCACAGCTCCTGCACCACTCAAAACAATCCGTCAAAAGAGTTGTCCAATAAAAACCACAGTCAAGTACCTTCCTTGCTGTGCGTCGGTGGCCAAAATGTCCTCCGCAGGCTTGCTCATGGCAGTGCTTCAGGATGTCTGCTTGCTCAACTTCAGGGATGCAACGTCTCAGCACTTGGTCTTCTCCCCTTTTCCACATGTAGGGATCATCCCAAATGTACTTCTTGCTCTCCCGCTTGAGCTTGTTCTTACCGTAGAGGGTCATGTCTTCTCGTATATCTCCTGTGACTATGTAGTTGGCCAAGTCTGCGTACCATGGCTCTTCTGACTTGGTTGAAATCTGATACAAGTACTCATCTGGAAAAGTCTCCGTGATGGGCATGCCTTCTTCTCGCTGGATTATCCTGCTCAAGTGGTCAGCCACTAAATTTTGGTTACCTGATTTGTCTCTGATTTCGATGTCGAACTCTTGTAGCAACAAGATCCATCTAATCAGTCGTGGCTTGGTCTCCTTTTTGGCCATCAAGTACTTCAGCGCGGCATGATCAGTGTAAACTATGGTTTTGCTCCCGAGCAAGTAAGATCTGAACTTCTCGAATGCAAACACCACAGCCAGTAGTTCTTTCTCTGTGGTCGCGTAGTTGCATTGGGCAGGGTTCAAAGTCTTGGATGCATAGTAGATTACATGTCGTTCCTTGCCCTTCATCTGCCCAAGTACAGCTCCAACAGCATACCCGCTCGCGTCGCACATAAGCTCAAATGGCATTCCCCATTCTGGTGGTTGGATGATGGGGGCAGTGACTAACCTTTCCTTGAGGTGGTTGAAGGCAGCTTGACAGTCATCATCAATGTTCCAGTCAACCTCATTTTGCAACAGCCTGGTCAGAGGTTGGGCAATCTTTGCAAAGTCTCTCACGAACCTCCTGTAGAACCCAGCGTGCCCAAGGAAGCCTCTAACTTGCTTGACATTCCTTGGATAAGGCAGCTTCGATATGGTCTCTATTTTGGCTCGGTCAACTTCGATTCCCTTGGCAGAGACTACGTGCCCAAGGACTATCCCTTCCTCCACCATAAAGTGACATTTCTCGTAGTTAAGTACCAAACTTTTCTCCACACATCTACTGAGGGCCAACTCCAGGTTGTTCAAGCATGTCTCGAACGAGCTGCCATATACAGTAAAGTCATCCATGAAGACTTCTATTCCTTGCTCGAGCAGATCGGCAAAGATGCTCATCATGCATCTCTGGAAAGTTCCTGGGGCATTGCATAGACCAAATGGCATGCGTCGATATGCAAAGGTACCGTATGGGCAAGTGAAAGTAGTCTTGTCCTGGTCTTCTGGGGCCACCCAAATTTGCATGTAGCCCGAGTATCCGTCAAGGAAACAGAAATGGGTCTTCCCAGCCAGCCTCTCGAGCATCTCGTCAATGAAGGGTAGGGGGAAGTGGTCTTTCTTTGTTACCTTGTTCAACTTCCTGTAGTCTATGCATACTCTCCATCCAGTCTGCAGTCGAGTGGCTATCTGCTCCTTTTTCTCGTTCTCGATCACTTGAATTCCTGATTTCTTGGGCACCACATGAACTGGACTTACCCATTTGCTGTCTGAAACAGGGTAGATGATGCCTAAGTTGAGCAGCTTGAGTATCTCCTTGAGCACTACTTCCTTCATAGCAGGGTTCAGTTTTCTCTGTGGATCGCGCACTGGATTCGACTCTTCCTCGAGCAATATGTGGTGTTGGCATATGGTGGGGCTGATTCCTCGTATATCTGCTAAGGTCCATCCAATGGCTTGCTTGTACTGGTCAAGGATGTTCCTTAGCCTACTTTCTTCCTCCTTTTTCAGTTTCGAACTGATGATCACGGGCAATGTATCATTTTGCCCAAGGAACATGTACTTGAGATGTGCAGGGAGTTTCTTCAATTCTAACTCTGGTGGTTTCTCCAGAGATGGTACCATGATCGTGACTTCATGGGGTGGTAACTTGCTCATGCCCATGGGATGATTCTCCAGAGCTCCCAGTTGCTCAACTATCTGTTGAACTTCAAGTTGCTCATCCTCTGCATCTTCTCTGGTCAATCCCCTTTGTATCACCAGATCTACTTTGTCAGAAACTCCATATCCTAGAGCTTGCTCCTCGATCAATTCATCAATCTGATCAACATAATGCACTTGCTCGGTGTCTTCTGGGTGCTTCATTGACTTGAACAAGTCGAATGTGACCGTTTCTCCTTCAAACTTGCAGGTTAGCTTTCCAGTCTCGCAGTCAATGTGTGTCCTTGCTGTCTTCAAGAATGGTCTGCCCAAGATCATTACTGGCTGCTTGCTTGATCTCCCCATGTCCAGGACATAGAAATCGGCAGGAAAGATGAGTTCCTCCACCTT
Source organism: Euphrasia confusa (assembly GCA_954870475.1). Taxonomy (NCBI): domain Eukaryota; kingdom Viridiplantae; phylum Streptophyta; class Magnoliopsida; order Lamiales; family Orobanchaceae; genus Euphrasia; species Euphrasia confusa. The sequence continues at coordinate 20,985,632 of OX940969.1, forward strand.
GACCAATACATCTTCCAGAATTCCCTCGGGGTACACATTTGATCTGTCTGCCAACTGGATTACTACCCTTGTTGGTTTCATCGGCCCTATACCCAAGTCTTCGTACATTGACTTAGGCATAACATTGATCGATGCTCCCAAGTCGAGCATGGCTTTTTCTATGTTCATGTTGCCTATTATGCAGGGAATATAGAACATTCCAGGGTCTGCACATTTCCTTGGTACATTCCTCTGGAGTACCGCTGAAACATTCTCTCCTACTTCGAACTTGGCATCATCTTGGTATTTCACTTTTTTGGTACACAGCTCCTTGAGGAATTTGGCGCACCTGGGCATGGATTTCAGGATGGTCAACAGAGGCATGTTGATTTCCACCTTTTTGAACATCTGGAACATCTCATTAGTGTCTTCCTTCTCTTTCTTCTTGCTCAATCTACCTGGGAAAGGAGGGTAGATTTTTGGCGATGTCACTGCTTGAGCAGGTACTGATGTTTCCTTTTGTTTGGGTGGTGTCAGCTCAGGTTCATCATCTGATTCTTCTTCCTCGTTGACCTCTTCAACGGTTCCTTCTACTCGAGATGGTGGAGTGGGCTTCTTGGGTGCTTCAGCTAGGACCTTTCCATTTTTGAGATGGATAGCGTTCAGTTGGGCGTTGTTTAGTTCAATTTGGGGGGGTAGACCGTTGGTCTTCTTCTTCATCTCAGTCATTGCCTGGGTCAAGTGCGCCAGTTGGGCATTGATGTTCTGGAATTGCCCGCGCGACTCAAGCATTTGAGCATTGATATTCTGCAGTTGACCTCGAGTCTCAACCTTGTACTTCTCGTTGTCCTGTTTGTACCGGTCATTCTCCTGCTGGGCTTTGATATTTTCATTGACCAAGGTCTGCATCATGTCTGCCAAAGTTGGGCCATTGTTCTGGTTCTGCTGGTTGTTGCCCTGGTTTTGGTAGTTATTCCTCTGATGATGGTTCTGGCCGTGATATTGCTGGCCTTGATTGCCTTGGTTTCCTCCGCCTTGGTAGTTGTTGTTCCCGTACCGGTTGTTCGAGTTGTACGTGTTCCCATTGGGTCTTTGTCCGTTCCCATTGTTCTGCATTATCACCTTGACCTCTTCGTCAAAAAGCTCAGGGCACTCGTCAGTGGCATGGTTACTTTCTTTGCAGATTTGGCATGCCTTGACTCCTCTCTTTAGCCCTGGGTTTTGGTTAAGCACCAGTTGCTCAACTATGTTGCACAGTTTGTCCAACTTGACTTCAGTTGCAGATGGTACGGGCAAGTTGTTTCTGGGTAGGTCACTGCCATCCTCCCTTGTTTCTTCAGCCATTTCCTTGAAGATTTTGAATGCTTCGTCGGCCCTCTTGTTTAGAATGGATCCTCCACAAGCTGCGTTGACCCATGTCCTCTCCGTCTCCCTTAGTCCAGAGATGAAGTACTGGACCAAGTCATGGTCAAGGATCTGATGCTGTGGGCACTTGGCCAACATCTGCTTGAACCTGACCCAGTAGTCATGGAAGTTCTCTCCTCCTCCCATCTTGATGCTGTTGATCTTCTTCCTCATCTGCTGGATGCGTGCAGCTGGGAAGTACTTCTCAAGGAACTTCTGCTGAAGCTGACTCCAGGTGGTCACTTCTCCAGCGGGTAGAGTGTATAGCCACTCTCGGGCACCTTCAGCCAGTGAGAAAGGGAAGGCTAGAAGCCTGATGTATTCCCCTAGCCCTTCACTTGCTCGGATGGTGCCACATGCCAATTCAAAGTCTTGGAGATGTCTCTGGGGATCCTCCAATGGCATGTCACTGAACTTGGGCAAGATCTGGATGAAGCCGTGCCTCATCTCCCAAGTATTGTTTTCAACCGTGGGCAAAGTGATACCCAGCGGCTTTAGATTCAAGTTTTCTGGGAACATCGTGTCCCTCAACGTCTTGGCTCTCTCTTCTCCCATCCTTGATCGCGTAGGTGACCTGGATATGTTCGGCGAATCTTCTCTCGATGTGTCCGAGATTGACTCTCCTGTCTCAGTTATGGTCAACTGAGTTACTTGAGCTGCACGTGCTAATGCTTGCTTCTGCTTTGTTGCTTTTCGATTCTTTCTCGCGGTTCGCTCAATTTCAGGATCAAATAGTAGTGGCCCTGTATCCTTGCTTCCCGATGAGTTAGAGTCCTGCATACAAAAATAGGTCAAGCGTTAGCACGGAAAACTATTGGCTTGGAATATTGCCTCCCCGGCAACGGCGCCAATTTTGACGCTACCGTCGTGGAGTAGCGCAAAATAATATTTATAAGCCTAAACTATTTACTAGCACAAGTACTAGTAGCAAGTATAGGGTCGATCCCACGAGGAGGCGATTTAGCTTATAGTTTTCCCGGCTTTGAATGCTCAATTGGGTTGTCACGTTTGAAAAGGTTTTGTTTTGGAGAGCAGTTGGGCACTGCTGAACCGTGGTCACCGTGTTTACTTGACTGAAAAATAACAAATAACTTAAACAAAAATAAAACTAGCATGCAACCTAATTAAATGATTGAGCAATTAACAGACTCGACTAAGCAGAGAAAATGAAACAATAAAAACTAAAGTATCCAGGCATCGACTCCCCTGACTTCCCCCTTGACCTATGTGCTGCCGATCATCGGTACGTATATCATTTTGCTAACAGTTTTGTCTTCCAGTTATAGATCCCAAGTATTAACATCCCTATGATGTCACGCATATTAATACTCCGAACCCTTATTCGCTCTTATGTTTAAGTCCTGCCAGATCTCTCTCGACAGGTCTCCTGACGTTGACCAATTCGACACTATGTGACCGCATGAGTCTAAGTTGGTCAAGTCGCCTTCATCCTCCAAGCAAACCCGGAATGGCCAATAGCATGCCTGGACACACCCAAGTCATACGACCACATCTCCAGCAACATGTTGTACTTCGCGGACGCCCAGTCTCCCGGTCGCGTTGATCCACGTACTCCTGTGTTAGGCAAGTTGGGGTTCCCACTGGTCACTGTAGGATTGCCCAAGTCCCTAACATGCTTAAGTTACTACCCTGTTGAATCGGGAACAAAACTCAGCTAGTTGCTGTCATCAATAAGCCTCCCGGCACGATCACGTCTTAGGGTTGGTCAGGTTCTGTCTTTGCCCAGATACAAACAGATTAGCTACTCATGGAAATAAACGAAAATAAAACTAAGGAATTAAGACGAACTGAACTATGCATTGAAAACGGGAAATTGTTCAAAAGGAAATAACAGCAAAGTATCAAAAGCATTAAAACATAAAGGAAATTGTTTTTAGCCCGAGGGCTTAACAGAAAATAATCGCCGGCGAGTCTGGTTGCTCACGCGGCCGCCTTCTTCTTCGCTGGACAGGTTAGGGCTTGCTCCGTGTTCTTCGCTGCTCATGCGTCGTACTTCTTCTTCATCAGTCACTCTCTTATATAGACGGGCTTTAATTGATGGGAGACGTGTGGGGGAATACCTCCAGGGTTGGACGAGAGTCCTCCTTTTCTTTATCTCTGAATCTGGTCATCTTTGAAGAGTCCACGATTTTCAGGATTCTGGGTACACCGAATGCCCAACGTTCCGCCTCCGTCAATGTTAGCGCTTGCCCATCTACTTCCTTCTCTGACTGACTGAGGTAGCGGACCTTGTGCGGTACTTGGTTGAGCTCAAGTCTTGCTCCACCTGCTGACGTCCTGGTTGCTTGCTCAACTCTGCTGGACCCTTTTTGTCAGTCTGGCTTGCTCAACTAGTGCTCTTGACCATGGAAGGTGATTTCCTTGCCTCTTTCACACAGTGCGCTCCTCTTTTCACTCCTTTACCTGCTCACCTGCAAAACTTGCCCAAGTACCCAAACGTGCCCTCCCAGACACAAATAAAGTAAAAACAAACTAAGGACTCGATTTACTTGACTCTAAAAACCTAAAAATGAGCCAAAAAATATGGCTCATCAATTTACCAAAGGAATTAACTGATTTAATTATTGGGTTAATTACCGGTTAAGTTGGGTCACTATATTTCATATATGGCATGCCGTGAATGATTGACCGGACAGTGTATCCCGGAAGGGTTGATAATATCCCCGAGATGAGTTCATAAGGAATTATTATGTAAACCCTGCAGGTGGATTCGTTCCGCATAATAATTAAGGTTGAATGGTACTAGTCTCGGATACAAGAGATGAATAAATTAATTAGCAATAAATTAATTTTATTCATGGATATTTATATCTTAAATACACGGAATAAATAATACTACCGGAGAAATATTATTTGATATAATATGGTTTAATATTGGGAGTGCAATTAATTTTATATAGTGGAAAATAGAATTAATTAATATTGATAAGGATTAATGGACTTGAGCATTGGGCTCAATTTAATCTTCAATATTGGAAGCCCAATATTCCACCTCCTTAAGATCCCCTACGTAGCCTATAAAAGCACTACATGGTCTTCTCTATTCTCATAACTTGAAGATCACAATTCTAGAGAGAGAAAGGAGAGAAGGAGATCCATGGAGTTCGGTAGATCGTCGCCCACACGACGTCCGGGCTAGTGCAAGGAATACGTGGGAAGATCTCAAGGTCATCATAAGATCTCGTTTCTCCGCACAACGAATCGAAAGGTGAATTAAATATTTCCGCTATTTAATTCTTATTGAAATCAATTATCGAAAAACAAGATCCAAAGATCGAACCCCGGATTAGACGACGAACGCGTGGTGGCGATCTAGGATCGCCGGACCACGGCGATCGCCGCCTAGGGTTTCGGCGCGCGAGGAGGATCGACCCCGGCTGGGAGCCGGGGCAGCGATCGATCATCCCGATCGATCGCTGGAGCGCGGGCTGGTGCCGCGCTCCACCCCACCACGGCGGTGGGGACCTCCAGTCGGCGGCGAGTCGCCGGACTCGCCGCGGGGGCTGCATGGGCAGCCCCACCCGATCGATCACATGAGCCCCGCGGACGGGGGCTCGGGCTGGGCGTGCGCGCGGCTTCGGCCGTGTCGTGCGTTCGGCTCGTGCTCCGGCTCGTACGTGGTGTTCGTGTAATCTCCGGCGAAGGGTTTGATCGGGTTATTGGTTTCCGCAAATTTAAATAACCCGGGATATCGAATTCCAACATAGGGAACCGCTTTCATTTCATCTTTCTCCTTCTGTGTCTGAGGACACATCTCCTTAGAAAGATAAGTTCCTTTACTGAAGGGCAGATCACCCTTCTTGGAATCTTGCATGTTAAAACGAGCTAGAATCGTGTCTATGTAAGATTGCTGGGAAAGACACAATGTTCTATTCCGGCGATCCCTTATAACTTTGATCCCTAGAACATGTCCAACTTCTCCCAAATCTTTCATATCGAATTGTCTAGACAACCATCCCTTTATGTCTGATAACATCTTTACACTGTTGCCAATGAGAAGTATGTCATCTACATAAAGCACGAGAAACACCACCTTCTTTCCATCACGTTTATAATACACACACGATTCGTCCATGCTTTGAATGAATCCAAAAGATTGGACTACTTCATCAAACCGCAGGTTCCACGATCTCGAGGCTTGTTTCAATCCATAAATGGATCGATTAAGCTTGCACACTAGATGATCTCGCCCCTTAGCAATGAATCCTTCTGGTTGTTTCATATAAATCGTTTCGTCAAGACTTCCATTAAGGAAAGCTGTCTTGACATCCATTTGCCACACCTCATAATCCATATGAGCTGCTATGGATAAGAGAATCCGGATCGACTTTATCTTGGCTACCGGCGAGAAGGTCTCCTCATAATCGATTCCCTCTTTCTGAGTATATCCTTTCGCAACAAGCCGAGCTTTAAAGGTTTCAACCTTTCCGTCAGATCCTCTCTTTCTCTTGTAGACCCATTTACACCCAATTGGCTTTACGCCGCTTGGTGGTTCTACAAGATCCCAGACTTTATTAGAATCCATAGATTCTATTTCGGATTTCATCGCTTTCTTCCAAGAAGGCGCATCTATATCTTGTACCGCCTCATCATAGGTCCAGGGATCGATTTCATGAACTCCGGGTGCCGAGTCCGAAGACTCACCCAGTCCAATCCATCTGTCCGGTTGTTTAACAACCCTCCCACTACGACGGCGTTCCAGTGTATTAACAGTGACAGTATTAGGTGCAGGTTCTAGTGGTGTATCTATACTCGGTTCGGCTGTATCCAGGTCTTCCTCGTTACCTCTCAACTCATCAAGCATTATGTCACTTTTGGGCTTGTGGTCCATGACATAGTCTTCCTCTAAGAACCGAGCGTTAGTACTTATAACGATCTTCTGGTCCGTAGGACTATAGAACATGCCACCCTTAGTTCCTTTCGGGTATCCTACAAACAACCGTATTTCTGATCTAGGTTCTAACTTATCGGCGCCTTGTCGCAACACATGTGCTGGACATCCCCAGATCCGAATGTGTTTCAAGTTAGGCTTACGCCCACTCCACAATTCCATGGGTGTAGTTGGTACCGTTTTGGTCGGAACCCTATTCAGAAAGTACGCCGCTGTTTCCAAGGCAAGTCCCCAGAACATAACAGGTAAATCCGAGTAACTCATCATCGATCGCACCATCTCCATAAGAGTCCTATTCCTTCTTTCTGACACACCATTCTGTTGAGGAGTATATGGTGAGGTCAGCTAGGATTCAATCCCATTCTCTGCCAAGTATGCCTTAAATTCTCCAGACAGGTACTCGCCTCCGCGATCAGATCGCAGGCATTTTATGTATTTACCACGAAGGTTCTCCACAAGAGCCTTGAATTCCTTGAACTTGTCAAAAGAATCACTCTTGTGGCGCATCAGGTATACATATCCATATCTTGAGTAATCATCAGTAAAGGTGATGAAATACTCGTACCCTCCCCTTGCCTGAGTAGACATAGGTCCGCATACATCAGAGTGAATCAAATCCAATACTTGTTCAGCTCTACGTCCTTTACCAGAAAAAGAACGCTTGGTCATTTTACCCTCCAAACAGGATTCGCAGGTTGGAAGGTCCTCTCCTTCAACACCACTGATGAGACCATCAGCTTTCAACCTTTGATTTCTATTCGAATTAATATGACCTAGCCTTAGATGCCACAAGTATAATTGATTCATTTTAGAAGGTTCCTTTCTCTTATTGGTGTTCGTAGATGTGTTATTACTCTCGGTTAGTTGCATCGTGTTAGACTCAGGATTTAGAATATACAAATCGTCTACCAATGTACCAGAACAGACAATCTCACTATTTCTTCTTATGACCACAGAGTGATCAAAAGAAACAGAATATCCATTCAGAATTAACTTAGAAACTGAAATCAAATTCTTTCTAAAATTCGGTACATAAAGACAATTTTGTAAAACTAAAACCCTATCACTACTAAAGCGTAAGTGAACGTCTCCCACTGCAACAGCCGCTACCTTCGCGGCATTGCCCATGTAAACCACGATCTCTCCCTCTCTAAGTCTCCGGGTTTCCTGGAACCCCTGCAATGAATTGCAGACATGGTCAGTGGCGCCCGTATCTACACACCAGGTGCTGGTAGATATCACTGCTGACAATGTTTCAGTGACTAAGGAAATTTTCGTACCTTTGATGAGAGGACAATCAGACCTCCAGTGCCCAAACTGCTTGCATCGAAGGCACTTGCCCAAAGGCTTGCCTTTCCCAATCCGTGGTTTTAAACCACTGGGTTTCTTTGCACGCTTTTCCTCTAGCCTTGCCACAAAAGCTTGTGATTCTCTTAACTTACGCACAAACTCCGCTTTCGCCGAATCCTTTTTAAGGGATTCATTGAGAGAGGATTCCGCGAGTATGTTAATCACCTCTTGCCCGGCTTTTACGCTATGTCTCAACATCATCCTGAGGTCATTTCGAATGTCCTCATCAGTTGGGACAATAGTGGATTCGGAAAGCTTAACAGTCTGAACAATGTCCAGATTTTGTTCCCAATCATTACTATATGGAACCGGTGAGTTTTCATCCTTAAGTATATCATAAAGTGGGGTCACAGTAATTCTTAACCTATAAGTACATAAAACAAACAAACAATTTAATACCGATATTATCTCCCTCAAATAATATCATTAAATCACTAATTACATCTAAAATCCCATCAGGTAAGGCAAGCCACGTGGTGTGGACGTTTACCCACCCAAATGATTTAGCAATTAGATTTTCTTTGGTCATACATCATTTATAGCGTAACCTCGTGGGGAGGAATACTATAATGCGTATCTAAGTGTAAACCATTACTCAGTACCAAAGTAAATTATTTGGAATCGCTACATCACCGCAAGCCACGTGGTGTGGACGTTTACGATAACTTCACAACTCTTCATAATTACTTACAACTGTCTACATCAATTAATACAAAGTCCGTCAGCATAGCAAGCCACGTGGTGTGGACGTTTACTACACTAAGAGACTTTTATAATTGACTCCCAATTACTTGATCCATTTAATCTTGTAAATCAAGACGTGGAGAATCATAAGTGAAACTCGAAGTTTCTAACCAGTGATTCACCATGCGAACAACCCTATCTCTCATAATGAGGGAGCCGAGCACACAATCGATCCATCTATCAAAGAATGGTACGAAGGTCTCTAATTTGTGTCCTCTACATGACCAAGTGGCTCTGGCTCCATTCCACTCCCCGGGGTGAGAATGAGTCGACTTGAAATCAGCTTTGGAAAGACAAATTAGGCATTGTTTGATAAATTTAATCAATGTTTCTCGTAAGAGGAATTACAAGAACTCTCCTCCAATGACTTATCTATATAAACTTCAAAAGTTTATAAAAGTCACCAAGAGAGCAGCAATGGAGACCATGGGTATGTTTCCATACCCTCTCCCACTTAGCTTTTTACAATAAAGGGATACGCTATCTAGTGCATAAAATAAACACATATAGCATGCATACATGTAATAAAGCACATAGTATTATCACATAATCAAAATAATACTAGAATATTATTTTCCGACTATTATGGCTTTATCACATCTCCGTACGCATCTTCTAGTCTTTAGTCTTCGTTTCTTGAATGCTCCATGTGACGAGAATATTAATCTCCAATATTTAAATCTATTTATTTTCAATTAATCCAAGAGTTACTTAATTCGAAAATTAAGTCAATTGAATATATCAAAAATAAAATTAAATATTATTAATATTTTTATTTATTTTATTTTTCTTTTCCACTCCATTAAATCTCTAGAATAATCTATCCAAGATACTCTTGGAATATTCTAGATGATATCCATAATGAAATAAAGAAATAAAATAATTTAGGACTCTTATACTTTCCAAATTTATTTTATTCCTAATCCATTAATATTCCCATGAGTAGGAATAATCAAATAGGAAAAATAAATTTTAGTACTAAATTAATTCTTTTTCTATTTCTTGAATATTCCATAAAGAAATAATCAAAATAGGAAAAACCGAATTAAAATAGGAAAGTATATTTCCGGTAGGAGTAGCATGGGTTGGGAGACCCCACGCCACCCCCACCTCGTCCGATCGGCCAGCCATGGGGAGGACCGCACGCCGATAAGCCACCGGACCGGCGGCAGCCGCGGCTAGGGCAACCGAGCCCTCGCCCTTAGCCATCGATCTGGGCATCACCATGGGATCGATCCAATCGATCCCAAGCCCTCGTCCCTCTCGTCACTTCGTCTTCTCCGGTGGTCTTCGATTCGTCGATCCAATCGCAAAATAAATTTACAAAAAACTAAATTACAATTCCGGTATCGATTCTATACATGAAATCGACCCTATACATTTTCCGGAAAAACGATGAACATAATAATAAATCCTAAATTCGGTCAACCCCCGAATTTTTACTATTACAAGCATTCACCACCAAAAACGAATCTCGACATGTCCGAGAGTTTAATAAAACCAACAATCATGACAAAATAAATTAAACGAGTAATAAATTAAGCCATAATAGTCGGAACCCTGCAAGGTAGAACAATATTATCGAAAATACCGCGAACGTAAACCACGCTCTGATACCAATTGTTGGAATTCGATATCCCGGGTTATTTAAATTTGCGGAAACCAATAACCCGAACGAACCCTTCGCCGGAGATCACATGAACGCCGACTCATCCGCCGGAGTTCGGCCTTTGGAGACCACGCACCAGAAGGCACGCGGCCCGCCCCCAGCCGAACCCCCGCGAGTCGGGGTTCACACGATCGAGAGATCGATCGCACGCCGGCGATCGATCGGGGTGGGGCTGCCCAGCAGCCCCCGCGGCGAGTCCGGCGACTCGCCGCCACCAGGAGGCCCCCGCCTTCACAGCGGGGTAGGGCACGGCACCAGCCCATGCCAAGCGATCGATCCTTGTGATCGATCGCTCACCCTCGGCCCAGCCGAGGGTTCGCCCCCATGCCCACGGCCGAAACCCTAGGCGGCGATCCGCGGTCCGGTGGCTTCGCCACCACCGCGTGATCGTTCGTCTAATCCGGGTTCGACTTCCGGATCTTCGTCCTACGGTATTCTCAATAATCGAATAAAATTAAAATCATAAAGCGCGTTTAGATTTTTACCTTCGATTCGTTGTTCGGAGAAACGAAATCTAGATGACCTTGCGATCTTCCCACGTATTCCTTGCACTCCGTTCGAACGTCGGGTGGGCGACGATCTATCAAACTCCTATGGATCTTCTTCACTCTTCAAGACTTTATGATTGGCGTATCTTAGGTTAATGAATTGTGAAGACCATGTAGTGCTTTTATAGGCTACGTAGGGGATCAAAAGGAGATTAAATATTGGGCTTCTAATATTGAAGATTAAATTGGGTCCAACCCAAATCCATTAATCCTTATCAATATTAATTTTATTTATTTTCCACTATATAAATAAAATTGCACTCCCAATATTTATCCATATTATATCAAATAATATTTCTCCGGTTAGTATTATTTATTCCGTATATTTAAGATTTAAATATCCATGAATAAAATTTATTTATTGCTTAATAAATTTATTCATCTCTTATATACGAGAATAGTACCACTCAACCTTATTTATTATGCGGAACAAATCCACTCGCGAGGTTTACATAATAAATCCTTATGAGCTCATCTCGGGGATATTATCAACCCTTCCGGGATACACTGTCCCTTCAAGAATTCACGGCATGCCATATATAAAATATAGTGACCCAACTTAACCGGTAATTAACCCAATAATTAAATCGGTTAATTCCTTTGGAAAATCAAAGTCACTTATATTAAATATACACACCCGCAATTGTTTCAGGGATTAAGAATAAAATACTCCGAGACTTAAATCAATTATCACAGAGCAATCCTAATTGATAAGTCTCAAGCGATCCGCTCAATACACCAAGTGTACAAGTGTGATAAAATAATTAAGATAAATTATTTTCTCTCTCACACAACGACTATACCGATGGATTGGTCCGTGTCCATCTAGGTCGTGAGCAACTGTTCGATTAAATACGAGTAACCGATAGTATGATCTTCTGTGTGCCCATGCACACCATACTAACTACAACGTATAAAATCCAGGACTATAATTTTTTGCATATATTTAATTAATAATAATTAAAAGCAAATGAATGTTCATTATAAATAGGTAAATGAAAGTGTACATAGAGTTCAGAATACTCAAATCTAGACATTAAGTATACTACTCCATCAGAGAGTTGACTGGTCCGACAATACCGGCGATGGAACATTGGTTTTATGTCGGTGAGAAGATCGCGAAATTCACACCGGCTGCTTATGCCATGGTAACGGGACTCAATTTTGGGCACTACACAGGCTTTGATATTTTTGAGTCACGTGAGTTTCCTCCCGATAGCTTGTTTATTCGATTTTTCAAAGGAGATACAACCATTAGCTTATCGGAGCTACGCCAAAAGTTCGAGGATGTAAATCTCGGCAAAGAAGCGAAGGCGGAGGATTATATGAAAGTAGCCAAGCTCCTCATGTATTATTTCATATTGCTTTGCCGAGACCATAAGGTTAAAATCGATAAGTCGGCATGGTTGTTGGTCGAGGACCACGATTGTTGGGAGGAATTTCCCTGGGGCGCTTATTCCTATCAGAATTTATCCTACTACCTCAAAACGACGTCCATGCATGATGATGAATCTACTTACCATTTCTACGGGCCGGTTTGGGCTTTTTAGTTTTGGATGTACGAGTCCGTACCGTCGATCGGAGCATTATGCGCGAAACGTGCTCGGGTTACGAGAATTCCACGTTACCTGATGTGGGACTCTACTGCATCGAAACAAGCTGCGTGCGATGTCACTAAATTCTTCAATGAGAAGGTACTTTTTTGAATTTTCATTATTAAAAAGCACACGCGTTGAACTTTATTGTTGTTGTACGTTGATACAGAGTATATTTGTCTGTAGATGGAAGTTTTTGAATCGTTAATTCCTACACCGGAAGAGGCCAAATCATTATCTTATGTTACTGTAACTGAATCTATAGATGATTGTGAACTATTTTCTGTTGAATTCTGTCCACCTCGACGAAAAGGAGGTATTAAGAAGAAAGATCGAGTCAAGCCGTCTCACAAGCGTGCTGCACAAAAAGCTTCACGTGCTATAGAAAGGCCTATTTCCAAGCGACGTGTTTCCGGACCTGATCTGACTTCTGTGACGGACATTTGCTGTCGAAAAGCAGGTGTCTTCGGTCCTGAGGGGCCGGACAACGATGAGATCGATCGCCAGGTAGGTAGGATTTGGTCTGCCGAACTGAGGGCAGATATTGTTTCGTTCCTTGCTGATGATTCTGGCACTTGCTTTAAGGAAGCTGTTGCTCAAAAAGTCTTCGAACTCATGAAACGTTTCCATTCGCAATCTAGTGCGAACCAAAGCGGACTCGAATATGTGGAAACGTTGTTCATAGAATGGATGAATTCCGGGTCTACCGACTTGATTTCGTGCAGTCGAGGCTCCATAGACCACAGAGTGGGTGCAGAATTGTTTGATAAAATTGAGGACTTCAATTGGGCCTTCGAATCTGAGGTGCTAGATCTCTATATTATTTATTTGAAGTGCAAAGGTCGTGATGTTAAAGGGAGTACAAACACAGTCTTATTGAGCACTCAATTTTGGGTAAGTTTTACAGTACTCTCATTTTGGACACCTTCGTTTTTACTAATAATATCTTTTTCCAGAGTACTATAGATGCTGCATATAAGATTCATCGTGGCTCTATTGATGATTGGGTAGTGCCTGATTCTCTTCGAGAAGCAGTGGATGACACATATGGTCCGATGTCAATGGAGTCCGACCAGCCTACTCACGTAAGTATTGAAAAGCATACATGCTTCATTTTAACTAGTGTGAAACTGAATTCTAACTCGCAAACATTAAACATGGCATGTAAAGCTCGTGGCGATTTGTAATGTCCACCATCATTGGGTCACCGTCCGAATATCCCCCGAAGATTGGACTATCGAGTTGTATGACTCATTAATTCATACTCAACTGGCGACGTATCCTGAATACGGATTTCGGAAGGACGAATTGAGGCCGTTAATGGAGTTTTTACCTCTTGTGTTGAGGAGATCAGATTACTGGGCAAAGAAGGGTCAACACCATGCGATTACGGAGGCCTTCGAGTTGAAAGTCATGCCGGATGCCGAACAATTCGTCCAGGATGTTACTGATAAACACTCTTGTGGAGTTTACTGTACCATGCAGCTTGACCGTTTGTTTGTCGACCCTCTGATGCATCGTAACGAAAACATCGATGAAGTGTACATTGAGGAGGTCAGGAAACAGATATGCCTGAAGATTTTTTGGCTGAGCTTGAATGATGTTGCTGATCCATTTTGATTGACGTGTCAGTATAAACAGGTTGGTTGCTTTCACATTGTGATTCATTAATACTGGTTTGTAATTGCTGTTTTGTGAACGAATATTTGTACACGGTGCCTGAATGAATAAGTCCACGGTGTAATCACAGTACTGTGTTGTAGCCAATAGTAGACTCCTATGATTTACCGTGTCACGGTGGATCAATATTTGTACATGGTTCCACTGTGTATCTTGAACCGTGACACGTGCCAGCCGCAGTCCTCTTTCAACATAAGCAAACATTTGAATTCAAATTTGAATTCAAATCATCCAAAACAAATCAGTCAAAAACTTATCACAACAATATGTCTACACAATCGGTTAACTCCGTGAGTACTGGTCAACCAAGCCGATTGAAGTACCAAGATAAAGTTTGTGGTAAATGTCGGAAGAAACTTCAGATTCGTGTGGTGTCCTCGAAATCTGAGAATTATCAGAAATTGATGTATTATTGTCAAGATCATACATTCGATTCCTGGTGTAACCCGTCAAATGAGGGAGAGATACAACATGAACAAATATCAAGAGCGGAAGAGAAAGCCACAGAAGCTAAAATTAGGAAAGATCTGAAGAAGATGGAGACGTCATTGCACGACGTATCCATCCAGTTGAAGACTACTCTGTTTATTGTCTCCATAATTATGGTTCTTGTAATCATAATTATTGTTATGCTTAAGTGATTTTCAATGAACTTGTCATTGTGTTATTTTCGAAATATGAAATTTGAGGTCGTTTGCTTCATTCTCTCCATATACTACATTGTGAAAAATCTGTTGCAGGGCTAGAAATTAGTTTTCACGGTGTATACTATCGCGCACGGTGTGTACACGGTGTGTACACGATGAAATACACACGGTGGTAAGACCATGTGTACACCGTGAATCTTATATTGACCGTGAAAACAACGGTGCAATATTCCAGCGTATAATTTTGGAAACAAGGAAAAAGGAATACGGAGTAATTTTGGTGTACTAAATTAGGGGAATCCGAATTACAAAAGGCGCCGATTTACAAAAGAAAAACCTAACGCCGAAACCCTAAGATGGTTTACTCTTTTTCAGAGACGACGACGACGAAGGTACATCCTCGAATGCTCTCTTTACTGGAGCAGGTCTCGGCAAGAATGACTTGAGTTCATCTCCATCCTCTTGAAATATCCGCACCAGGAACTCGTCTGGAAGTGGCTTATGCTCGAGCAGGAGGGTCATGCCTTTCTTCAACTTGTGGATGTGTTTGAATTCAGTCCAATTATTGTAGAAATACGCCAAGCCATTTTTAAAGCCCATCAAGGTTGCCCACCTCTCACCGTGAACGTCGCGGAGGTAGAAGAGCGGAGGCTCTGTACTGTATCTCACACGCAAACGGTAGAAACGTTCGGGAAGTCGAAACCGTCTAGATTCAATATGTTCATCAGTCAGCACAACAATGAAAGCATCAGCTATCTGAGGGGTATCCATTATTGGTATGAGGATTAAGGACCAAGAAATATTCAGAGTTTAATAGAGGATTATTCAGAGTTTAATAGAGGATTAGGCCTGCATAAATCACTATAAATAATGTTTCTCGCTGGATTCCAAAAGGTCGCGTTTAACTAATTATTACAGAAAGTCGCGTGTAATTATAAATAATTGCGACGTGATAGGCGCCGTTTCGGATTTTACGCATCCCACTTATTAAGGCCCATTTATTAGTGGTAGTTGTATTATGTATGAGACCTAATAAAAAAACACATCATCGCCGTGTCTATAATAAAATCACCGTGACACACGAAAACAAATTTCTAATTAGACACCGTGAGAGTTCAGTATGACACGGTGTCAAACAACTCCGCGATAACCACACGGTCTCTTTGTCACACGGTATCAATTTATACCGTGACAGTAGACCGTGCGGTTTTAAAATCAATGTTAAAATTTGAAATTTAACTAGTCGTGTATTTTCGTGGAGAACCTGATGAGACGGTGGCGGGACAACCGATGCACGGTCTATTAAGTATTGACAGTACTCAAAACTCAAAACAGCTTTTGCAGACGCGAGTTAATTTTACCGATTTATATTTAAAATTCTAACTAAATTATCGAAAATAAAACTGAAGGGATGGAGGTTTTGCTAAATATCACGACCGTCACACGACATAACACTTACGGTGTTACACGGTCATTTCTAATATTCATCGTGAATTCGTGAAACTCCAAAAAAACGAGTTCTCATGGTTTGTACACAATTTGAATTCTTTATTAACGTTCACTGTGATATGTTTCAATCATTGAGACGTATGGTATTTGATTTTAAACACGTATGATTCGATTTGGAGTATGCATGTCTCAAATTTAAGAGATGTCTAATTCATTTGTTACAAGTTACTCTCAAGTGTGATCATACATTGCACATGATATATCACATTCAATCGTTTCTTGCGTAATTTTGGAGTTTTATCGATTTCATATAATCATCTAGATGGAAAATTAACTGGATTAGCATTTTAACCAAAATATTCACACAACCCAAGCAATAATCACCAAAAAACGTCATTGTTCATACTTACACGGTGATGTTGTGATATATCACCGTATCGGGTTACCGTGCGGAGATCAGATCAATTTTTAAATTTGAAATTTAACGAGAAAAGTACTGGTATAGTACTAGTTCCCAAGATGGTGGCGGGACAACCGATGCACTGTACTCAAAACAGCTTTTGCAGGCGCGAGTTAATTTTACCGATTTATATTTGAAATTCTAATTAAATTATCGAAAATAAAATTGAAGGGATGGAGTTTCGCAAGGTGTAAATACTAAATATCACGACCGTCGCACGACATAACACTTACGGTGTTACACAGTCATTTATAACATTCATCGTGAATTCGTGAAACACCAAAAAAACGAGTTCTCATGGTTTGTACACACTTTGAATTCTTTATTAACGTTCACTGTGATATGTTTCAATCATTGAGACGTATGGTATTTGATTTTAAACACGTATGATTCGATTTGGAGTATGCATGTCTCAAATTTAAGAGATGTCTAATTCATTTGTTACAAGTTACTCTCAAGTGTGATCATACATTGCACATGATATATCACATTCAATCGTTTCTTGCATAATTTTGGAGTTTTATCGATTTCATATAATCATCTAGATGGAAAATTAACTTTGGATTAGCATTTTAACCAAAATATTCACACAACCCGAGCAATAATCACCAAAAAACGTCATTGTTCATACTTACACGGTGATGTTGTGATATATCATCGTATCGGGTTACCGTGCGGAGATCAGATCAATTTTAACGAGTATTGTACCAGTAGTACTAGTTTCCAAGATGGTGGCGGGACAACCGATGCACGGCGTAATATCACGGCCGCCACACGATGTACTACAAATATAACACGGACGGTGATACACGGTCATTTATAAGATTCACCGTGACACACAAAAAACGAATTCACAGAAACCATTCAAATCCCAACAACCCCAAATAATCCAAAAAATACAGAATCGCAGAATATCATACACAAAAAAAAACCCCATAATTAGTTGCAATACCTAAATATCACAATTGTTCAGCATGGTCACAGAACTTAACGTTAATCCCCCCGCACCGGACATGTCTGTATGTTATGGTCTGCACTCCGGCATACGCTACATTTTTTCTTTTGTCTTTTCTGTCGGATTGGTTCCACCGTGGGTTGAGAATTCTGATCATCTTCGAGCGTCTGGCTTTCGGTGGGTAAAACAACTTGGTCACATTTGCGCGCGTTGTGTGTGGTCGAATTACACTTACTACGCTTCTGAGGCTGACTTCTTCTTCTGGGGGCATTACCCTCGACAGAAGACCGTGCACGGCTCATCCTCGGACGACCAGCCTGTCTCATCGCAACCGGAGGATGAATGACGTGATCAGTTATATACGCTGGAACGACCCACTCAGCAGGATGCGTAAGTCCTTTGATAGGAGTCGAATATGTCTCCATCAAATTGTGTTGTTTGTAATATCCACTGACGAAGTCATATATATTCAATCCTCTTTGTCTGAGAAATAGAAGTTGTGGTGGCAATGTGAAGTGATACGATCCTAACAAGTACGAACATATTGTCGAATTAATAAATTGAAAGTGTTTGTTTGATTAGTACGTACCTAACAGCGGCTGCAGCGTGACTGTAGGGGATTTCATCAAGTTCGAAGCGTCGACATTCGCATGTCCGATTTTGAAGATCAACTTGAAAAGATAGCTTACCATCCTCCACTTTATACACCTCAGGTGTGGTTGTGTCTCGAACAACCATACGCATATCGTGCTCCACCGCGCAAGTTAGTTTATTAAACGTCTCTTCAGTCAACTCATGTTCTCTTGACGCAGCTTTCGCGCTTCGCTCTTGAAACCATTGTTCCAAGACTGCGCGGAATCCTCGACCAATGAACATACGGGTAGACGTCTCGCCCAGACCATACGAGAATTGAAGCACTCGGCAATATTGGAGGTCATGAAACCATATCGTCGTACTGGACACATTGCCCTCGACCACCTCTCGACCCCTATTTCTAACATTCTCTTGTAAGCCCCGTCAGGGCTCAGCCTCTCCAAATCAGCTAAATGTCTGTGCATTGTCTCAACACGGTAACTGTTTGATGCAGAGGTTATTACGGACCTGACGCGACCGCCATAGCGAACTAGATTCTTCTTAATGTGGTAAATACAGAACCCATGCACTGCATTCGGGTATGCAGACGCAACGGCAGTTTGGATGCTCTTATGCTGATCGGATACAACAATCAAACCATCTTGTCTATTGAAGCACCTGCTCAGGTTATGAAGGAACCATGTCCACGACTCATCATTTTCTTTCGGACCAATCCCAATTGCAAGTGGGAAGGCGTTTTCATTCCCATCCTTCGTCATGGCGACAAACAATATCCCCTGGCTCTTTCCCTTGAGGTGAGTCCCGTCCACAACAATCACTGGCCTTAGATTACTATAGAATGCAGAAATAGACTGTCCGAGAGCAAGAAACATGTGTTGGAACACCCCCCCCCCCCCCATTCCGTGTGGATTGTATTTCATAAAATGTGCCGGGATTCTGATCTCTCAATATATACAAATACGAAGCGAGCCTATGATATGACTCAGCATATGAGCCATACGCCATCTCTGTCGCTATGCTCCGCGCTCGGAGAGTGAAACTGTAATCCATCTCAACGCCGTAACGCTCACGCAACTCTGTTATCATGTCATTCGGCTTCAGAACGTCACCTTCTTTGACAAGTTTACGAGAAAAGTAACTAGCAGCAACTACAGATTTAATTCGTCGACAGGTAGTACGATGCAATATAGTCTGACAAGTGTGACTCAAGTTCAACTTTGTGATCATCCATAGTGTATCATCACTCCCACTAGCACATAATCTAAACGTGCATACTTTCCTACCGTGCTTGCAAACGAATGCACAACGCTTTTTGTTTGAACGATCAGTGACATATTCTAAGCGACTCTCCAAGTGATGCATTCCCAAAGTTATATCCAAGTCAGATTTCTTTCGAAACGTGGAACCAACTGCGAGTTCACCATCTTCGGGTTCACGTTCTTCGACCCAACGCATAGGTGGTGGCAAAATATCAAAATCGGGCATCGGAATCATCCAGTTGCTTAGTTTTCGCTGTAGTAGTAGATTATGTTCCATGACTGGTTCTTCGTGGATCGGTTGATGATCAGATGATAATTTACGGGATCCCACAATCCTCTCTTTTTTTTCGGATGTTGAAGCCAATCACTAAACTCTTGAATTAGGCTATCGTTTAACTCTTTATCACGTTCCGCTCGTTCATCATCTGATGTAAATACTTCCTCGTCATCGGGTTCAGTACAAGATGGTGGTTGAGGTGGAGTAATGCTTACATTCTCTGCTTCAGAATATGTACCTCCAACATTAGCATTCTTAGACCGATATTGTCTTCTCTCAGTCAAAAAGAGCACGTGATTGGTAACTTTTCCTTGCACGATGAATCGCAATAGATCTGTATCGTTCTGCAAACTAACCTTACTTCTCTGCGCGTCTAAGTAGAAAATCACGTAATCTCTGTCCTCTGGAGCATTCAAAACAGATCTAATTTGATTGATTAGATCAACATAACTGATTTCTGAACACGTAATGTGTATGGCCACGCTATCTCCGCCTACGTATGCTGACTGTTCCCAGTGACCACCATGTCGTAAAGAAACACGCTGCCACGACATCTGTGATATAAAATTACAGATAATTAAAACAAACAGTTATTGAAAACCTAACGACATGCATGCATGCATGGTCTAATAAGTATGCACGATGTAAACGAGATGTTTTTTATCACACGGTGTTATTACGATTAAGTATCAAACGGTGAACGAAGACAACGTGCTACGGTGACACCACCGCTATAAATAACACGGTAAAATCTCCGTGGTAATAATACGGTGATTTCGTAAACACGTCGGGGTTAAGGAAAACCTATTACACCTTCAGTGAACCGTGCAACGTGCTCTCTATCTCACGGTGAACGACGACATTCGGTGAAAAACACCTCAGTGTGCTTTAAAACAATTAAACAAAATGCGAAACGTGCTACCTCGTTGTTTTCGTACCTTTGATGTGCTTCAGAGACTCGACAACGAACTTGTTTTGAGCTTGTTGTGTAAATGAACTAGCAATATTCGAGAGAAATGCAACACAGCAACTGCCCAATGGGTTTTGAGTTTGGTTTCAGACCATTATTCTTTTTTACTCTAAAATTCTCATATTGATTTTAGCAGCAACACAGCAACTGCCCAATGGGTTGTTGAAGTGTCATTAACGTCGAGGTGAAATGCAATTATTATTTGTGGTTGTTGGACCTGCTGAAATACAATTAATGTAGAAGGTTCGAGGATGGAGAATGGGGATGCAGTGCTTTTGGACACGTTGAAACCCTAAATTTATTAATATATCACCTTTAACCGTGGACCGTGGTATGTAAACGGTATAAGATTTCCGTGCCTTTCTTCACGGTGACGGGTTATCTTGGATGGTCTCACGGTGTAATATAACTGTAGATGGTCTCACGGCGTAACGATTATCTTTCATGTTCTCACGGTGTCACCTACCGTGTTTTTATCACGGTGTCCGTTTATCGTCGATGGTGTCCATTTATCGTGATTTGTAAATTGTAACACGGCGTTTTATTATCGTGGATGGCTCAGGGTTTCCACTTTTCGTGTCTGGGTGCACGGTATTACAATCCACCGTGGAATATCCACGGCGTCACATTAGGTTTTAGGGTTTTCTGCCTTCCTAATACCGTTGCACGGTGTTAGAATCCACCGAGGGAACCCCACGGCGACACAGTTCTAAGGTTTTACGTATTTATTTTCTTAATTAATTAATCGCAATGTGTTTAATGGGCGTGGTTGGGAGTTGATGAGTCGTTTCGAGCAACGATTGAAATCCGGCGGTGGGATGATTCAGAACAGAGATGCATTAATTCCCTGAATTGAATGGTCATATCAAATTAATGGATAGGGAGTGTTCGATGGGGTGATTTTCTATTAATTTAATTAATAAGCGTAGTTGGCAGTTGAATCGTTTAGTGGAACGATTGAAATCCTGGTGGTTGGATGGTTCAGAATATTACGCCTATAAATACGAACGAAAGAACTCTATTTTTCTATATCCATTAATTCTCCATTTCTCTGTTTTGTTCTGGTTTTTTTCATGGAGCAGTTATCACCACACTTTTTCGAATTTCACAGCAGTTGCATTACTGTATCGAGATACTCGAGTTTCCAAAATTAAAGCATCATTCCCCTGGGTCATCTTGCACGAGATACTCGAGGTTCCAAAACCTTCCCTAGTATTCATCTGTGTCTCCTTATGACTCCGGGGTGTCGGGGGTGATGATTCGGAGTGCATGTTAGCCTGAGCTCCTTGTCTACCTCCTTCGATTTACCAGGTCTGATCGAGGCTTAAAAACCTGTGCTGCAGATTCACTGGTGTGATGCTTTGTTATTTTTCTTGTTTTTTTAGCTTTTTGGTATACAGCTGACCGATTGTGTTTAGGGTTTAGAGTTTTGATCCATCAATTGTTCTCAAGTTTTATGGTTCTGCTTTTTAATCTTCTGTGTAATCGTTACTATAATGAATTATAAGATTTTAATTTATTTTATATTTCTGCATTTTCATATTCTCATTCAAATTTATCACACAGTCGCTTTTAATTATCGTGTATCATATCGTACCACGTTGTCCATTTATCGTGACTGGTTTCACGGCTTAGGATTATTGTGTACTCTGAGTCGTGTATGTATCACGGTTTCCATTTATTGGATGGTCTCCCGGAGTCCACTAGTCGTGTATGTATCACGGTGTTCAATAATCGTGATTATTCTCACGATGTGTGACTATCGTGGATTTGCTCACGGAGTCCAGTTATCGTGTATGTTATCACGGAGTGCGACTTTCGTGGATGATCTCACGGTGTCTACTTATCGTGCATGGTCTCACGGTGTCCGATTATCGTGGTTGTTCTCACGGTGTCCATTTATCGTGTATGCTTTCACGGCGAGCAACTTTCGTGGATGTTCTCACGGTGTCTACTTATCGTGTATGGTATCACGGTGTACGATTATCGTGGATGTTCTCACGGTGTCCATTTATCGTTGATGGTCGCACGGTGTCTATTCATCGTGGATGAACTCACGGCGTACAATTATCGTGATTGGGCTCACGGTGTCTTATTATCGTGCATAGTCTATTGGAGTTTTATTATTAATTTTTAAAAGAGAAATTCTATTTTAAATTACATATTCAATTTATATTCATTTGTTAAACATCGAGGGTAGTGTAGACTTTTCCAAGCCAATTGCCTAATAAACTTCTACTTTTATGGACAGGGCCTCAGAACTTATTTATTTTATGAGGTGGTCCTGAATCCGGTATTCCCACTTATTTTTAAGTCTACTAAATTGTTTTTTTTTTAATTATCAAACAAATTTGGAGTGCTTATAAACTTTTAACCAACTTATAAATTGTTAAACAATTTTAAATAGCTTATAATTTTTTTATCATTACCATTATATTGTATTTTCTATATTTCATGCTATTTTAAATAAACTTGTGTTTATTGTACAGTATAAGTACAGCTGCACAACCGGTTGGTTCGACCTTGAACCGACCAGTTCGGAACTTGAACCGAAATCGGATAAACCTGAACCGGCCGGTTCGGAACCTGAACCTGAACCTTGGACCGGTTTTAACCGGTTCGGGTTAGGTTCAAGGCTGATCCGGTCCGATTCTAAACTTGAACCGGCAGGTTCGGCCCGGATCATTTTTTTTTTATAGTTTTTTTTATTTTTTTATTTTTATGTATTCCTAGATACTAATTAAAAATAAACTTATTTACAATATTCTTAAATTTTTTAATTTTTAAATTTGTATTTACTAAATATTTGAATTTGAAATTTGAAAAAATTAGTCGTTATTTAATTTTATGGTCTAAATTCAACCAAATTTGAAAAACTAGCCGTTTAGGTAAGTTTGGTAAGTGAGAACTACGTGGACTTTGATTCCGAGTATACATAGGCACTTTAATTTGGTATCGAAAAATAAAAAAATATTTTATTTTCCGATATTAAAATTAAACTCAAGTCTAATTTTTATTTAAATTTTATTTTAAGAACTACGTGAACTTTGATTTCTCAACAAGAATACGTAGGCACTTTATTTTTGTATTGAGAACTAAAAAAAATATTTTATTTTTGGTAAAATTAAACTCTAAGTTCAATTTTTATTTAACTTTCATTTTTTCACATTATTTCTTAAAATAAGTTAATTAAATAAAATCTTTTATTTTTTTAAAAAACTTTTTAAAAAAGTTAATTATCAAAAACCTTTTTTAAAAAAAAAAACGATTTCAAGGTTCGGACTTGAACCGATCGGTTCAGAACATGAACCTGAACCGGGTTGAACCTGAACCTTGAACCTATTTTCACCGGTTCAGGTTCGGTTCATCGAAACTACGAACCTAAACCTTATGAACCTGAACCGGATAGCCTGGAATCGACCGATTCGGCCCAAATGTGCAGCTCTAAGTATAAGTACTCTTATTTCTATGATGCGAAAATGCTGTTTTTTTTATTTCAATCAATTATATTATTGATAAAAATTCAGAGTTTTTATCATTATCTTATATTATAGTGTACTATAATTAGTTTTTTTTTTTATGATGCATATTAATTTGTATTACAAAAAATCTTCTCGATTTAATATATATATATATACACATTTTGATGGACAATAAAATTAAAAATTTTGAAAAATAAAAATAAAATAAAATATACATTGTTTAAATTAGTAAACTAAGTGTGAATTCAATTTAAAAAATTAGTAAAATAAAAATAATATGTATTTCAAAAGTTAAAAATAAAATAATTAACTCTTATAATTCAGTCATTCATTTATTTAATTTATGTATAATTCGACCGTAAGAATTGAACAATTTATCTCTTCAATTTTGTATTTTATTTTTAATTCGACCCCAATTTAACAATCTCCTTAATTTTTCCTTTTGAATCTATATTAAAGTAGCTAGAAAAATTCAAGCGTTCCATGAACCCTAGAAGAGGAAGTAGAGAGGGGAGAGGATCTTCAAAAACTTGGACAGCAACAGGACAGAAGATCTTCATCAACATATGTTGAGAAGTTCCACACTCCTCGGAACATGTCTTGTTTTGCCCGATCGATAGATGTTGAGAAGCGCATATCTGCCGAAGAAGAAGAACATAATTTTAGCCAAGTACCCTCACATATACATAACATGATATTATTATGATTCTCCAAAATAGATTTGATCTGCATATGCATCGGCACCTCATTCGAAAAAATAATTCGATTGAGGTGCAGGTGCAAATGCAGAGCAAACCAATTCTTGGGTTGCTTGAATCGAATTGATCAGCTACAAGACTTAGTTTATAAACTCATCGGATAAGGAGTACTAAATAACTTAATTGAACGTGTGTTTATATAAGAAGAGTGCGAGTGTGAATGCACTTGTACTGTACATACTCGTGTGCATTGTATAGACGTCTACTCAAATGACTCACCACTAGCCGAATGACCAAAATTCAAATTAAAACAATTACTCAATCCGTCATTTACTTAATTTTTTTCTTTTGATTTATCATAAATTATTTATTATTATGTTTAGTAATTATAACTATCCAAACTCATTTAATTTACAATCACATTCATCTTACATTTAAAATACATTTTTTCTTAAACAGTAGTTCTTTTCTTACTTAAAATATTTATCATATAATCATGATGATTATATAAATATAACTACACTCAATAATTAAAATTACATAAACTCACTGTATAAATAAAATCGTATTACTTTTAATTTTTGAATTGTAACAAAATTTTCATTTGTAATATATATAAACACATGTTTTGTATTTTTACAAAAATATAATAACCAATCTATTTCAAAATAATTTGCATATTTTTTTAATAAATTATAAAAAAAAATGTACACAATTTTTTGGAACAAAAATTGTAATTCTATATCAAGAAGACCGAGTAGTATTTTGTTTGCTTATTTTATTAGTTATTCGTGCGTAAATATTCATGTGATTGCACATGTAAATATTTTGTTTGCTTAAAAGAAAGAGTGTCTGAGTGTGGAATAAATAATGGGATTTTGATTTTTTAGGTTCAGGAAAAAGTACACACCCATGGCCATGGCCATGGACACATGGTCCTGGCATAGTACCATTAGGCCCACGTGACAAACAACATATCATCACGTGGATTTGGGCTCGTCGACTAATCCCATGCTGCCACGTGTCGGGTAGCATCTGACCCTGTCTCTTCCTCTCCAATGACATTTTGTGTTTAGCTACTACTGTTGCTATTATTGCTTTTCTTTTCTTAGTTTTTGTTTTATATTATTTTTTAAATGGAGAAACGAGAAATTACAGTTTCACTCAATAGTTGGCACTTCATCTTTTCTAGTTTTTGTTTAATGATTTTTTTTATAAAATTGATAGATGAGAAATTACTATTATCGAATTGTTGAATTGTTGGCCCTTTCGATTGAGTTAGATGTAAATCGAAAGATTTGTTTGAATAGCAAACATAAGAGAGCTAACAATGTTTTTTACCGTAAGACAAACTTTATTATTATATTTTAATGATTTTTTTTTCATACTAGTAGTAAACACTTGTCGAGAATTTGCACTCTCATCATCACCGCATATCTTAGCACTATTTAGTACCAATTAACTTTTTTAATTATGCTGCTCAATTATTTCCTTCTTCATCTCTTCAGAAAAATGATCCACTGGGCATAATCAATTCCATTTTTTTTAAAATAAAATTCATATCAAGGTATTGATAGAGGCAAGCTCCACCCGCATTATTTAAAACTAAACACACTAATTAATTTAACACATAAAATATAATACCATTCTTAAATAAAAAAGAAACACGGAGTTTTTTTTTTTTTTGGTTTATGTTAGTTGTAAAATTTTAAATATTCTCGTACACTTGTTTCGGTTCGAAACTTGGACCTTACAGTTCTCAATTAACTCAAGTACTCAACCAATTGAGATAACAAGTTTCGACAGAAACATTGGATTCGATTGATTCAAAAATATTTTTTTTCGTATGATTAATTTGTAGTCATACCTTAATTTAATTTCGAATTAACTAAGTGAGTTGATAAAATTTAAGATAATAGGAATATATCATAATTTATGATTAAAAATATATTTTTAATAAAATAAATATTATTTTAATCAACAAATGGAAAATAATTATTTTATTTTAAATTATATATTTTATAATTGTTACATTACACAAAAAATTATTTCATTTGTCTTGTTGAAAATAATTACTCCTTCTCTTCCAGAGTTATAGGTACAGGTGGTCAACGTTGATTTTTTTTGTCCGTCCAATACATATAATAAACAATATACAAAAATTACGAAAAAATAACTAAAATAAAATTTAACTATTTAATTTTATTTTAGTTATTTTTTTATATTTTTTTATACTGTTTATCATATGTATTGGAAAAATAAAAAAAATCAACGTTGACCAATTTTGTCTATAGCTCTTGGACAGAGAGAGTACATATTTTATGTTTTTTTATTTCATTACAAATAAATTAGTTTTATATAGGGCGGGGTGCGGGCGGGCCGATCCCAAAATTTTCAAGAACCGGCCCAAAATTCGATTTTATCGATCCGGACCGGTTCGGGTTTTTTGAAATGATGGTCCTGCTTGGGACCGAGCTCGACGGTCCGAACTGAGTTTTTGGGCTTTTCGGACCCGTTTTTTTTTATTTTAAAATTTTCTTTTTAATTAATAAAAATAAGCTTTTATTAATTTTTTTATGAAAAAAATAAAATTTTAAATTTTAAATAATATTATTGTATATTATATTTATAATTTAAGTTTTTAAAAATGAATTATTAATTAAAATATTAAAAATTATATAAAAATATATAATATTTATTAAAAAAAGTACTTATATATAAAAAAAAAACAGGCCGGTCCTGGTCCCAACTTTTTTTGGGCTCGAGCCCGGATCGACTTTTTATTTTTCGGTTCAAACCTTTGGCGGTCCGGTCCCAAAAAATTGGAATCGGCCCACGAATTTTTTTCGGATTTTCGGTTCGAGCTTTCCGGTTTTGGGACCCAAACGCAGTCCTAGTTTTATAAAGAGCCTTCATTATACATAATATTTGTGAGATTTCTACTCTAACAAGACTCAATACACACAAGTCTACTTTATTACTCTATTTTATTTATTAAACAATAATTAAATATTATATCAACAAACTTTAATAATGTTTGTTAAGATTACTTTATCTGTAATTGCAATTAATTCGTAATTTTGTGTATGTAGACGAGTAGTCACCCAAAAAACCGTAATCACACTCACTATTTACATTGAGACGAAAGAAATACTAACATTTTACAATAATATTATTAGTTGATAGATGCATTTTTGTACAGTATTTAACTAAAATAATTTTTTCAACACATAAAATAAAATGTACTATAATGATATAAATCGGGTTAGTGGAGACTAGTCCAGTTGTTGAGCATATTTTGGATTCAACCGATTTGAGCTAAAAAAAATTGAGTTAAAAATATTCGAACTCTAATCATAATTTTTTGACAACCTACCAATTTTAACTTGACATCTCTATGTAACGGACTAAAACACAATCTAACTGGACCAACGAACATAATTGGGCCTACCATTTGCAGTTGCAGCTACAACAAGACTGAAGCCCTTTAAGGCTGCCCAGCCCATAACAGTTCTTAGTAGCTTCGGCCCATAAATTCATGATAATAAATTTCTCCATATTTTTGAATAATTGAATTTATGTTATGTGGTCATTTTTTCCAAGAACAAATGGGTGTGTAGTATGTTATGTACTCCGTATTAGTTAGACGATAAGTAGTTACTTTTAAACTTGAATAAAATTAGTTTGACGGATAAAAAATCCAACCGGATGCTGTAAAATCATGCGCCATTCCCTTTCATTTTCTATTCTTCGGATTGAATGCTACATGCGACGATTTTCCTTCCATGATATCCTTGATTTCAAGAATCAAAACTCCAAATGTCGACATTAAGTTTTGCACTACTTCAAACAAAACCACGCTGGTTTTTGTGGATCAAAGAGTAGCTAGCTCAAAAACTTACGTACACATATACTTGAATCAACCCCAAACGGGCAAACTTTTTATTCGTCGATCAATATTCAAATTTAATGATCCTCTATATAAAAATATTTGAACAATCATCGACTCTTGCTTCCTTAAAAGTGACCTACTACTCCATATATTAAATGAACCAAATGTAGATAATGAGCCCACACTCGCTTCCATTTTTCTTCTTCATAATTTCAGTCAATAAACTTGGCGCCAATTGTCATTACTTTGGCCCCACCAAAACCGATTCATAGCCTCGGCCCTCTATTTTCATATACTGTATAAGTGTATATAGCTTGTGCCACCGATTAGATGATAGTTATTTTTTTCCGCATATGAGATAAATCTTACCTTTTATTCAACTTCTACATTCTTTTCACAAGAAGATCAAAACTTTTTTCACCTTCCAATATTTGTAGGATTACTTAATAAATTTGTTGTCCGTGTTGGGATGTGGAATCAATCGAAGTCGAAAAAAAAAAGTGAAAATGAGAAACAGGCAAATTGGGAGCTTCGCAACCGATCCTGGTCCACCCCATCAACACTCGCGCGGATCGTGGCTTTTATCCGCAACCGATTGGGGTTGATTCTGTGTTTTTTTTTTGGACTAACTACTAGTATTTTTATATGTAGAGCAAACCATGTGTTAAGACTCTTATATATAGGCTATATATAAGAGTAGTACTCCTATATATAGGCTATATTGCTATAACATTAACGTATTTTGTTTGTATCTCTAAATTTAGTGAAAAATAATTGAAAGTTTGATATTACAAAATAAAGTATGAAAACGCGTTTTGTAAATTTTTCAAAACACACCCATCCCGGTGAATTTGCAAAGCTTATTGTGGGAAGTTTTCTATGAATTTTGTGTTGCTAATTTTTCTCAAACAATTGATGATCCTCTCGATTGACTCCTAGGATCATCGACACCCTTTACAACTCGATCGAATTGACGCATTGACAAGTTTCATATGCCGATCTTTAAATCGCACCTTCTAACACAACTCCAAATTATTGGTATAGAACCGAAATAATTAGTATAAGATTTTATAGGTACTTAGAGTGCTTAACTGCAAATAAATTGCACCGACTATATTGGATATTATCGGTTAACACCTACCTAGTTGCTCTGTATAATTTCATATATAATCTCTGCATACTGGGGTTTAATTGTTTTATATACTTAGAAATCATATGTTATAATCAAACTTAATTTGTTGGGCGAAATAGTTAATATTGAAGTTTTTGCGGGGGCAAAAAGATAATTTTCAGAAGAAAGAATTAGCACTATAAACCCCCACCATCGTCCTGCACACCACACACAGTACACACACCGCCTCGCTTTTCCCATTTTCATTTTTAGTTTTTTTTTTATAAATTTCATTATTCTGAAACTGTTGAAACCAAACCCAGAGACACAAGATCGATCGAGCTACTGATTTCTTCACAATGGACGAGGAGAACTTCAGGAACAATGAAGGCGATAACATGAAGAACAACGTCACCGTCGTCCTGAAAGCCGACTTCCACTGTGACGGCTGCGCTGCCAAAGTCATCAAATGCATCCGATCTTACGACGGTAAAATAGCTTATCGATTATTCATTTTCATTTACTGTAATGATTAATTTCAGTGATCTGTTTTTGATCGACGATTAGAAAAAAAATGACTGCTAGTTTTGGGATTATTAATCAAACTGATTTGGTTTCGAATTTCTGTATGGTTGAAAGGCGTGGATGCTGTGACGGTCGGTGAGGGGCAGAAGATCTCGGTGGTCGGGATGGTGGATCCGGCGAAGCTCCGGGACAGAGTTGAGCGGAAAACGCACAAAAAAGTGGAGCTCATTTCTCCGCAGCCCAAAAAAGACGGCGGCGCTTCAAATGTTCAGAAAAAACCAAAGGAGAAAGAGGTGAAGTGTATATTATTATGTAGTAGTGATTTTTTAATTCAAGGAAATCTGCAGATATGATATTCCCTATCGTGCGCCATGTGTGCGTGCCTTTGGATTGTTCTCTGTTTCCTTCCCCATTTTTATTGCGATTTCGGTTTTGTCCTTTACCCCCGCAGCGCACGTTAGTAGTTCCTTCTTACTGTGCGCTGCAATCCGCCCTTCACTGAATTGGGAATTAATGGTAGTGTGGGAAATAAAAAACGGTGATGGCGAAAGTGGCGCACGATAGCAGCCAGCAGTTGCCGTACATGCATTTCCGCAAAACCTAATTTCCTAAAAAAATCCCCAATCCATTTCAAAATTTCTAATTTCGATACTCATATTTTAATTAGTGTTAATTAACAGTTCCCGGTGACGACGGCGGTGTTCAAGTTGACTCTCCACTGCGACGGGTGCGTTCACAAGATATACAGAGCCGTCGTCAAAACGAAAGGTACGATATCGAGCGAGTGTGTATTTTCCGATTCAGAATTTTGTACGCCGTTTTGTTTATTCTTCTGACGGCGTCGTTTAATTTGACGGTTTCAGGTTACGCCGACATGAGTATCGACAGGCAGAAGGACCTGGTGACGGTGACCGGCGCCATCGACGTGAAGGCTCTGGCCGATGTGCTCTCGAAGCTGATGAAAAGGCGCGTCGATATTGTTCAAAACAGGAGGGTCGACGGCGAGAAGAAAGAGGAAACCGGCGGCGGCGGCGGCGGCGAATGGAGGTCGGGAGGGAACAACAAGATGCAGATGCAGATGCAGGCGCAATTGATTCCGAACATGTTTATGATCGGGGACCAGATCCATTACAGCCCGTACCCGGTTTACGAGTGCCACGCTCCGCAGTATTTCAGCGACGAGAACCCCAACGCCTGCCGGGTTATGTGAGTGGCACATTTTGTAAATAATAGGAATTTTGTTGGGGCAATTTAGTCATTTGAATCAATTCATGGTGATGGTAGTAGAAGTACTCAGTACAACTCCGTATTTGTTTACAACAGTTGATTATGGATTCAATTTTGCTTGGTTATTTCCTACTTACTAATTTCATTATATCTAGTGCATCAAAACGTATCAAATTCTTAATTAAATTTTGTATTGAAATTTTATAAAAATTATGAGGAGGTCATGATTTAAAGAGGAGGGAGGACGTGGTGGTGGAGACAAATTAAGAATGAGATTGTACGAGCGTGATTGTATTTGTTGTAGTGTAGCTGCAGTTGCTCTGTATTTTTAGTGGAGTTTGTAAAAGTGGCTACCGTACGCAACTTCAGATGTTCCTACCAAAATTGCAGTACTGCATCTGTAAAGTTTTTGTGCTTTTTTTTTTTTACCTCAAAGCCCACATGATACTCTTCATAGTAGTATTTAATAATTTCTTATTTAAAAATACTCAATTTAATAAATAATAGAATCCCTTGGAGTAAATTTCAAAAAAATGATGTTAAAAAATTGCAGTATCATTCATAATCACATGTAAGTTTATAAATTTCAAAAAAATGATGTTAAAAAAAATATGAAAAGAAGTTCAAATATGAAATCTCTTAGACGTGGAGTACAATTTTGTTTCAATTAATCAAATTATAAAGCTTAAATATAATTTTATTTGGTTTAACAATATAAATATAATATTGTATAGTATGTTAATTGTTTTCTCAGTTAAAATATAAAAATATGGCTTATCTACGACACAGATGGAATGGGAGGCATGATAATCGACTCGGGGACCTCAATGACACATCTTGGTAACAGTGCTTTCGATCTAGTTAAGATAGAACTAACAAATCAGGTTAATATTAGCCAGACCAGTGGGGATGACATCGGATACGACCTGTGCTTTGAAATTCCATGGCCAGAATTCATACTTCATTTTGAGGAATTATTAGGTGAATCCTGATGATGATAAGAATAATCGGAGATGTTTGGCAATGGGATCTACTACTAGTATGTCCTTATTCGCCAATTTCCAGCACCAGAATACATTAATAGTTTTCGACCTTGCTAAAAACAAACTACTATCATTTCTACCTAATACAAAGTGTGGTAAGCTGTGAACACTTACAAATATACTACACTATAGAAATAAAACTCATGTTAATTAGTTTTCTCTGTGTGTAAAACTCATGATATGAATGATATAAGCTGGAAAAGAAAAGGACATCAAGGGTAGGAATTGGCCAAGGGATATCGATGTAGACATCAAAAACATCAACCCCTCTTCCTAAAAAATCTACTATATTGGAAGACTTTTATGGAATGAGCTCTCTAGTCTTATACATACTACAGCCATGCCTCATTTTGACCATCTCCGCATTCGTTATCTCAATCGTAGACACATCATGAATTCGTAGAAGTTGTTCTCATACACGTTGATCAAATTGTGATATACACTTTGGAGAGCTTATGGATTTGAAAATGATTTCTAATTTACAACAATGCACTTACAATAATGCAGCCACAGAATCGAAAAACGAGCTCCAAGTCTATTGATATCCATCCCTCTGGTCTTGTTCCTCGGCCTCCTTGTTAGCAACTTGAACAGATTTGAACCAAAGAAATGCCTGGATTTGCAGAAAAACAAAACTCAGGGGCTCATTTGAAATATAAATAAACATGAATTCACGAGTATTGCGCATTCATCTTCTAACTGCATTTCTCCAGTAAGAAAAAAGTTACCGAAGATGGGATGCCGGTGAACACAAAGAATCCGAGCAAGGGAGCATAAAACGCACTGTCAGAGTACAGAACACCGAAAACAGGTTTCTGATTCACGTACTCAAAAATCGAACCAATCTGTATTTAATTAATCATGAAAATTCAATTCAATTAAACAAGAAGATAAAAGTAACACGGTAAGTATTTTAATTACCGAAGCAATGGCAGTGATAGCAGATGCAAGCAAGTAAACGAAGAACGGAACTTGAAAGTCGGATGCTTCTTTCTGGGCTTCTTGACGGGCCCACGGCGGAAGCTCGTCCGAACCGGGCTTGGCCCACGAAGGGGTTCCGCCGCTGTCGTCGTCTTCTTCCTTTGTAGAATTTTTTGCAGAGCCGCCGGTGGCGGCCGTCACTCTGGCCGTCCTGGGGTAGGGGTAAAATCTCTGATAGTTAGGGTAAGCCTTCGCCTTGAAAAATGTTGCGGAGGAGGAGATCTGGTGCCATGAGTTCAATACTGTTGCTGCGGCGGATAATTGAGCGGCCATGGCGAAAAATACGAGTTACGGATGTGAGCTGTGGGTGGTGACGACGGGTGGAGGTGTAAGACAATCCGATGGTTCAGATTCACCCACTCGCAATACCCGATATTTTTATGGATTAAATGGTTATTTTACCCCAAAGTTAATTTTTTACAATTAATGACACCAACTTTTGTTTATTACACAATCATACACCCAATCTTTTTTTCGAGATTTTTGTTTTTGGTTTAAAAGTGGGTTTAAACTCAACTAGATGTCATTATTTATTCTCTAGCAAAAATTAAAATCCTTTAAAATTGATTTTCAAAAAACTTAGCAATATTATTATTTTTTACAAGTTTAATTGTATTTATTAACATAATATTTTACTGGATTATATATCAATTCATCTCATTTCATTTTTTTTTGTAAATTGAAAAACATTCGTGAGACAGATATATTATTTATTTTATTTATGTTAAAAATATAAATAGTATTATTTTTAATAATTATTAATTTATTTAAAAATATAGTGTCATTTTGGCTCCATGGCCCTATAGGCTATAGGTATAGCCCATCTTGAGTTAGGCCTGGTATTTCAAACCCGAATTTCTTGAGTTGGGCAGTGATTGGCTCTTATTAGTGAGCAAACACCAAGTGTCGGGCCAGGTTAGCCCTATATTTGAAATTTGGAATGATGGAAATTCCTCCATTCAAATTAAGTCATCGACCCAATTAAAATTAATATTAAATAAATTATTATAAAAATATGTTAAAAATGTAAATAAAATTAAGTACAATTTGGGTCGGCTTGGTTTATCAAGCCCAAATCGTGTTTGACCCATTTAACCCGTCGAATCGGGCCAAAAAGCCCAATTTGTTTTGAGCCTGATTTTTTTTGGCTCAGCCCTTCAGGTCGAGCTGAAAGTATCAGCTGTACACATTGGTATGTGATTGGAGTCTCCTCTGGAAGAGCTCAAAAAGGGCGAAATCAATAATTTTCACGATTAATGATTAAACCTCTAGGGTTGAAATATCGCACAGAACGTGTGTTTTGGTCGCTCGTAAAGTTCATGACATTACAGTCACTTCCCCTTGTTCCCCATAGCTACGACTTTTAAACATAAAACGAGCATTTTTCTCTCATTGTATTGGTTCGATTATTTCTTTTATTCGATTTTAAGTCATACTTGACACACGTACATATAAATAAGATAAATTCTGCCTCCAAGAGCATAGACAGTAGTAAGACTTGTGGTGATATGAGTGCAATTTAATCGACGACTCTAATTTGATACTTGTTGAGACATTTTTTTATAGAGTTTAATTTGAAGTTAAATTTGTTATTTTCGATGTGTCTGCAAATCGCACGTATCTCTGTCTATTACTCTAATTTTTCCTATTTATCAAAATAAATAAATACAAGTACTCCCTCCATCCCTTAATATAGTGGATAGAGAAAATGTCACGTGAATTAAGAAAAAGTGATTTTTTATGTGTTTAATAATATAAAGTAGGGGTATAATAGGTATTGATGTGTAAGTAATAAAGTAGTTAGTTGAAAAAGTAGTGGTATAAAGGTAAATAAATGTGTATTGGGAGGATAAAGTTGTGAAAATGAATTCTATTTATGGAATGTGCATTGTCTTAAGGATAAACCAAAAAGGAAAGTGTGCACTGTCTTAAGGGAAAGAGGGAGTATATATGAATTCCTTGGTACAAAATTAGGGGTGGGAATGAGCCAGGCTACCCGACAGGGGCCTATGGCTCGGCCTACAAAAGCTCGGCTCGGCTCGGCTCGTTTATTAAACGAGCCAGGCTTAAGCTTTTTTAAAAGCTCGTTTATATAAATAGGCCAGGCTTAAGCTCTATTTCAAGCCTTTTAGGCCTAACAGGCCGGCCTATTTAATATATATATTAATAAGGTATATATCTAATTTTAGAGAAAAATAATATTTTTAATTTTAGTTTTTTCTAAGTACCTATTAATCATTATTCTATGATTGTTATCCCACATTGTTAGAAATTTAAAATTAAAATGTGATTATCTTATATTGATTGGATGATACTTTTTAAACATTATTTGTATTTATAAAATGTTGTTCACGTTTTTAATTATTATTAATTATTGAATAGTTAAAAGTTCAAAATAATTTTATAAAATGAATTAAATATAATTAAATTTAATTAAAATATTTTTATTTGAATCTTAGATTTATTCACTAAATTAAATTGAAGTTAAAATTGTACTTAAAAAGGCTTTTAAAAGGCTTTCAGGCCGGGCCTATTTACAAAAAAGGCTTAGGCCGAGCCTCTTAAAAAAGCCTACGATAGGTACTAGGCCAGGCTTGAGCCTAAATTTTTTAAACCAGGCTCAGGCCTATTTAAGCAAAGCCCGGCTCGGCTCGGCTCGTTCCCACCCCTATACAAAATGTCCAATACAATTTTCACATTACCATCAGCCTTCATTCATCTGATGACAGCTCACCACATCCACACGGACCACTGCACCACCCACACACACTACCCTTGCTTTTGTCTTGTATATAAATGTATGTACAATGTAGTCTCTCTCTCATTAGCAATACCCCAAAACCTCACTTCTCCACTTTCATTCCAATTAATAAATTACCTGTACTGGTTAAACCCCAACCCATCGCAATGGCCGACGTACGATTTTCGTTATTTGAATATCTCTTCTTTCCTTTGATTTTTAATTATTTATAATGTTGTTTTTTTGTAATTGTTTAATTTGCAGAATAATAAGAATGAAGGCGAGAAAAAGGAAGACGGAGGAGGAGGAGGGAGCAAGAAGAACGGCGGCAGCATCACCGTCGTTCTCAAAACCAACTTGCACTGCGAAGGCTGCGCTTCTAAATTCGTCAAGTGCATTCGCTCAATCGACGGTACTACAAATACCTTTTATCGATTCACCCTTTTATCTGGAAATATTCCTCTGTTTTAATTTCAACCTTTCGATTTACCATAAATGCTGAGAAAATTGTGTGTTTTTTTTTTTTGTGTTGTTGAAGGCGTCGAAACAGTGGCTGCCGTCGACGGGCAGAAGATCAAGGTTGTGGGGAAGGTGGATCCGGTGAAGCTCCGGGAGAAAGTGGAGCAAAAAACGCACAAGAAGGTGGAGCTCGTTTCGCCGCAGCTCAAAAAGGACGGCGGCGAGAAAAAAGAGAGCGACAAGGGCAAGGAGAAGAAAAACGAGCCCAAAGACAAACAAGATTCAAATGATAAATCTGATCAGAAAAAATCCAAGGAGGACAAACAGGTATGACATACAGTGACTCGTTTTCCACTGCTACACTCTATTGTGCGCATGTGCGTGTTCTGTTCTTTGATGCTAGAATGCGCTGCAGTCATTTTTCCCTTTTTACTGGTGTGCCTTAAATTTAAAGTGGTGAGGTTTGGAGTGGAAAGTTCATGTGGCGGCCAGCGCAAGATAGCAACCGGCCGTTGCTGTTTTAGTGACATTTCTCGTCAAGTGGGCATTTATTTCTTCATTCAAAAGAAAAAAAAAATATAAATATCAACATTATTATTATTACTTATTTTGAATTTGTGACATCAATTTTATGATCCATCAATATATTGCAGGCGCATTTTTAGGTATATATTGTTTTGCATTAATTTCTAGGTCCCTCCCAGTAATTACCCCATTTCAATGTTCATTAAAGCGGATAATTTTATATTAATTGACCCCATTTTAATGTTAATTTCGGTATATTTTATACTGTACTCTTGATTGCAGCTACCCGTCACAACCGCGGTGTTGAAGGTGAGCCTGCACTGCGATGGATGCATCCACAAAATATACAAAACCGTCACCAAAACCAAAGGTGACTTTCATATCCATTTCGATTCAAGTATCATGTGTTAGAACAAAAAAAATTCAGAGATTTTGGTTATTAATTTGGAATGAATCAAATTAGAAAGCATGATTATTGGTTAAAACGAAAATGACATATAGTATAGTATTAGTCTATCCTAATATGTACATTTTTCTTCATTTGTATAAAATGTGATATACTGTATTATGAAATGAAGGTATTTTAAATAAATTCTAATGATATTTGAATGAGGATTTTTGAAAAAATATAAGATAGTTATTGTCAATTCGCATAGGTTCATGATCGTTTTTGTGAACAATTAAAAGTAATGGGACTGATTTTGCAATTAGTACAAATTTTGGTACTGTACTAGATTTTTCTTAAACGGCGTCGTTTGGAGCTTTCAGGTTACGACGACATGACGATCGACAAGCAGAAGGATCTCGTCACAGTGACCGGCGCCATCGACGCGAAGGCTCTAGCCGAGGTGCTCTCAAAGCAGCTGAAAAGGGATGTTGAAATCGTCCCGCCGAAGAAAGACGGCGGCGAGAAGAAAGAGAAAGACGGCGCCGGAAAAAACAACGCCGACGAGAAAAAGGAAGGAATCAGCACGATGTCGATGCAGGCGTACCCGTACCCGGTTGCTGGGGATCCGATCCACTACAACCCGTACCCGGTTTTCTCGAACCACGCCCCGCAGATTTTCAGCGATGAAAATCCCAACGCTTGCAGCGTTATGTGAGGGTGGCATAAGCTGTAAATAAAAAGATATTACCGGGGCAATAAGGTCAATTCGAGGATGGATTTAACCTTTTTTTGTTTTGGGCCGCATGAAAAGCCCAATATTGGTTTGGTGTCATGGTTTCTAATATTTTTTGGCAAGGATATGAACTGTGCTTGGTTTCACATGTGGTTCAATAATTCTGAATCATTATTATTTTTTATTATTGTTAAGTAATAAAAATGTCATATTCAAAGTATTTTGCATTTTTCACACTATAAATTATGTATCTAATTATTTAATCATGTATTATTTTTTCTTGGATGAATGTATCTATATATATAGTTTGAAACTTTTTTTTTATTAAGACGATTATATTCCCTCCATCGTGAGTAGAATTAATAGCTCTTCGCCTCCACTAAGCTATTATTTTCTGATCGAATACTGATGTTTAAATCGAATTGAGTGTACATACAAACTTAAATATACTTCAACTCTAGCTAATACTCCTATAAAAAATTAAATTTAAGTAAATCATATATCACTCTCTTCCAAAAGTTATTGATCGACAAATGTGACCTTGTTCACAAAAAAAATATTTAAAAGTTGATACAACTTTAAACCAGATTCCATGGGATTGTGTGACAAATTTCTTTGCCAAAAGAGAAATGAATTGATACTCTATACAGTATTTATATATTCTTTAAACAAATAAATAATTAAGAATTGTCTTGGCTTAATTATTCTTGAAATGTTATTGTTGTCTTCCGGCTAAAAATAAAAAATACTAGTAAAAAATAGAAAAGGCGATTCAAATGTAATTATGAGTGTATACTTTGCTAATAATACAAAGACAAGATGAGAGCGAGACATTATGTATGTACCGATATAGGTATATCATATATGTAGCCTATTTGTATTTTGTTTTGTCCCTCCCAAGCGCATTATAGTGCAGCGCGCGTAACGTACGCAGCCTGCCCCCATTAATTTTCACATGTAACTGATTTCGATGTATATGCATGCACATCAATATACAATGTCCATAAAATTCAACCCAACAAATTGGATCATAATTGAAAAATATATATCAAATCATAGTATAATACTATTGAAAAGTTCAAATTAGATTATAATAATTAAACAAATACGAAAAGAACATTAAATAACAAAATTATTTTACATGTTTCGACCTCCCATTGTAAATTTTGTTTGTGAAATTCACTAAATTCATCAACTTTTAATCATGGAAGTAATTGATTACGAAGGAAGCATCTTTGAGCAAAATGATCATCAAATATAGTAAAAAATTATGGATTGTAAGCTTTGAATAAATGTTGATATACAGTATTTTTCTTATTTAATACTCCTTTTTATAACATAAATTTTCTTATTTAATACTCCCTTTTATAACAAAATTATAGTAAAAAATTATGGATATAATAAAAATTATGTGATCATATTTTTCTTATTTAATACTCTTAACCTTTTATTTTCAACATAAAAGTATTGTCAGGATGAGAGGAGTGTTATTTTTTTTCTTTCTAAATTAAAAAAGATTATCAATGGAATGTAGACAAATTTTAATTTGTGAAGACATAAATAATTAACAACTTCATTTCTAGTTATAATTGTAAATTTGATAGAATAGTTATATTCATGTCATAAAAAAAAATATTAAATTATATTGAAAATATATTTTCTTACATGTGCAGATTTTAATTATATATATATATATATATATATATATATATATATATATATATAATTAAAATCTGCACATGTAAGAAAATATATTTTCAATATAATTTAATATTTTTTTTTATGACATGAATATAACTATTCTATCAAATTTACAATTATAACTAGAAATGAAGTTGTTAATTATTTATGTCTTCACAAATTAAAATTTGTCTACATTCCATTGAAATTAAAATTTGTCTACATATATATATATATATGTAAGTTCATAAATTGTTAGCTAATAAAAAATTTGTGCATCACACAACATTACACTTTGATAATAATTTTTTTAAATTAATAATATTTCAAGTTTATAATTATTATAGTACCTTTTAACTTTTGTAGAATTATAATTTTAATATAATGGGTTATTTGATGTACTGTTTATAATTTAGTGAGTTCACTAATCACATTTTAACTTTAGAGAGCAGTATGTTTATACCTTTCTCTTAAAAGGAGGGTATCTTCCGAGGCCTTGGTGTGGCATTAGCAGAAGCTGAGACAATATCAAAAACTACACGACGCAAAGTAAACAAAAAACCAAAACAAGTTTCAACAAGGACATACAGATAGATTTTTTATAAATTTATTTACCTCATCAACACAAAGGCATGACGGTTCTTTTGCCAGCTCCAAAACGCTAGGTTGATAATCGTCTGCTTCGAGCACAATGTGATTACAGTCAGGAAATATTAATACCAGTATACAAGAGAGGATAATAACAGAATATCAGATGTCATATATAAATGCCAAAGTGGAGGGAAAACATACCATTCAGATGGCATCCTTCATTCATAGCCATATTGTACCTGTTTGCAGAATTTAATTTTGTTGCGTAATGAAAGAGCCTTAATGATTATCAAATATGTTTGGTTAGCTGAGAAAGAAAAAGGCGGTCAATGGAAATTGTTTGCGATTTAGAACAGAATACAAAAAGAAGTAAATAACTTGCCATTTCACAACATACAAATGTAATATAAATAAGAAAATTAAGTGATTATAATGGTTACTAAACAAACACAATGTGTTTAACAGGAATAACATTAGTACCAAATGATAAATTACGTCTTACAATCTTCAATTATTAGTAAACCACAAGCGGCTAGAAAAAAGAAAGAAATCCAATCACACAGAAACGGCTTTAGAAGCATTCAATGCAGCACTATAAGTTAAATTTTCAGCAATAATGTCTTTGCGGACAATTCGACATTCGAGGAAGCAGTCGCCTCGTGGTTTTGGTGGTTTCGAAACCAGAATCGTCACAAGCTCCAACTCATCGCACGGGTCGTGATGAGTGTTGAAGCGGCTTTTAGTAACATGCAGCAGGCCAAAGTAACCTTGGCCAAGGTCAACAAGTTGGGCCCCATCAAACTCATGATCTGTGAAAGTAAAAGGCTGGCTATTTACGACACTGTTATCAATCAATTGAAAGGCAACCAACTGACATTTTGGTGAATGAAGAACACCAAGCAATATATCTTCATCCCAGACTATCCCTCTTCCATAAAATCCAAAGGACCGATTAGCAAACTTCCAATTAGCTTTGTCAATCATGCCCCAGGATTTTTGTCCATGAAAGTCGAATGGGTTGTGGTGGGACCAAAATGTGTCAAATAAGTTGCTATACTCCCATGTGTCCATTTCAGTGTCCAAAGCAAAGGAGTTGTAGCCGAAGAAAATATGTAGCTTGCCATTGATGACTACGTGAGGCACAGAAATCATGGAACGGTTGTAGGGGTGGGTATAATCGCACCTAGTTATGATATTATCTTTGACAAGAGTCCAGATGTCTTTCTGAATGTCGTACTTTTGAACAACAGGTTGATAACCACCTGCATAGCTGAGCACATAGAAAAAGTCACCAATTTGCACATATAGAGAGTTATTTACTGGTGCTGCTGCCATGTTTGCGCATGTGTGGAAGCTCATATCTGGTTGATGCAGATTGTATCGAAACACCTCCTTGGAATTATATCGAGAATTAAACAGGAAGATAGATGGTCCTAGACCACCAACAGAGGAAGTGCATATGGCACACATAGACCCAGCACGAGGAGATCCAGATGGCAACAAGTCTATGAAATCCTTGGTTAGCTCAGATGGATGGAGACGAGACATACTCGTGTAATGTTTCTTTAGGTCATATGGGTGGTTATACATGATTTTTTTGTTACGGGGGTTTAGCAGCAAGCTGTGGAGCGATACACGGAAAAGCAACAGGTGAAACATACCTGAGGGATAAAAGAAAGCAATATAGGTTTTGTCACCCTCACAGGTTTTGTGGGAAGAAGAAGAAGAAGCACCCTGTCTATATCGCTTAAGCAGCGAACCACCTGGTCTGCATCCTGATGCCACCATAGCATATGAAGGCCTATTCGATAGTATAGATTCCTTTGCACGAATCTGTTGGAAGAAGAAAACCAAACAAAAACAAGAATACATACATCAACAAATAGGCAATCAGCTAGAATATATATTAGGGATATATAGAAACAAAAACATCAAAATATACGTGTACCTCATATTCATCATCAGAACAGGGGCTGAAGAAGTAGGGGGGGATGTAGAACTCAGATGTATCCCTGTAGAAGGGGCAGTATACCTCACACACATCAGAACTGGGGTTGTAGAAGGAGGGGCTGCATACCACATATGCACCAGAACTGGGGCTTACATGAGATGCATCAGAACTGGGGCTGTAGAAAGACATATCTTCAATTATGATTGAAATATTGTGAGGGGCGTAGCCTAGGGTAGACGACGAAAGATAGATCTCTCAACAATGGTAATGGTAATGTCGCCCTTTTATATACATACGATCCCAATCCCGGCCCATAAACAAAATACTTCGGCCCAATTCTAAACCATCCAACCACTTTCAATCTCTTACCCGACGAAATCAGACTTCTGTAATTCCAAGGTTTTCTCGATCGCCGTTCATCTCCGCCGTCGCAGCCTCCATCTCCCGAGGACACCGTCGAAACCGCCGTCCGTCTTTCCCCCCAAGGGAGTCTCGCGCCCGCTCCGTCGACTTCCGAAGGGGAGATTCGGCATCGAGCTGAATGGTTTGATTTTGCTTTCTCCGGTACTTCTTGTTTGTGAATTCAATAATCAGGATAATATGAATTGGTTCACAAACAATTTTGAGGTTAGTTGTTTATTTAATACTGCATACTGTATTTTACCAAAAGTTTATTTTATTTCAATATACTTTAAAGAATATTTTCTGTAAGTGTTTGTAGTTGATTTGTTTTATTGATTAATTTTCATTTTTGTTCTTGGATTTCTTAAGTTTTTATTTTTAAATTTCTATGTTCATGTTTTTTTTTCCAGGTTTTTAAAATTAAGTTCTATACCTTTTTCATGTTGTTATGTTTTTTTAATATGTTAATTGATATTTCTTACAGCCTTCTTAATTGATAGTATAATATTTAATATATTTCTTACAGCCTTCTTAATTTATTTTTCATCTTTTTTAATATTTTTAACAGTTTTATATGCCAAAGCATTTTTTTTTTGTTTTGCAGGAAAGACTAGCTTTCCAAACGACATGCTACACATATAACACTAACCGAGAACACTTTTATTGATGAAGACATGAATGAGATTTTGCAGGCCACATACAAGGGCGATGAAGTTATTGAGGCTCTCTATCAAATGCACCCCCTTAAAGTTCCAGGAGATGACAGTATGAATGGCTTATTTTATCAAACCTATTAGCATATTGTGGGGCCATCCATTACTCGTATTGTTTTAAATATTCTCAATGGTGGCATATTCCCTGGTGAGTTGAATAAAACTCAAATTGTGCTTATTCCCAAAAAGAAAGAGCCGGATAAGATGGTCGATTTTCGACCTATTAGCCTATGGGAACGTGCTAAATGGGCAGATTCTGCCCAGGCAGAATATTGTTAAATTACAACTTTATCCTTAATATTATTTAAAAACATTTTGTTTATAGTAGAACGTTTTCCAACAAGCGCTATTTAATGCTCTTGTAATACTCCTGTAATATATATCAACTGTCTATAATACTCCTGTAATATAGTAGTATATATCAACCGTGGAGTAGCATGCGTTCATTTAATATTTGCGTTATATTATTTGCTTTAATATAAAATTATAAATATTAGTGGGTTATGCAATACTTTTTTTGCTAATGCTAATATTATTAAAAATTAATTCACAATTTTTAATATTTGCGTTAAAATATGTAACATTTTTTCATAATTAAATTATATAAATATAATTTAAAATATTTTTTATTATATTTTTTAATTTTTAATATAAAATATCCATGTGATATATTGATATATTTTATACGAACGACATGTATTTTTTAATTAATTGAAGTTGTTTATATTTTCAAACGTGCTGTCCAAACTTCATATATAGAATTGATCAATTTCACATCACATAGGCTATGAAGTAATAACACGAGATCATGACAAATATAATAATTAATGAGTTTTAATTAAATCAAAACTAGTATCTTTCAGACTGGGAGTAAAACTCAAAGTTTTACCCGGAATTATTTTGAACTTAATTTTATTATATAAATATTAAAATAATGGTATGAATATTTATGTTTATATTATTTAGTTTGAAAGAAACAATTTGTTTTTTTTTCAATATTTTATTTAATTTGGATTGCTGGAGTTGAGCTATATTAACATTTGTTATATAGTTCAAGAAAAAATTGCACAAATTTCTTCTTTTTAAATTGCACAAATTAATTACTATCATTCGTATTATATAGAATTATTAAGAAAAAATCTATTATATTACACACATGAACAAATGATAATGGTAGTGCAGTTTACTTATCGTTTCTATAAACTCAAGTACATGATCAATTCAAATAATTAATTGTCTTTATAAAATACGTATAATTA
This sequence comes from Euphrasia confusa, assembly GCA_954870475.1. Taxonomy (NCBI): domain Eukaryota; kingdom Viridiplantae; phylum Streptophyta; class Magnoliopsida; order Lamiales; family Orobanchaceae; genus Euphrasia; species Euphrasia confusa. The sequence continues at coordinate 21,030,524 of OX940969.1, forward strand.
ATCTTTGTACGTTACAAAATTTATAATTTATAATAACATAATTTTTACGTAGTATTACTATCATTCGTATTATATAAAATTATTAAGAAAAAATCTATTATATTACACACGTAAACAAATGATAATGGTAGTACAGTTTAATTTAAATCTTAAATAATAATCATATTATTACATTTGTTTTAGTATGTTATTCATTCTATTTTTTAAATAATGAAATACGAGATGAATATATATTACATAATATTTTATGATATTAACTATTTATTGAATCATCACGGTAAAATTAAATTTTACTCATGTTTTAAATTAAAATTTGAATTATATGAACATGCTTTATTTAAATTATCGATTTTCACTTATTAGTTACTATTCTTATTATTATATTAAAATGAAAATTACCTCATAATTAATACTACTAAATTGATGTATTAATTAATAAATCAACCCAAAGTTAATAACAATAATGTATTATTTCAATTTTATTTTGTATTCATATTTTATTATTGTTTGTTTTGTACCGTTTTTTCCTTATTCTAACCAATATAATTGTTAGATAGAGATGAATTATTATTATTCTTATTATTATTTTCTAATATTTTCATCCAATCAAGCTAATAATTATATTCAAAACTATTAATATGATCCGATCCATATTCATTTTTTTCGAACATATCAATAAAATTTTATATTTAAACGATTTGTGATGATATATCCTAAAAATACATTTTTTATATTAAAAATAATATTTAAAATAAGAAATTTATAATTAAAAAAAATAAAGTTTGTTAGTATCCATTCATCAAATTAAGCAAAAAAGATTTACAAATTTTAAATTTCATTCAAACAGAATTTTTAATCAATTAATTAATTTATTATTTTTACAATTACTCCGTATTAAACAATTAATTTGATGTACTAATCAACTAAACTGTTATTGTAATTATTTTTTAAATTTAAATAGTTCAAGAGTATATTCAACAACAAAAAAAAAAGTTTACCGTAACTATTAAATAGAAGCAGTTAATGTTTGCATTAAATTAAAAATTTTAACTTTATCTTGAAAATGATAAGCAATTAAAAGACTTAAGATAATACAGAGTATACTGATTTACTTTTATAAAATATGCACAAGGGTATGAAAGTCATTTAAGTGAATCATCAAAAATTTAATTAATAAAATATTAATTCTGCCCGGGCAGAATCTGCCCAACAAACATTACCGTAGCCTATGTAATGTACTTTATAAGATTATTTCGAAGGTCATGGCTAATAGATTTAAGAGATTCCTTGGAGATATTGTTAGTGAGAATCAAAGTGCTTTCACCCCTGGACGGCTGATAACTGACAACATTATTGTGGCTTATGAATGTTCCATCATATGAAAAATTCCAGAGGCGGTGGAGGGCACATGGCGCTTAAACTTGATATGTCTAAAGCGTATGACCGGGTCGAGTGGAATTTCCTTGATAGGGTGCTTCATCGTATGGGGTTTGAACATCAATGGGTTGAGCGGGTAATGATGTGTGTTCAGTCGGTCTCCTTTGAAGTTCTCGTCAATGGATCACCTTCCGAAAGTTTCCTTCTGATGCGAGGCCTAAGACAAGGCGACCCAATTTCTCCCTATCTTTTTATATTATGCGCCGAGGTTATGTCAAGTCTTGTTAGGAGAGCTGTCGAGATAGGTTCATTACATGGTATCAGGGTGGCACCGAATGCGCCAGTTGTTTCACACTTTTTATTCGCGGATGATAGTATATTTTTTGTAGAAGCATGTGAGAGGGAGGCGAAACATGTGTTAAATATCTTGAAAAAATATGAAACTGCATCCTGTCAAATGATTAATCTTGATAAGACTGGACGGTCTAATTTAGCAAAGGAACGACGGAAAGTAAGAGACAAAAGGTGATCACGGTTCTGGGGGTGCGAATTGTTAAGGAGCAGGAGAAATATTTAGGGCTTCCGTCGATTATGGGGCATTCTAAGAAGTTGTTGACCGGGATTATTAGGGATAAACTAAGTATAATATTGCAGGGTTGGAGGGGAATGTTGCTCAGCAGGGCGGGTAGGGATGTTCTGATTAAGGCAGTAGCCCAATCTATTCCTACATATGCGATGAGTGTTTTCTCTTTACCGGTGAATTTTTGCGATGAGCTGCGGTCTTTGGTGTCCGGCTTCTGGTGGGGTTCGAACAATGGAAAGAAGAAGATTTCGTGGGTTGCTTGGGGGAAATTGTGTAGGCCGAAATGTAGGGGAGGGCTCGGTTGTCGAGACTTTAACAAATTTAACAGAGCTCTTCTCGGGAAACAAGCTTGGCGACTCCTTACTAATACTGATAGTCTAATGATGCGAGTTCTAAGAGGGAAGTACTTTTGGGGTAGGTTGTTTATCGATGCTGATTTGGGTAATAATTCGAGCTTCACCTGGCGTAGCATATGGGGTGCGAATGATGTGTTAAACTTGGGGGTTAGGAGGCGAATAGGGGATGGGATATCGACAAGAGGGTCGATCAGTGGGTTCATGGAACTCAATCTAGGCGTGTCATTTCTCCTAGGCAAGAAAGCGATGAGTCGACGGTGGTGGCTGAGCTAATCGATGCTAATGACATGACGTGGCGAAGATCGATGGTTGAAAGCATTTTCCTACCTTTCGAAGCGGAGCGAATTCTGAAAATTCGATTGAGCTCTCTGAGGCAGAGTGATGATTGGGCATGGGACCTCGAGAAAGATGGTTGTTATTCGGTGAGGTCGGCATATAAACTCTTTGCTGATGGTGATATTGAGGCGGAACAATCTGACTATACGAAGGAGAAATGGCAGGGGAGTTAAAATTAAACGTGGATGCTTTGGGGGTGGGGATTGGGGTGGTTTGTCGTAATGAGCGTGGTGAGGTTTGTTGGGGAGTCACGGTCCGGATAAGTTGGCGAGAGAACCCAAGGAGGCGGATGCGGAAGCGGTGTTGGTAGGGATCAAAGAGGCTTGGATGTCCGATTGCTCGAAAATTGTCATTGAAGGAGATTGTGTTGGTGTCATAGAAGATCGGTCAAAGCGGGAAGCATGAGAGAAGAAATGTTTTCAATAATTTTGAGTCGGTTAGATTTTCATATGTTAGCAGAAAGTTTAATTGGTTTATAAAAAATGTTTTATTACTATTTAATTTTTTTTTTGTCTATATCTTAATGTTTATATTTTTAGTGGATTTGTTAGTATTGTTACTTCTGAAATTGTGTATATTGTAATATGATCTACCTAGAGTGAAGTAGTGAAGGGTAGAGTACAATTATTTAACACAATTTGAGATTCTATAAAGTAAACTTGTATTGATATTGTAATGGGTGGAACCACTTTACAAAAACATCTACAAAATTCTAGCGAATCTTGTAGAAAGGTCACACGACCAAAAACTAAGTCTGGGTAGAACTAATCTAGCGATGAGTACTACAAAGACTAAATAGAGGGTATGACCGGAGCTTTCTAGCGAAGTCTCTCGGTCTACAATAATTCTCTCTCTAGAATATGTCTAATCAAAAGTGTAATGAATGAATTCCAACAACCCACTATTTATAGGCATCGAAAAGTAGGGTTTCCGGAATTCACGCTTAATGGGCCAAGCCCATGACGACCCAATGGAACAACCGAGCCCAAGGCATCTCCAACGAATATTCCATTGTTCCGTACTTGATGAACGTGGCTCTACCCGCTACCACACTAGCATGTGTTTGCGCTTCGAGCTTGTTGCATGCACAGTTAGTATACTTGGACATTTCTTCTTGGACTTGAATTCTTCTAGCGAAGTCTTCTAGTCGTACCCGTGGCTGACTTCATTCCTTAGCAGTCATTCCCTCAGCCCCATGTCTATCTGTGCTTGCTCCGTGTCCATCAATGTGTTAGCACCGATTCAAGATCTTCATACATTAGAACTTGAACTCTCTTGTTGGTGGTACAACAGTGAATTCGAGGACCACACTGGTATACATAGAACCACGTGGGTCATTCACAATTGTGCACACAGAGAACTCCATGTTGTTTGTATCCCCAAGTCCGCTAGTCCAACACTGAGTACGCTTTGCATATCGTGGCTCCAGGAAGAACCACTTGTATTTTCCAGTTAGCACTACTCATACCTAGCAGACTTGTGTGAATTTAATCAATTAAAACAAACAAACAAATCACATGAAGTTACTACAAAACAATAGTGTATAGTTCAACGTAGTTCAAGCAAGAACAACATGGTTCTATGTTGAACTACAAAGAACTACACACTAACAATCTCCCCCTTTTTGAGTCAACTTCATGAATGGGGTTCGTAGAGCAACTCCCCCTCAAACAAGTATCATACTCAAAAAGTACACGTGTGACAAACATGCATATAATTAATCATGCGAGCAGTGAAGCATAGAAAATAATCATTCACACGAATAAGAAGCAGAGATAGCAAAATAAGATAACTCAAAATGATCAAAATAGAATAGCATGAGTATCAAGTCACAGTAGATCAGGGTAATGAAAAACAGCAGATAAATAAAAATTGTTCATGGGTAGATAGAGATAGAAAAACCCTTGATATGAAGAATTTAATCTTCATTTGCTCCTTCCTCGTCCGAGTCCTGGAGAGGCGTATGTTGACGCAGATCACGAGTGTTGTCAGGATCAGAGAACTCTTCCTCTTCGTACTCCTGCTCTTCCTCGTCGTCGGTTGGCTCATCAATAATTTTCCTCGTGGGTTTGACTGGCGTTTTGACGGCTAGCTGTTTCCTGCGTTGACCTGTTCCCTTTTTCTTTTCTTTGATGGGTGACAGCCGTAGGGGCCTGCGTGCAACCTCCAGACTATCTTTGAACATATCTGGGGTAAGTAGAGATACGTCTTTGCCAGCTCCTGGTCCACGCTTCATCACAGTCTTGGGGGCACCAGAGTTAATGAAAGTGACCTTGGGAACCGTAGGACCAGTCACTTTAGATTTAGCAGCACCAGATTTAGGGATCCCCGTAGATCCACTCATTTTTCCTTTGGCAACAGTCCCAGAGCCCGAAGAGCCAGCTCCCTTGGCTTTCTCCTTCTTCTTCACTTCATCTACCTCCCTCACCGTACCATCATCTTCTTTAACCAAGTCACTGTGCCCAATGGCAGCTTCAGTTCTTCTTCTCTTACGCTCCGCGCGTAACACCTCTTCCTCATTCATCATTTCATCATCCTCCTGATCAACGTCCACCACTTCAACTTTTCTTTTTAAATTTTTCTTGTCACTCTTGCTGGCTGGACGGTCAGCGGCATTCCTTGAGGCCTCCATCTGCTCCTCAATCAACTCATTCACAGCAGCTAAACGTGCATGCAACACCTTCAACGGTCCTAGGTCTTCGTAGGACGACCCATCTCCCCCTAGACGGGCCGCTCTACGTGCCTTGTTATGCATATGACCACAAAGCCCTGAACTCATATCAATTATATAGTTCAACCGTTCAAAGTCACGTAGAAGCGTGCTCGGCTGACACAAATAGAGCTCGTCCTCCGAAGAGTCAGCTTCATCAGACGAAGAGTCCAGTTCTTTTTGCAATAAGCGCTGCGTACAACGGGAGGACTTGGAGTTGCCACGGTTTTGGTTATGTTGTGGGAGCAGAGGAACAGCCGGACCAGCGTTGAACAGGGCACGATCGGCGTCAATATTTCCAAGTCTACGCCAAGGAAGGTCTTTGACCTTGCTTTTGTGCTCATACGCAGAGTCAATGCGAAAACAAATGATTTTGGTCATCGGTGCATCAGTCTTCCTGTACCTGAAACCTTGACTTTGGAGAATGGTACTGATTAAGTGTGGGCACGGCAGCTTGGCACTTTGAATCTGAGTATCTGTCATTTCACCGTATGACTTGATTTTGTTAAACACAACCTGTCCAAGGTCCACCTGGATGCCACGGCTGAGTTTATACATTAGGTGAAGGGCATCAGCATGTAGCACACCGGTGTTGGACGTAGGGATCCAATTGTTAGCAACCACACGGTTAAGATGAGAGAAAAAATGAGTGAGCTTTGAAATGGGCGGCTGGTCCGTAGAGACAAGACCACCAGTGAGAATAAAACCCATCAGCATACTATCAGGGTGGTTCGTAGAGGGCTCCTCCCATGTGGCTTGAATCCGCGAACGGCGGAAAAGTTTGTTGATCGTACGGGGGCTGAAATCATACTCGGTGCCGCGAAGAATCACTTTCCCGTATGACTCAGAGCCAGGGGTCCCAAAGGCCCGGTCTACGTGGGCGAAAAACACACGGTGGACAAACATACTGTAGTCCACGTCGAAATTTATGGAGTCAGCTAAATGCATCTCACGCATGAAGGCCTCCAGCCCACGTTTGACCCATTTACTCTGCCCGTAGTAACGTTCAGAGTTGACATCCTGTCCTTGTAGAAATTCATAGCGTATGGCCGCCAGCTCTGTGTGGAAGTTATCAGAGTATCCAGGCCCAACAACCCGTGTTGGCGAGGCTCTTACAATTAAATTAGAGGCAACCTTGCGTTCCTCCTCCACGAACGGCGGCGTGGAATCACGTAGAACCACTGTAGTGTCAGTGGGCTGATGGACGGGGGACCCAGTTGGCGAGACAGTAATAATAGGGCTATCAGGAGAGGGTGTGCGGGCAGCGGGGTGTTCAATCACCTGAGTCTGCGGTGAAAGAGTGTGAGCTACAAGAGCGTTGGCTTCATCAAGCCGTTTCTGTTCCATGCGGGCTCTATGGTCAGCCGCTGCCTTATCAGATTTTTCTTTCTCCGCACGTATGCGTAGAGCATCTTCATCAGCCTTCTTTTTCTGTTCATTGGCAATACGCTCAGCCTCTTCCTGTTCTTTTCTTTTCCCTTTTTCTTCGGCTATACGTTCAGCCTCCTCCTGTTCCCTTCTTTTTCTTTCTTCCTCGTCCTTCTTTCTTTGTTCTTCTTTGGCTCTACGTTCGTCCTCTTCTTGTTTCAGTTTTTCTAACCGTAGAGCCTCAAGTCTGTCTTCTTCCTCCTTTTTCTCCTTGGCTATACGTGCTAATTCCTTTTCAGCCAAAAACTTATTCCGTTTGTGTTCAGTTATAATCTTGCGTAGATCAGATATTTGAACCCCAATGGGCTCTGCCTTGGAGAAATCTTCCTCTTCGTCGAATTGTTTTTCTAGAACGACCAGCTGGGCGTTGAGTTCGACAATTTGAGCAGCGTAAAATTCAGGAGACTCAAAGGTCGACATTGTGAGTGATGCGTGTGGTGGAAGGGAGTGGCATAGGGAGAAGAGTAAAAATTCTGGGTAGATGTTATGAATCTATGCGCAGAGACTAAGAACAGCTTGAAGATAGGGTTTAGCTCTCGAAAACACGTAGTGAAAGGTGTACTATGTGTTGGGTGTGAGGGGGTATTTATAGGGAAACTGTAGCGGTTCAAATTCTGTGGTCCAGACGTAGCCACGTGTACGGGATGTAGGTCAGCGTTGAGTGAGCATATAAAAATCACTGAGTGGGTCGTAGCCTTAGGAAGAAGACGTAGAGATAGAGAATTGGTGTTATTGGGGGTATACCAGGGACGATCGTAGACCTGCAAGAGAACTCAAAAAGGGAATACGAATAACAACAGTGGGTTAGGGAAGAACAAGAAAAGATGTACAAAAATTGTAATTGCAAAACCCGTGAACAATAGACGGCCAAACGCAAAGGCGAGGAGTATTGGAGATATGGCCGAACGTTGACCAGGGAGGCTTCATTCAATGTAACAGAACTGCACAGGTAATATTTACAAAACGAAGCACGCACACCACAGTTCCTTGTGGGTAGGACAACGAAACTTGGCACAAGGGCAGCAAAGAGTACAAAATACAAAGAGTAGCACGTCAGACAGACAATTTATCATGAGAACTCAAAGTTATATACGTAGAGCAGGTGTAATTACACATAGACCTACAAAGGAATACCCAGATTTCAAAATTCACAAAAATTGTCTTGACCAACAAAGCCTACAGGAGAGCTTCAAGGTATAACAAGCATACTTCGGTTATCTGAAGAATTCTGCAAATAAAAATGAAATACAGTTAAAGGCATAGTAAGCACACACAAGGTGAACATACGTACCACCACACAGTGAATCAAAATCGCTGGAAGGAACATTAAGTAGAGATACTGGAGGTAGAGTGACAGTGCTTTATGGACGGTATTGCTATTTTGGCCAGTTCAATGTGTAACCACGACCATTTCTTTAGCTTTTTCAAGCATAGAGCAGGCTTATGAGTACCCAATCAGAGGGGTGTTATAGATGGTGTTTCCTTAAGTATTTTTTTTTGTTTTCACCATTATATGTATAAGGCCATGTCTTTTGCATTTGCCCGAAGACCAAGTCAGTCAAGACCCGATCCATCGAGGAAATCTTTAGGCCGACTTTTCCTGCTAGACATAGAGCAAACTAAGTTCACTCCAATGAATTGCTTATATAGATATTTAAAGAACAGTATGTCCAAATACTACGTCACTTTGCAACTGTCAACTACAAACCTCACCTTGCTCTACCTCATGGTTCCATTGACAAAATAAACGGCTGTGGGTGGAGGTAGCCACTTGCGGCCTACTACCCTTCAAAACGCAGCCATGCAGAGAGAATTCCTTAGAAACAAAAATCTTTCCGAAGCAAGTGGTTTGGTGAAGAAGTCTGAGAGTTGTTTCTCGGTAGGAACATGTTCCATTACAACCTTACCCCGTTCAACCAAGTCTCGAATGAAATGATGTCGGATGTCAATGTGCTTGGTCTTTGAATGTTGTACTGGATTCTAACTTATCTTTATAGCACTCTCATTGTCACAGAACAAGGTTAGTGGTGTGCTCTCGATTTGGTAATCCGCAAGCATTTGTTGTAGCCATAACAGCTGGGTGCAGCAGCTACCCGTAGCCACATATTCCGATTCAGCAGTAGAGAGGGCAATGCAATTTTGTTTCTTGCTATGCCATGAGACCAAGTTGTTTCCCAATAGGCAGCATCCACCACTAGTGCTCTTTCTTTCATCATTGTCACCCCCCAATCAGCATCTGCAAAACCAACAAGATAAGAAGAAGTTTCTTTAGTATACCATAAGCCAAGGTTGGTAGACCCGGCAACATATCTAAGGATACGCTTTACGGCAGCAAGATGTTCTTCCTTGGGTTGTGCTTGGTAGCGGGCACAGAGGCACACACTATACATAATATCTGGCCGGGTGGCTGTGAGGTAGAGTAAGCTTCCAATGAGAGACCTGTAGGTGGAGATATCAACATCCTTGCCATTCTCTGCCTTACTTAACTTGTCAGTGGTAGCCATAGGAGTCTTCATGTGTTTAGCATCTGCCATATCAAATTTCTTCAACATGTTGATGGCATACTTAGTCTGAGAAACGAAGATGCCATTATGTCGTTGCGAGATCTGAAGACCAAGAAAGTGGCTTAGTTCTCCCTCCAGGCTCATTTGAAAAGATGAGGCCATAGCCTCAGTGAATTCTTTGACTAAACGGTCATGGGTGGCACCAAACACAATGTCGTCCACATAGATTTGGGCAATGAGCATCTCGGTCTTGACTATTTTTATGAAGAGCGTAGTGTCGGCATTACCACGAGTGAAGCCAAAATTCAACAAAAATTCCGTCAAGCAGCTATACCAAGCACGAGGTGCTTGCTTCAAACCATATAGTGCCTTGTGTAGTAGGTAGACATGGTCTGGTTTGTGGGGATCCACAAAGCCTTTGGGTTGTTCTACATAGGCCTCTTCATCCAATACTCCATTTAGAAAGGCTGCCTTGACATCCATCTGCCGTAGTGGAATATTTTTGTAGCAAGCCACAGCAATAAGTAGTCTGATAGACTCTATGCGTGCCACAGGGGCAAAGGTTTCGTCAAAATCAATTCCTTCTACTTGGGTGTACCCCTGAGCAACTAAGCGTGCCTTGTTGCGCACTATTTGATTGAATTCATTGGTTTTGTTCTTATAGATCCACTTAGTGCCAATCACATTCACATTCTTGGGTCTAGGAACCAGAGACCACACTTTGTTCCGTTCGAACTCATGTAGCTCTTCTTGCATCGCCGCAATCCAAAATTCATCATTGATGGCTTCCTTAATATTTTTGGGCTCAATTTCAGAGACAAAACTCATAATACCCACATCGGGAGATAGGAATGCCAAATTTGAAAGTGTGTTAGGATATGTGGCGGGCAAGGTGGTGGTAGAGTGAGTAGATCGAGTGACTCTTTGATTTAGATCTCCTATCATTTGTTGATCCGGATGTCTCTTTCGAATGTATGCGGGTGGACCGGAGTTAGGGACTCCGGTGGAAGTAGATGCTCCAGTAGTACCCAGATCAGGGGTAGCCGTAGATTGAGTAGAATCCTCATCACCATTACCGGAGGGGGTAGAGTCACCAGAGTTGTGAGAGACAGAATTTTCAGGAGCTGGTAGAACCACTCCTTCGCCTTGGTTCACCTCCCCCTCAACCAAAACATCCATTTGAGGTAGAACAGGATGTGTAACGTTTTGTTTCAAGGTAGACCTGGAAGGATGATCATGAAAATGATGTTCATCAAACTTGATATTTGTGGATTCTTGCACAGTCTTAGTTCTTAGGTTGAACACACGATAGGCATGACTGTTGAGGGCATAGCCAACAAAGATAGCTTTGTCAGACTTAGGATCAAACTTCTTCAAGGCATCACGATCATTCAAGATATAGCAGATGCACCCATACACACGTAGATGAGCAACATTTGGTTTCTTGGAAGTTAACAACTCATATGCCGTGCATTGGGTTCCAGCACGAATGCTAATCCTATTAATCACATAGCAAGCAGCGCTAAGTGCTTCAGCCCAAAACCCCTTTGCCATACCCGCAGACACCAACATCACCCTAGCCATTTCTTGCAATGTCCTGTTCTTCCTCTCCACAACACCATTTTGTTGAGGCGTCTTGGGGGCAGAGAATTCGTGATGAATTCCCTTGCGAGTGCAATACTCAACAAATACATTATTTTGAAACTCTCCACCATGATCACTTCGAATTCGTTGGATTCTCTTGGCATGGGTAGTACGGATTTTCCGAGCAAGAGATCGAAAATTTTCAAATGCCTCATCCTTCGTACCAAGAAAATTCACCCAGGTAAACCTAGAATAATCATCAACAATAACAAGTGTATACCACTTGTTCCCAAGACTTTGAACTTCCATAGGACCCATAAGATCCATATGTAGCAACTCGAAACACTCAGTTGTCCGGGTAAGGGTAGAGAGAGCGGGGTGTGGTGACCTTGTTTGTTTTCCCATGAGGCAGTCTCCACAAACTCTTTTATCAAACTTGGGCAAACTCTCTATGCCTCTAACTGCTTTTATTTGAATCAACTTTTCAAGAATTCGAAGGCTAGTATGTCCAAGCCTTTGATGCCAGATGTCTATTTCATCATGGGTAGAGGCATTTAGGCAAGATTCACTGATGGCATAGCAGTTGTTCTTTGCTCGGGCAGCAGTGAGTATGCACTCCCCTTTTGCGTTGTATACTTCACAGTTTTCTTTGTTAAACTTCACATTTAGCTCATCATCACACAATTGGCTAATGCTTATAAGATTAGCACAAAGGCCATCTACCAGTAAAACGTTCTTTAATGCGGGTAGACCTTTCACGTTTAAGGTACCACTACCCACAATACTTCCCTTTGCTCCTCCTCCATACGTGACGGGACCCCCAGAGTGTGGAACAAAATCAATAAGAGAGTCCTTGGTGCCGGTCATGTGTCGGGAGCACCCACTATCAAAATACCATGTCTCTTTTGTAGTGCCCTTAGCCACAGTGAATGCAACATTGCATTTTACTTCTTCTTCTCTCCTTCTCCAAACTTGTTTATTCTTTGTTGTCACTGGTGTGGGAAGAGCTGCTTTGACTTTCCACACTAGTTTAGCTTGACTATGGATAGGTTTCAAGATTGGTCTCCAAACTTGTCTCAACCTTACACCGTGCATATTTAAGTCATCAATACGCTTGTAGCAAAAAGGTTTGATATGTCCCTTCTTCCCACAATAATCAAACACGTAGACTTTCTTATAATGGACAAGAGCATTTTTCTTCCTCTGAGTGGTAGGGACGACCCAGCTTTAGTAGAAGACGTAGAGGTAGGATTCGATGTCTTGGATCGATTCGAGACATTTCGAGTGAAATTTTTCTTGTTGTAGGTAGACTCTGAGCTAGTTATAGGTGTCAACGTGGACATAGAAGCAATTTTGGTTTGAGGATTCGTAGTAATGCGTTTGAGAATTTTCGCATTCGAGGTAGAGGCCAAGTTTCCTTTGGATGTTCGAGCATCCTCCGGCTTAGCCATATTAGATTCAATGATAATTTTGTCAATACCACGCACAAATTTAGGACAAGTATTAAGAGAATCGGAGTAAACGGAATCAAAGGTTTTCTTAAAGCCAAGACCAAAATGCTTGGTGTTCACACAGTTCAACATAGAGTCAAGTTTAGAAGTGCCAGTGTTAAGCTTTTTAAACAGACAATTTGCAACATCCAATTTGTCCTTTGCTTGATAAAGCTCCTTGGTGCGCATAGCATAGCCTTCCTCCATCTTGGCTAGAGAATCTCTGAGAAAGTCCTTCTCGGAGTCTTCCTTGTTGACAATCGCCTCTAGCTCCTTCACCTTCTTCAACGCCCTCTCCAGCTCCAACATCACAACATCAAAGTCCTTCTTGTTCACCTTCTCAGCAGAGGGGGTAGAGGTGGTAACCTTCCCAGTCATACTTGCAATCACAGAGGTATAGCAAAAAATATTTTCATGAGTGGCCAAGTCAGCTTGGTCTACCTCATACTCTTCATCACTCTCACTGTCAATAGCACTTAAGAGTGCATTCACATTATTTGTCTCCACCATCTTTCCCTGCTCTTCCTCAGACGAGTACAAAGAGTCATCTTCATCAAACACCAAGTAGCTGACATCCATATTATTTTTCCGGTGAAGATTTGGACACTCATTCTTCACATGACCCATCCCTTTGCACTCAAAGCACTTGATCTTAGACATGTCCTTCCCAGGGGTGCTGGCAACAAACCTACGGTTGGGGCTATACCCTTTAGAGCCAGCAGCAGGTGGAGTAGAGTAGGAATTTCCAGGGCTCCTTTGGTTACGGAATTGTTTGAACCTTCTCTTCCTCTTGATGTCTTGGCGGACCAAGTAGCTAACCGAGTCTTGGAGAGCAGCAAACTTATCGGGGTTGGGAGAGTTGAGAAGAGAAAGAGCTTCACTCTCATCGTCGGAGTCCTCAGCTAGAAAAGCATTCTGATCGGTAGACTGAGATAGATGTGTAGCTCCTGTGTTGTTCGAGGTAGAGCTGGAGCCACTCTGAGTGATAGCAAGTGCCTTCATTGAGTTTTCAAAAGGAGTCATGGAGTAAGACTTGTCCTTCAACTTTAGATTCAACTCATAGTTCTTTAAGTGACTCATAATCTCGTTGTAGTCCCCAGAGAGACCAAGCTTGGTATCTTCCATAGTTGTCACTTTGACAGAGAACTTCTCTGTTACACCTCGAAGTACTTTAGTACAAATGAGTGGTGGGGGTATGGGATCTCCAAGTTCTTGGCATTCGCTGACGATAGCCATAATTTTGTTAAAGAAAGAGTCAAGGTCCTCATCTTCCCTCATCTCGAGTTTGTGGAAGGTAGTAGTAAGTCCTCTTAGCTTAGACCTTTTGATACTCTCACTTCCTTCGCACATTCTTTCCAATGTGTCCCACACATGCTTAGCAGATACAAGGTGCCTCACGACCGAAAACATATGAACGTCGATGAGATCGGTGATAATGTGGATGGCCTTCGAATTGAAAGTAGCAGCTTCATGTTCGGCAGTAGTCCACGTAGTTTCTTCCTTGATGCGCACATCACCATCTTCATCGGTGTAGGTTGGCGGACTCCATCCGTGTAGAACAGCAGCCCACACACGTGAGTCTACGTTCTTCAGCTTCAACCTTGTCTTGCTCTTCCAGTAGGAGTAGTTTGTCGAGTTGAGAATGACGGGTTTGAGGACGGTAAACGACTCCATGATAGAATCTCTTCCTAGGATCACACCGGAAGGGGTGAACTCGCTCTGATACCAATTGAAATTGTGTATATTGTAATATGATCTACCTAGAGTGAAGTAGTGAAGGGTAGAGTACAATTACTTAACACAATTTGAGATTCTATAAAGTAAACTTGTATTGATATTGTAATGGGTGGAACCACTTTACAAAAACATCTACAAAATTCTAGCGAATCTTGTAGAAAGGTCACACGACCAAAAACTAAGTCTGGGTAGAACTAATCTAGCGATGAGTACTACAAAGACTAAATAGAGGGTATGACCGGAGCTTTCTAGCGAAGTCTCTCGGTCTACAATAATTCTCTCTCTAGAATATGTCTAATCAAAAGTGTAATGAATGAATTCCAACAACCCACTATTTATAGGCATCGAAAAGTAGGGTTTCCGGAATTCACGCTTAATGGGCCAAGCCCATGACGGCCCAATGGAACAACCGAGCCCAAGGCATCTCCAACGAATATTCCATTGTTCCGTACTTGATGAACGTGGCTCTACCCGCTACCACACTAGCATGTGTTTGCGCTTCGAGCTTGTTGCATGCACAGTTAGTATACTTGGACATTTCTTCTTGGACTTGAATTCTTCTAGCGAAGTCTTCTAGTCGTACCCGTGGCTGACTTCATTCCTTAGCAGTCATTCCCTCAGCCCCATGTCTATCTGTGCTTGCTCCGTGTCCATCAATGTGTTAGCACCGATTCAAGATCTTCATACATTAGAACTTGAACTCTCTTGTTGGTGGTACAACAGTGAATTCGAGGACCACACTGGTATACATAGAACCACGTGGGTCATTCACAATTGTGCACACAGAGAACTCCATGTTGTTTGTATCCCCAAGTCCGCTAGTCCAACACTGAGTACGCTTTGCATATCGTGGCTCCAGGAAGAACCACTTGTATTTTCCAGTTAGCACTACTCATACCTAGCAGACTTGTGTGAATTTAATCAATTAAAACAAACAAACAAATCACATGAAGTTACTACAAAACAATAGTGTATAGTTCAACGTAGTTCAAGCAAGAACAACATGGTTCTATGTTGAACTACAAAGAACTACACACTAACAACTTCAAATTACTTTTCAGCGGATTAATAATTTATTGATTCAAAGTATTTTAATTGTATAAATTACTTTTAATTTTAGTGGATTTATTAGTTCAAATCACTTAAAAATCGTGCATGTTTTATCTATTACCTATATTTGTATTAATATAAAATTAAATTAATAAGATGAATCTATTTGAATAGGTGGTGATACATTTTTTATTTTCTCAAAGCAATTACACAACATTTATCTACTTGTGATGGCGCCGCTCCCTCAGGAGACGACCATGAGCTTCCCCTCACCGGAAAGAAAAAATGATATCAAATTCAACAACTCGAATCGTAGCACATACATTCTGAGTGATTTCTGTGTATTGCATTTTTTGATGGTTATGATGGTTTCAGTAGCATCGATTAGCACATAAACATTGGAAATATTTTCCAGGAAAAAACCAAAAATCTGGAGACTATTTACTTACAAGTTTCTATGGTGTTTAATTAAAAAATCTGATTAATGAGACTGAAATCGAATGTAAATTCACATTAATTAATTTGTTTAATTGTCAATTTCCTGCAGCGTCTACCGGCTCCGATCACACAGAAAAGGCATTAGAAGCATGCATGATACTATAATATAAATTTTGAGCAACAATGTCTTTGCGGACAATAATTCGACATTCGAGGAAGCAGTCGTCTCGTGGTTGTAGTGGTTTCGAAACCAGAATCGTCACCAGCTCCAACTGATTGCACAATTCTCGGTCATTGGGGAAGAAGATAATAGTAAAGCAACCACAAAGTAAACAAAAACCAAAACAAGTTTCAACACAAATAATATTTTTTTATTTTATTTACCTCATCAACACAAAGGCATGGCGATTCTTTTGCCAGCTCCAAAACACCCTTAATTAACGATCTCAACCCCTTAAGGCTGATAATCGTCTGCATCGAGCACAATCTGATTACAGTCAGGAAATATTAATGCCAGCATACAAGAGAGGATAATAACGGGATATCAGATGTCATAAATGCCAAAGTGGAGGGAAAACATACCATTCAGATGGCATCCTTCATTCATAGCCGTCTTGTACCTGTTTGCAAAATTTAATTTTGTTGCGTAATGAAAAAGCCTTAATGATAATGAAAGAGCCTTAATAATTATCAAATATGTTTGGTTAGCTGAGAAAGAAAAAGGCGGTCAATGGAAATTGTTTGCCATTTAGAACAGAGTACAAAAAGAAGTAACTAACTTGCCATTTCACAAAATACAAATGTAATATAAATAAGAAAATTCAATGATTATAATGGTAACTAAACAAACACAATGTGTTTAACAGGAATAACATTAGTACCAAATGATAAATTACGTCTTACAATCTTAAATTAGTAAACCACAAACTGCTAGAAAAAAGAAAGAAATCCGATCACACAGAAAAGGCTTTAGAAGTATAAATGGCACCAGATAATATGTTTTGAGCAACAATGTCTTTGCGGACAATTCGACATTCGAGGAAGCAGTCGTCTCGTGGTTGTGGTGGTTTCGAAACCAGAATCGTCACCAGCTCCAACTCATAGCACCAGTCGTCCTCAGTGGTAGAGCAGCTAATAGTAAAAGGCAGCAGGCCAAAGTAATCTTGCCCAAGGTCAACAAGTTGGGCCCCATGAAACTCATGATCTGTGAAAGTAAAAGGCTGGCTATTTACGACTTTGTTATCAATCAATTGAAAGGCAACCAACTGACATTTTGATGAATAAAGAGGAACAGCAAGCAATATATCTTCATCCCAGACTATCCCTCTTCCATTAAATCCAAAGGATCGATTAGCTGTTTCATTCATGCCCCAGGTTGTTTGTCCATGAAAGTAGAATGGGTTGCGCTTCAACCAAAATGTGTCAAATAAGTTGCTACACTCCCATGTGTCCATTTCAGTGTCGAAAACAAAGGAGTCGTAGCCAAAGGAAATATGTAGCTTGCCATTGATGACTACGTGAGGCACAGCAGTCTTGGAAAGGTGGTACTGGTGGGGATACTTGCACATAGTTATGACATTATTATCTTTGACAAGAGTCCAGATGTCTTTCTCAATGTCGTACTTTTGAAAAACAAGTTGATTACCACCACCTTCATAGCTGAGCACGTAGATAAAGTCACCAATTTGCACATGTAGAGCTTTATTTACTGCTGCTGCTGCCATGTTTGCGCATGTGTGGAACTTCATATCTGGTTGATGCAGATTGTATCGAAACACCTCCTTGGAATTATATCGAGAATTAAACAGGAAGATACATGGTCCTAGACCACCAACAGAGGAAGTGCATATGCCACGCATAGACCCAATATGAGGAGATCCAGCTGGCAACAAGTCTATGAAATCCTTGGTTAGCTGAGATGGATGGAGACAAGACATACTCGTGTAATGTTTCTTTAGGTCATATGGGTGGTTATTATCAAGAGACAACGACGACATGTTGTTATGGGGGGTTAGCAGCAAGCTGTGGAGCGATACACGGATAAGCAACAGGTGAAACACATCTGAGGGACAAAAGATAGCAACATAGGTTTTGTCACCCTCACAGGTTTTGTGGGAAGAAGAAGAAGAAGAAGAAGCACCTTGTCTATATCGCTTAGGCAGCGAACCACCTTGTCTGCATACTCCTGATGCCACCATAGCATATGAAGGCCTATTCAGCATAGATTCCTTTGCACTACACTGTTGGAACAAGAAAACAAACAAACAACCCATACCCATTCAGGAAACAATAAGAATACATACATAAACAAATACGCAATTTAGAATATTAATTAGGGATAGTAATTTTATTAGGGATGGAAACAAAAACATTCAAAATATACGTACCTCAAATGCATCAGAACTGGGGCTGTAGTAGTAGGGGGAATGTAGAAAGACATATCTTGAATTATGATGATGGATTGAAATATAGCAGAGGCGTAGGGTAGACGAAAGATAGATATAAACAATGGTAATCTCGCCCTTTTATATACTGTATTATTAATATGATATATAAATAATTATTTTTAAAAAAATATGATAAGATCAATTTTTCCAAATAAAATTTTGATTATTTTATATATATTGATTTATGTAATACTTTTGTTAAATGATTAATAATAATTTTTTTTACTTTTCGTGTTAGAAAGAAGTTGATCCAAATCTCTCCTGATTATGGTCAGAATGAAGAAGAAAGAAACCATTTAAATAGAAGTTCAAACGCGTGAACTATAAATTATATTATGATTATGGTCAGAATGAAGAAGAAAGAAACCATTTAAATAGAAGTTCAAACGCGTGAACTATAAATTATATTATTAAATTAATGTAAATTAATTAAATTTGTAAAGATTATATGGATTGATTTGTTTAATTATACTAGTATATTTCAACCCGGGCGATGCTCCGGAGTAAAACTCAAAGTTTTACCTGGAGATATTTAAAACTTAATTTAAGGATAAATGTTTAAACAATTAAATAAATATGTATATTTATATTTGTATACATTAGTTTGAAATACTTATTCGTGCGATGCATCGGGAGTAAAATTCAAAGTTTTACGTTTATTTTAAACTTAATTTAAGAATATATGTTTAAAATTTTATATAAAAATTTAAGTTTGTGTACATCAGTTTGAAATAAATAAAATAAATATTTTTTAATATTTGTAGTTTAAGTACTTTAACATTTTACATGATCAATCTGATATTATAGCTCAAAATATCTACTTTATTTGTTTAATATTCCTAACAAATGAAGATAAAAAAATTATATAACATAATAATTATGATCAATTCAAATTCCTGAAAACCTCCTTTTACACAACATTTTTAGTCTTATTGGTAAGATTGACATTCTCATCACATATCAAAATTTTCAATCCTGCTCGATTAGTAACTCTTGAAACTGCAACATACAATTGTCCGTGTGTAAACACCGGTGTCCTCAATATAATCTCAATCTTTGACAAAGATTGCCCTTGACTTTAGTTAATAGTCATAACATAGGATATCATAATTGGGAATTGGCGACGTTGAAAACGAAAGGGCAATTTAGAACCAGAAGCGTAAGTGGTAACCTTGGAATGTATACAATTTCATCTAGCTATTCTGCTCCTAATTTTGTAACTACCAATTACATCATTCAGCTGTGTGATCTATATTTCTTAACAACATTATTGGAACAGTACCAACCTTCAAAAAATGCCAAAAATTATTAATTTAGAACTGAAATGAAAATGTTATAAAATAACAAAAATTAATTGTAATATATATCTACTATTTACATTTAAAATTATAATTATGTCATTTTAATAATCAACATTCAATAAATTGGAAATAAAGAAATATACTACTTAACTTCTGTATATCCTTATTTTTATTAGAGGGTCCGAATTCAAAAAGTAATAAAAGATGTAACAATCTATAGCAGACCATAAAACTCAATAATCATTTAAAAGGAAATAAGGATAATTTTATAATAAAGAGAGTTGAGATTATTAAAACTAACCTTTAGCTTCAGAACATGATTAGGCCATCCGTACAATTTGATTGTGTTTAAATATTCGGTGGAATGCATTTGATCGAACATCGTGGTTCCTTTATCTGATGAATCAATAGTATCCGCACTAAGATAAATTTTCTCTTCAGTTGAATGCATGGAAACCATATACTCATGAACGGCTTCGACTTCTTCCAATGTAGGAGCCAAAATTGCTTGACCTTTCAAGAAATCAAGGTCTCCAATATGCTGGTGGAAATTAGGAAAAATAACATCAACAATCGAACTGATGTAGTCGGTAGAGTTAGATAAGATGAGATCCCTGGGAATTTCAATAGTGGACTTGCCATCGTTTTACCCTCACAAAGTCTCATCACCAATGCTTGTCATCCAATCTGCAAATTGTATTAACGCAATTATACATCAGTACCTTCATCCACATTCTCCAATCTCATATTTTTTCGTTAATCTCAATTTGATCCAGACAATTTCAGTTTAGATTGCTTCAGTTCAGTTCAGATCGCTTCAGTTCAGCTTCTATTAAGTTCGTTTCTAAATAAATTAATAAAATAAATAAAAAATAATGTGAATCAATAATTTTAAGAATATAATATAGTTAATATCACAATATTATTAATATTTTTAAAACAATGTTTAATAATTTATAATTATTCTTATTATTTATATTAAAAAAATCAATTCAGTTCAGTTCAGTTCAGTTCAAATCGTTTAATTCAGTTCAGTTCAGGCGGTTTCAGTCCAAAAGAATAGACTTTTAGTACTCTAATTAGTTACAATGCAAGTTGAAGCATATCTTGAGTATAGCCATGAAACGATATCCGATTTAGTAGGTATGGATGACAGGAGAGTCTGCATTTTCAGTTTGTTGAGTTTTGCGTCTCTTTTTATTTAGAAGAATGATTTTCAAACCTGATTATGCAAAACAAATATGTACAAATGTAAATTGCGGACAAATGTTCAAGAAAAACGAATAATTGTTTATCATTTTTCATAAATCAAATAAGTTAACCACATAATTAAGATCGGAATAAAAATACTCAATTGGTGGAATCAGAAAGACAAACAATTGTAAAAGACATTTATGGTCTAGATGATTGGAAGAGACAAATAGTTTAGGAAAAGTGATAAACAGTACAAGTAAACGAAAATGAGTGTAATCCTTAAAATTATTATTGATATTTATGTGGAAAAGATCTAAAAAACATATTTAAAAGAAATAAAAAAATTTATTTATAATTTGATATAGAAAATAAAAAAAATTGTTAAAGTGTTTTAAAATAATGGAGCAATTGGTCATTTAAATCATATAAGTTGTGCTTGTGAATAATAAAAGATGAATAATTGAATAATTAATAAAATTAAATGGTTAAATAATTATTTTTGTTTTTATTTCAATTATCTTATTTTTCAATTTTTTTATTGAGTTATTTGTGTTAATAATTATAAGAAAAATAAAAAAAAAAATTGAAAGTGTACTGCTAATTATATAATATTTAATAATTGTATTGCATTGCATCTCTTTCCGCATCATTCTACAAAAATTAAACTCATAAAAATTACAATAATTATACAACATAATATATATATATATATATATATATAATTTTAAACTGCAAAAAATAAATAAAAGTAATACTGTAATAAAGTTGTTAAGCTTTATATTAGTTAAAAAAATATTTTCACAAACATAAATTTAAAATTCATACTACAAATTGAATGAAAAACAAATATAGTGACACATAACATATCAATTTTTGTATTTCCAAAATGCCAAGTAACATGTGCAAACATCAAGAAAGAAGAACAATATTTTTCCAAATTATTTAATAAAAATCGCAATTTAACTATTATTAGCAACACTGTCAATTCCACACTAAACACACCATACTTTTCATTAGTAAAGTTCACTTCTCAAACTGTAAAACAGCATAATCTTTAATCAATCGCGGCAGTAGATAAATCGTTAATTTGATGATAATCGGCATTTTCGTCAAGCTGATATTGAACAGAAGATTCAATAAAACTTGTCTTAATTAAATATTGATCTAGTTCTGAGAAAATAAAAAATAATTAATCAAAAACTAAATCATAAAAACTTATGAAATCAACACAAATAATTGAATTAATCACATACATCATTGAAAAAAATTCAAAGATGAGATATTTGAGAGAAAATGCAAAAGAAAAATACCTCTAATTGTATTATGAATTTTCCAAGGTTTCTGCAAATAAGAAATACAAAAAATATTGGAAGATTAGATAACAGTAAAAAGAAACTTAAAGACAGAAAAATAGAAACATAAAACTCGAGTGTCTTACCAAGAAATATGCAAAACAGAAACAAAAATATAGAGGTCAGGTCATGGAATTAAAAACAAAAACAAACAAAAAACTAAGAAATCAGCACAAATATATATACAAATTAAAACAAATATATAAACATAAATATATTAACACTTCATGATCATAATTTTGTTATACTTCAAAGTAATAAGTATTAGAGCTGATGGAATACTTCAAAGTACTCCAATAAGTAATGAGCCCAATTGACATGTCACCCTTTATCACCAGAAACCAATAATAATAATCATACTAAACCTTGAACTGTGACGACCCAGATTTTGTTTTTGAATTACCGACCATCAAAATATTACTCAACAGGCACATCCAAAGCCTGCTTAGCATAAAGTAACCATCAGGTAAGAGAAAATGATATGAAGAACAAATAAAAAGGGGGAAACTAACCATACCTGGTAGATATGCTGCAACTTGTCAAAAGTCATCTGCAGCCGCTCAATTTATGTCATCCTTCCATGCTCCCCGTCGAAGATCAGTCGGTGCTCGATGTATACCCTATGCCGATACTCGCTGTCAATATGACTGACCCTAATATGACTGACAACATGGTTAGGGATATTGAATGCGAAAAGTACTCATGATGTTTTATATAATTACAAGTATAAGACGGCAACTAATATCCATACGAAAAATACGAAGGCGATGCTAACAATATTGTGAAGGCGATTTACATGTTTACGGAGCAATTGCCAATCAAAATCAGTCCTTCCGCCCTCAGACCTTGCGATAATCTGCATCAAGGATGAATTCTAACGAAATTGAACCCGAATGACACGGCCAAGGCTACGGGATAATGAAACGAAAAATTAAAAGGCACAATGAAATGAAAAACAAAAAATTAAAAGGCATAGTGAATCGAAAACGAAAAACCAAATAAATCGAAAGACGAAAAATTAAAAACAATAGGACCAATATGCAAGAATTAATGAGCAAAATTAAAGCATGAGATATGGGTACCTTGGCCTGGTCTTGAATTTGTTTTTGAATCGCGGAGCAAGATTTGTTGGAAGAGAAGGAGATCGACAGAGAGGAAAGTTTGATTCTCAATCTGCACAAAAAAAATGGATTTTTGAAGACACGAAATCAGTAAACGCTAAACCAAATAAATCGAAAAACGAAAAATTAAACGGCATACCTAAAACTGAAAAAAAGAGCAATATGCGAGAATTAAAGCAATTTTTGGAAATGTATAAACATTGGAGTACTACTAATATCTTTCAGAGGCATAGAAAAAGCAATTTCTTATGAAAAGAGTAACACAACAGCTGAATAAGAATGACCCTAGTAAAGAATATTTATCTACTGAATGTTAAGGATGCACCACCTCTTTCACATAACAATCGAGCTTCCCTATCAAAAGTCAACTACTTACTAAATCATTTATCGAAACAACATTTCTATATTAGGGAGAAGAAACATTAACATAGATATCCAAGCCTAGGATTTGCATGTAAACATAGAAATGACCGTGGTAAAATTGCTGGAGCAAGAAGAGCTTGTAATTTTTCACTGGTATTTATGCTCTGAATAGCTATCTGTCAAATAAGTAGATGAGCTCAGGAAAATGACATTCCAATAAGTTGTACATAAAACTCGGATTAAATCAAATAATTAACAGTATTTCATAATTGAGATCAAACTGGTAAAAGCTTTGGATAAAACGTCATTGTTCACTTCATTTCCAAGATCACCAGAAAATAGACGATAGTCATCTGCAAGATTTCAACATATCAAGAAATATCAAATGCTTTTAGCAGCAAGATAACTCAGAAAATGACAATAAAAAACGTTAAATATCAACATAGTAAGCAGAGAGAGCAGAAATGTTCATACTCTCAGGCCATTCTGCAAGAGTGGGGTCCTCCCGAGCATGCCCTGCAGCTTTCCGGGGAAAATAATAGCCCGTTACTCCGTATAATTATTAATCGAAATAGAAATAACAACAATTTACAATATAAATAATACGTATCAAACTTACAATGTTGAACGCGCCAATCTGGGGGATCCATCGATCTCAGCAACCTCCATTCGTATTTAGACCATGCACTGTATCGGAATATCGAGACTTACTCTTGAAAGTTCGGGTGTTCCAAGGTCTTTAGAACGAACAAAAAAGTATTACATGATTTTAAAAAATTGACATAAGCACATTAATATATATACGATCGAGTATAATGCACTTAATTGACAGTGATTAACATACCCAAATACATTGCATACCACCGAAAGAGGGAGAAGAGCACACAGAAGTAGACGACGAAACCCAGGAGATAGCACCTGCAGGGCACTCCCTTTCGCGAGTCATCGCCTTCGAAAGATCGCAACAAAGACACCCTCACCTGACAAAATTGCAACTTTTGGTTCACCGGATATTGCGAGCTGAACAAAAAGAAATTGAATCAAAGGTTGATTGGACTTAATAGGAATACAATGTCCACTCAATTTTTTTGACAGTTTCGGTTTAGTATTCAAAAAAAGTAGGAATATACTACTCCATCTTGCTACAGTAGGATTTCAACGTTTTAATGACAAATCAGATTGAGCTTAACAGGTAATCACGGTGCTGCAAATGAAACAAACTCACAATCGAATGAGTGAGACTATTTTAATGAATGAACCAAATTTTTAAGTACATATGAGAGTTTCCCCCATTTAAAATATAAAAGGCATGTGCTTGATCACCTCGGGGTAAAAATGTGCTTAAGTTATTTTGTAATAAATTCCGAACAACGAAACTGGGCTCTATCTAAAGATGGTTAGATTCCGGTTTATGATATATAGACAAACCAAGAAAATAATAAACGACATAATATCCTTTACACTGACCACTCTAATAAGGTTGGTGCGACCTCACAGCTACCTCTATAGCTTCACAATGGAATGCAAATACACTCATATTGCAACAATGCTGCAAATAGTACAATTGCAATGGGGGGTTAATACCATATGTTAATAGTCCAGTCTGAATGAAGAAAACAAAACTATACTCACGTGGAACCGAGAAAGAAGGCAAGTGAAAGATGAAATCCAAACAGGAAAACAGACACTACCGCGGTCAACTAAATGGCAACCGATGTAGAATACACCTGCAAATATTGGCTCCTTAGATAAAAAAAATATCGTGGTTGCTAAAGTACGAAACCATAGGCCAAGTACGAAACCATAGGCGGAGTACTCAACATCATAGTTGTAAATCCTGATGTTTATCTCAGCAATATTCCGTTTGCGGGTCTTAATCCGCGTACCTCTGAAATTAAATCAAAGGTACAGTACCAAACATCAACACATATGGAGGTGAGAAGCAACATGAGCAATGAGTTCCATGAAATAACAGTTTCTCCAATATTCACTTGGGGGAGTGAGGTAATATTGAAGTAGTGGACTTGCTATTAAATTCAAAACCATTTTAATTTTTTTTGCACAATTTTAAAATGACACAGTAGAAGAAAACTATACATAAATGATTCTATAAGAGCTAAAATATTAAATACTTCAGTCGAGAGTTTTCAAGAGAAAATCTTACCCGAGAGTGGGTTTCTCCTTCGAGCTGCATGGCAAGAAAAAAAAAACAAAAAAAAAATGGTGAGATTAGCACATATGAGACATCACAAACAATATCACCACGTCGCAATCAAAGATAAAAAGATTCTCCCGTAGGATCTCACGAACAGATAAATCAAAAAACTTAAAAGAGATCCAAATTAAATATTCCAAAACACAGTCATCTTAAGCTGAAGAAATGAAAATTCAATCTTTTGAATCGAAGATGTATAATTTGTCGGTGAGATCAACCTCGCCAAGCTAAGCCTCTCCAGATTCTTCGCTGCGGCCACGACTGCAGTCCCTCATGAGAGAAGAATATAGACCTCGAGAGATAGATCGATCGCAGAATTCCTATGCACAGATCCAATGCTACGCCGAGTATGGCCTACGTGAACTTATGCAAACTGAAATCTTCACAAAACTTATTGGGAATATAATCGATAAAACCACAAATTAAAAATTAGTAGCAATAGGAAAAACCGGAGCGATTTAAACCTAAATCTGAATAGCAGAAGAAGCCGCCCGAATGGGATTTAAAGTGTCAAATATGGAGTTTGAGAAATTCACTGCGGAAGAAGGGGAAGATTGTGAAAATCAAAAATCGAAATTCAAGTTTTAGATATTGCATAAAAAACCGATAAAACCACAAATTATAAATGATTAACGGGGAGAAAAACATGGGCGATCGAAACCTCAACCTGGAATAGCAGCCGGGGAAGGAGACGAAAAGCGTGAGTATGGGTGGGAAAGAAGGGGAAGAGAATTAATGAAATTGGTAAATTTGACCGTCATTTATGATTTTTTTTGTTTATTTATTTATTGTGAGAATATAGTTCAATTGTATAAGTGGCAAAATTGAGAAATTCTATTGGTCAATAGAATTTGAAATTGAGGAAGAAAAGTTAGGCTATAGGGGAAATTGAGTAATTTGATTGGTCAATAGAAATGACGTGGCAAAATTGGCTGTTTCTATTGGCTGATTGGAAAAATTAAGTTCAGGATTTATATATTATAAAGATTATTAAATTAATGTAAATTAATTAAATTTGTAAAGATTATATGGATTGATTTGTTTATTACGTATAAATGATATTTTTTTATATTGTTATTTTGATATATATGGTAAAAGATGTAATAAAATTGATGAATTAAGTAACAAATCAATTAATTAGATAAATTATTTATAGAACTCGGTCAACTAATATAATTGAGCAATTTAAGGAATTGATGAGTAAAGTATTATAATTTCGGGTACTATTAATTATTTATGAAAATCTAAAATAATTAAAATTTCGGTTATAACAATTTATTTATGAAATATGAAAAATGAAGTGAATATGAAATTATTATGTAAGTAATTGAATTAAAAGACACGTTATAATTAATAATGGTAAAAAAAACCACATAAGTAAATCTCAACCAATGAAAATATCATTGTATACTGAGAGGTTTGATTTACTATTATGTAAGCCACATAATTATTATGTAAGCTTTATTTACTATTATTATAAAGCTTCATAGTAGTATTATATACTGAGAGGTTTGATTTTGTTTTCTCCAGAAGTTCTTTTTTGTTAATTGAATAATCAGGATAATATGTGTGGCATCTATGGGTCCTTTTTGTTATGCTGACCATACAATTTGTATAAAGATGCAAGCTGTACTTAACCTTTTATTTTATTTTATTAAGTTGATAAACAATTTTTTGAGATGGTTTGATCCTTAATCTTATCTGATTTGAGTTAGGGAATTTTAAAAACGCTCAAAAATGTCATTAAAAATTAGTTTTAATAACGTTTTTACTATTGTGACGCTTGGACAAAGCTTGTTGAAGTCGTGATAACATTATTCTGTGACACTTTTATATGCCACTATAACTCTATTTGGCAACGTCGATAAGAGTCGTGATATTACACTTTGGCAACATTGATAATGAGTTTACATAATTATAAGATTTGTATATATGTTTCAAGGTTAATAAAAAAAAATCCGGCCAAAAATTTATAAAATTTTTGAACTAAGGTGAAAATATTTTGACACTGGTGTTCGGTTGTTCAAATTGTTAGTTTATGTTCGGCCACACATAGTCGAACAATGCACCAATATTCGATTAAGGTTTGTCGAACTATACATATGTTTTTTACCGGTGGTTTTCTTTTTCAAACTCTTTTTTTCTCCTATGTTAGATGAATCAAATTTGTGTTTGCTTTTAGTTATTCATTTTTTGGATCAATCAAATCTTCAATTATTGTATTGTTTATTATGTAAAAAAATCAGTTTTCGCAAGAAAAAATCGAAAGGGCGCTTCTTCAATTCGGTAGAACAACTACATTTCAAACGAAAGGGCGCTTCTTCAATTTTTTTTTAAACCTTTGTATTATATTTTATTTTTTATTTAAAAATAATTTGTTCAATCTTGTGGGGAGTTAAGATCTTAACTCAGTTGATACTTCTGACAGTAGTAGAAGAGTGAACTCTGCCTTGAGTTCTAAGTTGAACAACCATGAGAACATGACCGGGAATTACATGTTGCAACAACAACTTAACGCTCCCAGTGGGACCGTGTATCAGAATTGGACGGGTGATCAAACTTGCAGTGTTGTAACTACTAAACATGTATATATATACGGATACACGGATACACGGGAACCTGCTAAAGGAGGGGAAACCCCGATTGTTCCGAGCCATATCGTTTACGAGAGAATGCAAGAAAAATACACGGAATTGTTGAAAAACGATATACCTTCATCTCCAATCGGTCGAGGCTGGAAATCCACCTTCTTGACAACGGATAAACGTGTCGTTAAGGAAAGGTCCGTTTTTTACTACTGTGATTTTTAAAAAGATGTTAACTTTATCTCATCAAACGTGTTGTTGATCGACAATATGACTGTTCTTCACGCTCGAAAAACGTTCGACCCTCCTCGCAGGATCTTGGCTTCACTGTGCAAATAGTGAGGGTGATATGTGTTTTGGCAAACGATTCTTCGTTTGATTTCTGGTACTTATCAAAGGACCCTTAGGGTCAATCTATATACTGAAGTTCACCTCTCACCCAAGCAGTGCGCAGCTGTAGTAGAGGAAGTATTATATTTACACCCAAAATAATGCACAATATGTTGAATCAATTGTTGGGTTTTCTACTAATTTGTAGAAAAATATACAAGAAAAGAGGCTAGAATATTTATTTTTTATTTTATAATTAGCTCTTGCTGAATGCCTTAATTTATAGGCTAAACAACATTATTATGCTTCATAGCATTCATGAATCTAGTCTAACTTCTCATATGCCTAGACTTTTCAATTCACAACCTTAATTACAAATTTATTTCTTGAACACCCCTCCTTAATTTGTAATCCGAAAACGATCTCGAAACTTTGCAAGTATCTCCAAACTTGTTGCCTTCGTAAAACTATCCGCAAGCTGCTCTTTTGTGTTGACAAACTTCAATGCGATCTCTTGTTTGCTCACAAGTTCTCTTATGTAATGGTGGCGAATTTCAATATGCTTCGATCGTGCATGAAAAACAGGATTTTTTGTCATTGCTATGGCCGACATATTGTCACAGAATATTGTCGTGCCATTATCTTGCTTCTGAAGAACATCGATAAGAATTTTCCTCAACCAAACAGCTTCACAAGCGGCTTCATTTGCTGAAATATATTCCGCTTCAGCTGACGAGAGAGAAATTGTCGGTTGCTTCTTCGACGACCAAGAAATAATTTTTGATCCCAAAGAAAAAACATATCCCGACGTGCTTTTGCGATCATCAAGTGATCCGGCCCAATCGCTATCGGTGTAGCCGATAAGCTTATTTTCCTCTTCTTTGACATACTTGATCCCAACATTCCTTGTTCCTTGTAGGTAACGTAGAATTCTTTTTGCAGCAGCAAAATGTAGCTTGCTAGGATCATGCATAAATCTTGAAACCAAGCTCACGGAATACACAATGTCAGGCCTCGTGTTCGTCAAATAGATCAAGGACCCAACCAAGCTTCTGTACATACCCGCATCGATTTTTTCAGCATCATCATCTAACCTTAGCTTCTCATTTACTGCAAGTGGAGTAGAGATTGACTTGCAGCTGCTCATTTGAAATTTTTTCAACAAATCACCAAGGTATTTTTCTTGAGAAATAAAAATTTCTCCTTTTGCTTGCTGGACTTGAATTCCAAGAAAGAATTTCATCAAACCCAAATCGGTCATTTCGAATTCCCTCATCATATCTTCCTTGAATTATTGTACCATGTTGGGATTAGTTCCCATGTAGATCAAATCATCCACATAGAGACATATAATTAGAAAATCATGTGCACCTTTCTTTATGTATAATGAAGCTTCACTTGAACTTTGGTGAAAGCCAAGTTTTCGAAAATAGCCATCTATCTTCATGTTCCAAGCATGAGGTGCCTGCTTCAAACCGTATAAAGCCTTCTTGAGACGGTAAACTTTATCTTCTTTTCCTTCGACAATATGCCCATCGGGCTGCTGGATATAAACCTCATCTTGCAAATCACCATTAAGAAATGCCGACTTGACATCTAATTGATAGACAGGCAGCTCAAGTTGTGCCGCAAGAGCTAAAACAATTCGAATAGTCTCCATTCGAACAACGGGAGCAAATGTCTCGTTGAAATCAACACCGGGCTGTTGCGAGTATCCCTTCGCGACCAATCGAGCTTTGTATTTTTGGATTGAACTATCCTCGTTAAATTTGATCTTATAGATTCATTTCACCCCGATCAAATTTTTTTCTTTTGGCAAATCAACCAACTCCCATGTATTGTTTTTCTCAATACTCGAGATTTCTTCGTCCATTGCTTTTCGCCAAATCTCGTCTTTTGCAGCTTCATTATAGAATTGTGGTTCACTTGCAAAAAATGCAACATCACATGAATTATAAATATCTGCCAAATCTCGCATTTTCCGAACTGGACTTTCTGATGGAGGAGTCTCATCATCTGATGAATCTTCATTTTGGCTTGCTGATGTGTTTGGTTGACCACTTGTACTGGAAGTTAATGGAGAAGAAGTGGTGGGTGTGTGATGATCACTTTCCCAACTCCAAGCCTCTTTTTCAACAAAAGAAACATCTCGAGAGATTGTAAGCTTGTTCGTCTTTGAGTCTAGTAAACGATATCCTTTCGACTCGTCACTATACCCAACAAAAATAAGCTTTTCTCCTTTCTTGTCAAATTTTTCTCTCAGTTGAGTCGGAATGTGAGAATAGGCGACGCAACCAAAAACTTTCAAATGGTGTACCTGCGGTTTTCGGTTGTACCATGCTTCATAAGGAGTCTTTTCCGGAACCGCCTTCGTTGGTGATCGATTCAAAATATAAATGGCTGCGTTTACGGCTTCAGCCCATAAACTCTTTGGAAGATTTTTTTCCGCCATCATACTTCTCGCCATCTCAACAATTGCGTGATTTTTCCGCTCGGCAACTCCATTTTATTGTGGGCTATAACGAACCGTCAATTGCCTGTGAATTCCTTTTTCTTTACAAAAATCCATAAAGGATTTTCCAATAAACTCTCCTCCACGATCTGTGCGTAAAGTCTTTATTTTCCGATCACTTTGATTTTCCACCATGGATTTAAATTCCAAAAATTTGGAATAAGCTTCTGATTTTTGGTGTAGAATATAAACCCACATCATCCGAGTATAATCATCAACAAACAATAGAAAATACCTATTATTGTTGAGAGACGGTGTTTGTGTCGGTCCACATATATCTGCATGCACTATCTCAAGAGGAGTTTTTGATCTGTACGAATTTTTCGGAAACGGCAGACGATGCATTTTTCCTATGATGCATCCTTCACATGAACTATCTTGATCGGGCATAGAAGGAAGACCAAACACCATGTTCTTCTTTTTCAGCAAATTCATTCCTTTGTAGCTCAAATGTCCATAACGTAAATGCCAAAGTTTATGATCTTCAACTGTGGTACTTTGCAAAGAAAGACTCCCAGACAATGGAAAATTAAGAGGAAACACTTTGTTTGAACTCATCTTAATTTTAGCTAGTGTGAGATTCTTTTGCTTGTCAATAATGAGACAATTTTCATTGTCAAATTCCACCTTGTAATTTTTCTGTAGCAACTGACCAACACTCAACAAGTTCTGGGATAAATTTGGCACATAAAAGACATCTTTGATAACATGAGTGTTACCTTTTTTTTGCTTAAACAACAATTCCGCCTTTCCCAGCAATCTTGAGAGATTTTCCATCCCCAATCTTTACTTCAGATGAGTAAGAATCGTCAAGATCCACAAACATCTCTTTATTTCCGGACATATGATTGCTACACCCGCTATCCACATACCAAACATTCTCTATTTGTTGAGTTGAAAACAGAGAAGAAAACTTGATCGGGTTCATTTTTCTCAACGAATTTCGCCTCTTTTTTTTCGCCATCACTTTGATTCCAGCAATCCTTTTTTGTGTGGTTTGCATTTCTGCATCTTGTGCATTTACTCCAACAGTTTTGGTAGTCGTGATTTGTTTTTTTTGCATATTCGGCAAAACATATCTGAGTTTTGATTTGAGGAACTCGGATTAGAAGTACCTTTTCTTCCTCTATCTCGATTTTGGAAATTTTGATGACCTTTTCCTCTTGTTGATGTGTAGTTGGAGAAATTCTTCTTTTCTTCCTTTCCATCCTTCTTGTTGTCTGATCGAGATAAATTAACTTTTCCTTGAAAAGCTTGCTCCAAAGTTTGATTAGAAAATCTACTCATCCTTTTCTCATGTGCTTCGAGTGATCCCATTAATTCATCAAAAGATAATATTGATAAATCTTTTGATTCTTCAATGGCTGCAACAATATGCTCGAACCTTGCCGGTAAGCAACGCAACACCTTTTCGACAATTTTTCTTTCTTCTAGAGTGTCTCCGTAGCCTCTAATTTGATTGATAACTATGGAGATTCTAGAAAATCTTGCGTAGTTTCGTCGTCTTTCATAACCAAATTGTCAAAATCACGCCATAAATTTTGCAATTTGATCGTCACGACTTTTTCATAGCCTCCGAACTGATTTTTCAAAATTTGCCAAGCATCTCTTGCTGTTTTGGCACTTGTAATTCGCGGAAGAATTGATCGACTTACCCCTTGGTGCATAAAGGACAAGGCTTTTGCATCTTTCGTCTTGTTCTCTTTATAATCCTTCTTTTGTTGATTTGTCATCACAGCTACCTGCTCCGATGTCTGTGATGTAAACCCTTCTTCCATGACATCCCATAGATCATGAGATATAAATATTGTTTGCATAAGGACTCTCCACTGCTCGTAGTCTTGCCCGAAAAAAATCGGAATCCCTTGCTGGGAATATGTGAATGCCAACTCTTTGTTGATGGAAGTCATTGGAACAAAAAAAAAAAATTGAAGGCCAAGGGAAAGCTCTGATACCACAAATATGTTGGATTTTCTACTAATTTGTAGAAAAATATACAAGAAAAGAGGCTAGAATATTTATTTTTTTATTTTATAATTTGCTCTTGCCGAATGCCTTAATTTATAGGCTAAACAACATTATTATGCTTCATAGCATTCATGAATCTAGTCTAACTTTTCATATGCCTAGACTTTTCAATTCACAACCCTAATTATAAATTTATTTCTTGAACATCAATGAGATGCTTACTTTAGATATGTTGTTTACTGCATTCTATAATAGAAGAATTTCATCTTCCAATGACACAAATAATAGACCAAGAGCTCTACTGGTTAAACAGAAGCCACGATTTCCAAATAAATGATGGAACAAAGTTTCCATGTTATATAAAGTGTGAAGGTTAAAACATGGGTTGATGTATACAATTTCCCCTTCTGATGTCAGAGATAGATCCTCCCAGGTGGCATGTTTTAATCAGAAAAAAAAAGTATATACAGAGACAACAATGCAAAAGGATATATATTGAATAAAAAAAATCACATACAATAACGAATAAAAACTTAAGAAACCACAAATACCGATGATTTAATATGCAATCGAATAGATAAATTACCACTGAAGTAGAGTGACGGTTTCTGCCATTGGAGGATTCAGCATAAAATAAGTCAACTTTTTCGATGTCAACGATGAATGTGTCATAAAACAGGCAAGAAACTGTATTTTAAATAATTTGGATATCTATACATAACCATCGCAAGATGCCGCTGCATAAAAATCAAAAATCTTAAAAAAACATTAATGTGCTTGATATAGAACAATATTGTTGGGGTTCTTAGATCGTGTGACCTGCGAGCGTGTGAACTATGTCGTTGTCATAAACCGGTTAGTGTATTATGACAGTTCACGAAATATATTGAGGACTTTTACTCGCTATACCCCAGATATCTTTATAAACCGCACTAGTCGACGTATCTCTTATCTCCCTCAGATACTTAGCATACTCGAATTTGTCCCAACTCATATTCACAATCATGTCCATACATGATTGGGCTAGCCTTGAATACCAAGTTAAGTGCATGTTTTAAGATAATCTTCCTTCTCTACTAGAGTCTCTAAACTCCACGTCAGTTGCTTTCCTGATATGTACCGCATTTACCGAATTTCCATGGTTATTTGGTAAGATATCAAAGTAGCATCACTAAGTGAAATCTCAAGACATAGTTGGAAGTCTTAAGGGTAACGAAGTGAGGTCAACGACATCGTTTCAACCTCAAGGTCTCACATAATGAGAAAATAGGGAAGTTTCTCTCATTCACCTTTTAATGATCACAAAGGCACACGTGGTATGAACACGCGCTACAATGCTCTTCTTCCACTTTGGAAGCGTATGTCTTTCAAATTAGCATCGTACAGATTATAGTTCAAGTGTCCGTCTCCCACTTGACCTGAGTTCTCCCCTCTGTTACGTCCTCAGAGACTCCCACTGTCTCCAGGAGAACTGCAATCTGGATATATTACAAGTCCATGAATGTGGGGATTCATTTCTCTGCACATCCTCGATGTCAGAGATGATTGTTCATGTGAGAGAACCAGTCACAACTTGTAGACCTACTTTTCAAGTATAATACATACTTGTACACACAACATTAATACATATATTAATTTCAACAGAACATCACATTGTCATTTATTGATTACATATAATCAAATTCTATGCAACTCCAAAGACTCGACATGATCCTTGAACACCTCATTAGGTATTGGTTTGGTCATAGGATTAGTCACCATCAAATGCATAGATATATAATATTTACTCCTTTTGTTTTAACAATGTCCCGACAAAGTTAAGCATTGCTTGACTATCACATTTGATCGTCACATCACCCACTGGTGTGCTTACAATCCTTTATTATTAAATGCA
The DNA here is from genome assembly GCA_954870475.1 of Euphrasia confusa. Taxonomy (NCBI): domain Eukaryota; kingdom Viridiplantae; phylum Streptophyta; class Magnoliopsida; order Lamiales; family Orobanchaceae; genus Euphrasia; species Euphrasia confusa. The sequence goes on from OX940969.1 coordinate 21,065,399, forward strand.
TTTCTTTACTACTTTTGGGATCCATGTTTCGGCTTAGGTATTCACCTTTTGATAAAAAGAGTATCAATGACTTTGCAGGTATCCAACTCGAATCGTTAAAGGAGCTTGTGGACAGGTATCCAACTCGAATCGTTAAAGGAGCTTATGGATATTAGTCTCCTGCGAGAGTCTAAGCAGCCTTTGAGAACGAATCATATTGATTTTGATGCCATACACAGCTTCACCCACATCCTTCATCTCGAAGATGAGGATAGTCATTTCTTGATCTCATTCAAGTACTCGATATCATTTCCAGCCAAAAGAATATCATCAACATATAATGATAGTTTTACGAAACACTTTTCTGAACGTTTGACATATATAAACACTTTTCGACGTGATTATCAATGACACGTCCGCTCCTTAGCACTGTGACCGCCTTAGCCTGATACGGTTGGCTCGGAATCCGATCCTTCTGATTAGCCTGTGCCATCTCGTTCATTCGGTTGGCCATCTGCCCAACCTGTGTCTCGATCCTCTTAATCGCCGCATTCTTGTTAGTCATATTAGACTCCACCCCCTCTATCTTCTGCTGGTTATGATTCAGGATAGCCTGAGTCGAAGCCATGAAGGATGCAAACTTCTCGTCTAAGTCTGAAGTCTTCGGTGGCACCTGTTGAGGCTGAGGTGGTGGCGGGTAGTACGGCTGATTTTGCTGTTGCTGGTACTGGGGCCTCTGATAATTCTGATTATTATGCCAATTCTGGTTCCCGGCATTCTGGTACCCCTGATTCTGAGGTCGGTTCTGATTATTGAAGTTCGTCTGAGAACCTTGCCCCTGAGTCTGTGGCTGATCTTGTTTCCACGAGAAGTTAGGATGGTTCCTCCAGCCCGGGTTGTAAGTGTTAGAGTAGGGGTCATTCCTCTGGTTTCCCTGCTGATTGTACCCATGCATCGCATTCACCTGCACCTCTGGACCATAGTTCGGGTCCATCATTTGGGGTGGATTCGGCATGCCCTGTCCGCAAGAGCTGGAGAAATGGCCAATCTCCCCACATAAGCTACACGGCTCCACGTGATAGATCTGCCTCTTAGGTTGCTCCTCAGTAGTCTCCAACATCTGGACCTTCTTTGTCAAGTCGGCAACCTGTTTCGCCAACTGGGCATTCACACTCCCCTCGGGTCTGGCGTAGCTACTGCTTCCCCTTGAGCTCGTTTGCCTCGACTCAGCTGATAGTGACTTGAAGATCTCCGTTATCTCATCACTGTTCCGACCACTGATATTTCCGCCAGCTGCGGTTTTCACCTCTCTCTGGTCCTCTCTGCTCAAACCCTTGTAGAAGAATTGGATGACCGAGGTGGGTGTGAGGTCGTGGTGTGGGCATTGCCTTAATAGGCTCCGGAATCGCTCCCAAGCCTCAGGAAAGAACTCCCCCGGTTCCTGCTCGAAGGCGCATATCTGACCTCTCAAGTCGAAGGTCTTCTGCTGAGGGTAGAAACGAGTAATAAACTCCCGGTACATGTCCGTCCAGGTAGTAATCGAGTCCGGCTCCAAGGATAGCAGCCAGTTCTTCGCCCTATCTCTCAAGGCATACGGAACACATTTCAACCGGAGCTGATCATCATCGAGTGCTCCGATGGGGAAGGCCTGCAAGGCTGTGTAGAACTCCCTGATGAAGTTGAGGGCATCCTCGTTAGTGGTTCCGGAGAACTGAGGAAGCTGAGCAAGATGGTGTGCCTTGAGGTCGTATCTCCGGGCGGCATCACTCAGGACGATGCATGAGCTAGCTCCGTCGATATGCGGATGAGTCAGATCTCCAAAGAGGGGTGGCTGGGCACGGTTTCCGTTGTTCCCGTTGTTTCCGTTGTTGCCATTGTTCCCATTATTTCCGTTATTTCCGTTGTTGCCATTGTTCCCATTATTTCCGTTGTTGCCATTGTTGGGTATAGCCCCGTCCATTGCTGAGATTTCGGTCTCGGGTTCGGAATCGGTGATGGAAGAATCGGACGAAGTGTCGTCGCCTAACTTCGCGCACCGACTGATGCTCTTGCGTCGGTTGATATTCTCGATCACGGGTGCAAGTTCGGTAGTTCGACTTCTTGTACCTACCATGCACCAACAAAACAAAGAAAATAATCAAACGCACCTGAACAATGAAAGTAAGTAAAAGAAAAATAAAAAGAATTTGTTGCAAACACCTAAACACTAATACTAGTGCCTAAAGTGTTCCCCGGCAACGGCGCCAATTTGATTAAGTCGTTTTTGTAGCGTCAAAAATCAAATAAAATTATCGAACTAATTGCTAAAGCAACTCGCCCGAGTCGATCTCTCGAAGAACACTACTATCGGCGTGTATAAATGTTTATTCGTTTGCAACTAGGTAGAGGGAAGAAATAGCATAATGCAAGAGTTTGTTTTGGTTTTTGTGATAATTCTAAAAAAATCAACTAAGGAATTGAAAACACGTTAAAGCGAGTAAAAACGAGAAAGATGGTTTTAAATCAAATGAGAAATGAACTAGGGTTTCGGGAATCGCGAATGTCGTTTTCTAATTAAAGTTTTAATTCAAGTCATAATTCTAACACGTCCGTTTCCGGTTGGTGATAATTAAAACAAAACGAAATTCAAACTCAAATTCAAATAAGACATCCGCTCATCCCTAACCCTAGCAAAGGAATTTAGCTACTCATGGTTTTTAACGAAAAAGGATTAGATCTTTGAAAAGTAAAATTCATGAAAACGAAATTGAAAGATAGAATTAAAGAAGTGAGGAATCTACCAAGGAATTGAAGAACAAGAAATTAAAAACAAAGGAAACTTACTAATCAATTATAAAAGCAAACCAAGAGCATCCGTCGGAGGCGATCCAACTTTTGCCGAATTCGAATACAATAAAATTACCAAGTGATGAAGTCGAAATCAAAACCTAGATGTAACGAGTTCCAAGTTTTCTCCAAGTACCGAAATTCAAAATCTGGAAAGAAGTGTTCTGAAAACTAGGTTAAAAGACCCCTTAAGTAGTCTCGAAAATCGGAGGTCAAATCGCGAGTCAAAGCTGAAAAGGAGGGGCAAGCGACCGCCTGGGACAGCAGGCGATCACTCGCGTCAGTGGGCAAGCGACCGCTTGCTTGGCGGGCGATCGCCTGGTGATGATTTCTGGTTCTCTGAAGACAGGGGCAAGCGAGCGCCTAGTGAGCCGGCGAGCGCTCGCGATATGGAGGGGGCGATCGCTTGCCAAGGAGGCGATCGCCTGGGGCTAAAATCAGAGCCTCTGAACTCTGAGGCAGGCGCGCGCTTGGCCGGCGCGCGGGCGCTTGGTGGCAGCAGCTGGCGGTCTCCTGGGGAGCAGGGCGAGCGCTTGGTGCAGTGGCTGCGGCTCGTCCTCGTCTCGGTTCGTTTCCGCTCATTTCGTCAACTTTTCCATACATGTAAGCTCAAAACCTGCACACTCAACACATGCATCAAACACACCAAAGCTACGAAGAATATGCCAATAACCAACTAAATACGACACAACTCACACACAAAAGACACGAAAAATCGACACAAAATCACCAACATCAACTCCCCCACACTTAGCTTCTTGCTTGTCCTCAAGCAAGCAATCATAAAAGCAAGCAATCATAAAAGCAAGAAGTACGTCCCAAACACATGCATGCCAATCACTCACCCGAATTCTCAAAACCACAAATAGATCCTCGATGCGTACGGAAAAAGTAAAACAAACAACTATTGACCCACAATGAATTAGACACAGTAAAGATCACTTAAGCATCATCACATGTCACAATATCAAGTTCCCTCGCAAAGATTCACTCTTTCTTCTTTAACTCTCGAGAATAGGTCACTCATAAGCACACACAAGCGAAAGAGCAAGAAATAAACTTGTGTATTAAACAAAGGAAAGCACGAAAGGATCAACGACGAGCTTCAAATAACATCAAATGCACCTAAGGACACCAACTAAATACATGCTCAAATTGCACTCTCCACTAATCAAAGTCTACTATCTTAAGAATCATGGGTGATCGACAAAAATGGGTGTAACGGGGCTCGGCTAAAGGTATTCGGGAACATTTGGGAAAGAGTGGACTAACTCGTACAAGCATGTACCTCCAACACAATCAAATATCCGTCTAACGCACAACACCCCCTTCCACACCAAATACAACCAACGAACTCATCAAAGCCACATCAAATATCCGAGCTATTAACTAGTACCATTATTCGACTCTTTTTGTTATTTTCTCTTTTTTTTTTTTTTAGAGACTTATAACATGTCTCGACTCTTTTCTATTTTTTTGGGAGACTAAACTTGTCTCATTTTTGTTTTTCTCATTTTTTTTTTTTTTGAGACTTATAATATGTCTCGACTTATTACAAAACACATCGTATCGACACCTTATATCCCCAAATACAAGACCTCCCATTCTCTCCTTCACGAAATATAGGACAACAAGGAAAGGCTAAATGTAGGCTCAACGGGGCTACTAGGGTGTCCCACGACGGGCTCGGGGTCAAAACATCGAAAAGCGGCTAAAAATGGCTATCCTAGTCGATCAATACCCAATCATATTCAAAATCAAGTAATTTATGACGTACAAGTCTCAAGTAACAACCTAAGCATGCTTTAGCTATCTCTAGTCCATACGGGTGCATAAGATGTAGAACAAAGAAAATGAGAAGCTCAAGAAATCAACGAGAAGTGTCACACAACGAAGAAAGCTATAATGGCTCAAATTCTCACAAGGTCATTTGGAAAGTGAAACGATGACATGCAATTATCTCAAGGTCACTTTACGGTGTCTAATCACGGAGTCAACAATTATTCATATACCGACCTCTAGTATCAAAAATCCATTGTACTCCAAGAATCGAAATAAAGCAACTAACATGCATGGGGAACATAACAACTACACTTTCATGACGATCATATCTCAACAAAAGGGGAGCTATCACATGCCGACACCAAACAAGTAAAAGACAACAACTAAAGCACGACAAATCACAAAGAAAGGGAAGAAGGAGAAGGAGAAAAGAAAGCAAACCCCCCCCCCCCCCCCCCCCCCCCACACACACACACTTGGGCTAATCCATGTCCTCGTGGATGAAGTACCCTCCTAGGAAAGCACGCGTCCAAAGAAAGTCGACCTCGGGAATGTCCACAAGTGAGGGGTGAACAACTTACACACCAAAAACTAAAAGAAAACCACAAAAGCAAACCAAGTAATAGAAGGGAAACAAGAAAGAAAACACGACTCACGGAAAAGAAAAACAAAGAAGAAACTATATACATACCGCGACCGTACGAAAGTACGGTCGATCCTCATGGCTCGGGTGGCGGGTACTGTGGCCCTCGGAACATGGCCATCATCTGAGCGTACTGGGAAACGTGATAGGCGTGCTCGGTGTCCTCACGGGCCTGCCGGCGGGCATTCTCGGCCACATAGTAATCATGATGAGTGGCCTGCTGAGCCTCGATCCGGTCGAGCGGACCATTGAAATGGTCATACTGAAAAGTGGCTTGGGCCTCCATCCGGGTTAACCGTTCATCAATGTAGGTCCGAGTAGATCCCGAGGTCGTCCGAAAGTCCTCCCACGTATCGTACCCAATCTCCCTCCTACTGGTCTCCGCGTCCTCGAAACTAGTTCGCATATCCTGGAATTGGTTGATCATGTCATGGAAACCGGCGGTATATGACGGGTACCGCGGGTAGGGAATCGGATCTCCATCCCCCGAGGCATATCCTGGCTGCGGTAGCTGAGACGGGGGCTGAACCGGAGGTACGGTGCTGGTCGAAGCGGCATTCCTCGGAGCCCCTTGCGCGATACGTGCAGAATGAGGGCGAAACTGGCCGTCCTGGTCGAGGAGATGAGAACCGTGAAGCTCCTGCAAATCAATCGGCCGGGGTTCCGAGTTGTAGTCATCTGGAAGTGTGTCGGGGTCGTCCAGGTCAATCCAAGTAAAGGAATGGGCCCCTAAGAATGGAACTGAAACTATGTGTCAAGGCATTTCGCCAGAAGAAATATGATTAAGTATTTTGGAACTTAAAATTTTCTTGAGAATACATTTGTCATTTTTCAATCCTCAAATGAAATATTTTCTGGCCAGTTCTCATACTCAAAGTTCCCGCAAAATCAGATTCAGATCAGAAGTATGTAGATGAAAAATAAATAATTTAACAAAATGAGTATTTTAACTAATGAGTAATGACATGTAAAAGAAATTAATTAATAATATTGTGGTACACATAGGACTCTTTTTATGGAAAAATAGCATCGTCATACTTTTTAAAACATAAATTAAAAGTCATGTTTTTAATTGCAAACTTAGAAAAGTTAGGTTATTTTTGCAATCCATACAAAGGGGAGTATTTTTAATGCAATTAACCCTAATATAAATAAGAAAATTCAATGATTATAATAATGGTAACTAAACAAACACAATGTGTTTAACAGGAATAACATCAGTACCAAATGATAAATTATGTCTTACAATCTTAAATTAGTAAACCACAGACAGCTAGAAAAAAGAAAGAAATCCGATCACACAGAAAAGGCTTTAGAACAATGAATGGCGGCACTTTCATTTAAATTTTGAGCAACAATGTCTTTGCGGACAATTCGACATTCGAGGAAGCAGTCGGCTCGTGGTTGTGGTGGTTTCGAAACCAGAATCGTTACCAGCTCCAACTCATAGCACGAGTCGTTCTGAGTGTCGAAGCGGCAATTAGTAACATGCAGCAGGCCAAAGTAACCTTGCCCAAGGTCAACAAGTTGGGCCCCATTAAACATACGATCTGCGAAAGTAAAAGGCTGGCTATTTACGACTTTGTTATCAATCAATTGAAAGGCAACCAACTGCCATTTTGATGAATAAAGAACAGCAAGCAATATATCTTCATCCCAGACTATCCCTCTTCCATAAAATCCAAAGGTTCGATAAGCAAACATCCGATGAGCCTGGTCAATCAGGCCCCAGGGCTCATGTCCATGAAAGTCGAATGGGTCTTGCTGCGACCAAAATGTGTCAAATAAGTTGCTATGCTCCCATGTGTCTGTTAGAGTGTCGAAAGCAAAGGAATTGTAGCCGAAGGAAATATGTAGCTTGCCATTGATGACTACGTGAGGCACAGAAATCATGGAAAGTTCGTACTGGTCGGTGTAATCGCACCTAGTTATGATATTATCTTTGACAAGAGTCCAGATGTCTTTCTGAATGTCGTACTTTTGAACAACAGGTTGATTACCACCTTCATAGCTGAGCGCGTAGAAAAAGTCACCAATTTGCACATATAGAGTGTTACACACTGCCTCTGCTGCCATGTTTGCGCATGTGTGGAAGCTCATATCTGGTTGATGCAGATTGTATCGAAACACCTCCTTGGAATTAAACAGGAAGATAGATGGTCCTAGACCACCAACAGAGGAAGTGCATATGGCACACATAGACTCAAGATGAGGAGATCCAGCTGGCAACAAGTCTATGAAATCCTTGGTTAGCTGAGATGGATGGAGACAAGACATACTCGTGTAATGTTTCTTTAGGTCATATGGGTGGTTATTATCAAGAGATAACGACGACATGTTGTTACAGGGGGTTAGCAGCAAGCTGTGGAGCGATACACGGATAAGCAACAGGTGAAACATATCTGAGGGACAAAAGATAGCAACATAGGTTTTGTCACCCTCACAGGTTTTGTGGGAAGAAGAAGAAGAAGAAGCACCCTGTCTATATCGCTTAAGCAGCGAACCACCTCGTCTGCATTCTCCTGATGCCACCATAGCATATGAAGGCCCATTCGATAGCATAGATTCCTTTGCACGAAACTGTTGGAACAAGAAAACCAATCAAACAAACAAGAATACATACATCAACAAATAGGCAATCAGAATATTAATTAGGGATAGTAATTTTATTAGGGATATATAGAAACAAAAACATCAAAATATACGTGTACGTACCTCATATGCATCAGAACTGGGGCTGTAGTAGTAGGGGGGGATGTAGACCAGAGATGGATCAGAACTGGGGCTGTCGAAGGAGGGAGATGGAGATGCATCAGAACTTGACATATCTTCAATTATGATTGATTAGTAGGGTAGACGAAAGATAGATATCAACAATAGTGTAATGTCGCCCTTTTATATACTACATACGATCCCGGCTCATAAACAAAATACTTTCAGCCCAATTGTTATATACGATCCCGGCCCATAAACAAAATACTTTCAGCCCAATTTTTATATACGATCCCGGCCCATAAACAAAATACTTTCGGCCCAATTGTAAACCGACAAACGACGAACCCCAACCACTTTCAATCTCTTACCCACACCGGCGAAATCAGACTTCTGTACTTCCACCGCCGCCGACGAAGCAAAAACCATCGACAACCCTCCGCACCGTTGCAACCATCAACTGTTCATTCTCTCTCTCTCTCTCTCTCTCTCTCTCTCTAGGGTTGTCGGTTTCCAAGGCTTTCTCGATCGCGGTCATCGCCGTTCATCTCCCTCCGTCGCAGCCTCCATCTCCGAGGACGCCGCCTCTCCGTCGACTTCCGAAGGGGAGATTGGACTTCTTAATCGAAGATTGGGCATCGAGCTGAATGCCATGGATCAGTGCGTTTTTAATGCTCATATTTACATTACTATTATTATAAAGCTATATATTTCAGAATTTTGATTTTGCTTTCTCCCGTAGTTCTTCTTTGTGAATTGAATAATCAGGATAATATTTTGTTATGCTGACCATACCATTTGAATAAAGATATGCAAGCTGTAAACTTTTATTTTATTTTATGAGATGGTTTGATCCTTAATCTTATCTAATCTGAGTTCTTTTATTGTTTTGCTCAAAAGTGTTGTAAAAAGTTGCTTTTTAGTGAAGCTTTTACTATTGTGACACTTGATTTAGACCATCTCCAACAGGAGATAATTGATCTCCTAAATATTTATCTCCACATCATTTTATTCTCTCTCCACTTCATCAAATATTTTCAATTTATCTTTCAAATATCTCACGCTATAATATAGAAAATATTTCAAAAGTTATTTTATTTTTTATCACTTTTATATCATTTTCTCATTTCAATGTATAATTATTTTATTCTTTTCTTATTAATAATATTAAATCAAAAAATTTAAATACAAATTAATAATAATAATATTTTATAAAATGAAACTAGCCAAAAATTAATATATATATCCAAATGAAACAAACTTAGTCTTAATTTATAGATCTTGAAAAATAAAAATTATTGATATAAAATATTATAAATTTATAATTAATTATACACTAAAAATATTATTTATAAAAATAAAATAAAATGAATCCCATCTTGTCTGCTCCTCCACCTCACCCATTAATTGACTTCACTTTTTGCATTCTTGTCAGAATAAATCGGTGGTTATTCAATAACTTTTTAAAAATTGTTCAAAAAGTTACATGCATCAAATATCTCCTATTGCATTGAAATACTCCCTTAAATAACTCCTATTGGAGTTGGTCTTAGCGTTTAAATAGAAATGTATTGTGACCCTTGAAAAGTGTTACCATAACTTCATATTAGTGACATTTTGACGCTTCATAATAATACTATATTGTAACATTTGTTAAAGTTGTGATAACATTATTTCGTGACATTTTGTGTCACTATAACTCTATTTGGCAACATTAATAAGCATCTTGATATTACAATTTGGTGACGTTTCTTTCATCACAAAAAAGTTATAATTTACAAAAGTGAAGTTTATTAATGTCATTAAAAATATTATAATTAACTATTTTGTGATGCTTGTCTTGTATGATTATTTAAAAATAATTCATTATCGTATCATAAAAATCATTATGATTCCAAAAATTACAATAAAATATACAATCAATTAAATAGCTCTCTGTCTAATATTAAAAACTTGATGATAATTAAAAAAATTAAAGGGTATCTCCACATAACTATAAGTGACAATTTAGCTTTATTTTGTATCTTTTACTTGAACCTGTATAATGAAAAAATATATATGATTAATAATAGCTGAATTTGAAAAATATAAGTAATTTAATTTTTTTAGGTCAATTGAAATGTCTAGAGTTCGAATATTGATATAAAGAAAAACTTTTTACACTCGAAGGACGGAGGTAGGAGGTAGTATATAATAATTCCAATTCCAATATCGATTTCTCCGTGTCATGTAATATTTCAATACACTACTACCAACATGACAACAATAATTTTCAATACTATATCTGTCTCAAGAATGTTTATCAACTCGATCCGGTTTTGGAATAGAGATAGTACATTATTATACTAATTAAGGAATATTTATATCATGCTATTAAAGTACTAAGGTTTTATTGCATGAAGACCATTTTTGAGCACCGGCACTAGAGACCCTAGAACTCCTCTCTTCCTCCCGAGCAAGTATTTGTTCGAGCTCGTCTGGTCGACAAGGGACCATTAGGGCTCCATCCCGATCAAACCCGTATTCTTCCGCAGCTCTTTCTAGAAGCTTCAAGAAGGACGGATGGCTAAGAAAACTCAAAGGCACAATAAACCGCCTTAACCCATCGCCGTCATCGGCCATCACCGCAAAGTGCCCTTCCTTCACGTCGTTCGGAACCCTAATATCATCGTCCTCGTTATCGGAGAAAAGTTTGATGCCCGAAAGTAGACTCTTTTGTAGCCTTTCCACCACTACCTTGAGCTTCACAATGCTACCATTCTTTTTCATGGATTTTGCTCTAATTAATTTCATTTATATATAGGAGATCTTTTTAGAGGGAACCGTACGTAGCAAAAGTTGGTTTTGTTTGTGAATGAATGAATCTGTATATGTACATATATTTATAGACGGTGGTGTACGTACGGTACGAGGGTACTAGCTATATATATTATAGTATATATGTGAGAAAATTAAGATTGATTAAGGTGGAGAGACCAACGCATGTGAGTGTTGATTGATGAATCCATGATACGTCGAAACTCGACTGACTCGTCACTTCAAGTACTATACTCGTCTTTTATCATCTACTGACAAATAACTTCACGGTTACGTACGTATCATTTTGTTCGGAAAATGGACACATCAAAAGGTTATATTAGAACACGAGAAAAAAGAAAAAAAAAATTGAGTTGTAACTCAAAGGGCAAAAATTGTCCGATCGAGGACTGAATTGGTACGGTAAGAATAAGAAATTCGATCTGGTACTCTAATGAAAATAAAAGAAGGTGAAAATAGATAGATGAATACGTGTTACACAAATGATATTTAACTATGCTTGGTCGATTCTAATTTATGAAAGTTAAGCACACGCGTCGTCACTTTGATTTTTGGAATATTTTTATTTTCTACTAGTATGCTTATCAGTTTTAATTTGTCTAGCTACTCGTTGACTTGAATGTTATTTTTAGTCAAGTTAATTTTTTTTATCAATTGGAACACTTACATTTTAGTTCAATTTTTTTTTATCGATATCTTATATCTAACACATACCATAAACACTCAAATCTCAACACAGCGATCCATTATTTAGCAAGAAAGTATATAACTTTCTGAAAATTTTATTAGCAATTGAGTTTTAATAGAACCTCCTTCATATCTATTTATGATATTTTATTTAATAAAAATTAAAGATATTTTACTTTTTTATTAAGTGTATAATTAAAGTAAATGATAAAACTAAACTAATTTTCTGATAAGGAGGGATTAAGATAGTTTTTGAAAAAAGTTAAGAAATAACGTAAACGAGTGTATATTGTGTGATGTACAACTTTATGATGGTTTTTTTAGGCAAATGCCAAGATGTCGAGTCGAAAACACGCCTCTCAAACAATTTTTGTTAAAATATTTTTAATTTAAATTACAATTTTACTTTTAATTTATTCATTTTTCTAATTTTACTCACAATTATTTTAATTTTAAACTTAAAAATACGTTTTAACGCTTTTTTTTTTATCAAAAAAGTCAAAAATATCAATTTTCTTAATTTTTTATGTATAACAAAGTGTCAATTTTGTTTCTATGGTTCCCAAACATTTAGTAGTGCTGGCAATTACGTACACGGTAGGTACACATAGGAAATGTGTCTAAATGACTAATCGGAAATGCACTTCTCTTCCAAAATGAGTCGATAAATTAAACATAGAATCTAGATCTTTACGCGTTGAAAGAAAGAAGTCGAAATTTAAGTAGTGAGAAACACTTTTGTGTGCAAGAGTATTTCACCATCTACCCGAATTCATGTAGATTGATCATTTTTAACATTAGATCATTTTCAAAATTTGGTAATATTTATTAGGGTTTTATTTTAGCATTGTGTATTTTCTGTCTTATTTGTTCTTAGCTATTGTTTGTCCGATCGAAACAGTTGTAAACTTATGACCGACTTGTAATGAAAAGTAGAGTGAGGGCGGGCCCGATTCCATGTGTAATTATTTTTTGTGAAAAGGAAAATGTAATGCCAAGGAAGTATCCCTTTCATTTGGGCCAACAATAATGACAAAAGATCATATATCACATAAATTGGTGTCAGATCGCCTGCCCCGGCGAAACGGAGCTTTATTCACCACCGTCGGTTCATAAAAATAATTCAATTCGTCGTTTTGTGTGATTGTTTGCAACAAGGAGACTTTTAAGGTTAATTGCAAATCAATTCACTATTTAGGTTTAATTGCAAGGCTATTTAAGTCATACGATTATGAACTCATATGGCTAGGAATCAAAACAGTTGTGTAAATTGCCGACAATGTACCTAGCAAGTCGTATGTGCCATCTACACGAAGACAACTTCATTTATTCACAGAGTATTTGTTTCCTTGTCGTCAAGGAAATACAGCTTTGGTATATATATGCATGTTTCTTCTTTTTTCTTTCCTTTCAACAATTTTCTCGTTTATGTATTTAGTGTCATGCCCCACAAAAAATATATGGACTGAAACTAATAAACAAAATGAAATAGAAGTAACAGCTAAAAAACATGGAAACAAGCATGTAAATGTCTTGAGCTCAAGTTAGGCTCACTTGTACGTAGTTGTTTAAAATCTCGGAGGGGTTTCTCTGAACTCAACTATGTAACTACATGAAGGCCGTTTTGAACAAAAATGCGCATCATTCATTTTGAAATAACTATTTAGAGTGTTGATCCACTTAACAGTTATGTATGCATATTGTTCAGAAAGTAGACTTTAAACGAGCTGAAAATAGTTTTGTGTTTCAAAAATGGTTCTATGATCACATTGACATGCCACAACAATCAATAAACCTAAATACCCAACACAAGAATAAACAATTAAACCAATTGACTGAAAAAGTGTATTACCTCATATATAGATAGCAACTTCAAGAAGCAGCAGCAGCACCACTGTTTGATCCCCGATGCCAGTCAAAGTACAAATAGTACGTCCGTTTCACATGAGCCTGCACGATAATCCACCAAACATGCATTTAAAAAAAAACATGTGGAATGGATGCCTATACGAAGCTTTGTTTCTAATCTTCTTCGGTAATCAAAATGCCAGTGATGGTGGTTCTTCATTTCAAACATCATGTGGAATGGATAACTGTATGAAGCTTTATTTTACCACTCCTTCAGTAATCAAAATGTCAGGGATTGTTCTTCATTCAAACACCCCGCAAGAGGATATAATTTGAATGAAAAAAACGAACAAGTGCAGAGACAAACGAAGCACTTACCAGATGTAACCACCGGAAATGAATTGTTTAAGAAGCTAGATTACAATTGTTAGAAACAGGAAGAATATAATATATTAAAAAAAAAGATTAATAAAAATCAAGTATGGGAATACAGGCTCAGCCGTTATGTTCACTACTACATTAACGTAAGTAGCACATTGTTATATTTTATGAAGGCACTATTATAACATGGTAGGTAAAGGTCGAATGGCAAGATCCTATACCTAGTTTGAGGTTAGTAAGAAAAGAACACATTTCTTTATTTGTAAAGACTATTATGGTGTATGTTGTCAGTACATAATTTACAAGACGTATTTGAGTAACAAAATCACATGCCAAGAGAATGGTTAAGAGGTGAGGCTCTTGCGAAAAACAAACTTCGGGTAAGGTATCTGTAGTGGACTTTACAAACAGAGCATGCTGTAGAAAATTAGAGGTATGAAGGCATTGTCGAGCTGTGCAGTATAGGCCTCCAACAGACCACTGGTAATTACCGCTACAATTAAAGAAAGCCAGTGCTGCAAACACAAATGAAATTGGAGCATTAGAATAACACAAATCAAAATATAGGTAATATATCTGAAATCATGAGCATAAGAACAAGAAAATGGAAAACAACAATGTGATGGAAAATACACATGACTCAAACCAATGTTCTAAAATTTGCTTACTGTGACTCGGGTGACAGTTTGGGGCCTAGAATATATAAAATTATATATACCAAATTATATTATATGTAAAGTAATTCAACAATAATAATTCAATTAGTTTAAATATTGTCTATAAATGCAATACTTCAACAAATATTGCGTTTATTATATTCTGATAATGTTCTAACTTCTAATTATATTAAATTTATTTTTGTAATTATGTTCATTCCAAATTTCATATTCCATAAAAGCAAAGCAGAAAACACATTATTTGTAAATGAAAAAAAAAATATTGTTATCTGGAAGAAGCGATTGCCAAAATTGCGTCGTCCAGAGGCAAATTGGTATATCATGCACCTGTGAATATACAAGAGACGGGTGATGATTATCTGTCACTTGCTTCTTGTATACTCATCACCCGTGAATATGCAAGAGACAAGTAATACAAGAGACACATCACCGGGTTGATTATGCATTATGCACCAGGTGCATCATGTGCATGATATAAATTTCCCCAAAAGTGGGTGGAAATAATTAAAACCAACACAAATTAAAATGGAACGCTGATAGAATATAGGATTGATACCATAGTGAAAATGTAACCAGTTGCTGCTAGAAGTGGAAGAAGAAGAAAGCATGCAGCAAGAACTGAGGTTATGCCAGCAGCAGTGCCTTCAATTGTTTTCTCTGGAAAAAAAAAGTGCACGCGTTAAGACGAGATAGTGAGTGAAAAGGAGAAGACGGTTAAGGGAAGGGTAAAAGTAGTACTGCCAGTTTTACTCCAACGAAGAACTCCATACTTGTGGCCTACCATCGATGCCTGATATAAACACAATTAATGTAATTAATGCAAGTAAATAAGCAGTGTCCTAAAAAGCAGCACCTTGTCAACAACAATATGACAAAATGAAGCAAATCCTTTTAGTTACTCCAATTCAACCATACAGAGAATTGCTACATAAGAATTATTCTAGGACTGGAATAAGAGACTCGCAAGGTTTTCATCCACAGGGCCATAAATTTATCCCCCTGATCGAAGAAACACTTTTATGAATCATGTTCTCCATGGTTCATAGTAGAATTTCTTATATCCTCAGGTCAAAATGTTTTCTTACCACCTACATTTGACAGCTTTTAGAGACCATGTAATGTAAAGATGCAACTTTTCATACACACGTCCATTCATATAGAGTCCATAATATCAATACACAATACATTCCTTTTAGGGTGAACCTTATACTAATGCTGGGTGCCTTTTTCTGATTTAGAAAACAATCTCAACTCCCTGAGATCAAAGTCCAACTAAGCTTAAAATGATGAATATTTTTAGGAGTCAGAATAACGTAACATGTATGTACACAATCTTGCATTAAAATACTCATGCTCGAGTAGTGTGACAATTATTTAAGTCAAGAAATATGCTTGAATTGTCATTATGAAAAATGAAGTGCTTTAAGGGAAATTTGAGTTATTAATCGACAAAAGGCAAGAAAACCAATCTACAAAATATCTAACATCTAAGGGACCAGTTAAGTTATTGGCTAGACAATGACAGCCACATAATGATAATAACGTAATGTATGTATCATTGCAACATGGACCCTTTATAATTAATATTTCAAATGCGCACATCGTTGGATTAAATGCCAACAGGCCCAAACCTAACTCCCTAAGAATATCATGTACCATTTAAATTAAAGCTAGTCAAAGCAAAAAAAAAAAACTTAATCCAGATCTACAGATGACAGTCGAAGATCAAGTTTCCCTATGAAGAAAGATCATCAATATGCCAAATTGTATTTTAAACGCATGCAATAAGCAAATTTGAATGAATAAAAATGAGCATGTACTCTTCTACAGATTAAAATTAGTACTACCATGCATGTGAAGATGATATGGAGCGGAAATGGGCTTGAGCCCACTATTCGTGGGCTAGTTGAAGAGTTTAAATTAATTAATATTCTATTTCCTTTTATTATTAAAATTTTTATTTTGTTTCTATTTTATTAGGGTTTTCTATTTTAGCAGGACTCTATATAAGTCCTTACTAAGGGTTTAATTCATTCATTCTTCAATAATCTTAAGAATAGCCGCTTTGGGCAACGGAATTCCGTTGATTTTGAGATTTCTATTTCTATCAGAAGACTAAAGAGTGTAGCTATGCCGGAAACAGGCTTAAATTTTTCACCAGATTCTTTATTATGAAATATTAAATCTTCATCTCAATTAGATCAATGATATGCTGAAAAAGATCACAGCTATTTACCATAGTATCTCCAATACCGAGGCTCAGA
Organism: Euphrasia confusa; assembly: GCA_954870475.1. Lineage (NCBI taxonomy): Eukaryota > Viridiplantae > Streptophyta > Magnoliopsida > Lamiales > Orobanchaceae > Euphrasia > Euphrasia confusa. The sequence goes on from OX940969.1 coordinate 21,082,015, forward strand.
ATTCCAGCAAAAGGGGCAAGGGGTCGATCAGTGAAACCTAAAGACAGCCATATTGGAATGGCACATCCCAATAACAGTGAAAAATGGCTGGACAGTGAATAAAAAAGGATGAAATTATCCATCAGTTTCGTGTAAACCTCAATATAATATACAATAGTTCACAAAACAGGAAGAAAGTACATACCTGACAACCAGAAGATCAGAATCTCGATGATCTGTAAAAGCATTCATGAATTGGTGGACTAGATGACCCAATGGCCAGATTTTCCATATCTACACAGTTGTTAGCAAAGTTATTGAGAAAGTTTAGAAGGCCTGAAGGGGAGTGGGTTACCACCAAACAGTAACTTTATGAGAAAAGGTGATAAATATCCTGAAAATCATATAATTGGTTCAACCAACTGTCCGCATGCACATTACAGATTCACAGTCTCACACTTTAAACTTGATAACTGAACCCAATAGTGTACCACACCAAGCAAAGTAATGTGGTTTGGCATATCAGTATATCAGTAGATTACAACAAATCTAATGATACGAGTTTGGCATATTTCACATAATGGTGATGTAAGAAACTAAATGTGTCAAATGAATTGTGAAGAAACTGCTTCATAAGGACTTACTCGTATAATTTCCAATAAGAGGAAAACAGCCAGAGCTGCACCAAAAGCAAGATCAAGAAACTTTGGCTGAAAAAATATAAAACATGGGTCAATTACCATAATACATAAATTACAGAGCAATGACATATAACTCTATTTTTTGCAACTAGAAAGCACCTGGAATATAAGGGCAGGAACAAAAATGGAGACAGCCATTAGATGGTAGTATTTGCGAAGAAGTATCCTTTCAGTCTTACTGTTCTTTGATATGTTGTAAAATCTTCTAACCGAGACAAATATGATGACCACCCAATAGATGCATAGAGTGAGTCTTTTAAGTGGTTCCGATAAAACAAAATCAAATACCCTGTTGAAAAATGAAAGCATAGGAAGGAAATGTTATGGCTAATACTGAAGAAATAAATTTATACTACTTGTTGAAATCTGTGAAGAGAAAATATTATTTTGTTACTACGGATATTGGCATAGTTTCTCAAGACAAGGACAATAGTGGAAATGAGAGCAAATTAAAGGTTTCAGGATACAAAACTTGCTCGATTACGTGTTTCTTTATTAAGGCCATCTCCTATGAGAAACTCGACAGAGCTTATAAATCTTTCATCATCAGAACACATTTGGAAATTATTGTATACCTAGTTCTACAGGAAGGTTCAGGATAGCAGTCCCAGGGATTACATCATTTTTTCTGAACAAAATCTTACAATCCTAGGCTGAGCAATTCTCAACATGGGATGACTACCGCCGGCAAATTACTTTGACAGACAAAGATAAATGTTTCAGAAGATGTGTTTAGATCGATACAAAGCTACCAGTAATGCCAGAAGTTATGATAAAGGATTTAAGCTTGTTTCAATATTTCTCCAAATGAGGATCATCCTATGGAACAGAAGATTATATCAAAGAGTGAATGGGCTATCTTCGTGTTTTCAGAAATCTAACTAACCGCAAGTATAAAAGCTTTTTATAGAATATATACAATTTATTTCCTTCTCTTTGGTTAAACTTTGTTTTCTAGTCATTGGTGACACTTGTTTGACCACAAGTTGGAAGAATCCAACAGTCTTCAATTCTATACTATCTACTAGTCCAGTTTGTCCAAATAAACACGTAAAAACAAAAAATATGTTACAAGTTGTCCAACACAATGGAACCAGATTGTGCAGAAATTGGGCAGGCTTTGTTTAATGCATAAAGCTCAAAAGAGAAAGCAAAAAAGAAAAAAGAAAAATCCCCTATGAATGCACGCGTTCCTGGGAAACATAATATGGCAAGATAAATCAGAAACAAACCTAATCCAAAAGATAATTCATACCAGAAAAGTGGGTGCACATGGAAAGTATGCACAAATTGCACCCACGAAGGAACAACCACAACCAATATAAATGTCACAGATGCATAGAAAACAAGCGATCTTCTCATCTCATTGTTTCCAAGATTTCCACTGCTACGCAAACTGACCAAGTGCTCCCACATTCTGAGAACATATTTATAAAACACAGGGAAAAGAACCAGACCAGAAATCATTCCCTGCATTAAATAGATAAACGCATCACATGTAAATCACCACAAAGTAAAGGAATCGCTGCTCCCCACTTCAGAGGGCACAGTACCGGCAGTACAATTATAATTAAACCTTTAGAGAACAATACCTGAATAATGGTGCTTATCTCACTTCTCTTGAACCCATTTTGTACAAAGGGAAAACCGGATGTCGACAAATAAGAGATCTGCTTAGCAACAGATCGTGATCAGCCAAACAATTATATTAGTATTTATCCTGTGATATACAACATGAAAATTAAAGATGGTAAAACCAACGTTTGCAGCAGTATATGCTGCCATGTCCCCAAGATAGATTACAAGGCCAGTGGTTACTAAAAGTGATTCTCCTGCCAAGAGAAACATATACAATTGTTGAGGAGATGAGTCCTTTCACACACACACACACACACAAATCATGTATATAAAATAAACAAAGGGAAAATCACATGGGCACAAATAATTGCATTATATCAAAGTCCAAAGATACAAATCACCTAGAGTTGTTAATTGACTTATTAGTGGATCACATCAGATAATAAAGCCATAAAGTTAAACAACAATGTAACTTACCTATGGAAGCACATGCGGGAAACATGTGAAGGATCTTCTGAATTAATGTAACTGCTGCCAGTCCATGAATGAGCAACCACAATGACACCATAGCTAGAGACCACCCTGTAAAAGGGCAGTAAGTTGAAAATAAATGAGACATGAAATATGTGGTAGTGGCAAAGATGATGAAAATAATCCTCAAAATTGTTCTTCAGTTTCAGTTTCAAAATGACTACCAAAATATATCCCACAAAATGATTACTGGAATGCATGAAAATGAAAATTTTGTTAACATACCACCATATAAGTTCACAGATAATGCTGCCAAGCAGAATCCTAAAAGCAAGATTATGCTAATGAAACTATATACTGGATTCCACTTGGATCTAGAACCAATCGAAGCAGTGCTATTCCCCTGTCGTTGACAAATTACGGAAAGGAAAATTAGCACACTGAGACAGCTTGCTGCCGAAGCCCAATACTGCAACTTGAGATATTGAAACTCTGTAGTGCACAAAAAAAAAAACAAGTTAAATTATTATGCAACAACTAATTACATTTGGAAGATGGCTGAAGAAATAACAAACTATTCATGTTTTTAAAAACAGAAAATGAGGTGCGGAACAGTTATAAGCAAGACACAATGTAGATGATGAAAAGCTAATGTGAAATTATTAATTAAGAAATAAAAAGTGACACCATTACTTTATCAATGATTGAAACATACGGAAGCAGCCTATTATGAGTCATATAATAGTAAGTCATATAATAGTAAGCATGAAAAGTTAAGGTACTTTAGACTGCTGTAATGCCAAATTCAGATATACTTGCTAATAAAAGTCATCAATTATATATGTTTCTCATAGGATGGAAAAAGTCATTGAATCCACCAATATTCAGTAAACCAGCTACTATATGGTTGTATGTGTTTAAATTCTAAACTTTTAGGTGAGCTAATTTTACCTATCAAAAAAATATGTCTCCAAAACCATTTGGAAAAAATGCAAGAAAAGAGAGTTAATAGATCAGGTTGAGTATCCCTCTTCCTCAGCCCTCGCCTCACAAAAATAATAATAATAATAATAATTAATAAAAAAATGAAAGTCGTTATACAGTTTCAAAAGTAAATGAAACCCCTACTGTCATCTCTTGTAATAATATTGACAGCATATGAATTTGACTCTATGCATAACTAAGAATACATGCCTTGAGAATACTAAGATCAAGGAAGATAAAATTAAAACTATCAGCCCCACATGGGGGACAAGATCAAATTACTTTCTTTACGAGGAGTTTACAAATAAAATGAAGAGTAACTGTTTCAAGTTATAAATGTAATCGAATTTTAGTTCCCTTTTCCTTCTTCGATTTAGTAGTACAAAGTTTCCTTACGGAAAAAAATATTTTTCCTACACCCTCCTCTCTATTATAGTTACTGTAAATTGGGAATAAAAATGATCTTTAATTTAAAATGACCGCATACCCTCTAATCCAACTTCCTGCAATGACTCTGCTCTCACTGTCTGTATCAACCTTGACACCAGGAGACCAGGCAATGTGACTGCGCCCAAGAATATTCCAGATGATGCTCCAAGCCTGTTATCAACCATTTTTCAAATCGACGTCCAATTACAATTAATACAGTGTGGGCAAAATAAAAAAGAAGATGCAATGAAGTTCGTTCTTTCACTAGTATAAGAATCTAAGCAATCACATCCCCATTAAGCTAATATATAAAGTTTGAGCAAAATTATGATCATAATTCATAAATCCTGTAATTAAATTCTCGAGGCAAACAAATAAAAACGGAAATTATTCGAAACAAATTAACATCTGTTCACCTAATTTAGACCTCATAACACTCAAAGATGCAGGGAATTCAAAAATGAATTCGATCGTCATTCAAACAGAACTTCAATAATAATAACATGAACATAAATACACAATTCAGTTCAATGCATTATCACAAACCAAATCCAATCAAAGACCAAAGCTTATAACAAATTTACTCTCAATTCGACTGCAAAAATGCACCCCCAAAAAAATAAACAAACTCAATCCACCTGGTTCTGAAGTAGTGAGACAGAGGATTGGAGGCATCGTCGGCGGAGATCTCAACCGAGAGAGCAAATAGAGAGATAACGGAGAGAGAGAAGGCTTCGGGGAGGAGCGAGAGAGGGGTGGAGAAGAGAATTCGAACGACATAGAGCAGAACCACGGCCCTCTCTCCGTTTAGCTGCTTTGACAGCGACAGCAACGGCGCCATGGATTTTCCGGCCGGCGATTCTACCGATCGCCACAGGGACGATGGATTCCGAGCCGATGTATATTAGTCGGTGATGATATTGAAAATCGGAGGTTTGGTATTGGAATTTGGGAGCTGTTGGGTTTTTGTTGGTCGCTGGCCGTAGAATGTTGTGCCTGAAATTGAAAAGTCCGTATCCGGTCAAATTTAAAATCGATGTTTCCCTTATTTATATTATTAAATTTTAAATACATATTTTAATCAATTTTCAAAATATTAAAAAATCAACCGTATTTAAAAAAATTAAAACTCAAAACAAATAAACATTGACCACGTTGACATATTTAAAATTTTTAATTTTTGGACGGTATCAATATTTAAGTTAATCTATCAATAGATAAATCCTTAATCATATAGATCCAATTAGCCAATCAAAACAGCCAATTTTGCCACCTAGATCAAATTGAATTCTATTGACCAATAGGAATGCTCAATTTCCCCGATAGCCAATCTTTTCTCCTTCAATTTCAAAATCTATTGTCCAATAGAATTGCTCAATTTTGCCACGTAGATCAAAATTGAAATATTTTCTCATTTTATTAATTGAAAAAGAAATTATAATTACAGTAAATGCCGGTCAACTAATCACAGTAAATAAATTCTAATATCATTTTCCAAATTCTGATCATTAAATTTGGAAAGAATTAATAAAGGGGTATTATTTTAATTGAGAATTCATTCATTTTCTTTATTCTCTTTCCATTCGAAAATATTTCTTTGTTCTCATCCTCTTCTTTATTCTCTTTCATTCTCCCCGTACTCACGCTCCTCATCTCATCTCCTTCAACCTTTGCCCTATCAAATTTTGGGTTTCGATCAAGCAGGTTTTTCAAAATTAAGGTTTTTATCAAAGTTTTTTTTGGGCTTTTTCGATTTCAATTTGGAGGTATTTTCGGAGGTATTTGATTAGTGCTTTTGGTCATGATATTTTTTTGCAGTATCCTTTCAGAACCGACATTTTCTCCTTCGAACTTCATCCCGTTCTCTATCAGAATTAAGGTTTGAATCAAGTTTTTTTCCAATTCCCTACTCTATCATAATTAGGGCACTTATCAATTTTATTTTTGGCCGTTTCAGAATCAAAGAATTGCAATGGCGATGATCATCTTCTCCGAAATCCACAGCGGCAACGAAAGCTATTCCCACTTCTCCATCAACAATGACCGGGTATTTCGGGAAGAAGAAATTGGAGGAGATGGAAAGGGGTAACGGTGATTTTTCGATTCCCCCTTTTATTTTGTGTCTTTTCTTCGACGACGCTCATCTCCCTCCTTCCCTGGCTTCCGCTGCTATTCCAAATTCAGGTTTCGATCGCCCAGGTTCTAAATTAAGTTTCTGCTATTCCAAATTCTATTGAACATCAATTTTTTTACTCAAAATTAATTCGGTTATTGTGTAATTAAAGGATTTTCTAGGAGCTATTTCTTTTTTGAAGCACTAAAAATTCACGTACTTTCAGGTTTCAATACGGGATCGGGATATAAGTACCTTATGATTTCTTGACCCATTTTTTGAATAGGTTTTTTCAATTGAAGGTACTTTCTGTGGCAAATTGATGAACATAAAATATATAAAATATATCTAAATGGGTTGAGTTTTACAAACGGTGTTCCTTTTTAATCGTTTTATATTGTTTCCACTGCCATTCTTCCTTCTGATAAGCATAAGAGAACATCTTCTTCCCAAGGTGTTCCCGCCTCATCATCTTCAGGAACTCGATGCAGCTGAGTACGAAGAAATTATCCGGCGTTCGGTCATGATTAAGAGTCTATCCTTTGCAGTAAGTTTATTTTTTCTTCTATTTGGTAGTATTATATTATAAGGAGAAAAAAGTTAATTTTTCTGGTGTTTGTTCGGAAAATAACAGAATAGAGAACTACCTGATGATGAGAATGAAAGTGCTGATGTATCCTCTGCCGAAATATTAGACGCGATGACGACCTGAAGAGGTGAACTGAAGCACCTATCAGTGAGCTTCAACGACCGACAGCTGCAGTCTCAGGTACTGATACGTAAACATAACAACATTTTATTTAGTAATTGGAAAATAGATCATAAAAGTCCTTTCTTTACTCAGGTTGTCCCTAGAACTTAAATGAATCAATTGTGTTTTTTTTATATTTTGAGAATTTGAATTAGAGTTCCTCTTAAATTCAGGATTACTGACTGAGGAAATATTAATTAAGTAAATCAGAACAGTGTATACTAATGATTAACCTCACATAATTAAGTTTATAAAAACATTTTCTGTGTGTGCCTGTATTTCAAATCGATTATGGAAATTTCCCTTTTTTTACTCAAAACACTCTATAATTTAATGTGGGGTTTCTCTTATAATCTGCTACGTATTGCTGTTAGCTTGCTAATTAATAGTCGTAAAAATGATTAGTCTATGATTTTGCTTCAAACTGCTAAGCTTATTCAGTTGGTGAATGCTGACTTAGATCAACGGCTGAGGGAGCAAGCACTGTTGTGCCAAATCACGAGCTATTGGAATGGGCTAAGCAAGATAAGCGTCGGTTCTTACACGCCGTGTATCGTGTGGGAAACCTTGAACGCACCATAAAGTATGTAAGTTATATATATGCGTGTGTGTTACATTTGTGGATTAACTAATATGCACCTTTCTTACATTGCGTATTCTTGGTTCGTTTGCCAGGTTCTACACTGAATGTTTTGGGATGAAGCATTTGAGGAAAATGGATATTCCGGATGAAAAATATTCCAATGCTTTTCTTGGGTTCGGTCCGAAAGAATCTCACTTTGTTGTCGAATTGACGTACATTAAGTCGAATATTTTGATATCCTACCTATTGAATTTCATGGTTTATTTCATATGAAGAGCTCTTGGTATTTCATATGAAGAGCTCACTACAAGGAACTTGCTTAAAGGCGTAATTGTTGATGAGAATGTGACTGTACATGTTAGTATTCTTTTACTTTGTCATTCCATTTTTGGTAGTACGTGCAGTAATTCATTATTCCTGATGAAAATCATTATTGCATGTAGGATACTTCTACTTTAGGTATTGTGGTTGTCAGATATTGTTGGCACACAGCTATCATTATTCCTATTCCTTCATGTTTTTTTTTTGCAGTATATATTTTTTTCTAAAAGTCTGAAATTGTTTCCGATTAATTACTTGATGTTAGAATCATGTTGCCGTCGCCGGATTTCCGGAAAGTAGGGACGGGGATGGCCCCCTCGCCGTCGCCATTATACACGCCACGACGGGAAAGGAGGCGGCCGGGTTCCAAAGGATCGATAGGTGTTTTGTGGTTCGTCTGGATAAGGACAAAGAGGACAAAAAATCCAATGCAGGTGAACTCTTCTTCTTCTTCCAGCATGTAGCTTCTTTCCCATTAATATGAATTTGTCTACATTCTTATTCATCTATAACCTGTGGATATGGTATGATTGCAACCCCGACCTTTTCAGATCTGTCTCTAACCCATTCCCCATTTTGTCTCATTTTTTTATTGTTATAATTATTTAATTGCAGATGACTATTGGTATTGTTTTTTGATTGAAGATGTCTCAACATTTTCTTGGTACTCTCATTAGACTAACCCATGTCACATTCATTATTTTTTATTGTTCTATTTCTCAATTAATTATGGCGATTGATATTGTTTTTCTTCTTTATTCTATTTCTAATATATAGTTTTTCTCTCTTTACACTAACCCACCCATTCTCCTGTTTTTATATTGATCGAGGTCATGTCGTATGTCGGTAATTATTTCTTCCAAGCTGCCCCCTTTAAAGATCGAAGCTTTCAGGACATACAAAGTAATTTGAAGCTCTGATGATTTGTCATGTTTTTTTACGCATGTTTATTTATTTCTTTTTAACCTTTGTGTATATTTTTTTATCAAATTTAATGTCTCTTTGTCTATAACCTGTGACTAAGTGTTAATGCAGTGTTTTAATTAAGCACATATGCCTGTCAGACCTTCATACCCTGGAGGTCTCCCGCTTCTGACCCTGTACAGCAGTTATGCCTGCAACACATACGCCTGGGGTTCAGGGCCTACTGCCACACCGTTAAGGTTACCTTCCACAATCCTATGATTGTAGAGGATCTCGCGTATGGCCCTCTGCTGATGCTGTGGCGATCAAACAATTAACTATTTACATTCAAACATTTTTCTTAGATCCAACTGTAAGTTTATGTTTATTCATTTGAAATTATCATCTCTATGTTCTTTTGTATTTTCATGAAGTAATATTAAATTAAAAAATTCTTATTTTATTTTCATTTGCAGATTTTTAATCACCACGGTAAGTTTGCTCATATATTTTTCACACTATTTTTATTTAATATTTGTATAGATTCACATATTTTGTATGTTCCTTAAAATTTTATTGTTATTACTTTTTGTTTATTATCAAAAAATTTGTTTCATTTTTTCCTATAGTATGTTATTTTTTGTTCTTGCAGTTTGTTTGTGTGAGATGACATATTGACAAGTGTGTTTGTTTATGTGAAATGTGTATTGATAAGGAATAGGTTTGAGATAGGATTTTGTAACCCACATAACATTTTAAATTTAATTGAGGATGTATTCTACATATTTCATGCTGAGCAAGAGGAAGCTCTTCAGACCCAAGGGTGCGTCAAAGGCACTGGGTGAAGTGGGAGGCCGAGATAAGGCTTCCACAGAACAGCATGATGGTGTGGCTAGGGACGTATGAGACGGCTGAGGCCTACGCCTGTAAACAAACATGTCATTTTGGCTTCCTCCTTTCCTCCTTGCTGTAAGTAATTTTTACAAATTTTCCCCATTAAAGATCTGTTTTTTTTAAGATTGCAACAAGTTATTTTTTATGTAAATGTTGATTTTGGCGACAACGTATTGTTCCTTGTGTTTTTGTTTTTGTTGTTTTTCAGGGTTACAAGTTAAGAATCCGAAGTCAACTACCTTGCGCGTGGAAATGGAGACTTGAGTCTCCACTTTTGGAATGACATGGAAACGGCGACCAGAGTCGCCGCTTTGGATGCATGGACGAGGAAACGGCGACAGCAGTCGCCGCTTTTGGTGCAAGGGTGAAGTTTCAAGGAAACGGCGACTCCAGTCGCCGTTTTTGGTGCAAGGTGGATTTGTCGTGGAAACGGCGACACGAGTCGCCACTTTTGTTGCTGTGAAGAAACGGCGACTCGAGTCGCCGGTTTTGTGTCATGGGGAAATTCCAGCGACAAGCTCTTTTTGGTGTGTTGGAGAAACGGCGACTCCAGTCGCTGTTTTTGGTGCATTGAAAATTTCCAGCGACTGGAGTCGCTGGTTTTGTGGCTTACATGGATCCGGCGACAGGAGTCGCCGGTTTTGGTTCCGAGTGATGTTTTTCATAACTCTTGTTTTTGTGTATTGATTTTAAGACTAAGTACTTACAACGTGATTTCTTTCACCAGGTTTTCAGTTCAAGGAAATGAAGAATTGTTCCAAGTTTGCAACTTCAACAATATCGACGACCATGAAGACGATGAAATTCGAAGCTTCAACACTTAGAGAATTTCACGAGAAATTGAAGATGAAGAATTGAGATCGATGGAGTCAAGATTGAAATTGAAGTTTGATTTTGAATTTGAAGATTCAAGATTCGAAGATTCAAGAATCGAAGATTCAAGATTCCAAGATTCAAGAATCCAAGTTCTACAATGATGATGTCATCCATGGAAAAGTGACATAGGCCAAGCATGCGACGAATGAGAACGTGCCACGTCATCACTCTCACATGTGCGGCTCTACTATAAATACCCATGGAATTGATTTTCATCACTTGACGATTTTGAGAGAACGAAATCTGATTTTTAGAATCGTAGTCGAGCTTCGAGTTTGTGTAGTAGCTTTTGCGCCGTGTGCCAAGATTAGAGCTAGGAGATATAGCTTTAGGTACTCGTGTGCTAGTTTGCAAGTTAGTGGGAGTTGTTGCGACACTCGGGAAACTTCTTGTAAATATTTTGCCTACCATACTCTACAAGTGTAATAGTTTAAGTTTTGTGATCAATGAAATGGAAACTATTACATAACTTTGTCTTCACTTTTTATTCTACAAATTGTGTAAGTGTTTTACTTTGACGGAAGCTGCTGTCTGTGAGTTAAAGACCAATTTCTCAAAAAATTGGTATCCTACGCTGAAGGCGTAATTTCAATTGGTATCAGAGCGGGACGTCATACGTATAAGACGTGATCCGGTTCTTGACTTCATATTTCCGCTATAATGGAGTCGCCAATGTTTGTTCAGAAACCAATTATGCTTACGCATCAGAACTACTCTAACTGGAAAGCTAAAGTTTCTGCTAGAATTAAAGGCCATGACTCTCGTGCATGGATGGCTGTCTTGGAAGGTTGGGTGTGTCCGTATACTGAAGATGCCGATGGAGTAAGAATTCCCAAACCTGAACGCAACTGGACTAGAGAAGAGCATGATTTGTCACTGCGAATAGCAAGGCTCTACTTCTTATTTGTGAATGGTTGGAACTAAGTATGTACCAACTAGTGAAAAATTGCACTTCAGCGAAAGACGCATGGGAAACTCTTCAGAGAACATGCGAAGGAAGTAAAGCCGTGAAGCGCTCTAAAATTCGAACTATCACTGCTCAGTTCCATCAACTCCGTATGAGAGAAGATGAAGACATAAATGAGTACTTAGACAAAATCATGAGATATGTGAACGAAGTTCATGAACTTGGAGAAACTTTTCCTGCCGTCATGATCTATGAGAAAACTCTTCATAGTCTAAGTTCTCGGTTCGAAAGTAAAGTGCTAACTCTTGAAGCACGAGAAGAAAAGAATCAGACATGGGACTATGCAGACTTAATGGCTGATTTGAGAAACTATGACTTGACTTTAAAAGTGCGTAGCAACCCTGAAATGTCTCTCGTTTATGAGCCGATGACTGCTCTAAAAATCTCTGAAAAAGGTAAGAGCTCAAGAAGATCGAAACCGCAGAAAACTCCTTCGAGAAATGAAAAGTCTGAATGTAGTTTCTCAGCTGATGTAGATGAATCTGATGATGATGAAGCAGAGGAAATTGAACGTTTGATGAACTCAAATAATTCTGATAAACTTGCTGCACTGACTGAAATTGTCACGTACCTTGTGAAGCAAGAATTTAAGAGAAAGAACCGTGCCCGAAATTTTCGGAAGTTTCAGAAAAATTCTAACTCGTTTCAGAGAAACTCAGACAACCGAAATCAAACTTCATTCACTGACAAAAAATTTAAGGAGACAAAACTTTCTCCATATTCTTCAACTAGCAAGGATGTTTCTAAAATGCAGTGCTTCGAATGTAAGGGATTTGGACATGTCAAGAATGAGTGTCCCAACTTGCATCGCAAAAAGAAACTGCCAGTGAGCTATGTTGTAATTGATGATGAAAATGTGATCTCAGAAAGTGAGGAATCTGAGAATGATGATTCAGATAATGATGAGGACAACGCTCTAGTTGTCACTTTTGGTGAAAATTTCGACCTTGAAAATGTGGAGGTTGAAAACTTTGTTTTTGATGGTTTTCTGAAGGACACTGCAACTGCTGACAATATTTTTCGTGTTGCCTCAGCAAACCGAAACTTCTGTGATGATGATATTTTCTCGGATGTTGAATCCGTGTCTGAGACTGATGAGATTGTTATGACATCTGAAGTGTCTCAAACTGAAGACGTATGTGTTGAGTTACTCACTCTAAGAGAGAGTCTTTCTGAACTCAAAACTTTACATGACACTGCTATCACTGAGAATAGCACTCTGGAAGTGTCTTTGAAAGTTCTTACAGATTCTTGTAACGAACTCACGACTGCTAACCGAAAGATGTATGATGAAGTTGTTGAGTTGAAAAACTCAGTTGAAGAGACAACGGACGAGAAGAAGAGGTTGAACAACTCTCTAACTATACTTAAAATCAAGTTTGATGACCTTTTCGAAGAAAAACATAAACACTACAAAGAAGTTGTCAAACTAAGAGAAGTGTGTGAGAGGTTGAGTTCTGAAAACTCAAAACTGAAGATTTCGTTGAAGAAGGAAACGTCCGAAGTTAAGAAACTTCAAACTCTTTTCAAAAACTCTGACTCTGAGAACGATGATCTGAAATCATCACTTTTGAAGACTCAAACTGATCTTGCTATGACAGATAAGGAGTGCTATGTTTTGAAAGAAAAACTTCAGATGACTGATGAGCTGTTGAAAAAGATGAACACAAATTCCTCGGTGTTTGACAATGCTGCTTCGTACATGAATCCTAATCGCTATGGACTTGGATTTCAAAAAGTGTTTGAATCTATTTACTCTACACCTGAGAAGAAAGATGTGACCTTCGTCAAAGCATCAAATGATCAACCAGAGGATGAACTTAAAACTGAGTCTGAAATATTGAAACGAAAAGAGATTGCTGAAGGGAAAAAGATTGTTAAGTCTCCTGAATCTAAACCTCAAAAGTCAGTTTCGACTTCGAACTCTAAATCTGAGACATATCAATTTCCAAGGAATATCGTGAAACATCCCCGTGGTATTCTGCCATATGAGAAAACTTTGTTGAAAAAGTTGAACAAAACTCAGAGTGTTAAGCCGAATGTAGGACACTCGCAATCTAAATCCGGTTCTGTCAAGACACCTGTGAAAGTTGAAACTCGTCAACGACGAGAATATGTCTGTCACTACTGCAATGTGCTTGGACACATAAGACCTTTTTGCTACAAACTTAAAGCTGACATGAACTGTGAATTGATGACAAAGAGTGAAAAATCACGGAATTCTCAAAAGCTGAGTGTTGAGAAAAATATGAACACGAGGGTTCAAACAAAGTCACAAAATTTTGATAAGAAGAAAGTTGAGGTTGCTAAGGACATAAAGAAACCCATTTCTAAAATTCTGAAGACTGTGGCTGAGAGAAATGTCCAAAATTTGAATGACAAAAAGATATGGGTGCCTAAGTCTCAAAAGAGTAAAGTTGAACTTAACTCTAACTCCAAAAATTGTTGGCAACCAAGAGAACTCATTTTCTGCAATGTCGCACTTAACGCATCTGAGACTGGAACCAAAGGAATTTGGTATTTTGATAGTGGCTGTTCTCGCCATATGACTGGCACGAAAAAGTTTCTGAAAAATTACGAGCCTATGACTGGAGCTCCCGTAGTGTTTGGAGGGGGAGCAAAAGGCGTCGTAAAGGGAAAGGGGACTCTACAAATCAAAGGACTACCTCCTATCAGAAATGTAGTCCATGTAAAAGGACTTGTTGCTAACCTGATTTCCATCAGTCAACTGTGTGATGAAGGACTGAACGTGAGTTTTGATAAGGAATCGTGCAGAGTTTTTGATGGTGAAGGAAAGTGTATAATGGAAGGTCCACGAGCCAAAAATAATTGCTATACAACTGAGTATAGTTGTTTTTCTGTGACCGTTCCTGATGAAGTTGATTTGTGGCATCAACGACTTGGCCACACCAGCACTCGAAATTTGAGCAAATTGGTTAAGGGGGAGATCGTTCGAGGAATCTCTCAACTCCCCAAAATCGAGAAAAGAGTGTGTGGTGACTGTCAGAAGGGTAAGCTGACAAGAACTCCTCATCCGGCACTGCCAATGCTCATGAGTACTTCAGCTCCCTTTGAACTGTTACATATGGACTTGATGGGTCCAATGGAGGTTAAAAGTATAGCAAAGAAAGAGTATGTGTTGGTTGTCGTCGATGACTTTTCTCGCTATACTTGGACAAGATTTTTGACTACCAAAGATGAAACTTTTGATGCTTTCAAGGGCATTGTGAAATGGATCAAAACGAATCATGAGGCTAAAGTAAAAAGGATCAGAAGTGATCATGGAACTGAATTTCAAAATGCTAGCTTCAACGAATTCTGTATGATGAAAGGAATTCATCATGAATACTCGGCCCCAAAAACTCCTCAACAAAATGGGATTGCCGAACGAAAGAATCGAACGCTGCAAGAAATGGCACGTGTAATGCTTATCTCGAAAAATCTTGCACGAACTTTTTGGGCAGAAGCTGTCTCCACTGCTGGATATATTTTGAATCGGATAAGTATTCGATCTGGGACGACCGCAACTGCCTATGAACTAGTAAATGGCAAGAAACCTTCAGTTGCACACTTTCGTGTCTTTGGCTGTACTTGCTATATTTTGAAGGATCGTGATCCTCTGAAGAAATTTGAAGCCAAAGCTGATCGTGGTATTTTTGTTGGTTATAGCCAAAATAGCCATGCTTATCGTGCCTACAACCTTCGAACTAAGAAAGTCATCGAAACTGTTAACATAAATTTTGATGAACAAGACTTTCTTGGAAAAGATACTGAGGAAAACTGGGTTAAAGAAGGAATTTTGGATTATCAAAATTTTCCACCAACACCCACAACTGCTGCTCCTGAGAATGTGTCTCCAGAAAATTTTACTCCAAATACTTCAACTGAAGTTGGAGATTCTACCAATCAGGACAATGATACTTCATCGTCTGAAGATGAAGAAACTGAGCTAAACATTGAAAATCCAGCTACTGCTACTAGAGAGGCACCTCGACTCGTTCAAAAAAAACATCCTCCGACCCAAATGATTGGGAACTTAAATGAGCGAACTACGCGTAAATCAGCATATAACGAAATCAGCATCTCTTGCTTTCTTTCTGAAAATGAGCCGAAAAATTACAAGGAAGCCATGCAAGATGATTTTTGGATCATGGCCATGCAAGAAGAGTTGAATGAGTTCACACGGAATAATGTTTGGTCCTTAGTTCCCCGCACTTCAAATATCAATATTGTTGGAACTAAATGGATTTTCAAGAATAAAACAGATGAGCATAACCAAGTCGTCAGAAACAAAGCTCGTCTTGTTGCCCAAGGATATGCCCAAGTGGAAGGCATAGATTTTGATGAAACTTTTGCTCCGGTCGCACGAATTGAGTCCATCAGACTCTTGATTGCTATTGCATGCCATCTAGGCATCAAACTTCGACAGATGGACGTCAAAGCTGCCTTTTTGAACGGTGTGCTGGAAGAAGAAGTCTACGTTGCTCAACCTAAGGGTTTTGAGGATCCGAAAAAGCCAAATCATGTATACAAGCTTCACAAAGCTCTATATGGCTTGAAACAAGCGCCTCGCGCCTGGTATGGATGTCTCACGGATTTTCTTCTAAAATTCGGTTTTGAGCGTGGATCGGTGGACAAAACTTTGTTCATCAAGCGAGAAGGCAAACACATGATTGTTGCCCAAATTTACGTTGACGACATTGTCTTCGGAGCGGCTTGTTCCAAACTCGTGACTTCATTCACAGAAGCTATGTCCTCGACTTTTCAGATGAGCCTTGAGGGGGAGTTGCACCAATTTCTTGGCCTTCAGATTTCTCAACGACCAAATGGGATATTTGTATCTCAAAGTAAGTATGCTAAAAACATGGTTGAGAGGTTTGAAATGCAACATGCCAAGCCAGCTAACACTCCTATGGCAACTACGGAACGCTTGTCGACGTCAACAAAAAGTCGGAGTGTAAACCAAACTCTTTATCGTTCCATGATTGGGAGTTTACTTTATTTAACTGCCACTCGTCCTGACATTATGTTTAGTGTTTGTTAGTGTGCCAGGTACCAAGCTGATCCAAAGGAGGACCATCTAAGAGCTGTGAAACGGATTCTCCGCTACATCTCTGGAACTTCTCAGCTAGGTCTGTGGTATGCGCGTGACACTTCATCCAACCTTGTCGGCTTTTCTGATGCCGACTGGGCGACGGACACGGACGAACGAAAAAGTACCTCCGGCAGTTGTTGCTTCCTTGGAAATAATCTCGTGTCTTGGCATAGTAGAAAGCAAAATTGTATTGCCCTGTCAACTGCCGAGTCGGAGTACGCCGCAGCTGGAAGTTGCTGCACTCAACTACTTTGGTTGAAACAAATGTTGAATGACTATCTTCTTGAGAGTGCTCCATTAGTGCTGTATTGTGATAACCAGAGTGCTATCAAAATCAGCGAAAATCCTGTCCAGCACTCAAGAACTAAACACATCGACATTCGACATCATTTCATTAGAGATTTGGTTGATCGTGATATAGTCAGTCTACAGCATATTTCAACGGAAAAACAGCTCGCTGACATCTTTACCAAACCTCTTGACTTTGAGAGATTCAAAAAACTAAGGAATTCTCTCTGCATGTGTTCTCTCTAAGAGTTCACGAAAATTTTTGAAGTCTGAAAGAGTAGTTTCTTTACTTCTGAATACGCACTCGGAATCGTCGTGGATTAGTCTAGTCAGACAAACATGGATTCGAGGCCGCTTTAGTCTTCGGACCCAAGAGTATTTATTCCGCTGAATGCAAACATGTGAACTTGGCATTAAAACTCCCATAAGCTATCATCTGCATAGATCCATAATACCGAGTAACGGAGGACGCCGGATCACTTTGTCCGCCGGCTCCCCTCTTCGAAAGGTAGCACATGGACGCTAGAATTTAAGACACTCTCCCATCACACTTCGGAGGACGCAAGTGAAACTTAATCCCCTTGCTCCCCTCTGACTGCTGTAATGAGTGTCTGTTGCATTTCATTTAAAGCCAAAACTCATCTGGAGGACGCCGGATCACATTGTCCGCCGGCTCCCCTCTGATTGAAGTAATGCTAGTTCCTGATCGGAGTGCCTTAAGTGTTCACCTTGCATTCATGAATCAAAATATCTTGTGCGGTGTAAACTCTGTCAATATGTTTCGACGAAACACGACTGCTTCCTTGTGACTGAGACGAAGGACAAGTAAACATGTCTATCACATACTTCGGTCCATCTCACCGGTTTTTAATATGAGAGATTTTTCATTAACTCAAAGTTCTATTCACCTTGTGTGAAATTTTTGTTTTGGAAAATGATGAACGTGTCTCTTTTATGGGAAAATATTTGCTCTTCATTGCCTAATATCACCCCTCAAATCTCCACTAAAATGTGTTTGAATGTTTGTGTGTGTTGAACTCTTGATTGTCTAACTCGGGATGTGTTGTTTTTGTTTTGGCATTTCTGTAGTTCATATCCAGCGCTACGTGGTTTACCATCTCTGAGGTATATATTTTGAGTGTAGCAACGGCCAACTCGCAAAATTCAAGTGACAAAAACGGAGATTTCGCCATGTCCGGAAAACGGAGACTCACCTCAAAAACGGAGACTCTTCAAAACCGGAGACTCGTGTCTCCAGTTTCTTGGCTACCCTGACTGTGCCATAAAACCGGAGACTCACTTGTGCAAAATTCCGGAGACTCAAGTCGCCAGAAAAACGGCGACTCACATTTGGCACGAAACCGGAGACTTGTACACAAAACGGAGACTCATGTCTCTGACATTTTTGCCTTAGCCGAATTTTTCAGCGTCCAAGAAAAATTGACAACTCAAGTTTCTCAACCTATGGCACTCAACTTCGTTTCTCAACCGATGGTTCTCAACTTCGGTTTTCATGTCATGGTTTGATTATCTTTATTTTTTTTTATTTATTATTCTATTTTTATTTTATTATTTATTATTTTTGGAAATTATTATTTTAATAATATTTTCAAATTAATAAATTTTCATTCGTCTTTTTGACCTCATTTTCTTCTTGAGAAGAGCTGTTTGCAGGTATTGGACTGGGCTTTTTCATTCCGACGGGCGGCCCAAATTTTTCCTATAAATAGGCCTTGATGAAATCCTATTTCATTTACGCTTACATCAGAATTCTCTAACTCTCTAGCTCTCGATCTCTCGACACTCAACTGCAAGTTCGGCGTCCGAAGTTCTTAGTTCTTAGGCTCTTGTTTTTTTTCCGTTGCATCCGGCAACTCTTGCTTTGCGCAACCGGCGCCCTGTCCTTGTTTTCTGTAGTTGAACTTCGTTTTCGTGGTTACCGTTTTCACAGCTGCTAACTGTCGGTTACTCATCTTCTGAACTTTGACAATGGCGAAAAACTTCGACGACATGATGGCTGACATGACTGCGTATCTGAATGAGCAGTTTGAAAACGCCCTTACCCCTGAATCCAAGAAAGCTGCTTACGAAGAGCTTAAAGCTCATCTTGACAAAGTTGATCGTCGCAAAGCTGCGTCTGCTGAAACTTCTGTGGACTTGACTAGATCAGCCACTCCTGAACTCTCGACTGCCCGTCAGCCGGGAAAAGATCCTAAGTCAGGGAAAACAAAATTCCAAGATGCTTCCTTCCGCATCTACAGTGGGGTCGTTCCCAGGGCTGAATATCATCGGTTACTCGCAGCTGGCGAGATAACTAAGGATGGAAAGAAGGTTGTTAAGATTCCATCAGCTGCAACTGTGTCTGCTGGAAAGAATCCAAGGACACCAAAATCATCGCTTCCAACTGGAAGTGGTTCAGGAAAGAAACCTGTCGTCAGTGGCAGTGGAGTTAAGTCTCCAACTTCAAAAATTTCTGGTGGTGGGTCTGCTGAAAAATCCAAAACCCACAGCTCCCAAAAACCACCTTTGGCACCTCATTCCTCGGGATCAGCTGGATCCCAAGTCTCAACTGATGGCTTCAAATACATAGCCGAATACTCTGAGTGTCCAAAGGCTCATTCTCGTGAATTTTTCACGCCAACTGCTGAACGTCGCCATAAGTTGATTGAGAAGTTACCAATCCATACAGACAGAACTATCCTCAAGGAGGACTATGAAAAACATGGCATCACGGATTTTCTGACCAAGATGCACATGCTCAAATCTGTGAACCTTACCTATCGCTACTCCATTCCAATACTTTACAAGTTTTATGCTAGCTTGTCTCCCGAATTTGCCAACCCGAAGAGTCGACTGTATGGCTGCTTCATTTTTCGTGAAAAATTATACAAGTTCCGTCCTTTCTCCATCAACGCTTTTTTGGAAAGATTGGAAATTGATTCCAGATGGACAACACCAACAGCTGCGGAACGAGCTGATGACCTGACGGTTGACACTTTTATCACTCAGAAGAAAGTCAAGTCCGAACTGCCACCGCCGTCAAAGTTGTCTGCCTTCTATGGCATCCTGCATCGCCTTGGGATGTCAAACTGGATTGCCAATCGGGATCCGACTGTCCTGGACCCTGAGTTGATGCACCTTATCTTTCGCCTCAGTTGTGGCGAACAAGTAAACTTGGGAAAAATCATTTTCGCTGACTTGTGCAAAATTGCAAAACTTTCAGATGAAACCATCATTAGGCAAGCTGAGTTGCCTACGGAGAAAAAATTCCATCTCTCGCATCCTTGTCTGATATATGGTATGCTTCATGACCAGGGGTTTATTCCTGAAACGGCAGCTGAGAAAAAGATGAAGAAGAACGGGGCTGTCAAGATCACGGGCAAGTATTTGGCTCCGCACAAAAGAGTTATCGACTTACCCTGGCTTGGACTCTTTGATAGGAATGCACTTCCGGAAATCTTAACTCCGCCCTCAACTCCTAAGTCTTCACGAAAACGCAAGCCTAAATCTCCAAAATCTAAGTCTCCAACTGCTAAGCGCCAGAAATCACAGTCAACTGCGAAATCACAGCCGACTGCTGCTGTCGCAGAACCTGAAGCTGAGGGTGCTAAGTCTCCGAGAGTTGTTCCTCGAGGTTTCGGTCCGACTTCCAATATTCCTTCATATCTGAATCCTCATCATCCGATCCATAGTCACCGTGCTGTGGTTCCTTCGGCGTTGGTTCAGGAATTTTACGTCGACTCCTTAGCTCTGGAAAAGCGTCAAGTCGAACATGTCGATGCTTACAACAGAATGATTGAGGCACAGGAAAAGCAGAAAAAATCTTTCAAGAGACTGCAACGGGAGATCCAACAAGGGGGAGGACTTGGAGATGTTGGAGCCCCAGATGCTAGTTTGAAAGATACTTTTATTTTGAAGATGGTGCGTGACGCGATTCAGGAAGCTCATACGCAGCTGTCCAAAAGAAATTTGATTGAAGTTGTGAGTGATGATGGAGAGAAGACTGATGAAGATATCTTTGAAGGTATTCTGAATGCTCGTGACAAAGGAAAAGGAAAGATGGGTGATACCACAAATCCAGGGGCGTCGTTCGCGATGCCGTCTGATGGTCTGAGAGACGAAGGTGAAGAAGATGTCAATGTTGAGGACGTTGACGATGCTGCAGGTGATGGTTTGGGTGAACGTGATATTTTCGGGGATCCGGAAACCGACTCCGATGACAGTGACGACTCTAGCTCTGACGACGGCTTCAGCTATGAAGATGATGAAGAAGAGTTGATCGAAAGTCCGAAACGTGATCCTTCTCCAACAGCCGTGCCTCAAGACTGAAGTTCAAGTTTCTTGATCAAGTTTTCAATTTCTGTTTTTGTTTAAACTCTTGAACTCGTTTCTCTTGTTTTGAATTTGCATGCATACAACTTTGAACCTATTCGTCCATGCATGTTTTTCATATTTGCTTAACTCTGGTATTCGTGTTTTGATACAATGGTTTATCCTTGGTATGAATTTATCTAAGTGTTTTTTTATTTGGTTTGAAATTTTGTCTAAGTATTTTTATGGTTTTTCATTGATTGTATGATTGATGTTTTTCCATCTTTTTACTTAGTTATTTTTTGTGGTTTGTTTGGTTGAGGGGGAGATACTTGTATCTCGTTTTTACTTAACCTTGTTTTCATGAGTTGTGCCAAAAAGGGGGAGATTGTAAATGTTGATTTTGGCGACAACGTATTGTTCCTTGTGTTTTTGTTTTTGTTGTTTTTCAGGGTTACAAGTTAAGAATCCGAAGTCAACTACCTTGCGCGTGGAAATGGAGACTTGAGTCTCCACTTTTGGAATGACATGGAAACGGCGACCAGAGTCGCCGCTTTGGATGCATGGACGAGGAAACGGCGACAGCAGTCGCCGCTTTTGGTGCAAGGGTGAAGTTTCAAGGAAACGGCGACTCCAGTCGCCGTTTTTGGTGCAAGGTGGATTTGTCGTGGAAACGGCGACACGAGTCGCCACTTTTGTTGCTGTGAAGAAACGGCGACTCGAGTCGCCGGTTTTGTGTCATGGGGAAATTCCAGCGACAAGCTCTTTTTGGTGTGTTGGAGAAACGGCGACTCCAGTCGCCGTTTTTGGTGCATTGAAAATTTCCAGCGACTGGAGTCGCTGGTTTTGTGGCTTACATGGATCCGGCGACAGGAGTCGCCGGTTTTGGTTCCGAGTGATGTTTTTCATAACTCTTGTTTTTGTGTATTGATTTTAAGACTAAGTACTTACAACGTGATTTCTTTCACCAGGTTTTCAGTTCAAGGAAATGAAGAATTGTTCCAAGTTTGCAACTTCAACAATATCGACGACCATGAAGACGATGAAATTCGAAGCTTCAACACTTAGAGAATTTCACGAGAAATTGAAGATGAAGAATTGAGATCGATGGAGTCAAGATTGAAATTGAAGTTTGATTTTGAATTTGAAGATTCAAGATTCGAAGATTCAAGAATCGAAGATTCAAGATTCCAAGATTCAAGAATCCAAGTTCTACAATGATGATGTCATCCATGGAAAAGTGACATAGGCCAAGCATGCGACGAATGAGAACGTGCCACGTCATCACTCTCACATGTGCGGCTCTACTATAAATACCCATGGAATTGATTTTCATCACTTGACGATTTTGAGAGAACGAAATCTGATTTTTAGAATCGTAGTCGAGCTTCGAGTTTGTGTAGTAGCTTTTGCGCCGTGTGCCAAGATTAGAGCTAGGAGATATAGCTTTAGGTACTCGTGTGCTAGTTTGCAAGTTAGTGGGAGTTGTTGCGACACTCGGGAAACTTCTTGTAAACATTTTGCCTACCATACTCTACAAGTGTAATAGTTTAAGTTTTGTGATCAATGAAATGGAAACTATTACATAACTTTGTCTTCACTTTTTATTCTACAAATTGTGTAAATGTTTTACTTTGACGGAAGCTGCTGTCTGTGAGTTCAAGACCAATTTCTCAAAAAATTGGTATCCTACGCTGAAGGCGTAATTTCATTTTACTTTCATTACTTTTGTGATAATAACTAAATTGTACCTTTCAATACTATTTTTCCCCATTCTTTTTTTGATGTGATTTGTGATCAATTTATTCTCTGAAGCTATCTGGTGGGAGACAACAAAAAAAGGTAAGATGGTATTTTCTGTAATTTAGTGTTTGTTTAATTTATACAATTTAATTGGTTTATACAGTTTTAAATTTTTACTTTTACTTTTTTGAATTTTCATTGTTTTGTTTCAGCTTCAACACCGCTAAGACAATCCCTTTTGAGTTCGAAAGACTTCATAAGCAGATTAAATGGTGAGTTTTGTATTACATTTTATTTATTTATTACATTAATTAAATTATTTGATTTATGACATTTTTTTTATTTTGTTTTTTTTTTCATTTATAATTAACTTCATATCTGGGTGTTATATGCTATTATTTATTTTCTTCTATGGTTGAGTTTCACATTCTCTATTTTAACCCCTTCATTTCTTGGTCTCGATTTTGTTTTTGGCAGGTTTTCCTTTGTAAGTTTTTTCAAATCTCTATAACTGGATTTAATATTCATTTTTATTCTTTTTGCTTCATTTTTTTAGTGTATTGTTTGTTCCCTTCATTTCAAATTATCTTTTGTGATCTTGCTGTAACAAATTATCTTTTATGGCTTTCATAAAAAATCAATTCGCAATATTTATTGATAACAGTAGTCAATTATATGAGTTTAATGATTTAATTATTTAATTAGAATCATATGAAGTTTTATGTAATATTATTATTATTTGATTTTTATTTTTGCAGGTTACTTACTTTATTGTTTATGATTTTATTTTTATGTATTTTATAATAATATAATTTTTTGACAGTTTTTGGCAGGTACTTTCATCTCTTTGTTCTACGAAGAGATGAATCAAGAAATGCCCATTTATCAGTTATTTAAGCTTCTTTTACAACTTTATTTGAAGCATCATTTTCATTATATAGATGTCTGAAAAAGAAGTGTTAGATGCATGCACATGCATAACTTTTTTAGTTTGGCTTCAAGCATCGTTCATTTGGGATGAGCTCTATAGGTTGCTATTGCTGATTTTCTACATGTATCTTTTAATTGTGATCTATGATATAAGTTTGTTGGAAAATTTTGTGTATCCTGTTTATAAACCACAAACAGATTTTCCAGCTTAAGTTATCCTCCTTTTCCTAACCTTCTTTTAACATTAGATCTTTAATTGCTGAATCTAATGTTTATGTACTTCGATTTGATTTGTTTTTGCTATTCTTTCTTCAGGCATCTTTGAAGACAGAGAAGTAGAAAAAGAGGGAAATGTACTTCCCCTTGAAGAAATTCGCCCTCAAAGTTTAATTCCTCTGGGTTTAGTAGTTCTGATTGTCAAGGCTATTTCAGTTTTGTCTGAGATTTCAGTTTCAAACTTAAAGATTGGGAACCATTGATATTGGCCAAATGATGCACTCTTTATGCATTTCATGTTCTGTTTCTATTGTTTTGCTTCTGTTGGGGAATATACGCTTCTTAGGCCGGTATATCCCCGTCGATCGTCAAAGGGTAGGTTCGATTTGATAAATAAAGCGGAATAAAAAAAAGGGAAGACAAGAATTACGTGGTTCGGCCAATAATGCCTACTTCCACGGACACCACACCCAATATTATTCGATAATAATATTCTCGTGTACAGGACCGGATCTCGATAGATCTCTTTTCGACTCACTATTTCGTGCTCTAGATTTTCTATCTTGGTTATACATGAATGAGGGGAGGAGGTTCTTTTATAGATGAAAAGTGAGAAACCCTAACTTAATCCCCAAGAAACCGAAGTCAAAACGCGGTCAAACTTTCGTCTCTTCACTCCTCCCGATGCTTTAATCCGAGCAAGGGTTGGACTCCCAACAGCTTCATCTTAAACAATTACTCCCTCTGTCCCAGAGCTATAGTCACAGGTGGTCAACACTGACTTTTTTTGACCGTCCAATACGTATGATAAATGGTACACAAAAATTATGAAAAAATAACTAAAATAAAATTTAATAGTTAAATTTTATTTTAGTTATTTTTTCATAATTTTTGTGTACCTTTTATCATACGTATTGGACGGTCAAAAAAAGTCAGCGTTGACCAGAAATGACTATAGCTCTAGGACAGAGGTAGTAATATTTATGTCACTTTCTAAAAATTGGACCAGATTAGTTATTTTAACTGCATAATATTTCAAAGTAATTATATTTTAGCCCTCTTCAGTTTAAAATCATTTTGTAAGAAAAATGTTTGTGTTGTATACTTTACAAATCACAAGATTTAACTGAACAAGAATGTGAAAGGTGATACATTTCAACATTAAAGGTCATTCACACGAGGATATGGTCGTGCATTGTAGTCAGTCTAGGTAACTGAATTCTGTATTTGGATCAATGCAGAGATCCTATAGTTGGAAACAGATTATTGTGGAAAGGATTTGAAATGTGCTCGAGAAGGGTTTTGTACAGGACCCTTACCGGTTAGAGCAGCTTGAATATAAAATCCTAACCAGGCCACCATAGTTAGGCGCCCGTTTTTTTATCTCTTTCACCTTTAGTTTCTGAAAAGCAGAGGGGTCTTTAGAAAGATTCAATGGATCAAAAACCACCCACCCGAATAATTGATGTCGCCAGGCAAATAAATTCCTAAAGGCTGAAGCGCCTCTATAAAACAATACCGCGCATATTCTGGACCAACCTGTGCACAAATATATACTATATATCACTCGGAAAATATATACTACTATTGTAAAAATAAGTAGGAATCGATAAAATTACCATCAAAAGCGCTTGACAGATGGTTATGATTTATAATGATATAAGTTTGTTTCAATATTTAATATGAAATATAGAAATTAATAATAAAAAAAAATGAGATCTTTCAAAATGAAAAAACATACTTTGAAACAAAAATACTTAACGAGAAATAAAAATTTGATTCAAAAATTTATTAGCCAATAAATCCTGAATATTTTATCTATTCAAGAAAAAATATATATACTTTCAATATATCCGCACATATTTTATCTTCATATTTTTTTTTATTTACTATAAAATATAAAAAAAAAATTGATATCCAATTGAATAATATTAATAAAATAAATTAATATATAAAATGCATACTTTTTTATCTATTATTAAATTTATATTTAAGTAGTTGCATTGAGTGGATCTTCTACATCCCAAATAAATAATAAAGTGGGTTGACGTATCAACAACTTTAGTTTGAATTACTCACTCCAGATTTTTTCTGATGCCTAACTATATATTAGGTTCGATTAATAGACATCTCAACCAAGCGCATAACAACAAGAGTCATTCAGTTTTACCCTCACCCTCAGCGTATGCCGTTAGTCCATGTTTGAAATTTTATCACAAGAAGGTGATTAGTAATTTCATAATGCCGATGATATTGGTATTCGACAATTACAATTTACAATCAAATATGATGAATAATTGGTTTTGCAGGTTTTGACTATTTTCGAATCTTACTTATTTTTCTCTATGACATATGCACATCTATTGTAAAATATTTTTAAGTTTCCATCTATTCGTATTTATTTTTGTTTTGGTAAGATACATCTAAGCTTCTTTATTTCTAATTTCTTAATCTAACGCAAGTTTGTATGTACGGTTACTCAACCAGTTAATTTGGTCAAATGAGCTTACCAAAATCACTCCAAAAGGAGATCATATCAGGTGACATTCACTTTTCGATCATTTTCCCTTCGGCCGATAACGAGACTCTTGGTTTTCTGTAAGGTAAAAGATCTCTATTCGATTGTTACATAATTCTACTAAATTATTTAATTTTCGATTAAAATTAAATTATTTGTAGATAGCGTTTAATCTTTTTTTTTTTGCATATCTATGAGTAAGTTTTTATTTTTTTATAATAAAAATTATTTTGTTGCTATTGATTACAAGTGATATATCATACAATGTTGGTATTTAATTTTAACACTTTATTTTTTTTTGAAATGTACAGTAATTGTACGAAAGAAGAATCTTGATGCTTATCCATACGATGACCAGAGTGTAATTATTCTAAAAATGTTGTTAAAAGTTTGGAATGTCTTATGTTTTGTAACATGAATTTAATTTATTATGACAAATTTTGCTAAACGGTGTCACGATTGAATACCACATGTTTTTCAAGAATAGTTAGTTTAGAATTTGTTTTTATTTAAGTTTCATTTTATTTCTTTGATGATAAATTTTATTTTGATTGTTTTGGTTTGATTTATAATGGTATAACTTTGTTTCAGTATTTAATATAAAATACAAAAACTAATAAATAAATAAAAAATTGAGATCTTGCAAAATGAAAGAACATATTTTGAGACAAAAATACTTAACATTATAGAAAAATAAAAAAAATTTGATTCAAAAATTTATTAGCAATAGGTCCTGAATATTTTATTTATTCAATATTTAATTTGTATCTTATTCCAGCATGTAGATCTTTTTATTAATTATTTAACTATTTTACAATAATAATTTACAAGATTATATGTTTAAAAAGTCTAATTAAACCATTTACAATTTACATTACTTTAAATAATAATATTTATGCAAATCTATGTATAGTTTGTTATACTTCATACTTTTATTTATTTACTATTAAAAAACAATTGATATCCAATTGAATAATATTACTAAAATAAATTAATATATAAAATTCATACTTTTTTCTACTATTAAATTTATAGTTTCTCTCTCTCATTTAAATCAATCATATTAAACTAAAATAAAATAAAATATTATTATATGAATGAAAATATATATACTTTCAATTTTTTTATTATATTTATTTATCATTATTAATACAAGTAAATTATTAAAATGAATTAAGAATGAGAGATAACTAGATTATTTATGTTGTTATGATAAATCGATCATACCGCTGGATTATGTATTAGGTGCAGCGTTAACGAGTCCGTCATTTATTCCATTTATTTTTGTACAAAAGCAACATATTCACTATTCATCAGTTGCATTTGGTGGATCTTCTACCTTCCAAAAAATTAATAAAGTGGGTTGTCGTATCAACAACTTCAATTCAAATTAATCCAGATTTTTTCTGATACCTAACTATATCTTAGGTTCGATTAATAGACATTTCAACCATGCGCATAACAGCAGGAGTCATTCAGTTTTACACACACCCTCAGCGTCTGCCGTTAGTCCATGTTTGAAATTTGATCACAAGAAGATGATTAGTAATTTAATAATGACGACGATATTGGTATTCAAAGATTACAATTTACAGTCAAGATATGATGAATAATTGGTTTTGCATCTAAGATTCTTTATTTCTAATTTCTTGATCTAACGCAAGTTTATATATACGGCTGCTCGCCGTATTCAACCAGTTAATTTAGTCAAAGGAGCTTACCAAAATCACTCAAAAAGAAGATCATATCAGATGACATTCAATTTTCGCTCATCTTCCCTCCGGCCGATACCGAGACTCTTGGTTTTCTGGAGGTAAAAGATTTACATAATTTACTAAATTATTTAATTTTAGATTAACAATTAAACCATTTGTAGATAGAGTTTAATCTTTTTTATTTTGCATATCTATGAATAAGTTTTTATTATTTTATAATAAAAAGTATTTTGTTGCTTATTTTTTTATTGATGACAAGGGATATATCATACAATGATGGTATTTAATTTTAACACTTTAAAGATCTTTTGAAATGTACAGTAATTGTACGGAAGAAGAATCTTGAAGCTTATCCATATGATGACCGAGATGTGGGTGTAATTATTTTAAAAATTGTTGTTAAAAGTTTTGAATGTATTATGATTTGTAACATGAATTTAATTTATTGGGACAAATTTTGCTGAGAGGTGTCAAGATTGAATACCCCATGTTTTTCAAAAATACTTAGTTTAGATTTTGTTATAGTTGATCGATGATGATGTACACTGTAAATTATTTTGTTTATATAATAAAGAAGTTTTATTTTATTTCTTTGATTAAAAATTTTATATTCATTGTTTTGGTTTGATTTATAATGGTATAACTTTGTTTCAAGTTGCTGTTTATGAAATATACAAAGTAATAAATAAATAAATAATGAGATTTTGCAAAGTGAAAGAATATACTTTGAGACAAAAATACTTGACATTTGACAGAAATAAAAATTTATTTTAAAATTTTATTAGTAAGCAATATAAGTATATGTATAAATTATTTATTAACTTATGTATTAATTTGATTAAAAAATTTATTTCCATATTTTTATTAATATTTATTTTTGAATTAGTAAAATTTGAAACTAAATCCTTAAATCTTTTAAAAAAAATAAATAAAAAAAATTCACTATATTAAATCAATTTTATTTCAATATATTTACGAATGTTTAGTCAAATAATTCAATTCAAACATTTTTGAAAACTTTAGTATTCCTTACGATTCTATTACAATATACGATATTTTTAGTTATTATTTTTACACAAATGAATTTTGTAGGATATAAAGAACAACTTTTGAAAAATATATTTCACATATACATTATATTAATGAAAAAATTATGGTATGGAATTTTCAAAATATATTCATCCAAAACATATGTTTTTCACATGTCCCATAAATATATTTCCCATAAGATTATCAAAATTAATGTGATTATCACTATTTAATGTTATAATCATTAATATAATATAATGAATTTAACAATTCAATATTGAATAATTACGTTCCATAATCACCGGTGAATAATTACGTTCCATAAACCTGAATCTCTTTTTGAGTTATATATATGACATGAACTCATTCATTGCCCTTAGATATAAGATTTTCAAGTGTAATCATTAAATTTCTTCTTCATCTAAAATCTGTGTTTATCTTTTAATAAACTGTTGTATTAGTTTATGATATAATATGTTGATTTAGATTTGAACAATTAAGTAATCATAGAGAAATTTAGTTACATATACATATGTATACATCTGAAGTTTAAATCATAGAATTTTTATTATTATAATTGGGAAAATCTATTTTCATTGTATTTATATCAAAATTTGTATTCTAATTTAAATATTAAACAAAAATTTAAACATATTTTCTTAAATTAAGTTCTAAATACCTCCGGGTAAAACTTTGAGTTTTACTCCCGGTGCAACGCCCGGGCTGAATCAACTAGTTAAGTTAAAACATGAAGTTTAAGGTCTCGTTTGGTAGGTACGATAAAATCAAAATAATTAGGTCATGTTTGGTAGCATGGATAAAACCATGATAGTTGAGTTAACTTATTTATATAATGTGGTTTGACTTGTTTGAGCCCATGTTTAATAAGTGCCCGTTTCTAAGTATTGTTCACTTTTAGAAGAATTATTCACTTTTAGGAGAGTTATTACCCCAAAAGTATGCGTTAGACAATTCAACAGTAAAATCGATTTTCACTCTGAAAAAAAAATGATTTTCATTTCGTTTGCCGTAATTTCACTCTGGAAAAAAAAACAACGCTGCGATTCTAAATACAGGTTCAACTTAATCACTTTCGCATCTCTATCTTTAGACCATAGTTTGGACTTTGGAGTATGCTTCAATAAATGAAATAATACAATTTATTTTTAAGTAATTCAATAAAATAATATTAAAAAATCAATATTTGAAATACAATTGCTCCAAAATAAAAGAACAGGAAATCTACGTTCATAACTAATGAGCAATTTTATCAAAGTAAAG
Source organism: Euphrasia confusa (assembly GCA_954870475.1). Classification (NCBI taxonomy): domain Eukaryota; kingdom Viridiplantae; phylum Streptophyta; class Magnoliopsida; order Lamiales; family Orobanchaceae; genus Euphrasia; species Euphrasia confusa. The sequence continues at coordinate 21,112,691 of OX940969.1, forward strand.
AGAATAATATACAATGCATAAAATTCGGTGGGAAAAATGTAACCATTAATTACAATTTTGGCGTGAGAGAGGAGGACATGAATTGGTGGTCAAAAGGATGAAAACGAATTTAAATTCAATTGGTGAAAACATTTTAGTCCTTCAGCTTCAGAACAATAGATTTATTGGTGGAATGGAATAATAGTATATAAAACCTACCAAACAATCATTTAAGTATCATGTTTGACTAAGTTGAGATATACAAAAACCCAAGTTAAATTATTGGACTGATAAAACACATGGGCACCAAACATGGCCTTAAGTTATCCAATTTATAAAGTGTTTGGTTGAATTTTTTTGGGCATGTAATTAATAAGTGGCCCCTTAAGATACATTGTTCATCTTCAAGAGAGTTATCAGGTGAAAATTGTGAGTTGAGTAGTCTTTTCTTAACAATAAATTTGATTGACGTATAAATTTATCATACTTCCCTCTGTCCAAAGACAGTTGTCATACTTCTTTGTAAAATTACAAAAAAAAAATATGACATCTGTTTTTGTACGGAGAGAGTATTACTCTTTTCATTTACAACCAAAATATACGTTTTTCACTAATTTCATCCCAAAAATTTATGCAACAATTCTAAATTCTAAATTCAAATTCTGAAATTATAAATCTTGAATTTTTATAACTCGTAGAAAGTTTATAAGACCTCATAAGAAAAAATAAAAATTCCAAAATTTTGTTCGAGATACAGTTTTAGCGAGTCGGCGATTGTGATGATGGGACTGAGCCGAAATTTCGCTCTAGTTTAAGCTCGGCGTATTCGCCTTCGTCCCGTATATTCTCCGTTCCACCGCTTTTTTCCATAACACCAAGGAGATCTCTTGATTTCATCGTCCACCAAAATAATTCAACCAAAAAATACCTTTAATTATTGAAATATAATTACAAAAAATGAAAGATGTCAGAACTCAACCACATGTGCAATTATTCAGAATTATGATTGGAATTGTGAAATAGATTTAGATTTAATTGCTAGAGATATTTTAGTCATTCGTATGTTGAAATGTATTTTCATTTTGAAATGTAACGGTGATGAATAAAGTCCATCGAACATTTTTTTAAATAACTTGTTGACCCAAGTTAAATAATTCCATAAAGTTAATTAATTGTGTTGACAAAATATTTGGACCACTAAGGACCTGTTCTTTTGGACTTTTTTTCAGTTCACTTCATTTCAGAGTTCAGTTCAGTTCAGTTCAGTTCAGTTCAGTTCAAATTTTGTTTTGTTTTTTTTTTTGGTTTTTTTTATTTTATTTTATTTATTTATTTATTTATTTATTATTATTATTATTATTATTATTATTATTATTATTATTATTATTATTATTATTATTATTTATTTATTTATTTTTTATTTATTTTTTTTCAATTTGAACTTTATAATTCACTAAAATTATTTATGTGTAAAAATATAAATTATTAATGCATTGTAATATAAAAAATTAATATAATATTTAAAAAAAATCATATGAATTTTTAATTTAAGTATATTATTTATGTATATATATATCAAGATTGTGAATTGTGATATTAATGTGTTAAGATTCTCGTACTATGTAATTAGAACTATATTATGTCATTATATATATCATTATATATATATATACCATATTATTTTTGTATAATATAGTATAATATTTTTGCCTTGTTTTTGGTTAAGATTCTCATACTCTATGGTACTCTATTATGTCATTATATATATACCATATCTTTTTGTATAATATAATTAATATAATATTTGTATATAATCGTAGCAATATATAATTATATTTAATTTTATTTGTGTATATAGATATAATATATTTATTTTTAATTTTATGCATGTTGAAAAAATTAAAATTAAAAAAAATATAAAATTTTAAAACGATGCAAATTATTTATTATTATTATTATATTTAAAAAAATAAAAAATTTGTATAAAAATATTGATATTAAAAAAATAATTGAGTTCAGATCAGTTCAGTTCAGTTTAGTTCAGTTCAGTTCAGACTCGTTCAGTTCAGTTCAGTTCAGACTAGTTCAGTTCAGTTCAGTTCAGCCGGTTTCAGTCCAAAAGAACATGTCCTAAACATGGTCTAACGATATAATTTTTACATTTTGCAACTTCGCTGAAAATTTGTTACAAATTATTCTCAAAATTCAAAATGATCAACAAAATTCAAAATGATCTTACCAATTGTAATTCACTTTCAATTAAACTTAAAAACACATTTCCTTGTAAACGAATCAAGCTACAAGTATATTAACAATGATTGAATGTATAATAAAAATGTGTAAAAAAAAAAAAATTGTGATTCTGATTTGAAAAGTGTTTTAAGGTAAAAGTAGTTTGATTGATTAATTAATGCTTAGCAATTGAGAGATATTATTTCATAAATTATACAAGTAGTTTGATTGATTAATGCTTAGAAATTGATATTATAATGACACATAATATATTACTATAATTTTTGTTTATCTAATTTTATAAATAAACATATAAAAGTATATACTAGTAGTACATACTAGAAGATCGTCGGATATATAGGAATATGAGTAATTAAGTTAAGTAGAATCCGATACGTCTAAAATAGAAGTTCGATAAATAGTCGGAAAATAAACCACGCCGTATCAATAATTTAATAAGATTATAATATCTCTCTCGCTATATATATCTCCACCTCACTTCTCTCTTTCTTCTTCCAAACGAAAGCCCACCCCCCAAATTCTCGAACCTCCTATTCTCAGATCGCCGGAGATATGGCCAATCAAGCCGAGTCGTCTGATTCGTAAGTATTCCTATTCGTTTTCTCGTCAACTCTCCTCCGATGGATCGCAATTTTATTGTATTTTTTCAGAACAATTTTTTGGATTGTTTGAAGTAATCGCCGCCGGAAATCTGAAGTTTTTTATTTTCTTATTCTATGTGAACAGGAAAGGTGTGAAGAAGGACTACTCGACCGCGATTTTGGAGAAGAAAAAGGCACCCAATCGGCTCGTCGTCGATGAGGCAGTCAACGATGACAACTCAGTCGTCGCCCTCCACCCACTCACCATGGAAAAGCTCCAGATTTTCCGCGGGGACACTATTTTGATAAAGGTTGCTCTTTTTTTTTATAATAAAAACAATATTAGTCATCCCTTTTTGTGAGGGGCAAGGGTTAGGGTTTTTGTTTTTATTTCTAATTTTTTGAAGCTATTTAAATGTATGGAGTGTGATTCAGTGGAACAGTAGTTGATGGAGTGTGCTTACTGATTGTAGTTACATATTTGATTTTAAAATTTATCTAGATATGGGAGAATATGTTTTACTAGGATTTTTGGATGTAGGGTTTTGAGTTGAATAATGAATAACTAAGTTCATTGAAATTCTGTTTGGCTAGGTGTGTTAAAAAGTGGAGATGTGAATTTTAATTAGATTGAAAGACTTATTTTTTAATTTATGAATGTTGTTTCTGGGGGAGGCTGATCTGCTTGTGTTGGGTACTTTTTCTGTTTGCACAAACGAATTTACATTTTGGCTACATCAATGTGGAGTGACGTTTTGTTTATCCATATTTTATCTTCATGTTGTAAGCATTTAGATTAATTTATGGCACATTGTGAAGAGAATCCAAATCTATACGACTCTGTATATGTTCATTTTTAAATGTTAGTTTTAATCATCTAACACTTGAGCATCCTGCCATTGTTGGTTTCCAGGGTAAGAAGAGAAAGGATACCGTGTGCATTGCCCTTGCTGATGAAGCATGTGATGAGCCAAAGATCAGAATGAACAAAGTCGTCAGGACAAATCTGAGGATTCGTCTTGGTGATGTTATATCTGTGCACCAGTGTCAGGATGTTAAATACGGAAAACGTGTTCACATACTACCCTTGGATGATTCAATAGAAGGCCTTACTGGGGATCTTTTCGACGCGTATCTCAAACGTAAGCTCCTCTCACCACATCATGTCTACTCAAGAATATATGAGATTTAACTGGATCTTTGATTATCTCAACTGATTAATTCATATTTGCAGCCTACTTTCTGGAGGCATACCGCCCTGTTAGGAAAGGAGACCATTTTCTAGTGAGAGGAGGGATGAGAAGTGTGGAATTCAAAGTCGTGGAGACTGATCCTGGGGAGTATTGTGTTGTGGCTCCAGACACTGAGATATTCTGTGAAGGTGAGCCTGTGAGGAGAGAGGATGAGGATAGGTTGGATGAGGTTGGTTATGATGATGTGGGTGGTGTTAGAAAGCAGATGGCCCAGATTCGTGAACTGGTGGAGTTGCCATTAAGGCATCCCCAACTCTTCAAGTCTATTGGTGTGAAACCCCCCAAAGGAATCTTACTCTATGGACCTCCGGGTTCTGGAAAGACTTTGATTGCCCGAGCTGTCGCTAATGAAACCGGTGCTTTCTTCTTTTTGATAAATGGGCCAGAAATCATGTCTAAATTGGCCGGTGAGAGTGAGAGTAACCTGAGGAAGGCGTTTGAGGAGGCTGAGAAAAATGCACCATCCATTATTTTCATTGACGAAATCGACTCAATCGCACCTAAGAGGGAGAAGACAAACGGTGAAGTTGAGAGGAGGATTGTTTCTCAACTTTTGACTCTCATGGATGGGTTGAAATCCCGTGCCCATGTCATTGTCATGGGGGCAACTAACCGGCCTAACAGCATTGACCCGGCTCTCAGAAGGTTTGGCAGGTTTGATCGGGAAATCGATATTGGTGTTCCTGATGAAGTTGGACGCCTTGAAGTTCTTAGGATTCACACCAAAAACATGAAGCTTTCTGATGATGCAAGTCCAGGCACCTTTTGACAAGTTTTTTTGAATGGTTACTATGATTGGTGTTATCTGATTACATGTTTTTGCAAATTGCAGGTAGATCTAGAAAGAATTTGTAAAGACACGCATGGTTATGTTGGTGCTGACCTTGCAGCCCTCTGTACTGAAGCTGCTCTCCAGTGCATTAGAGAGAAAATGGACGTCATTGATTTGGATGATGACACAATTGACGCTGAGATACTCAACTCTATGGCTGTCTCAAATGAGCACTTTCACACTGCTCTTGGAACAAGCAATCCTTCTGCTTTGCGAGAGACGGTAAGTTTGCAGTTCGTTCATTGCAACAGGAGTTTGCATTTTATCATTGTATTTTAATATTGTCGTATACTTTGAATTGATGAACAGGTTGTTGAAGTGCCTAATGTCTCTTGGCAAGACATTGGAGGACTTGAAAATGTTAAGAGGGAGCTTCAGGAGGTAAATCTCTTTCAATAAGAGCTCGATTTTGAGTTTTGACTTATTTATGTTGTGCTTTATTTTTTTAATTGTACTTGATAATTTGTTAATCTCTTTATTATCTTGTAGACTGTTCAATATCCTGTGGAACACCCAGAGAAGTTTGAGAAATTCGGAATGTCACCTTCAAAGGGTGTTCTCTTCTATGGTCCTCCTGGATGTGGTAAAACTTTACTTGCCAAGGCAATTGCAAATGAATGCCAAGCCAACTTTATTAGCATTAAAGGACCTGAACTGCTTACCATGTGGTTCGGAGAAAGTGAAGCTAATGTCCGCGAAATATTTGACAAGGCTCGACAGTCCGCTCCATGTGTTCTCTTCTTTGATGAGCTCGACTCTATTGCTACTCAGGTTAGTCTCTTCTTAGCTTTATATAATATTATAAGTATATAATATTCATGACTAATTTCTCTCTACAATAAAATTGACCTAGCGTGTAAATTTAAGTCACACAGGAATCATTCATCGATAAGCCAAGTTACCTTATAGTTCCAAAATATTTGTCTTTTAAGAATTAAATTCACTCTTTGCCTGGAACTTCAAATATATAGATAGTAGTAAATGAATAAACGCAAAAAATGGACTCACAAAAGTGACAAAACCACGGACTTAGAGTATGATTTGATGATCTAACCATTTTAGAAGATAAGAAAAATCAAAACCAACTGAAATATGGGTAGATCAGTCATTTTGTAAGATTTCTTAATTTGTGTTCTTAATTTCTTAATTGTTATGGGACATTGGAGTAATATGGAATATACCACTTGCTAGACAGTGTTGCACACTATGTAAAGTGTTAGTAATATTTTGTTGAATAGAAAGATAACTTACTTGCAATGAACTTTTGTACTTGGTGCAGAGAGGAAGCAGTGTTGGAGATGCTGGTGGGGCCGCTGACCGTGTTTTGAACCAGCTTTTGACAGAAATGGATGGTATGAATGCAAAGAAGACTGTTTTCATAATCGGGGCCACAAACAGGCCCGACATAATCGACCCCGCACTTCTTCGTCCTGGCCGTCTTGACCAGCTGATTTATATTCCTCTGCCGGATGTTGAATCCCGTCATCAGATCTTCAAAGCTTGCCTTCGCAAATCCCCCCTTCACAAGGATGTTGACCTCAACGCTCTTGCTCAGTACACCCAGGGATTCAGTGGGGCTGATATCACTGAGATATGCCAGCGGGCTTGCAAGTATGCCATCAGAGAGAACATTGAAAAAGTAATTTCTTCTTTTTTTACTCGAGGGTGATTCTTATAATTATTCGTATTTTAATCTGAACAGTTAATTAACTTGATGAGGCTTATATTTCAGGACATTGAAAGGGAGAGGAGAAGAAATGATAATCCCGATTCCATGGATGAGGATGCGGACGATGAGGTGTCAGAAATAAAGCCTGCACACTTTGAGGAGTCTATGAAATACGCCCGTAGAAGTGTGAGTGATGCTGATATACGCAAGTATCAGGCCTTTGCACAGACCTTGCAGCAGTCTCGTGGGTTTGGAACAGAATTCCGTTTTGCTGAGTCAGCAGCAGCTGGGGTGTCGGGATCTGCTGACCCTTTTGCAGCTCCTGCTGGTGGAGCTGACGAGGACGATCTGTATAGCTAGTGTTTCCACAATATGCGGGTCGTTTTTACTTTCCAGCAACTATCTGGATTTAATTATTAAGTTATGCACTTTGTTATTACTGTAGTACTTTTGTGTTGCCATGATTCGTATTTGGTGTTTGTTTGATTTTATCACCATTACTATTATTAATGACAATGTTCAAGTTTTTTTTTAACATGTTCTTCCATATTTGAATTTTGGGAACTCCAGACTTCATGTATACCTTTATTTATAATTTATGTGTAATTTATTTATTAATAAATAATTGGGGGATTTTCAAAAAAGGTAAATATCTTACTATTAATTACTATACATTAAGAGTAATCTTTACGCTATTTATAAAAAAATTAGATTTACCTAAACAACCCTTTTAATACATTAATTATTTTAAAACTAATTGAATATATTTTATAAAACTAAAATAATGTGAATCTACCAAATAAACAAAATACACGAGTATGCACAACACATACACTAAACTTAATATTCACATTATTCTTCCCCAGACATTTTTTTTCTCAGGTGAATTGCGATTAGAGTTATGGGTTGAAGTCTGCGTAAAAATTAATCTTTCAAATCGTCAAGATTACCTGATACCGGCTTCAAATCTTCGACCTAAAAGTAAGGTATGATTTTGAAGTTATGATTTCCATAGTTTCCGCCGCTGCAAAATATATCTGTACATTCTTGAGTGTTTAGATTCCGTTTGAAATTCTTGAGTGTAATAATTATGTTGATCTGGGCAAACATACGTGCCTATTCTTAAATCTTACTTTTATATTTTACTTTTTTGTTTTTTCCCTTATGATGAAATATGGATCTTAATTATGTTGATAGAAATTTACAGTGAAGTATTGTTTACCAAATTGAAGGAATAAGGCATTGTCACGAGAGAGTAGTTGATAACATTGTTATTTGAAGAAATAAGCCACTGATAGTGTCTAATTACAAGTAGTTTGCTCACTTTTATTCCCTTGTTTTAATACAAATTAGAGTGATATGTAGTAGCCGAGTGTAACGTTCTTTGGTTTAACAGGAATACGATGTAGAAGATTCAATCCTGCCCTTCAGCCTTCTGTAATCTACACTGCTCCTGAATTGGTTCAAAGCAAAGCGTCTTCTGTTGGTATTGCCTCAGATATTTTCAGTTTTGGGTGCCTTTCTTACCACTTGATAACTCGGAAGCCGTTATATGATTGCCACGACAATGTAAAGATGGTATACTTTCATTTGTCTTTGAAGTTTTGTATTACGGAAATATTCTATTACGTTCTTTTATTCTGCTAATCATCAGTAATAGTTTGCGTAGTGTCGTAGTGTAGTGTAGATGGAAGTTCAGAAGCCGATAAATAGGAAAATAGTTTCACAAGCAAGAGTTTTTAAAGTTATAAAATACAGTAATTATAATGTCTTTGTAGACATAACACCTATTAGTCACAGTATTTATCTTGACTTAATAATCTAATTATACACTGTACTAGGATAATAGTTCACAAGCAAGAGTTTTTAAAGTTCACCGTATTTATCTTGGCTTAATAATTTATTATATACACCGTACTTGTATTGTGCTTTGTAGATGGTAGTTCAAATTTTATAAAGTAAATTAATAGTTTATGAACAAGAGGTTTAATAGACTAATAGTTACAGTAACATAAACTTGGTCGAAGAGATAACTCAAATTTAGTTCAAATAGTTAAACCTTGATTAACGGGGGTGCATTGGGTGATGATTATTACGGGTATGAGTCTATTACATACACTATACTTTTCTGGTGTAGTGTATTTTGTAGTTCTAAATGCATAAAATGGTTCAATAGTTTACCAACAATTAGTTTAATAGCTTAAATTAATTAAATCTTGGTTGGAGATATAACACCTATTAAACTACAAAGGTGCCTAGGGTAATGATAAGTAATGGTTTAACATTTTTAACCGTAACTAATACATACACTAATACTAATTGTGGAATGTAGTTGGTAGTTCAAATTGACTAAAATGGAATATTAGTTTACTAACAAGTGTTTAATAAGCTTAAAAGATAATCAAATTAATTAATGTAGGTTTTGTAATATTCGATTTCGATTATCTTAGGGATCAAAATGTCCCGTACAGGATTTAGGTTCAACTCCCTCTTATATAGCAGATTTATTTTTCCCACCCTACTAACATGCTTTTTACTTATCAGGCTTCAGGCGAACTACCAAACTGCTCCCTTGTCATCCTTCACGAAACCACCAGAGGACTCTATTGCCACGCTTGTTTCATTGGGCTTTGATCAGGATTCAGCAAGGCAAGCACTTATACATGCCAGGAATGATGTTAATTTGCAACCAACATCCTTCTCGAGTCGCAGAAACATTGAGCAACAACAACTTATATTTTGAGTTGGATAATGAGTTCCAAATTTGACAATGGATCTGATTCCCGAAAAAAAAAAACTATGGATTTCTAGTTTTTTAAAAGCGAGAAACGTTTGCCACTTTAGAAAAAACAATTTCACCTTTTTTTCTAGCCAGTGGTTAAGATGGATTCTACATAGCTGTAGACTTGATGTTGTGTACAGTAACTGCTTTTAAGCAAATGTTAACTAGTTGGACTTCAAGTTCATTATCAATCTTGTTTAGTTGACTATAATTCTGAGTATTTTGAGGTTGTTGAATGTGCTATGTTCTTCCTATGAGTCATCTCTACTATTGCGGCATAGACTTTAATTTGATCGACGGAGGAGCGACACAAACCTTGGTGCATATGGAAGATGAAAAAGGCGTGTCGATCCGTTGAAGCCACTCCCCTTGGAACACAGAACTTCCACAAACGAATCGAGCAACTTATTAATTGATTACGTAAATTCTATTTTTTACAATGTTGTCACAACTGAATATTTGTTTTGCCCATTCAAAAAACTCTCTCCTTACCAATATATACTTGTACAGTATAAATAGTATTCCAACTTTTAAAACAAAAATATTTTTTATATTTCACAACATACTTTTACATCCATTTTTATATGACCACTGTCAGAATCTAGTAAGCACACTGTACCCTCTTGTGCAGTGTAGTTGGTAGTTCAAAATGCATTTTAATAGTGTAATTTAGACTGTAGTTAATATTGCATATAGTGATTTAATAGTTTAGGAATAAGTAGTTTAATAGCATAATAGTGTAATCTATAGTGTCATCGATAGTGTCATTCATAATTTATACTGTCATTTGCAAAACCTCTAAATAGTTTACCATCGAAATATTGTAATCGCAAAGTGTCAACCTCCGCAAAGACTCGATACATTATTTCACTCGAAAAAACTAAAAATCGGACAACTTCAGAATTTCGAAAAATATAAAAATTTGATGAACCGATGATTACATGAATGAAAGAGTTCTTACATTACTTGATATGAAATAAGTGTTTGATATGAAATATCCCACCAGCGCATTGATAATATGACATGTGTTGTTGTAAACTATTATTAACAAAAAACAACATATAACAATTAAATAGACTAGGCAAACCATGACATAAAAGCAGGACCCATTGTCTTTTTGAACCTATTAGGGATAACCTTTACAGCTATTGTTGTTTTGATAACCTTCTTGAGCGAATGCGGCAACACCAAGTCCTGCAAATCTCGGGGGCTTGGCTCTTTTTAGAAATCAACGTGACAAGAACAACTTCTCCTCGTTCGGGCTAATCTCATCGGCCTGGCCTGCAACTCGTCCCGTAATCTCAGGGCCCTCCGGAGCGACGACAAGGCTTCGTGTACTCATTAGTGCTTTTGTCTTGAGGAATTTCACGAAGATGATGTCCATACCCGGTGCCCTACGCTCCGAAACAGAGGGACGCCCCACAACTCGTTCTTGGGGTTGAAATCTCGTTGTGGACTTTTCGCAAACAGGTAGTCTCCAACTATGGCTTCCTCGACCTTGAACCGGAACTCGAGCAGGGCCCTCACTCTCAGTGTTTCCTCTCGGCCGGATCTCATTATGGGTCTTCCTCTTCGTCCTCCACGACGTCTTATCAATACACGCATTCCTCTTCAATGGTAATTTGAATGAAATAATGGTGATTAATTAAGATGAACACATTCTTCTTGTTGAGGAGAGTCTGGTGATGGGGTCGGAGAACGAGCCCGACGACGAGTGCCCTACCTACCCATTCTCATGAAATAATCACAATTTCCCAACAATCAATAGAGGCAGTCCCAACAATTACCAACTGCGCAATACTTCTCAATCAACCCGAAAACTTCTCCGCAATAAACCTATAACCTCAAATACTGAAGTACGTGGGTCGCGGCTGCTGCAGTCAAGCGGAGTGTGACGGGGTCGCCGCTGTCGGGTTGCGTCGCCGGTGTGATGGGTGCCAAGAAATAACGACCACCAAAAATTGAAACACTAATACGCAATCAGGACCTGCAAACTAATAAAAGGAAAATATAATTAATATAATACAAAAGGTTAAAATAGACAAATCAAATTTGAAAAACATACCTAAATTATGGATACAATTAATATCATTACATTAAATTATATATATTCCAAAAATTAATTACTTTTTTTATTAGGAATGTAAACTATGTTATTTTTTTAAAAATCATAAAATCATTCTAATTTTTTCTCTAAATTACTCTAAATAATTTAAATATATTATTAATTGTCTATCAAAATAACTATTAAATTTAAAATTTGTAAATTTAAAATTTTATTACTGAGGCTTTTAAAAATTTGTACAATTTTTTTTATCAACTCATAGTTATCATACTCATAATACAATTTTATTCTTTCAATACTTATTTATTTACCTTAATATTATAATTTTTCACTTAACTAAGTTATTATTTGCTCAACATATAAAAACATTTTGTTTCCTTAAATCTTGGTTCAATTTTTCTAAGAGGGGTGCATTCAATTAGGATTTCATTAGATTTTTTTGGACTTTAAAAAGTCCATGGAGTTTCGTTGATTTGGAAAATCCACAGAGTCTATGCAGAGTTTGAATGACTTTATATATGGATTTTCATAGAGTCTGATAGACTTTCTTTTATACATTTATGTAAATTTTAATTTTGTGAATTATTTTTTTAATATTTTTTTATTAATTTAAATGGATTTTTATAATTTTTAAACTAGTAAAATATATAATTAAAAAATAGTTATATTTTTTAAAATAACTTGATAAATAAATTTAATTATTTTTATAATTTTTTACTAAATACGGAGTATAAATTTATTAATTTGAATCCGCACGAATCGGATTTTTTCGAAATAGCTGCAAGACCAAAATAGAGTGAAAAAACCGAAGCATTTTTTTTTAAGTTCCTCCCGTATACATGGCTTATATACCCGGCTCAACATTCTTGGAAAACAATCAATCGAAGGTCCGGAGGAGAATTGGTCATTCAATCTCGTGAACTAATCGAGACCAAAATTGGAATTTTTTTTTAATAACTTTAATATTAATTTTATTATAATATTATTTTTTGAAAAATTTATTTTTATTTTTATTTTTATTTTTTTCATATTTTCTAATTTTATTATTAATTCTACTATGTTTTTATATATATTTTTATGTTTTATTATTTTTAATAATAAATTAATCAATTAAAATAGAGGTCCATAGAAATCTCACGTATTTATGAGAGATTTCAAATGATGGAATTCTTTTGTATTTTGGATATGAAATCAATTAAAATCCATTGACTTTTAAAATCTATTAACTTTTGAATACCGGTAGATTTTTAAAGACTTTTTAAAATCCGTATTGAATACTTCAAGATTTTAATGGACTTTTAAAAATCTGGATTGAATACTCGTAGACTTTAAAAATCCATAAAAATCCTATAGAGTCTTGATTGAATACACCCTCCTAAACATACTATTGATGGACTTTAGCCGCGTACACAAGGACCGTTTAAATAAATAAATGCGAGATTAAGTGGCACTCAGAAGCTAAAGCCTAGACAAGGCTAAAATCTTGAATCAAAACTTAGTCGCTGATTAAGCTTGCACGAGGATCGTCTAAATAAATAAATGCGAGATTAAGCGGCGCTTAGACGCTAAAGCCTAGACGTAGCTAAAATCTAGATTGTTGTACTCAGACCAACGCATAGGTAAGGCACAAATCGAATTGGATGAATACTTTTAAAACATGTATTTTGAGAATAAATTTATACCGTAATTTTTATTATATTTTAAAGTATACAAAAATAATACTTAATCAGTTTTAAGATACTTGACATACTTTTTTATTTCAATTGACTCATAAGTCATAATAGTTGATACACTAAAACAGAAATAATTATTCTAATATATTTTTTTTAAATACAATTTTACTACTTTATTCACTGATTTTTTAAACTTTATTTACAATTTCTTTACTTTTTAATTTTAAATATATTTTTATCTTTTACTTTTTTTTTTCAAAATATCAAAAATTATAATTTTTTTTTTAAACTCTCTAACTAAAAGTTACTATACGGAATACAGCGGTAAAAAACAATGACGGACAATGCATTATTATCTTTATCACGTGCGGCACGATAAAATAAATTAAAATAATATACCTCAATATATATCTCCCCCATCCACACCGATTCCTTTCTTCTTCCAAACGAAAGCACACCTCCCAATTCTTAGATCGTCGGAGATATGAATAATCAAGCTGAGTCGTCTGACTCGTAAGTTAACCCTAGTTTTTCCCCATCTAATCTCCTTCGATGCATAGCAATTGTTTGTTTTTGTTGAAGTAAGTGCCGCCGGTAATCTGAAGTTTTTTTGTTTTTTGTTTTTTCTGTGAACAGGAAAGGTGTGAAAAAGGACTTCTCGACCGCGATTTTGGAGAGGAAAAAGGCACCCAATCGGCTCGTCGTGGATGAGGCAGTCAATGATGACAACTCCGTCGTCGCCCTGCACCCACTCACCATGGAAAAGCTCCAGCTTTTCCGTGGGGACACTATTTTGATTAAGGTTTTATATATAATCTTCAGCTGTTATTATTCATTGTTTTTACTGGGTGCAAGGGTTTTAGGGTTAGTGGAAGAGTCAGTTGTGAATATGAAATTAAAAAGAAAAAACAATTGTAGAATGTTTTTACTATCATCTCTTTTGATCCAAGTGAAATAACCGGGATCGAGATGGGGCTAGAGTTGATTAATTTGGAACTACTAATACATAATTTAGTTTTGGGTGTGTAAGTGGAAATGAGAATGATGATTGCATTGTGGCACAATGGAGAAGTTGTATATGTTGTTTCTTGTGGCATTTGATTTGTCGTCTCTTCTTTAAAGAAGAATTAAGCTTTTGTGAAAATCATTGTCGACCCTCGTGGTTTTTATGGCACCTCATGAATATAATTCTAAGTCGATATGACAGTATTGGGTATATGTTTGCGAACTTATGGTTCATTCATCATTCTGTACTGATCTTTCAGTACGCATTATTGCATTTTTATGATATTTCATTGATCATACGGCTATTAATGTCTTCCAGGGTAAAAAAAGAAAGGATACCATATGCATTGCCCTTGCTGACGATGCATGTGATGAGCCGAAGATCAGAATGAACAAAGTCGTCAGGACAAATTTGAGGATTCGTCTTGGTGATGTTGTATCTGTGCACCAGTGCCCGGATGTTAAATATGGAAAACGTGTTCACATACTGCCCTTGGATGATTCAATAGAAGGCCTTACTGGGGATCTGTTTGATGCATATCTCAAACGTAAGCCCATCTAGTTGAAATTTAATGGATCTTTAATTATCTCAACTGATTATTTAATTCATCTTGCAGCCTATTTTCTGGAGGCATACCGCCCTGTGAGAAAAGGAGACCATTTTCTCGTGAGAGGAGGAATGAGAAGTGTGGAATTCAAAGTCGTGGAGACTGACCCAGGGGAATATTGTGTCGTAGCCCCAGATACCGAGATATTCTGTGAAGGTGAGCCTGTCAGGAGAGAGGACGAGGACAGGTTGGATGAGGTCGGTTATGATGATGTGGGCGGTGTTAGAAAGCAGATGGCCCAGATTCGTGAACTGGTGGAGTTGCCACTAAGGCATCCTCAGCTCTTCAAGTCTATTGGTGTGAAACCCCCCAAAGGAATCTTACTGTATGGACCCCCAGGTTCTGGAAAGACTTTGATTGCCCGAGCTGTTGCTAATGAAACTGGTGCTTTCTTCTTCTTGATTAACGGCCCAGAAATCATGTCTAAATTAGCTGGAGAGAGTGAGAGCAACCTGAGAAAGGCATTTGAGGAGGCCGAGAAGAATGCCCCATCAATTATTTTCATTGACGAGATTGACTCAATCGCACCTAAGAGGGAGAAGACACACGGGGAAGTCGAGAGGAGGATTGTTTCTCAACTTTTGACTCTCATGGATGGGTTGAAATCCCGTGCCCATGTCATTGTCATGGGTGCAACTAACCGTCCTAACAGCATTGACCCGGCTCTCCGAAGGTTTGGCAGGTTTGATCGGGAAATTGATATTGGTGTTCCTGATGAAGTTGGTCGCCTTGAAGTTCTTAGAATTCACACCAAGAACATGAAGCTTTCTGAAGACGTAAGGCTACTATTCACATATTGGCTAGTTTTTTAAGATAATATGATCAGGCATATCTAGTTACATGATTTTGCAAATTGCAGGTAGATCTTGAAAGAATTTGTAAAGACACACATGGATATGTTGGTGCTGACCTTGCAGCCCTCTGTACTGAAGCTGCTCTCCAGTGCATCAGAGAGAAAATGGATGTCATTGATTTGGATGATGACACAATTGATGCTGAAATACTCAACTCCATGGCTGTCTCAAACGAGCACTTTCACACTGCTCTTGGAACAAGCAATCCTTCTGCTTTGCGTGAGACAGTAAGTTTGCACATATTTGTTTGCATCATGAGTTTTGCATTTTATCGTGATATTTTAATTTCATTGCTTAATCTGAGATTCTGAATTGAACAGGTTGTTGAAGTGCCTAATGTCTCTTGGCAAGATATTGGAGGGCTCGAAAATGTCAAGAGGGAGCTTCAGGAGGTAAATAGGGATACTTGAGTTTGTACCTATTAATGTTGTGCTTTATCTGTTGAATTGCACTCAATAATTTGTATCTCTCTTTTATCTTGTAGACTGTTCAATATCCTGTGGAACACCCAGAGAAGTTTGAGAAATTCGGAATGTCACCCTCGAAAGGTGTTCTATTCTATGGTCCTCCTGGATGTGGTAAAACCTTACTTGCCAAGGCAATTGCAAATGAATGCCAAGCCAACTTTATCAGTATTAAAGGACCCGAACTGCTTACCATGTGGTTTGGAGAGAGTGAAGCCAATGTCCGTGAAATATTCGACAAGGCTCGACAATCAGCCCCATGTGTTCTCTTCTTTGATGAGCTTGACTCTATAGCTACCCAGGTTATTTCCTTTCCCTCTACCAATAAATCACATGTTACTTTTGTCCTTATAAATTTCTGTCCCAAAGGAATCAATCTACCAAACGTCAAGTTACCTATTAGTGTATTGACATACTTATTACATATTTCCCCAAATGATTTAGTTTTTAAGAATTCAAGCATTTTGGCCTGAGATTTCTAAATAATTTCCATTTTAGTTATACATTTAATTAATGGGTGTATTAGGTTCATATTTGGTTGAATAGAAAAATAACTTAGATGCAATGAACTTCTGGACTTTGTGCAGAGAGGAAGCAGTGTCGGAGATGCTGGTGGGGCTGCTGACCGTGTTCTGAACCAGCTTTTAACCGAGATGGATGGCATGAATGCAAAGAAGACTGTTTTCATAATCGGGGCCACAAACAGACCCGATATAATCGACCCCGCACTTCTTCGTCCTGGCCGTCTTGACCAGCTGATTTATATTCCTCTGCCTGACGTAGAATCCCGTCATCAGATCTTCAAAGCTTGCCTTCGCAAATCCCCCCTTCACAAGGATGTTGACCTCAACGCTCTTGCCCAGTACACTCAGGGATTCAGTGGGGCTGATATCACCGAAATATGCCAGCGGGCTTGCAAGTATGCCATCAGAGAGAACATTGAAAAAGTAATTTCTTCTTCTGCTTTTACTCGAGGGTATCGAGCGTAATTCTTTTAATTATTCGTATTTTAATCTGACCAGTTAATTTACTTGATGATGCTTATATATATCAGGACATTGAAAGGGAGAGGAGAAGAAAAGATAATCCCGACTCCATGGAGGAGGATGTGGACGATGAAGTGTCTGAAATCAAGCCAGCTCATTTTGAGGAGTCAATGAAGTACGCCCGTAGAAGTGTGAGTGATGCTGATATACGCAAGTACCAGGCCTTTGCACAGACCTTGCAGCAGTCTCGTGGGTTCGGGACAGAATTCCGTTTTGCTGAGTCAGCAGCAGCTGGGGTGTCGGGATCTGACCCGTTTGCTGCCCCTGTTGGTGGAGCTGACGAGGACGACTTGTATAGTTGATCTTCACACGAAAATCGCTTACTTTCCAGCAACTCTAAATCAGACATGTTTTCACCAGAAATGGTTGATGCCACCTAATGCTTGTTGTTATAGCTCTCAAGATTATTGGATCATTGAGGCTCTACACTAAATACATTTGCAACTTCTTATTTACGTTTAATGTAAGAACTACTTTAATTTAGTTTTTGGTCTTCGCTTGTAACAACACATGCAGTTTCAATACCACTATACTAACTTAAATCTGACCAAATCGATTGCGGGCCAACTATTTGGCGAGCCGCGAGAGTGGAGTTTTTCGTCTCTTTTCTTTGTTAAAAAAACAAGATTGTTGAAGTGGATGACATAATTTAACATTTGAAACTGCTGATAACCCCACAGGGTCATATTCGACCATCCACATTTATATCATTGCTACATGATAGCATATAAACCATTAAATCCCATCCCCAAACACTTGAAAATCCAAATGGAGCTAAAGTTGCATAATCTAACTCTACCGGTTGCTTCCTTCACTCACTGTAAGTTTTTTGAACTAAGATCTTTTTCTCGACTATGAAGCCGTACAATTTTATCGGTTGCCACTGTTTGCCTCTGTGTATTGGTTTTTGAAATAGCAAAGAAGCTTCCTTTTTTTTTTTTCTTCTTGGTTTATTCAGTGAAGTATCAATTCAAGACAGTTAAAAAAACATATGGGTTATGGGTCTTAATTTTAAAAGTTAATTGTTCTTTATTATTGGAAATAAGGATAAAGTTCAGGGGTAGCTTCTGCAATTATTATGATTTTTGAAACGAATGGCTTTTGGGTGAAGGAGCCTCTGATTGAACATATATGGAGTATATAGTTGTGGGAGTTTGATAAAAAAGGGGGAATCAAATTTCTAGTGTTAGAAATGGATAAAGTTTTATTCTTATATTCATCATTGTGCAAGCAGCTAGAAATCGCAATAAGCTCAGAGTGAATATCGGACCTCCGTTTCCAAACTGTAAATCCAAAACCGGAATCGTGTCTTCAGCACTCCCAGAAACAGTAGCTTCCATTGCAGTTGCTGCAACAGTTGTTGGTGCAGCTGCTACTCTCCTTTCGAGAAGAACTTCTAAAACAGCTTCCCAAGTTACCGAGGTAAAGTGTTAAACCATATCATGGAAAAAAAAGGTTTTCTTGAATCCATTTTTGTTTTTGACTATGCCGATTCTTGTGGGACCAAAAGGCCCCTTCAAAAACTTGCGACGACTGTGGAGGCTCGGGCGTGTGTCCTGAATGCAAGGGAGAAGGGTTTGTGGTTAAGAGATTGTCGGACGAAAGTGCTGAGAAAGCGAGACTGATGGCTAAAAACATGGCCACTAGATACACAGCAGGGTAAAAAGTTTCGCTCGTATACCTTTTTCTTTTTTCGACTTTCTTTTCGTGCAATAATTAATGTACCGTGTTCCGTGATCTGCTTTACAGCCTTCCGAAGAAGTGGAGCTACTGCACAAAGTGCTCGTCTTCTCGTTCCTGCAGCACGTGCAACGGCAGTGGGAAACTAAGCTACATCAACTAGCTTGCCTTGTCTTATTATCATAATCCCAAAAATTTCGTGTTTTTTTCTATGTAGATATTTTTGTTCGGAAGAGAGCAGATTTTGCAGTGTTGCTTCGATAGTGTACAACATGATGTTCTTTAAACGATTCTTATGGAAAACACGAAAAGCGTTTATATAATGATACAACGTTTCCTATGAAACAGGACATTACGAGAGAGAGAGGCAAACTTTACACAGCAATAAGTAGAAATCAAGTATCAGAAAATACTACAGTAGTAGTAAACAGAGAAGGCTGAAATTAAACATTACCCTCCCAGAAAACATAGTAAGTGCTCATGTCCATAACTCAAATAGTATCTCCAAGATAACAACCGATAAGCCGTTGGAGATCCAAACAAGATTTCAAAGAGCTAAATCTTGTAAACAGTTGAGTAACACGGTTCAATTTATATTTGTCGAAGAAATTGACATAACAAATAGGGATAATTGTGCTTTAGTATCTGAAATTTAAACCTTTGAAATTCACATAATGCCCATTAGAATCCATAAGAAACTAGAAGCCAGCTGACAAACTAAATGTCAAAAACTCAATTTTTTACATTTATATTAGTAGGTCGAATATATGCATCAATTTAGATTTTCAAAATGAAATATATATTGATTACACAATTGTATTTTTTTCAGTTATACACTCACTCACTGACTCACATTCGTATATAGATATCGTAAGCTTGTGACTGTGGTATTACAAAAATTAGCCTACGAAAATGGAAGAGGAAGAAGGAAACATGAATAAAATGAATCATTTGATGGCACAACATGAAACATAAAGCAAAGCAAACTATTCAATATTGGTTTTAACATCTAAATTAAGTTGGTTGAATAGGCCCAATAACATAAGTTAAATCGCGGCAGACATTTAAATTTTCTAGGTAGTGGTCTTCATGAATAAAATGGTCTTCATATATTTTTACCGTACGATTATCATGTCATCATCGGGTGGTGTGATATTTTCGGTCAGCAAATCGGTGAGTATTAATGTAATCACTCACCAGCACTGATCGTTCAGTAATCAACGATTCCGTTAGGAATTAAATCTTAACATCGTATTGAATCTTTCACTTGTAAGATGAAAGTAATGTTTAAAACAATTAGTATTAGTGAAAAAGTAAGGATATATATTTATTTTATAATAAAATAATAAAAATTAATTATTGCATGATCAGGTGTGAGTGTGTGACCATTGATATATAAAATACGGAGTAATTCGAAAAGAAAAATGTGAAATATATTGATAGTATAATATTTTTTTTACTAATATTTTTTGAATTAATGTTGGGTGAGTACGATCACCTTTAGCACACAAAAACAAAAACTGAGCTTCATTTCTATGCAAAAGAATGATGATACATACAAGTATAGTACTCCTCAATCCTCATGACTCGTAAACCCTAAACATGCAACATAGAAACATAATTTTGATTGATATCACGGTGAAATTAAAAGTGTACATATAAAGTTCAATGATTAACTTTAGTGGCCAAAGAAAACTCCATCTTAAAATGAATTGGTGATAGAATAATAACTACTTTCAGTAAACTTAGAAAATTTTCTTTCTTTTTTGTGAAAAGTTGATGCAGTAAAAGTAAGAAAAGATGCATCAACGTCAAACTTTACTAGTAAATCACAATATACGTTTGTGCTCGATCTCAAATCAAATTGAACAAATAAAGAGATATATAGAAAAGAAATCAAAATTATAATAAATTAATTAAGTGGCCAAGATTGAATTAACTTGGGTGTGGGCGTGTGGCACCAACCTCCGCCATAGATGAAAATCCATCTTTGTCCTATATGCACACTTTTAAAGACTGTACTCTTTGTAATTGTCATCGTATAAATGGTGCTATCTATATATAGCTAGACATATATATTGGAGTATAATATTCGATCACGGGAATTTGGATCTTTCTTATAATAATATTAATATATATACTACTGTAATATTTCGATAATTATAATATATATAGTATATAATTGTCCAATTGACAATTTATTTATAGACGATAGTAACATGACACGGGAAACAAGGACGGCGAAAAGGCGTAATCAACATGTAGTGCGAGACACACACTGCCCGTCACGTGCGTGCATGCATGGGATATGGCCCATTTCATATGACAAACACGGTTTCAGACTTTGAGAAGAAGAAGAAGAAGAAGTCAACTTTATTTTTATTATTGTTTTAAGCTTATGACTACGTGGAATATATTATATGTAGGATACGCCCTTTTTTTTAATGTTGATTTAATGAGGTGTTCATGCCACTTACACGTGGTACCACGTCA
Source organism: Euphrasia confusa (assembly GCA_954870475.1). Lineage (NCBI taxonomy): Eukaryota > Viridiplantae > Streptophyta > Magnoliopsida > Lamiales > Orobanchaceae > Euphrasia > Euphrasia confusa. Next base: position 21,133,928 of record OX940969.1, read on the forward strand.
TCACTAGATCGATAAAAAAACAGTCAAATTCAAGTGGCCACAATTACAAATACGGAGTATATACTATATATTAATCTCCTTATTTTGAAAAAATATACTATGATTGTACTAATTTTATTAAATATTGCATCATCTCATTGATTATTATAGCTAGGGTGTGAACTAGTATAATTTAAATGTACACAGTACACATTGACGCTGAATGTAAAAATAATCGGGACCATAAGTACTCCATAAGTGTTGATCATGATGTTGATGAATTAATGGTATTTGTATTATTAATTTACTTGACCGCATTAATTTATTTGTCCTAACTCCTAACAATTTATGCATTGATTTTTTTAATTTATAGAAAAAAACTATGCATAAATTATTTGAGACGAAAGTATAGTACATTATATTGAGTAGCAACCCCTATCAATTAATTGTCATTGAAGTATGTGGTGCGCTTGTATAGAAAATCTTCTTGATAATGTTGGGATCAAGTGGTGAGTCCCGTTTGGATGTTTTGATGATAACGGTTTATAATATTATGGAGAAGGGAATGACCTAATTAATAGCAACTCAAGTTCCAATTTGAATAAAAGATCAATAGGTGTTTAGTGTAGTTTATAAATAAAATCACATCCCCGTTATGAATGTATACAGTAATTAATTTTGATAAGCAGACAAAATACAAAATCGTACGTGGAAGTTTGATTTAAATTAGACAATATTATACTAATGCAACACGAGCCGGCAGAGCCTTGCACCTCTGGATAAAAAATAAAAGTGAAAATAAAAAGAAAAAATAGTCAAAGAGGTTTATAACAAGTTGCACATTATTAGGAGAGCATTAATTTAGGGTTTGTTAAACATGTGGGGCTTTATATATATAGTAGTAATACAGTAGCAGTAGTAGTATATGGCATATCCTCAACCACCCACCTGAGTTCAGCTACTCACTCACTCACTCCCTCCCTTTTCTTTCCTTTCTCATCAGAAATTAATTAGTTGCTGCGAAATACTCTCATGTACTAGCTAGTATATATGTATATATATATATTAAGTCGTTGTTTTCTGGTGTAGCATCATCAAGATTCACACACAGTCACATGTGCACGCGCGTGAGAATCTTGATGATGCTGCATCGGGTAATAACCGACTGCCCTAAAAAAACACAACGATGACCGGACATGTATGCTTCTATCAGGTTTCTTGAGGGTATTTTTGTCATTTCACTAAACACGGACAAGGATTAAGTCCATGGCTGTGATTGCCATGTACGTACATGACCTGCCCAGCCCGGCCACGAGTATTTTCTCACATGAAGGTACGTGCTAAAATTCATAAATATTTGTATATTTTCGTTCACAATTTTTATCTTCTATGTTGTTGTATTTTAACCAAACGTTTGTGCATTAATTCTTTTAAATCGTGTAATTTTAAGTTTGTTATTGAATATATTGCATATTTATTTTTTTTATATATATAATTTGATATTTCGGTATATATACTTTGGTATAATAAAAAATAATCGATATATTTTATAATGACATTTTTTATATAACTAAATTTAAAATAATCAATATATTTAAAAATAATGTATATAAGACCAATGTAAAAAATTTCTAATATCAAATTTTTTGATATGATTATTTCCATATTATATATATGTAAAACTGAGAAATTGTTGAATATTGTTAGTGTGTGTATACATACTATGGTGTCATTGAAGATAAATGTGTTCAAATAATTTATTTATATTTTCGAATTTTATGTGATAGTAGTATTATAAAATCACGATTGAGTGAGTAGTAGTAATGTAGTAGTAGTATTCTATTTCTATGGGTGGCATTTTGTAGCTAGTGTGGACCCAGTTAGTTGCTACTTGCCCTATTTGACATCTACAATTTCTTTATCGATTACTCTTTTCCCTACATTATTAATAGGGGGAGATATACACTCGAAAATTGAAAATTGAAAATTTTAAAAAATGTTAGATTTTTGACTTTCTATTGTAAAGTGGGTGAAAATATATAATTGTATGCTATTATACATATACGTTTCTAAACATTTGTCTTGAAACAAAATATTTACATGAAAAGTTTTGTAATCTGCGAAAAAAGGGCACGCATGTTGATGAAGAGAAAAAACGAAAAAGAACATGACTGAAGAGCGGGCAGAGTCTTCAATACATTCCCCCAAACCGCTGCAGCCTGCAGGAGCTTTAGAAAATCAATCAATGTCGAAAACTAATTGGGATAACGACCTGAATGGTTGAACCCTATGGTTCATATATGTTACCCACACAGCTTCTCAGAATCAATGTAAGTGAATTTAAATGCCATATTTACATTATCAACTGTTATGTTTTTGGAAAACACTACGAGCCGTACGGTGGTCCTAATTTAAAATATCATAGGGTGGTCCAAGACCAGCATAATACATTGAATGGAAAACGAAGGACCATTTCTTGGTCCTCTGTCATAGAAAGTTCTCCATTGTAGTTGGCTGAGTTTTTCTTGGTCATCCACAGCCCACGAGTAACTAAACACCTCCATTAAAAAGATTTCATACCATATCTCCCTTTAGGGTGTGTTTGGTCAAGCAAGGGATTTCAAGAGTCATAAATTTTAAATGCAAACATCCCCTAAGATTTTCGAAAGTGACATTCATAATTTCACTCAAGTATGTCAGCATCTAGGTAAGGGAAGCCAACAACACATCACAAGCAAACGAGAAGCAATCGAGCTCATAGAGAAAAGCCGCAAGACTCCATATATTGGGTTTAAAAGTGATGAATGCTCTGAGAACGTGATCTCCGCCTCCTTTCGTTTTTGTCTCTGAGGGGAGGCTCACTTTTCGTTCTCAGGAACATGTCAACGTGGTGCTTCTCTCCACGGAGCTCGTTTGTATCATTAGGTTGGTCTTCTTTTGAAATAGGCAACAAAGATACTTCACTGGACTTCATTTTATTATTATGGTTTAAGGTGTCTCTGTCGTCGTCATCAGAGATGTAACCATTGTCAGGGATATCTTGCATGGCAAGATCATCATACTCTTCGTCCGATTTTGTGGATTCCTCATCCACCGAGCCTCCTTCCAACTTAATTAATAAAGAAAAAACAAAATCGCTATTAGTACACTCTGCACACTTTTCAACTGGGAATTATCATGTTAAATGCACTACATTGCATAATATATATCTCATCAACTATATTAATCTACCAATTTTGTGGTGCTCGATAGCTAGAATACATAAATATATAGGATGAATAAATATAAAATTTTCAAATTTCTCTAGATACAATGGATTGTATACTTACTACATTAGACGTGGGGATTGTTAGAAAAATTACTCAAGGTTTGACCAAATTTATAGTTTCAAACAATTGTGTCAAATTACAAATACCTCCTTTCAAGTATTTCAGATATCTACCTGATTCAGTTTGTAACTAGTAAAGCAGAAACAAATGCGTGTGTGGGTGTGTGAGGGAGGAGAGGAATCTTCAGAGATCTGGGGATTTTGTAATTAGACTATCTCAAAAGACATTTTTTTAGCAACTGTTGGACTATCTTAACAATACCAATGCAAAACGTAGTCATTGCTTACCTCTTCTTGCAGTTGCTTCTGTCCATCACTAAAATCTTCATCACTATCTACCTCCAATGGCTCATCCACCTCTTCATCACTTCCGTACACAGACTGTTCTTCCATGAGCTGAAAAAGGCAGGAAATGCTCAAAAATGTAAAAATGGAGCACATTAGGACAATACTATCAAGCATTACCCACAATAGAAGTTTTAACTTTCTCAGGCTATATCCCTACTTTATAGCTACATATAAAAATATATGAATGTATTTTGAAATATACCTCACTAGGAGATGTAAAGCTTCGGCTTCGTGACTACCACATTAAGAAAAAAATATTTTTAGGATTTGAGACAATTTTTCCATCCTCCTAGAAATTAATGATAATATTGAATGATTGATGGGCAGAATGGGTGGAGAAAATGATGAAGAAAACGATAAATCATCCTTCGAAGGTGAGGATTGGACATGGAACCCTTGTTGGCAAAGATAGTGCAGCTCAAGAACCGAGATCCTTCATAATTTACTAGAAGGGGTAAAAGCATCAGGTATCCCACTCTAGCTTAAATGCTAGGCCTACACACGTGCACAAGAGAAATGTAACAAGGAGAAGGTAAATAATATACTACTGTATAATTTACATCTAAGAGTCTTATCACTTATAGATGATAAGAGCAATTTTGTTTGATGAAAGAGGAAGCTTGATATTATAGATCATGTTTTAATTTGATGATTGAAACTTAACTTGGTCACTTGAAGTTCGCTTTAATCAAATTTTATCGTTTTTTACAATTTTACTATTTTAAACTTTAAAGTTCTTTGTTGTTTCCATTTTCAAGCAATACCATTACAGTTTTCACTTTTCAAGCACACCGTGACTCCAATTTCACGCAAACTGAAGCATATGACAATCTCAAACTAACCTCTTTGGCTGGCCCATCAGACATCTTAGGCGAGCTGCAGCAGGACGAAACGTATCTACTCCCAGTATCAGTCAGCTCACCTTTTGACTCATCAAAGCTACTTGCATGACTCGTACCCCCAGTATCACCTGGCCAAGCACTGATCCCAAAGTGACCAAACTGCAAATTGACAGGCTCCGCTTTTCCAATCTGCAAAGGCCCATACATAGGTATCCCAATCCCATTCTCAGTAGGATGGCCCGCGATATCAACTGGCCACGCCTTCGCCACAGAACCATCATTATTCAGAAGCGCCATCATATGCCTACTGGAACCTTGCCTCTGTATCAACTGGAACATACCCTTGGAACTCAATGAATTGGCCGTACACTGGTTCCTGTACTCCTCATCAACAAGTGAGACCGTATTCGTGCCCGGATCGTAAAGAAGCTCTCCCGACTCGCGCCTTCTGAGGCAGCTGAAAACCGTTGCGTGAATGGCAGCTACGCTTTTGTCGACGTTTGTGTTGTTAATTTTCGGGACAAGATGTTTATCAGCTCGGTTGCATAGGTACTCCTGGATTGTTCTTATGTTTCGAATGTATTTAACGTACTTGTTTCTAGCAGGGTCTAACGTCATGTACTTGGCACGGACGGCAAATCTTTCCAAGTGCTTCTCCTCATTTGAGATGTAAATCATGAAGGGTATGATGGAAGGATGTTTTTTCATGAGACCCATCTACACGATGAAAAAACCATAATATGAACAAATCAGAACACGCCAAAAAATTATAGGTACTCATTTTCAAATAAAAATAAAAATAAATTGGTGACCTTTTCACACAGTCCAAGAAAACTTCAAATATTGTACACTTCAAGTTAATAATAACCTTTTACGGTACATTTTGTTGATAACAATGCAATTTAGATAAGGGAATATAAGAGAAACAATATTGTAACTATTGCATTTATAAGGGGTCTATCTTTGTAAAACACAACAAAAATAGCAATCAAGCCTGGCATCTGAATAATTCTATTTCTATACTAACACATGAATTTCTCAGAACTAATAGCGTGAATTCATTACCACAAAATTGAGGCTTAAGTGAACCCCCTCCACTACAACTGATTCCTTCCTTTCCTCCCACGCAGTAATCAGCCGGTCCAGGCTGTCAATTACCATTTCACTTTGTGCTTTGAATCCTTCAACAGCCATCCGTTTCGGACTAATCAAATTGGCGGCCGTTGTATTATTGCCTTCTGATTTTTCAGTGGTGGAATTACTAATCAACCCTTCGTCCTTAACAAGTGAGGCAGCAGGAATGCCAGCTGATTTCTTGGCTTTCTTTTTGGCCTTAGCTTCAGCAACCGCAACTGGATCTAAATGTTCCCCAGCATGATAAGTTGAAGCCCAGAGTAAAGGGTTTTGTTTTTCATCAGCAAAGCTTCTCATCATATGGCGAATGGAGTCGGTAGATATAACAGTAGTAATACCCAACCTACTACCCTGCAATCATAATGCTTGATAGAATCAGTTTCAGGTAAAACTCAAACAAGGAAAAAAATGTCATGCTTAGTCAAGGACAAGTAGCCATTTGTGAAGAGCAACCATAAACTTCATTTTAATATTTTCTCTAATTTACAACATTTGGAAAGTTGAAATTTGAGCTCAGACAAATGTTGAAGATCTGAACAACCATTAATTTAAAAAAAAAAAAAAAGTACAAAACAGATGGCTAACAGAACAATATCCATAGAAGCTAAATGTCTGAGATTTTGAATATTTTGGTGTTGCTTATCATATTATAACTGATTAGACAAACATCTTTTTCTAGAAAACCAATTTGAAAACAAAAATGGCAGTGAGCAAACTCGACCTCAAGAGAAAAAGTGAAAAAAAAATATAGAATGAAACAATGAAACAAAAACTCACCAGTAAGGCAGATAAAGTAGATTTTCCACAGCCACTCGTGCCACAGAGTAAGACAGTCACAGATTCCTTCCGTTCTCTGATTCTGAAATGAGAAGCAGAGAATTAGAGAACCAAATAGTGCAATACCATTCAGAACAACATTTACTACTAAACACATTATCCAAATAGATATGTGAATAAATATAATGTAGTGATGCGCAATGCTACAATGACACTGTGGATATAACAAGGGTAATGCTTCTCGGACTCATTTACTACAACAATCAAGGATAAAAAATATAACATTCTGTCGCTAGACATCTTTATTAATATGAGATTTTTCACGTTTAAAAGATAAAATAAACTAAACAAAGGGAAAAGCTTAAAGAAAAGAGAGGGAGGTACAATGGAAAGTTTTATACCAGCACATAGAGGAGAATTAAATAAGTAATTTACTCCAACCAAATCTCAGTTTATCCCTACCGGACCCATCCCCCTTACACCTTTTTAAACCTTTAAGTAGTCAGCTTTATGTAGACTTAAAATAATTTATTAGGTAAAGTTACTTTCTATAATTAAAATTAGCAACAAGTAATAAAGCATAACTCACTTTCTAAAAAAAACCTAAAAGAAAAGATTTCATGAACCAAGAAAATTAACATAATTTCAGGTAGGAATGTAATGTGAACACTACCTGCAAGCTAAGATTAAATCAGCCCTCTGATTTGGCCCTACATACTTATACTCGGAAAGAGCCTCACAAACAACATCTAAAAAGCGTTTTCTTCCCACGACCATAGTAGTGCGTCTTTTGTACGATTCAAAGGGTTTACTTTTGCTCGTATCTTCCACCTCAGATGAATGATCCACACCTTCTTTGTCCAAGCAGGGGCGAGAATAGTATTTAGTCTCCCTTTTCAGAAATACTTTACTAGCCTGCAGTGACTCCTCAATACATTCTGAGGTAGACTTCTCTGTTAAGTATCTGTGTCTCATCACTTCAAATACCCGTTGGCTAATCTGAAGAAAATAAGAGTTTCAGGACTTTACAGTCTTAAGGTACATGGCTATAGTGTATGCTAAATAAATATGAAAATAAGATACAATATGGTCCCATTCAACTTGCAAGATATACATAATTCACACGCAGGTATAACTAGATGCATCAAACATGTTGATAATCCAAACCATAAGTATCACAATTTCTCTACACAGTAATAATTCCATAAAATGTAAATCAATGTATAAGATGGTACAAAAAAAGACAACAAGGCAGCATCTATCAGCCTCTTCAAGTAATCAGATGACCCCGTTTATTTCAATATAAACATGTAACAAAAATTATTTTTCTGTTACATACTGCTAAATATCATAAAACCTATGGTCCACTGAGGATAGCAAAAACCTTGCAGATCAAGGGCAAAAATGAGTAAAAATAATAATCAGAAAAATAGGCACAGTAAACCAAATCATCTGTTCCAAGTTCCAGATTGAGATCAGGAAATGATGCAGGTTTTCGCATATGAAAAGATATAGAAGCCAAAAACTAAAAGGAAAATAACACCTCAAAGAGGAAGTATCACGCAAAATAAAAATAAAAACAATTGGGAATAGCAAGTGCAAACCTTAAAGGCATGCCGAGCCTTGCAACCCATGAGTTGCAGAGTACTCTGTAGAATGGAGCGCGTGTATCGAAACGACGGAGATCCCTTATTCCCAGCCGCCGCCGCCGCCGCCGCGTCATCCTCGATAACGACAACGTACAGCAGCTTCGCCGCCACCTCGGCAGCCAGCATTTTCTCGAGCTACACACATGCACAAACGAATCGCTTCAAATTAGCAGAGCTCAATTAACAGATCAAAGAAGCGAAACTAAAAGAGTTCAAAATCAAATAATCAAAATCGCAATGCAGGTCAACAAAATAGCAAATCCATACCGGCGGTGAAAGCAAATGAAGGTAAAAGAAGGAAAAGGGTTCAGAGTCCGGTTAGGGTTCTACGAGTAGATTCAGTGAGACTTTTATAGAGAAAAGAAAATTCAGGTGAAGGAAGGGAAAACGACCCCGTTTCCGAGGGGATCCGGCCATATGCACCGCCATCAACTTCCACGCATCTCAGCTTCTGGGCCTACACGGGGTCGTCTCTCTCTCTCTCTCTCTCTCTAATCTGAGTGTGCGGGAATTGAGATGACAGATTTAGGTCTGGCAGGGTGTGGAAATTACGGGAAAACCCAAAAGGATATTTATAGTGGCAGGTGAAGGTGCAATGACAAGAATCGTAATTGCGGCAAAATATGAGGGTGATAATTGTAATTATCTCTATTTTTGACATTTGATTTGACAAATTTAAACTTTATTTATACTCTACCAAGCCCAAGAGCATCTCAATATTAAGTACACCTCCGTCTCTACCGTCTCAATTTATTTATACATTGATTTATTAAATTAATAAAAATATTATTTTTTAACTCTTTAATCAAAATAAATAGTAAACATGTATTTTTAAATTAAAAAATAAAATAAATAAATAGTAACATGTATTTTTAAGTTAAAAAATAAAATAATTAAAAGTATAATTTAAAAAGCACATAAAAAATATAGGTAAATTATATTTTAAAGCAAAAAAATATTTTTTTTAGGGACGTGCATACAATTTAAAAGAGAATTTTGAGTATTAATTCTTTGATACTAAGTACAATTTCAAATATGATCTCAACTTCTTATCTTTTTATTTTTATTATATTTTTTTAATATACATGTGTACATATGTAGAATTGTAGATAATGTATAGTCGTGTAACCTACAAAAAATAAAATTTGCACTTTACATTGGTGAAGTACTCCATAATTTATTTTTGATATGTCAAAATATTCATTTATAAACTTAAAGTTAACAAGTTTAAATGTAATGTGTCACTTTAATATATTTATATGTAATGTAATAACTTCAACATTCAACTTATTAATTAGCCTATCGTAGGAAACAGGCTATAATTGTCTCTTTTTTCAATTGCACTTTAAGCATTAATATTGAATGAAATTTAATTTGCTTAACTTTAAGCAATTTTGCTTCTTCAGTAGTATTAATTTTTTATTCTACTTTGAGGGCAGTTATATGTTGGCGGCTAATCTAACTAAATGGGTGTGACAATTACTATTTTAATTGGTTTTTAAGATTTAGTAAAATTTTGCAATCTTCATTTGATTATATATATATATATATATATATATATATATATATATATATATATATATATATATATATATATATATATAGAGAGAGAGAGAGAGAGAGAGAGAGAGAGAGATGAACGGTCAAATTATAGATGCATAAAATTACATATTCATCAAAATACTTAGTGTTGGATTAACGTGTTTGAATGTATGCATGCATTTGGTCCCCAGGAGCATAGCCGAGTGGTAAGGCCTGTGATGATGTGGGTGTATTTCCCCGGCGACGCAGGGTTCGAATCTCGGGTGGGACAAATTTTCATTGAAATATTATGAAAGTTTGTCCTGGGGTTCGACCTGTTGGCTCTCTCGCACAGGTGTCTACTACTCGGGCACATTCCTCGATTTACATCCTACCCGATCGAGGGACCTCCGATCGGGTGGGGGTGGAGTTTCTCGTCTCTCCTCCTTATCAAAAAAAAAAAAAAAAATGTATGCATGCATTTGTCCTTTTTATCGTCGATTTTGGAAAACAGAGACGTGCAGGATTGTTTGGTTGAAACGAGAAACGAAATTGAAAGCTTGTAAAAGCCTCATATATATATGAGCCTTTGTGTTTGTGTACACGGAACCGAATGGCGAATCATTCTCGAGAGGAAAGTGAAACACACAGATTGATTGGTATCATATACCCTACGTGTACAATATACTTATAACTACTTAATTAGAATATATACATCTTATATACTACGAGGTACAGTATTAATAAATTTTTCACGAGTGCACAATAATAATAGTGCAAAAAAAAAATTGTTCAACAAGTTATTTTCAATAAATCGTTTTCTTTTCAATAAACCGTTTTCTAATGAACCGAACCGAATCGAACTGAACTGAATTGAAATGATTTGAATTGAACTGAAATTATTTAAACTAAACTAAAATTAATTTTTTTTATAAAAATTATAAATCATTAAATATTTATTTAAACATATTAATAATATAGTGTAACTAAATTGTATAATTAAAATTATTGTTTTTAAATTATTTATATTTTAATTTAATTTATTTTGAAACAAACTTAATGGAATGAAAAAAGTAAATATCTTTATTTTTTATTTTAAAATATAAATTTAAACATACTTATTTATTTAATTTAAAATTAATTTATATCCTTGATTTTTTAATAAAAAAAATAATAGTAATATTTTTTTAATCGAAAGAATAGTTTTATTAATCCGAGAGGGATGGATTACAATTTACACAAGGAGAGTAGGTGACAAAGGGCACATGGAAAGCCTGAAATTGTGAAGTAAAACAAATAAACTACGGAGTGCATGCATACCATGCTCTGTGGTCCAAAGTCCAAACATTTCACATCGGCTCAGGCACGCGGATTAAGGTTGTTCCTTTTCTACATTACTAACCTACGCAGTTGACCAATTCGTAAAAACTGCATACTGCTACTACTATTCCAATTACATATGCACTGATCCACGTAATTAAACTTAAAAATATTTGTTAAGTTTAAAAATTAAGTAATTGTAATTAAAATTTAAAAAATATGTGTCAAAGTTGGGCCAATAACAACTTAAAAGGCTTTGTTAAGATGATAAGGTAATCCAACTTATATTTGAGCTCTAAAATCTGTATCCAACCGATATGAGAAAGTAATCCAACTTATATTTGAGCTTTAGAATACATAACACGCCATCTCACGAGTAGACTCGGTTTTGTCGGCTCTACTCGTGGTCATAGTGCCATCTTTGGGCAATCAGGAAATTTAATCGGTTGGGGCTCAATCATCATGTTGGGTCTGCTCTGATACCATGTCAAAATTGTGACAATAACACATTAAAAGACCTTGGTAAGGTGATAAGGTAATCCAACTTATATTTGAGCTCTAGGATTAAAAAATTAAGAATAAAATAGTATTTTGAAATGAAAAAATAATATATAATTTGTTTTTTTTAAATATGAATAATTAATTGAGACAAAAAAATTGTGCATAAATAATTTAAACAATCGTGCATTTGTCACGTACCAAACTACCAAAGTATATATATATATAAATATTAATTTAACGCAAATAATCGAGTTCGAATTTAAATATAAATAATTGTGTATATATAATGGTCGTGGCGGCCATACTTTAGCGAAGGAACCTTCTTTCTTTCGGAATTGGATTCCATCAATCCCTACATTATTTTAATCCATATTTTATAGGGAAAAATAGCAATAAGGCCATTTTTTAACATTTTTTCGGCAATAAGGCTTTCGAGAAATTACGCGTGTCAATTAGGCCGCCTAAAATGTGTAAAGACAACATTACCCTTTCATATATATACAACGCACTGTTCTCACCAATCCCTCATTTTCTCACAAATTAAAATTCATTTTCATCGGCGGCAGATACGACATTGGCTCGGATCCTCGAGGCGATCGACGTCGACTATATCGACGCGAGCGCAACTCTTGACGTCACCGACGAATACCAATTCGTGAACAAGCACAACTTCCGCGCCGCCTTCGTCTGTGGGTGCCGAGATCTGGGGAAGGCGCTGCGGCGGGTCCGGGAGGTGGCGACGCTGATACGCACGCAGGGGGATCTGAGCGGCTCTGGCGATCTGGCGGGGGGCCGTCAACATGGGCGAGATTAGGGTTCTGAACAACATGGACGAAGACGGTGGAATGGGAATGTCAATTTCAATCTGAAGACTCTGTCGAGATCGAACGCCTTGAAGGTGTTCGACGAAATGCTGAAGAAAGGTTATCGAATATCCATTTGCCTCATTACTCGGCATGGTTGCGTCTAGTATCGGTTGAGATACGAACTTCGCGGCCACGAAGACGATGTATGATATCACACTCCTCGTAATCTGCTGCTTTCATTTTCTACAATAAAGGGAATTAATTGCTTGCTCGCTTAGCTCGATTGAAATTTCAAATTCAATTTTTCTGATTTTATTTTGTTGCTGTCAATTTTCATGCTTCTAATATATTGCTTTTCATCACACTAGGGAAGCATTTGTGATTTTTTGAGTTGTTGTTCCTGGTTGTGTTTCTTTTTGGATGTTGGGACGCGCAAAAAACGGCATGGGTGAATCTCACCGTCGAAAAGGGGATGTTTATATTTACTGTGTGCTTGCCATAGAGCTGGCGACTGGGAGGCGGGCTCTGGATGGAGGAGAGGAGTGTTTGGACGAGTGGGCAAAGTGGGTCGTCGGGTGAAAAGCGTGGACCCTGTTCCGGTCAAACACTGAATGTCATATTTATGAGAGAACAAAGACGAGCTAGAAACCGCGTGCGAGGATTTCAACAATATCATATGTGTCAACTAGAGGTGAGTGCTTCTTTGATTTAACATGATCTAACTGATGCATTTGTGCTCAATATTCTCTGGAATTGTTCGGTCATTTGGTGATGTGAAACAATAGGTGAGTCCTTATCAGTATCTGTAAAAAAAAGCAGGAAACTTTGTCACAATAATTTTGTTTTTGTTTTTCTTTCTGTGTCGATTCTATAGGTTTCATCTGATACTGATTGAAGAAATTAGAACATATTAAGATTCGTCGCTCTGGCATCAGTCATACACTGCATGTCACCTTTTTCTCTTTTGATCCACAGAGAAAAGAAAGAAGGTGATAAGGTAATATGATTATTTGACAAATAAATAGATTTAATGAGTATAATACTTGCATATTGATTTGACAGCATATCTTGACCTCTCCTCTTGCAGATCAAAGTTGGTGATGTTATTTGTGAAATCGAAACAGACAAAGCGACCCTTGAATTTGAATGTCTCGAAGAAGGGTAATGAAATTGTTCCAACATTTTTGTTGTATTCTTACTTTCTTAGGAGTTTGGGGTTTTTAAAACATTCCTACTATTCCGTGACAACTTTGCATGGGCCATGTAGCCCATATGAGTATTAATATGAGAACCTTATGCATATGATATAAATCTAGAAATTCAATTTATTATATATTAGAAAATCCGTGTACTGCAATTCATATTCGAAAATCCGTGTACTTGAATACAGTTTGAATTGTTGAAATGTATTATGCTGGTTCTTGGCCATAATCGAGTTCTATTACCAAATAAATATTGTTCATATTGGATTATATGTATGTCTTGCTAGGTTGAAGATCCTAACGACCTTGCAGCTGTGCAAGCATCTAATGATAATTTGAGTGTCAAAGATGAAAGGCCTGTTCAGCGAAGTCCTGAAAAGGTTGTCAACCCTCAGAACTCAGAAGATAGGTTTCAAATGTACCGTGTGGTTTGAATTCAGAATCTTGCTGCAATTGGATTTTAGGTTGTCCAATGTTATGTGATGTGGAAGTTTTGCTTTAATGAAGTTTTTTGTGTTATTTCTAATTTGGAAAGAGATAGGGGTTTTTCTTTAATTAACACTGAATGTCATATTTTAACACTGAATGTCATAAAAACACACTACACTTAATGTCATAGTTTAACACTGAATGTCCCATTTTTACACTGAAGCATAATAACACTGAATGTCAGATTTTCACACTGAATGTTATAAAATTACACTGAATAACAACATACTGAATGTCATATTTTAACATTGAATGACATATTTTAACACTGAATGTCATATTTTAACAGTGAAGGTCATATTTTAACACTGAATGACATATTTTAACACTGAACATACTGAATGTCATATTTTAACACTGAATGACATATTTTAACACTAAACATAATGAATGTCATATTTTAACAATGAATGACATATTTTAACACTGAATGTCATATTTTAACACTGAACATACTGAATGTCATATTTTAACACACTGAATGACATATTTTAACACTGAATATTATAACAAAAACTCAATATCATATTTTTACACTGAATATTATAACAAACACTGAATGTCATATTTTAACACTGAATATTATAACAAACACTGAATGTCATATTTTAACACTGAATGACATATATTTACACTGAATATTATAACAAACACTCTGAATGTCATATTTTAACACTGAATGACATATATTTACACTGAATATTATAACAAACACTGAATGTCATATTTTAACACTGAATGCCATATTTTTACACTGAATATTATAACAAACACTGAATGACATATTTTAACACTGAATGTCATATTTTTACACTGAATATTATAACAAACACTGAATGACGTATATTTACACTGAATATTATAACAAACACTGAATGTCATATTTTAACACTGAATGACATATATTTACACTGAATATGATCCCCAATTTCAAAGAGATGAATTCTCAACTCCATCATCTGAAACGTGAAGCTCGTCAACTCCAGCATTCAGCATCGAATTCCTCTGCCCCTTGTCCGTCCCGTTTTTAAAATCCTCGACCAAGTGCTCGTACACCCCGTACTGCAATGCCGCTAGCACCAAGTTACTGTTCTTCGACCCGAGCTCCAACAGAACCGCAGCCGAACACTCCTTGCTTTTCTATCACATTGTTCTACATCTCATATTATACCATTGATCTTTTATTTACATTGTTCAATTCCATATAGAATGTCACTGTGTCACCCTCCGCTTCCACTTTCGCATCACACATTTGACATTTCTCATCACATGTATATTGTGATTAATTAATTAATTAATTAATTAAAGAACCACCAATCTGCTTGCTGAAGCTTGACACAAACAAAAAATCAAACACTTGGTGGGCGTGGTCGGCTTCTTCGATCAATACGATGCCGTCTTCTCTTAAGAAATCAAAATTTGGATTTTCAAAATTCAGAACGTCTCATTTTCGAGGACTCTAGTTTCCTCGCGCGGGTGACGACTCGCCACAAGAGGGCGGACAAGCACCGGAACGAAGAAATTCCTCACCTGTGAGCCCCGACGCGAACGAAATGTACGAAGTTCGAATCGATTGGAACGGAGCCCGAGCCCGACTTCATCTCCCTAGCTCCCGGAAGAAATCAACTGTTGAGGGCGAGGTAGCAGAGGCGGGTGGCTTTGAGGTCATCGTAGATTCCGACGACGACGCACTCCTCGCGGGGCTTGTCTTCTCCGTCTTCGTCTTCGTCGAGCGGGGGTGGCTGTCGTAGGCGGCGGGGCGGAGGGTGTTGTCGGTGCCGATCCCGATGGCGGCGATGATGCACGGCTCGGCCTGGCGGAGGAGCCGGTGGGTGGGGAAGACGGGGTCCTCCCTCGACGAGAATCTCGACATCTCGTCTGTGGAGAGGTTTGGGTAGGTGAAAGGGTATTTTCGTCATTTCATATACATTTTTTTGGCTTAATTAGAACATTTTGGCCTAATTGACACATAAATTGGAGATTGGCCTTATTGGTCAAAAAATGTTGAAAAATGGCCTTATTGCCATTTTTCCCTATTTTATATTATAGGGTGCTTTTCTCTTCTTAATAAAATAATACGTACGTCCATAAGTCCATTCTCTACATTTTGTAAACTGAAAAACTTTAATTGGGAAAAATTTTGAACAAAATATAATGTAAAATTTACTGTTGAAAGAAAAAGTATTCTAAAATCAAATTGAAGCCTAGTTCATCTTCGTGGTATGAGAGTTCAATAAGTTATTTATTATGTAGGAGTAGTATATATTTTTGAAAGAACGTCAAATTCAACATTAGTGAAGTTTTGATATATGCTTTGATGAAGTGAAATTAATATAACCAATATACAAGTTTCAAGGTGAAATTGCGCGCTTAGTAATGAGATTGTTGGGGATTATACGCTTCTTAGGCCGGTATATCCCCGTCGATCGTCAAAGAGTAGGTTCGATTTGATAAATAAAGCGGAATAAAAAAAAGGAAGACAAGAATTACGTGGTTCGGCCAAGAATGCCTACTTCCACGGACACCACACCCAATATTATTCGATAATAATACTCTCGTGTACAGGACCGGATCTTGATAGATCTCTTTTCGACTCACTATTTCGTGCTCTAGGTTTTCTCTCTTGGTTACATAAAATAGGAGAGGAGGTTCTTATATAGATGGGAGGTGTAAAACCCTAACCCAATCCCCAAGAAACCGAAGTCAAAACGTGGTCAAACTTCCGCTGGAAACGCCCAGGAACGCGCCGGTGCACCACCCACCGTCGAGACTCCTCAGGAGAAAAAATGGTCTGCAAGTCGTCACCCCGGTGTACCACCCACCGTCGAGACTCCTCATGATGGTTTCTTCCGGTCGTTTCGCTCGTCTTTGACTCGTTCCGATGGTTTGGCTCCACTTCTAACACTCCTCCGATGCTTTTAATCCGAACAAGGGTTGGACTCCCAACAATCACCCCCTCCAACCCGAGTGAGCAATTATTCCACCAACGCCCAAGTTGATTACCGGCATCTCGACACCACCGAAATAGAGTCTTAAAAAAAACAGTCCAACATGTCAACCCACCCCCTCAACGAGTGTCTCGTATCCAAGCTCCATGAATACGACCAACGAGGCATCCTCCAAATGCATTGATGCCTCCAACGCCCCCCACCGGGGCGTCACCCTTCAATAGCTAGCAAGATTAGGAGATGATGTCGTGCGCGCCTCGACCCTCATCTCAATCTTCCGAACTTCCCGCTGAACCTTCTTCCATTGCATCCCGATCACCCTTGCCCTGTTGGAGCCGGCCCGCTCCTCATGCCCATGTGTTCGACAACGGTTGAAATCCCGTCCAATCTTCATAGTATTACTCGACCCATGTCCGACACCAGTTCCTCGTGCCACCACACTACCCTCGAGCCTATAAAAGCCGCCAACATTTCTTCCACGCAGAACCTCCCGGTTATCCTTCAACACCTTAATTTTCCCGCACTCGGCCTCGAACTTGCACCCCCTCTCGTCTAGCCTCCCGAGAGCAAGCAAATTCTTTCTTATGCTTGGCACGTGTTTTACTCCCGCAACCGTGACGCTCCTTCCACCCGGCAACTGAAACTCGACGATCCCTTCCCCGACTACCCGTTTCCTCGAACCATTAGCCATTTGAACCGTCTCTCTTTCACATGCCTTGTACTTAGAAAATTGGGCTCGATCATGGCATATATGGAATGCACTCCCCGAATCGAGAATCCAATCTTTCCTCCTAGCGTCGTTTGCCTCTAACACCGCCAACGCGTCGTGAATATACTTGTGTTGAACCGCTGCTGCGTTTTCTTGTTGGTCTTTCTTCGCCTTCAGCTTTGGACAATCCCTCTTCACATGACCCTCCTCCTCGTAATAATAGCATATGACCTTCTTCCTCGGCCTCTCTCGGTTTCCTCCACCATTCCTCCGATTTCCGCTGTGACCACCACCCGTGTAAAATGCTTTCTCACCCTCTGGCTCACCTTCAACCTCCTTCTTCCTCGCCTCCTCATTGAATAGGGCATCCGTGACCATCGTCATGGTCATCTTCCCTTCCGGCGCGGAATTACTTAGGAAAACCACCAGAGTCTCCCAACTGTCGGGCAGAGAGCTAAGCAAAAGCAATGCCTGAATCTTGTCATCCAGATTCAATCCCACCGCGATCATTTGGTTCACAACATCCTGGAACTCGCTCACATGGTCGGCCACCGGAACACCATGCCTTAGCTTAAGGTTCACAAGCCTCCTCATGAGAAACGCCTGATTCCTCGGTGACTTCGATTGGAACATCTTCTCCAACTTAGTCCACAGAGAATAGGCCTCCTTCTCCTCCGACACATACGGGTACACGGTCTGTCCAACGCACTGACGAACAAGGCACACCGCCTTCTTATTCATTTGCCTCCACTTGTCTTCTTCGATGGTCGACGGTTTGACCCCCTTGCACTCGAACGGTATCTCGAGATCCCTAGTCGTGAGATAATCCATCATACGCGACTTCCAAATTGAATAATTTGTCGCCGTAAAAACCATCATCTTCGACGTCATACTCTCCTCCGTTGCTCCTGCCATTGATCAATACCACCCCACAAGAAGCACAAGACAAATCCAACCAAGAAACAACCAAACACCGAAAATAAAACCGAGTCACCTGTTTAGTCCCTTTTTGTCTTCGCACCCCCGGATCTTCCTCGTATCTAGAACTTCGTCTGGATATGGAACTGCCTCCGGTAACCTTCGCCCTTTGAAATAACCTTCGCTCTGATACCAATTGTTGGGGATTATACGCTTCTTAGGCCGGTATATCCCCGTCGATCGTCAAAGGGTAGGTTCGATTTGATAAATATAGCGGAATAAAAAAAAAAGGAAGACAAGAATTACGTGGTTCGGCCAATAATGCCTACTTCCACGGACACTGTTGGAATTCGATATCCCGGGTTATTTAAATTTGCGGAAACCAATAACCCGAACGAACCCTTCGCCGGAGATCACACGAACATGACAACCATGCCGGGATACGACCGGAGCGCACAGCGAGGCCCGAAGGCCGCGCACGCCCCAGCCGCACCCCCACGGGTGCGCGCTCGCGCGATCAAGGATCGATCGCGCACGGCGATCGATCGGGGTGGGGCTGCCCTGCAGCCCCCGCGGCGAGTCCGGCGACTCGCCGCCACCAGGAGGCCCCCGCCTTCACGGCGGGGTAGGGCACGGCACCAGCCCGTGCCCAGCGATCGATCCCGTGGATCGATCGCACACCCTCGGCCCAGCCGAGGGTTCGCCCCCATGCCCACGGCCGAAACCCTAGGCGGGCGATCCGCGGTCCGGTGGCTTCGCCACCACCGCGCGATCGTTCGTCTAATCCGGGCTTCGATCTTCGGATCTTCGTCCTACGGTATTCTCGATAAATCAAATCAAACAAATATCAAGGGCGTTTAGATATTATACCTTCGATTCGTTGTTCGGAGAAACGAAATCAAGATGACCTCGTGATCTTCCCGCGTATTCCTTGCACTCCGTTCGAACGTCGGGTGGGCGACGATCTATCGAACTCCTATGGATCTTCTTCACTCTTCAAGACTTTATGATTGGCGTATCTTAGGTTAATGAATTGTGAAGACCATGTAGTGCTTTTATAGGCTACGTAGGGGATCATAAGGAGATTAAATATTGGGCTTCTAATATTGAAAATTAAATTGGGTCCAAACCCAAATCCATTAATTCTTATCAATATTAATTTTATTTATTTTCCACTATATAAATAAAATTGCACTCCCAATATTTATCCATATTATATCAAATAATATTTCTCCGGTTAGTATTATTTATTCCGTGTATTTAAGATTTAAATATCTATGAATAAAATTTATTTATTGCTTAATAAATTTATTCATCTCTTATATCCGAGAATAGTACCACTCAACCTTATTTATTATGCGGAACAAATCCACTCGCGAGGTTTACATAATAAATCCTTATGAGCTCATCTCGGGGATATTATCAACCCTTCCGGGATACACTGTCCCTTCAAGAATTCACGGCATGCCATATATAAAACATAGTGACCCAACTCAACCGGTAATTAACCCAATAATTAAATCGGTTAATTCCTTTGGAAAATCAAAGTCACTTATTTTAAATATATACAAGTGTGATAAGATAATCAAGATAAATTATCTTCTCTCTCACACAACGACTATACCGATGGATTGGTCCGTGTCCATCTAGGTCGTGAGCAACTGTTCGATTAAATACGAGTAACCGATAGTATGATCTTCTGTGTGGGCCCGACACACCATACTAACTACAACGTATAAAATCCAGGACTATGATTTGCATATATTTAATTAACAATAATTAAAAGCAAATGAATGTTCATTATTAATAGGTAAATGAAAGTGCATACAGAGTTCAGAATACTCAAATCTAGACATTAAGTATACTACTCCATCAGACACCACACCCAATATTATTCGATAATAATACTCTCGTGTACAGGACCGGATCTTGATAGATCTCTTTTCGACTCACTATTTCGTGCTCTAGGTTTTCTCTCTTGGTTACATAAAATAGGGGAGGAGGTTCTTATATAGATGGGAGGTGTAAAACCATAACCCAATCCCCAAGAAACCGAAGTCAAAACGTGGTCAAACTTCCGCTGGGAACGCCCAGGAACGCGCCGGTGCACCACCCACCGTCGAGACTCCTCAGGAGAAAAAATGGTCTGCAAGTCGTCACCCCGGTGTACCACACACCGTCGAGACTCCTCAGGATGGTTTCTTCCGGTCGTTTCGCTCGTCTTTGACTCGTCCCGATGGTTTGGCTCCACCTCTAACACTTCTCCGATGCTTTTAATCCGAACAAGGGTTGGACTCCCAACAATGTCAATAATTAAACTTTTCAAACATTGTGGAAGCCAGAAGGTATTGAGATTTGAGGCCTACATGATTTGTGAAGATCCTATGCTTATATATTTGTATGCTTATATATTTTGAAGTCATAACTCATAAGGAGTATCTAATATTCAAAGTTAAAATTTGTCCAAAAAATGTAAATGAGAGGTACATATCTAATTTGTTGTAAACTAGTTTGAGATTTTACGAAAACAAAAAACATGTGGGCCTAGCAATGCTCGAGGGCCAAGAGGGAAAAATGAAATGAGGCTTGTTAATACCAACATATACTCCATACATCATGAATTTTATTTGCATAAAAATAAAATAAAAATACTACAAGACAATTTATTTGTAATATTTATAAATAATACTAGTACTAATTATGGGAAGAGCGTAAATTAAATTTGAGTTCTAATGATCTTTGGGTCTATACAGTTCCACTCTACGATCATTTATTGGCTGAACTGGTCTAGCGTTTGCTTTAGCGCCCTGTCCAAACAAATAAATTATTAATAAAAATAATTATATAAAAAAACTAATTAAATCAACAAGAAACAAGAATAAATAAATAAGGTGGACAATTAACTTACGTCGTGGACAGCATCTCGAATAAATTTGACTTGCTCTTTACTCACAGTCCTCACCTATGTATAAATAAATTACATAGAATATAAGTAATTTGATTGAATTGATTTCAAGATACGTAAAAAGTCATTTGTTGAAGTCGTAGTCTGGTCATTACCTTTCTAATAATTGTCCAGATAACATTTTCAGTGCATGGAGGAGTTGTAAGTGAACCAACGTATCTGTAATATTTTCTACTACCAAACTTTATGAGTTCGGGATCGATAATTCCGACAGGTCGTTCCACGTCTCGCGTATCAGCAACCACTTTTAAATCGCGTTTCATCTATGATTAGTTTGAAAGAAAAGAAAAATCATCGTAAAGAGAGCTTAGTTTTGTTGTACGTACGTGCATGTTACATATGCATGACGGAAAATATATTGTTAGGTAATACGTACTCTAGAGTCTAGACAAGAAAGATGTTATATATGCATGACGGAAAATATGTTGTTAGGTAATACGTACCCTAGACAAGAAAGAGTCGCGGCGCCCGATTTTGTACAAGATTCCAATTACTGCAGTACGATTATCGTTGCTTCGGTGAAGAAGGTGAATTTCCATATCGAACCTGCATGTAACAAGTTGAAGTAATAAATTTTTTTGGTGTATAGTTAGAGGTGGAACTCGGGTCAAATCAATTATTTAAGCCCAACCTAGCCTGACCCAAACAATTCGGGCCTGAATTTTCAGAGCCCAACCCAGCCCAAACTTTGCTACCGGGCCACTAGGCCGAAATGACATGTATTTTTAAATAAAAAAAAATTAATTATTAAATAATAAAATAATTTATATTTTTGACATAAATTAATTATTATACTTAGTAAAAATACAAAATAAATATATAAAAAAAATTTATGTTGATAAATAAAATTAATTTTTTACAAAAATAGTAAAAATAACTATAATATTAGTTAGAAACTTAAAATTAGTAATAATATAAATATTAAATTAATAAAAAAATATTTTAAAAATTATAAATATCAAAAAAAAAAAAAATTCAACTCAATTCATTGAGCCAAAATTGAGTTTTGCCTATTCGACCCATCAGCCCATCGGGCCGGCTGAAAAGGCCCGATTGTTTTTGGGCCTTGAATTGTCTGGCCCAACCTGACCCATTGATCGGGCCGGCCTATCGAACCGGGTTGAAAGTGTGTTCCGAAGGCGAGTGCCAATGGCATTGTTGGAGTTGATATTGGGTTCCATTGATATGAATATGTCCTGCTCCACTCTCCCATCTTATCTGTACCAAATAATCGACCATGATATGTAAGAATAAATTGTATGTACCATAGATGACTGAATCGAATGACAAAGGAACAAGAGCTTCTACATAGCAAATGCTTAAAATAGTTTCAGCGTAACTCCTTGATGAATTTGTGTGTTTTTATAATAATATGTGAATTGTTATTAATTCACATATTTAATTACACGAAACGTTATTACTGTACTATAACGGATTGAGGGGTCTTGCAGTGCAAAGTGCACTGCACCATAACAAGTGTAATCTTATACCGTACATTTAATTAGATATATTTTTCTACCGTTAGATTAGTTAAGCATTTATATGTTCACTTCATATTTCTTTTTAAATTTATTTTCATCTTATTTAAAATAAAAATAATTATAACAAATATATTTTAACGCAAAATAAGATTATTTTTCAATGACTCTTAGCAAAAATAATAATTATAAATATATTTTTAACGCAAAATAAAATTATTTTTCAATGATTAGTAACACTTACCAAAAATATTTTAACGCAAAATAAATATATATATATATATATATATATATATATATATATATATATATATATATATATATTAGTAACACTTAGCAAAAATATTTTTAAGTAATATATATAAAAATAATTTTAATAATATAAAAATAACTTTTTACAATTACTAGTTTGTATAAATTTCTATATAATAATATAAAAATATTTTTTTTGCAATTTTATTACGTAATTTTTATTATTTTTTATTAAACGTGTTGTAATTTTTATAATCATATAAAATATAATTTTATTTTATGTTAAAAAATATTTATAATTATTATTTTTATTTTAAATAAGATTAAGATAAATCTAAGAAGATATAAAAAATGAACAAATAAATACTTAACTCTATCTGACGGTGGAGAAATATGTCTAAATAAATGAACGGTATAAGATTACACTTGTTATGGTGCAGTGCAAAAGTGCACTGCACGACCCCTCAATCCTACTATAACATACATACCGTTTAAACCTACTTTAATTTTGAAATCACTGAATTAATAATCGTACATAGTCAACCCATGAATGAATAGTACGTTTCCTACAAATCATAATTACATATTTATTATGTCCTCAAATAACCACGCACTTATTTTTAAAAGGAATTGTGAATATTGTTATTATGAACTTATGAGAACCAGGGAGGTGTATTCATTTAGAACGTTGTAAAATTTATAGACTCTATCAGAGTTTGACTTACTTTATAATTAATTTTTACTGATTTTATAATTGATTTTTATAAATTTTCATAGACTTTAAAAAATTGTAAAATATATTTTTTTATTGATTCAAGACTTCAAATACAAATGTATATACATACTTGTATATATAAAATCAATTTTTTTATTAAAATAAAATAAATAAAATTTTATTTTTATCATTTTTATATTTAAAACTCATTGTTTATCTCTATTGCTTTAGCAATAATATATAAACATACTTGTATATAATAAATAATTTTTTTACCATTGTAAATAAATGATCATAAATAAATTTTTAAATAAATTGAATAATAATATTAATAATTAAATTTATTATATTTGGATTGTTATTGAGAAACATATTATTGTACATAATAAATACAAAAGAATTTATTATTAATATAATACATAAATAATTTTTTTTAACGAAAATATGATAAGATCAATTTTGATTATTTTATATACATAGATTTGTGTAATACTCTCGTTAAATTATGATTGTTTTTTTTTTTACTTTTTCCGTGTTTGAGTTTTTGTGTTGAAAATAAGTCTCTCGAAATATCTCATAATTATGAGAGATTTTGAAAAATCAAAATTAATTATAATTTTTAATATAAATCTATTAAAGGGATTTTTTATCAAATACCCTCTTTTATTTGAAAATAAGTGGAACAATTGATTGTATGTCATGTATTAAAGGGACTTTTTATCAAATACCCTCTTTTATTTTTTTTTATTTTCATTTTATATAATGTATATTTTACCTTTTTTTTTTTACAAATTTAGCTGCCCTTGTTTTCTTACCCTGCCCGAGAGAAATCAGAAACACAAAACAAAACAAAGGAAAAAATTGTTCTGGTTCCATTACATACGAAGTTTCTTCCTATTTCATAAACCCCAGAAAAATCGTGAAACCTTTTCCCTCTCCTTCGTCGATTGCCTAAATCGATGGTTGGTTGAAAAATCTAGGTTGATTCCATAAACCTAGAAAAATTGGGGGAAATTGTGATTCTTTCTTTTTTCCCCTCGGTTTTCTCGCCCAAATCGACGACTGGAAGCAAAACATAGGTCGATTTCATACGAAGAAAGCACTGCGGACGTTGTTCGGACCCTTTTTCTCTAAATCACACTATTACTGGAACGGGAGTATATAAAAAAGGGAACCAACATATATTTATTTGTTAGGACAGATTATAGATCGGAAAATGTATGGCCGGAATCTGGAAAACACCAGGTATGAACATCATAGTGTTCTTCATTTATTTCCTTACTTTAAGTATTTGGAAATTACAAAAGGTGAAGTCCTTTCCTCCTATCTCTTCTCTCTCTCTTATATACTAGTGGTTTGCATGAGCATGCAAGCTCTCCTAATGCCACCTATTAGCCTCCTATCATATCTAATTCCACTAATGAAGACTTTAAGCTTTTACATTAAATACCCACTAATTTTGTCTTCCACTTGCTGCATGTCACCAGAGGCGCACCGCCTCTTGCCTAGAGCCTTATCTGTCTGATCCCTCACTCTGGCACGGGGCTGTTTGCCCAGGGCTACTGTTGAGCTTGCCTGGTACCTTCTTCATACATGGCTTCAAATCTGACTTTCGTCCGCCGTTTGACCACCTCCTTGATGACGTGGCTCCGGTCGTCTGGACACGTGTTGGTGTTGGATTTTTATGGTGTAACATTGGCCCCCAGGAAAATTGATGGATTATAACATCATTTTTCCTGAAGTTTGGTCTTGGATATCCTGGTAATCGACTCTTGATACTCTTCGGAGTTGGTATTTGGCTTGTGGATTTTGTCAGCAGCGGCTTTTGGCGTGGGGTCTTCTTGGGGTGCATGTGTTGTTAGGTGGCTCTAGTGTGGTCTTGAAAGATAATCCTGAGAGAGATGGAGAGGAGGTTGCGATTCTATCGTTCTGGACTTATGTACCTGCATTGATCAAAAATTTCTTTCGGGATCTTTCCCGATTAGTATTTTGTAATGGACACATACAGTCCTTGAATAAGAAATTTTTTGGAAATCAATTATCTTTCCTCGGGGTTGTGTCTTGAGACTCCCCTGTAAAAATATTCAGTATGGTACTGGAATCATGTATTTTCTTTCCCTGAGTAGGTGGGAAGACTTTTTGCATGCCGACTTAATTTCGGTCTTTTAATTGATTAAAAGAAATCAGAAAAAGAATGGAAAAGATTTGAATCTTTAAAAGTTACCCTTTTGCAGGTTTTTCTGGCCACGTGGCCTGGCGGTTACAGGTCACATTAATTAGGGTTCAGAGTTAGTGGGCGGTACTTGAGTGTTTTTTCCTCGGTAACCGCCCCTTTTCTCTCCCTATACGCAACTGTAGTGCATTATCGAATTCTACATCATATTTCTGGATTTCAAGTTTTTGAAATCACTTTTCACAATTCAGAATTCATAATTTCGGGTAAGAAAAATTCGCTCTCGATTTCTCTTATTTTCCCTTACGAAATCTTTGTTTTTGTTTTTATTTTCTTCGATCTGTAAATCGAATCATGCCGCGATTACGACGAGGCCCTCGAGGGAGGTTTCAACCACCCGAAGCTCCTCATGTCGTCTTTGGCAGAGAGTATAAATCGTTCATGGAGGGCGTCGTGCCTGATCTTCCGTCGCCGGAGGCGCCAGATCCAGTTACCGAAGGGCCTTACCAACCGGTCACGAGAAAATCGATTCCGGTGGGGCTCGATCCGGATCACCAAGACTGGGGCGCTCACGGGCGGAAAAGTACAATAGACCCTTCAACACTACTAGAGAAGCGAATGAAATGGAGGATTCCAAACAATGTTCATCTATATGTGCCGTTACCTGGAGAATCGGCGTGCTGCCCTCCGGCGGGGATGGTGGCCGTCGGAGAAGACGCGCTGAACGTGGGGTTGCGGTTTCCGCTGCACTCCTCCATCTCTAGACTCCTCAACCTCTGGGGATTAGCCCCTCACCAACTACATCCTAACGGATGGGGCCAACTATACGGGGTACTCACCGTGTTGGGCCAGGTGGGGCTTTCTCGACCCATTACCGGTGAGGAGTTCCATCAATTCTTCAGCTCAGTCGTCTCCAACTCCTCCTCCCACGGGGATTACACGGTTCGCCTCAGGCCGAACAAAGTGAAGATCAAGGAACCCAAACTCAAAGACATTCGCTGGTGGGATCGATGGTTGTTTGTTTCTGGTCACTGGAAAACTCAGACCCGGGACGGGGAGATTGACATTCCTGTCACATACTCTGAAAAACCTGACCGTAAGCATCGCAAACTCGTCATCGTACAATTTTGACTGATCTAAACTTTTTTCAATGATGCAGGTGGTCGATTGCCGAAGGCAATAAATCTCCCGTGGGATTTAGAGACGGCCAATCTCCTAGCACTGTGTATACCATCAGAAAAAAGAGATTGCAATTTGTACAACGACGACGTTCGCGACGAAGCCGGTTTATACTACCCACCATACATCGAAGGTCGAGAATATCCAGGTACCTTTTCTCAAAGTGTTTAAGTTTTCCTTGTGAGACTATTTCAAATCTCACGGTAATCTGCTTAAAAACTGAGTATTAGTTTCCCTGGGAATTTTTTCAACTCCCTGATACTTAGTTACATTTTTGTTTTTTAAATGGTCTTCCCTGGGATATCTAAAAAGACTTCCCGGTACTCCATTGTGAGTTATAAACTAAAACTTCCCTGAGATATCTTTTCAGACCTCCCGGTGTAATAGTTTATTTGTTTCCTGTGAAGAGTATTTCAACACTGTCTTCACTGAAAAACCTGACGGCATGGCTGACAACAGTGATATACATCCTCAATCCCAAGACAATTGTCATACTTCCTTCACAAATAATAAAAGTATGACCATTAATATGGGACAGAGGTAGTATTTGGCACACTTGGCATCGTGGACGCTGCAGTTTTCACCAAGGGGCGAAAAACCAAATCTGGTACATCAACTGGTAGAGGGAAGAGTTCCGTAAAGACCCGGGGAGGTTCATCAAACACTCCCGCAGCCCGAACCAGATCCCACACACTTTCCAACCCGGGATCGGATGCCGACCCACACGGGTTGATGAATGTTGTGGATACTTATCAGGAGACTCCTCTGACCTCTTATTAGTCGAAACATGTTACTGAAATTAGGGTTAATCGAAAAACTACTCGAAGGCATTTCGGGTAACCTCAGTTCGATTAACCTCAGTTCGAGTAATGTTTCACTTCATAAATTCTTAGTTACTCGATGGGTTGCTCGATCGAGCGTACGATCGACCAACCCATCGAGTAACAGTCGCAGAAATATTTTTTACGAAAAACTTGAACACGTACCTCTCGTTTTGGCTCGTCAAGGCACGCGTATATCCAACGGAGTTTTCCACAATCTAACGGGGCAACATGTAGAGAGTGTTTGAGAGAATTTTGAGAGAATTTTTGAAATTTTTTTGGTTTGGTTTTAGTAGGTTTAGATGAATATGGAGGATTGAATGCACAATAAACCCACACCAAACCCTCCAACCAAACAATAAATTTGATCTCGTGGGCCTCATATGTATTTTCTTTTTATTTTTATGTTAATTGATATTGTTTTTATATTTTGTTTTTGTTTTTTTGGATTTATTGAGAAAGTAAGGGTATAAGATACATTTTATGGACAATTGGTGTAAAAAACTCACACTTTTATAAAGGGGACTTTAAACTCATGTACTTATTAAATGTGACTAAAAAGTCACATTCCCTCATAAAAATACTATAGAATTTTGAGAATCATGTTTAGATATGAGGGTAGGATGATGTGTTTCTTTGTTATTGTACATGATTATGTTGTGTTATTGGTTCAAACAAACATTTTTTTTTCAACTACCGTACACTTAATTAATTAAAACAATAATTTATTTCACCAGTTTAGTCTTTTTTTTTCTTTCACCATTTTGTATTTTTTTTCTTTCACCATTTTTTTAACTACTATACGACTAATTAAAACAAACAATTTAATTTTTTCAACTACTACACACCTAATTAATTAAAACAACATTTTAAGACCAAAATTTTTATATATAATCTTCTTCAACCTCAATACATAATAAAACCATGTTTTTTTCTTCAAACACAACATAATCATACACAAAATAAATACACTATGTTGCTACAACAAACAATACATAAGAAAAAGTTGTTGTGGCTGCATTGGGAAGAAATTGTTGCTGCTACCAACCATGCATCCGGAAGAAGTTGATGCCACTACCAACAAAATCAATATAAGAAAAAGCAAATTTAAGTCGATTACGAAAATTATGACATACTGTAACAATTTAAGGACACAAAATCACATAAACAAAAAAAAGGACACAGAATCACATAAATGAGTTCATGACCTTAAAATGAATTAAGCCCAATCGAGATGAATTGTTCTAAACCAGATGGAAGGAGATGATGAGCATTGATAAAGGAGGCGATGAATATTCGCATAAGATTAGGGCTAGAGATTAAATTGGGGAGGGAATTTACATAAGATTAAGGCCAAGGAATTGATTGTTTATCAGGGACCTTTCATCTTTACCATTGGGGAGGAAGAGGGCCCAGAAAGCGTCTCTGAGGAACCCCTCGACGGCGTCGTTTCAGGAGCTTTTCAATCAGAACCAGCTGCTCTATGCGAGGCGATTGGGCCAGCCGCCGGAGAAACAACGCTCTTACTTCCCGTCGTAGCCGTCACCGCATGGGGCCGGCCGGAGATTCCTCTGAGAGCGCGACTCTGCGAGAGAATGCGCGCGAAAACCCACCGCCTCCGCCGTCGAGATTGGGACGGAGGAGCGCAGGTGAGCGGATGAGCGAATTCGAACATACTGAATCCTCGAATTTTCTTCAATTGGGGTTTAGGTCGATTTCACCAAATGAAAGGGGAAGGAGCGTGGTGGGCAGGGCAAGTCGGTTTTATTAGTTTGCTTACGGGTTAGGGTTGGGCAGCCCTAAAATAAATAATTTTCTTTTAATAAATAATAGGGTATATTGTAAAAACTTTTTAAGAAGAGGGTCTACGAATCAGTATGGAGTTATGAATAGGGCATATCATCAAGTCACCCATGGCGAGTCAAGCTTCGTAAAAGAACGAACTACTGTCGATAACTTTTGAAGAATTTCAACGAGACATTTGATCTTGCAAGACAATAGAGAAAATGTCAAATTTGATTTAGCTATTTCAATTCCGTAAATTCAATGAAGCCATTACTCAAGCATTTAAATACTGAAATTCTTATGTAAAAGTACTAATGGAAAATCTAAAAAATACTCCGTAATGACTTTTTCTTGTAAGAACTTTTTGTTTTTTAACCTAGCTACGGTATATACTTGAGTCATGTGGATAAATGGTCAAGTTAGTAAGAGTTGTGTGTTTTTTGTGCTAGGTTATAAAAGTATAAGTTTTTTACACAAATGTTAATTGAATGGTCAAATATAACCTTCAAACTTATTAAAAAATGACAAAAAATAATAAAAACATTTTTTGGTCTCTTCTTTTTTTCTCTCTTCTTCTCTTCTCCCCCTAACCTACGAGCCGTCCCCATTTTTTTTCGATTTGAACTTGCATCACCGGAGCAAGCAATGTCATCAACGTCCGAGCATGAGGAGGAACACGAAAGCGAGGAAGAACAACAAGAAGAAGAACCGAGTCTCCAACCTCCGGTAATTCCCGAATCCGTCCCCTTTTTCCGATTTCGATTTTACGAAGCAAACAATGTCATCGAAGGCGACGCCGTCGGAGTCCGAACATGAAGAAGAGGAGGAGGAGCACCAACCCGAGGCGCTCACTTTATTCTTTCTTCTCTCTCTCTTTCTCACCCCGAAACCGACCAATTTTTTTCGATTTCGATTCTACCAATTTTCTTACCGGAGAAGTTATCGGATTCGGCGTCGACGTCCGAACATGAGGAGGGTGTAAAAATCTCTACAGAACCACCACCATTTTCGTTTTTTTTTTTTTGCGACTGTTACTCGATGGACTACTCGATGGCGCAGACGATCGAGTAACCCATCGAGTAGTGAAGAACAACTGAAGATCATCATTACTCGATTGTACGTTACTCGACGGTACATTACTCGATTTCGAGTAGCAATTTCACGGATTAAACTGATTTTGCTCATTTGGAATCCTGTTTCATGCCATATATGGATGCAAAGATATTGAAGTCTATATTCTGAGAAATTTTGAATCGAGACGATTGGAGTTGGTATAAAAAAAATATGATAAGAATCGAAAACTTGCGCAAAGAGAAGAATTTCGAGTAACTCGAATTCGAGCAGCAATTTTATGGATTAATCTGACTTTGCTCATTTGGAATCTTGCTTCGTGCCATATATGGATGCGAAGATATTGAAGTCTATATTCTGAAGAATTTTGAATCGAGACGATTGGAGTTCGTATGAAAAAAATATGACAAGAATCGTGAAGTTGCGCAAGAGAAAAATTTCGAGTAACAACTTCACGGATTAAACTGATTTTGTTCATTTGTAATCTTGGTGGGTGCCATATATGTATGCAAAGGTATTGAAGTCTATATTCCGAGAAATTTTTAATCGAGACGATTGGAGTTTGTAAAAAAAAATATGACAAAAATCGAGAAGTTGCGCAAAGAGAAGAATTTCGAGTAACTCGAATTCGAGTAGTAACTTCAAGGACGAAAATTATTTTTCTCATTCGGAATCGTGGTTCGTGTCATAAATGGATGAAAAGATCTTGAAGTCTAGATTTCGAGGAAGTTCGAATCGAGACAATCGGAGTTCGGGTGAAAAAGATACGATAAGAATCGAGAAACTGCGCAAAGAGAACTTTTAAAGGTTACTCGAAAGGGTTACTGGAATAGGTTACTCGAACGGGTTACTCGAATTGGGTTACTCGAATAGGTTACTCGAAATGGTTACTCGAATAGCAAGGATCCTGTAATCATAAATCTCCCATGTTAGTCGATGGTATGTTAATCGACTGCCCATCGAACAACCATCGAGTAAAGAGCTTAAAATTGGGTTTTTAAGCATTTTTTTTGCATAATTAATTAAGTTGTTATTTGCACTAATAAGTTCAATTTAGAGACTTAAAACATTACTAAAACAGGTTAGATGTTCAATCGATTCGTTTATAGTGAAAACAAGTGAAATTTGAAACATTGGTCATACTATTCTAAATATTTTAGGAAAGTTTACAAGAAACAAACTATAATATTGTTCAATGTTGACATGCTATGGATTAAAACTCCAAAATTGAACATCAAACATGTTTAATAAATGTTTTTTATCATTAAAATGAAGTTACATACGCAAATACACCCTTAGAAATTGAAAAACGGCCTTAAAATTGAAAAAAAATGGGCTATGTTCTTGGTTACTCGATGGGGCCTCCTTAATTACACGATGGTTACTCGATGGTAACCCTATTCTGCTCGATCGAAACCCTAATGTGCTCGAATGGGTTACTGGAATAGGTTACTCGAATAGGGTTACAAGAAAGGGTTACTCGAATAGGGTTACTCGAATAGGGTTACAAGAAAGGGTTAATCGAATGGGTTACAAGAAAGGGTTACTCGAATAGGTTATAAGAAAGGGTTACTCGAATAGGGTTACAAGAAAGGGTTACTCCTGATTCGATTAACCCTTTCGAATAACCTTTTTAAAGTTCTCTTTGCGTAATTTCTCGATTCTTATCGTATCTTTTTCACCCGAACTCCGATTGTCTCGATTCAAACTTCCTCGAAATCTATACTTCAAGATCTTTGCATCCATTTATGGAACGAACCACGATTTCGAATGAGAAAAATAAGTTTCTTCCTTGAAGTTACTACTCGAATTCGAGTTACTCGAAATTCTTCTCATTGCGCAACTTCTCGATTTTTGTCATATCTTTTTTTTACAAACTCCAATCGTCTCGATTAAAAATTTCTCGGAATATAGACTCCAATACCTTTGCATACATCTATGGCACTAACCAAGATTACGAATGAACAAAATCAGTTTAATCCGTGAAGTTGTTACTCAAATTCGAGTTACTCGAAAATTTTCTCTTACGCAACTTCTCGATTCTTGTCATATTTTTTTCATACGAACTCCAATCATCTCGATTCAAAATTCTTCAGAATATAGACTTCAATATCTTCGCATCCATATACGGCATAAAGCAAGATTCCAAATGAGCAAAGTCAGATTAATCCGTGAAATTGCTGCTCGAATTCGAGTTACTCGAAATTCTTCTCTTTGCGCAAGTTCTCGATTATTGTCATATCTTTTTCATACGAACTCCAATCGTCTCGATTAAAAATTCCTCAAAATATAGACTTCAAGATCTTTGCATCAATATATTATATATGGCACAAAGCAAGATTCTAAATGAGCAAAATCAGTTTAATCCGTGAAATTGCTGCTCGAATTCGAATTACTCGAAATTTTTCTCTTTGCGTAACTTTTCGATTCTTGTCATATCTTTTTCGCCCGAAGTCCGATTGTCTCGATTCAAAATTCTACGGAATCTAGACTTCAATATCTTTACAACCATGTATGGAACGAACCAATATTACGAATGAGAAAAATCTGTTTAATTCGTGAAATTGATACTCGAATTCGAGATTTCGAGTTACTCGAAATCGAGTAATGTACCGTCGAGTAACGTACTATCGAGTAATAATGATCTTCAATTGTTCTTCACTACTCGATGGGTTACTCGATCGTCTGCGCCATCGAGTAACAGTCGCAAAAAAAAAAAAACGAAAAATGGTGGTGGTTCTGTAGAGAATTTTACATCCTCCTCATGTTCGGACGCCGACGCCGACTTCGATAACATCTCCGGTAAGAAAATTGGTAGAAACGAAATCGAAAAAAAACGGGTCGTTTTGAGCGCCTCGAGTTGGTGTTCCTCCTCCTCTTCCTCATGTTCGGACTTCGACGGCGTCGCCGACGATAACATTGTTTGCTTCGTAAAATCGAAATCGTAAAAAGGGGACGTCGTTATATGGGAGAGAGAGAGAGAAGAATAATGTGGGGATTTTATTTTATTTGATATTGTTTTTGTTTTTGTTTTTATTTATTTTGGATTTATTGAAATAGTAAGGGTATAAGAGACAATTCATGGAGAATTGGTGTAAAAAACTCACACTTTTATAAGTGGGGACTTTAAACTCATCCATTTATCAAATGTGACCAAAAAGTCATATTCCCTCTATATACTTTTACCTCTTTGTAATTAAATTTGTAACATGAAAAAAATGACATATGACATCTATCTTTGGACGTAAGTATACTTCATATGTTCCAAAAAAATAACTAATTCTAAGGACCTGTTCTTTTAGGACGGACGACTGAACTGAACGGAACTGAATCGATCTGAACTGATTTTTTTATAAAAAAAATAATAATAATTATAAATCATTAAATATTCTTTTAAAAATATTAATAATATTGTGATATAAACTAGATTGTATACTTAAAATTATTGGTTTAAATTATTATTTTTTATTTTATTTTAATTTATTTTGAAACAAATTTAATCGAATCTAAGCTGAAGTCATCTAAAATGAACTGAAGCCATCTGAACTGAACTGAAATGGACAAGTCCAAAAGAACATGTCCTGAGTTCAGTAATTCAGATCAATTAAGTTCAGTTCAGACATATTAAGTCCAGTTCAGTTCAATTCAATTCAGTTTAGACCCACTAAGTTTTACAATTCAATAATTTAATTATTATTATTATTATTATTATTATTATTATTATTATTATTTTAAATTTAAATTCAATTAAACTTAATTTCAGTTCAACTTAGTTAAAACATATTAATTAAGTTCATTCGGTTCAATTCAGACATATTAAGTTTAATTCAATTCAAACAATTTCAGTCCAAAAGACTAGGTCCTAACCTTTTTTATATTGAGTTGATTGTCCTACAATATATAAAACCCATAAAAATAAAGAAATAAAATTTATAAAATTTTCACTTTAAAATATAATTTTATTTTTTATTTTTTAGTCAAATGATAAAAATGTAACATTTTTCTAAATTTCCTGACCGAAAAAATGTGTCAACTTTTTCGGGTAAAAAATGAGTACTTGTTATTTTGGACTTAATCTCAGTCTATTTCAGGTGAGTTCAAATTTTTTCTGTTCAACTCGATTAATTTTGTTTCAAAATAAATTAAAATTAAAAAAATTCAAATGAATTATTTTAAGTATACAATTTAGTTAATGATATATAATATTATTAATATTTTTAAAAAATATTTAATGACTAATAAAAAAATATAATTATATTAATAAAAAAATCAATTTATTATAATTCAATTCAGTTCAACAAATTCAATTCAAACTCATTCATTTCAATTTAGTCCGTTTTAATAAAAACAAAATGGTACAAATTTATTAAATTCCAACGCACCACACTTTGAAATCACAAAAAATTACTGAAAACCATACATTCCACAATTGTGGACCTATTTTAAAATTCACATATTGATTAGTTACATTGGACAATTTTTGTAGAGCAAACGAATCACTTTACATATTAATTCAAACCTTTATCCATCTCCACTCTAGTCCGTTTGTGAGAGCTTATTTAAAAGATCTTATAAGATGTTAAATTTTATAAATAGTTTTAAGAGCTGATAAGCTGTTATGTTTTATTTAATAAATAAGTTGTTAATAGATATATAAACTTATAAGAGGTTAATTTGTTTGACAATTTAAAAAATATAATTAAAATTACCAAAAATAAATTATTATATAAGAAAAAAATATTTAAAAATAATTATATCAATTAAATAATAAATTTGAAATTTTTGTATATATATAAAATGTAATAATTTTAAGAGTATTTTGGTCTTTTATTATTTAAGCTACAAAAGCTTATAATCTGTTTTAAAAAAAATATATCCCCCTTAGTTTTTTTTTTTTTTTAAAATAGCTTATAAGGTGTTAAACATCTTATTTTTAATTTTTTTAAGATCTTTTTTTAAATGTTTACCAAACAAATTTTAAAAGTTTATAAGTTTTTAACCTGCTTATAAGCTGTTTTAAAGAGCTTATAAATTCAGTCAAACAGCCAACCATAAGTTGTTTTAAACAACTTATAAGTCGAATTAATTTTGTTAAAATATGACTCGAATCGGAAAGTAAACGGGACAAAAACGGAGAAAACCGCTTACAGGGATCGAACATATTTTAGTACATCATGTGTGCCTATTTAATTTTGGTTGGGGTGATGTAATCATGACATCACCTAAATAATTAAGAGCCCGTTTGGGTGAGGATATTTAAAAGAGCTTATAAGTTGTTACGTCTTATAAGTTGTTTTAAGAGCTGATAAGCTGTTATGTCTTATTTAATAAATAAGTTGTTAAATCGTTTGATAAAATAGATATACAGTAGAAACTCTATATAGTAATACTCCATATAGGAATAAACTCCTTATAGTAATAAAAAATCAAAGTCCCAACTTGGGACCAGTTATAAATAGGAATAAACTCCACATTGTCATAAGTCATACATTTTTGAAGTCCCGACTTAAGGATTTATACCTCTATATAAGAATAAATGATTAATTATATAATAAAAATATTTATTAATAATGTTTTTATTTATTAAAATCAATAACATGTTTAAAATCACTTAAAATATTTATCAAAATCAATAATGGTCAAAGTTTATAGTCCTTAGATTTATTAATATTTTATTTAATTTTTATGTTAAACACAATTTTTACATATATATGGTCAAATTTTATTATTCAAAACTATTAAATTGATTTTGTGAATTTAAAGATAGATAATATTGCATGTATATTATTTTTATATTTATATTATTTTTATACGAAAAAAATTATTTTTATTTTGTAAAACCCCGTATAAGAATAACTCTCTATAGTAATATTTTTTTCCGGTCCCAACGATATGACTGTACGGAGTTTCTACTGTATAAACTTATAAGATGCTAATTTGTTTGGCAATTTAAGACCTTATATAAATAAAATTACCAAAAATAAATTATTATATATGAAAAAAATAATTAAAAATATTTATATTAACTAAATAATAAATTTAGAATTTTTGTATATATATAAAAGGTAATAATTTTGAGGGTATTTTGGTCTTTTATTGTTTAAGTTATAAGAGCTTATAAGTTGTTGAAAAAAAGTACCCCCTTACTTTTTTTTTAAACAACTTATTTTTAAGTTTTTTAAGATCTTTTTTTAAAATTTTACCAAACAAATTTTAAGAGCTTATAAGCTCTGCCAAACACCCTCTAAATCGTGCAGAGTAATTGGGCGGGGCTGGTCACTTGAGTACGTGATTACAGTGACTCTTTCATTTTTTATTTGTAATCTTGTTTAGGAGATTAGAATTATATTGATATATAATTCTATTTATTATGAGATTTAAAATTATATTAGGAAAATAATTTTATTCATAATTCTAACTGTTTTTAATTTGATAAATTTACTATATACCTATAAATTGTAACATCAACGATATAATGAATTTTTCTTTCTTTCTTGTTTTCCCGTATTTTGGGTTTCCACGTAAATTGTATGTTCATTTTTTTTATATATTTTTTTATTCATCATCTTATATATATTTCGAAAGCAGTGTGTGATTTAGTGTTCAATAATCGCAACAAATCTGATACAATCGATCGTGTAGTTCGTATTTCAATTCATTTAAATTCATGCAGCGTGTTTGTGTGAGTGTCAGAATGTGTGAGATCATTTAAATTGAGTGATTGTAAAGTCGTTGATTCGAAATTGAGAGTGTGAG
Source organism: Euphrasia confusa (assembly GCA_954870475.1). NCBI lineage: Eukaryota > Viridiplantae > Streptophyta > Magnoliopsida > Lamiales > Orobanchaceae > Euphrasia > Euphrasia confusa. Next base: position 21,171,594 of record OX940969.1, read on the forward strand.
ATCATTTAAATTGAGTGTTTGTTAAATTCATTGATTCGAAATTGAGTTTTTGATCGTTGATAACTTTGAAGCATGCAATAGTTTTATTGGAAAAAATTGAAATAAAATATTTGGTTTGACTAATATTTGACTAATTTTTTATGGCTAAATATTAATTCACGTTGAAATTAATTTGTTGATAATTTTCTACGATAGTATTTTATTTCGTCAAGATCCGGCGAGTGAGAAATAAATAACGAAATAGCTAAGTGAAAATGCATTATTGAATGAGAATTTTAAAGTCTCATCCCACATCGAAATATGGTAGATAATAAATTTTTGAGAACCATTATAAAAGGTCTTGTGTATTAATTATTGAGAATATGAAAAGTCTCAAATCCCACATTGAATGTGGTGAGAAAGTTAATACTCTTGTGATGTTATATGAGGAATAGTGAAATGTTTCAACATTAAGTAAACCTATCAACTTGAATTATTATTCTCGATTAATTGGAGTGTGATTTGGACTTTGGGCCTCCGAGATTTTTTCTTGGGCCTATAAAAGTTTAATAAGTACAAATTTAATTTGTATTGAGCCTGTTAAATAATGAATTATTATTCTCGATTAATTGGAGTGTGATTTGGACTTTGGGCCTTCGAGATTTTTTCATGGGCCTATAAAAGTTTAATAAGTACAAATTTAATTTGTATTGATCCTGTTAAATAATAACACGTTGGTTATTATGGCTCGGGCTTACCAGAGTAAAATTATTTGAAACTTTTAGTTGACTTAAGTTGTTGGGCTAGCCTAAATGAGTTGTATGGAATTTGAATAGTCATCCGGCCCAAGACTTGAAACGTCATCAGAATTATATTATATATTTAATAAAATATATAAATAATTCCTCATGTTGTGACCTTTGAGTTGATTAGAACTTTGAATTGCTTTTTGTGTCTTTTGACACTCCTTGAGTATAAATATGTGTTTGATTAGACATTTGAATTGCTTTTTGTGTCTTTTAACACTCCCTGAGTATAAATATGAGTTTTTAGTTGAGAAGAGAAGACATCAATCACAAACACTTCTATCCCACCTCATAATCTCTTCTCTATAAGTTCATAAGCATTCTAGTGTTAGAAATATTGTGTAGGTAATATTTAGTTCATTGCATTTGTATATGCTCGGTTCTCGCTCTTTCCCTGTTCGCCGGAGCTTCTAGCTGGTGTGCCACAGACTAGAAGATGATTGAAGTCGTTGTATCTTTGAGGACTAACGTCACAAAACCGTAGCATACACGGGCGTTTTAGTCTTGCGGATAGCGAAAGCGCTTCGACTACCCGCAATTCAGGTTGCTTTGTTAATTTATTTTATTCTAGATTTTTAAAGATCAGTAGTAATATTATAGTCCAGATTTTATTTTTATTTTATGTTTCGAATTTAGACATTTTGTAAAAAAACAACAAACAAGTTTTTCATCCTTCTCTTAGACCTCAGTGAGCATTTGAATGCGGCTAATTTCTTTGAGTGAATTTCACCTAGCCCGAGAATACGTGTTTGAATAGGTCAAAGCATTTGAGATTATTTTGATAAAAGTAAAAGTAGAGTAAGAATTAGAACTATTTAGGAGAAGGGATAATATAGTTTATAATATTTTAAGTTATACCGCAAAAATTATTGTTTACAATTTAATGTTTCATTTTTTAAATTTTCTTATTAATTAGAGTAGTTTATAATTATAATTATAAACCAGTGTAATAACTACCACCGTGTAAATTAAAAAAATATAATTAATATAATTAATAATAATTCATAACCGCCGTGTAAATTAAAAAAATTAAGAAATCTGCTTTTATTCGTAATTAGGAAAAACTGAGTCATTTAGTTTTAATGAAACATTAAAAACTTCCCTTTATCCAAAATTACCCTAAGAATTATAAAATCAAGAGTTCCACTAATGAAAAAATAATCAAAATTTTGTATAAAAGAAATCGTAATGACTATTAAAAAAAACGAGGTTAAAAGTTTATTTTTCTCTTTTAAAGTTTGGACGATGAAAAATGACATTTCCTCCTACAATAACGTTTGATATGGAGAGAATATTTTTTTTCGGTCACATAAATGTAAATATTTCTCGATTTAGTCCAACAAACATTTACTTTCTCAATTTAATCTCAAATATGGCGAATTTGATTTCATTATAATTTTTTTTGAATGAAAAATTCAAATTTCACAAAAATCTGACCAAGTGCATATCACATGTTTAAAAATCCGGCGACCCTCATTGACTCAGGTACACATGTCATCACATGATTGGACAACATCAAAATAAAATAAAAATTCCACATAAATCTGTCATGTGGATACTCAAGCATTTTAAACAAATGAAAAAGACACAAAAAAATTTACGAACTGATCCTAAGAAATTAATTTCACCTTGTTAACCTCTACATCATTTACTGTCGTTTTCCACGTGAACCCTAATCCCCAAAATCGATGAACCCTAATATCTGATTTAGACGAAATTTGTTTTTTCACTTATTAAATTAGTTCCTTGTATTTTTTTTTATTTACTTTTCTTTCTACAAAAAAAAAAAATCAATAAATTAAATGACAAACGGAACTGAATTGAACTCAATGAGCCTGAACTTAATTGAATAAGTATGAAAAAATAAATCTAAAAGAACAAGTCCTATGAGTCATTTTTGAAGAAAGGTATTATTTTTTTGTGCTTATTTTCCTCCTAAGACTTTAGTCTTAATAACTTAAGTTTTAAGCTTCATTATTACAAATCGAGTCTCGTTACATAAACCAACAGTGTAATCGATATTAAAATGTTTTTCAATAATATTATTTAACGTTAACAGTAGTTATTGAATCATAGAAATGGGGTGAATGGTTGTATAATTAATAAAAACACATTATTTAAATAATTATATCTCTTCTCATTTTTATTATTATTTAATTGATCATTATGATAAAGAAAATAAAAAATTGGTTTGAACGTATTTTTCAAAAATAATTGTCATCGTGTTTATTAATCATTTTTTTGTGAAGTCAACCGATACCAAAAACTTATTTGGAAATAGAGGAGATGATTCAACCTATACCAAAACATAAACCTATTATTAGTTGTTATGTGAGACCACACAAACAATACTTCAATTTACATTTAATTCAAACTCAAACAAAAAACAATTCTTTATTTATAAAAGAGTTTTTTTTTTGTTTTACAAATTAATAAAAATGACTTATCAAATTAATTTTATTTTATTTTTAATTTTTTATTTAATTTTTTGTTGTAATTTAATATTTTTAAAAAATAATAACATTAAAAATTAAAATACGTTTTAATAAAAATATTTTAATAATGAAATAAAAATACATATTACAATATAAAATTTTAATAAAAATATATTTAATTAATATATTATTTAGTATTTTATTATATTTATTATGTTTGAAATTTTAAATTGAAAAATAATATTTATTAAATTTTTTAATATCAAAAGTTATGGGGTTAAATTGTAAATTTGTAAAGATGTCGGTTATTTACAAAAATAGTATAAAAAGTGGTATAAGAAAAATATTTTGAGAATATTCTTTTATGTTTGAGTATTGAAGTTTCAGTTGGAGTCAAATTACAGTAAACTTAAAATTAAACTTATTTTTGAATTTAAATTTTAGTACTATGTTGGAGATAACCTAACATATAACTCCGCGTAGTATAAAAGTTGAATTGTTGTACAACTAACAAATTTAATGTTGAATAATTTTTTTTTGTATTTCAATTATTTTAATTTTAAATAATTAAAAAAAATGTTTTGAATCGTTTTATAATAAGTAAATTAAAACTTTTAATATTTTTTTCTTTCTTATGTTAACATGCTCAAGATAATATCAAGAATATTTTGATTCTTAAAATAAAATATTTAGTGGTTCATTATCTATTTAAATTTTTCTATTTAATGAAAATTTCAAATTAATAGGGAAGAATAATGAAATTAAATGTTTTATTATATGATGCAAGATATTCCAAGAAAAGAAGATATATGAAAATTTTGGTAGAAGATAATAATTATATTTTATCTTCTATAAATAATAAAATTAATTTTAATTATTTTTTTAGGTAAAAGTCAATCAAATATAAAAATAAAATGTATGATAAAAGTACTTAGGGAATGAAACCTCCACTGCATCACAAGAGCTAACAGACTATCTCTCCAACCATTCAAACCAAATCATAAATCACTAAAAGTACAAACATAATTACCAATCTATATGTCATACTGTAAATGTATGTTTTGGCGTCGACTCGTCTTTGTGTTTGTTGCTTGTTGTGTTGCAGGTAAACAGGTTTGAACGCGTGAGCGTCCGAGCGCATCAACGCATGGAGCGCCGAGCGCATGAGCGCATCAGAAGAGCTGAGCGCATTTGCGCTCCAAGGTGTCGTCGAGCGCATGAGCGCACTTGAAGAGCGCTGAGCGCATGAATGCGCTCCATATCGGGAGACGAGCGCATGCGTTGCGTTGCACTCTCTGGTGCGACGCATGTTGAGGCGTCCATCCGGAATTCAGACGTGCAAGGTTTTAAAAGCGCGGCGTCAACATTTCTTCCATGAAATGAAGAGCTCAACGAATTCAAGAATCAAGAGTCGAAGTTTCAAGATTCTGTAGTATCTATTGTGTATGGTGTGTGTATTCATTAGAGGAAGATGGAAGAAATGAAAAATCGAATAAATCGAGGCTCGTGTTCAACACGATTTCCTTAAAACAAATTCGTCCTCTACGGGTACGATTGTTTCCCAGGATACAACGATTGCAAAGCAAAACATTTGCTTACGGCGAACTGAGATGTTGCCTAAGAAATATCACCGGAGGGTCAAAGAAACGAGATAAACAAAAAGAAAAACGAGAGCGATTGCTCGGAAGATGTCTGTATATTCTCTTGTTCATCTTCGATTATTATGTGTTATTATGTGTTATTTGCATTTTATTATGTGTTATTTGCATTTTATGCATATTTTATTATTTAATTTTATGTGTTATAAATAATAATATGGTTATTATTATTTTATATGATATAAATAATAATATAGTTATTATTATTTATGTAATAATGATGAAATTATTATTTCGTAATTATGGTTAGAAAATAAGTAAAACTTATGAGTACCGTTTAAAAAAAATAATAATAATGAAATTTATTATTGGTTGAATATAATAAATAGTAAATTTATTATATTATTATTTATTGAAATAAAATCTTTAAAATTCATAAAGAGTTATGGATGTGGTATAAAGATATGTTGAATTGAAATAAATAAATTATTGAAATTCATATAATGATATGAATGAGGTAATAATGATTTATTCTCACAATTAATTTTATTTACTTAATGAGAAGTAAATAAAAGAGAAAAGTCAAAATTATTATTGATTTATTTATCAATAAAATTTTTAAAAAATAATAATATTACTTAATGAGAAGTAAATATGAGACTTTTGAAATTCATATTGAAATATGAATTATTTGTATTCGGAAGTTAAAAAGAACATCCGAAGTAGACGAAACATGTGTATCCAATTAGCATTAATTGCGATTGTCAATTTGCAATTGGATGAACACAATGTCTGACAACTACTCTCTATTGGAGTTATCTCAATAGACTATGTAAGATCTAAAGATAATATCGCAGTCAATTAACCAAAGAAATGGTTAAATCGAGAGTTAGTAATGTCGTCATCTAAAGGATTGGACTTAAGCCTTAAAGAAAGAGAGTTGAGACGAAGGAAAACCTTACCTATATGACTGGAGATCCCAAGAACTAGGTTCAAAAGGACAACCTAATTGTCTAACTCCATTATCACTGTTATGTGGGGGAATTTAATTTCCATGAAAGTCCATTGCCTAAGAGATGTTACAGTGATATGTTGTGAGGATTAGCATATGGCTATTAATGATTCAAATGAAGTCACCTATGTAAGAGAGAAGTGGGGCCGCTTCGAAGAGAATATAGTAAGGCATATTCTTAAACACTCTTACAGAACCAGGCAGATGTTCAGGGCCAAAATGAACATAACTATGAGAACTGAGAGTTGTTAGAAAGAACGTGAGTGGAGTATACCATTGTTTACACAAATGGTGAATAGTTCAAAGACATCGTGTCTACTATTTAACTAGTAAAATAAGTATGCTTTCACAAGGAAAGGTTCAAAGGGTAACACCTACCTATTCTATGCACGTTTCTAACGTTGAGTTATATCACCAAACTTCTTTATGGTGTCTGTATAATTTTCATTCATGTGGGGGATTGTTGGAAAATGAGTGTCTCGTATGAGAGCTCGGATTGGATATCTCATACGCTCAATTTCGAGTAGTATGAATGAAAAATTAATTTTCAAATATGTAACTAATTGGAAGAGAATTCCAAAGGGTAAAAATAAATAAATATATATATGCAAAGTGTAGTCGATAAATATAGGGGAGTACCCTTTGATTGGATACACACTTTTTGCTATATTTTATTTTTTTATGTGATTTGTCATTTATTGACAAAATAATAATAATATAATAATAATAATGTATATTATTATTTAAGTTACATAATTGGATTTAATTTGTGAATAATGGTCTTTTAAGTGACCATTAGTATGGTTTTAAATGACGGGACGTTACACTTGGTGGTTTGACCGTCCACGTTCAACGAACCTTCGACTCCAACATTATCTATATAAGTGCAATCGATTTTGCATGAAAAAATCGAACATGAGAACGAGAAGCACTCGAAAATACTCGTAGAGAAACGAGAAAGAATGAAATTGTTTGAGAAATATACAGACGCATTCCGAGCAATCGCTCTCGTTTTTCTTTTGTTTACCCCGTTTCTTTGACACTCCGGTGATATTTTTCAGGCAACATCTCAGTTCGCCGTAAGCAAATGTTTTGCTTTGAAATCGTTGTATCCTGGGAAACAATCGTACCCGTAGAGGACGAATTTGTTTTAAGGAAATCGTGTTGAACACGAGCCTCGATTTATTCGATTTTCTTTTCTTCCATCTTCCTCTAATGGATACACCACAACTATACACAAAAGATACTACACAAAGCACCACTGATTGTGTGAAATTGTAGATCAGCTTTGTGAAGCTGAAACCCCAAACTTCACACACAACCGCTATGGAGTGTAGACAATATTCTCGCCGCCATTATTTTTCTGGAAGCAGTGGCGGATCCACTTTTACAATTTTTTTTTTATAAAATGTATTTTTTTATGCTTAGCTCCCCTAAAATATATGTATATATATACATATTATATATAAAATAATCTCAGCCCCTAGTCATTTTTTCTGACTCCGCCACTGTCTGTAAGTAATTTATGCATGCACCACAATGTTTTCGGGTCACCCTCCTCTAATTTTCAAAGAAAAAAAATGAATTTCGAAAATTGTGATTTTCCTTTCTTAATTTATCATGCTCAAAAATTCTCCATCCAACCGTTTTGATTTTCGTTTCCGATGCGCCGAAATGACTGGCTAGCAAATTTTGGAATATTCTTTTTTGTGATTCAGTAACTGCGTGGTTTTGTGGATTTTAGGTCCTTCAAGGAAAAAAACAAATGATTGGTTAGCAAATTTGGAAATATCCATCTGTGATTCAATAATTTTATGTTAGTTTCAATCTTAATTTTTTAATACAATTATGAGTTTTATGTTAGTTTTGTTTCTAATTTTGTATAATATAAATATCAATTTTATACTTAATTTTGTTCTAAATTTTGTAATACAATTACTTTTTTTTGCTAATTTTTTTCTTGTTTTGTAATACAGTTATTTAGTTTGGTTCCTAATTTAGTAATTGTTTTGTAATACAATTATTTAGTTTAGTTCCTAATTTAGTAATTGTTTTGTAATACAATTATATAGTTTCGTTCCTAATTTTGTAATACAATTATCTCTTTTTTATGCTTAGTTTCTTTCATAGTTTTGTAATATAATTACGAGTTATTATTTTTAGTTTTGTATAATACAATTACCAATTCTTTGCTTAGTTTTGGTTTCTAGCAAACAGCAGTGAAACTATGTTTGAATATCACATATCCATTAAAATACACACAAACAGTTAAACAACAACAAAAAAAAAAAATTGTAGTTTGTCCTTTGATTATTTGCCATAAACTATAATCATAAACTAACATTTCGCCAACCCATCAATTTATTTGGTACTACTCTTATATATATTTTTCGGGGGGAAATTGTTTGTCTATGTTGATTGGTCATGGATTTTTGAAGATGAAATCACAAACGGGAAAATTGTTTGTTTATGTGGCTCGTCGAGTGCCAGGCCGCTCGCGCCTTCGGGGCCCGAACTTTGTTGGTGAAGATTCTTATTTTTTTCAACCGTGTGGATAGGTAAATCAGTAGAATGTTTTAGGTTTAAATTTTTCCTTGAAATGAACGATTTCAATAATTAATGTGTTATAGAAAATTTGTTTTTTTCGGTAGTTTTGTTTTTTAATGGTAAAAGCGAAATTGTGATTTTTAAAATTTAATATTTTAGTATAGGGGTATTGTTAATTGTTTAAAAAACTATGTAAGGATAGTTTTGGAAGTGTTACTTTTTTTACAATTACTAAAGAGATTAGTATTAAATTATAATTAAACTCTTAAGACTTACCTTTTCTATAAAACCCCTTAAAATATATGGTAAAATGCTTTAAACTTCAAAAAAAATTCTAATTTACACCAAAACTTTAATAAAATACATTGTTAACACTTAAAATCATGATAAAAAGTGGACTTTATCTGAATTTTATTATTTTAATATTTAAAATATTATATTATTTAATTGAAATATATTTTACGTAAAAAAATCATAAATATAGTACAATTTTGACAAAAGCTTTGGAAATTAAAAAAAAAATTACATAAACAATTAACTATAAGAGGACGGAGAAAATATTTATATAAGATTTTTTTTAATTTCTGCTTCACCTTCTACATAATCAATGGACTTACATAACCCTAAGCCAACTGTGTTTTTTGATAGAATGAATTATGATCAATTTATGATCCATAAAAAAGAATTGTAATTTTAGTATTTTACATAACTTTTACTCGATTTTGTCTAGTAAGCAGTACTACTGTATATTTTACAATTTTCCAGAACCAGAAAACGTAAAAACAGAAAGAAGAAGTAAAATAACATAGTTAAAGAACAAGTGATCTTCACACGAATTTCGATCAGAAACTTGTTGCGGGTAGTCGAGACGTTTTGTTTTCAGACGTAATATCCTAAAAAAATACAACGGTTGTCAATGTTCTATTCTGACGTGACGAGGTAGGGCGGGACGAGCTGAGCAGAGCCGGCCGGACGGACACATGCGCGCGTGTGGCCGTTTTCATGTACCGTGAATGGTACATGGTCTTACTCATGGTTGAACGCACTAATTTTCCAACCACTTATTAAATGTAATAAAGTCGTAGTTAAATTAGACTTTATTATATATTTATTTGACTATCTTTAACGATTTATTTCTCACTCATCGATAATTGGATTTTGACAAAATAAAATTTTATAATTATCTACGAACGAATTAAAATTTTATTGTAAAAATTAATTTCTAAACCGAATTAATTTTATAGTCAGTTAACTTAATCAAACATTGGATAAAACTAATTTTGACTTTAAGATTTTCAAACACTTAAACTAGTTATACTGAATGAATTTGAAATAAATTAAACTAAATCAATCTCAACTGGAATGGAATGGATTAAGGATATGTTCTTTTGGACTTAATTTTAGTCAATTTCAGTTCAATTCAGATCGCTTTTCAGTTCAGTTCAAATCGCTTCACTTCAGCTCCATTAATTTCGTTTTAAAATAAATTAAAATAAAATAAATCAAAAATAATTTGAATCAATAATTATAAGTATACAATCTAGTTAATATCACAATATTATAAATATTTTTACAAACATATTTAATAATTTACAAAAATTATTATTATTTTTATAAAAAAATCAATTTAGTTTAGTTCAGTTCAGACGATTTCAGCTTAGTTTCATGAACATAAAGATGCATGAATTCAACTAGATACATTGTATTGCATGATTCATTCACATCAAAATTCTACTATGAATCTAAATTCAGTTTTAAAATAGATCCTAAATAATTTTTTTTGACAAAATTATTTTAATAAGATTTTTGAAAAGTTAAAGACCCTTATGATATTCTTATACACATGAGATTCTTATACACATTGACTTGATATTTTTACAAATTATACACAACTAGGATCTTTCGACCCGTGCGATGCACCGAGATTATCTTTCAGAAGCTTCTCCGGTCAGTATTTTAATATAAGCATATTAATAAAAAAGATTTAAAATAAATTTAAATAAAAATTTCAAATAAAGAGGACAATGATTGGAGAAAATAACTTTACATCATAATAGATATTAAAAAATAATAGCAAAATTTGGAAGATCAATTCACATTTCTAAACACCTCTTTGTAAACGACATTTGTAGCCTTATTCGTGAGTTCCCCATTCCAATCACAAATTAAGAATTTCAAACCTGCTCGATTAGTGACTCTAGAAACTATAACATATAATTGTCCGTGTGTGAACACCGGCCTTCTCAACAGATCCCAACCTTTGACAAAGATTGTCCTTGACTCTTGTTAATTGTCATAGCGTAAGATATCATAATTGAGAATTGCCGACGTTGATATCGAAAGGGAAAATTTGAATTTGAAGGCGAAAGTGGCAACCTTGGAATGTAAACAATTTGATCTCTTGTATCTCCTCCATTTGGTTCATGCCATGTATTAAAATAAGACAAGTGAGTACATGAATCGATTCAAACCAAACAACATGCCAAGCCGAGTTTCGAAAAAATCAAAATGAAACAAAACTTTAAGCAGTTGAAGATCACATGTATTAATGGAGTACTAAATTGATAACTCAAGTTGAAGATCACATGTATTAATGAAGTACTAAATTGATAACTCAATAAATCGATGTCATAGAATATCCTACTTATTCTGTTCAGGAAATTTCTTGCAAGGAAGGCTCCTTTTTGTCTATCTAGATGTTTAGTCGATTTATGATGTTCTCTCAGAAATTCTACAGCCATGAAAGTGAGTGTTGATGCTGGAACATCCCTTTTACGCCTTCAGTATACCACAACTTACAAAGAGCATCCAACCATCCATTATACCTGTCGAGAGAGAAAAAAAAAACTTTGAGGAAAATAAATTACCAATTAGTGAAATGAAAAATAATATCAAAAGAAACATTTGTCTTGTATTTCTGAAATTAAGACTGAGTACTTTGCGAAAATGTGTGGTACCTAACTCTTCAGGATAATATTTCCTTACAGTATTCGCATGATCAGCTGGTTTTATATAGAAAAAAGGGAATCCGGCCGGGTTATCTCCATGAGCAAAATTTGGAAACAAATTAACAAATATATGATCAGGTTCAGCCATTAGAATGTACCTGCATCAAGAAGCCGTATGACCAATATATTTATTTAGATCATGCAATATGCAGAGAGAGGGAGAAAGGGATTTTTTTTCAATCTTGAGAAGGAGAACAAACATACTCTTTCTCAATTACTGCATTCTCCAACCATTGCACGAATGCCCAGGGACTGTTTAATACAATTGAACCCAGTGGCAATGTTTAAACACATCAAACGGAAATTAATAAAAATGGAATAGAAATAATTAAGGGTAAAAAGAAAATAAAACACAAAAACGAAGGCAAACACAAAATCACAGAATTAAGATTTTTAAAAAAAATGTGAAAAAAAACCTGCGGAGAAAGAAGATTACGGAAGGATGCCTCATTTTCAAGAAGTCAGATAGTGAAGTCCAGAAAATTTAAAGAGAAATACATACCCGACGTCTCAATCTTTGACGATATTTGATTTGTGTGCTTCAAAAATCCATTGCCCTGTGTGTTTACAAAATATTCTGTTAAATGGTGACGAAACAAAAACGTTCAAATCATAAAATATAATAAGAAACGAATGCAAAAATATGATAATGCAAATTCATAAAAGAGCAAGAAGTTCAGTGCGAAGACAACTGCGCGTATGGACGATTCAAGTTAATACATGAAACCGTAAATTTATAAATTTATGGAACCTTACCAATTGAGAAGATGAGTAAAACGATTCTGTAAAATTTAAATCATTTTTTTAATATTAAAATAGTTATATTTTTTTCAAAATATATATTTTCAAAGTCTACACGCTTTAAAGCTTTAAATTTTAAATTAATTTAAAATTAAATTTGTTAATTTTTTTATGTTTCCAATACATATGATAAATATTTAAATTACTTTAATAAAAAAATTTGATACATATATCAAATTGTATTTGAAATTAAAATATTTGATTAGAAGGTGATTAATTCTCGTAAATTTTTCACTTTACTTTTTTCACTTCTCTTTTAATTTTTTTCTCAAAATTATTTTACTTTTTAATTTAAAATTTTATTTTTATTTATTTTAGATAAAAAAATCGTAAAAAATTAATATATTTTTTAACTTTTTGATTAAAAAAAGGTCATGAAGTTATTAAATTATAGTATTAAATTGCATGTGATTCATTAAATCATAGTAATAAGAATGAATGAAATTTATTAAATTATAATAAAATACATGTGATTCATTAAATTATAATAAAATGCACGTTAATTGAATATTATTTATTAAATTATAATAAAATGCACGTAAATTGCACATGATTCGCTAATTATTTTTGTTCTTAGTCAGATTTTGGGGAATTTGTGAGTTGGTGATGCTATAAGAGAATTTTGATAAGGAATTAACGTTGGGACTTGGGAGTTTAGCGAAAAAAATAAATTTTAATCCGATGAAGACGACTCGACGATCTCTGGCGGAGGCAGCTCGACGGTCTCCAGCAGAGACGGTTCGACGATAGGCTCCGATGGAGTCACCTCTGAAGTCTCCGACGGAGTAATAATAATAGATATACAAATAATTTATTGAGAATAACTTACCATAAGGGGCAAGTTGTGAGCTACCACAACATAGATAGCCCACGGAATATGAGACACTCCTCTCAGGCAGATAAGGTGAAGCTGCACGTGCTCAACGGTGTTGTCTCTGTATTCTCTCCTCACGAATGGTATTGGGGATGTTGATACCATCACACTGCATGTGATGGCAATCCATCCCACAATCACAATCCATCCCACAATCACGTCTCCCAAAAGAGCCCTGAATGGAGTGTGTCCCGGCGAATATGGCAACGCACATAGCAACGACAATACTCATCATATACACGACACGAAGCTGTACATTTTAAAAATTAGATTTAATACTCATCATCGTCATTAATTAGATTTAAATGTATTTTATTAATTACTTATTATTGAATTACAACACTTATCCGTGCATGAATATCAGAATCCCAATGTATCCTATCGGGAAGGTGATACTTAAGAAGTTGTTGACCATAAGGACAACAGAACTCCTCAGAACCCCATAATAGACCCAGACCGAGTATGAGAACAAGCTCACCACGTAGGGTGTCAAGTCCTTTCCTGCAGTAGTCACCTCCCGGCAAATGTCCATATACACTAGTCCTGATGCTATGTACCTCAGCCACGTGTGATGCGTCAAAGTATCTGAAATTGATTAAAATTAAATTATAAATCATATATTGTACAATTATGAATTAAGTAAATTGCATATGGACTATTAAATAAATCATATATGTACTATTTAATAGCTAGTGTGTGTGAAATGGCAATTGGTGAGAAGAGGCGAATTGATTGTGAGAGAGAAGAGAAGAGTTGTGAAAAGTGAACTGAGAAAGGCAACTAATAGTATAAATTGAGTGGGAAGGAAAAGAATTTTTTATGATGGTTTATTCGAACACCTTATTTAAAATAAATTAAGCTGGACAGTTGGTTTAACATCTTTCTTATTTTAAGGAGATGGAGAGATCGATTTATTAAATTATATTAAAATACAAATAAATTATATTTTTATAATAATAAAATTCATATGATTAAGTAAAATTATAGTAAATTGTAAATGATTTATTAAATTAAAATAAAATGCACGTAAATTGAACAATAATTATTAAATTATAATAAAATGCACGTAAATTCAATTTGAGTGACGAAATTTGTCTTTTTTGCTTTTGCAATTTTTTGTAATTTTGGAATTATAATAACAACACTTACCTGTGTAGGAATATCGGTATAATGAAGGAAAATAGCGATGTATCCTATCTGGAAGGTGATACCTAAGAAGTTGTAGCTCATAAGGACAACAAAACTCTTTATGACCCCATAATAGGCTCAGGCCGAGTGTGAGAACAAGCTCACCACGTAGGGTATCGAGTCCTTTCATGCAGTGGTCCCTTCTTGGCAAATGAGCTGGAAAGTAGGACTAAAATAAAATTAATTTAAATAGGAGGAGATATGTTTTCATTTAAAAGAAAAAATCGAAGATATATCATATATTGCTTGCAGAGGGGCCAGATATATTAGTCTTGATGTTATGTACCCCAGCCACGTGTGATGCATCAAAATATCTGAAATTGATTAAATTTAAATTATAAATCATATATTGTACAATTATGAATTAAATAAATAGTATATGGAGTATTATAGTTAAACATCAAACTCTTGATCCACCAAGTAGCAATACATAATTAATAGAAGTGTTAAGCACACAATTTATGTTGCTATTTGAAGTGAATCAAGATAGTTTTATAATTATTATTTTACAATTAATATTTCTATTCAATCTCAAATAAAATAGATATATGAAATTAATTAAAATTAAATTATAAATCATATATTGTACAATTATGAATTAACTAAATAAGCGTATGGAGTAATATACTTAATCATCAAACTCTTCATCCACCAAGTAGTAATACATCATCATCTCATCGAGCTCAAGCTAAACTAAACAATGGAAAATAGGCTAATTAACCTATGTTGGAGCAACTTTAATTGGATTGGTTGGATTGGTATCAACCCCAAGTATTGTTAAGAAGTACTCTTATAATCTATTAATATATAGATCCAGTTTTTTTTATTCAGGTGGACCAATAGAATCACTGAAAATCATGAACATGTTCACGCTATATATATTAATTCTCTTTTAAAAAATCAATCATTTTGGTACATTTTCAAAATTCATAAATAAATATTAATATTAAGTAATTAATATTAATGTACTCCTAATTATTACATTCTATTAATTCTGGTTCCTTAATTTTCTCTAAATTTTTACATTTCATCTGAAAAATTATATTATCAATTTTAATCAATTTTATTCACATTTCGTGACATTATTTGTAATGTTTAAAAAATAATAACTTAATTAATTTAAGCTAATTATAATTTTTAATCAATTAATATTAAATATGAAAGCAATAATAAAATTGATATTTACAAAAAAAAAACAATAATGACCGGTAAAATCAATCAATTACAGTTAATATTAATGTATGAATATATATTTTTTTCTTATATATGTTTAATAATTTTTTTATTATAACTAACAATTTATATATGGAAATTTACTAATTACAATTTTTTTTAAGATTGAAATAAATCAAGAGTCTTTTTCCTTTTCAATTTGGTTTTTCAATCAATTAATTATTATTCTCAATAAAAAGAATGTTTAATGATTGGCCAAGGATATTTAACCCTCCTCTTTTAGTTTACACACGTCCAAAATTATTTTTACTCTTCTAAATTACCTATTATCCCCTTTTCAAAAAATTAAAAATAAATAAATTACTAACTAAACCTCAATTAAGTGAATTCTCTCTTCCCAAACCCAGTCCAGTATACAGTTCTTCTTCTTCCCTCCTCAGCCAAGAGCCAGCGGAAGAGGGAAAATAATAAACTTTTCTTACGTGACGGTTGATAACAGAGTTTTTTTATAATTGATTTTTTAATTAATATTTACAGAGCTCTCAGATTTTTTTTTTTTCAATCCTAATTATGAGTTTTTTTATAATTTATTTTTTTAATGAATATTTAAAAGCTCTCTAGAAAAAAATTCTATTTTTTTCCATCCTAATTACGTGAAAATTTAGGTTTTTGAATTAATTAATTATCAAATATTCAAAGATGCTTTCAAATAAATCAAACTTCAGCCGGTGATTTGTTCTACCGACACAACTCCATATGTAAATATCTGATAAACATAAACAATCTTTAAGAATCGCCATTGGAAGCTCTCTTGTTCTTGGTGAGTTCACTCTTGTGAAGCAACATGTGATGATCATAATAAGAAGAAATCTTCAAATTTCCCTCCTCGTACTCTGATTTGTGTTCGATTGTGTTATGTGCGTGGGTGATAACGTGAGGATGATACAGAGAAAAAGGATTATAAATGTAGGGGTGTATCTAGTAATCTAAGAGTACGATAGGTATTTTAATTAAAAGGATTTTGTGGAAATTAAAATGAGAAGTGTAAATATCCTTAGCCTTAATGATTTTGTGTATTTTTAATATTTTTTTATTATATTTATATTATGTAAGTTCAAATCAACATCCTATTTATACCTTTTATTTCCCTCATTCAATCGACCCCTCCCTCGGTCACTCTCATTTAGTTAATTTTTTTTTTTTATATATTTGATTGTGCTTCCCTTTATAATATCCTTTATAATATCATTTTGTTTTTGTATTTGCAGAATTAACTCTTAATATTTTTCACGTTAATTGTTTTATTTTTTGGTAACCCAATCTTAAATTAATTTTTTTAATACATTTTTATTATTTAATGACGTATTTTTTATTTAAATGTTTTTCTTTTGCCGGGAGTAATTTTTATTTAAATGTTTTTTCTTTTGTAATTACATACTATATGGAATTATTTTTTTATTTTCAATTGATTTTATTTCATGTCGTATTTTATATTGATACGTTTTTTTCTAGATAAAATCGACAGTTCTTATAAATTTATCAAATAATTGAAGTTTTTTTTTTTTAATTTCTTATCATTAAAAATTTAACCATTTTTTGTTTTGCTTCCATGTCTTTATTTATCTAACAATTTTACAATTTTGTTATTGACATTATCTATCTAACATATTTTCTGTGGTCACTCTTTTGCAATTGCGCGGTCTGTCGAACATCAGCTTCTCAGGAGTCAAATTTACATTCAACTTGAAATTGCTCATTACAAAAGAGTCGGTCAATATTAAGGAATTATTTTTAATTTTTTTTTGTTATCTATGAATTAATATATTGTTTGATGTTAATTTTTTTTATGATTGATGTGTTTGTCGAATTGTGTGTAATTGTGTGTAATGTAATATATAATTTAAAATTTATTAAATTCCTATTTTATTTTCCCCATTTTTTATATACAAGTTTTAGATTATTATTTAAAATTCTATCAAAAATTAAATTGCCATGTCCATCTTTTATTATATGAAATTAATAAATTGATTAAATATGATAAATTTAAAATTAACTCCTGTTTAATGATTAATATTATTTTAAGCATTAAACAATTAAAATTTGTCAAGTTCCGATGGGTTAACATTTGCCGCCCTGCCAGTGAGGGTGGTCTGGGTATCCGGGATCTTACTGTCCAGAATAGGGCTCTTATGACCAGACACACCTGGGCTTAGGGATGTAAACGAATCAAACTTTTTTTACTCGAAAAAATGAATACGAATACGAATATGAATATTTTTTTATATTCGAACAGTTACGAATATGAATATGAATAATGTATTGTTCGATTCGAATATTATACGAATAGTTCGATTCGAAATATATATATATATATATATAAATAAAGTTTTTTCGTTTCCTAGTTCCCATTTTTCACAATATAATATTTTAGGAATAATTTTTCAAAGAAAAAAAATGTATTTATTTAGAATTTTGCATCAAATGTTATATGATATTTCGATTTTATTTTAAAGTTTATAATTAATTTTTGTAATGATTTTATGAAAAAATAAAACAATATATTTTGTTCATTTTTTAAATTATTTTTTATGTATATATAAAAATATTCGGATATTCGAACGAATATTCGAATATTCGACAAATACGAATACAAATCGAAATTTAATATTTGAACGAATACGAATATGAATACGAATACTTGAATATACTTACGAATACGAATCGAATAGTGAGATATTCGACTCGATTCGATTCGTTTACACCCCTACCTGGGCTGGGCTATTCTGAGCCAGGACCCGAAATCATTTTGGGTCAGCTGGATACGGGAGAATAGACTGAGGGTGCACTCTTTTTGGAGTGCTAAGGTGTCGAGGGCATGCTCTTGGAGCTGGCGACAGCTTCTAAAGCTACGTCCGGCTGTTTTACCAGCTATACAAATTCAGGTCGGGGATGGTTCACAATTTTACCTTTGGAGGGACCCATGGCATCCCCGTGGTCGATTGGAGGAAGTGTGTCAGTTGGGACAGTGGCTTAGGAGGCTCCCTAGGGCTACGTCATTGAGTATGGTCATAGTTGATGGGGTATGGAGATGGCCAACAGACTTTGCGGAGGAGTTTGTTGATCTTATGGATGGTTTGCCGAGTATAGATGTGAGGACAGATACAGTGCGGTGGAGATTGCATTGATCAGGGAACTATACATCCGATACGGCATATACTCTTTTCCGCCCGGAGGGTCCCAGGGTGTCGTGGGCTGCCCTTTCGACTGGACCAGGACGTATACCACGTCATTGCTTCATTCTTTGGATGGCTATTCGATGTCGGCTGCCGACTCGGGATAAGCATTGGATTTTTCGGGGGGACGACTCGTGTGTATTGTGTGATGGTAAGAGCGTTGAGACACACTCCCATCTTTTTTCTTTGAGTGTCCCTTCTCACAGGACTGTCTGCATTGATTACAGGTGGATGTGGGTTTTCTATGGCCACGTGGAGGTTGACATAGTGCTTTACTACGGGCTGCTAATCGATGGCGTGGAAGGCACTTGATATCTTGTGCGTATCGTAGACTTCTCGCTGCGCTGATCTATTATATTTGGCTTGAGAGGAACACAAGGATATATGTGGATCGGTCGGTATCGTCTGGAGTGGTGGTTTCTCAGGCGATCTCTATCATACGGGAAAGGATACACTCGTTACGACTCTCTGACTCTCTTCAGGCACGGGCATTGAAGAGGGTATGTGAAATTACGTCTTCGACGTAGTATACCAATTTTTCGTGAAATTGGCTAAGTATGAAATACTTGACGTGTCAAACTCAGCGCAATGCAACTCAGCGCAATTCGACTCAGCTCAATGCGCTCAGGCGCTCACACGACCCAACTCAATCGCTCAGACGCAATGCAACTCAGACGCACAGCGCAATGCAACTCAGACGCTCAGCGCAGTTGCAGACGACTCAGCTAAGTTGCAGACGACTCAAAGCGCGCGACGCAACGACGCAACGACGCAACGACGCACACACAGCGCAACGCGCACAGGCGCTCACACGACTCAGTTCGGTGGCAAACTTGAAGCAATGAATACCAAGAATGATTGACACAAAAGTTTATGTAATTGATTTCATTTCATTGAAAATAAAACGAAAACTATTACAAGTAGAGAACGGTAGGCAAAC